>CM075876.1:22573998-23938734 GCA_038021265.1 Cyprinella venusta
CTGTAGATTGTGCTAATAAATACAGGGAACAACGTGTGACTATTGCAATGCAATGAAAGTGTAGTTTGATTTCTAACATTATTTTCTGTAAACAGACATTTACATCAATAGTCTAGCGTTATAATTGATTTGCTTTTGGTGCACTGTGGAGTGGATAAAACTGTTTTTAATGGAAGGCTAGCAGTTACCGTTGACTCGTGCTAGCCTAGCACCGGCAAACTATGCAACTGCAACGACTGGATGAAATTTTTTGAAAACTGTCACCTCCGCTGATAAATAACACTAAGGCTAATTTGGAAATTTTGAAAATTCTGAACCACCCCTTTAAGCCAACAGTATGTATATATATATATATATATATATATATATATATATATATACAGTATATAAATATATACAATGTATATATATATATATATATATATATATTTGATGCAGATAATACTAAAGCCCCTACATGAAAAAAACCTTCCTGAAATGTTGTACACCATCTTATGCCTTCTGTCTCTGATTAATAGTTTACTTTACTATTTTAGTAAAGAACCTCTTCACTTCACGGTACTCTGAAATCTTTAATAATTTTCAAGTAACTTTTAGATTGTTAGTGATATTTCAAGATAAACACTTACTGGATTGAAGCAACTTAAGTTTACTTAAATATCCATACATCATTTTTTTGCAGAAAAATTGTGTTAAAATCCAAGTATCAAATGTATTTTTCCTCCTCGGGTGTGAGCTCCATATTCTCATAGACTATATATGAGCCATAAAAGCCTGATATAAAAACTCTTTCACCACTTGTGATAGTTGTACATTCAAGCTGTTTAGCAAAATCTTAAAAAAGTAAAGCATTTTGCATAAAGCTTGGAGAATATATATTTAATTTAACCCTAGGCTCTCGAGCCCCACCCTGTGTCTGTCTGCAATGTGTGAAGAAGGTTTAAGCAGCACCATGCAGTCTCATTCAGCAGCCATATGCGCTCATGAGGTGTAGGTGCACACTGACTAATACATATGGTGGCTAATTGGATAATTGAAGTAATGCTACTGACTCAGTCTCTTCTCTGTGTGGGATTCTTGCCCACGGTGTTTAGAGGCGCCTGGCTGTATGGCTAACGTGCTCAAAATGACCCACATCATCAGTCTGAAACCAGAGGTGCTAAAGGGTTCTGTCGTGTAGGTGATGAAGTGTATGATCCTAAGATCATGTAAGCAGACTGAAAGCAGTGTTTCAAAATTCAAATTTGATGATGATGTTTATCAAATATTATTTCTTCTTATATTATACACTTTAACATACATAGACAACAAGAAGTAAGCCATTTGGACTACCTGTTTTTTCTGCACACTGGAAGACAGGGGAAGGGCCAAAGGCATTTGGAATGTTACAGAAACCTGTTTGGAAACAGATAAATATTTGTGTTGAAAAGTTAAAATTTCTATCTATCAAATAAAAAAAAACCCACAAAAATATAAAAAATGCAACTGTTTTCAACATTGATAATAATCAGAAATGTTTCTTGAGTGCCAAATCAGCATATTAGAATGAATATATACAACAGGTTCATGTGACACTGAAGACTGGAAGCTTTGTCATCACATGAATAAAATATTATAATATTATTATAAAATAATAATAATATTATAAAATATATTATAACATTTTAAAAATATATTATTAAGTTAAAACAGTTATTTTAAATAGTAATGTCACAATATTACAGCTATACTGTATTTTTGATCAAATACATCCATCCTTTGTGAGCGTGAAATAGGTTTATCACTAAAAATTGTATTGTAGGCTACTATACTCTTTAAAATACATATCATAAAAATGGAATGCTATGGCAACGGCTTTTTTTGTGACAGCGTTTTGCTTTCGGGGGGTTGGACGGAATAATACAAGTCGTCACCTTTATGACTAAAAGTTTGCTAAGAAATATTCCCTACCTAAAGCAAGGTGGTTTTAGACCCTGGTAAGCGCATCCATAGCAGACTGGTAGAGATGTTCTTGAACGGGAACACGTACCAGTGCATTATGGGTGAAAAAGTTTTATTGAAAGCCCATTTTCTCAACGAAGTACCCCTTTAAGCTAAGACAGACATGAATCTTCTGAACCAAAACACATTATGGTCACTCTTTCGGTGGTAATGCAGCTTTTCAGCTGAAAACTCTTGTATGTAAACATTGGTGCAAGGTAATGTCAGTGGATTTATTTTCGTATATTTCTCATCAAGGCAGTGACATGGATCACATGGTTCAGCAAAGCATGCATCAATTTCTTCCGTGCTGTGTGTGTCACTCAGTCTTAAGAGTGTCCACAATGCTCTGGGCCAAGGCATCTCTCAAAGCCTCAGATGAGGTCACCATGCCCAGCAAAGGTAGACAAGAGGACACGCTTCATCAGACGACCGTAAACTTCACTCCCTCCCTAGTCGGTAGTACCGGAGGAGGCTGAAGGGGAAGGTTGTTTTAAAGTGAAGAGGATTTTGGTGCATATACGTTCTACTGTGTGGGAGATAAGAGTATGTCCTTTCCCAGCAGGTTTTAGATGCAGACAGAGCCCTCTGTCTCACACCCCCTCTGTACTCGTCGGAAATGAGAAGCCAAGAGCAGAGAGTACAGGCTTGTCCTGACCCACCTGGCTGTGCCAGTTGTGTGTTTATATACAATTTTGTTATGTAGGCTATATAAATAGCCTTGGCTATTCCCATTGGCTTCCCATTGGCTTCCATTGTATTTTGTGTATACGATGCAAGTAGATGGGAACCAAAGCTTCTTTGTTACAAACATTCTTCAAAATTACTTTTTGTTCTTAGCAGGAGAAAGAAATGCATACAGTTTTTGGAACAGCACAAGGGTGAGTAGTAAATTATGACAGAATGATCATTTTTGTGTGGACTTTCATTTAAAGCGATCCTCCACCGTTTTTTCCTTTTAAACTATGTTATTCCCTTAACTAAGACGAGTTGATACATAACTCTGTCGTCTCAACATAGGGAAATAGGGAAAACGTGGAGGTGTTTGGTCACTTCTCGCGCGCCAGAGCGATTGAGTGCACGCACTGAGACGACAGAGGTATGCGTCAACTCGACTTAGTTAAGGGAATAACATAGTTTAATATGAAAAAAAAAAAACATGGAGTATCCCTTTAACAATAACAATAGTGTTTTCATGCTCATCGCACAGCCTTCTGGGGTGGCCTTCTGTGTAAAGTATAGTAGTGATTCTGCTTTAAAATTTGACCTAAACAAGGTATCTTAGGCGGAAGCATAATTACGATGACCTTATGAAAAGACTTTGTGTCAGGAGACCGCCGTTGGAGTTTTAAAATGCCGGCTCCGTAGGCGGCTTGCTAGGTTTCGGAGTAAATATTTTTTCAAAGAATCATATGGACGCAAATACACAAAACCAACAACACACAAAATACAACAAACACATGTTGTTGTGCCACCACGGCTCCGGTCCTTCATAATACCGGAGATCACAGGGCTGAAGGTCTTGTCAGTCAACCTTCGATCAAAGCAAAGCAGGCTCTCTACACGGCGCACTCTCCCCTGCATCGATTTCCCTCTTTTTCATCTCGGCTGTGTGATGTTCGCTCGAGATAGGGCTGGGGTTTGGGACGGAGCCGCCTGCAGCAAAACAGAGCTCGTGTTGGATAACACTGCGCTCTGCTGAGGAAGAATGGAAGAATGTTTAATAGAAGAAACATATCGAGTAATTGCTTTGTGTGTCCTCAAGGGGGCAGTAACGTTAGAATTCCTTTCTGTAAAATAGGAATCAACCGAGTGAAAGAGGCTTGAATATTTATACAGGCATGAACACACACAGGAACACACCACGATAGATGTGGAGGTTCAGAACAATGGGAACAGAAAGAGAGGATATTTGGGAGCGAGCGAGAGAGAGAGAGTGAGAGAGATTGCTGGTTGAGTGAGCTGATAAATGAGAAGCCAGGCTGAATGAGGGATGTGCATGGCTGGCTGGCTGCTACTGCTGCTGTGAGAGACTCAGCCTACACCGGCAGAATGTAAAGCAGCAGCAGGCACACTGGGGTGCAGCGGCTGTCCCAGCCCCCTACAGGCATGAACACAAACACACAGCGCACACACCATTTTCTCTCATATTCTCTCATTCCTCCTCTCTTTTACTCATTGAAACAGGATTGGAAGAGTAAAATGATCAAAAACAGTGCAAGCTAAATCATTGTGCGGAATGTTGTAGAACTACAAAATCAAAAGATGGCAAGCCATTAAGTCACTTTCCCTTTGCAGACTTTTCACATCTCGGACAGTCATTTGGGCTGAGAACTGGTATGAGCGCGGTGGCATATAAACACTGGACAACTGTTAGAGGGGTTCCTAATGTGTGGGTGGAAATAAAACACCAACAACAATCACAAAGCTCACAAAGCAACAAAAAAATATTTTTTCAAAGTTGTAAACGAAACGAAGAAGAAAATTCTGATTTAGTCTAGCTGTTCAAGGATGCATTTGTTTACTCAGAAAGAGGAGATTTGTGAAATATTATTGCAATTTAAAAATTTAGAACTGTTTTCTATTTTAATATATTAACTAATTCCTATGATGGCAAAGCTGAGTGTTACCCATGATCCCATTAGAAATCATTAAATGCCACATGGTTTCCGAGAAATTATCATTAACAGTGTGAAAATCGGTTAAGCTCCTTAGTATTTTTTTCATTGTTCATCAAACAATTCCCTGTTAAGCATAAATGTCATTGTTAGTTCAAGCAGGTTTATGCTAGATAACTATCTAGACCAGTCAGCAACTGTATGATTGATAGCTATAATAATGATGCAATCCTTGTATGAGAATGATGCAGCTAGCAAGCTAACATCTTAACTGAAATTAAAATGATCAGAATCAGCAACTAGCTACTAGTTTAAAAGGATAGTTCACCCAATTTTTTCAAAAACTATGTTGGGTTACACTATTTCGATAGTCCACTTCAGGCATTCTGCTTAGAGCCCGACCGATAAAGGATTTTGAAGGCCAATGCCGATACAAATATTTTTTTGGTTTTAAATTCCGATATTCCGATATATCAGCCGATATTTTTTTTTTTCAGAAACACGCAACAAAACATTAACAGATTTCCCTAACATAGTTATTTGTAGTTATTTATGAGTTTTTACTAAAATTATATGATTATATGAATTATAGCAAGAAACTTGCTTCTTTTATTGTCACAACAGAACAGAGGAACATCAAAATATATTAAAGTTCTGATAGATAAAATAATAATTAGTCCCTACATTGCCTTATAAGCTACCTTATAATTACAATGACCCCTTTCCATCAAGCTACATCAAACCATTTTCAATCATCAGTTGCTATTTAGCAATTCTAATCTAAATCCATTACAGACCGACAGTCTACAACGCACACTTACCATCGTTGGATTTCACACACGAGTAAAAGAAAAGCTAACTTTTATGCACAAGATACGTTTGATACTTTCTCTCTATATCTAAATGTTCACTCCTTGCAAGTCTAACTTGCATTTTACAATGCAGGGACTATAACTACAGACATGCTAGTTATAAATACAGTAATCATTACTTTATTTAGGCAGAAAAAGTTCATTGTGGTTTCCAAGCTTCCAAGGTTTCGTGTGTTTTTATTTTATTTTTGAAATATTCATTTATCGGCCATTATATATATGCCAATACCGATAGTTTGGAAAATGCCTAATATCGGCCGATATATCGGTCTGGCTCTACTGCTAACTATAAATAACTTTGTAACTACATTAGAGTATTAGTAGACTGTTATGATATAGGGTTAGGTTTAGTGGGATAAGTCGATATCTACTTGCAAAGTGACTTATGTGAACACAATTGTCTGGTGTATTTTTTACATGAAAATGTTCTCTCTGAGCCTGCAATATTCCAGAGAGTGTACAAAAACCACTATCAGTTAACCATGAGGAAAGAAAGCACAAGAAATGGGCAATTCGCTGGAGGGTCTCATTTGCCTTCACTGCTCATCCAGTGCTGGGGGCTTCATTAAAAGCACTGAGCAGGCTCTGAGGACAAGCACATTAAAGCCTGTGGAGTAACATTCCAACACTGTGAAGCAGACAAAGTAGAACAAGGCACACCAGATTTATAGTAATGTAGATTTTTAACTAGTTATGCGACACTGAGACTCTTTTTACTGCCGAATAAAACCAAGGGGTGATAACTGGAATAAAACAAAAGGTAAGCACATAGTCAGGGAAAGAGAGAACAATATGAAGGTATGGCAGTACACTCGAAAACGCCTTTGGCCACACGCACAAATTCTAGTGTACAAGCGTCATTAAAAAAGTTAATTAATCTTAATTAACTTCTCCTTTGTCTCAGAGTTCTTTATTGCAGGCGGAATGATTTGCTTCACAAGGGGAAGAATTGGGCTCAGCCTAATGCCATAATCAGCGGTCTGCAGGAGGCGAGGCACTCACGCTGCTGATTGCTTTTTGACAGACTCACGCTCTGACATGCTGCTTTTCTTTTCTCCGCTTCCCTCACTCTCTCTCTCTCCCTGTTTTCTGTTGTAGGAGCAATCTACATCAGGCACAGTATGAAATGGAAGAAGGCTAATCCAAAGCAGTGAAGAACTTATGGTTTTGCAGAAGAGGGAATTTTTGTTAAGCCCCCCCCCGCCACCCCCCCGCCACTTTGTTCACTGTGCCAACGGGCAGCTCTCGGTGTCCGTTTAACAGGGATAAGTGTGTGGACTTGAACGGGTTTGCATCCATGTGTGTATGTGAGACAAACAGAGAAAGAGAGAGAGAATATAACTCTTCTCATCCTCTCTCCTCATAATTGTTTGAGAGCTGGCTATGATGAGACGTGCAGTGAATCGCAACTCACGTCTATCACCCACAAACAAACAAGACAGCAAAGAAGAACAAAGACTTCTCCTCGGTCACACAATGCAGCAAATGGTTTCCATAAGCCCATAATTCCTAAAGCTACTGAAGTCGTAATTATCCTCAGGATACCCTGGATATCAAGACATTGAATAATTCAGCTATAAGAACGATTACAATCATTGTATGAGAATGATGCATCTAGCAACTAGCTAATAGCTTAACTTAAATTAGAATTATCAAAACCTTTTGGGAATTATGTAACAACTACCAACTAGTTTAAAAGGATAGTTCTTTTTTTAAAACTATTTTGGATTACACTATTGCAATAGTCCACCTAACTATAAGTAATTGTACTAAAATCTAAGTGTTAGTAGACTGTTAGGGTTAGGATTTCACTTTGGGGTGAATCAGCACTTTAATAACTAAGAAAGATCTGAATCATGGATGTGGCTAGCTATAGCTTTACTAACATTTTAAATGATCAGAATCCAAAATTCGGAACCACATACTAGCATACTACTAATACTGTCATAGAAAGATATTGTAAAAGTAGTAACAATTGTCTGGCAATAACATAGCAACTAGGTACAAGTTTAAAAGGATAATTAACCTAAAAATATAACTGCTGTCTATTTAATAAACATTTGTGTGTGTGTGTGTGTTCCACAGAGGAAAGAAAGTTATTCAGGTTTTGAACATGAACATGATGAGTAAATTAAGAAGACAGGATATACATTTTTTTTTCAGTAGACCATCCCTTTAACTAACTACATCAGAATGATCAGAATCATTTTATGAGAGTGATGTGCAATTATTTACAAGGTAAAATGGACAGTACACCCCAAAATAAAAATTATTGTCTTTTTTCCTTATTCCAAAAACATATTTTGTGTTCCACAGAAGAAAGAGAGCTATTGATGTTTGCAGTGGTTCTCAACTCCAGTCCTCGGGACCCACTGCTCTGCACGTTTTGTATGTCTCTCTTATCTGACCCACTCAGTTCAGTTCAATGAGTCTATCCAAACGAGCTGAGGATCTGAATCAGGTGTGTTAAATAAGGGAGACACACAATGGGCTATATGCACGCATAAATTCCGCATTTGACGCAAGGATGCTCGTCCATTTCCAGTTGTGTAGATTAAAGCGGAGGAAAACCGAGGAAAACAGGATTATGGCAGAGTCTTCAAAATTTACTGTCCTACCGTCTTTGAAACGAAACGTACACACATTTTATATATAGTTATGTTTATTTAATATCATTTTAAAAAGAAGCATAAACACAACGAGGGGTGTCTGTTTTATCTGTTTTTGTGACTAACGTTTCTTTAGTATAACCATGGAGTATAAAATTCAATATAAATTCTCGGTATTGCATTGGACTCTACGATTGGCGGAAGTTATCGAGCATCCTTACACCTTCACCGGAAATACCGCCGTGCATAGAGCCCATTCGCAGAGCAGTGGGTCCCGAGGACAGGAGTTGAGAACCACTGCGATAATGAGTAAATGATAAATACATTTTTGAACATCAGAAAGATCAAAATGATTGTATGGGAATGATGTATCAGTTAGCTTAACTGGCTACATTACAATGATCATGATCGACTGATGTTTATGTTAGTGACTAGCTGCTAGCTGTGCAACATCAGAAAGGTCATCCAGGTTGATCATTTTTTTTCATGTTAGTCATGAAAAAAAAAGACATAAGGTCCAACTTTCATTTGTTACATTAATGGTGCAGTGTGAGATTCATATCGTTTTATATATTCTGCATACAACACAATTCACCTTCAAACCAAATAAATAAATAAAAAATGGCTTTTCTCCAAATTTGTATTTCTTTTCCACAGTCTCCAGATGGTCTTTGTTTGGTGCTGCGGTGTGAGGTAAATATGGAGGAGGGCAGAGCGGCACGAGATACTTGGGCAACGGGGGCTGCTGGGAGTGTGTAGCGGCCATCTTGCCTGCGTTATCTCTCTCCCATATGTTCACCCCGGGCTGGCTCATCCTGCCGTAATTGACTTTCTCCCATGGAGCCCAGCCATAGCTGCAGGCTGGAGTGAACTTGTGTGCCTGTGCTCACCCTGATAAAACTATTACACACTCCCCCAGCGATTCAGTGTGTGCGCGGCGCATGACACGAGTGTGTGTGCGTGTTTGTTTCCGAATCAGAAACTGCGCTCCAACCACTGCAGTATAATTGGAATCCAGCGAGGCAGTGGGCTGTGGTGACACTGGCACAGATCCTTGACTTCAGTTGAACTCCAACCAGAAAGCGCAGTTAAAATTTATATCCCTTACCGAGGAACCTGATAAGGTTCCTCAAGGCCGGAGTCATACGAATGCAGAAACAAACAAGGCTCGCTAAAGCACACTGTGATTCACCAGTAGCTGCGCTATAAAGTGTTTACTCCTCTCTAGCTGGCGTTGTGTTGAATAGTAAAAACCTTTCTGATGTTTGTGTGCTGCACAGCCCCATTGAGCTTCCTGTGAGCTGCTCCCAATAAAGTCTCACCTGTGGCACTGTTATTTTCCTCTCTCTCTCTCTCGCTCTCCCTCAGTGATGTGCCTCGGGCTCTTGGATCCAAGCCTCTATCCGGGTCCTTTGAGTGGCAGTGCACTGATTGTCACCAGGGCTTGTTAAATTCGTTAATTGTATTGAAGGCTGTCACGTTTTCACAGGAGGGAGAGGAGCTGTAAATTATTCATTATCCCTTGAAATGCAAAAGACAGCCGAGGCGAGGGAACAGTGCTATATAGGTCACTTCCTTCTCTCCCACCCCCCAAACCGACAGTCACAGGGAGAGAGAAAGAGAAAGCGACAGACACTGTGAGAGAGTGCTTAACTGCAGCATAACCATGGAACTGCGGCTAGGAAGCCCCACAGGAGGAATACTGATGACAGGAAGCTCTCGCCAAGACTGCTGCACTTTCAGTTTGTATATACTTCAGTTTGGAGCCGGCTGCAACTTTTAAAGCTCAATCAAGCTCCATTCCACCGGAGTGGAAACACCTCTCCGTTTCCCTGATATAGCCAAGCTCAGGTCTGGTTTCTGATGCAGCAGTGCATGCGAGGGAACAGGAGCCCTGTGTGTACCAAAATAGATTTACACTAGAGCTGCACGATTAATCGAAATCAAACGGAAATCGCGATATACTGTAGGCTAGTATGATAATCAATTCAATTAAATTAAATATATGTGCTGTGTGTTTCTCAGTGAAGCGTGGTACTGGGTGTTTTTTTATATGGCAGCACGCAGCAGTTCTTGATCTGTTTTCATCATCTCAGAGCGACTCTGTTTACAACAATGCGGCTCCATATGAACTCATCTCTGCATCTACTGTGAGTTTGGGTCACTTAAAAAGCACTTAGTAACGCAACATGCTCCAATCATCTAACCAAACTTGTAATGAGAAGCGCTTATGATTCAGCAAGAAAAGAGGAGCTTTAAAGCTTAATGTTTAACATTTGAAAATTTATAAATTTAGACAACAAATTAATATTAGTATTGTTATTGTAATATTAAATATTACTATTATTAGCAGCAGTAGACGATGTGGTAGTAGTAGTAGTATAACTTTTTTTCACTTTACAAATATTAAAATAGTAATATTTCTTATTTTGTTCAATATTTGTATTTAGCAATAATAATAATAATCATTATTTTATGATGATATTATTACAAAATTAAATTGTAGGGCTGCACAAAATTTAGTATAGCGGTATAACGATAAAAACAGTAATAATATTAGCAATATTAGTAGAGCTGGTAATCGTAACAAAATGTTCAATATCGATACCTTGACTTCGACACTGGTTCCTGAACGATACTTTTTTCGATACCAATTTTATGTAACCAGTTTTAACATTATACCATTACCAACATTTTTCAGTTTGTTGACTTTTTTTACATTCCTATTTTGAGTATGTAAACAAGCACCAATGCTAAAGTTTTCATTGTTTCCTAATCATTTAACAACATTATTTCTGCCTTAACTTCATGCATTGTTTAACAATGAAACTGTCACCTCTGATAACAGATCACTCTAAATTGTAATTTAGACACATGCATTTTCTGTAAAGCTGCTTTGAAACGATGTGCATTGTGAAAAATGTTATACAAATAAATGTGAATTAAATTAAATAAGGTTACTGCGGGGCCGGGATATATACCTTGTGCTCAGCACACATGAAGCTTGTAAAAGTAGCCTAATGATTATGGATGTTTTAATTGTTTTTTAATGAACAAGTGCATTTAAAAGTAGACATATTTTGACCGACTATAAGCCTATTTCTCATGTCTGTGAGGCAAGTATCCTATATTCTGAGTTTCGGTTCATTTGTGACGTGCTCCGGTTCTTGCTGTCGAAGACGGATAAACTTTCTACTCTCAAGTGTATTCTGTGCGCTTCTAAGTGCCTTATCAGATTTACCATGTTACAGGTCTTGGCAGCAATTATCTTGTCGAAAATATTGCATCACGTGCCTCTGGCATCGAGTCGGGCACATAGGTACACTTTGGATCATTTCCACATATTTTCTATCTATCTGGGTTGGGACGCTTACACACACACACACACACACACACCAGACTCAAGTGCGACGAGCCACGTCTCTGAGCAGCCGTATAAACTACGCCACAGCCAATCATGCTGCATGCTTATTGTTTCACTGACGTTGATGAGAACCACTAAGGTACCAAAAATAAGTACCGAAAAACAAGACATGTTTCGATACTCTGTAGTCTCGAGGCAATTCAGTCGGTACCTAAAAACTACCGAACTCGCTACCCAGCCCTAAATATTAGTAATAATAACCTTAAAATGCTTTCATTATGCCAACAGTACATTTCCTGATGGCACCTACAAACCTGCGTGAAATTATGACTTCTCGGGGTTTAAAATGTGAGTTTTGCTCATATTTCTCTTTCATTATGGTTTTAAGTCAGTGTGCTTTTTAGCTTGCTGCGGCAGCGGGGGGCGCCTGTACTCACGGTGGGAACAGGCAGCCATTTTGGCTCCACACAGGGAACCTGATGGCATAAATACGGCTGCCATCAATCAATCCCAGGAGCCCTGCAGCGACACCATCCTTGATCTTTCTCTCGCCCTTTATTTCTCTCTGTATCATTTAAAGACACACACACACTTAAGATAACACAACTGCCATATAATACATTTCAAAGCAGCGTGAAAAAAAATCTTCCTAAGAAAAACAACTCTTAACAGTGAATTTTGTCCACTATCCAACAACTTTATCCACTACAATGGATGTAAATGACAACTGTGTGTCAAAACTACGATAATCACTTGTGAAATAATCAAGATCTTCAATAGGAATTAGTCGGTGTAATCAACACCATTACTGGTTCATGAAAGAAATCATTAGTGGAGGTGTTAAAGTAGAATAGTGCTGATGGGTGAGTGGGTGTACGGCACGCACGCACTGAAATAACTCAGGCGGTCATCTGAACAAGAATGAAACAATCGCGCCTGTAGGTGGTTCAGAATATACCAGGAAATGAAGTTACTGTGAGTGGATCTGTAGAGCAGAGAGTTACTGCAACAAAAGCTGTGAATGAAAGTGATGTAAATGGTATTTATGCCAACTGGCTGGTAAGAGAGCTCAAGAAAGACCTAAAACCTTTCATACTTCACTGACGAAAAGACCAAAGTAATGATCGGCAGCATATGTCGTGTTTGGATGCTGGTGTGCTGGCGTCTGTGCCAGGCTGCTTCAGAAGCTCAGCCAGCAGGAACTAAAATTAATATAAAATCAAGAATAAAGTACACTGCATTAAATGGCAGTTAATGAAGATGTTAGCAAATTTATCCTTCTGCAACGAATAGAAAAAATACACAAAACTCCAAGTTTCGTTGCTTTTTTTTTCAGCTTAACTATCACCACCTAGTGACAACAAGGTAGTATTGTATTTAGCTGTAGTATAATTGTTAAGTCAAAATTTTTGGGCAATTTTCTTTTTTTGTGACTTTTTGGCAACGTGCAGGGAGTAAAGTTTCAGGAGAGAGTACTATAAATTATAGTTCCATGTGTCTACAGAACACAACTCTCTCGAAACTGCGATAATTGACACTCTGGTAACCATAGCAACGCTCTGGTATCTTTGTGGGTTTGGTATCAACTCTACTGAGCAAAGAAATATTATAGCGACAAAAGACTTATGGCATTTGCTTATTCTTATGCTTATTCTTAAAAAGATAACTTAACAGAGCACGCTCCAGCAGTTTCCATGTGCACTTATAATAACGTTTATGAAGTTATTAGATCAGAGTCTATATAGATCAGTGGTTATTAAAGTGAGCAAGTGCAGGCCGCAATATTTTGGTCTTATTTTCAGCATAACTCATTAGAATTTATTTCAGTTTATTGTGGGCTTGTTTTTCTAGGAATATATGGCAATTCTTTATAATTTGTCATGGTTAATAGTTCTTAATCCGATCTCATTCAGTAATTATTGATTACCTAAAAAGGAATTCCTTAATTTAATATTACTTACTGATTAGTAGAAAATCCATGGTTAAAGAGTAACTAAACACTAAACCAACTTTTTTTAGTTAATGATCTGTAAGAATGGATCTTTACTAATACCAGTCATTGATTCGAGTAAATTTTTTGACATTTGTATATAAAGTGTTTTATTTCTACAATATATGGTGTAAAAACGTCTTGGTGCTGCCCACTTCAGGTTGAACGGTGGAACTGCAGTTGAATTTTCCTATTGGATGTTCCACACTTAGCTCTAAGCACTTAGGCTACGTCCTTGGCAGTATAAAAACCAGCTTGTTTCGTCAAAACCACTGTAGCTAGTCAGGAGTTGGAATTGCGAGTATTGAAAACGATCAGGATAGAGGTGTTTTAGCATCTATTTCGTCCCCTCTATCTCCGCTGGGGTCTGCCCACTTTTTCAGCATTTTTCAAATATTGCCAGTGGATGGAGTCAGGCTCTGACCAGGGGATTAGTTAACCTTTAAGAATAAAATTTGTATCTGCCATGGAGAGTTATATAATGAAGTTCTAGTAATGCCAAGCTCTAACACAAATAGAACGGTACTGCCATACTAACAAGTCAATCCCTAACCGCTTGACTACAACTATGAAATCAAAACCAGAAAAGCACTAACCAGCCTGGACCAGCATGGAAACTTTTGCCAGTTTGAGTTGGCTCTTTCAGTGCGTGTAGACTTAGCAGGTCATCTGTGCAGTTACAGATAAACATCTCTCCCGTGAAAAAGACAAAAATAATCAATCTGGCATCTTTACAATGCACAAAATAAATTCCAATGCTCTCAAACTGATGTAAAAGGATGAGAGCTGGGTGAAAGAGAGCAAGCCCACAGAAGAGTGAGAGTAAAAATCTTGTAGGGTGAGGCTGTAGGAGGCTGATTAACATTTAATAAAGATCCATGAGCCTGGCTGGATGACACTGGAGCAGTGGGCAGCCCAGACGGCTGCTGTTCAGGCGAAGGGGAGATGGGCGTTCAATACTAACGAAAGAGGAAAAGGTCATTAAGCAAGGGCACAGCTTTACAGTCTTGCCTTTAACAGTCTCACTTCTCTCTGTTCCCAGACCTGGACAAGGGTGTGCTGTTGCATTTCACCAACAGTGGTGTGTTTCTCACATGTTACACCGATGTAAATCAATGCCACTGCGATAAAAGCAAATGTACATTAACCTTTAACACTCTGAGCTCAACGCACTACGGCAAGGGCGCGCCTGCTGCCGACAAGTCACATATCGATTTGTACACCCACAAAGCTGGTAGTCATGTGACCAAACGTAACCTTCAGCTCAGTGGATCTCAATACATCAGCAGGGGTCAGCTTAGTAAAGAGCAGAGAGTGAAATGTGAAAGCTACAGTTGTTCGTTTGCAATGCAAATTCGTTGCTTTTAGGATAAAGTGATTTTTGAGTTTTAAATCTAGAATGAAAGGAAATGGCGAAAGGTAAATAGACTGTCGACAATGCGTCCGCTGACCCTCTGCACTTACGTAATGTTAATACAGTCAAAGGAATTGGTGGGTTTGGAGTTACAGAAGTCCAATCTGGAAGTGAAAAAAGCATGAATATCAGTTTACGCATCTGTAAAGGTAAGAGAGGGGCGAATACGAACAATATTCCGCAAGTGAAAAAAGTCTGACTAATATGTGAGTGACAGCTGAGCACGGGGTCGAACAAAACTCCCAGAATCGGTTCAGTTTTTGAAGGCCAAATCTCAATACCATCTATGTCAATAAAAAGTCATGTCTGGGTGAGTTCTGTGATCTAGGGTTAATCAACAGGATTTCGGTTTTACCAGCATTAAGCTGTAAAAAATTAAAGGCATTTTTGTTTGTTTGTCTATTATTGAAGTAGTATCTATTTAAGCTTGGCCACAATATGCTGCAATATGGACCAGATTTTGAGCTGTTTAGTCAAATCTGGCAACACAAGTACGTGTGCACTGCTGCATGTGATCCCATGTATCCCATCCCATTAGTAGGAAATCTTTCAAGTACTGGCCTCCCACTCTTTCTCCCTTAGTGACTTTCCATCTGAAATGCCGCAGTGCCCTCAATTGGTAATGGCACTTCTTAGTGCTCTCCTGCCTTTCGTGACAGACTGCCAAACTAAGAGAACGAGCTTTTCCAATCCTGAATCTCTTCTCTGGTTGTTGATTGAAACTGATCCCAAATCAACAAAGAGAATACTCACTTATGTTGGTGGAAGTATACAGAACTAGAAACACAAAAAGGGACATTGTGGTGAGGAGAGGAAAGAGAATGAGGGAGAGAAATAACGAACGGCTGAACACAGAGCGAGAACGAGCGAAAGAAATCAATAGCTAGGTTTCATGCAGGGCAGGTTGCTGTGGGCTGTGTTGTCAAGGTGACAGAGGAGCTATGGGGCTTGGTGGCGCAGGCTGATGAATGGGCAGCGGTTGAATGACCTCATGCTACCCATACTGCTCTGCTCCTCTTCAGCCCGAGTGAACCTGCGGTGCACACCTTCTATAACTGTATCGTCACCAGCTCGGTTCGTGCCAGACGCTTTTCGCCATGCCAGGGCCAGAAGTGGGCACAGATGCTTACACAAGCCTGGCTGTGTCTGGCAGCGATCAGCGTGTAAATCTAATCAGCAAAGGAATATGGTTGTTAAGGCTACATAGAGATGCTAATTTAGTCAATGTCTGCAAATAGCTGTAGTTGCAGGTAAAAGTATGCGAACCTCGGCATGTATTTCTAAAATTGTCCAAGAACTTGATCTGATCTGCACTTAAAGGTACAATATGTAAGAAATTTTGTATCAAAATAACTAAAAACCACTTGCATAGTGTTATATATTTCAATCAATTATGTACTTACATTATCCTAAATATTTCCAAGAATTTGTAAATTCAGAGAAATTCACAATTTGCCCGTCCCTTGTCGCCGGTCAATGGGGTAATATCCACATTATCCCTGGTTTCCGCTTGTACTGCCATAGTAACCATGGCGACAGATGTGGACAACTGCATAATGTTTAGCGGCACACTGTTGTTGTTCCTTTCAATCATTATGGATCATGGGAAGCAGACTTGGGGACAAAAGGAGAACTAAAACGAGGTTCAATATCGGCGTGACTCTTTCGAGATGCTGAGAGCTTCGCGATAAACTTCGACTTGACAGAACTTCACGACTTGATAAAGACAGCGCTCTTGCATGTACATAAAACAAATCAATGTTATATAGCTCAACAACATGATGAAATGTAAGAATATGATGAGTTTGTATTCTACAGTTGATCTAGCTTACTACTAGTCTCATATAGCCAACAAACTAACACAGAGAATAACGTTATAACTTTCAACACACTCAAATGGGAGGGGTATTTTTCCAAAATATTGTAAATGAATATTCAGGTTCATAAAAATCGAATATTCGTTAATTTAAATGACCTTTTTTTAAGTTTAAGTTTTTTAAAGTTTTTGTCACCATTTCTGAAAAAGCGTACGATTAGGGAATACACGGCAATTTTACTATAAGGTTTCCTTTTAGTTGAAAACATTAAACAATGTGTGTAAACTATAAAAATATAGTTATAGTTACAGGATACTGTTATGTTAGTTATAGTGCTTATAGCTACTATAAGCATGTTTGCATTCCTGTGTTCTTCCGAGCATTTTGTATAGTAACGAATTTGCTTTGGGAAATGTATAGGAGCAAAAGTATAGATTTAATTTAGGAAATGTAGTGGAGTAAAGTAGGCCTGATAAAGTAGCCCCCCCACCAAAAAAATAAATAAAATACCTGAAGTAGGCTACTGTTACAGAGTAGCCTATTATTACTTACAGTATCAATTATATATAGAGGTGAAGGTTCTTAGAGTTTGAAAGTGTGCAAAATTACAACAGAGAGAGAGAGAGAGAGAGAGAGAGAGAGAGAGAGAGAGAGAGAGAGAGAGAGAGAGAGAGAGAGAGAGAGAGAGAGAGAGAGAGAGAGAGAGAGAGAGAGAGAAGAGAGAGAGAATTGACGCATACTCATGCACTGAGTTGTGCCATCTGTTCAACTTGGCAGCTTAACATTATATATGGGTGGAATGCCCCTCCCTCACTCTCTTGTTCTTTCTCTCTGATGATCAATCAGCAGTGGTTGCGGTCACTGCAAAGTTATCCATAGGGTCACAGCAGGCACAGCGGGCACATCAAACACCGTGGGCACTGGTAGACCAGCAAGGGTGGAGCATTCATTCAGACAGAGAGTGCAGGACAACACAATGCTCATCATAGAGCCGCAGCGTTGTGTTGCAGCAGAAACACTATTTAGTGTAAAAACAATATGAGACTGATGTTGCTTTGCTTTTTTGAGGAATTTTGTCATTCGGCACCCTTAGCATTGATATTTGTAATCTGTAAATGTATAATAATGTGATAAATTACAACAGCACTAGGATTCCGATACATAATGGAAAGCACTCAAGCAGTGTAGCTGTTACTATGGTTACAATCGGCTTTTAGTGCATTCTAACTTGTATTTCAATACATTTTGTGTATGTGTGTGCATATGAATAAAGCAACCAACCATGGTGCGTTTGATCATATATAACCATTAACTATGGCCAACAAGAATCAACGAATAGCCTCTATTCTATGTTCTATTAAGTAGATCTCTTTTTCACTTATGAGAGGTATGGAAATATGGGAGTGCATATCTAAAAATGAAAAAAATGGTGTGCTATGCTGCCTGGTTGTTTGCCCACATGCTTGGTGCAGTTGTGCTGCAGAAGGCCATGCTCCAGCGAGACAGAAAATGAGGCACAACAAACCCTCTGACTCATCTCATAGAAGAAACAGACAATATACATTCCCTCTCTTTGCATCTTCCCTGCTGCACAGCAAGACGTGGGCCAAAATCAACCTCCCTCTCTCGCTTTCCTCCCTCCATCCATCTATCGTTGCATGTCAGGCCCACTCTGAGACCCAGCCCCACAGCGATGAGACATTCCTTCACATCTGATGGGCTGATAATGGTGCCCCTCTCTCCGTTCACTTGACCGGACATGGTCTGCACACTCCGTCGCTCTCTCTCCCTCTTTCTGTCGCTTGCACACACATGCACGGAAATGCTCGTGCTCATTCAGGTTGATGCCGTCAGACGAGGATCTCAGGGGAAGCTAATTAAGTTGAAGGCAGGCCCTGCTGTCTGCTGATGAGCTGCAGAGACTCAGACTAGCCAGCATCTCATAACTTGCCTGTATTATCTACAGCACCGCCTTCATATAGTTCGTTTCTATCTGTCAGAAGATTCCTGTCTGTCGTTTATGCATAACTGGCTTGGAGTGGAAGATTAGGAAGAAAGAGAAACTGAAAGAGAGTGTAAAGATGGATAAATCAGACCGAGAGCATGTTGTGAGAAGTCAAAGGTTAGATAGGGGGCGCTGTTGAGTGTTTCATGCTATTTTATCAGGAAGTATGCACACTCCTAGAATATCCGGGCTGCGTCTGAAATTGCCTCATATGCTTATATAGTGCACTAGGCATTTGTAATGGTGTTTTAAACCATAGCGGACATTATCAAGTGCACTCATTCAGTTCCCAATGCACCTAAACAACGAGTGTACCAATGTACACTCAATGGTTAACCACCATTGAATTACATGCACTGTTAATGTTGGCTTGAATTTATTACCCATGTCTCGCACAAAACTTCCGATGCACTCAGTGTCCGACTCCGAATTCAGTCATTTGTTTTCATTCACTCATCAAGTGGAATATTATTGGAGTAATGTAGCGAATCGTGAATATAAGGGGGCATTTTCAGATACACATACATCAATGGGGAAAGCCACGACATATCAATATTTTTTTAACCAATCACATTAGACTTAATGTCATATGACTAATCATAACAACAAGTGAGTCTTATTTTTTTTACAGGGTTGTGACTACAAGAACCACCATAAAACATTCACAAGGAACTATCCAGAGCTGGGACATGAAAAGCAGCTCACTGGGAAAAATAGTCTATTTCTCACTTGTAGGAAACCCCTATAAAAACAACTGTGAGCATTAGTAGGCTAAAAATTGTTATACAGTTGTACTATGTACAGTTGCATTAGATTATATTGGAAAAATTAGCTATAAATGCTATTTGCACTTATTTAGTTAAGTTATTTAGTCAATAAATGGCAATTTAATTCAATGGCCATCAGTGGAGGTCTAGCAAAATTATATCTTCCTTCCACAATGCTTAATCAAAAACATATCCCATTATCATGATATCTTGTTTTAGCTAATTAAGAGATTTATAACCAGTTAGCACAATGCTAAGCTAGTAGGCTAACTGAAAACAAAGAAAGGGAGATATTTACGTATATCAGTGTAAGTTACTTCACTATCAGTAAGTTACTTATATCAGCAGTGTGCAAAAAAGTTGTTGTTTTAGCCAGTGGACTCGTTTTATTAAAGGAAAGGTGATAGGATTCTACAGGGATAAGATAGCATGACAACAACAGAAGCTAACTGGACCATGTTAACTATAGCAAAGGAAATAAAAAACTGACTTCAGGGTAAATAGATCCAATTTTGTAGGTCCTCTTTCTTTAAAGGAGTCAACAAGTTTCAACGTTTGGGTCTGTTGATTTTTTCAATTTAAGCAATACCTTAGAGAACAACTAAAAACAATTGTTGTCCTCTTGTCTTTTATAGTGAGAGTGAGGGAAAAATATGGCGATGGTGCAGAAAGGCTCCCTCAGCTTGGGTACACAAGAGCACTCTTCCTCATCTCATTTTACACTCATATCGTGCTGTTCTCAGCTGCATCCAGATTGCCTGTTGTTTTTCTATAGCGACTCAAATCAGGCAAGCCACACATTTTAAACATTTAATACACATCACTGATCTTGTGATCCCAAATTTCAAGAGATCCCCTATTAGCCACATGCTCCATACAGCTGTGCTCTACTCGCCTGTTTTATCTAAAAATGTATCTTTTATTTAGGGACAATATTTATCCTGGAACTGATTATCGGTCAATTTACATTTGTATATTTTAAACCATCTTGTATTTTATACATTTATTCAAATATCTGCATTTAAATGAATTTCTTAAAAACAAAAGCTGCTGTTAATGCACCAAATATCATGTTCTGCTAACATACATTTTAAATAAATGTCTGGTTCTTATGTTAGTATATATAGCTCTCTACCATCTACATCCATTTCATAAATCACACTTGTGAGAAATAGTCACAATAATGAGAAAAGGTTGCACATGTGAGAAATATAGTTGCAACTGTCAGATATAAAGCTACATTGTGAGGTAATATATGATATAATGTCACAACTAGAAATAAAGTTCTAAGATATTTTGAAATTTGCAATTATGAGGAAAAGTTGTAATGCAAAGTCATAATTCTAATAAATCACTTCATAATTTTTTTTTACAATTGTAATAAAAAAAACTTTTTCACTCAGAGGTAGAAATAGGCAACAGGCAACACATCTAAAAGCACATAATTCAATGCATTCTCATCCTTTAGCGTCCTTCATATGTGACGCTACATGAAAAAACGGCCAAATATACGCACATGGCACCAGTTATCGTTAATATAACGTGCTGTGATGGGTAAGTTTAGGTGTGGGGTAGGGTAGGGTAGTCTCATATTACGCTAAAGGATTTATGACGCCTTGGATTTGCGTGTTATTAACGATAAAGGGTGCCATTTGCGTAGTATTTCGCCGTTTTGTCATATAGCGTCACATATGATGCTAAAGGATGAGAACAGGCTGTATAATTCTCTAGAAAGTCATTGTATTGTTTATCGGTAAGAATGTTCTGGAAAAACAAACCTGTAATTTAGAAGGTTAACAGCTAAAACACATACTTTTGGTCATAGTGATCTCACAGCTAAAACCATAATTAACATAATTAGACAGGCCTACAAATATTGTGGAAATGCTAGGTAATATTAAAGAAAAACCAAACAAAGTCATTAACTACAAAGTATTTCCCCAGAGTATTCAAATATCTGTGGATTTTTTTTTTGTCAATTGATGCTTCCTGTCCAGCAGAGCCCTTTTCTTGCAACTTGCATCTATTCTGAGCCCTCAAACATGAAAAATCTTATGCTCTCATCTTTTTTTGCATGTTTTTGCATGCTTCCACTGCTGTATCTCGCTGTTCGCTATCTCCGTCTCTTTTCTGCTAATACCCTGGTGCTCAGCAGGGCCCTGCGCCCCACTGTGTGTCTGCCTGCATCTCACGCTCATTAAGATTAAACATGGGACTCTACCAGTGCACAGGCAGAGCTGTGGGCATGGAGGTAACCCATGTTCATGAGCTGATTGTGGCAATTATGATTTTATTTTCTAAAGCCCCTCAGGTGCCATGGGAGGAGCATGAGCGCGACTCAGTGTTTAATACAGCACAGTGTTCCTAATGCAAATTCACGTGTCCCACTCCTAACAATTGGGTTAAAAAATATGCTGTTCTGCCTGTTTGTCTACATCTAAACTTCAGCAAATCACAAAAGCTTCTGTTTCAGACAGATTATAATCGACATATTCTGTCACTGTGTCTTATGTCAATCAGGAAGGCAAATTCAGGAGGGGAATTTCAAAAGGGCTTTTAGAAGAAAATAATTTGAAGAATGTTTTAACAGTTTTCCCCTTAATGAAAGTCAATGGGGTCCAATCAACATTTTCTAAATGTTCCACTCTGTGTTTTCAGTTTCCACTTTCATTTCAAGTTTCCATTTTCAGTGTTTCCACACTGAAATTCATACAGGTTTGGAATGACATACCTGTAAGTGAGTGAATGGTGACTGACATATCCCTTGAAGGAGCTATCCCTTCAAAAGACTTGAATTATGCACAGTCAGACCTAAAACATGAATTTTGAAACTGTCACATCATGCTTTTAAAAGTAAGCTGCTTGCTAGTTGCTAGTATACATGGAAGTAATGAGCCAGTCCAAATACCCACACTTGCGGTCTTGGCCACTTGAGACCTGGTGGACGCAACAAGAAGTAAGTGTTTAAGACTGTCCCAGGAAATGAAAGCGCGTCCACACTGAATCCACACTATCTCTAATACTGCTACGAGGCGGTCTTTGAGGCTAAAGCGTATCCCATCATTCATCACGTTCAGAAACTTACGTGCCCAGATTTCGCATCACGTCCAGGACAACTTTCCGGTGTAAGTTTAATCAATTAGATGTTAGATATAATTTGTTTGTAAAATGTAGTGTTGCGCATTTTATTGGTGCGGAGACTGCAGCGATTATATGTAGTTTGTAAAACGCTTGAAAATCAAGTGAAATCATATGCAAGTCTTCACACGCACTTGAACACTTTGGTCAAATTCTCAAAATACGTCATGGATGTAGACAAGTGGTCAGGTGCTAAGATTGCAAGAGTGGGTATTTGGACAGGCCCTATTGTATTACATGCTTTCTGAATCGGATACCATTGTATTCCTTAGGTCCCTAAAAACCCATGCGAATTTCAATTTTCTCTTTTGGGTTTTTAGGACAATAAACTGAACAAGTCTGTGAGGATGAATTATCATCGCGAGCTCATGCTGGTGCATTTCTGAGCTTGAAAAAGAGATGCTATAATGCTGCACCATCTCAGTGATGCTGCGTTTGGCTGTCGTCGCAATCTGCCTCCCTTCACAGACGACTCATTATGCATCTAAGGATGGGGGGGTCTCGTCTCAGTGTAATAATATCTCATGCTTGGTTAGAAGGCGGCTGCATAATTAGAGGTAGGAAATCTGATGGATGGGGGAGCGGGGTGGTAGGATGCTGAGCAGTGTGACCCCACTGACCTTGTTATCATTATGGGTGGCAGGGTTGACCAGTCCAGCCCCTGCTTCAGCAAGCAGCTGTTGCCTTTAATGGCATCATTTGCTCTTCACCTTGTCACCCCCGCTACCATTCTCTCTCTAACTCTCTGTCTTTTCCTCTCTGTGGTATCTCGTCTCATGGTCAAGGGCAGCTAAAATCACGCCAAATCTGACTGGCAGCCTCATGAAGGTGAGGACTCAGGTAGTTATCTAGTAATACACCACCAAGTGAGTATATACAGCCCTAAAAAGTATATAGAAACTTAAGACACATGTATGAATATTATTGCAATATATATATATATATATATATATATATATATATATACATACATATCCACTAAAATGACCAGTCAGGTCAAACTGCACAAAACTATTTTAAGTATTAAAAATATTTTTATAGATACCATTTGCTTTGGTATTTTCTTGTGATGTGTAACAAAATGGCATTCAGACATTTGTGAAACAGACCAACAGAAAGAAAGAGAGAAAGAAGGCAAAAAAAAAAGAAAGGAAGGATTTTCTTAACGATCCAACAACTTTTTGTGCAAGTAAGGATGACAGAGACACAGATGTTCCTTTTGTTTTTCTCCATTACTATTGCTGGAAATATTGCTCGGTAGCTGCTTGACAAATGTGCCATTAAAAATCCAGCACGACTGGCTCGCTTTCGCTACGTGCGAGGAGGTTCACGAGCGAGCACGTGGTGGGGAACTTTCAGCTTTAAGAGAATGATTCTCCTGCTGTGGGATTAAATTGAGTTCTCTGGTAGCTTGATGAGTCAGACTCATACACACACAGTCTGAGGCAGCCTGAAGGCCAGACGTCACGGCAGACTCTCCTGAGCTCACTGATTTTAAGTGGCAGTTCGGAGCATGGCCATCTGCACTATTTGGGTCAAGGACTTTGCGTTCTGATGTGCATATAAGACCATGCTATGTGCTATCTCAGAGTAGTGAGGGTTTGGGAGAGCTGCTAAGCAGGTGTACTGTCTGAGAGATAGGGAGGGTGAAGCGAGAGAGAACAAGAACGAAAGCTGCAGAGTGCCGCAGTGCTGGAGCTCACCTTGTCAAGCCACTCTCTGCGGGAAGGCCTTGCCCTTGCAAACAGCAGATCACCAGGCGGCATCTAAACCATGCAGAAATACCGGCTTATTAAAAAGGAATATTTGGGGTTCAGTACAAGTTAAGCTCATTTGACAAAACATCACTGCATCATTTTGACTCGTCCCTCGTTTTCAAAGCAAAAATGGAGGTTAGAGTGAGGCAGTTACAATACAAGCAAATCTTACCAATTTATGGAATTCACGACAAAGTCACAATGTAGTAATAGCGAAGTAGCGAAAGACCAAGTCTTCCATATTGTGAAGCGGATCACACCTGAGTGAAATGGATCATAGAAGAATTTTTAAAAAAGTACTAGATGGGACTTGGTTCAACCCATTGGTATTGAATAGAGGCAGATCTAAATGCATATTCTCTTGAATATTATTTCATTAAAATTATCAAACCAAGTCATCTCCATTTTAAAGAAAGATAGCACAAGCTAAATATTTAAATATGTTATATTTAAAAAGAAAAAAAAATAGAGTTACTCTAAGGGGTTTCTCTGCTAGGACCGAAAGATTAGATTATGACATTGTGATTTAAAATTACACTCTGATAAAAAAAAAAAAAAAAAAAAAAACAGTCTATAATGGATGAATTGATCACAATAAGATCATTAAAGGGATAGTTCACTTTGAAATTAATTTTTGATATGTTTAGCTTACCTCAAGGGCATCCAAGATGTAGGTGTCTTTGTTTCCACAGTATTTTCAATTTTGACATTTTTCGGTCAAACCGGTGTTGTCCGTCAGTCATATAATGCAGTTTTAGGGGGTCCACCTTAAAAAGCACAGAGAAGTCAAAATTAAACATGATTTAATGACTCGTGAATGTATACACTGATGGCCTAAGACACGAAACGAGCAGTTTGTGTGAGAAAACGAACAGTATTTATAAAGTTTTTCTCTTGTTAACAGCCGTCAAACTGATCTGAATCAGATGTCCAACTGAACCGAACTGAACCCGGAAGTAATCTCTCGCACATTGTTTACACAGAGATTTCGAAAGTTTTACCTTTCACTAAATGCAATGCATATTGTTGGTGCATGGTGCACATGTCTGGTGACTTATATAGAAACAATAAGTATTTTAATGTTTATCCCTTATGAAAATTAACCATGGTGTAGTAATCATGTTTTTTTGCTGGATCGATTACCATGTGTATACTCAGTTTTACTCAAATATCACATTTAAAGGTTACTTAATACTTGGTGCAGCAAGGGTTAATGATTCATTTGCGGTAACCATTGTTTTGTGGTTTTATTTGTAGTTAAACCATGGTTAATTTATGTAAGGGACAGATTAATCTTGACCCCTTTCACTTCCATTGCAAGTTCCTCTCACCGTTGTTCTCAACTCAGATGTTTTTCTTTTAAAAGAAAAGAAGAGTGGAAACGAATGTAGTAATCAACATTATGCCACAAATGTTGTCGTTTCTGCTTAACTTGTATTTAAGTTGTTTGTCTTTATTGTAGCTACCCTTCGCTTCAGCTCAGTCGCTCTGAAGATGCTTCCGTCGAGCTCACCGGGGTAGTTCGCTCCATATGTTTACTTCTTGGGTGTTTCTTCTCCTTTCCACTATTTTGCAACCTCTGATTCCAGCAGCTTCAAAGAAGAACAAAATAAACACAAATGCAAACTTCTCTCTTCGCATTAGCGCATCACAACAAGAAGCTGCGAGGGGATCTGACAGAATCTTCTCTGTCTTTATCGCAAGAGATATCAAACAGTCAGACTAGTTCTGAGGCAGCAGTTAGTTAGGCTGATGCCGTTCCAGACAGCTGTCATGGAAACAGATGTCTGTTCGGTTACAAGCTGCAGCTTTGCTCCCGTGGTAACGGCTTTGATTGTGACTCGCTGTGTCTGCTCCGAATGTGGTTTCCATTGAAGTCCCTGCACAAAGAGCCCTCATCGTGCGATTGTTGGATTCATTAGTGGAAATTCCCCTACACTTCCTTCCAGATTTGAGGGCCCGAGTCAGCTGTGACATGGTTTTTGAAGAGAGCAGAGACCAGATGTGCTGTAATGATGGGGTGTTTTTTTGTTTTTTGGGGTGTGCCTCCTCCTTCCCTCAATAATAAATTATCACTGTGTCTGATTATCAAACAGCCTTCAGATGAGATCTAAACGTTACCAGTTGAAACAACCAACTTCCCTAAATATTACAAAACGAGCTAATCTACATTCTCTATTAGGCTTGAGGACAGGTTTCAGCTTCGGATTCCAAAATAAGACTTCCATTTAGACATCTGAGAATCTGCTGTACAAGGTAGGCTCAAGAACCCTAAAGCTGTGAAAGGTTACGAACACTAAATCCTCCTTGTTTTCACCAGGCAAGGACAATCTGAGTCTCCTGACCTATAACTGTTGTCCGCACATCCCGCTCTGAAGGTCTTGGATCTCAGCGGGAATTCAGAGGAGCCGAGCCCTGCAAGCGAAGGTCAGGACGGACCGCACTGAGGCCCTTGTGTTGAGATTCTCACCTGTTTATTTCATAAAAGAGAAGATGCCTCCACTCCTTCAGCCTGCTGTGCAGCTTATCTGTATTTAAGACAACACTCAAGGCTTCCGTCTAGACACAGGCTTAAAGCAGAAAATCGGACAGGACAGTTATAATTAAAGCTTGAGGAAAGAAACGACAACACTAAAGAGAGAATTTCTGGAACATTGAACATGGACAACAGGCTCTCACTGTTCAATGTTAAAGATTAGTTCACTCCAAAATTAAAATTCTGTCATACTCTCAGTCTCATGTTATTCCATACCTTTATTTTCCATCCCTGCAGATCACACAAGATTTTTTTTTTTTGATGGATAAACTTTGAGGCCCATGTCTTTCATTGTATAGTGACTGTTAAGTCATGCAGATTTGGAACATGCATGGGGATAAGAAAAAAGTTACATTTTTGGGCAAAATATTCCTGGAAAGTTTAGAAATCCTGTGTAAAACAATTTGATGGAATAGGATGACGCTGTCCCCAGGTATCTGGAAAAATACTAAAAACAATTTAATTAGGATAACCATCATGTACTTTAAATAACCAAAGTGAAGAAAGGAAAGACTCACTAATAACTAACAGTGACAGCAAAGCTCGTTTTTGTAAAGATCTAGTCCATCAAGTGTTCAGCATGAACTGCAGTGACACCTGCTGTTCGTGTGGAGGCATTTCAGCATTAGTGCATTTTGAACTTGAAGCAATGACGATTTTTCAACTGAAAACACATTTATGAAAAGAGCAAGATGAAACATTCAAAGATAAAGATCAATAATACATTACCGTGGTACAACATTAGTCATGTTGGAAACTAACAGCGGCACAGTCACTACAATTATTTTTATCACTTGTAATGCACCCAAAAAAAAAAAAGTCCTAAGTGCTTATGGGCAATACGACTGTCTGAGATGGAAAAATAAGTACCAGGAATCAATCTCAGGAACATGACAATTTAATTGACAGAACAATCAAAAACAAACATTTTAGATAGGCCTCACTCTTCAGAAAATAAGAAAACTCGTTTTCAAGC
Source organism: Cyprinella venusta (assembly GCA_038021265.1). Lineage (NCBI taxonomy): Eukaryota > Metazoa > Chordata > Actinopteri > Cypriniformes > Leuciscidae > Cyprinella > Cyprinella venusta. The sequence continues at coordinate 22,601,842 of CM075876.1, forward strand.
GTTGTTTGCAACATCACAACACTAGCAAAACAAGATCAAAATAAGAAAAAGTGCATTAGCCATCAAGGATAAACAAACTAGAGCCACAGCCTAGGCACATAAAACATAATGCATCATTATACAATGAATGTGACAACAGTGTGCTAACATGGGGGCTTTGCTGCTCCCTCCCTGGATAGTCTGTCTGCCTCCTCATTGCCTGTGTACCCAGCATGACCTGGTACATGCATCTAGAAATGAAGAATAAGAGATATTCACTGAGAGAGAGAAATTTCACTGGCTATGCCATGCATTTGTTTTATTTATCATTGTATAATGCCAAGCACTGATGACAACATTGGAGAGCGAGCAGAAGGATTCAGATGTTTGATGCTGTAATGACAGTCCTAAATATGTTTGTACCACAGAAATGCATGATATGCTGTTCCTTCAAAAATGTAAATATAAAAATAAAACAAATAGCCTGCAGGTATCCATCAACTTCTCAATTAAAATTATGGCATAGATGAAAATTAAACTTATTATATTGATTTCATGTTGTTGTTGGACTCCAGAATTTATATATTTTATATGACACTGTGCTCATGTTTGATTGTAGAGTGCAACTAAAGTTATCCAGCAAATATCCTAAACATTTTAATCAAAAGTACATTACATTGGTGCGTTCACTATAACCACGGCGCATGTGTGTGGCGCTGATGGAGGAGCTGGCCAATACGGAGCCATTAGATTTCATAAAAAATATCTCAATTTGCGTTCTGAAGATAAACGAAGCTCTTACGGGCTAGGAACGACTCATTAGGAATGCGGGTGAGTGATTAATGAATGAACTTGAATTGTTGGGTGAACTAACCCTTTAATCATCTGAAATATCAGCTTTAGCAAAAATGATTCAAAGAGATGCAAGACATCCTCCATTGCGCGTTTATCAAAATTGATGGACTGAGAAAGTCTACAGCTGCACATTTACATGCTAAAAGAATGCTTATACATGCACCAGTTATGCACACAGAATAGCAGATGCCACATTGTACAGATAAAACATACCCATACGACCTCAAGGTCTGCATTTAGTTTATCCAGCTTTTGGAAGTCTTCCTTGTTGATTATGACCCCACCACTTTTAAGTCTCCAGCCATTAGACTTCCAGGTCTTTACCCAACTTGTGACGCCTTTGGAAAGCAAAAAAAATAATTTAACATATACATGCATGCATACATACATAAAACAGTACTACACTGATTCTTGACCAGACATTTTATCAAGATCTTGAACAGAAAAGCAGAGAGTGCATACCATTAATGGTGAACTTGCTGTCTGTGTATAGCACAATCTTTTTAAAATTCATTTCTCTGGCCTGCTCGAGTGCCTTGCATGCAGCCTGTGATTAAATGTTTAATGATACAGTTATCGATAACAGGGTATAAGAAAGAACTCTGTTTGTGAGCACCTCACAATTTTTACCTGTAATTCTGCTCTTTGGTTGGTCTGCCTCCCTGAAAGCCTCTCAGCCACATTACTGAGAAAAGAAAAGTTCAAACAATTAAAGCATTTTTTATTAATAATAATTATTATTTATTTATTTATAAAATATAATATATATTTTGCAGTGAGGCAAGTAAAAATTGAACTATAATTATTTGCTGAACACTGGATATGCTTGGTTTTCCAGAATGCCATTAATCACAGATGACTTACAGTGGATGATCACGACCCCAATATACACCAATTCCTGCACGCGCTCCTTTTCTTCCATTGGCGGAGCAACATCCATCCGTGTACACCACTACAGAATCACCTGAAAAAAACCCCAGCAAAAAGTAGCCTATTTCATTTAACAATGGTAAAACTTACAACATTAAAAAGGTACAATATGTAGGATTTTTGCAGTAAAATATCCCAAATCCACAAAATCATCATTATACAGAATACACCTTTGTTATTATAAGATGTTAGCGACCCCTGGTGGCGAAAAATCCTGCATATTGTACCTTTAATACTGGTCTGCTAATTCTGTTTTGATTTAAATTTAAAATGTCCATTATCTCCAACAAGACTATAGTACACACAATAATTACCCATATAGGTAAATCCATCACTACTGACTGCAGCCGTCTTTGGCAGTGGGACCTCAACGAGTTTCACTCGTTTCGGACAGGAAGGTCCCTCGTCTTCAGAGTCTTCATGGGTTCTTTTACTTCCAAGGGGTACAGCCGTTGAGGAATCAGGCCCATTTCTAGGAGGCAGGACCTCATAGTCACATCCTTAAATGCAAACAAAAAATAAAGTCAATCCCTTGCTTTGTAGTATAGTGTAGCAGCTTATCAAACATAGATAAGCATTTAGCAGATTTTATGGCCTCATATTTATTAAGAGACCCCATAGAACATGTCATTTGTTATGCCATTTAATTAACTAATGGAGGCAAAAAAGGTGTTTAAATTGGTTAAAAAACAAAAAACAAACAAAGAAAAGGACCAGCTATAAAAAATAAGATTTACAACTTTACATATGTTGTCATGTATGAACAAATAAATGTATTTAATTAAATAACTAAATAATTACAGGACTCAGGACATCTTCTATCAGCTGAAATTCTCTAACATAAGCAATATAAGCAATAGAAATATGATCCAGTGATTCAACATGGCACATATTAGAGGTAAATGGTCTCTTATAATTGGGGTATTGGCCAAGGATTTACAATTCAAATAAAAAACTTGAACATATTAGATATATAAAATATAAAAATATATATATAAAATATATAATAACTATTATAAAAGCCATTTACAAACACATCTTTCTAATCGATCCATAAACTAGCAATAAACAAAAAATGTTTGGAATACATGAATGAAACATATATATATATATATATATATATATATATATATATATATATATATATATATATATATATAAATGTAATGGTATTGTCTTACATTTATGCTTCAATTCATATGGCTAATCTTTAGTAAAAAAAAAAAAAACCCTGTTTCAGGATGCTGTATGATGGCGGTCTCTCAATGTATGGTCATATCACATGACACAAATAGAGGCATAATTTACCCCTCTCCCTCCTGTATATTTTCCCCTGTACACCTGAAATATTGATGATGCATCATTATGGCAGATCTTTAAAGAGGTGTATAACATCTTTGATATTACCAGTTGGTTTTTCAAAAGATGATGCTGCCGATTGGCTCCTCACAAAGGCCCAAGCATCCTTTTCAGAGGCAAACTTCTTATAACTTGCGTAGGGAAACTTGTCCACCTGATGTTTACATTCCTCCCTTTAGGAGAGAAATAATGCGTTGTCATGCAATGCAACAAGAAGCGTTCATATTAAGTAAAGAAAATCGTCAAATAGCTCCCTGTTCACCATGTTTGGTACACTCCTGTTTTAAAACCTTTCCTCACAGCGTAGAAAAATGTTCCTTTCTTGCCCATCTCTTCTGCGGCATTACAGAGAGTCCTGCGCACAACATTGAAAAACCCAGGCAATCTCAACATAGTCTCTGCTCAGAGCAGAGTAAACATTACAATATCCTTTAGTCGTGGCATTTGGAGATGACAACAATCATAAAAATAACCTGACAAAGACTTTCAAAAAATGCTTATGGATCCAACGGTTTTGACTTTCGTTTCGCTGGCAAAACCTCCAGAGAATGTGCACCCATCCACGTTAACAGTCAGCTGACCAAACCGGACCAAACGCTCGACCGACCATAGCAGCTTCTTCTTCTTACATTTTAACTTCCCCCTGATCCAGTTCATGGTGCGTTACCGCCACCAACTGATGTGGAGTGTGGTGGACATGTTACAGGTTACAAGACGTAAGGAGACAAGTACACCGAGATAAAAATAATATAAAAACAGCAATAAAAACATTGAGTTACATGGCCTCGGTATTATTAAACGTGGGCGTTTAGAGCAATATTATGTAGATAGATATTTCATTTTAGTGAGTTAAAAACATTCAGCGCGACCAGTATCCCGATTTTAAACCATATGACTCTTATGAGCCGGCGGGATTTTGATCCCATAGACAATTCTTGAACAACTGGTTGGAACATACACAGCAGCACTGTGACTACACCAGCACATGCAATACCGTTGACAGCCGCCAAGCTGCGCAGGTTTCCAGCGTGAGACTGTCACATGATGCAAACTAAAGATGTCTGCCACTGAAGAAGACACGGAACTCAGAGATCTACTGATCCAAAATTTGGAAAACAGTGGTGTTTTGAATAAAATCAAGGTACTTTTTCTGTCTATTTCGAAACACGCTTAAAGTCTTTATGAGGCCGGAATAATCCCTGTCTCACACGGGACGTGTTTCGCTTTCTAAGCACAATGTTTGTTCGTTAGCATAGCATAGTGATGCTAAAGTTGTTATGGGAACAAATGGACAACAAGGACTGTTGTGATAACATTGAGTTATGGCAGTGACCCCTTGTATCTTCTTTTCCCCTCATACCACTAAAGATGAGACCTACAGTGTCATTATTTTTCTCGGCTGTTTTAATATTAAACTAATCATGCTTGTTAGTTAGCCGGCAAATCTGCAAAAGTCTCTTGATTTATCTTATTTAGACAAGGTGATGAAGTCATCTAAAATGACCAGGCCACAAATAATCTGGTCTAACCTGTAATTCCTTTACCCTTATACCGTATTTGTACATAATAGTGTTTCTCTATTGACTCTGCAGCTACAGTAACATCTCTGCAGTTTGAGCTGTACTGATCCCTGGTCTGTTTGGTGCTGTACTATTATTAATATGTCTGATTAAAGGACATATATGGACTGATGATAATTCTCTCTGGTTTACAGGCAGAGCTGCGTGCAGCTGTTTTTCTTGCCTTGGAGGAGCAGGACAAAGTTGAGGTAATTATAAGTAGATTATCTTATCTAGATTATATGCTGTTACATTCATTGTATTTTTTTGCATCAGCGCTCTGCAAGATTCAATGTGTCATTTAGATGTCAACTCTTTTAAATAGAATAAAACCCCTCTTGTGAATGAAAACCTGAAAAAGTCCCTCAACACGAAGGATGGTAAGTTTAGATTCTACAAGTTTTGCTTTGAAGAGATGATTTATGGGTACAATTCATATATTACACTTTTAGGATCTGAACAGGAAACACTCTGCATCATACACTTGAAATATTTGTAAATTGTTCGTTTTGTAAGATTCCCTTATCTGTCATACATATTTTAATAGATTGTCCTAGACTTAACGCAAGCAGAATGCTTTTTTTTGAAGTTAATTCATTGAAGGACATATTTAATGAGATTCTGCCTGAAAAGGTTTTGGATTTTTTTTTTTATCATATGTTAATTTAAAAATATATATTGTACTGTATAATATGACATGTTTGTATTTGTTTTGTTTTTTTATTGTATTTATATGATATTCGTTATTTTTTGTAATTTAATTTTTGCCATGAAAATAGCTTTGATTGCTGACATGGCATTAAATAAAAATAATCCGAATCTGTAAATTGTTCGAGAGAAAATTTGGGCATCAATCAAACTAAACGACTGAGGATCACCACTACAAGACTTTCATGTTTTTCTCAACTCACGCAGAAACATGCACGCACAAATCAAAACGATGTCAAACATGTTTGATATCCTCCAACTGGATGGAATCATAGTATGAAACTAAAAGAAAAGGAGTCTGGTGTGAACTTGCATCGACTCATCTAGATTGCAAATCGGGGCAAAATATAGTGTGTTCCAGCCTTTAATTTTTAAACTTAAAATCTCTCTCTCTCAATAATATATATTATACACTACCATTCAAAAGATTTCGATTCGTAAGACTTTTTTCATGTTTTTAAATGTTTATGCTCCCCAACACTGCATTTATTTGATTAAAAAAAATCGTGAAATATTTTTACTATTTAAAAATACTTTATTCCTATATTGGCAAAGCTGAATTTTCAGCATCGTTACTCCAGTCTTCAGTGTCACATGACCCTTCAGAAATCCTTATAATATGTTGATTTGATGCTCAAGATACATTTATTATTATCATCAATGTTCAAAAGAACAGCATTTATCTGAAATAGAAGTCTTTTGTAACATTATACACTAACGGTCAAAAGTTTGGGAGCAGTAAAGAATACTTTTATTCAGCAAGGATCCATTAAATTGATCAAAAGTGACAGTAAAGACATTTACAACATTACAAAAGCTTTCTATTTCAGATGCTGTATTTTGGGTCAAATAAATGCAGCCATGGTGAGCAAAAGAGACTTCACAGTATATACTGTAAAGTCAGTGTCCAACAATTTATCATCTTATTTTTTTCTACTAAAATTTATCTGCTTATCTGATGGCGTTTTATTGCCGGCCAATTAAAGGCCCGGGATGAACTCTGTTTATAAAATGATGAGAAAACAGAATAAATTCAGAAGAATAAATAAATGTAGACTTTTTAATATCTTAATAAATATACAAATTATGCATTTTCAGCTTGTCCTTCTCTTCTTGCAGGGCGCTTGGTAGCAGGTCTTATCACTGACTTCCTGCAAGTCTTCAATTTAGACTTCACTCTCGCTGTGTTTCAACCTGAAATTAGCACGGTACGTCAGCGCCACATAAAATGCAACACTGTCATATATACGCAGTTGTCTTTCAGAAATTCATGCACGTGTTATGATATCTTTTTTGATGATTGATCTCTTTCATCTAAAACTAACGTACCCTATTATGTGTTGTTTAGCTGAATGGGCTCGACAGTCGAGAAACTCTGTCTAAAGAGCTTGGCATCTCTGAATCAGAGGTGAATAAAAACACCCCTCTCCTGCTAGAGTTGGTGAAGAGGGGCCGGCATAAGGACAAGACCTCCATTTTCTCTGAGGTGATTTTTTTTAATGCTCTTCATTTCAGCCAGTCTGATCAATCCATACCTTTCAGATTGAGTGACTCTCTCTCACTTTCTCTCCTGTCTTCTTTACTCAGGGAGATCGGGTGACTGAGAGAACTTTTCCCAAGGTACTTTACCACCACTATCTGGTCCAGTCCATACGTTATCTCTCTAGATCTCTCTGTAACCTGTTTTTGCACCCACATGTACAGTAAGCACAGGTAGGGTTGATGCACTCTCAGGAACAGATCCTGTCTCAAACTTGTAATAGTGCTAACCCAGTTATTTCACTTGTGGTAGGAGAGCACATCTTGGGTTGATTCATATCACCGGTTTAACCCCACATCACAAACCCCAGGCGATTTATTCAGGTCACACAAGGGAAGCGTGATGTAAATGAACATCTTTGAGTGGTGCTGCAAAAAAAAGGTTTTCCTGTTAAGATACTTGTGCAAAACAAGCTTGTCCTACTTCTAGATTTTTTTCTCTTGTTTTGCGGGCGCTTTACGTGCATTTGTTTAATCATGCCACTTTTCATGACTTCTGTCGTGTCAGACGAGACTTCAAGTACTATTGTCTCACGATTATACATTGTGATATCGTGTCTTTATTTTAGGTGCTCAATGTGATTACCCCCAAACATGTGATTTATATGAAAAATGTATAAAGAACAAATACACAATTTTATATATTTAAATATACATGTTTAATAGATAATCCAGACATTCTGCAATGATTGTGTTTATGTTTGTGGATGGTGTTTAGGAATTATTGCCGCGTCAAATTGCTGATGCCCGCAAGAAATTTGACAGTCATGACAAGGTAACTTTTTTTGTAATTACTTTATAAGTAATACAGTGTACCCTTATAGTATATAATTATTATTTATTTCTAAAATAAGTGTTCATTACTTTATTTTATTATTCAATAATTTAGAAATTATGATAATTTATATAATCGTAATATTTGGAAAGTAATGACCATAGTATTGAATAAATATATAAAGATATATATATTTTTTTAAATCTTTTGATTTGATTTTACAGAACAGAAGTGGGGAGATCAACAGAGATGCGGTTATTGGCATTTTCGCTGATCTTTTCCCCCAGTTCAGCAGGTTTGTTTCAACATTGTACACTCTGAATGCCACGATCTCTAGGAAATACCTGAACTTACTGGTTCTGAAACCATCATTTATGAAACGACTGAAAGTGTTGACAACTTTTTTCTACATTGTTGGTTTGCTCTTCTGTAATCATGTCTGGTTGTGGTCATGGCCTTTCTCATGACTTAGGAACAGAGTGTATTTCAGAACTAAATACTAAGTTGAAACGGTGTTGTGTAAGCGGCTTCTAAATGAATAACTAATGATCTTTGCAACGGAAGTGAATCAATTAAAACTAACTTTAGCTGGATAATAACTTTATTCTAGAGCTGCTGTTAAGCAAAAGCAATCTCTGTTACTTTAATTTCCTATTATCACTGTAAAGCTGCTTTGAAACATTCTATTACTTTTAAAAGTGTTTTATAAATGAAGGTGACTTGATTATTTCGGTATACAAACCCCAATAAAGGTCTCTTAAATGAATAGTTCACTTAAAAATGAAATTTACTCACCATCAGGTTGTTTCAAACCTGTATGAATTTCTTTCTTCTGTTGAACACAAAGATATTTTGAAGAATGTCGATAACCAGACAGTAGATGGACCCCGTTGACTTCCACAGTAGGAAAAAAAAATACTGGTCTGGTGACCGACATTCTTCAAAATCTCATCTTTTGTATTCAGCAGAAGAAAGAAACTCATACAGGTTTGAAACCACTTTAAATTATGAGTGTAAATGATGACAGAATTTATTTTTTAAGGGAACTGTTCATTTAATGTGAAGGCCATTATAAAATATCAATTGATAGTATTTATTGTTCTGTAGTTTCAGTCTTGTGCATTTCTATTTCACTAATTTGATTCTTTTCATATTTGTATATAAAAAGAAACTTGCTGGACAGTTACGTCACTGAGGAACTCAGAGCCAAAGGCAAGGACACAAACAATAGTAAGTTTTTGTGATCATGTTTAGTTGTTCACCATTTTAGGGTTTTTTTACTTGTCATTCATTGTAATAGTTTCTAATGGAGTTTTGTCTATTCCACTTCTTTCTGTTTTCTATAACTCTACATAGCTATAGACTTTCAGGACTTCCTGGGAATGTACAAATGCTTCTTTATACAGTGTCGAAATGTGGTAAGCAACCTTAAACGCATTTGTTTTTGTGATGTCTGTTGTGTACCAATATAATGAGGTCAGTAATATCCGTTATAGGTGACCAGTGACAGTAGCGATGCACTTAACTCCTCAAGTAAAACATCTGAAGATAGAATCATTTCATCTTCCGCCAGCAAGGTATACTGACTTCCTGAATCTTGTCCTGTTTGCTTATCTTTCTCTCACACACTTTCCTCTCACCTTCTGACTAGATTGTAATCTCTGATCTTTGTTGAATGTCAATGAGTTGCTGTTTGTTGTGTCTAATATTCTGTCTTTCACTCACCTGTCTATTTATTAAAAAAAATAACTCCAAAGCTGGCTTTTGGTAGCCTGTCTACGTGCAAATCCCACAATATGTTATCAAACGTTTCCGTTATACCATGCACAATTTTCATGTTCTTTTTTATCCATATTTTTTTTTCATTTCATCCAGCTCATCAAGTTGAACCCTAAAACATAATTTGTTTTATGAATAGAAGATGCGTAAAGTGATAGGTAACAGTGTTTCCTGTGTGTGATTCATCAGCATATCTTACATCGTTTATCTAGATGGTGGGTGGTGTACAATAGTAATTTCATGCAGTCATTGTATTTTGACTCACAAAGGGGAAAGGGGTTTTACCAGATTTACTTTTGCTATTTTTATTAATTTTTGGGACATGACCTAAAAAATATACCTGCTGATTCAGTGCCGGTCAAAAGCATTGGAAGCATTACTATTTTTTTATGTTTTTGAAAGAATTCTCAAATGCTCATCTAGCCATTTATTTGATCAAAAATATAGTAAAAAATAGTAATGGTGTGAAATATTATTGCAATTTAAAGGTGCTATATGTATTTTTTTAGCGGCCTTTCAGATTGCAAGTAATTTTTACAAGAGCGCTCGTGCTCTGGCGCGCGCTCGAACACGAGCAAGCACTCATGGTACACAAAGCTTTTATCAGCTTGACGTTGTAACTAATGCTCCATGCTCGTGCCATGATAACGTTACGTTTGTGGTGTTATCTAGCATAAGGCATTTCACTAACTATTTGTGTATCTTTCACAATCAGTAATGTCAACATAGGTGAATGTATAATATAAAAACGAAAACGGTTAGTGTTTAAGTGTATTTTCAGTGTAACAGTAAGATCGTAGAAAGTAACATTACTGTACTGAACGTGTCTGGAAATGTGTATTATAAACAATATGATAGTAATGGGATGAGTGACGTTAGAAGTACATCTAGTTCATAAAATTAAAGTTACATCCTAAAGCACCTACTTTTTGTTATCCTGGAACAGTCTTTTGTGTTACTACTCATATATGTTGTAGTTTACCTTGCTATTTCATTAAAGTTTACCGTTATTTCAACAAATTTGAAAACTTGTAATTTGTAACTCAATCCAAGCTCCATAAATGTGAGATAAGAGACTTCTTTCAAAAATTTTTTAAATATAATTCTAATTGTTTATTATGACCCTAAATGAAACAAAACAGAAATAAATACAAAAAAAATTATTCATTGTTAGAAATAAATTACTTATTCCCAAATTTCATGTTAGTGATGTTCTGTCAATAGATCTGTGTCATCAACGTGCTTGCAGTTTTCAGTTTTCTGTGCATTTGTAAATCTGTAGCAGGTCACCCTTGTTTTCAGTCAACTCTTCTCCTTCCAAATCTGTGTATGATTTAGTGAGGCTAGCGTGTCATTGTTGTATAAGGGAAGCTGACGGTTGTATTCTGGTGCTCAGATACCCAGGTATAAAGGATTTGTTAAACACAGTTCAGCGCAGGAAGAAAATGCTGGCCCAAAGGTAAAGCACGCGCTCTGATATCAACTCTGATACAGGAGCTTTTGATCAGCTCAACCATGTGGCTTTCTTTAGGTCACATAAATGAATCATAAATGGATGGTGTCTGCACACATTTGGCTGTTACTAGGTAAAAGTAACCATCATGCCAACATTTTAGATTTGTGCCTCTTTCCATTATTGTTATCACATGTGGAAGTGAAATTCATGCCCAGAGACACAATTACTGCTTAGTAGTCAAGATGGAGATGCAGAAAGCGCTCATAAATGTAGCCCATGGTTGAATTGAAACCATCTTAGCACTTGATATAGTAAACTGGCTATTGCAGATCAGATTTAAGCTAATACACAATAAAAACGAGATCAGAAAAAAAAATTTTTAGGGCAAAGGCACTGACCAGGCTTCTACTAGTCACCCAGTACTAGTGTGATTATTAACACTTACTAACACCTTTAGTTTCTTCCAACAGTTAACCAGATTATCTGCATGTGTCGTCGACTCGTCTAATCACTTGCTTTTGTATAATATACACAAACATTTCATCTCAAGTAAAAACCCTCTTTTGAAAGTTGTCCTTTACTAACTAATGGATCAATTTTTGAGTGGGTTGAATGACGCTACATTTTTTTCAGCATAAGTTGAAGGTTAACATTGATGTGGGCCAGTTTCAGAAGTGGCATTTTGTGCAACCCACTGTTCTTGTAACTCAAGTAAAATGTTCTTTTCTTTTAATCTTTTAATCCTCTATTAACAGGAAGTTCTGGGTGAATGGGGGACTACTGAATGGGGACTACTTCTTCTTTCCATTTCTTTTTTTTTTCCTTGCTCACAATACACCACTTCTTGTAAACATAACACTCAAATTAATTATGGGATACCGTTGGTGCCAAACTGAATCGTACCGTAGTTACCTAGTTGATGATGGTCATTATTCATATTGATCAGATGAAATCTGCAGCTTGTGGCCTTTTGATGTTGTTATTATTACAGTATGTTGATTATATTGCGTCTTTGCCATAGGCTGGAGAAAGAAGACCTGGTGAAACACTGGGGTCTCAGAAGAACAGAGTTCAAGTGACTGAAGGGTCTGAGGAGGGAGTAGGGGATGAGAAAAACCTTCCCACCCCACTGAGGAGAGCACTGGAATTTGGACTGGAGGATGAGGATGAGGAAGGAGATTCATTCTTCGATGATCCTCTTCCTAAACCTCAGAAGACCTATGGCAGGTAAGGATACCTTCAGGAGGAATCAACAATCATGGCTTAGCATGAAGCCATGGGGGATACTCCACTTTTTTGGAAATAGGTACATTTTACAACTCCCCCAGAGTTAAACAGTTGAGTTTTACCGTTTTTGAATCCATTCAGACGATTTTCAGACATTTAGAAGAATATCGGTAACCAGACAGTTTCTGGTCTCATTGACTTCTATCGTATATTTTTTTCCTACTATGGAAGTCAATGAGACCAGAAACTGTCCAGTTACTGATATTCTTCTATATATCAGAAAATAGGCTGAATACATTTGAAAACGGTAAAAACCCAACTGTTTAGCTCTGGGGGAGTGTTAAAATGAGCCTATTTCCAAAAAAAGTGGAGTATCCCTTTAAGTCATAGTTAAAATGGTACTTAAATGTTACAATAAAATAAATTTACAAAAATATATACCGGTATATATTCCCAAGTTCCTAAGTGTAAACTGTCCAACAGCATGTTGTTTTGCTCAGATGGCACATAGAAAAGCATTTGGCATAAAGAAGAGCAATTTGTAAATACAATATATAAAAAAATATATTAAAATGTTTGTCAATTTATGTTTATTGTTACATGCAGCTGCATCTAATAAAACCATGAATTAAATTAACCATTTCAAATACATATTTAATTGTCTGTTTAAAAAGTGATTTATTTTTAAAATTTAAACAAATATATTGATAATTACCCTACTAATCCTCTACATGTTTGAAACTTTGAGGTCATCTACATGTTTGACAGATTGAGGTCATCTACACTCGACGCGACTAAGCGACATTTGCAAATCCGTTTGTTCTTTGTGTCAGAAGTAGCACTAGCACTTGAATAACGTCAGAAATAGAGCAAAATTTGTCGTCTCATTGTCGCACTTTTCTAGTGTAGACCGCATCACTAATTGTAATGGATTCTATTTGCTTTTGTCTGCTATAGCTGCTCGCGTTCAGTGTAGACACAATATAATGCATTTGAATACTGCGTGTAGGTAGAAATGTCTACTAGCAACCAACAGTGCAGCATCCTCAAGCCATTTAATTGATGTCAGTGCGATCGCATTTATCACAGTCCTGGTTTTAGTGTCATTGTGGGAGCAGATTTCCATTTAGAGCTTTGAACAAAGACTGTTTCAGTGCCCTCATGTTCTACATAGACTGAAAAAGCATATATAATTGAAATGATCGTAATCACTAACACCTTTGATTGTAATTTCAGAAACGTTCTGGGTTCTTTTTGTTTTTGAAGCACATAACGGTAGTTCATTTTTTACTGTTTAAATATAAAGGGACCCCCACCCGTAAGTTACAATTATAAACAAAGACCTCAAATAACTGCTGGTAGATTAGATACAGAGAAGTGTTTTTGTTTTTCTGACTTGTATCTTCTCCTTTTCACTCTTGCCTCTTAATCCTACACGGGAAAACAGTGGTTTATCTTCGGCAGATAAGCCTTATTCAACACAGAGACATTCTGAAAAAAGCTATAGTCAAAAAGAGTAAGTACTTCCTGTTTTTTCTGAATGTATTTGCATTTTGACTTGGATACACTGTTGGGTAGATATTGGAGCTTTGTTGTATGTTGCACCTTGTCCCTCTTTTGCTTTTTGTTCCTGTCGCTCTTTCTCTCGCCCTCTTTCTGTAACCCTGTCTGTGTTTTCCCCCTCCTCCTGAGAAGTCAGTCCTGGCAGAGGGAAGGAAGCCTGTCAGGGCGATCCTTATCCCAAATGCGGAGGGGCACTAGCCTCAATGAGTGAGTGTGCATGGAGTGATCACACTGCCATTCAAACCCACGGCATCCGTCTTAACCCATGGGTGCAAAATCAGGCTGTTAAACCCTACTGGGGTCGTTTGTTCATAAAGCAGCAGAATACAGTGTCCCGTTCTGTTTTAGAGAGCTGAATGAGCTTAAACACAGAGTAACAATTGCATTCAATAACTGAACCACCTCCTTTAAATTTTCAAGACTCATTAATATGTTTAAGAGCTTGAATAATTTAACCATTATGTTAACTGTCATAAGACTTTCCAATATTATAAAATTGCCACTTTTGATATTTACTTTCATTACTTCATACTGTAATTCAAGTGTTGTTTGCAGCTATCACAATTTTGTGATATAGTTCATGCCCAAACACCATTACCCGATACTATCAAAAAGAAACTTTTTGCATTCTGGAGTGACTACAGTCATAATTGTTTTTTTTTTTTTAAAAAAACCTTTTATCCTTTTCGTTTCTTTCCTTGTCTGCATTTGTTCTGCATGTTTCCTATGTATCTCTTTCTCTTAATATCCCTGACCTTGTTCTTCTGGGTGTTATGTGTATGTGTGGATGAACATACAATGTTGCTCTGTCTGGCCTCAGCCTGTCTGCTATAGGCAGTGATAAAGAGGGAGATGGAGAGGACATGCTCTCTGACTGTGATAACAGGTCCAGACCTGACTTTAAACTCAGGTGAGCTGGGATAATTCCTGTCTGTCTCCTGCCTTTTAACTTTCCTCTTCGTCCACTTCTCATATGGATGTCAGCTCGCTTTATAAATTGCATGCGGTCTCATCCTGTCTGTTTTTCAGGAGAGAAGGCTCGGGCAGCGGTTTAGGAAAAGCATTTACCACAGACGCGCTACTAAAGAGCGCGGGAGGATCCATCTCTGCCGAGAGCAGCCAAAAAGATCTTTCATCTGACAAGAATGGTAGCAAGCCAGTTGTGAAATCGATCACGATTCCTTCTCAGATGATTCTGGATCGATAGAAATCGAACGCTAAATATGATTTAAAAGTGCTCTGCAGCAACATCCACCGTGCATATAAAAACTATGGCTTCAGAGATGGAAAAAAGTTTTGAATATGCTTTATTTTAGCAACATGAAGGGAAGATTAAAAAAACAAATATATATATATATATATATATACATATATACATATACATATACATATATATATACATATATATCTATACATATACACACATATATATATATATATTAGGGCTGTCAAAATGATTAATCACGATTAATCGCATTCCAAAATAAAAGTTTTTGTTTACATAATATTTGTGGGGGCACTGTGTATAATTATTTTGCATATATATAAAAAACACACATGCATGTATATTAAAGAAAAAAATATTATTTATATATAAAATATTTGTATTTATATGTAATATAAATTATATATAAATCTATATACAGAATATACATGAAAATATTTCTTAAATATATACAAGCATGTGTGTGTGTTTATATATCTAAAATAATTATACACAGTGCCCCCACATATATTATGTAAACACAAACTTTTATTTTGGATGCGATTAATCGTTTTGACAGCCCTAATATATATATATATATATAAAATGGAATTAACTTATTTGCCCAGAAATTAGGTCTGTCTGAATCATTTCCATTACACAAAATGAAAACTCCAGAGCTGCTTCCTGATATTGTTAAACCCACTATTTCTATTTGTGGTTAGAGCCAAAATTCATGAATCATCTGAGGAAGATCATGACTCTATGAACTGAATTTGAATCAGCTCACGAAGTGCATAAAGATTCCCATGACTGAAATTATTTTGACCGTAATATCTTCTCTCTTTGATTGTTGTCTTAGGTACATCTATTTCTAAAGATAAGGGTGTCAAAGGTAGGAGCTCGTTAGTCATTATATAATTTTAAACATCAAACAACCCTTTCTAATTGTCACATCTCATTTCTTTTTGAAAAACATGCTTTACAGATGAAGATCTTGACTATGACGATGACTTCAACAGGTAAAGACTGTTCATTAGGTGTTTTACTGGTCACATTGCTCCATCTGAATCTAATGAAATGTTCTGATCTCTCTCGTTTCTCTTCAGTCATCGTTCTGAAAACTCTAAAAGTGAAGTGAGCATCGATGAGGAAATAGAGGAGGTCTCGATAGAGGGGCCTGACATCAGTGATAAGGTATCGTTAATATTCGTGTTCACATTGCATCTTAAACTTTGTTTCAAAATGATTTTAAATGACTGGATCTTGATTGTTTTTGAGGCAAACTATTCAATTAATAAAGCTTGTAAAGTTTAATATGGTCCAACTTCACAATTCTATGTGAAGAGGGACAAATGTCAACAGTGGCCTTATTGATAAGCGTGCATTGTGTAAAAGTTAAGAAGTGAGAGTGGGATGTTTTGTAAATGGAAAAGATGGGTTGTTAAAGAGGCCCAATGAGGCAGTAAGAGGAAGTGTCATTTGAACAGTTTGACCTTGACTGTGATTTAGCATCTTATTGATTTGGTTTCTCTCGCTTATTTTTTTTTTTCTTGTAGCTTGATGAAAACACTCAGGATGTGAGCGTCTCGCAGATAAGTTTGGGTGCAGACTACATGGAAGATGTTGCTTGACATCTAATTGTCAGATCCTTATTTTGTACTTTGTTTTTATGTATTTAGCTGACAATAATAAATAAGTAATGACCATGACTGTGGCATCTTCCTGTTTTTTATTGCCATTACAAGAAAACAATGGAAGGACAGAAATGAAAAGATATAAAATTGAGTTCTCATTTTAAAAAGAATCAAAAACAAATCATTAAGTTGAGCAACTTTTAAAGTGAGTGAGAGTGCTGTTGAATTGGCACTGAAATAAGACTTTGACTTGCGCATAAATCAAATGTTTGACAGCTGTTTTTGAAACCGTAATGTTTAGTACTACACATGTGTCGGGCAGCTTTGATGGTCTGACATTCACACCTACACTAACATGTTCCTGTAACGCAGCAGTGAAGCGTCTCCTCCTGCTTGCTTATAGGTCAGATAATTGTCATTCTTATGTAGCGCGGCCCTGCCCAAGTTGTCTTTCCTCATCAGAAACCAAAAGGAACAGAAGTCAGAAACCTCATCCTGCATTCTAATAGACCTGTTTGTGTAGATACGGGTAAGTCGCTTCTTTTTTTTTGTCTGTTTCAGTCACATGCTAAATTTTTATTTTGGAAATGCAAGTCAGTGCTCTTTTTTTGTTTTATTGTCTACCTATTTAATTATGCAGACTGGAGATTTATGTTAGTCTTGAGTTGTGGGCAACACATTAGAATCAATTTATATTTAAATTGAAAGGTTTTAGTGTGCAGGATATGTATTCAAGTGAGACACTTAACTTTATTTGGCCCATTAGGGGAAGACTTAAGTGCTCTTGTCTGAAAATACTTTTTTTTTTCAAGAAATGAATTGATCTGCATAATTCTGTATGCCAGTAACTACTTAAGTTATGAAGAACATTCTAAAAAAAATCCAGCAACCCTGTAAAGATTAATTCTGCAAAGACAAAATATATTTTTATGCCTTAGTTCCTCTATAAGTTTTTTTTTCATGTGCACAAAGCACTTTCTGTGTATGTGTTCTTGAATCAACATGACAACATAAACAACTATGACATGCAAACATAAAAATACGCTTTCATTGTTTGGATCCTATGATACAGTAAGCGCAGAGGTGTTTTTTTTTTAAGCTTTTTGTTTCCTGGAACCTGCGTGACATGACTTTATCAGATGTCCGGCTTTCCGAGTTTTGATGCTTGCATTCCTTATGAATGCATGGAAAGTAGTAATTTGATTGAGAAATCCTCCACCTTTTTTAGACGCACATCCTCTCCAGTAATGGCCCACTAAATAGGTTGTATGCTTTGAATCTCTTGCTGTGTGTGACCTGATTTTCTGCAGATATCCTCTTTCTACAAAGATAAAATGTCAAACTACAAAGCCATGTTTGCACATAAGATTTTTCCTAGTGTAGAGGGATTTAACCTAATCTGACAGAGGGATTTAACCTAACCTAAAAATGTATATGACAGTGACAAAAGATGACAAACTTCTACCTCTGTATTCTAAGAGGAAAAAAGAACTCTATTAGTTGATTTGTTGATATGTTAATATCTTATCATATCACTCTTTTCTTCCCTTTTTTTACTTTATTGAGATAGTATAGAGAACTGGCAGTAAGTGAAGTGGGAGAGAGAGAGAGCGAGGCGGGCATGAGCGCTAAATATCCCCGTGCGGGGACTCAAACTCACACGAACTGCGTCTGATCGCTGCTATCAGCTTGGACGGCCAATATTGTTATTAAGCTAGTAAACATCTTATTCAATTATGATCAAAAAACTGGTTGAATATACCATCTTTAAACTGAGTTCCCTTAGATTTCAGTCAAGTAGTTTTATCTTGACGCATGAGCTCAATTTCGACTAATGTCCTCATTTTTTTTCTTTCCTAACAGTCTCAAGAGGAAAATGAACGATTATTTTAACTATGAAGACTCCAACTACACTGTTAATCCAGACATCTATATTGGTATAGAGGAGCCGTGTTCAAACGAGCGAAGTGCCAACATTGAGAACTTCCTCCAGTTGTTTATTCACCCCATCATTTGTTTCGCTGGTTTCATTGGCAACACCCTCGTTATCGTGACGTACGCCCTCTACAAGCGGACCAAGTCCATGACTGACGTGTACCTGCTGAACGTGGCCATCGCTGACATCCTGTTTGTGGTGGCCCTGCCTTTGATTATCTACAGCGAGCAGTACGGGTGGACTATGGGGAACTTGTCGTGCAAGCTGCTGCGCGGCATCTACAGTGTGAACCTGTACAGCGGCATACTGCTCCTGGCTTGCATCAGCGGAGACCGATACCTTGCCATTGTGCAAGCCCGCCGCTCTTACCGGCTGCGTTCAAGCACTCTGCTTTACAGCCACCTGATCTGTGCAGTCGTCTGGATCATGGCTTTGCTCCTCTCTCTTCCAACCTTTGTGTTTTATGAGCGTTACCAACCTGGCCCAAGTGAAACCAGCATTGCAAAGAGTCCAGACAGCGACGACATGCAGTATGTGTGCTTCTTCTTGTTTCAGTCGAACGAGACGGCACGTGCGATGAAAACCGTGGTGCCCAGCTCTCAGGTGGCGATGGGTTTCTTCTTGCCGCTGCTGATCATGGGATTCTGTTACTCCAGCGTCATCGCCACTCTCCTTCGGGCCAAGAACTTTCAGAGACACAAGGCAGTGCGTGTGGTCCTCACCGTGGTCTTTGTGTTTGTGCTCTGCCATATGCCTTACAATATAGCACTGTTGTATTACACCATCAACATATTTGAACAGCAGGAATGCAGCCATGACGAGGCCGTCTCGTTGACCATGTCCATCACGAGAAGCCTGGCGTACCTGCACTCTTGTCTCAACCCCCTGCTGTACGCCTTCATCGGAGTGAATTTCAGGAACCACTTCCGAAAGATCCTACGGGACATCTGGTGCTTGGGGAAGAACTACATGTCAGCGAGACGGTCCTCACGCGTCACCACTGAAATGTACCTTTCCACGCGGCGCTCTATGGATGGCTCGACCAATGACAATGGCACGTCGTTTACCATGTGATTCCCTGCAATGTAACTGATAGACTGATTAGCATCAGTCAAAAATGATCATCATGTTGTTCCAAACCTTTGACTTTGTCTTTTGTGTTCACGTTTTGACTGGAACAACATGATGGTGAGTAAATGATGACAGCATTTTTTTTAAGGAATGTATTTTTCCTTTTGATATTTTTGATTTTGAGAATTTCTACCAATTACAAGCAAAAGAGGGAAAAGTGACAACCACATACAAACCATTTCCAGATGAGATCAATGTGGTCATTCCTTCTTTGCAATCTGTAAAAATAGCAAAGTGTAAAAAGTCCTGTATATGAATTATTTTTTCATTTGAAGTGCACTATATGTTGTACTAATGTGGAATATTTTTATCTTTCTATTTGTACTGTACTATTCACCTGTTGTTGTACACATCATCTTTAACAATGCCCAATGTACCTGAGATATACACACTGTTTCATCTAAATAAATTAGGCATAAGTATTACAATACAAATGTAATGAAGGGTGACATTCTGAAATGAGAACAAGTGCTTATTTACCATATAATTCACCAAGCCCATCAAATAGATCAAACAACTGTAGTCAAACATTTGTCTTTTTATAGTATATGAATACTATTTCTGATCTGTAACATTTAACATTATTTGAAACTCATATAGGTTTGGGTGTTATTGTTTCTACTAGAAGCCAAGAAACACAAAAGACTTGCACATTATGCCATGACTTTTGAGACTGGATACACCTTTGCATACCCATTTGCATTACTGTCCTATACAAAAATCAGTCTCTCGCCGGTTACAAGTTAATGTTTTCGTCATGTATTTCCACATTGTTTCCTTTCTTTTCTCCAATTTTAAAGTTACAGGTTATGATGATTTTTTTCACTCAAGCTCAAAATTATGTTTTCTTTGCATATCTTTACGTTTTTGCCTCTTTTACCCAAGCTTTATACGGTTACAAGGTAACATAATCTTTTCCTCAAAAAAATCAAGCTTGCAGGTTAACTGCTTTGCTTCAGAATCAACTTCTCCATTACGGAAAGAACACAGAACTACTTCTATTTGTTTTGTTGTGTCCCAAACCCCACTTCTACAATCTTTCTAGAATGAATAACTCTTTTCCACCATTTAGTCCTAATTTGTGTCTGTGTGATTTATAGACAGAACTCACACATAACTGTCCTTTTCAGAAAAAGAAGCTTTGGAGCTACATGATGGTACGTAAGTGATGACTGAATTATTTCATTAGCCTACATTTTTAGGTGAAGTGAACTATCCCAAAAACTTAGTTAGGATCCTGTGATCATCACAAAAATATTCTGTGTAGACTGTGGTGTGTTTTCTAGACCAACTTCATTTGAGTGCTGCTGAGTAAAAGCATCCTTTGTTGCCCCCTATTGGTCTAGAACTAAAGAGCAGAGAGAGCTCTAATAGACATTACAGAGACAAACATAACCAATATTTCAAGGATGCTGCTATTTCATTCAAAAAAAAAAAAAAATCTTATCGTGACAGATACAGATAGATAGCTGTTGCTACATTAAAATGATCATTAATTAAAATCTTTATTCTCGGTATGGGAAAAGACTGACAATGCTTACAGTTGAGTAACGTTAGCTGTCATCTGTGATATTTTAAACACATTTTAGGTTTTCAGCCATAGTAATGGGAAGTTCGGATCATATTACTGAATCGGATCTTTTAATCTCGTTCATCAAAATAAACGAATCTCTTTTTTCCCAAATCATTTCGTTAATTTCAGCAGAATATAATGTATTAGTTCCCAAATTTCTCAGACAAATTTTTGCTCACGTCGTATCCCCCTCACCCAAGAAAATAAAAAAATATATAATAAATAAATAAAAATAGGCCTGCTAAACAAACAAAAACATTGTTCATTCGTGTACTTTTTGGAACCTTGTAAAAATTTAAAGGGAAAATACAACACACCCTTCATAAATATATAATGTACCTCAGGCCGGCCTCCATTGTCATTGGACAGTTACTAGTATGTTACATGATGTTCTTATTAACCAACATATTTATTTATTGATTTAATGTTTATTTATTATGTTTGTTTATTTATTTATTTCCTTTACTTATATTATAACGATACTGGTATATGTGGTTATTTTTCCATTAACATATGAATATTGACAAAACAAAGTGTTTATTCATAATATACACTTCCAAACACTTTAACTGACTAATATTATGTTCTCTAATAGCTCTTTTGCTTTTACTTTTATGCTAAACACTACAAAACATTATTTATTTATTTTCATATATTTTTGGAGGGGGGGGGGGGTTAAGACATTTTTATTTTATGTTATTCTTAATATTAATAAATGCAGAATCATTTGTTAAGGTTTTGAAGCTCTTGTAGTCAAACAATTCTACGTCATGCAGCCGGAAGTTCCGGCGGAGCAGGGCGGAAGTAGGTACGTGGCTGCTTCAGCTGACATTCTGCACGATGGCGACAGAGGTTCAGAGCGGCGACCTCAACAGTGCAAATTCAAGCCGGCTCGAAGTTTCTATCGACGGTTTGACTCTAAGCCCGGATTCCGAGGGCGAGCAGGAACAGGCCGAGACGCCCGCCGCCCGCTCGGTGGACCAGAACGCTGACAACCATGTGAGTGTCGATGGAGAAGAGGGCGAACCTGCCATCGAGAAGAAATGGGGCTTTGATTTAGTCGAGCTCTACGGGCTGGCGCTCAGGTTCTTTAAAGGTATTTTATGTCACTATATACACTAATGTTGACTTATATTGAACACAAACATTCGTTAGCACGGTCATCTCTGTGCTACAGTTTGAATTTGCACATTTGTTTAGATCTAGTGTGGTCGTGGTTTCTTATTATGGTCCTTTTCATTCTTAATCTTAGTATGTGGTCTAAAAAAGAAGTTCTGCTTATACAGGTCTTGTAGTTTAGTTCACTTCTATCGCAGTGTTCAAGGGTTGAGGTCCTGTAGAGGAACTGCCCTAACCGGTGACAGCACCACTGTGTGTCTGTGTCATGTGCCTGACTGATGGCTCATAAAGACTATGAAAGATTGCATAAATATTCAAAATAGACAGTTGAACTACCAGTGCTGAATTTGCTTGGTCTGTTTGTCAGCGAGGTTAGTTCAGCACTTTTAGGTTTTGTCCATTAATATGTTTAATCGTTTTCTCAAGTCTACACCCATTTCTTTTCTGTGGGCTGATGATGAATGAAGTATGGTTTTGTGTGTCCATCAGCTGTATAGTCTAAGTGCTGCAACTCTCTAATTATGCACAACTGATGTCTCAATCAAGCTGATGTCTAATGCCATGAATGCATCTTGCTTTTGGCTTTCAAAGCATGGACAAAAAAGTATTTTACACAATTTACAGAAAAATCATGATAATCTTTTCATGATTTTGACATGATCTCTATTGACTGTATCTGTATTGTCTTGATGTGCATAGGTGACTTTCTAAACTGGGGTTTGTGGGATAACTTTAGGGGGTTTATGTTAAGCTAAATAAATTTGATTGTGAATATTTAAAATGGAATGAAATAATTTAGAGTAAAAGTAATAGAAATGGAAAAACTTGCAGGTAAACAATGTATATATTTTAGTAAGTCATGTGACCAACAACCAACATCAAAGAACATTGAACATAAAAATGAGTACTTCAAGTAAATGTTTTTTATTATCCAAGGCATTCAGCTGTCAAAACAGTTTGGAAATCCCTGTTCTAATGTAATGAGAACCATTTGCACTTTTAAAGCCACATATTTGTGATGTTTTTTTCCTCAGAGAAGGATGGGAAAGCCTTCCACCCGACCTATGAGGATAAACTTCGCCTGGTAGCCCTCCACAAGCAGGTGTTGCAGGGGCCTTACAACCCAGATGCTTCCCCTGAGGTGGGCTTCTTCGACGTGCTGGGAAACGACCGCAGGTAAGAGCCTTGACCTTAATGTGCCTCCCTGCTGTTAGTCACACTAGCATTTTTAATGAATATGCTTTATTTTACATATTTTTTTAGAAGAGAATGGGCATCTCTTGGCAACATGGAGAAGGACGAGGCCATGCTTGAGTTTGTAAAGCTGTTGAATAAATGTTGCAATTTATTTGCACCTTTCGTCGCATCACACAAGATTGAAAAGGAGGAGCAAGAACGAAAGAGGTCAGACTTGCAGATAAAGATAATTGATTTTCTTTCTTTATCTTTTTGCCGTCACACACTTTTATTTTGGACTTGTTTACAGTTTTACACTTTAACCAGGAGGGTCTCCTGAGATATACTCTTCTCTCAGAGAGATCCACCGTGTCCACAAAAAGTAATTGGTCTCCAATAAAGAATTGATCACTCTAAACAACATGTTTAAAACCTGAACACTCTGTAACCTCACGGATGTTTCTCACAGTGTGAATGTTGTCTTGTTTTTGTTGAGAAGGCAAGAGGAAGAGGAGCAGCGGCGCAGAGAGGACGAAGAGCGTGAGCGTCTGCGTCAAGAGGAGGAGAGGCGCAGGCGTGAGGAAGAGGAGAGGCTGAGGAGAGAAGAAGAGGAAAGAAGACAAGTCGAGGAAGAACGACTCCGTGTAGAGCAGCAGAAGTGAGTCACGGCAGTTTAATTATTCCAGAACTGAACTAAAACTACATGTATAGTACACTACACCACTTTCGCCAAGATTTTCCTCCCAATTCTCAGTCTGGAGGAGTTGCAGTGGGCAGGTCATGTAATCTGTGTGCGGCTGAACTAACACCGACTATCACAACAAGCCCACTTCAACTATGATTCCATTCAGTCTGAGAATATCAAACATGTTTTGATATTTTGAGCCGATTTTGGAATATTGTTGTCATTTCTCATGCGTCTCTTTGTAGCGAGGCGTGTGTTTCAGCATGAGTTTGTTGTGTTTGGAATGATTGGAAGGTCTAGTAGTGTGTGATCCTCAGTTGTTTAGTCTATGATGCCCACTTTTATGCCGATATGCTATGCGACCCTAGAGAGGTTCCACATACTTTATTGTGCGCATTTTCTTTTCTCACTTTCTCTGGTGTGTTAGGCAGCAGATCATGGCTGCGCTCAATGCGCAGACAGCGGTGCAGTTCCAGCAGTATGCAGCGCAGCAGTACCCCGACAGTCCCGAACAGCAGCTCATTCTCATCCGGCAGCTGCAGGAGCAGCACTATCAGCAGTACATGCAGCAGCTGTATCAGGTACAGCTCGCTCAGCAACAGGTGAGGACCCAGCATTCATTCTCCCACTCACATACATCTACATTGCTTTTGTGATCCTTGATTACATTTTCTAAATCTACACTACCGTGCTTAAGTTTGGGGTCAGTAAAACTTTTTTTTTTCTTCAGTTTGTCACTTTTATATTTCTATTATTTTAAATGATAGTAAATAATGTTAAGTAATTGTACCAGTAAATAATGTAACAATAGATTTCTGTTTAAAATGAACGGTGTTCTTTTGAACTTTTTATTCATCAACAAATCGTGAAATAAATGTGTCATGTTTTCGACAAAAATATTAATTAGCATAACTGTTTTCAACATGTGATAGCAAGAAATGTTTCTTAAATGACCAAATCGGCATATTAGAATGATTTCTGAAGGATCGTGTGACTGAAGGCTAAAGTAATGGCTGCTGAAAATCAGTTTTGCCACAGGAATAAAGTACATTTTAAATTATACGGTTGTTTTAAATTGTAATACTATTTCAAGTCGATAAGCCTGTTTATTTAGGTCTGCACTACTATGTAATTAGTTTAAATTTATTCACATTCAGAACAGACCTGCAATCCACTAGTTAAGAACAACTGGTATAAAGAACAAATTTGCAGTGGTAGCATTTGTTTTGCAGGTGTAGTTATCAAGGTATACTGTTTAATGTGTTTTGCACACCTGTCACTGCAAGCTTAATGGTTTTTATTGTCATGTGATAGACTTTGACTCACTGAACTTTCTGTTGTTTTTTACCAATGTCATGTTGCACTGTTTTCTTCAGGCTGCGTTGCAGAAACAACAGGAGGATGCTATAGTACTGTCTACATTAGAGGCCAGTGAGGTGTCAGTGCCTTTTGCTGGAGAGGAGGTTCCCACACTGAACGGACAGGCAGAGTCCACTGCTGACAGCTTAGAGCGAGAGCCAGACCTGGAGCCTGCAGACGAGGTCACTGAGAATGGACCCACCGGTGAGTTGTTTGATCAGTTTTGTTTATTTCTACAACTTTGTTTGAGATCCCTGATATATCGGCCACCATATTGGTATTGGCTGATAGCTGTTGTACATTTTATGGCCAATATATTAAAGCAGATAAATAATGGATTATTTCCTTCAGCTTGTTTACCAAGATGTTTTTGAATTGCTATAAATATGATTGGAATCAGTTTAAAAAGAAAAAATACAATTAAGTGCAACCTGTGCATATAGGCTAGTTTGACTACGTCAGACTTCGTACCTCTGCTCAATTTCAGTTTGCTTCTGTACTCAGTCTGAGATAGCGACCGATCTCTGTTTTCCTCCGGCCTGAAAACAGTGGCCAATCAACGAACGAACAGAGGGCTGGCTGAGAGCCGTGATGTAGATGCTAAGCGCAGAGTTTAAGATTGTATTTTACGTTAATCAAAAACAAATGTGGATATGTAGACACGGGATGCAATTCGCTTTGTTGTGGAGAATATTCCCGACATTTGCAAACTGAATGTTTACGGGTAAACGTATGGCTTATGGGTAACCAATGATTTTATACTTCAGACAAGAAAGAAAACACTTTTCTACCAATATACCAATATCGGCCAATATATCTTTATCGGCTTTCGAATATAAAGAAGTAACGCTATCGGCCAAAATTTACTTGAAATTTGAACTTGAAATCAAATTGAATTCACCTTTTTAATGTGTGTATTTGTGAATCATTCATCAATGTGCATTATTTTAGAAAAGAATCTATGTACCAATTACGAAACTTTAAGTCTTGCCTAACATCTTTGTCATGCTGATTATCCATGTGAATGTCCATTTATGTAAGCAAATGGTTTTAAGAATTTTGGTTAATTTTTAGGAGTTTATGAACTTGTGTTTGAAATTCACTTTCATCATTTGATGCATTTCAATTTAAAATAGGGCTGGATTGAAAATTTAATTATAAAATTAATTTTGTTTATCTTTACTGTACCTGATATATCCAAAAATCAATATTAAATTTAATCAAAATCTAAATTGATTCGGATCCCAAGCTTGTGTTTTGAAATCAAATCATGAAGTTGACACACTGACACATCTGTGTCAGTACCCAGCCCTATTTTAAAATACAAGTAATACCATCCATTATTTACCCATATTCCTGGTTCTCAGACTCTCCCCCTGTAATAGCAGCCCCGTCAATGTGGACCCGGCCACAGATAAAAGACTTTAAAGAGAAGATCCGTCAGGATGTGGACTCTGTGATCACGGTGGGCCGGGGGGAAGTGGTGACCGTCCGGGTCCCCACCCATGAGGAGGGCTCCTATCTCTTCTGGGAGTTTGCCACCGACTATTACGACATTGGCTTTGGAGTCTTCTTTGAATGGACTGACTCTACTAACGCATCGGTCAGCGTGCACGTCAGCGAGTCTAGTGACGAAGATGAGGATGAAGAAGGTGAGGAACGTACGCATGTGTTTGTAGCATAATGGTTATCGGCAGATATTTAGTTGTGCTCATTTCTTTTATTTTTACATTTAGATTACGCAAATGACACATCTAATGCTCTAAAGTATTTATTTAAATACCAATACTAAACTTTAGTTCACATTATTTTGTTTATATTGTTATTTAGGTATTTTAGTTTGTCGAATCTTATTTCTTTTGGCTAAATTGTATCGGCTTATTGGTATCAGCCAGAGTTGTAAACTGTGGAAATCGAAAAGCTCATTTTTTATATAAAGGCCTAGATCGTTTGTTTTGTGATTCTGTTACATTTTCTGGTTGCACTTTATTTTACAGTGCGTGTACTTGATGTACTAACCTATGAAAATACTGGTTAATATAAGGTAACTACATGGGTTAAGGTTAGTTTTAGGTGTAGGTTCAAGGTTAGTACATAGTTATTACCCAGTTATTCTTATTGATATAATAAGTACATAGAATATACATGCGGATCAGGACTGTAAAATAAAGTGCTACCCATTTTCTGTAAATATGAATTTAAATCCTGCTCTCTTTCTCTCAGGTGAAGGCCAGTCTGAGGAAGAGAAAGCCAAGAAGGAGGCTGGGAAACCACAGGTGGATGAGATCGTGCCGGTGTACCGGCGGGACTGTCACGAGGAGGTGTACGCTGGGAGTCACCAGTATCCCGGCCGTGGTATATACTTGCTCAAGTTCGACAACTCCTACTCGCTCTGGAGGTCTAAAACCGTCTACTACAGAGTATACTACACCAGATAAGCCTGGAGTCAAGACTGTGGGACAGGAATATGTGTGTGTATGTAAAGAGATGGTTGGAAAGAAAGAAAGTTCAAAACAAGGAAATTTACGGGATGTCTACTACTGGGAGAGGGACAAAGAGATTTAATATTGCGTGTGCGTGTTTCGATGTGTATGCAAACTTTATAAGTGTGTCTGTCATGCTGTTTGAGTCCAGGAAGAATGGGCCGTGTACATGATGGCCCCTCTGTTTTGCACTCTTAAAGATATTCTCTGGATTTTGTGCTTGATGTCACTGTCCTCTATACCCAATGTGACTAATTTCAGCCTCTGTCTTCAAATTTCATCCAAAGAGGTGCAGGATAAATGTGTGTATCCTAATTAAAACGGCCTGAAAACGTCATGTTTAGGTAATAAACAATGGAGCAAACACGCTTTTCTCTTGGAGAACTTCCTTATTTAGCTCAACACTGAGTAAATCAACCAGTAGCGTGAATCTATACTCGTGTCTCTCCCCCTTATCAGCACACGGGACCGGAGTGCATCGGTGAGTGTGTGATAAAACGGACGGGCTGGACTTTTCCAACAATGCAAAGATGGATCTGAAGACCTTTACGAAAGAAGATTTTACAGCATTTTCTAAACTGGATGGATTCTGTCTAAAACATGTAATATTTATTAATCTCTGTGGTAGAGTAGGGTCATGTATGTGTCTGTAAGTTCTATAACATTTATCTCATCTCTCCATCCTTTGCTTCTTTGCTTCCACAGAGCCCCAGATTTATTGTGTTATTTTTTTTTTTTGTATTTCTCCCTCTTTATCATCAATGCGAGATTTATCAGTGTTGACTTTTAATGTGGCACAACTAGTAGTTCAAAATATTCTTGTCTTTCATTTTGGTCATTGTTATTTTATGCATGTAGTTACAGACAGCCGTGTCAGAACTTAAAACTTAATGTATGTTGATTTCAATTTTTACTTGTCACACTTATACTTTGTTCTCTATAACAGATAATAACAAGCATCTCTCATCGTCCTTTCTAATAATAATGAAGTGTTTGTATAGCTGATGAGACTAACTAGCAAAAGCAGCGTTGCTGATTAACATTTACTGTTATTTATTGGACTGTTCAGTGCATTGAAGATTATTACAGTGAAGTTGCTGAGAATTTGCCGACTTTTTTTTTGCTTCGAAGATATCTGCTCTAGCCACTCTGAATTCATACTGACTGTATTGGTGAGTGAAATGTTTCACGTTCATGATTGTATCTCAAAGTTGCCTGTGTAATGCAGGTCCCTGCTGTCCAAATGTGATCAAACATCATCCATATATACAGAGACAGATGCTGTTACACTGTTTTCACATGGTGAATTAAAGAGGTGGAGTGTGTTCGAGTGTTAAGAGCCGTGATGATTCAGAACGTCATGCTAAAGCTGTCCAAAGACTACATTAATGTCACGTGTACAGTCCATTGGTTACAATAGTTCCTGTGTTTATTCTTTCCATGTATTTTTTCTTTTTCACTTTTTTAATGCTGATTCAGGCCTTTGTATAGTGAAATGTAACATTTGGGCATGGTATTCAAAGTATGGCTTTTGGTAAAAAGACCCTGAGCAATAGGGGTATTGATCTAAAACAAAATGTCTTCACATTTAAAGTGGAACCTCCAGGGATTTTCTGACCATAAAGGCATGAAGAAGTGTTTTTGCATTGGTTCTGCTAGTGTGATCTGATCTGTATGCATTTGAGGATGAGTGTCCTGAAGCATATCTTTGATTAAACTTGTGTTCCTCTGTATGCACCGCCTGGTTCTTTTCTGAGGCCTATGTGCATGGTTTACATTCATGTGGTGTGTTGCAAAATACCCATTCATTGATTCTTGACAGATTGAGTAAAACGTATTGTAAAAATCTATCTGCATTTTTTTTTTCAAATTGTCAGAGCAAAAGAGATCATTGCTAGAATGTTTTATTCCTTGATTATGATTTCATTTTTAAACTTTAGTTAATGTGGTGGTGTTGCATTTGGTGGTTCAGAAGAAACTTGAAGATGGGCAACAGCAGGATGATTTTATGACTTAAAATAGTCCAGAAAATTCTAAAAATATTTATTTTTGGAATGCTGAGTGAACATATTTATTATTTATTCAGAGTATAATCATAAATGAATATCACAGGAAACACCTAAGAAGGTTGGGGAGATTATATTACAGAATGATAAATAAGAGTGACTAGCATTTGTGAAAATGTAACAATCCTTATTAAGAAATGTATCGATTTGAATATCGATTCATTTCGGATGGATGTTGCTGTTCGTTTTGAATAAATGACTTGATTCTTTTAAAAAAAAGTAGCAATCCTTCTTGAGGAAAAGTATAGATATTTTTATCTATAAAGTATAGCATATTTTTAAGGAAAAGTAGCGTTCCTTTTTAATGAAAAGTAAGAAATGATCGATTCTTTTTAAGGACAAGTAGCGAGTCATTTTTAATAAATTATTGATTCTTTTTAAGGACAAGTAGCGAGTCATTTTTAATAAATTATTGATTCTTTACGAAAAATGTAGCGTTTCTTCTTGAGAAATGTAGCTTGGAGAACAATGGTAGTTTGGAGCAGGTAGTACTAGTGACCCATCATTGTAGTTCTGTCAGCCATAGGTCATGGTTTCCCTATGCAAAAGGAAGTTTCAGCAGGTTCAATAATAACAGGAAAATGAGTATCACTATGACCCCATCCAAAACTGCTGCCTCAGCTGATTCCATTGACACAACAAACAATAGTCCACTTCCTTAACACTGCAGCCGAACAAAAAACTTATCTCATCCTTTCTACCACTGTTTTTTTTTTTCTTTTTTTTTTTACTTGAAGAGCATACTTGCAACCACAAGATGGAGCTATTGTGTAGATATGAAACATGGGCATTTCAAAACATCAACTTTTTCTCTTTTCACAAGAAAAATAGATTGTTTTTCATTTTCTTTACGGAAACTTTTAACCGAACTTATTATTTTCTATATACACTGTATGAATTATTTAATCACACGAGGATAATTTATATGGAAATCCGTTCATCTTGACTTTTAAAAGTGTTTTTACAGATTTATTTGGAAATGCTATGAAATAATATGAATAATTAAGCTATTTTGTAAGACACCTAACAATCTGTTTTGACACACAAAATAAAATAAAAATAATAAAAAATAAGCATCAGAATTAAATGTCCCGTATATTTACTTAGTTTTATGAATTTGGAAAAAATGACTGAAAATGCAATAAAGAGCCTAGACATCCGTAGAGGATCCAGTCCAGGTTTTCCAGGCAGCAGGCGCTAAAGGCAGGTAACCACTCCCTCACATCGCTGCGTATTCGCCGATCCAGTTCCAGTTGATACAGGTGGTCAGGGAGCCTTTTCCTTGTTTTCCATATACTTTCTATTCACTTTTTGCTCGACTCACTGCTTTCAAAAGCATGTTCCCCGTTGCTCCCAAACACCAGCGGCAACGTCCCGGACTGCTTCTGCATCTTTCAAAAATTATGGCGGGACCTTTTGTGAATAGACCGTCTTCTCGGGGCTACTTCTGGGACACAACGTTTGGATTTTAGGTCGCCTCAACCCCATGTTCACCTCACATTTAAACAGCGTTTAAAATGCCGTTCCCCGAGAGAACCGTTGAGCCTCAGCTGGTGAACAGGTTGAGAGGGAGTGATGTCTCCGAGAAGAGCTTCATAACTTCGGACGGTCGTAGAGTTCGCAAACCTGTTTTGTTTTCTTCCTTGGAAGAAGTTTGTTGTCATTCGCTCACCAGCATCCTGTATCAACTGTCCGATCTTTCGCGTCATGCCAGTGACATTTTCCTGGGAATTCAGACTCAGGCTGGGTTGATCTCACACAGGACATCGAGGATTCAAGTGCGTCTGGAGAGATTACAGCTCACCGCGCGCAAGTTTGATCCCAAAACCGTTAAAATACGTAAGTTTGGAGACTCACGTGTATTTGTAGCCTTTTTAATGGTTGGTAAGACTTTTGTGAACAAGTCAGTAACAAACATTTAGCAGATAGTTAAACTTGACCCATTTCATATACAGTAAATGTGTTATGATTTAACACACAGTAAGTTATGCTTGTTGACTTATTTGTGAAAGTTGTAGGCTGTTACGTGTTTCTTAATTATGAAGAACAAGGATCATAAAGTGTCACGTGCCGATTGAATGCCACTTTGAAAGGCTGCACTATGGATTGGGTTTGCAAGACAAAAGCCGAGTGTGAATGTTATGAGACAAGCACATGGCGTTTTGTTGATGTGATTATTTGAGGTGAAGAGAAAGCAGTTTCCCTTAAGGGCCGAAGTCCTGTCAAACGTGATAGATCTGCTTTAACTTACCATCTGCGCCCCAACAGTAGCAACCCCCAAAAGGCACCCCACCTTCTTAAGGGTTTGTATTAGTATGATTCATTAAAGTGATCAAGATTTCTATTTCAAATAATACCTCTCCAAATCAGGATATTTGAATGATTTCAGAAGGATCATGTGACACTAAAGACTGGAATAATGGCTGCTGAAAATTCAGCTTTGCCATCACAGGAAATTACATTTTAAAAGTTATTAAAGGGCAGTAATTTTAAATTAAAATAATATTTTAAAATGTTACTGTTCTTAGTTTACTCTATTTCTGAATTTTAGCCTTGATGAGCATAAGTCATTTCCTCCAAAATCATAAATCTTACCAACCCCAAACTTTTGAATGTGCAAAAAGTACAATGAAAATGGCATTAAACAAAGCCCATACTGGAACAAAGCACGTTAGCTGAGTGAACACTATTTACCTGATGCTGATGCTCAGACTTTCTAAAATACATTCTCACTGGTAAGAGAAACGCCACTCAGAGCGTTTGCTCCCCACTCCACTTCCACTTTGCACTGCTTACTTACACTTACTGATACATATAGACAGTAAAACGTATTTTTATTTTAAGGAGTCATTGGATTGGATTGTAATATTTACTATAAACTGGCATGCTACCATTGACTGACTTCTAAAAGAGGGTTGTTAACTGATACTGCTAATGACATGAGTCATCTGTGAACTGAAGGTGAATAAAGGTTCCCACTGGGAGAGCTCTTCTTTGGATGTCCTGGCCTTCTGAGGATTACTAATAATGAACACTTCAACCATAGCATGTCACACCAGTCAGACAGACAGGATGCATGACTCACTGTGGTGCTCAGTACTGGAATTGACAAGATGGTTTCATGACAATTCCTTAGTATTTAAAGAATTGTTTGTAAATTCTTAAGTTATGAATGCATACAATCTCATTCTTACATTTTTGTTTGATATGCACACCTCCCCCTAGGGTTAGAGTTAGGGGTGGACCTTCATGGTGATGTTTTACCTACAAATCATAAGTCAGATTGCATGTTATATCGTAAACTAGTACTATAGTTACAAATTCTCATGAGATTAGGTTGGAATTGATAGCAGTCTCTCACATAGTGCCATCCTCATTTTGGGTCAAAATAAGTATTTGTTTTTGCCTTAATGTCTTGCTTATCTTGATAATGGTTTAAGGCAGGAGGAAGTTAAACTTTGGCTCATTACTAATGTTTGTCTGTGCTTAATCATACCCGGACACTGTTATTCAATTCAATTTATTTATTTGCAAAGCACATTCAAAATCAGCCTTGGTTGGCCAAAGTGCTGTACATAAAAAGAGGGAGGGAAAATAAGAACAAGAAACACATACAGGTTTAAAAAAGATTAAAAGTACAGAAGAAAAAAAAAATGTTTTTAACATGGATTTGAATTCAGCTAACGTTGGAGCTGTTCTAACAGGTAGTCGTAGGTTGTTCCTCAGCTTAGGGCCAGCCACTGCAAAGACTTGATCATCCTAGTTGTGTTGGAGGAGAGATCATGGGACAGACAGGAGAGGATGATTCTGTGATCTAGCAGTGATCTGAATGGGTAACAGTTACATTGGAAATTTATCGCTTCGTAATCCTTATATTTGAGCATTTGACATTTAAATGAAGGACTGTGTGTGTGTGTGTTAGTTAAAGGTCACTATGTGTTTGTGTATAGCTTGAAGGTGTTGGGCCAAGATCAGCTTCTGTTGGCCACACAGATGGGGACACACCTGATGATTAGTCAGGCTTGTCATCCATTAGTTCCTTTGTTTTTCCAGACTGTATTTTAAGTTACTTTGCAAAACTTAAATGATTTTATTATTTGTTTATTTTGTACATTTTTAATAGCCAGAACGCATTGAAAGTTTTTAGTTGAAAATCGCTGATTATGCACTTTTAAATAAGGCAAATTACAATGCAGTCTTAAAAGGGACAGTCAGAGGGTCATTGAGCTCGAAGGTTCAATGATGAAAGCTCTTGGATCACCCCTTGCACGCTTTTCTAACATTTTGGTTACCAGCCCAAATTGTCTGAGCCACTTAACCACTCCATGACAACTCCATAATAATCCGGCTCACAATATGGTTTACAACCTTCTTTGGGTGATTCAATTCTGTTAGATTGCAAACACATTCTTTGGGCGATACAATTCTGTTAGATTACAAACACATTGTTTTAATACTGTAACACTGGTGGTTTTCAAACACACACAAACACACATTTCCTACTGAGCTGTGGAATTTCTGTCTGTCCCCTGGATATTTTTAGTGTGTATGTCTGTTCCTTCTGCTCCACTCAGGCTTTTTCAAAGTCTGCTGCTTGACTTTGTTTTGCATATGATGGTCTAAAACAGTCATTCCCAAAGGCGGGGTCCCGACCCACATGTGGGTCGCGGGAGATTTTGTATGGGTCGCCAAGTCGAGCACTATTTTTCAGTGTGCTATAGGCTACTCTCTAGACCAGGGCTATTCAATTGGCGGTCCGCGGGCCAAGTGCGGCCCGCCAATCATCTCCATACGGCCGAGGGCACCCCAACCTCCCTCCTCCTATTTTCTGGTGGTGCGGCTAAATTTGGTTATATATTAGATATGCGCGTCGCCGCAGTGGCGCGCGCAGCTGGACGACTATACGCGCTGTGTGTGTACCATGAGCGCTCCGACTGACCTGAGAGAAACGTTTACAGTCCGAATATTTCAGCAGTTCTAATGTGTGTCCTGTATTTCTGTCGACTGAACCAGCGATATTAATCATTCCTTGGTTTTGATTATTTCCTTTCCATGAATTGGCCAAACGCGCGTGCATAACGGTCTGAAACGATTCGGATTCGTTCACCTGAAGCAGTTTCTCGGTCAGTAACAACAAACAGAGAACAAAATAGCGCTGGTTTCAGCTGTTTCACTAGTTTACTTTGAACTAGGAAGCACGGCCCAGTGGATAACGGAACGCAAAGCTTAAAGGAGTCGCGTTTACTCCTGGTCCCGGACACTATTATTAAACAGCGTTGTGACATATAGTGAGAAGCGTTTAAATCGGACACTCAATCCTCTCTCTTACAAACCACAAATCCCTCAATGATTTTAACTAGTTTTAAATCGGATGAAACAGCCTTTACATTCCCCAAAACTACTTATGAGGCAAATAGCAGAAACATGAACAAAGTTAGAAGACTAAATGCCCTAATCACCACCCTTACAAACATTTACCATGTAATATGAATGTAATAATTCACCATGGTTTGGGGATAAATGTGGAATATTTATATTGAATACTATATTATAGTAATTTATATTGCATTAGATTTATTAGGGGGGTAGAGGAATATATTAATTGTGTGTATAGTTTTTTTTTACCTGTTTAGGCATTTTTTTATACAGTGGTAGTGAGCCATGCATGGTTACAAAGTCTCACTGTCAGGATATTTTAATTTAAGCCTATAATAATTATTATAATAAATTGTGTACAATGATGAGAATATGAAAACAATGAGAGGCCCTGTCAACTCTTCCTTTATCATTTCACCTCTGCATTTCGCTTATTGTCAACAACGGGTTAATAAAAAAAAAGTGCTTTGTCAAATATCTGTATCTCTTTTAAATAGTTAACTGAAAGCTTAACTGACCTTAAAAATGGTCATACATATTTTGTTAATGCATAAATTCTCTTCGTGATATATGAACTATATGGGCCTAATGTTTATTGGGTCACAAGGATTTATCGACTTTAAAATGTGGGTCCCCAGAAAAAAAGTTTGGGAAACACTGGTCTAAAAGGGTGGAGTTGATCACACAAACAATAGTTCCAATTCACTCTATATCTACAGTTTATCAGTGAGTAAATGATTACACCAGTGTGCTTACAGAACAAGTGATTGCTGTGTTCTCTGATTGTGTGTTTACTCTACAAACCTCATAGGTCTAATTAGGACTCACTTAGCCGTAGTTTTTATCGTTGTTGTCTGATAGTTGTCAGTGTCTCTATCTAAACTGCTAAAGTTAATTTTTGTGAGATTTTCACAGTAAAGGGTTTATAATTCTCATGGTCAGGATGGAATATATTTGTTCCTACTTCTCTTTCTTTAATTCGCTCTTTGTTTGGTGTGTTTTGTATGCATGGACTCAGAAGGGATTTCTGGGTCCAAGTCCAACCCAAAGCCAGACCCAGGGAAAATCATCACCTTTAACCTCTGGAGCCCTCGGCATGGGAAAAGAGCAGAATCATTCCATCATTCACTGACCACCACAAGACCTCAGCCCCTGATTAATGTAACAACGGCTGGTTTTATCCACAAAATCACTGTATTTAGAGCCTACATTCAGAAAAACTCGCTTAAGGCTCAATTGCACATCAGCTATTGGCCAAACTATTCCCAAAAGCCTGTTCAACTGACCACCTATAAACTACATTATACATAGTTTCCCATGATACTTTAGCCTCTCTGATATGCGTGATCTTTTAGACTTTTACTCAAACTAACGGAGGGAATAACTAGAAGTTTTACTGGCTCTATAATTCAATATTTGTTTGGTTTTGAGTGAAATATTTTGAAGTTTTGACTTTGTCATGACTGTTGAAGTCCATCCATCTTTTTAGGGATGCGTGATATGTCAGTATCATATCGGGTATTGGTTGGAGATGCATCGCTGTAACGGTCTGGTCGCCATATTATCAGCTGGTTTTTGATCAGTTCGAAACCATTTGCATATAGGCTATAAAGGATTCAAATAAAAATCATGTACATATTGAAGAATATGCAGTGTTGTTTTGCATTAAGTTACTTTATTAAATTTGTGTACCTGAAAACTAGTTCTCCCACTTAGAAATCATGGAGGGGTCTGAAATTGTCATGTCCACTATGAGAGACATAATCTAAAAAAAAAAAAAAAAAGAAATCCAGAAATCACAATATATGATTTCTTAACTATTAATTTGTATGATACAGCTGCAAATAAGCATTTGAACACCTGTCTATCAGCTAGAATTCTGACCTCAAATACCTGTTAGTCTGCCTTTAAAATGTCCACCTCCACTCCATTTATGATCCTAAATTAGATGCACTTGTTTGTGGTCGTTAGCTGCATAAAGTCACCTGTCCACCCCATACAAGAATCCAACTACTAACATGGCCAAGACCAAAGAGCTGTCCAAAGACTCTATAGACAAAATTGTACACCTCCACAAGGCTGGAAAGGGCTACGGGGAAATTGCCAGGCAGCTTAGGAAAAAAAGGTCCACTGTTGGATCAATCATTAAAAAAATTAATATCAGTGCATCTGTATAGTTTTTTTTTTTTTTTTTGCTTGCGATTTAGGAAACAGTCCAGAAAGCAAAGTACAATAGACAGTCAGTGAGCTTTAACCTGCAAAGCCTTATGTCCATTTAAAATGTGTTAGTTGCAATTCTTCCCTGGCTCATCCCTTTGAAACAGGGAATCTACCCGTATAAGTGCTGGGATTTTAAGCTTGCAAAAGCCATGAGGATTAAAGCCAGATAACATCAGGCCTGGACATGTGAAAGTATGATTTCTCTTTCTGTTTGTAAATGGGACATTTTTTCCAAGTGTGAAACCCTCTCACATGTGTTTGAGTGGTCTTTGGAAAGTGCATTAGTGTTACGATACAGCACTGTTGAAACATCTAGGCGTTACATGTTTTTATGTTTGATGCCCCTCTTGTCCCTTTCACACAGAGATTCCAGAAAATACACGAATAAAGTGACCCAGGACTTGACCCTGGTTTGTTTGATTTTGGTTCATTCACACTGCCTGTGATTTTCTGGAATCAGATTCACACAACCTGTAAAAATCATGTAAAGACACGCGACATTGATGTGCGTAATATCTCAGCAGCTCGTAAAATCTCAGTAGCATCTTAAGTTTGTTTATGAGCTGCGATTTCTCTATCGATAAACCATGCTTGTGCGTATTTTTCCTCTGAATTGATCATAAACTAGTGCATTACGTACTGTTTTACTAGCTGGTTAATGATCCCTGCTTCAGCATCATCATTACAACACGGCATCAATTACGGCTTTAGTTCACACAGCACACGTTCCGGGACTGAACACGGCAATGTTACTAGGTCCCCAACCCGGCATCAATCCTGGGTCGTGTTTGCGTAAACATAGAAGGCAATTTCTTCGCGATTTCCTGGGATTAGTTTCTCTCCACCCAACTCTCTAAAAAATGTACCTCTGTTCAGGCACAGCTTGTAAAGCATGTCCACGGGGCAAGGCAAGTGCAGCCAGAGCACGCACTTTAAATGACTACCTAGAATTTCAAATGGTTGTTTTGGATTTGTGATGACTTTCCAAGTCCTTTTACGCATTTGGTGCTCATTGTCCAAATTTATGAACGCCTGACAATAAGATGCTGAGGTAGTTTGTGATCATGATCCAAAACGACCTCTTTTGCACCTATTTTGCAATCACTGCAACAAATATATTGATCTGAAATTTAGTAAATTAATTTTAAATTCATACAGGTACAATTACCATATTTCAAGGTCTTTTTTATCTTTTTATTAGTTTAAGTAATAAACTAATTATATAAAACTATTATCAGTGCACTATAAATAAACTGGTTCTATGCCTATAAAATTCTGCATTAACACTAGATTCCACGTTAATATGCCAATTCCGCAATTCCGTCCGCGATTCCGTGATCGTGGAAATCATAGGGGCCTAAATATGATGCTGTTTTGAAAAAAACCCCCAAAGTTTATTTCAACACGGTCGAGGAAACTGTCACGTTTTCTACTAAATTTGTGCCCCTATGTCTTTCAAAACATTTTTAAATCCTGCATGAACTTTTCATACAAGGTTATATATTGATTAAACAATTAAAAGAAACTGCAATATGTCCTTTAAGGTGTGTACAGTTATGGCGTTTTGGTATCTGTGAAAAAACTATGTTTTCCCTTAGTTAGATGCTGTCAGGTTCACCACTCCGGACATCTGGAGTTTAAGTAAGATGGATTAAAGACAGAAGGAAGATTTGAACACACGCACATGGAGGAGCAGAGTTACACAAAGAACAGAATACTGTAAGTTGAGTAAGGCGGATGAATGATACGGTTATGTAACCGGTTTCGATGGACTGTCAGTCTTTAATCTTCGATATTCTGCCAGGCCCTGGAAGAGAGGCTAGTCAATGGTGTGCCTGGTTAAACTCTAAGTGGGTCCCAACAATGCAACAAATGACAACTTATGTACATTTAAGTTCTGTCATCCAACATCTCAGAAATGTTTTAGGTCTGCATTTTTGTGTGAACTTGAATCACAGAATCCGTTGGACGGTTTGCTTTCTGTCTCTGCTTTTCAATGCCCTTTATTTATACAATCATTTTGCAGTACGACAGCTTTCTTGATGTCCTTGCTTTTCGTATATTGGCTGGTCCAGATGTGTGTGTTCATTTAATGCCACACTTAATTCCCGAGTGTGACCTGATCCATCTCATCTGGCCCCGACTGACCTCATGTCCTCCTCTTATGAAGCCTTTACTAGCCGGCGATGTATTGTATGCCATGTTTTTGGCATTTAGAGCAGTTTATAGAGTTTATTTCCCATCCTAAAGCCAGGTGGATTACCGGTGGCATTACAGTGCTATGAGGAACTTCTGCTCTTGTAGACTTTGAAAAATATGTCGTTTTGTAGTTTGAGTCCTTGGTTACTGGGGTTTACGGGCACTATGGGATTCCAAATGCATGAAGAAGCCATGTGCTTTTCATCTCAAAATTATGATTAACTTTGTGAATAGGACTATAGATTCATGGTTCATACAGCACAGATTTGATTGTCCTGTTTTTCTCAGTGGCCACTCCAGATTTGATCTAGAACTACGTGTGTTTACTTTGTGCTTTCCCCGGCCCACGTGCCCAAGCTCTGTCTGTAGGCTCAGGTTTGTTTTTCCATCAAAGTAGCCCTGGGGCAGGGCAGACGCGCTTCTGTGTCCCGTAACTTGCTCATGTTAGCGATGAAAGCTGTGTTGTCCTTGTGCTCAGGCCTAATCCAATAGCCATTGTGTTTTCAGAGCTATCTCACTACATAATACAACGGATCAAAAACACATGTGCTTGTGCAAACATATGTTGGCGTGTGCCCACTGCCCACACATTCATTAATATGGGGGTCCAGGGAAGGTAAACAAAGGGAAATTTCTCAC
Organism: Cyprinella venusta; assembly: GCA_038021265.1. Lineage (NCBI taxonomy): Eukaryota > Metazoa > Chordata > Actinopteri > Cypriniformes > Leuciscidae > Cyprinella > Cyprinella venusta. The sequence goes on from CM075876.1 coordinate 22,642,374, forward strand.
ATTTGGATGTGTGACAAGTATTTCTCTTTTTAGCTCAATTAGGTATAGGTAAAGAATGAATGGACTATTGGACAGAGTGATTTCACTATGAAACGCAAATGATGAGGCTTTTGGTGAGTGTTAACATGGCTTTTTGAGTTGCTGGCTTTAGGTATTATGCTTAGTCATCCTGTGAATGACTTTAGAAGTTGCAGATGGACAACCTGGAGATGAATTGTGTGAACAACATCAGATTTTTAAAACAACCTGGGGGACAACCTCTTTTACCAATGAAATTCTCATCATTGTCAACCGTAGGACATCTTTTTCCCATGTAATGACATTAAACGATCATAATAGTGATTTACTAAGAAGTCCTAAAGTAGACATTGCACTAAAACTGAGCGTCTTTTTTGTATGTGCATAAAAAAATAAACATGTTACTTGAATTTATTATAATTGAATCTCAAACGATAAAAAACGCTACTTCCCCACCCAAAAAAAAAAAGCAGTTTCAGACAAATCATTTTTGTAACAGAAATGTAGTTGGATCCCTAGTCCTAACCTTATCCCTAGCCCTAACTGTACGTTCACACTACTGCCGACTTGAGTGTCAAAGAAACTCTAGCCGCCCTGTCAAGGACGCTTGTCAAAAAGTCCGGGGAAGCTTGTTGATCCTTTGGACATTCTGACGTTGCAGGGAGCTAATGTTTTGTTGGGAACGAAAGCTTACATTCATGTTTCTCCGGAATCAACCAGCATGAAGGACGTGTATATTCCGATTGGTTGCTGCTGGCGTTTTGCCGCTGCTTGCCGCTGAACTGCATCACAGCTCATTACCATAAAGTTGAGCTTCTTTCAACTTTCGGATTGAAGCTCAAAACGCGACGCCGAAGGGTTTGACAAATTTATTATTTCGCCAGATTTAACAAAAATGTTGATCCAGGAACATGTTGTACATGTTGGTATCACGTTTACCGCCATGATCAACCTTTCAGACGTCTAGATGTTAATCTGCTTGAAATTACTCACTACATACAGGCCAAGTGTAAGACAAAGAATTCAGTAGTTCAACCAGAAACATGGCAACCAGCTCTCAGAAATAAGATATGTAAAGATATTTGTGAAAGAAAATTGTTTTATTTTGTGAAGCATTTGTTTGTATTGCAAGTCTCAAAGTTATTGTGGTCCATGTGGCATTTATCTTGTCCATGTGTTCATTACTAGACTTCCACATCTCGATCCTCTTCTCTTGGAGACTCATTTATTAGTCAGTTCTGCTACTGCAGTGACAGAAGCTTTCCACATCAGTCTTAATCATGTCAGAATGAGGCCTGTTGGACTGTTTTTGGATTAGGGTAAAAAACACCCTCCCTTTTGTTTGAGGTCAAAGGTGCTTTTCTCAGAGGTACAGCCCATTTGAAAGGACGGATCATTAGCGTTCCTCCCAGACTGGAGAGCCTCTCCCATGGGCTGTTAGCTGGAAGCATAAGCTCAGGAGTGGAAGTGTTTTGGTTTGGTATGTTATGGGTGGTGTTTGTGTTTGTTCAATGCTCTACAGTGCTTTCACCTCTGTGCATGCTGTTTGGACATGAACCTCAAAGTGGCCACATGAGAAATTATAGGCATGGCACGGTACACCCAGGCACCATATACGCACAAACATTTCTCAGAATATGCACAAACATTGCACTGGAGACTTCAATAACGCAGTACAGTTATTTCCTGAAGAGCAGGAGTCGGCAATATATTTGACATAAGGTGCTATTTGTTTGTTTGTTTATTTATTTTCTTGCAATTTGCAAATCATAGTGTCAAATGAATTGGTTATACATATTACTGTTCAAACTCGGTAAACAGACTGATTTTCTTTTATGCTTACCAAGGCTGCAGTTATTTAATCAAAAATACAGTAAAAACGATTATAAATTGAGATATTTTATTACAATAAAAAAATGTTTTAATTTGGAAATAAAAAATGTAAACGTATAAATGTATTCTGTGATGGGATTAGAATACAATCCTGAGAATTTTTATTAAATTAAGAAACATAGTCAAAAAAAACCCAGACAAAACAGACACCCCTCGTTGTGTTTATGCTTCTTTTTAAAATTATATTAAATAAACATAACTATATATAAAATTACATCTAAACGTATGAAAGTTTCATTTCAAAGATGGTAGGACAGTAAATTTTGAAGACTCTGCCATAATCCCGTTTTCCTCCACTTTAATCTCCCGAACCGGAAACTGACGAGCATCCTTGCGTCAAATGCGGAACTACTGCGTGCATATAGCCCATTACAATTAATCGCACAGCCCTAATTAATTGCAATTAGTTGAGTGCCAAATTCACTATGACAACCTTACAAACACAAATAATAATAATAATCAATTATTTTATTTATAGAGCAGATTTTGAATGCGGTATTATTGTATATGTTGGCATAATTCTGCTACTAATCATTGGAAGCAGCCATGTCATCTAAAATAAGGATGGGGTCTAGATATGAAGCTCACTAGGGTTTGAAACAGTCGATCTCTTTCTGTCTTCATGGGTAAGTGATGCTCTTCAGCAGGTGAGTGGGGCTCGTGTCACCGAAAACATAAAGCTCGTTGTGTCTGAGCGTCTGTGTGCTGGAGCTATAGCTCGTGGGCTGCTGTCGTCGCTCAGTAAAAATAAACATAGATTTTCCAGCCCCATCTGTTGCTCAGTCTCTCTCTCCAACCCCTCTCTCCTTTCCTCACTCACTCCTCCAATTCCTTGTCACTTCTAAAGCTCTTCTCCCCCTCTCGCTCCAGTCTCTTGTGTCCCCTCTGAACTCTCTTATTAGACTTCATTTTCTCCTTCACTCTTCACATGACTTGGATTACATAGTTTGAGGGTGTGTGTGTGTGTGTGTTCATATACTTGTGTGTGGCGTGTAGCCGAGCCAGGGCCTCACGTCCCACTGTGACCAAGCTCTACAAAGGAAATGCCACGCAGACCCCAGAACGTTTTATTCACCGTGAAATGCTCTTACAACAGTAATGCTTTGCAACTATGCAAAGGAAGTTTACCAGGGAGCAGTTCAACAGTTCAAATTCATATCTAAAATGATTTTTTCCCATGTGAGAAGTTCATTCTCTGTTCACCATAAAAATCTGTCGTTTGCTCGCAATCATGTCGTTCCAAACCTGTATGACTTTCTTTATTCTGCTGAACATAAATATGTATATATAATTATATTTTTTATAATTTATTTATTTTTTTAGCAAACTGGATGATCCAGTCAGTTAATTAAACTCTAGAAGCGGATGTTTTTTTATTTATGAACAAACCTTTCTGACAGTTTTTGTAAAGTAAATTGAAAAGATTGTTATTGAAAGGATATGAGTCGAAAAACAATTCATTTATAAAGAATGATTCACAGCTACTTTGCTCAGGAACTCTCATGGACACACCAAGGAGGTAACTTAAATGTCGGACTGTTTTTCAACCATTGTAAGACTTTGGAAGACTTGCAATAGTGAAAGAGTCATGGATCACTTTTATGTTGTTGTCTTTTTTCATGTTTTGAAGCTTAAATGCTTCCGCTTCGTTGTTCATTCACCTTTTATTTATTGAAAGGAGTGGCCAAAATTCACATATTGTATTCTAGGGATGTCACGGTACCAAAATTCCAATGAATTCCAATCACTAATGTTCCTCGACAGTTTTTCAGCACCCCTCCACCACCCTGTCTCCTCACACTCGCCTGGTTACTTCTTAACCAGCAATTTGGGGGGGAGTACTATGGGTTCTAAGAGCCCTCTCTCTTCGGACAGCACGCCAAATACGCATTTATTCTGTCTTGACTTATTTGTAAGTGTGAACTCGTGAAGTGACTCTCGGAGATGAATGAAATCATGAATCATGTCATCATATCGTGAGGCAGCAGAGACTGAAGAGCGCGAGCGTCACTCGTGCTTCAGTGTGTGTGAGGTAACATTAAATGAAACCGCGCATCTGCGCCATTCATTTTCACAGAGACAAGCAGAACATATAGAGTTCATATTTAAATAATCGTTTCGCAGTTTAATATACACAGACACCACATCAGCAGCACCACCGGTCGCCAAGTCTCTGCACTTTCATGAAGAAGACGCAACTTTCACGCCCTTCGTGCATTTATGCGCATCCAGAACTGGGTTTGACCGGGTACTCGGTACCACCGGGACTTGGTACCGTGACGTTTGAAAATTTTTACCGAATATTTTGACAACACTATTGTCTTCCATAGAAGAAAGTAAGTCATATGATGACAGAATTTTGAGGTGAACTATCACTTTAAAAAGTGACAATTTATTGTTTTGACACTTAAACAATTGGAGAGTGTTGGCTTTTTTTGTGGAGTGAGTGTATGTGTTTGTTAAGGTAGCCTACTAATTTCGCTTCTCTCTTTTAGTCCCACTATGAAACAACATAATAGTCACACTCACAGCGGCCTATACATATGCTCACTTTAAGAGAAGGTCAGACTCACTTTCCAATTTAAAACGCAACACAAGATGAAACAAACAATAGGGAAAAGCTGGGTAATTTCCGTTCTAGGTTTACCTTTCCGCACTCTTTCTTTTTTAAACATGTATATACACTGAATACACACACACTTGCTCTCCCACAACCTGCTGACATATATACTCACCATAACAGTCGCTTTCTAACAGGAGGATGTTATTCAGGAAGAACTGGCAGTGTGGAAAAGCTTTAGCACACAGGCAATAAAATTACATCAAAACACATTTTCACACACTTTCAGCTACAGGACCCCTGCGACACACCTCGGTCCCACTGAACAAACAGTGTGTGGTCGAATGGGTTTTAGATTTATGCCTGTTCAGCATATTTGGACTGACCATTGCTGGAGAGCTTAAACTTTTCTTCCAGACATGGTTTAGTCCTGTGGGATGAGAAAGAGCTAAAAATACTGAAGTATGTTTTCTCTGTTAGACTCGCTCTCCTGTTAGTCTTTGTGTGAGACCGTGTGTGTGTGTTGTTGGGTCTGTTTTGTCTTTAGGTCAGTGTGTCTGTAGCGCAGCAGCTGTGTGTGCATTGTCAAGAAGGGGAAGACAGGAATTTGAGATGAGGATGAGACAAATATTAATTTATCAATAGCAAACAAAACTGGCTTAAGCTCTAGAGGTGGCTTATATGAGCAAAAATGTTTATTGCAATATTCTTAAAATATTTAAGGATAATAATAAATACTTAAAAAAAGTATTGTTTTTGTAACATTGTCATTTCCATTCGGGCAGTAGTAGTTCTTTATAAAAGAAAAAATCTTAAACACAAAATAGTCATGAAAGACGTGTGTGTGTGTGTGTAATATTTCTCCCAACTGAATATGAGTATAAAAGGGTAAGATCAGGTGTTTTATCAGGTTATCATTAATATTATTTTTACATTTAGACACCTATTTGTAAGGTACAGAAGGCATTGGGACTGAGAAAACATTCTGAGGTGCAGGCCAGGGTTTACCTCTTAAGAAAAAGAAAAGCATTTTTATATTTTGCACAAAGTAATAAGATACAAAAAGCAAACGTACATAATCTAATCGTGTTCAAAACACAGTTAGCAAGTAACAATGTAATTTGAATTGCCTTATCTCTCGACGTTAGGCCTTATTGATGGTATTTTTGTCACTACCATAGCAGTGTAAAGGACTACACTGGTCTTCTGATGTGATTTGACCAATAGCTCAGCTTTCCTTTTGATGTGAACAGCATTCATAAATGTGTTCAGCTGCAGGGCAAATCTCAGACTTATCCATCTTCATCTGACTCCCCAAACATAGAGTGGTTTGTTCATTTCCCACACTGACTGAAAAGATGCTTGCTGCTGTTTGAGATGGATTACCAGACAGCAGAGGAATGCATTGATACACTCCTCAGTACTTCAGTAGACAGAACAGACTGGACTCATCCGTCCTCGTAAAATACTGCTTTCTCTGTAGCACAACAACTCATCCTGCAGAGGGACAGACCTCTGACACTCTCACAATCATGGAAAATCCCCCACAAACTCACTTCCTCTGCGGATGAGCACTGATACTTAATGAAACATGACCGGGACACAAAGCATTATGTTGCTTTCCTTTGAGGTTAGTTTCTCTGGTCTCAGGTCGGAGAAATGAGATGTGTTGGTGACAGTTGGCTGATCATATCAAGATTTGATCACTGTATATTGACGGTGGACACGGTATACACCGTCTGATTTTAAGTATGCATAATGCTAGATCTAACGTGTCATTCTGTCATTATAACACTTCCTGCTAAATTCAATCAATTACAGCTTTTAAAGGGATACTCCACTTTTTTTGGAAATATGCTCATTTTAACACTCCCCCAGAGTAAACCATTGAGTTTCACCATTTTCGAATGTATTCAGCCATTTTTATTTTTTTTTATTTTATTTTTTTTTTTTTTTGATATTTAGAAGAATGTCAGTAACCAGACAGTTTCTGCTCTCATTGACTTCCATAGTATATTTTTTTCCTACTATGGAAGTCAATGAGACCAGAAACTGTCTGGTTACTGATATTCTTCTAAATATTAGAAAAATAAGCTGAATGGATTTGAAAATGGTAAAACTCAACATTTGGTAACACTTCACATTGGGTGGTTCTTTGCCTCCATGTTGTGCATTAAAATTGTGTAATGCACACTTAGCTGTGGATTATTCCTTACATATACAGACTTTGTTTTATAAAGAAAACTGTTAGCAGCACGTTTTATGAGTTGACCGAGGTTGTCCAGCTTTTTATTTGGTACCTTCGAAACCAAATATGACTTTATGATTGGTAGGAGCAGAAGTTTCACAGTCATTCTGTGGTGTTTTTAATGGCCTCCGGGCTGTAGGTCTTGACCGTGTCTTGAACTTATTCCAACTGTGTATCCCAACTGTTCAGATACAATTCGTGTGTCCCGCGCTGCTGTTTCGTTTTCTATCTGCATTTTTTGTTTTTTCTTGATTATTTAGGAACCAGACTTTTAATTTGTTACTTCTTACATTATACAATATGAATAAAATTATCAATAATTGCTGTTTGGTTGAAATAATTGAATTTAAAATATATTCATAGAGATCTATATTTCAAATATGAACAAAAAATATCAAGATCTTTTACTTTTAGCTATGTCATCCATCCCTATTTGATCGCATTGTATGCATGCCTTGAATTGGGGGTGTGTTGACATCATTGTTATTCCACTTCCGAAAGCGTTAGTTTTATTTATGAAAGCTCAAACCTAGTTTAAACAGCAGTATCACTATACATTCACTCAAGTATATGAATCATGGTTTAGAGAGTAGTTCATTACCACACACAGTGTAATGTCTATCCTGTCTAGAGTATTATTACGTAACCAGACTGAGCAAATCTGGACACTTCACAGGAAACCTTAGATATGCTTTTCCTGTATTCTCCAATAATCCAGCAGACCTGAGAACAGCAGTTGAGGGTGTATCATGCACCTTTCAATGAATCATGACAAATTTAATCCGCATGCAAACACCACTAGGGAGTGTTGTAAATGTTGGGAAAAGGATTTGGTCTCTGTTTGCTGTTGCTGCCCTGAGCAGGAGTTCAGGTTCTCTGGGCGGGGCTCTTGTTTTGCTTTGAATTGGGTCTTGTCTCGTCTTTCACCTGCTCAATCGCTTTAGGATTCCTCCTGGACGCGTGCATCTATGTGTGTCCTTGGAATTTTAGAAAACGTATGTGTGTGTGTGGAAATAAGTTTCGTTGTTGGGGAAGATCCTTACCAAGTTAAAAGATTAGTTCACCCAAAAAATTAAATTCTGTCATTAATTACACACCCTCATGTAGTTCCAAGCCCATAAGACTTTAGTTCATCTTCTGAACACAAATGAAGGTCTTTATGATGAAATCTAAGAGCTGAGACTGATAGGCTAGACAACTGAAAGAATCATCCATGTTCAGTTGAGTTTCTGTTTATGTTTGCTGATCAATGTTGAGTAAAAGCATAAATTAAATCTGGTCATCATATAAAGTGATAGTGTCTCTTCATAAAATTTGAAACCAAACCGCTCAATTCTTATGGATTAGTTTTACGATCTCTTTATGAAGTTTTTGTAGCATCAAAGATTCAGTTGTAAAGTTTTACGGGGTTGGTAACAACATGAGAATGAGTAAATGATGACAAATTTTCAGTTTTGGGTGAACCAACCCTTTAACACACAACTCATGATGACTTTCTTCTGTGAAACACAAAGGTGTTTTAATGAATGCTGGAGTCTAAACAACATTAAAGCCCTTTGATTTCCATTGTACGTACAAAAACCACAGAGACATTTTCAAAATATCTTTATGTTCCATTGACGAAAGAAAGTCATACCTCTGTCAATAACATGAAGGTGAATAGATAATCAAAGAATCTTTTTTGTTTCCCAACATGGGTTAAAAACCCCCACAAATCTCTATTAGTTGACAAAATGTATTTAAATCTTTTTCATCTCTTCTGAAAACCCAACCGCAATCCCCATCCCTCCTCTTCCTCTTTCTGTGTCTCTCTTGTCTCTTCATCTTTTATTCACACTCTTCTATTGAGTGGATGAACATCAAATAAAGCTCACCGTTGCCAATCTGAGACTCGCCTGTAGCCTGACCCCAGTTTGCCTGCTTCAGCCTCTCTGCAGTGTCTGCAGCTGGAGAGTAGGGGGATGAGTGGGGTTAATCAGCCCTTGAAGGGCTGTGGTTTCTGGGGGATCATTGGTCTGCTGGGACTCCTGGTCTGGAGCTTCTGAAGTCTTTGTCCTCCTCTGACAGGGAGGTAATTTAATAGCCTTTATAGTGTCCGATTTAAATGTCAGTCTAGAGAGGAAAAAGCTGTATAGCTTTCACTCACTCTTTTTTTGTTCTCCTTATAATTTCAATTGCTTACTTACATTTTCTTTATCCCCTTTCCTGCATGTTCTTCTCTACACATTCTTAAAATATTATTCTTCATAAAATATTAAATCTTATTCTCTTTCCTATTATGAAAGTGGTCTTAAATATCTTATGCAGAGCTGTGGTATTAAACTAAGTCATAGACAAAAAATGAAGCCATAGAAGAAAGGGTGAAGCAGATTCTGTACATTTACAAAGATGGATGCCGCCGTGGAACTAGAGCTGTGATTTTTATAGTTGAACACCGTCACCAGAACTGCTGAAATACTTTTAAATGGAGATCAATGAAGAAAGATGCTAAAAATTCTGATGTGACAGTTTGATGCATATGAAAACAAGGATTTTAGAGATGGATATTCTGTTTAATAGTCTATGCAGTCTTGACATTTAATTTTCAAACATACAATGTTTATCATTTTCGTTCACTGGATATTTTAGAAAGATTATTTTTGCCTAAGCCCATTTAAATGGCTGTATTTCTAATCCTCATATCCTTGTTTTCAGTCTTGTCAATTTACATATGGCAGATTCGTTTGTCTTGATTTCTTTAAATTTGCATTTTTAAATAGTCTTTTAAAATTTAAAGGGTAAATTTAAAGGGAAAGTTCACCCAAAAAGAAAATTGTCATCATTTACTCGCCCTCATATCATTTCAAACCTGTATTACTTTCTTTCTTCTGTGGAACACAAAAGATGATTTTTAAGAATGTTGCTAAATATATACTTACTTATGTTACAAATATGCTGCTTTATACAGAGGCCTCAACTGTAACATTTTTGTGGGAGTGTGTGTGTTTGTGTTTGTGACAAAGAGGAGGAGTTGGGGAGTTTATTGTAAGCACTCACTAACAACATAACAACGTGTCTTAATTAGCCTGGGAGAGCGTGAGGGGGTGTGTGTGTGTTTGTGTGTGTTTGTGCGAGTGTGTGGTATTAACTAAAACAGCTGCTTTTCTCTGTACCTCAGACATGGGCCCCACCAAGGCCCGTTTCCCCTGCTAAAGTCAACATGAAATCAAAATTCTTGTTTTATTTTGATGGGATATTTCAGTGTTTGTTTATTATTACTATTATCAATCTTTTTTTTAATGGATGTAATCTGTGTATACAGTTTTAGTATTGTAATGTCAAAATTGAGTGTAATAGTTGCCTGTAGATAAACCCAAAAGAACTTCCCAATTCTCCGTAAGTGTACATCAGCACCTTCCTCTCTTCCCTTTTTCTTTCACACCCTCCCTCCATCCCCCCTCTTTCTGAGAAGCATATGGTGGCACACCCAGTCTGTCTTTCATGTGGTGCCGAAGTGGATCCCGAGTCCCGACCCCCCAACTGAAGACGCCTCTGTATAGAGACAGCGATGCAGGCGTGGTGGTGGTGGTGGGGACAGGTCTGAGTGATTCTGACCCAGAGTGATTCCACATGTGCCGCTCAGGGTTCTGGAACGAGGAGGAGGATGCGGTCTCGCAGATCCACCTGGAACCCATCAGAACTGAATGTTGTTAGATTCTGAATCTAGAGGATAACTAATTGTATGCGTTGTCATACTCGGTGACATTCAAATATTCAAAGAGCAGTAAAGAAAATCAGCCAATTAGCTGTCATTAAAACGGTCACATGGTCCTGAAGGACAGGGACCAAGCCCATGTCACTCTCTGAGCTCCTATCATATTTAATGGGTGTTATTGATCTCTCACCTCTGTCCCAGAACTGGTTTTGGACTCATTTTGCACATGCTCTTCCTTTCTGTATTCTTTCTATAAAAAGCTTCTCATTCTGTGGCATTAAGGATGATGGGTATACAGGGAGCAATAAGCTAATTTGAGACACTTCCACGCTATATTCTCTCTGACCCAGGACTGATGTGGGCTGGCCATGCCAAAGCAGCGCAGCGCTGGAGTTGGAGTGGGTCTATATTTACATCATTCAAGCCCACACCCTAAACTCTCCAAACGCTTGAAATTATACTCGGCTTTGAAATGTGAAGAAGGAAGTTTGAATTCGGTGCTTGTTGGTTTAAATTGGGGTGAGGTTCATCCACTGTCTGCACATCTCTGTGCCTCTTTCATTCGTCCTCCCCAACCCTTTTTTCTAACACTGAGTTCCTTTGTGCAAAAACAAGGAGCACCAGTCGTAGGGTCAGACATGTTACTGATCCTCTTGAGATCGCACACACACATCAGCGTCTGAGAGTCTCATGTCACCACTGATGCCAAGGCTAAATGTGTAGTTTGTGTTCTCAGTAGTTCGAGGAACAGTTGTTTGGCCCCTGTCCCATCTATGACATGTAATTGACACTTAACCTATAAACTTTAGTTAATTCTCCTGCTTATTATCGTTTCGAGCCATCGGTTTAATATTTCTGAAATGATAGCAGGTGCCTGTTCTGCTTGACATTCATTTAGAGGAGTAAACAATCTGTCAGGGTTTTTGGGCTATTGTATTGTTCTAGTCATAGAATAACCTTGCACATACTTTATTAAATGCCACCTGTTATTTTCAATGTTTAATAAAAGTTAGATTCCGCTTTGCAGTGAAACGCTCTAAAACGTTTTTGTTGTGTGGATGTTTGGCCCACGAATTCCACAGTTGTCAAGTTGACCGGCACACTCCTATTTACGAATTTGATTTGTATCAACTTCTTAGAGAGACTTTATTTGTTGACTATGTGTCATCGTGCATCAGTTTCCCATCAGTCATCAGTAGTAAACCCATAAACAAATTATCTCACAGTGGAATCCCTTGTTGCTTTGCGGGCAGCGATGGAATGAGATGTGGAGTCTTCCCATGCTGCCGATGGCCATAATGAGACCACAAGCACTCAGGACTATGTGAGAGTTGGTGCCATCCAGCATGTGGCAACACTTTTTATATTCCCCAAATCGTGTCTCTGCTTTAAACATTGTTCTGCACTCAATATTATTCTTTCTTGCACTGTTCTCATGGCAAATGCAAATGTTTTGGAGCAAGTAATTAAAATATTGACTCACTAGAGTCACATGGGCTAGTTTGGGAAAAAATAGAGGATTTGCATGTAGAAAATAAAAGCTGTGTAGAAATAGGTATAATGATCCTTGGGTACTTGGTTTCGAGTCTTGGTTTCGAACCCTTTGAAAGAACCATTCTTATATCCCTACTAATTCCTCTATCCATGCAATTAGCTGAAAAATCTTTGCTAAATGGCAAGGTCTTGTAGGATTTTTTTGTTTTTTGAGAGCCAAGTGTCCTCATGCATCTTTTCGAAGGAGCCTCTCCAAACCACTAGATTTTCTTTTGTTGGTTTGAGGCAAATTACATTATGAGCTCCATCACCCTCTTCAGACGATGTTTAAGTGTTGCTCGCCTAGCAACCGCAAGCCTCTTCAGATGGTGCGTTATCTCCCTGGCAACCTGCCTGGTAGGGGTCATTGCGATCAGGCTTCTGTGAACCCCCACCCCCCCAAATCCTATCCCAGTGCGAGGCGGGCCCTTAGCATTGGGGTGTGTGTGCGTGTTTAGAGCACGTGTGTGTTTATGTATGTGTGTTTGGAGCAGTGGAGTGGGGAAGCGGGAGTGTTTGTAGAGCTCAGGGAGAATAAACGGACACGGTCATGCCTGTCAAAGGGATCAGTCTCTGGGGTTACAGGAAGAGGAGAAGCCCCTACTCAGGTAATGCCAGTGAGGGATTTTGTTTTGTAAATGGTCATAACTAAGTGAGTACTTAGTGTGTGTGTGATTTTGTGAGTGACTTACTTATATAATATTATACAGTTGTTCATGCTGTCCTGTAGAAGTGGATTTATGCGTCTCACTGACTATCTTCTTTGTCCATGACTCCTCCCCTGAATCTTGATTGACAGCTGACACCTCATTGTGTTGTTCTGTGAAATACAGAGTAGATGCTACTGTTGGCTCTGGAGTAAATATTTTCTAATACGATATAGATCATGTAAGAATGGTTTGACTATCACTAACTATCAATAATCAGGTGTCTTATTTCTTTTTTGTGTTAGAGGGGTGGTTGGAGATGTTAGTGAAGTTTGTATTCCTGACCAATGTACTGTACTGTAGGCCCTTAACAACAGTTAAGGAGAATTGCTGGGTAGCTGTGAAGGTTTATGAAGTATCTTTTGTGTGGTCAATCAAGTGCTTCTAGAGGTTTTACTCATCTTTTAATGCATGCATACAGACACACAGTTGTGTTTTTTAGGTTGTATGGCCATCCATAGACACAATAATTTTTATACTGTACAAACTGTATCTTCTATCCTCTTGCACTAACCCTACCCCTGAACCTTCCCATTGCAGAAAATGTTCTGCATTTGGAGATTTTCAAATTCAGGTATTGTCATTTTTGTGGGGACATTTTGTCCCTTTTATGTAGGGTTTACCAAGCCATACACACACAGGATAGATACCCCTCCTCCAACTGCATTCCCTATGTTTCCTTCACACACACACACACATGAGCGTTTGGCAGTGTTCATTATCAGGTTTGCATGTCAAGCTGTGTCTCTAAAAAAGTGTTAGATTTGCTTAAATTTAATTTCTTTTTAATTGGTGCAGAATTGCCAAAAGATGAATTTGAGAACTAAATGACATAAAACTTTTATTTCTTTTTTTGTTTGTTTGTTTTGATTTGTTTATTTAGATGTAGCATTTTAAGTAATTATTTTTAAATTAATGATTTTGCGTAAAGATTCTGGCTTCTAGCTGCTGTCCTTTGTAAGGCTGCTACACAAATAAAAATGTTAGATTAAATTCATGATACTGAATAATTTATCAGAATATTTACTAAGTAGAAGATAATTAAATTAAATAAACTTAAGAAAATATATGTAGAGGACAAAATCAATAGGATATCAACTTTTCCACATTGAAATGTATATCGTCACAAATTAAGAGACCCTACCTCTGACAAGATCATAAGTGGTAACAGGAGATGCATGTAATACGGTGATCTGTCTCTGGGGACCACTTACGATTGGATCACTTGAGATGTATGTTAATGGGACTAAATGATTATATATAAAATGTACTTACTATTTAGACATTTGGCCTTTTATAAAATAACAATGAACATTATAGTTGTAAATTGATGAATCAGGTTTTGTTCTTAATGTCTTTCACTTGGCTAATGAGTCTCTTTTTGTCTCTCTTCTCCCTCAATGCTGTTGTTCCTGACTCTGTGTGAATTGCCCCTGCTGCAGGTGAGTCTTACAGTCTTTATTCATTATATTGATTGAATATTCAAAACTTCTGACCCAAATACAAAACCTTCCATTCTTAAGACCCCATGAAATACATTTTTGCCTTTTTGCTGTGAGGCCATCTATAAGTGTAATTCTAAATGTTGACTTTTAGCAGATATATGTAGCCTACATATTTGTCCTCCTGGAACAAGAACAACATATTGATAACTCATTTTCCACTCGCTCATTTTGTCCAGTCAAATACTTCCATGTAGTCAATGGAAGTAAAAAAAAAAATGAAAACTGCTCCCATCAATCCATTACATGGTGTCTTAAAGATGGAAGTCCAAGGTCTATTTAATGTTGCAACATGTCTTTTGAGTTGGTACGGTATATAAATTAGGACAAAACAGTGGCATTAATTTGTCTTTTTTAACTAACCTACAATTAATTAAGACATGATACTTTAAATGGGCGGGTTGTGTACACTGATGCTGATGAAGTTTTTGTGTCAGAGCAACCACAGAGAGAAAGATGGAGACTGATGCCAGTGATTTAATGAAAGTGTGGCTCTACTAACATGCATCACATGACATGATCCATGATCCACAGCCCTGTGTGAGTGTAAAACAGGAAATGGGCTCTTATTCCTGGACCTCACAGGTCACACAGTGCATGATGAGGCCTGCTCTTTGTGAGTGACTGTCCATAAAACTGGGGCAGATGATTTACACCCTGGTGCTATACCTGGGAGCGAGGCAGAGAAGGATGGGAATGTTCTAGAAACTGGCTTTAGAATTGAACAATGTCCTCGGGGTTGGGCCATTCATGGGGAAAAACACTGTTGGTGATTCTACATGGCACTGCATTGATTGACGTTCAGTCAGTTGTGTGTGAGTCTTTATTGGAGTTTAATCAGCCAATCTAATTATTAGAGCAGCCCACCTGTGAGGAAATGTGAGGTTGAGTGTGATATGATCCAGGTATGAGGTCATTATGAGAAAGTGAAGCTTGCTACTGTGTGTGTGTATGTGTGTGTGTATGAGTGAAAACCTTCAGGCTTGTTTCATTCTATCCGTGTTTCGTCTCATGGGTTATTAACTCTCATATATTACTGGTCATATTATTACTCCTCGTTCTTGCCGGAGGAGACAGAATAGTATTCATCTCTGTCCATAGTTTCGCTCTCACTCTCCTTTCTTCCACCTTTCTCATTCCTTATTTTCAAATGGTCGCTTTATCTTTTTTACTGTCCAAAGGGAATTGAAGTATTGTAAAACAAGGACTGCAACTTTTGTCATTTATATACTCCCTGCCCTATCAGTAAGACCACCAAACCACTCACCTCTACTTCCTCAGTGCTCATCATGGCAACATTCTATGTGATGGGAATAGATCTCAATACTTTAAAAACTTCTCACGATTCGTTAATCTCGATAGCTGTAATAGTAAAAACCCATAATAGCTGTAGTAAAAGTATTCGAGAAAGTTTTGCAAGTAATACATAGCTATTTCATATGGAAGCATGTCAGCCAATCACAGGTGGTTACACTGAATCCCACTGCAGACACGCCCCTTCAAACAGAGCTTTCAAAATAGAGGCTAAAATCAGGCTAGGAAAAAATGCCTCTTTATTTCTAAATTATGACTATTTTTTCTCTAAAAAACATACTAACATTATAAGTATCTTCTCCTTAAAACTGCGGTGAACCAAAGACCGTCTCAAGAGAAGTCAGGTTATATCGGTATTTATTTTTCTGTTAACATGAAAAATCAGGTACATTTAGCAATATAGCGGGTGAATTATGTGTTTGATGTATTTTAGAATGTTATGATGAACTATATGCCTTTCTCCACTGACGTTCTAAATTGTTGAAAGTGTTTCGGAATTAGTTTCTGGTTCAAACATATATGGCTAGTATTTCCACTTGCCATTGTGTAGCGTTTACTACAGTGAAATTGACAGAGGGGATCAGGTATTCTGAGCCCATGTGATTGAGTGGAGGCGGGGCTCATTTACATAATCATCTGCGTACACTAAATGAAGCAAGGGTGTAGAGAGTTATTTTCAAGCCATTTATTATTTTTTTAATCATGAGATAATTTTCTTTTCTTTTATAGGTTTAACAATAGTGTCAAATTAAGAATTAGAAAATTGAAAACAATGCTACAGTGGACAGCTTTGTGAGAGAGATTTATGAGGCATGCAGCTTTCCCAACGGTCTCTTAACACCTGTAGACAGATTAGGACCTGTCTGCCTGAAGCTATCGGTGTTTGGATGTCTAAAAGTGATATATCATGGAAAACAGGATTCCATTGCAAGGGAGACACTACTACAAGGAATGTTGTTCTGGCCCCAGGAGAGAGAGGAGGAGGCCCATACATGTTAATCTATAGTTTACATATAGCCTAGGATACATATCCAGTTGGAAACCCAAATAGCCTGATTAATCCAAGAGTTACAAAAGATGATGGGAAATGGTTAAAAGCTAAATTGTTGTTTTTGTGGCGTTTTTTTGGGAAGAAGGTTTGGTTAAACATTTATATGTGGTCTTTCAGTAGGAATGGCCTACTGGTATTCTGCTCTTTCTGTCACAACATCTGTCTCCTTGTTTTTCTCTTTAGCTCTATTTGGTTGACTCTCTCTGTCTGTGTATCTTATCAGTCTGTGAGAGGAGATATGCCGAATGACTAGAAAACATTCCATCACACATACTCTATTGAGCTGTCTGTCTTTTGATTCTCATCTTGCTTTGCACTGCATCTCGCTTCACAGTGATTATCCCTGTTTGTTTTGAGTCTAGTAATTAAGTTGTTCAAAATCTACTGAGTGTGAACATCATCTCATAATCCAGCACACATGCCAGCAACTATTGTCTTGTATTGTGACATAAATCTGTTCTGACAACTGTGATCATGTGGCCTTTACTGTTTCCAGCTACTTGGCACTTTCCACAGATATGATGTTTTTAAAACAAATCTCATGAACTATTTCTTAAAATTGTGACCATCCGAAGTAGGGGTGTAACGATATTCGGACCGAACCAATAAAAACGCGATACAGAATTTACGATTCGAAACGTGATACTATCATTGCGTACCGAACCTATAGTTTACAGCATTAGCAGATTTTTTTAACCTTTGTGAAATGTTTAATTGTAATTGAATTAATTTAAAGACAAAGTCTTTTTTTTCATTAAACCACTTTTTTAAAAAAAGAACAACAAAAAAGCAATTTTAGCTTTCTGAACCGAACCGAACCGAGACGTCAAAACCATGGGAAAATCGAGTAATTTATCATTTGGCGGAAAGACAAGTAAATACTCTTATTTCTTTCTTTTTTTTCCCCAGAAATTATGTTAAAGAAAGAAATATCAAACATTTTAGTAAATATACAATGTTGGCAAATATTAATGTTTATTAACCAAAATTGGTCTCAAACTAGAAATTAAAATTTACAATTGCAGCCTTCTGCAACCCATTCATTCTAGCTGTTTTTTTATTATTATTATATAAATTTTGATGTTTAATTGACATTTATTAAATGTTTATTTAAAGTTTAATGCTATAAAGTCAAGAAATCAGAAAAGGCTGATTTAGAACTGATAATTTACTCCTGCGTGGTTTGATGCAAACGGACATGCATGACTAGCTTCAAGAGTTTTTAGTTATTTAAAATGCGCATCACCAGAAGTTTATAGCCCATTTTTGACGCAATGATAAAGTGTAAATTGGTATGTCATGAGGCCTTTAATGGGTCCTTCTCACATAAGGGTCGAGGAGGCCGCATCCCTCATTAAAATCTCAGTGGCCCTCTGTCACTCACGTTCCGCTGTCTTCATGGGCGTGCGTCGGTTGTGTCTGACAGCTGGATGTGTCTGTGCTTGTGTGAGTTTTCTATGCTTCCCGCTGCAGAGGGCAGAGCGCCAAGCCCTATTGTCACGGTAACAGACGGCTGTCCGCCATGCGTCTGCCTGATCAGCATAACACAGGCTGACTTTCTCTCTGCCTCTCTCTTGACCCCTCTTTCTCTCGCCTCCTCTTAAATCAGACAGTAATGGGCGCGGAGAGCGAGAGCATATGGTTTGCTTACAAAGGAAGGTGGGAGAGAGTTGTAAAGATCTCTCCTGCACTTCTACTTGGTTTATTTAAACAGAAAGGAGACGGCTGTAGATTAGCTAGAGGCCACGGTCCCTCACACTTCAGAGGCTCTTACTCACACTCTGTGTTTCTCTTTTCCTCTCTCCTTCAGTTAGATTAATCACCTCAGTTTCACAGTCTCACTGCTGAAGAAATGAGCCTTTCGGGTCACCAGGCCTTTTTGCTCTTCTCTTTGTATTTCATTCTGCTTAAATTTGTACCGTTCTAAGTGATAATACCTTCACATTTCTTAAAGGGATAGTTCACCCTAAAATTCAAATTACATCACACCCATATGCCCTTATTCAAAATAATTGAAGTGAATAGCGACCAGCCTCAAACCTTGAATGATCCCATGCAACACGAGCCGCTTATTCCAAGTGTTCTGAGGGTAAATGATATGAAATTTAACGTATTATTTCAAGAAAATTCTGACTTAGGCCTCTGGCCTGTGCATGGCTACTCATTATGTGTGGTCGTGAGACAGGGACAAAAGGTATCTTTTCCATGTTAATCAGAGTTTTTGTTCTTTGGCGATACGCGACGATTCTATTTTAGAAACGGTTTCTATTTTTCTGCGACGTCACACTGGAACAACAAACGCAAAGTGTGGCAATGATAATCTCAGGCACTGTTTATGTCCTTTATTTAATGTTAAAAGCGTGTAATGTGACTTTGAATATAATTTAGTGCTCCCTGTTTTGTAGCCGTAAAGCAACAATGGATTATTCACCTCAAGTCTAGAAAATAAAGAAAGTTCAAATTGTGAACAAAAAAGTGTTTGACAGATTGTTTTAGTAACTCATAGCCTATGTATTTGAATAATGTTTAAATAGTGTAATTTTTGTGAATTTGAATTTGTTATCCATTTTCTTGTAATTACAGTCAAGATTACTCTCTGGTGCTGTGCACTTGCCGCGAGAGTCCGCCCACATGCTGTTCTGATTGGCTGCGTGTTTTGATTGATTTTTTTTTTTTTTAGTCGCGTCGTGTCTAATGTGAATAGACAAATTATTTGTCGCTGAAATCTTATCGCATCACGTCTGGTTAGGACATTGTATTAGTCTCGCAAATCACAAATCTTGAGGATATTTTATTTACTTGCTTACTTACCTTAACTTTTACTAACTGACTCAAACTTGAATGCTTTTCAAAGATTTGATGCCACCAAAGGACCATTTAACAGTAAGTAACAGTAAGAGTGAATCTGGCACTTCCCACAAGTCATCATCGTGTTTTCAGGCTCCACACTGGTGATTCTCCTCTCCGGAGAACCGTTGAGGTTTGTGGCGGGTTGCCAGATTGGCTGTCAACAGTTGAATGGGACGTGTGGAACCCTCGCCAGTTTAATTCTACTCCTGATTGTGACTGTTTTCTGAGAGGCTCCCTGGGGACGCCAGGTCTCTTGGTATGCTAATCCAACAGCATTAGATAAGCCCAGCTTTCACTCTCTTTTCAGCCGTCGCACAAACATTAAGACAAATTAGAGATTTTGTGGCTGACCAAAAGAAGTTGGAAAAGTCCTCACTCATGAAAAAGATTTTGCCTGCTTATACAACACAGTATTCTTTATCAAGGAACTGAAAATCTCAATTATTCAGATAAAACCCCCAAGAATAAAAAAGTTTTTTGTTTTTCAAATATTATAATAATAATTATTATTGTATGAATATATTTTGTATATAATATATTCATATAATTGCATTATTTTAAGTCTATTTTAAAGAATGCAGACACAATACATTTATTGTTGAAAATAAATTAAAAAATAAAAAATAAAACTTTTACATAAGCAAATTTCTTTTTAAGTGTTAAATATTTTTGGCAACTTTTTAAAAATATTTTTATATACAGTATATCATTTTTGTTGTTATATTCATTCACATATTCTTTGGTAAATTAAGCATGTAATCAGAGAATCAGGCCTGTTCTTGTTAATTTATTGTTGGACTGAATTGATTCAAGGTTGTATTTCTTTAGATCAGTGTTTATTACTGTAGGTGTTTGCGGAGCAGATCTTCTGTCCCGTTCTCATTCCAGTCCCATGAGCTCACTGCGACGATCCTGTACTCCTCAGAGTATAAAATGCCCAAAGCGATTCCAGCTATGCAAAAACCCAAACAGACACGCACATATCCGTACGTCATGGTTATGAAAGCGTTCATTTGCATGGCTGGCTCCATTCCCATACAAGAAGTCATGAATGACATTTACAGTATTTTTGTTAGTGTGAGAGAAAGACAGGAAAAGAGATCGAGATCATTATATGTCATATGTTTAATGCTAAAAATAACCACTTTCTGGAGTTGTGGTTGAATCAATCATATGGTGTTTAATAATATGTTCAAGCCAATCTAAATTTCTCAATGAATGTATTGTAGTTTTGTCCCCCAACACTGTAGAAAGTGTATAATGTGTATTTTATGCAGTGGTTTCCACTTGATCCTTCTGTCAAATCCAGCCATGTTGCAAAATATAATTGGTCTGATGAAGTCGAATTAAGTCAATAATATTAAAGGTTGACGTTCGAGGTATTATCAAACAAAATGGAGGCTAGCTTTATGGCAAAAAAACATGTAACATCGCTTAGAGCACCTTTTAAATAATATTCAATTTTGACTTAAAGTACAAAATTAGTTGATTTAGAAAGTTTACATTTTCACATTTTTACAGTGATTCAACAAAACATGCACTGTCACAAACCTGCTTCTCATTTTAAAACTTGTTTAACAGCATGCTTTTAAAAACTCGCACAAAGAATTTGAACATGGCAACAATAGTTACCACACACATCCATTTAAAACACACCTACACTCCAGCTGTCACTGTGACTAAAATCGTGGCTTAGGGTAGAGCAGATGACTTCTGCTAATGAGTAGTATCTCCAGCTATACTGTGCAGGATTGATGTTGCAATACATTAGTGCCGTAATAGCAGTTGTTGGGAACTGAAGGACAAAAAAATCACGCAGGCATGCACTCAAAGGGCCTATGTTGTAAGACCTTTGAAGCTGATATCTTGAACGGTATTTAGGGTTTCTTTGACCTTTATAGGCATAACATACTGAGAATATGTGGAGGATAACATACAATCACTCTTACAGTAGTCTCAGTCATTGAAAGCTGTGATAGAGTCCAGACCTTCTGCTGTCAGTCTATGCGAGACTACTCTCACAGTAGCCTACAGCTTCCTCTTTTTTTCAGGATGGTAAGATAGGAGGAGGAACAAGGAGCTGAGCAGCCCTTTTGGTCTGACGACACTTCTCTTTTTCCTTTCCTTCCTGTCATTCTCTCCCACCCTTTAGCAGTCAATCCCACCAGTGACAAACGTAAGCAAAAGCACTGTTGTGACATGACACACACTTACAGGAAGGGGAACGGGTTGCCGACAGGATGGTCTGAAGAGCAGATGGAATGTAGACATCACCCCCCACTTCACATCACTCCATCAGACATGCACACAAACCCACGTTTACATTACCATCTAGATCAGGACTTGGCATAGACACATATATTGTTTTTTTAATTTAAATTAACATGGTAAAGTACTAAATACTGACCGAGTCCCTAACTTGACCCTTTGTAAATTTTTTCCACATAAATCTTTTCTTGACACATTTTTAAAAGTAAAAAAAAAAATAAAAAAATAATAATTCTTTTAAACAGCAAATGGATTTAAATTTATCCAATTTGAAAGTAAAGACTTTTACATTAACAATTTTTTTTTTTAAATTAAACATTAAAATAAATAAACTTTTTGTTCAGTAAAGAATCACAAATGTTCTCAACAATAGTTATGTTTCAATCCATATTTTAATGTGAATTTTGGGATATCGCAAAACGCTGGATGGAAACACCAAGATGCGCATAAGTGAGCATAAAAAAACATGGACTCAATTGAGGTGGATACATTTTTATACAATAAGACATGCGAATAAATTTTCGATCATGTGACACTGAAGAGTAATGGCTGCTGAAAATATATTGAAAAAGATTTTTCTTCAAATAAATGAATCCTTGGTGTGCATGTTAGACATCTTTCATACACATTAGAAAGTTTTACTGACCCCAAACTTTGAGGTTTTGATAATTTCTTTGGAAATAATTTCTCCAAAAGTATATACATTCCACACACAGTCTAATTATAGTGGCCCATCATGTTTTTTCATATATATATATATATATATATATATAATGTATGTATATAATTTTTCTGTGTTTAAATGGCTAAATTTTGTACTATATCAATTTATTTGTGTCAGTTTCACTCTGTTCCTGTGCTTTACGCTTGCATGCCGCCTAGGTTGTTTCATTGTGAGCCACCGTGAGTGTGTGTACACAAGGTCTGTATTGTGTTTGTCTGCGTGCATTAGTCATTAGGGAGTTTAAGCTCCCTGATAAAGGCTCTCGTGTTTTAGAGCTGACTCTATCAGGCCATCTGACTGGTTTTAGATGGCTTTTGTTTCTATTCACTGAAACGTCAACATCCTCCACCCCAAATGAGGAGCGCTGAGTGCAGGTTGGAGTCAGCTGCATGCTGGGGTCACCATTCAGGGGTGAGGGGTCAACACCTGCCTTGCTTTGAGTTTAAACATGTTTGGGCTCTTTGTAATAGGTTTTATTGGACTTCTTTTGGAAAGAGCTCATTGGCATTTTAAGTTTGACTTGGTCAAGTTAATTTCATTATTTCATTTCATTAAAAATTACATTATTACAATTAATAATGTAATTAATTGACAATTATCAGTAACATTCATGTTAAAGTTGGATGCCTTTTGTTAATTCACATGAAAAACGTTATTTGTGATGGCATAAGATGATGCATTTTTTCTCCCATTTAGAGATTAGTCTTTTTATGCCTAATTTAGTTTTAGGAAAGAGCTGTTTCCTTTTGGCCCAGAGTCTACATACTAAAGGCAGCGTTTGAAATGTTGCACCGCACCCTAGTGGTAAATAACTAAAAATACAGGATCCAGAGTGTCATGACTATGGATGGACATTTGAATGATTAGTTAGACTTTAAAATTAGCTATTCATTGTAAGTTTATGTTTGCTTAAGTTCATGAAATAATATTAACAGATGGAAATGGAATTGTATTGTAAAGTCTTACCAAATTATTGAATTCTTATTATTATATTGAAAAAAAGCATTTATTGTGTGTTTAAGACAAGCAGAAGTAGAGTTTCAGCTTAAATTATCTAATGGTGCTAAAGATACTATTCTATTTCTTGCAGTTTTTTTTTTATTATAGCCTGGTATAAGTATTTGCAGAAAGCATTGGAAACATGGTGCTTGTCCTCAGCAGACACAGAGCTCTGTTTCCAGGAAACTTCCTCCTGTGGGCCCTGTGCTTGTTTGACACTATCTCAAGAGAAATACAACTCTCATCCCAGTGATTATTCTTCCTTCCAGTTATGAACTTGGTGATAGACTGTTTGGTCCGAGAAGAGAGAATTCTGTTGACTGATAGTTCACCCAAAATAAGTATTTTTTATATGTTTTCTCCATACATTGTAGGTTAGTAGTCGCCAAAATGGTTTAGTTACCAACATTCCTATATATATATATATATATATATATACATATAAGTACTTTTGAAGAAATAAAGTCACATCGCCAAAGACTGACATGGGGATGAGTCAATGATGACAGAATTTTCATTTTTGGGTGAGCTATTCCTTTAATGACAATAACATTTGTCTAAATATACCACTGGTTTCCACATTGACCAAATTCATGGGACAGAGTGACTCAGAAACAATAAAAGCAATCTTTTTTGGGGTGTTTTATGGCTTTTGGTTTCACGACACACGCACACAGACGAGCCTGGGGAAAAACACACGCTCACAGACACATCCTGTGGAGTACCTGCATGCCAGCCACTGTTATTGTGAACACTATAAACCCATTTTCCTCATTAACAAAATGAAATGTTAGTCTGTGAAGAGACCTTAATAGTTGCTCTATGCTGTGAATTATAACATTGGGAATAAAAGTTTATTGAAAACTGACTGACCACACTTGTGTGGCACACATATACATTGCCATTCCAAAGTTTGAGGTTAGTAAGATTTTTTTTTTTTCTAAATAAATTTTTGAAAGATGTCTTCAATGCTCATCAAGGCTGCATTAAGTTTATCAAAAAATACAGTAAACGGTAATAATGTGACATTTTCTTACAATTTAAAATAACTAATTGTTTTAATGATTTGGTGTTCAAGAAAATGTTGTGATGCTTAACAGTTTTGTGGAAACCATGATACTTTTCTCAGGATTCTTGGATGAATAGGATGGGGCTGCATAAGGTCTATAATCAGAATTATTTCACGCTGAAACATTATTACATTACAAGTCAGAAGTATGGACACACTCAACTGAATTTATGATTCTATGATCTCTTGATATGTCAAAATGCCGTAAAAAAATAATGTCTCTTAGAAAAGTCTTACATTTCTTTTGTTTAATAAATTGGATTATTTTACTTTTATGGTATTCTAAAATATAAAGAATACTATTAATTAAAACTCTTTAGGTTGTCCTATGTTTGAATGGGTGTGCATGATTTAGATTACTGATATTGACCGAGTGGGATTTTATTGATCAGTAGTATAGAGTATTCACCCAGAGCAGAGATTCCTATGCGGAGACAGAGCATGTTTCATTCCTGCACAGCATACCAGAGAGAGAGGAATGTGTTAAGGAGGTCACCATGGGTCAACAAGTATTTGCGGGACCTTGTTCTGTAGGTGATGGCCAACCTCTCAGGTTCATGGGTGCTAAAGGTTAGAGGTCACCCAGAGGGTTCTGTTAGTTATGGGTCAACTCATGATCTCTCTGTGAATAGGAGCAGAGAAAGAAGTGATGAGAGCACTGATAGCTCAACTTATCTTTAATGGCTTCTTCCTGTTCTCCTCTCCTTCTCTCCATGCTTCAGTGCTGCTTTATGATTTGATCTTTCTTTCCCACACAAGTAAAAATTCTGCAATTCAGTGGTCAGGCCACATTGAATTAAACAAATATTTTGCAATATTCTCCAACTTAAGCTTGCTGAATAGCAAATACACACGCACACAGAATTTATATAATCGTAAAGACATTCTTCATTCTCACAAGGACAAATAAACCCAACTCATAAATGTGGGGACAGAGTAAAATAAAATCCTTCCCATGGCATCTTGGTAAGCGCTTAATTAAAGCCGTTCCCAAGTGTCCTGCCAATTTGGAAACCCCTTCATTTAGTAAACAAAGATCTCCAAGCAAAATGTGGTGGAAAAGTGTTGTTGTCGTGCAACAGATTGAATATAAATCCGAGAGACCGTTTTACATACATTTAATAATTTGTTGTAGCCTATTATTGTTTTTGTTTTTTTGACAATTAAAAAACTGTTGAAAAGAAAAGTCCATATTGTTGAATTATATTGAGTGCTTGCTAAGCCAACCAGGTTAAGTTTTTTGTGAATGTGAAACCTTTTCTTGGTGGTCTGGTCTGAGCGTGTGAAGGTGTTGAACCAGTGGAGAAAAATATGCCCGTTCCCCCTATTTTTGGGGTACTGATCATGTGTACAGACTCATGATGTCTTCCTTCAGAACTCTTCTCAGGTTTCCTCTCTGACCTGCCGTGTCAACACCAGTATGGCAGAATCATGTCAGAGGTTCACTATGTGTTCGTCCAACAAGAAAAACGTGTAGCATCAGTCTCATTTTAACTCCAAAGCAGAAGCCTGTTGCTGATTGGATGTTGTAACGGACAACAAGGCCAGAAACATACTCAAGTTGTATATGCTGGCATGCATTCTTGCTTTATTGTGGCAGTAAAAAGCATTGTACTCTAGGGGGCGGTAGAGCTAATTTCGTATGTTATTAACTTGGATGTTTTTTTTTTGTGCTCACTACTGTTCAAAAGGTTGGAATTAATAATATATTTATATATTTTGGAAAGAGTTTTTTTTTTGTAATAATGTTACAGAAGATTTCTATTTTTAATCAATGCTAAATGTTCTATTTATTATAGAATCCTGAGAAGAAATTATATATCACAAAATATTAAACAACAACTGTTTCAGCAATACTAATGTAATAGTAAGAAATGTTTCTTAACCAAATCATCATATTTGATTTTTGAAGGATCATGTTGACACTGAAGACTGAACGTTTAGCCATCATGGGAATAATTGTAAAATAGTTATTTTAAATGGTAGTAATATTTCACACTCACAGTATTACTTTTTACTGTATTTTTGTTCAAATAAATGAAGCCTTGGTGAACATAAGAGACGTCTTTCAAAATCTTTGATGTTTTGCTAATTCGCTAATTTTTGCTAGTCAGTAGTTTACCTGAAAGTGAAAATCGAATTGTGAAATTATTCAATTAGTTTGAAGCATTTGACCTCTTTGAATGATGCTATTTGATCAGATCACTGCTTTATTAGTAATCAACAGAATTAGCTAGCTTTGGTAAATGCAGAAGCTGTTGGTGTGTCTTTATTCCAGATTCACTATGTTTTATCTCAGCAGTCGGGCGCTCGGCCCTGGTGAATTATTTACGGCGTGGAGGGCCGTTGATTGCAGTGCTGAGGATAAAGGTTGGATCATCTAGCTGTGTGTTTTATGAGAGAGGAGTTTGTTATTAGATGTGGATGTATGGTGGTTTTCTACTAGAACAATTGGACCTCTGTGTCGCAGGCTGCTGCGGGGGTGAAAGTTTAATCATTAATTATCCACACTGTATATTTACGGCCTGAATTTGTTTGCTATTACCAATGTGAAAGTCAAACAACCTGATTGATTTTACCATGTTTTGAAGTTGGACAGTTGTAAAATAGATATTTTCTCTTTGATTAGATACATTTACACAAACTAAATGCTGGTTTATATGCTCATAAATTTAGATCTTGGACTTCCTGAAAGTACAAAAACAGTTACCAAAAAATACCAATGGAATTACCTCATTTTTTAGGCATGAACCATGCTAATTCTATGGTATTACTTAAGTAATCTCTACCTGCAGATCTCTCAGCCCCTCATTTTTCTCTGCCTGTGGGCTGTGTGTTAACTTTTGTGTGTTTGCCTATCAAAACACCTCTTTTCCTTTCATTCCAGTGTTTTCCTCCTTCACACGTCACTGACATAATTTGTGAGTGGTTAGCTGGATATTCTGGTCTAGGCAGGTCTAGCTGGCTGATCTGCTGGTCCTTTATATTGTGTATATGGGTCAGTGGATGTGTTGGCCCTGAAGTCTTCAGTCGATAAGGCAAGTCAGCTTTGACCTAGGATCAGATTTCTTTGGCAGACTTGGATTTGTAATGGGAAGGACCCCCAAAGATAATTATCGTCTTGTGAGGGGACAATATAAAGTAAAATTATTTAGTAATGAATTATATATTAATTAAAATATAAAGAATGCTGTATATTTGCATAAAGTTGTAAAATTTCATTGTTTTAATATATATATATATATATATATATGTGTGTGTGTGTGTGTGTGGGTATATATTTCATGAAATATGTTATATAGAAAAACATGCAGCTTTGAAAATTTTCTTGATATTTTTTACTATATAAGCTGCATGTTTTTCTGTATATATGCATATATATATATATATATATTAACTGTAAAAAAAAATATTTTCAAGATTTGTTATCACAACATTTTTTCTTTTGTCAAATCAACTTAAATAATTTATTTAGTTCAGATAACGTATTATTTTGAGTTTCTGATGATTAAATCAATCTCCTTCATTGTATTAACTCACTTTTTCCATTTCAATCAACTTAAAATTTTAAGGCAACCAGGTTACTTAATTTTTTTACGTTAAACCAACAATATTTTTTTTACATTATATATGGTTTCCCACATATTAATTATTAATACAAAAATATTATTAATTTAAAAGATCATTAATATCAATTATAGCTATATCATTTTAAACACTGCCAATAAAAAGATTAGAAAAATTAACTAAAAATGTATTTAAAAATCATAAAACTGTATGCGTATTACTTTTTTTCTTAGTGGTAGGATACATTTTGTAAAATTTATTTTCCCTACACTCCAGTTTGAAAGGCTCTGCCTTAGAGGATAGTAAGAGAGGGAGGGAAACCCAGAGGAGGAAGAGAAGTGGAGAGTCCGGTCGCCCTTCCGTGGTTGCCGTGCAACAGGAGGGGCGGGGCAAAGATCAGAGGGAGAGGTTGGGGGCTGGTTTAAGGTCATATTTCACCAGCGCTCTAGTTGTTTGTAATCCTAAACTTTCAATCCTACAGTCAGTGTATGTGGGTGCTTTCTCTGGACAACTGTCACCCAGAGATCAGGGGAACGCCTGGTCTGGCACTCTGCAAAGCTGACTTCAGCGAATGTGATTGTATTGGCCATGTGTGTTGAAGTCCTAGGTGAGTGACAAACACACCTCGCGTAGTGAGTGCTGTGACGTTGGAAAGCCAGGAGAGTATCCGGTGGTGGCTGTCCTCAGCGGCTGGGAGATAACATGGTACACAGCTACAGACGCACCTGATCCTGTTACCGGCTAATGAAAAAGGAAAAGGACATGCAAGCTCATCTATCATTCTTTATGAACTTTGATGCAACTTGAGTTTTTAAAGTTTTAAAAAAATATTGTCTTATTGTCACAGTGGTGTGGCTTTTAAACCAGACCCAGTCTTATTGGTGGACTTCAAGCTTCAGTTGGGGGAAGACTAGCGATTTTCCAGCCTGCTGCTTGACTTAATTACTGCTTGTGGATTGCAGCACTCATGTTGGGATTTCCAGGACTCACATGGGAGGTTTTTTCTATGTAGCGAACAAAAAAGACAGAAAGTTGTCATCCAGGTTGCATTGACACCTGTGGACGTGGACCAGTGAATTTCTACATTTGGTAGAGTTCATTTCGTGAAGCATTTTTTGGACAACAGATTTCCTTTTATTCCACAGGATCCTCATGGATTTAAACTCCAATTACTTCATGATCCTTACATATAAACCGTGTTATGTAGTTCTACTTTCCAGACTTGTGAGAAACGCTTAGTCGTGGCTTAATTCTTCAGTTTTTAAGTGACCTGGACCGTTTTGCCTAATTTTCAAGAGGATATGATGAGGGACAAGCGTTCTGGGTCTTTTAGGAGGGACAGGGACAAGACAGAGAAGGCCGTCCCGATCTCTCGTGCTCTCAGCTGGCTGAGCGTGTCCTCGCTGTCACAGCAGACCCGTAAACTGTTCCGCAGCCAGAACAACCTCCATAGACACTCCCAAACTCCACATGGAGTGGATGAAGATGACTGGGTGTATGAACCCCAGCACAACACAGGTGAGGATACACGGTTTCATGGCATTCGTTGGAGCATGTGTATATTGTGGCCTGAGATGTGAAAGGCTCCTGAGGTCTCCTCTTTAATGTCATCTAAAATTAATAGAATAAGGTAGCAAATAAATTGATGGTAAACACGATAACGTATAAGGAAAGTGTTATTTTAGTTCCCTTTTTACTGTTTTAATCACCTTTTTTATTCAATTTTTAATAGTAGTCTCTATATTAATGTCAGTAAAGTCTACATGAATAATAATTATAAAATATTTAGCTTTTAAATGCATTAGAGAACTTCAATTTCATTTGGTATTACTTGTAATTGGTTTATTCTTATGTAGGACTGAGAATGTTGTGATGAGAAATAAATTGTTCATTTATTTATTTATTTGCTTATTTATATTAAAATTACAATAAAATTAAATAGATTTATACTAAATATATTAAAATAAACATATTCATTGCATTTTTTTATTTATATAAGCACAGTATACATGTACTGTCCTTTATAGAAATATACTTGAAACTTAAAAGGTTTATTTAGATATTTTCCTTTTTGTAAATGATAAAGTAGTGATCAATATTTGCTTCATGGGATGCCTGGCTTAATAGTTAAAAGATTCATCTATTGTCTTTGGATGCATTGTTCTTGCAGGAAGTGAGAGTGTAAGTTGTTTACAATGAGGGAGAACTGAGGTCACTGTCTTTTTTATTGCGGGTTTGTCTTTGTTTGAGTCGTTAACACGTCTTCCTTATCGACAGGTTAAGTGAGGGCTATTGGACTGGGGCTATAGGACTGGAGACAGTTGAACGGAGGGCTTTGAGTTCAGAAATGGGAAGAGAGTGCTGAAAAAAACGGATATAGTGACTTACACGCCTGCGTAAATGGGTGATGTCACCGACTGGTGGCGATTTGGATTTAAGAGCCAATGTCAACTGTGTGTGTGCGCGGAAACAAGGGGAAAGTTGTAGTCGCTCTGTTAGACACAGCTGTTGAGCCCTAATCCTGAATGTCTTAATAATGCTCTTTAAATGAATGGACTGAATTTCCTTTTATTATTTTATTTATGTTTTTAGGACCCCCTTGAAAATGAGATGTTGCATCTCAAGGGGCTATCCTGTCAATAAATTCAAATTTATCTGTAATTTCCTTTTAAATTAAAGTAACATCTGCATGAAAGTCGAGTTGAGGTAAGTGAAGCATAATTACTTGGATAGTGGTGTTTTTAGCTGAGAATTGTGAATATAATTGGTGTTAAAATATGACGTTTGTATGAGAACAAATGAGTCAATTAAAACTTTCAGGTGCTAATCTTTCCAGGTTGAAACTGATTTTCAAAAGCTGATGAAAAGAAGGTCAATCTTTTGCATATCTCTTTGTGTTGGCCTAATTGTCCAGTGGCACATACTTTGCTTTGTAAATCTAATGACAAATCTGCCACTCCTCATGAAAGCAGAAACTCCACCCTGATATCCCTGTAGACTTTGTGTTTTTTGGTTGACCAGTTTGAGTGTGTGTGTGGTTTTGGAGCAGAGCTGTAACTCTACACTAGTTCTAATGAGATATTCCATCAGGGTAGAGTAAAGTTACTATAGGGGTGATGAGTCTTCGTTCCGCTGCCATTGCTGACTCAGTTTACTCCCACGCTCCTCTATTTGACATGACTTTTGACAATCACATGATTGTAGAACAGATTTGCTTATTCATCTTTGTTCCGGTATGTGTATTGTTTTATCAATGTGGGTTAACAAATACCTGGTGCATTTATAGTAGTCTTCATTTCTACAGAGCTCTGAATCACTTTGTGTAAAGTCATAAATCAGATTTTATCTATCAAATGACACCCCCTTTTTAGCAATTGGCATAATACGATAAGCAGTGATTGTGACATTCTCTACTCTAAGCCTTTTTAAACAGTATTTTCCTAAATATTTTATATTTATTATGCATGCAGTTTTTATTAATTCATATTAATGTAGAGACTAGGCCTACATTTTTAAATGAGAAAAATTATACCATTTTTAATTCATTAAATGTATTTTGGTCACACTGTACTAATTAAATGAATAGCAAATCAAAAAGAGGGAAAAAAAACATGTGTATTTCTATAATATGTATGTATATTACATTTAAAGCTTGCATGATACGGAAGTTGCAATATTCCCTATTGTGATCCCTATCGCTATAACCATGTGAAATGGCTTCTTGAACAAGAAAAAATGTAGATCGGGACTTGATTTCGTCCATCGGGAATTGATTGGTGTTCGTGTTTGCCACTTATAGCGATCTCATCTGAGTGACAGGTTGTCCCACCCTCGGGCCGGTAAACACGTCGTCAGAAAAGAGGTGTTGTTGCAAGAATTAGGGAAGCAATTTTTGATTAAAGATTACGAGGGCATGTGAATTTTAAAAAACAATGAATTGAACGCATAAATGATTTATAATAAATAAGGCAGTAGTATTCAATAAAAAATAAGAATTGTCAATTCTGATTTAATGGCGACTCTAAAGTCATGACACACATGCATCCCCAGTGTTTTCCCTGAGGCAGAAAATACACTCCTTTTCCATAACAGAAAACAATACAGGAAATTTCTCCAAAAAGCCCTAAATTTCAAGTCTATATTACAATCCTGATGTTAACAAGCGTACAAGCTTCTAAATTTAAACCTGTATTTATTCTTTTGGCACCTTTGCTGGTACACGCAGGCCTAATTAAACTGCCCTAACTGCTGCTCCTGTGCTCTTTATTTAAATGCATCCTGTAATTTTGGGCTGTCAGGCTCTTGTAGTTGACCCATAATTTCAGAGTGCGGGTTGCCCGGTGTCAGGATGTTTTTGTCGGTTACTATGGCAGTGAATTGACTGATTGTTTGTGTGGCTGTCCTGATTCTGCCTGGGACAGGCTCTATGTCTGCTTGAGATAAATGTCTCAGTCCAAGAAATCTTACTCAAATCAGTCACTGGTATTAATAAAGATCCATTCTTACAGATCATTAACTAAAACAAGTTGGTTAAGTGTTTAGCTACTCTTTAAATTGGGTTGGAGCTAAACTCTTTAGCATTGCCTATCCCTGACAATTTAGAATGGGAGGAAACACTGCCATAACCGCCATAGAATATGACACGATACTAGAGCGTTTCTTCAGGTGTATCAACCACACTCAACTCACTTATTTACTAATTTGTTTCCTTAGTTTTGCTCCTTGACTTTGATGGCTACATTGGACTACAGCATTTAAATCTAACTTTTTTTCTTTCTCTCTCTGTTCCTATGTGCTGTTTGTGATGGGCTGCTCTTTGTTGCACTCAGGTAAGTGAACCTCAGTCTCTGTACTTCAGTAAATGACAGTAAATCTTAATCGTACAGAATAAGTACTCTTCTACATAATAAATAAGCTTCTGGCATTGGTAACTAAAAACGTTTATGTTAGTGTGATGGCACGCCACTAGGTGTCAGTATTAAACATTTACTCATTTGGAAAAATCCTTTTATCTAAAGCAAATGGTGTGGTGCATTTTTAATGTGCTTTTTTTGTCTGTTTTGTTTAAGAACCAGCTAAACATCATAACTGTGCTCATTTTCTCCACTTTGACATACTCGAACCACTCCTCAAATTATAATTAGAGTATTTTGGAGATTTTGATACATAAATTTTAGTTGGGTTGACCAATTACCTTTTAATATGGTGCAGAAATTGTGGTTTTGTTATACAATTTCTTTGTATGAACATTTCTACACTAGTTTACAATAGCATAGTATTACAATTGATAATGTTGCCCCAGGGTGTAATTATGCTACTGGCACACATCAATACAAACTATTAATAGAGCATGTAATTGAATAACGTACCAAAATACAACATGCATGCATGAACAAGATCATCACATTCACAGTGACAAGTGACATATTTATTCATGGCCTCTACAGTCCCAGATACACATACAAACCTTTCTCATTCATGCCTGTTGGACTAATTCGAACTGTCTGTGGTGTGTTTGGGCTTTTAGTGAGCATTGATTTTTCCTCTTGCCAAACTATGTTGTTGTCACCTACCAAGTGGTTTATATCGCTGTTTGTCACTCTTTAGCTCATTAGCTGCTTTAATCATATAGTGTTTGTAGTATCAATTCACCATTGGAGAGAAGTTTCTGCCAAACCTCATGTATAAATTTAACCCCCCGAGACGAGACTCCCTTTTAGCTCAGTTGTCTCTGTCCCAAACCATGTCAGCGTTTTTTTTGTTTTGCCAGTTTTTTGTCTGGTCTAGGTCATTTGACTCTTCCATTGGAAATCAATTAACCCTTATAGGTACCATTTCAGTGCTCATAAATTTGCTTCGAGTCCACCTGATGTCATTTCCTTTTGGCTCCTATGCTCTTCTTAATGATGATGATAGTGATCAAACCTGTACCTTATTGTGTCCGCTCCTGTAAATGACCAGAGTCATTTAAATGTGCAGTAAAGCTGATTGTGGCACATGCAGCTGGCTTGTAAGCACATAGCTTAGAGCAGTGAAAGATCTCCATAAAACCACACGTATTTGGCACACAATCGCAAACAAGCAGGACTGTCTGTGAAGGGGGTTGATGCTGAAATGGCTAGCCAGGACAGCTGTTAAGCTGTTACTGGGTTTGATAACACAGCAACACGGTGTTACGAGGGATTAAGTGATTGTGGTTTATCAGAGCACAGTTCAAAAAGGGGGTAAGCCTGAGCCCTCCTCTGTCCTGGAACTGCTGACTGTCCGAAAACATTAACAAACACACACACGTGCTTTTGTAGGTGTGTAACTTACACTGTGCTGTTGAGAGAGTTTGTATTTGCTTTTAAAAGGACATTAATTATTATTATACAAGCAAAATTGAGACTTTTTTTCTCTTTCATGAGTTCAGGATGGTAAAATATCTATTGGAGACTTGCTTTAAAAAGTAGGTCATCAGGGTACTATGAATACTGTTTTTATGAGTATGGGCGGTTGACTGGGTGGACGGTATTTCTCATTTTGATGATCTAAAATCAATTCTGAATTGATTGATCTTTTAGTCTATGCTGCTATTATTCTGTTGATGCGTGAATAAATCTTCACTAAATATTATTACATCTCCCACACAATAATCACTATTATAATCACGCTTCTGATAAGAAAAAAAGTCTTATCTTTCATATTCCGAAGTTATGACACTTTGTTGGCCAAAACGAGGAAGCGAGTTAGCATTTCAGCACTCCCGGTTCCCTCGCTCCAAAGTCTATGGGATTTTTGAACAGACTTTTGCTAAATCGCCTGAAATAAGGACTGTGGTGAACAAAGTCTGTAAATATTTTTCACGTTTTGATCTATGACATAAAACACACCAGTTATAACCTGCTTTTGGGTTTTATAAACTTTCAAAGTATATAAAATTTAAATTTTTATAAACTTCAAAGTATATAAAATTTGGATTAACTTGTAAAGATTATCTTGATAGAAAAAAACGTGTAAGGGTCACAACTCTCAACTGCGATTTCCAAAAGTCTATGGGGAAAATGCATAGCTTTTCGATGGGAACCCATGCGGTGCTAACTTCCGAGTTGTCCTACAAAGTGACGTCATAACTTTGGCACTCTATTTTGGAAGTCTTTAATGTAGCATGACAGATCAGTCAGTTCAAACGACTGCATGAAGCACACTTGATCATCTCTTCTGCTTTACTAGCTATAATAACACAAAAAACCATGATTGAACCTCAGAAGGGATGTTGAAAGAAACTTGCTTACCAATTTAATTTACTGAAATGTATCATGTTTCAAACGCTCAGTCAGTGTTTCAACTTTAAAAGATGTCAGTAAAACAGCTTGTAAACAAGTGTGTAGTGAAACATTATATTTACCTCAGGAAAGCCATTCAATGAGCATAGCTTGTCAGTTAGCTAAAAAAACTGTAGTAAGGAGCATTGCTTAATAAATATATCATGTAAATATATTAAACATATTCATATATGTAAATATATAAAAATATGTAAATATAATCATAATATTTGTAACCTGTTAGTGATATATTATGAATGAATAAATGTGTCATGATAAGTTTTAAAGACAGCCACCATTCAACTGTTTACATTTCAACAATAAATTGGAGTAGCAGCATAATATAATAATATTTAATAACATAATATATTCAAAGCTGAATTTTCATCAGCCATTACTCCAGACTTCAGTGTCACATGATTCTTCAGAAATCGTAAATAGTACGAAATAGTGGAAATATGAAATCCAAAAAATCTAGATCAGATTGGAATCAAATCAAATTGTGAATCAGAATCAACTGATTTGTGATATTTGTCAATACCTTCCTCTAAATACTGCATTTGGAGACATAGTTTCGCATTCTATCTTTGGGGCTTGTGTTCAGATGTGTCGCAAGAGTTACGGTTATTTTTTTTTTTAAACAAAAATGTGCTCTGCATGTCCATGCATGTTTTGAAAGTGAAAAATGAAGAGAAAGATTGAGCAAGAAACAAGGGAGTGAGATAAACAAGGAAGAGATGAGGGAAAGGGGGAGTGTTTGTGGTGTGAGAACGAGAGAGCCAGAGAGAGAGAGAGAGAGTGACAGAGAGGGAGTGTCAGTGAGTTTGCACACAGTATGTTCCCTGTGAGCTGGCCTGCGTGTGTATCTGGATATGGGCTCTCTCGCGGGTGTGGGATTGATATCTCCAGGAATCTCTAATGAACATGGAGACATGTCATGCCTGGAAGGTGGGACATGTTTATCTGTGTCTGCATGCCTGCTGTATTTTGCTGTATGTGTCCACGTGTGTGTGTGTGTTTAAGAGAGTGATTGACAGCAGGGGAATCTTTTGCTTGATATTAAAGGGGAAGGTCTTTGTGGTTGGTAAAATCTCTTTTTGCTTTGGGATTTCCTCTCTTTCTGTTTCCTTTGTTTGTCCCTTTTCCTTTCCTTTTTCTGTAACAATTTGCCATTTTTTATTTTCATGTTGACATATTGCAGCATAGTAATTCAGTGACATATTGTTTGTGGTTTTGTTGTTTTAAATGTTGTGTACAGCTGTTGAAGGCAGACATGTGTCGTGGCATGTTCTGACCCGTGTGCTGTGGACATCACAAGTGTTCACCCAGATAACTCACGGTTTATTCTTGTTCCCTCGCACTCTCTTTGTTTTTCTTTCTCCCTCTGTATGATATTTTCAGCATTATTAAGTCAGATGTAAAAGTTTTTTTTAGAGCAGCAGTAGATCACTTTTATGGGAAACTCCCCTTTTGCAGTACCGTATATTGTGTCTGTTGTCACCTTAAAAAAACTATTGAGGAATATTAATGTATGTTATTAAATTCATATTTTTCAACATATTAGTTTGCATAGTTCTATTGTTGTTTTGTCACTTTGAGTTCATTTAGTCACTACTAGATTACAAGGATTAAGCCTATATCAAAATATTTGTAATTATTTAGTACAGGCCAGGGTACTTGATAATTAAAAAATGATAATAATATATTTCTACATCATACTGCAACTCATTATTTCTAATTTTTTACCTTATTTACATTTGACCAACTATTGGCTATTGATGTTTGTTTTTATCCTGGCATACACCAATATCATTTTCAACGATAAATAGATTTCTGAACTCATCTACCTAAATGTTGCCTTACTTCTGCAGACTTTTAACGATGCATGAATTTTCAGATGGGAGAGCAGATCAAGCAGTAAATCTGCCTCATTAGAGAAAGACGCGGGTTTGTTTATTGCATAACCTTTGATTTGACCCAAGATGCTGCCTCCATGCCAATGTACTTGAGTTCTTTCTTTTTTTTTAAAGTTTGAAAATATGGTCTGGCCAGATTGATCTGCTAAATAGATGTTTTGCTTTCTTTTTATTGTGAAATGAAGCAACAGACTTTTGATTGGGAAATGTAGATTTCAGATTTAACTGGCACTACTCAACCCAGTGAAACCAGATGTAGTGTTCATTTTGATGATGTGTCAGTGAGGATATGTGTGTAGTGTTTGTTTATGTCTTGTTTGTGTAACAGGGGTGAACTTTAACCATGTATGTGAGTTGTTCATTGTTTAGATACAACTGAGACCCTGTAGCTATGCTTGGGAGACCTACATAACCCCTAAGTTCAGAGTTAACCTATATATAAACTAGTGCTAAGACATGTAAGACAATCATAGCAGCCATGTGAAGCAAAACAACATTAGAGACATGGTCACATGCACCACCTCCGGTAGTTGGTCTGATTTAGTTTGAATTATTCATGGATTTTTTTTATTTATAGTGTTTGGTTTATTTTTTATCTCTGGAAAATTAGAAGTTTTAACTTTTGTTTTTATTTTGGTTTTATTGACTAAATTGTTCCATCTGCCTATGATGACAGGGAACCTTTATAGATGATCAGAAAAAATGTAGTCGTCGTTGTATGTAAATCAGACATCAGGCTTCTTGTGTAATTGGGTGGTTGTTTTTGACCAAATACCTTTTGACCTTTGGATTTGTAAATGTAGTGTTTTCGTTCAGAATTTTGTTCACAGTGACATTTATAGTATCAGATCAATTTAGCTTTTGTAATTCTTTTATACCCATGTCTTTTTTTTCTCTTTTTTTATTATATATATTTTATATATTTTAAAATAATAAAATAATATTTAATAATATTATAAAATATTATTATTATATTTTAGTTCATATTTTATATTTTTTATTAATTATTGTCCTTATTTTATATTCTTTTTACATTTATTTTAATAATATCAATTAATTAGATCTTCGCATATGAGAACATTTACCAAGGTTGCATTAATAAAACACAGAGTTGCAGTGTGTTATTGTTCTTTAGCAACTTGTTAATCTTGATTCTGTTTTGGTTGTCACCCTCCATGACCTCCTCGATCCTGTTATACTACAGAGACACCTGTGCTTGTGGTATATGAGAGGTTGTGACTCCAAGGTTGACATCGCCTACACTTTGACCTCCACAAGCAGTTCCCACGCTTACTGTCTACCACATTCCTTGCTGGTCATTTTACAGCATGATAAGTGCTATGTTACTTCAGACGCCACATGACAGTCAAATACTTTTGTAGTATCACATGGTTTCTGAAGAACGTCTGATATTTTCATAGAATTTCTGTAGATCTTAAGCTTTTGTTGTGACACTTCTGTAACTGTTGAAAGGAAAGAGGATAAGGGTAGGGTATGTGGGTTAGTTTCAATTTGTACTAGATGTTAGGCTAAGAATAACAAAATGGTGTATACATTAATACTTGAATGCAGTTTAATGCTGTTCAATTTCCCGTCCACCAGCAGAGGGCACTGTTTCTCTCTTTGTAAACAGTCTTGTTCACTAATATTGTCAGAGCAATGCAATTGGCCATCTCAGCAGCACCCAACACAATTCACTTTAATCAGATCGTATTAAGATTAGCACACGTGATTAAATGCTCATATTAAACAACATGACTGCATAGCAGTGAATTTAATCACTTCTGAGAGTACAGGAAGTGTTTTCTTTGGCTAGGCGAATCTCTTACTGGAAATGTAATTTGACTAAGGAAATTGCTCTTTTTTCTTTTTTAAGGGAATGATTTTATAGAAGTTATGCCTCTGTTTTAAGAAAGAATATTGCTTTGATAGCTGTTTTATAAGAATCTTGTGGTTAATGTGCGATTTAGACTAAATCTGGTATAAATAATATGCAATTCAGTGGAAGGCTAGCTCATTGTTTGACATTTACCTTTAATCCAATAGATATCGACCTGATTCTATGCTGGCGAGGTGCTTGTGCTTTAGCATTTAGCCTTAATTACCTATAACATGAGGACATCTGTGTGACTGTGTGTGTCTTTCTGATAATCTGGGTTAAGAGATTAACTCCCCGAGATGAGCAAGAGGAGCCAAACACAGACCAAAATGATGGTGGGATATAGAGAATGGTGGAGAGGTGGAGAACTGCGGCCTCTCACAAAACCCAATCAGATCCCCAAAAACTGTTTAAAAGTAACACGTGCGTTAATAGCTTGAGATGTTTTCTAGTTTCTAGTTCCTTTACCGTAGAGAATGTTTTTGTTTGTTTTATTATTTAACTTTAATATTGTTTTATTATTTTTTTATTTGTATTATATATTATTTTTAATATATAATTTTAATAAGATAATTAACACCTTACAGTAAGGTTCCATTTGTTAACCACATTACAAAATACTTCTAAAGCATGTATTCATAATGTTAGTTTACTCATCAGTAAAACCAAAATTTTATTAAATAATATTATGAAATGATCAGAGCAAACATGAGCTAAAAATGCATTAACTAATGGGACTTCATTGGAAAGTGTTCCCTTAATATTTACTAGCAGTTCCAATTCCAAACAAAAAAGAATGAAACAAACATCAATTTCCTTTACTTTTTAACAAAAAGATACATATTTAATTATGACCATCTAACATTTTAAACTTTCTAAATTGCAAGTTCTTGATGTTGATGAAATTACAGAGTAGCAGAGAATTTATTTTTATGTTTTTGCTCGTTTTAAATATGCGACCCTGTGTGTAATCTGACACTGCAGATTGCGGCTTTTGTTTGCGCAAATCAATTCAATTCAAGCAGCCTCATTCAAGCAGACCAAAAGAAAAGAGTGCGGAGAGGAGGAGAGGGGTTTGTGAGTCCCTCGTGTGCCCCGCCCACTGCCCCCCTCCCCCTCCCGGGACTGAAGACAGGAGCACATGATGGGACAGATCTGAAGTTGGCGGATGAAGGAATTGGGTGAGAGGGTGGGGGTCAAATCTAGGACCGCCCCCAGGACAGCTCCGGGCCGCAAGGATCCTTCAGCATGCTGACATATGCTCAACACCTCTCTATCGTGCATGTAGTGGGCTGCTGCTTCCGAGAGCGGGATGCCAAACTTTTCACCTGCAAGATGGGCAACACTCAACCCTCACCGCTCCAGTCTTCGGCCCTGGATCCAACCCAGACCCCCAGCAGCAGGAGCGAGTGCGGCATCAGGCGCAGGCTGGCCTCGAAGGTCCACCAGAGACCCGAATCACTGTGGACCCCTAAACCAATGCTAAGAGTGGAGGGCAAAGGATCACAAGGGGACACACTCACTCGCTCTCAGTCCTGTTGCAAGAGGAACTCTTTTTCTTGCTTTCCCTGTGAGTAAAAGGCAATATTTGTATGGATTTGAATGTTGAAATAGGTTGGCTAGTGTCATTCTTGAGAATTTAGTGGCTAGTTCCGTTTGATATGAATGGAAAAGTCCAAATAACAGTCCAATGACAACTTGACAGCACTGAATATGTGTTGAATAGGTTATTTAAAGAGAAAAGTCTTTGCAAACACCATCTACGTTGCTTTTAGTGACTGCGCTTGCTTGTGTCAGAAAATACCACGTCCCCTGTCATCGTCTTTGGTGTGACTGCTTTTGTCTGAGGCGTATAAGCCAATCGACGCACAGATTGTTCTGTTAAGACTTTGTGACCTTTGACCTTTAGAGATGTGACTGAATATCTTTGGCTCGACCCCTTGGGGCCCCTTCTCTTCCTGTCCTTAATAAGGTTAGCTTCATTCACTGAGTATCACGCAGAAGGCCATTTATTGATCTTTCATAGCATCACACATATGGACGGTTGGCCAGTCATGATTTACCGATATATGCGATCGATCAGTGAGCGATTCTAAAGGTTATTGTATGAAGTGTGCCGGAAAAGTCAAGTGCGAAAGGTGAGAGAATTATAGATGTGGATAAGCCCATTTGGAAGAGCCTTTAATCATTCATAGTGTTTAGTTGTCTAGATAGGCTCTTTAAACATATGTTTGCATCATGTATTGATTGTCTATAATGAGTCATATCAGATGCTCAGATACAGTAGAATGATGAGAAGCAGAAGAGATCTTACACAGATGCCCATGGGAACCCGTGACAATAGGAAACAGCTGACTGACCTATCCTGATTCTGATGGAGGGGACAAAATTGACCCAGATACAGTGTCCCCCATCACCTCAAGTCAATTATTATCTGAGGAAATGGGATGGAGAGGTGAAGAGGGGAACAATGAATGAGTGTGAATGGGCTTCAGTTTGAAGAGGGAGGAGAAGGTGTGATATGAAAGATGGAGATACTCTATAATTCAAGTTATAAAAAGGACAAAAAGGCTTTTAGGGAGGTTGAAGATATACTGTGTGATTGAAACTGTATAGAGATAAATGGACATGCCAGTGACTACAGAAAAATAACATTTGTTTGGGAAAAAAGCTTTGGGCCATAGATATTAGCTTCAACACACTACGTTATGCCTGTTTTCTGTATAGTGAATGATAATATGATCAAATCTCACATTAAAGTCACATTGAAATGGATGTAGTAATCTTTTCTTGTGACTTAAATCCAAGTGTAACAGATTACTGAAAAGTAAAAAATGTAGGGTTTGGTTCTATGTATGATTTTTTTTATGTTGATTTTTAGATGTGAGCATTGCACTCAAAAGTGTAGTCAGATGAACGCAAGCTTGTAGGCGGGGGTTTAAGCAGATTAAATGATTGGAGAAGTCCTGCATACATCACCTGAAAGAGGAGAAGTCTTTCATTGATTAGACATAACAACTTAAGGTCAAAACATTCTTTAAAAATTAAACATGCACGGTTGAATTGCTCACAATAAGGTCTATAACATGCATTTAGAAAATAGAAATTAGCTGAATTCCTTTGTCATGCACTTATATAAAGATGAGACATTTGACTTGGGGCATTAAGCATCCACCTAGTACCCACCCATAAGACCCTAGCAATTTATTTGGATAGGCTGCATAGCATCACCCTCGCAACATCGCGACATCTTTTCCACAGACAATAGTACTCAACTCATGTTTACCTTAGACTGTTTGTATTTCATTTTTTTTTATAAATGATTTAAGAAATAGATGTTTAAATATTTACTGCATGGGTTGTTGAGGCCTAATTGTTTCTTCTCAAGAAAGGTGCTCTGTGTCTGTAGAGTTAAGTTTTATAGTTGATCTGGGTTGCTCTAGTGTAATTGTAGAGCTGATGGTCTGAGCTAATGTATCGTGACAGCTCAAGATGCTCCGCAGATCAGCTCTGCTTTGTGTTTAGCATACAACTGTCATGCCCTGCTGAATTAACAGTCTTCGTATAGCCTACACTCTAAAAATGTTGGGTTGTTTCAACCCACATTTGTGTAAAATATGGACTAAAACCCAAATGTTGGGTTAAAAATGTAATTAATACATTTACAGTTGAAAGTGTAAGTTGAAGTTGGGTTAAAATTAAATTACATTTTTAACCCAACATTTGGGTTTTAGTCCATATTTGACCCAAATTTGTTTTGTTTTTTAGAGTGTATATACATGTAAACTTACAGTACACTCTATCTCTCTTTCCTCTCTTGCTTCTCTTTTGGCAGTTGTTTTTCTTCCTTTCTCTGAGTCTTGTATTGTTCTGTGACACTTGTCATGGATAAAGTAGGGTTACAGTGTAAGACGCTGAGCAGGTGTTTCGCTGATCTCTGCTAAGCCGAGCGCAAGCAGTGTGGCCAGTGGTTGGTCAATTGTTCTGTATATCCTCTCAGGGGACCGACAGAAACTGGCAGGAGCGGACACTGAATAATGTTTAAAGAAATTCATTTCTCAAAGGAGTTGGAAATTGGAGCCAACGTGCATT
Source organism: Cyprinella venusta (assembly GCA_038021265.1). Lineage (NCBI taxonomy): Eukaryota > Metazoa > Chordata > Actinopteri > Cypriniformes > Leuciscidae > Cyprinella > Cyprinella venusta. The sequence continues at coordinate 22,685,562 of CM075876.1, forward strand.
TGTTGGCAGAAGCGATGAGAAAATCCTAGAAGATGGATACCCTGGAGAATCTGAGAGACTGATGTACAGTAGATAGCCAAAGCAAAATACTGTCCATTAAGTGTCTCTCTAATGTCTTTGTTAGCATTGCATGCTAACTCATGCTACTGTCAAATGTGTTTTTCTAAGAGACAAAACACATAATATTATTAATATTGCAGCCTGCACTGCAAACTGCCGAAGAATATTCTACCTCAGATTTGTGAGATGTTCTCTTGTGTTTGTCTTGTTCTGACAATAAAGAGTAGTTTAAACCACAATTAACCATCTGGTTTCACTCCAACTTTCACTCAGCATCAAAAATCTACCTTTGAACTTAGAAGAAAGATTTGACATTTATCATGATAATTATCGATATTGACGGATCTAGGCCACCACTTTAATATTATAATCATCATCCAGTTCCTAGAGGATGATTATGATGGTGAATGAGTACCTGGATTTATCCAGCATTTGTCCGTTAAGCATCATTTGGGACTCCAATATAAGAGCATGTATTGGCATCATTAGCGTGCTCATCCTGGCCCCAGCGGCCACCTCTGGGCAGATTAAGGATGACTGACTGCCCTGATGACCATCAGACCCCTGCTTAAGGAGGCCAAAGTTATTTTGGTCCGTTGCTATTGTTTGCAGAGGTCCTTGTAGCCTTAGTCCCAGTTAGGAATTGTGGGTAGCCTTAGCCCCTTGCTGTGAATTATGAATACAAAAGGCTTCGTCTTTACCCTGCCTAACTAACTCTTACAGTTCAGTTCTGCAGCATGACAAAAGCACTTTGTTAATCGTCAAATCCCCTCAGGCATGCACATATAACCCCTGCTGATGGCAGAACTGGGACAATAGAAACCTCATTGCTTATGTTACCATTCCTTAAAGACAGGTGGATTCTCTTACTCCTTTCCTTTTTTTCATCTCCCTCTCTTTCTCTCCCATTGCCTTTCTCCCACCCCCACCTCTTTCAACATAGGTTTCCCTCCCTCATTAAGAGTAGGGGTGGAGCCACTCAACTGTAAAGAAGTGTCACTGTGTGAGGTCAGTGTCCTGTGTTTTTTGAGGACTGAGAGCTGTCAATCATTGTGGAAGGCTGCTGCTTTTGTTTTTAGATGACAAGAGTTTCTTAATTGTTAATGTTAATGGCACTACATACTTACGCCCAGCAAACAAATTTAGGTTCTGGGAACTTTCTGGGAACGTTAATTTTTGGTTCCCAGAACGTTCCTAGAACTTTCCCTTAAGGTTAAGGAAACGTTCCCGGAACATTCTCCTTACGTTATAATAATGAAACCTAAAAATAACCTACATGGAACGTTCCTATAACGTTCTTGTTTGGTTCACAAAAAATAACCTCATGGAACCATTCGGGAACGTTTAGGGGAATGTTCTGTGTTTGCTGGGCGGTTACAACAAACTCTAACCCCAAGTATTAAACACTGTGTCTAACTGTCTATGGCCATGAATGATACCTAAAATTGTATGACTTTTTGAGGTGAGATATTATTTTTAACCAATCATACTTATGAGTTTTGTACATTGGATAATAAACAGGGCAAAACGACATGACAGGTCACCACTAACAGTTAAGAAACATCTTTGGGAATCACTTCAATAGTTCATAAATTGTAGCGAAGTAATGGTAGGACCCCACCCTACATTTGGAACATCCAGAAGACCCTGGCTACTGCATAGCAATGGCCATACAACCAAAGTCTTACAGGGTTGCAACAACATGAGAGTGAGTGATTAATAAGAGAATTTTAGGGTGAACTATCCCGTGAACTGACATTGTAGCAAACACAGGTGTATGTGAGTGGTTGCAGGGCCATTGCTATGAAAGTAGCTAGGGTCTTCTGGATGTTCCTGCCCTTAAGTCTCTATGATTCTCTATTTCATAGTTCTCAATATAAATCCATATTTTCTTTTACTTTTTTTTTTTTAAGAAATGGCACCTGAATGGATATTTTTGGGTGAACTAACCCTTTCAGTTGTGAATCAGATGTGAATCTTAAAACTAAATGTTTGAGTGGTCTATTCATCACAGGCCAGGCTCTTCAGTTACATGCACTACACATGTAATGGGTCCTAAATTAATTAGGGAGCATCTACATGTGGCTCTTTGTATTGCGTGTTGGTTGAGGGTGACAGGAGGTCACTAATGTCATGTTAAGACTGGAATGTAATTGTGTGTGTGTGTGTGTGTGTGTGTGTGTGTGTGTGATTCAAAAATGGCTCACTCCTGCTCTCATTCACTTCTATCACTTTAGTGCCTCTCCATCATGATAAGACTGGGTCTAACTGAGTCCTTTGGCCTTGTTTGGTTTAGTTTAGATACTAATTGGGCCTGCTGTTCCATCATGGCAGCTGTAATTAAGTTTTGGTTGGCTGATTAATCGCTTTAGGGGATTGAGGGTTAAGACTAGTTTTATTTAGTGCTGGACATCAGGTGTTTGCAGAGTAGAAAGAGGGAGAAGAAACAAATGATGGATTTGAAGTTAAAGTGATTTCCAAGCATAGAAAAAATGATGAGAATTAATAAAAGCACAAAAAGTGATCAAAAGGTGTGACCAGTACTGCGAGCCTACGTTTATTGATCACTTTTTTATGCCTTGCAAACCTAAATGTTGTTGTTAATTCAAAATCATTGTTTAAAACATTGTTTGTGAGACTGATTCGTGCTCATATTAAAAATATCTGTTAGTACTGGTTGGGAAAAATGCAGCAAATGTACAGTCATGCACAAAATTAATGGCACCCCTGGTAAATATGATCAAAACTGGCTGTAAAAAATAAATCTGCATTGTTTATCCTTCTGATCTTTCATTCAAAAAATCGCCAAAAATCGAATCTTTCAGTGAAGTAAAAGAATTGAAAGCACATGAAATAAATGTTTTTCTCCAAAAGCATGTTGGCCACAATTTTTGGCACCCTTTTATTAAAATCTCCTTTTGCCAAGATGACAGCTCTGAGTTTTCTCCTATAATGCCTAATAAGCTAAGAACACCTGACCAGAGATCAGAGACCATTCTGAGGAGACCAATATCAATCTGAGAACGACTGTATATGTATATTATGGGCCAGTGCCAATGCCAGCAGCCAAACTCCTTATTGTTTAGCCCTGATCAGTGTTGTTGTGGGGGGTTTTTTTCTCCACAGATACAAACACTGAACCACGCTGTTGTATCCATCTCTACCTGTCTCTTATTTCAGGTCTGTTAGTCGTCTCACAGCACACTACAGTACGTTTCTTCTGTAAACAGGGTGTCAGGTAATTAGGTTGCAGGTCATCTCTAAGCAGAGGGCTCAGATTCAGAGCATGAGGTCTGACAGGCGCCACATTAAATGATCGGTTCCCCAAAGCCATATGTCTTAAATGTGCTAAATGACGTTAGACGAAAGGTCAACAGGGGTTAAAAGGCGGGGACAGGCTACTTTCACCCACCATTAGAGATAATGGAAATGAATTATTTTGGATAATTTATACAGTTGAATGCCAGGCCAGCCCCCATGGCCATGGAAAACAAACCTGTTCTTTTTTGCACTGATTTGTCAGTGTATCTGATTCAGTCTTCCATTATTCACTTTTCATTTTCCATTCAGCTCTAGGTTAGGTTGGATTACAGTAAAAGTCTCCAGTTTACATGTCATGTGTTGAAGACACACACACACCTCAGTAACAGGATTTGGACGCAGCAGGTGTTTGTGATCTTGAAGCAGACAGGTGAATCAACAGCAGCTGATTTAGCTTGAGCTCAACCTTTAATTAAGTCTCATTAACTCTGATAAATAGGTCTGCCTGTTGACCACCATTTTATTCATCTGGCCACATAAAAGCTCTTAGGCTTTGTTCACACCGCACACAGGTCTGCACATGTGGAATTACATATAGCGAATTATATATAGAAAATTGCTAGGGTGGGATCTTTGAATGCATTTTAGGCTGAATGATACGGTTCATACCAGCCTCGAATCATTTGGCTCTGAACTGCTGAGAGAGTTGTGTTCTTGTAATGATGGAGAATATGAAGGAGGGATTTCCACCCTTCTATCACCGCCTCCTCAGAGAGTTGTTATGAAGTAAAAGATGAATGAAGAGAACGAGAATTAAAGGATTTACAGTGAGAGTGTCAAATTAAAGGTTGCTCTCTTAATGCTGCTTGGTCTGTACAAATTCTCAAGTATTGTTCTTATATGCCAAACATGAAATGAACAGAGTGACTGCGCTGGAAACTTGACTTACAGAATGAGCCCTTTAGAGGAGAGTCAACTGAAAGTTTTGTTCAAACCTATTGTAACCACTAGATGGCGCTGATTATACAGTGTTTCACAGTCCTCTTGACAACTCTGCCGTTGGAACGGCTTATTGCAAATATTTTAAACGTAACATTAACTTTATTATTTAAATCGTCATTGACATCTTTTATATAGCTTTAATTAAAAGTTGTAGTTTTTATTTGTTTTATTTTTAGTACTTTTAATGCTTCAACTATGTACTGAATTCAGTGAAGAAATTATTATAATTAGATCAACCTGTGAACTAACACACACACAAAAAAACAAACAAACTGCTGTTTGCATTCGGTGTTGCAAAGATGTAAACCTATTTGGATATAGAGAATTGCGTTTGTTGTTAAAGAGAAATATGTGGGCCCTCTCAAAGGTAATCCCCAAAACGTTTTAAAGTTCAATATTTGATCAGTGAATTACCCAGACTCCTTTGGGAGTCCTCGGAGGGAGAGGCAGGTTATAAAAGTGGTCCTAGGATCTATATGAAATGAAGTCTGTTTTAACATCTCTGGTGCTTCATCATATTGATAGGACACAGGAGAGGAGGAGGAGGGGAGGATTTGAGTGATTTCGAGCCCCTTCTTTCATCTTGCCCTGCATAATTCAGAGAGAGGACAGGTTTGTGGGATAGGATTACTGGATATACAAACCCCCTTTACACAACCCCTCACCATTGAGCTTGCACTTGAGGGACTATTTCCACTTAACGGAATGAGTCTTTTCAAATTCAGGTGTTCTCAAAGATGCCTATTTGAATATTTTCTCTGCTTCAAGATGGCTAAATGATAGCCTTGTTGGTAAATGAGCATAAATGGTAACAATGGATAATTAAGCACTATGTGTTTTAAATGTGGAGTGAAAATCTGCAGCACTATCACGTGTGTCTTACTTATCAAAAGCCTGTTAATTTGCACATCCCCATGCTCATGCTTCCATTAAGAGTCTCTATGGACTGATCCGTAATTGTTATCTCTCCCAATTTTCCTCTTTATATATGTCTCTACCTATGTGTGTGAGTGTGTGTCTGTCAGTGTTTGTTAATAATGCAGCATATTTATGGATCGCCAATCTCTCATGTTAATGACAAAAGGGATAGATTGGTGTCCCGTTGGTGCGTCCCGGCATCGTCACGTCCTGTTTCCACAGCAACAGTGACTCCATCTTCTCCCTGAGGCTGAAGTCTCAGTGGAAATCGAACTAAAATAATGTTGCAAATCCCTCACATGGTTGCATTTGACTAATTGGCTGTTATATTTCTCATTTTCTCCCTGCTTGTTCCTTTTTTGCAAAGTTTTGTCAATTTAAAGTGTCCTATAAGAGCTCTGTTACTCCTGGCAAATTAATTTTGTTGTTCATCAAATCCCGGATTTTGTCCAGAATCCGATGAAGTTTGAACTCCGGATGCAGACTGACTTAATCATGCACCATTTCTCTCCATCGACTACCGGTTCCTGACTTCCTGCCTGTAGTGGCAAATATGGGTCATTTTGCTCCAGTACATATGAATCAAACATATTTACCCCCCATCCCCAGAGATCCTCGCTCATCATGATTACAAGCTCTATTACAAGGAAATCTAGCTCCATGTTGCTTATGGTGCTTTTCCACTGCTGGTACGGCTCAGTACGGTTCAGCTCGGCACGGTTCGGCTCACTTCGCTTTTCCGCGTGGTACGACTTGGCTCAGCACGGCTCGGTTCGCTTTAGCTCGGTTTGCTTTTCCAATATAAAATGTAAAATCTATTAGTCTGTGCTGTATTCTGTTGATGCATGAACGAAACTACAACTCAGTTTTAACTATTTGAGTGCTTATTAGTATTAAGTTTCATTGATTTTTCATTTATTATTTTCGGTTTTTGGCCAAATGCATCCTGAATTTTCGGTTTTGTCCCAGAATTTTCATTTCTGTGCATCCCTAATCATAAGAAATATTTCTTAAATATTAAATCAGTATATTCGAATGAGTTTTAAAGGATAGTGTCACAAACAGATATTTTCAGTTGTACTATTTCACAATATTTCTGTTTTACTGTATTCTTGATATATGGCTTGGTGAGCATAAGAGACTTCTTTCAAAAACATTTGAAAATGTTATGTATATTTTATATCAGTTATAATGCACACTGTGGTTAATTACATAATCCTACTGTTAAATGTAAATTATTATCAGCCAGACATCTTTTTCAAACACAGTTTTATTTCAAAGAATAGTCTTGATCTGTAATATGTTATTGAATTTATCCCACATATCAAAGCAAATATCACATGTGCATTTGCAGGACGGTCTTTGTCTCAATCTTTAATTTAATCAGGACTAGACAGAACATGCGACTTGTCCACCCTGATGAATTCAATGAGCTGCATTAGAGGTTTATCTTGTGATGAGACAAGCACACAGTCTTTGAAGCATCTAATTGACATACTGTCCCCATGACCTTTTACAGCCAGCATCTCCAGATTCTCCACCTATTGCATTTACTTTACAAAAGGCTTGAAGACAAAGACCGCTTTCCAATTATTTAACCTGTCGCTCAAATCCATATCGCAGAAGACTTAGTAAGACGGAGGTGTGTGTGCATGTCTGATGTGTCCTGAGACGCCCCAGTGTGTGTGAGGTTCACTTGTTTCCATGCATTCTGCCTCATCTAATTCTCCGTACTGCGCATTAGGGAAACAGAGAGCTTTGTGTACTTTGGCAGGTCATCGCAATGGAACATCTTCAGCTGATGAGGTGCCATGAGACTAGTGCTCCAACTGAAGCTTTTCTTCAGTAATGGCTCCCCTCAGACAGCTGCTGTACATGGGGTCCACAAGCACGTGCACAAATGCTAAACATGTTTATGCATTTGACAGATGTTTTTAAACATGCATTCCTAGTATGCATTTTTATTAGTATGTGGTCCCTGGGTATTTAACCCTATGCTCTACCAGTTGAGCTCCAGGAACCCCAAAACATACACTACTACTCAAAAGTTTGAAGTCAGTAAGATTTTCTTTTAAAGAAATTGATACTTTTATTCAACAAGGATGCATTGAATTGATCAAAAGTGGGAGTAAATACATTGAAAACGTTACAAAAGATTTCTATTTCAAATCAATGCTGTTCTTTAATCGAAGAAAATTGAAAAATCATTTTCATTTTCAAATATAATCATCAAAAAACTGTATTATGGTTTCCACAAAAATATTAAGCGGCACAACAGTTTTTAACGTGTAATAATAAGACATTTTTCTTGAGCACCAAATCGGCATATTAGAATGATTTTTGAAGGATCATGTGACACTGAAGACTGGAGTAATGATGCTACAAATTCAGCTTTGCAATAAATCGCATTTTAAAACTTCTTACCGACCCAAAACTTTATCATGTTATTTACGAGTATATCATGTTAAATGGAGAGAAATGGGTTTTTGCCTTTTAACATTATTGAAACAGAAAGGCACAAATAAATTTCAGTCAGCCCTTAAATCTCCCCACAAAACAGACAGAATTACGGCTCTCATCATGTCTGAACAAAACTGCCTTAGTGTCCAAACAAATGTCTCTAACGGATCTAACTCCTCAGAGAGAAACTCGCTGAAAAGACTTTGTGTGAGGGGGACACATTAACAGCTACCCGCCCGCTGTCCTGTAAAAAAGCAACTTGCTGGCCATTGCACGCCTGTTTGTGTTTAGAAAACGGACTGTTGTCGGCCTTATTTATAGCCAGCCAGGGTGTTTATTCTCTTTTAGACAACAAAACAGAAATAGAGGCCAAATATAACTGTTCCTGGGGTGCAGGAAGCTGATTGGTATGGAAGCTTGTTTCCTCCATAGAATGAAAAATATAAAAGGTTATTGCGACTTTTCATCTTACAGTTCTGACTTTTTTCTCACAATTGCGAGATGGAAAGTCAGAATTGCGAGATATAAAGTCAAAATGCGTGATATAAAGTCGCAATTGTGAGATATAAAGTCAGAATTGCAAGATATAAAGTCAGAATTGCGAGATATAAAGTCGCAATTGTGAGATATAAAGTCAGAATTGCTAGATATAAAGTTGCAATTGTGAGATATAAAGTCAGAATTGTGAGATATAAAGTCAGAATTGCGAGATATAAAGTCGCAATTGTGAGATATAGAGGTCGCAATTGCGAGATATAAAGTCAGAATTGCAAGATATAAAGTAGCAATTGCGAGATATAAAGTCAGAATTGCGAGATATAAAGTTGCAATCGCGTGTTATATAGTCAGAATTGCTTGATATAAAGTCAGAATTGCGAGATATAAAATCAGAATTGCTAGATATAAAGTCAGAATTACAAGATATAAAGTAAGAATTGCTTGATATAAAGTCGCAATTGTGAGATTTAAACTATTCTGAGGGGGGAAAAAGTTAGTCTTTTTTTCCCCTTAGAATTGGCCTGATAAGTCGCAATTGCAAGTTTATATCTCACAATTCTGAGAAAAGATGTCAGAATTTTGACATATAAACTCGCAATTATGTGTTATAAAGTCAGAATTGCGAGATATAAACTCGCAATTGTGAGAAAAAAAGTCAGAATTGTGAGATAAAAAGTTGAACTGCTGTCTTTTTTTTTCTCAGAATTGCGACTTTATAACACCCAATTCCGACTTTATATCACGCAATTCTGATTTTATAACACGCAATTGTGAGATAAAAAGTCGCAATTATTTTTTTCTTTTTTTTTTTATTCAGTGGCGGAAACAACCTTCCATAGATTGGACATAAGTGAAGGCAAGCAAAAATAAAAAAAAAATCACACAATAGTAGGACTACATTTGGTTATTTTTAGTAATCATTGGAATCATTTTAATTTTTTCTGAAAAAAATCATTTCCTCTATCCCAGTTTAATATTATATGCAGATACAACTGTAAGCAAGTGGTTTTCTGGTAGTAAAATATAATTATATATTTATTTAATCTGGTTAGTGGGTATCACTTTTCTTCTTACACTTTTTAAAAACTTTTTTGATAATTTTATGTGAACATTCATCTAAGGTCTTTCCTCAGAGAGACTCCTGTGAAGCTGGGGGAGAAAATTGCACTTTTACTTAATTCCTATAGGAGATTCTCAGGAGTTTCCCCACACACTAACTAGTGATCTGATTCAGATCATCTGAATACATTTTGTGTGATTTTTAATTCATAGAGAAGCCGACTCATTACTCACAACACCTAAAGTTCTCCCCTCCTTTCTGATCTTCCTTCCCCCCTTTGAATTTTGTTTTATTGCATCTCTCTTTCATGCTCAGCTTTTCTGTGTTCTCACCAAGGTGTGGCTTTCTGAACGACTCCACTTCAAAGGGAATCATTTTTCTTTTCATTGTGCATCTCTGTTTTTTCTCCCTCCTTTTTTGTCAGAACTTTATTCATCTCATCAGTTCGGATGGCTTTGTTGTCTATCGAAGGTTCCCCTCCCTCAGTTAGCTTGTACGTTATGTGTGCTTTATTCGGTCTTGCTTCAACCATTAGACGTTCGTTCTCGTTGACGATACAAAAGCGGGGAATGGCTTCACTGAGAAGCCCAAGCCTATTATTCAACACAATGCTTGACCTTTTATACACACACTCTCTTGCAGACACGCTACGGCCAGACATGGCTTGAGTCTCCTTTTTAGGACACAACACAATACATCTCTACTCCTGCATGAACACAACTTGAGGAAACTTCACGCGGGATCGGTGGAGTGTCAAACGCTCAAGTGCTCTGTCTGGATGTTTCTGTCGTCCTAGCAGACCTGTCCTCTGTTAACAAGCCTTATCTGCAAATCAAACTAAATGCTAATAAGCCCAGGCCTGATTTCAAACGCTTTCCAACCCTGCAGCCTTTTATTGCCCTTCTTTCAGAACCAAGTTGGCGATGTTTGTTTTTATGCAGATTTCTCTTGTCTCATGTGTGGCAGTAGATGGTTGATAAGTGTTTTACTGCTACTGTGTCTCAAGGTGAGGGATTGAGTGATTTGTTATGGGTAAATACACAGTGTTTGGGATCTTAAGCAAAATTAGAATTACATAGAGTGTGTGTGTTTGTGTATGCGCGTGCACACAGATGTTTTGCATTAACAAAAGATTGACTCATGTTGATAACCTCATCAGTTGTAAAAAGGAATATGCTTTATCTAATCAATAAAATTGTGGCAACAGATTACAAGCAATATTATTTATTAAATTGAACAAATTAGAATTGAGTAATAGTTAATCAAATTAATATTCTAATTAATTCTAATTTGTACAATTTAATTAATAATATTGCTTGTAATATATTGCCACAATTTTATTGATTAGATAAAGCATACTATTTTTTTCAGTGTAGGCTTCATAGTCTTCATAGTCATGGTCTCCCTATATTTAAATAAAAAAAACAATTTTAAAGTACTTATTATTAAGTGTTACTAAATGTGACTTAACTTATTAATAAGTGTGATTATTTTTCATTTTTCTTTGCCAAAATATTATACTAATAGTAAATTGTTGCATAGTAAACCTTATAATACTGCATGCTATAAAATAAAACAGAACAAATTAAATACAGAAAAAGTGCCAGGAATGGTAATAATAATTAATATATATATATTTCATTATTTAAATTTTAAATTACAGTTTCTTTTACATTTATTATATTATTTCTCAGTATAATAAATAGTATATATATATATATATATATTCACCTATATAACATGTATAGTATTATAATAAATATAATAAATACAAAAATATTAATAAAATAGAAAATGGCATTAAAGGGATGCTCGTAAACAGATAAACAGACTGCTAGTAAATATGGTCGTCAGTGTCGTGATCTGAGCATATGCATCTCACAGTAGTTTCTCTTGCTCTTTCTCTTGCTGAAGTTGCAGGTCACTCAAGGTAAACAAGGTAGACAAAAGTTATAAATGAGAAAAATTAATGTGTATAACTGTTAGTCTTTTGAGAGTTGTTTGATTGTGTGTCAGAGGGAATGTGGCCCTGTGTCATTAAGACTGACTTTGAAGAGAAGAAACAATTTTTCTAGCTACCCTGCAATTATATGTGGATTTATGTGCATGTGCTCTTCTGCTTGATCTCTAACTTCTCTGAAATCCTGATGCTGCAGTGTGTCATTAATTCTGCTTAAAGTTCAAAGGATTAGTTATCTTGCCATAACACTTATTTGTGGATCAAATAAGGTTTCAGAGCCTGCAAAAACAGAAGACTCCAACTTTCTCTCTTTACTCCAGACTACTTGACTGCAGATTGAAAATGCAGAATATTTGTATTAGTTGTGTCAGAGTATCAGTGACAGCTGTGTTTGTGTTCAGAATGTGAGAGCTGACCTCAGTAAACCACTGAACAAACACTCCGAACAGTTTCAGTGCTGGCATGAGGTCTCCTCGTACCTGCCGCACTCTCTGTTTCCCTTTTTCTAAAATGAATCACACAAATGCTTTTAAGATCAGACCAACAAGCCCACGGGACAGGGTTTAAGGGGAAGGAAGAGGAAAAATCAATAGGGATTACGCTAATAAGCACCAAAAGCAATGGCAGGAGAGTGAATGAGTAATGGGGGAGGATAGAAGTTTTTGAGAGGACAGAGAAATGGGTCAGATGAACAGTGTTACGCATAACAAGTAACGCAAGTTAAGTAATCTGATTACTTTTTTTCTAATAACTAGCTAAAGTAATGCATTGCTTTTAAGTTTACAACAAAATGTCAAAATAATAAAGTTACTTCTTCAAACAAGTAACATAAGTTAATTTTTTCCCGTTTATTGACTTTCACTCTCCCCTACGTTTGGAGAAATTGTGAGTAAACTGCAGTGGGGTTGAACACGATGGTTCTTGTAGTTCTATAAGGGTGGAAAAGCTTCACTCATCTCACTTGCACAAAAACAAATTCAAAATACAAAATTAGGATATTATGCAAACCTGCAATAATTGAATATGTTTAATAACACCAATATACTTTATGTATTTAATCTCACTTTATAAACCAATGTCTTTCCTGCTGACCTTCGTTAATCTAGTTCAACCATGCCAATAAGCAAGTGTTTTTTAAAACATAAATTTGCATTTCCTTCAGCCTGAGACTTCATTTCACTTTTGGTGTTAAAGGGCCACTTGCCAAAAAATAACTTTTTATTTATTTTGATAAAAAAATGATATTAAAAAACAAGCAAGCCCAGCCCAGGTGAGAAAAAGTAATGTAACATTACTTTAAATAAAAATAACAAAATAATGCACTTAATTACGTTTCTAGGAAGTAATGCAATATTGTAACACATTACTTTTAAAAGTAACTTTCCCCAACACTGGAGATGAGTCTTAAAATAAATTATATTCTAATCTAAAGTCGTCTTGAATTGACTATAATATGAATGTCATTAATCAAGTCACATATTTAATTAGTGACCTAAAATAGTACTGAATCCTGAATGCTTCTTATTTTGTAACATTACTTTTGTTTTAAATTGATCAAAATCTTAAAACTTTTATGCCCAGGTTTAAATAAGATATTATACAGAGTTGAATTGGAAAATTAATATATGTCACAAATTTGTTTATTCATTTAGTAGTGTAAAATAGTGCTGAATTCTGAATGCTAATTTATTTTATATAATTATTTTACTTTTACATCTTTCAAAATATTAAAACTTTGGTTTATGTCAAGGTTAAAATAAATAAATAAATGATTTTCCGTGTGCTCTCACACTTTTTTTACCTTTCTATATGATGGTCCATTTCAGTTTTCTCCTGTGATGATGATTTTTCACCTTTCACAATTGCAGGAAATGGTTTGAGAAAGCATACGTGTGTGTGTGTGCGTGTGAAGAGGGAGGGATATGACAACTGCTCCATTACACATACACACATAATGTGGGTCTGTCGGATGCAGAGAGCCCAGACCAAGTGTGAAAAGTGTGATAGATTCTTATTGGCTGTTCAACTTCTCATGAATAGATTTCTGACACTTAGCAAACATGCCTCTCATCTGAATGCGGGAAACAAATTTTTGTGCAATTGTCATACATTTGCCATTTCTGTTAAAGTGATTATAGCCATGAGGTATGTCACACGATATGCATACACAAACAGTCTGAAATGACTGTAATCCTGCAGTGACAGACCGAGATGTTGAGCCGTGTGTGGGGTGAGACCAGAACAATACCGTGTTAATTACTACAGCCGGCGTGAGCTAGATAATCCTGGTACTGTACACGCGCCAGACGGCATGGACACAGCGAGTCTGGAATACACACAAATGCATGCAAAGAGAGTAGGCTCGAGAGGAAGAAGGCGGATATGGGCCGTATGCAGAGAAAAGCCTTACTGTGTGAATTTGGCAGTGAGTAAAAGAGAGCAGCACACACTTGTTTCCTCTTTTAAAATCACTTGTTACACTTTAAAAAGAAGACATTTTAACCAGAAAATATAAGCAAGTACAGATCAGCAGATCAGGAATGGCCTTGAAGTGTGAGTATGGCTTGTTGTGGGTGTGATTGGGATATTTTAGGGGGGAGGGGTGTTCAATGCATTACCTCCTCTAGTTCAGTAATCATTTGCAACTCCATTCAGGTCCAAATTCACCCACCCTTCATCCCCCTTCCATTCAGATCCCTCTGCACCCCCTCATACTGAAAAGAAACAGGGTCATGGTGTGTGTGGGTGTCTGTGTCTGTGTGTGTGTATGTGCATGTAGACAATGAGGCAGATTGTGTGTGTGTGATCTATATTCCAGTGGTCTAGATTCAGTGGCTATGTGCTAACACGGCAAGCCGGCTTATCAGTGGGAGACCCGTTCCTTCTGTCCTCCAGCGAAGACCGAGACGGATGTGCACATATGTGAATGAACACACATGCCTGGTTACAACAGATGAAAACAAACCATCAGGGTCTGAAGTGAGAGTTTCATTCCTCAGATGTTCTTCTTTCACAGCCCAGGAGACTTAACTAAGTTCTTTTTTTATATATATTAGATGATTCTCCAAAAAGTCTTTAGAGAAATGAAAACGAACATATTTCTTGACAGGGTCACCGTCTATATATCGAATATTCAATATTATTCAGCTATTCGATTTATTCGGCTATTCGATTTATTCAGTGATGATAAATCAAATTGATCAAAAGTGACAATGAAGACTTATGTTTACATTTTTGGAAAATAAAATACTATTAGCGGACCCCTATAGAGTTTATATTGAAATCTTTGACACTTTTTATTGAGAAATAGGAGAAAATCTGAGCAAAAGCCTCTGTTTTAACTCATTGCCTTCTAGAAGAAACCGTTAAAAATACTACAGGGATTTCATTTTGTAATTTTTCTTTTCTTTCCTGTTTGCTTGTGTATTAGAGTAGTAACACTATTGAGAAATCTCATTTGTGATTTTTGTTTCCTATGAGCTTGTATTAGAGGAGAAGCAGGGCGGATGCTTCGGATGAGCTGACCATACAGGAGAGCTCCTTGGTAACCGAAGCACAGATGAACAGAGGGGCATATACTACACCCCTCCCTCCAAGCCCCAGGGAGTGTGTGTGTGTGTGTGTGAGGGAGGAGGAGGTGTTTCCCAGGGTTGGGTTGAGGGTGTGTGTGTGTGTGTATGAGTAGGAGGGGCTCATTGTTGAGGCGATAAGCGTTGATCAAATGGGGAGAGGCACATAGTGACTTGTTGGCAAAAGGACACCGGCTTGTCGACACACTAGTCGTCCAGCGCTCCCGTGAACTGGGAGGCCGTCACAATTCTACACAGGGTCCACCTGCCTCACACACTCTGGAATAATGGTGTTCATCGGGACTTCGCTTAAGTCAGTCATTAAGTACTTCAAACGGAAGGGTAAGAACTCTTTGGCCATATTTGTTCAGTGCTGATGGAGATCAGACTGGTTTCTAGTTAGTTTTCTGAACTTGTTTAAATAGCTATGTGTTTTGTGAATCTCTCAGCTTGTGGTTTCTTTTAATTTGAAGGGATTTCATTGAATGCGCCAGGTCTTTGGTTGTCAGGTGTGTAAGTTCAGAGTCCATATAGAGCTGCATATCTGTGTTTCAACATCGGCAGATGAGTCATTTCCTGTACACTTAATAGAAAACCTAAAACAAACCTGTTAACACCTTGATGCTGTATATGATGATGACCAGAGAACGACCAATGACCATGTATGAACAATAGTGTGTGTGCATCTTTTTTTTTACATGTTGTTTTCACTTAGTTCATCTTTAATAACACTAATGTTTTAACAATATTGTTAATTGATGTCATTTTAAAAATATAATATTTTGTTAACAGATTCAATTCAAATGTATTTGTATAGTGCTTTTCACAATACATGTTGTTTCAAAGCATATTGTTTTGATCTGATTCAACAGTAGTATAAAAGGCAAGCATTTTGTGAGTGCTTGGCTAAAGAGGTACGTCCTTAATCTAGGTTTAAACTGGGACAGCGAGTCTGAGCCTCGAACAATATCAGGAAGGCTATTCCAGAGTTTAGGAGCTAAATGTGAGAACCGCCTCCTTCATTTAGTGGACTTAGATATCCTAGGAATGACCAGAAGCCTCAAATTTAGTGACCTTAAAGAACGTGATGGATTGTAGGGCGATGGGAGGTCCACACAGGTGCTAGACCATTTAGGGTTTTATAAGTCAGTAGTAATACTTTGTAATTAATACGGAACTTAATAGGTAACCAGTGTAGAGATGATAAAATTGGTTTTATATGATCATATTTTCTTGACCTTGTAATAACTCTAGCAGCTACATTTTGCACTAAATGTAGCTTGTTTGTTGAGGATGCAGGACAACCGGCTAATAATAATATTTTTATGTCTAATAAAGCATTGCAGTAATCTAGTCTCAAGATCATGAATGCATGAACTAACTTTTCTGCATCAGAAACAGACAGTTACGTAGCTTAGCAATGTTTCTTAGGTGGAAAAAGGCTGTTCTTGTAACATGTAATATGATTTTCGAAAGACAAGTTGCGGTCTAGTATAACACAGGTCTTTTACTGTAGTGGATAAATTAACAGGACATCCTTCTATATTAAAGTTGTATTGTAAGGTTTTATGGGTAGTTATTTGGACCAATAAGTAATACTTCTGTTTTATCTGAATTTAATGGCAGGAAATTACGTCATCCATCATTTTACATCTTTAAGACATTGTCAGTTTAAATGAGTTCGATATAGTTGAGTGTCATCAGCAACAGTTGAAATTAATTCCATGTTTTCTTATAATATTACCCAAGTGGCAGCATGTACATTGAGAATAGCAGAGGGCGTAATAGATCTTAAAACTTTTAAATATATATTATTTTTATTAATAAATAATAGATAATTTATAGTATAGAACTAGTATGTAATATTACAAATTAAGCAAAATAGAAACGAATATTACAACTTTATGATATCAAATATTTAAAGAAATACTGGATATAATATATTTTTATGTCTTAACTCTATTAATCAGAATGTATTATCAGCTGTTTTGAATAATGGTTGTGTACAATTTGCACTTGAACCAGAAACTGATTGATCTACCATGTACCTTAAGTTCATTGACATAAAATATTAGCTGAATTAAAAGGCAAGCCTTAAAAAAAAACATAATCCAATGTTAATAATTATTTTCATAAATATATTTTGTTTGATTTCTCAGGAGAACAGAGCACAGTTAACAGATTATAATATGATATATTATTATATTATACATATGTTGATATTAAATTAAATTGTGATGAATTTTTAATTATGATCATTTATCTTTTGAGCTGAAATTTAGTGGATGAGCTCATTTTATTTCAGTGCTACACGTGGTGCCAACTGCAAAGTGTGTGTGTTTTGTGCGGGTACGAGTAGGACCAGAGGGATTATGGGAGTTTTCAATAGGCTGATTCTGAGTGCTGAGCTCAGGCTGATGTGGAGATTGATGTTGGGCACAATGCAGGTTTTTGTTCCTGCTGCCGCTCTCCTCACTCCCCGAGAGCACACAGACAGGTTTAATGGGTTGGGGACGGGGCTATCTGAGTCTGTGTGTGTGTGTATTGCCCATTCTAGAATCATCTGATATTTACTGTAGGCACTTCAAAGGGCTTGCTCACTTTTATCTGTCCGACTGAGAGTAGGAAGGTTGTTTAATGCTGTTTGTGCATCTGGTTTTGTCGTCCTGCAAATGGTCCTCTTGATAGAATGTACAAATTTCTGTCTGCACGGATTCTGTGTTGGTCTGGTTACGTGACAGTTGTTGGCTGGTTGGTAGATTATTGACCTGTTTTGTTGTTGCTATACCTATGAATCCATGATTACATAACATTTAGGTACTAACCCTAGGCAAAAGAACAAATTAATGCAAACGCAATGCATCAATATTTCCGACTGTGGACACTTTCTATGGACAAGTCTGTGATTTGATTTTTGGATCGGAATAATACACAGCTAAATGCCTCTGCACTTTGGAAGCTTGATGTTTGGTGGCTCTCACAGACTTTAGGCAGTTCATGTATGTCCTAAACAGAGAGATTCAGCACTTGATGATCTGTGTCGTTTAGTTTACAAACGGCTTTTTCTACAGTACTTAATGCCCGCTTTGTCCTGCCTGATGTCTGCACGTTCACAGATGATACCTTTGAGGAGAAAGCGTCCTTTTGAAGCCCAGCATTGATTTGAACAATAAGTTCAAAGACCCAGTGTTGTGGTTAATAAACAGAGGTAAACTTGGAAAAAGAATAAAAGAACTTGTTTTCACACTTGGTTTGATTGCTCTGAGATCGAGTCCACCACTTCTGTCCATAATTTGCTTACAAATTGTACTTTAGATCAAAACAACTGTATGTTAGCATCATCACTGTCTCTTCAATATATATGTGTGTCTATATATATATATATAGTGAGAGATAGAGAGATTTGTAAATAGAAAAGAGATTTTAATTTATATATATATATATATATATATATATATATATATATAGTGAGAGAGAGATTTGTAAATAGAAAAGAGATTTTAATTTATATATATATATATATATATATATATGTAGTGAGAGAGAGATTTGTAAATAGAAGAGATTTTAATTTTTATATATATTTATTTATATATATATATATATATATATATATATATATATATATATATATATATATATTATTATTATTATTTTTTGATCAAATAAATGCAGCTTTATTTGTTCATGTGGAGCTTTTCAAAAACATTAAGAATTTTAACTGACCTAAAACACGGTTTTCACGGTATCGTTTCTATTATTTTATTTATTGTTGGGCTTTTTTATTTCTTTTTCTTTTTCGTGAAATTCTCGAAATGGCATTTGCGGGAGTGATACCTGAAGCTGTGCACAGAAGCCCTTGTTAGATTAATTTGCTGTCACACATCATCGTGTGTTAGTCTCTCTGAAGAGGGAGTAAGAAATCACTTCTATATTGAAAGTCCTGATGCCTCATGAATGAAGACAAAGGCCTCCTGTTGGTTCCGCTTGTCAGTCTGGCGGCTCTCACGTGATGGGCCATCACGGCCTAATGGCCCAGTGCCACCTGTGGACAGAGCTCCTCACACCTGTGAGAGAACCCCCTCCTCTGCTCCTACTTTCCCTTCCTCTCACGTTATAACGACCAGCCTGTTGTTCTTGTTTGTTTGCTGTCGGGACAGCTGGGGGTTCCAGCTCCAGGGGTCTTTCCTTCAACATTCCCCATGGCTCATTTGCACCTCTGCTAGGTAGTTTACTGGCCTTTCTGTTCACTTTGGGTCCAGTTTTTAGGGTTCACTGACTCAGTTAAGTGTAACAGAGTTTAAAACAAGAAAAAGAGTCCTTTTGGCTCTATTTTGGCTCACGGTGAGTTCACAAATGGACACATTTGGTGGTTATTACTTGCATTTGGCAAAACGTCCATGTCCTTTGCATTGAGTTCAATGAGTTTTGCTAGAATAAACAGCTACTTTTAGGTCATTTGAAATGTTCATTAAGGCATATTAATGATTTTAATTGTCTTTCTTTTTTAGCTGTATCTAATCTGGATGAAGAGAAAAAGTGGACTGTTCACTACACGGCTCCATGGCACCAGCAGGAGAACGTCTTTCTGCCTGGCTCCAGACCAGCCTGCGTGGAAGACCTGCACCGCCAGGCCAAAGTTAACTTGAAAACAGCACTCAGAGGTATGAGCCACACACACCCGAATCAACCTCAAACCTGCTGCAGTTCTCATGAGATCACTATTATGGGAACAAACACACCGGGCAGCAGGTGAACGTGCCCATGATGTCACTCGTTGTTCTAAAGTGCACACTGGACACCTGTGAAACGGCCTGTTAGTGTTGTCCAGGGGTCGATTTAACTGTACAGCTCGGAGCGGTACAGATCAAGGTTCAATTAGCAGATTCTGAAGACTGATCTAACGGTGCAGGTGGCTGATGTGAAGCCTGATTAATTATACAGGCGCAGGTGTGTAGCTCATATTACTCTTTTGGAGACCTCAAGCCTTCAGATGGCAGAGAGGAAGACATGAGGACAGGTAGAGCTGTACCATCAAACACTTTTCCCAATGCTGTTTATACTTCCCACTCTTTGTTATGTCTTTTCTTTCCTGGCAGTCTCTCTTTGGTTAGGAAAAGAACTCTTGACATAGTGCTTAAACGGGCTTATTCTGCCAAGACAACACTATGTAGATCAGAGGAAGTTCACTGGTGTCTTGAATTTGTAATGACAGGTTACAAAGTGTTTGTAAACCTGCTTGTCTTTATTTGAAGTCTTAACTGATGGATAAGTGTTGAAGGAAACCGTAAAGGATTAGCAAACAAATTAAATTGTGGGTTTGGAGAATTACAGGACAGTCTGACTGTTTTAGTCATTTTAGACTCTTGATTTGTCTCCTATATGCATTGCTCTTGTGTAAATATATTGTTTTATTCTTTTTGCTCATTTATGGCATTTTTTTAAAGCTGAGAAGTGTAATTTTTATGTTGTAGGAATATATATATATATATATATATATATATTCAGTTTAATATGCAAAGACAGCCAATAAGTAAGCCACTCTGATTTCTCCAAAAGTGTAAACACTATGGCTCTGTTTGAGCATCTCGGCCAGCCTGACAAAATTGTGAGATTTTTTTTTTCTGACCATTGGCGGATAAGGGAGTAATTTGTGAAAACTTTGTAAAACAAGTCAATATTTTTGCAATTCGGTTTGTTAAACCATAAATCGCACACTTCAGCTATTTAATGGAGTGCATCGCACAGCTGCAGTGAAGTGTCATAAAACAAACATTAGGAAATAATGAAAGCAGATGAGCATTATTTTTTTTTTCGTCTGCTGGATTCAGTTGACTGAATGACTAAAGGGATTGTGGGATGTGTGCCAAGGGGATAGAGCTGCCATCTGCAACAGTTAGCTTAGAAAGTCAGCATGATGCAGTCTGTCACACACACATACAGAGCAGAACAAATCTCAGTCTTCTACTCTTTTCTAATCTCTAGTTCTCTCTCATCTGGAATATATTTGTAAAGGTGCTGCGTAACATAAACTTGAATTGAATTATCTTATTAGTTGGATCAGATAATTAGCATTGTTCGTCATTTTCATGAAGACCAACAAATGGTTATTTCTCTCTCAAACCACTAGAGGGAGCTAAATCTGCTTCTTTACTTCAAAACATGTTTGAAAGTTCCTAAAAACTTCTTTTCGGGCTGGTCCTGATGTTTCTGCTCTTTCTGCTGTGTTCCCACAGAATGTGATAAACTGAGAAAAGATGGTTTCCGCAGCTCACAGTACTACTCACAGGGACCCACCTTCTCAAGCTCCTCAAACTCGCAACATGAGGATGAGGATGTCGAAGGGGATGACGCTGATAAAAAGGTAGGCATATTTAACAAAATATCAGAGACCATATGTAGACCTATTTGCGTTTTTTGTGTGTTGTTCTGGTTATTGATGTTGACTTGACATTTTAAACAGATAGAATTTTATGTAATAATAATCATAATGATGTATCAGCATATTATAAAATAATGATTATTATTATTATTAATATTATGCACTTCATATATATTTTTTTCACTATACCCTTTTTCCTATGCCACATTTTTTAAACATGCTAAAACATTTCTGAGGCCTGAATTTTATTTTTTTATAATTTTTTTAAAAAAAATGTAAGATTAACTCGTGTAAAGAATTTTTTTTTGTTAGTATAGGTTTGCAATATTTGCCACCATATTGGTTATTGGCTGTATAAATAATAAATTAATAAAAAGAATGGTCTGTTATCAAATCGGATCAGAAAGCTGAGTGTGTCGCACCCTGTGGGATTTGTCTGCCCTCTGCTGGAGAGAGTGTCTGCCTACAGATGAGCTTCTGGGTACTGAATCACAGCTTCCCACATGTTCCTCTGCGGAGTTCTCGCCTCAGTTCTTCAGTATCTCTGCTGGCTTCATTAATGTTGTCAGCCATGTGTGGCCCCATTATGAGAGCTGAACCTCAAGAGAATGACACTCTAATGAAACTATTATTCACAATGTGTTAAAATAGTTATTTACTGAGATATTGCGATTTAGAAAGCTGCTGTTTAGCTTTGAGCATTGAAGACAGGTTTGAAAGTAAGGGGATTTTAGTGAACGGATTCAATAGTCGTGTGGTTTTCAGAAACCATGCGGTTTTGTTTATAGCACGCCATACCCTTGCCCTCATTCGCCATCCTTTCTTTCTTGCTCCCGACATCACACTGCGTTCAGGGGCCCTGGAAAGGTCAAACACAGTAAAAGCAAAGATTCGGGGGTCCTTTTGTCCTCCTGCTGCCCCCGGCCCACCCTAAAGGATCTCATGCCCTTTTAACCTCCTTCACCACCCTAGACCTGTTTTCCCAGCCCACTGGGATGAGGTTAACTCAGGTTACAGTGCTGGACTGGCCTTATTATTCTGACTGAAGAAAAAGTGTTTGCTGCTTAAAGTTTTTTCTGCTTTGTTTTATTTTTGACTTTTTTAACTTTTTCTCTTCATACAAATTAGAGATAGCTAAAAAAGAAAGACACTTAAAATGATTAATATGCCATAATAAACATTTCAAATTACCTTGATGTAGCTGAAAAATAAATAATATTCATTAAATTGTTTTTTTGGACCAGGCTAAAGTCACAATATATAACAAAATTAGTCAAACACAATCAGCCAGTCAGAGACATAATGTTGAGCGCATGCGAATTAAAGCTGTTTACTAATAGTCCGTTCAATAGCTAGAGGGAAATGTTGGTATCGTCACATTTTTTTTTTTAAATTTCAGTTCCGACTTTTAGTAGCGAAGTTTTGACAACACTAAACAAAATATTCAGAAGAATCACAATATTGATTTTATTTTTGTTTTATTATTTCTTTAGTTTTTAATTAAGGCAGGGATAACACTGGAATATATTTGTTTATGGTTTAATTGGCCATTTATAAAGTTTCGAAGAACTATGGGGTTTTATTTTTAGAACAAAGAAACTATTCGTTGTCTTCCTTTTTTGTGCAAATCATGGTCAGCCATCATTCAAACATTTGATAATAAGAATTGGTCACTTGTAAAACGTGATGTATTCATCATACTCTTTATTTTACACTGAAAGTCGATCCATTCTGACTGAGGCAGGACAGGTAATAACATGTTGAAACAAAGAACAATACCTCAGGCAGTTGTGAATAGGTTTTTGACTATTTGTAGTGACCTGGATGTATAATTAAATGTGGTGTAGTGGTTTAGAAATTTTCGGTTTGTTTGGGAGGCTGAGGGAGGCCCAGGTGTTGGACTGAAACTTCAGATGGTCCACTTGTAACATTGCGAACGGCATTCCCATTTCAGAATCACAATGCGTGAACGGAGTTTTAACGCCTCACTGGTTTTCCCCCTTTCTCTATTCTTATTGTCTCTATTCTAGTTTCTCAGTGTGTTTATGTGTGTGTGGTTTGATGGTCAGTTGCCCGTGAAACCACTCTGTATAGTCCCGAAGTTGGGGCACACAATCCTTAACCCTTGACCAAAGCTGAAGAGAAATAAGGGGTGTAGCAGCTCTCAGTCTGAATATTAATGCCCTGCTAGTTTACTGCTACAAAATGTTCTGTTTACTTATCTCTATAAGCCTACTGTAGTCATGAAACTCACTGTATTTATTACATCTTTTCAGTCTACAGCATCTTCAGGAGAGGAAGAGAAAGACCCCTGCCAAATGAGAGCACAAAGTCCCGCACAGGAGGAGGGGGTTGAGGTTGATGGACAAATGTCACGGTCCAAAGCCCCGCACCTGCCCACTCCAGAAGAGAAGATGAGGCAGCAAGCCAAGGCTGTTCTCACAGATATTGTCCCCATCGATGTGACAGGTAAGAAATACATCCCACCAACTGTCAGTCAAACATGTTGTGTCTCGGATGGCTCCCTATACTTGTCAGTCTAGAATTCATATTGTTGGTCTGTGTTATGTTACATTACTTTAATGTGGATCTTTCATTAAAATGATTCAAGTCTTAGAAATTTTAACTGGAATTTATTTGTAATTTGTCTGTACCTAACATTTGAGCACTGCATGCATGATCACTACCGCCTGTTCTGGATGTATAACCACATGGATGGATCTAACATGAATGTGTCTGAGTGTATTAACAGTTCTTATATTAACAGTTCTGTCATTTCCTTCTATCTCTTTGACCTTTGAGAGGCATCTGTTTGAGCATTCAGTCTCCCTGCCTATGCATAAATTCATCTGTGCATCACGATGAACACCTAGAGCAGTCTTTCCAGCTAGTCTTCTTCAGACAGAACAAGCTCTCTATGTCCAATCCCTTTAAATAATTCCGAACTTCACTATGACTCAGGAAGAAGCTGTATTAAACTATGAAGGACTCACAAATACACACCACACACTAATTCAGTCTGTCAGCTCTGTGACTTAGTCAGGCATCCCAGCGTGCTGAGGCTTAGTCAACGGTGCCCAGTCTCTGGGGTTCCCTTTCTTTTGCAGTGCTACAGCACATCTTGCAGCACAGAGGTGCTTTTTATATAAAATGCTGTTTCTAATGATATATTTCACACCAGGACTTTCCTTTTCATACACTACGTATAGAGGAAGATCATTGTATTTAGATAGATTTCCCCTTAGTGAGATCAGATCAGAGTTGTAACCACTATACTGTCAGGCAAAGGCAAGCACAGTATTTGCATATGTTGTCAACTGAATTACTTAAATCAGTCATAGCACCCAATATTAAGGTTTAATATTTGACAAGATGGGTGGTATTAATGGCTGTTTCTGGAATTTCTGTATTTTGTAACTTATAGCTACTTGCTTTCTTGACACAGTCACAGACACACTTAAAACATGAATGAGTGTAGATATGAATGGAGTTTTGTTTTGTCTTTTTTCAAATTTTAGCCTGATTTTCACTTTTCACACTATTTCGCTTGCTGAATGTGTGTGGCTCTGCTTGAAAGTTTACTGGTATTGTATGTGTGTGTGTGTGCTCTGCATGTGTGATGCATGTATGTTACTAACTGGCCCTTTTGCCTGTCTGCCCTCGTCAACTGGTCTCCAGGGGAGACGTTTGACAGGCAGGCCAGCATCCGCCGCTCCCTAATAAACACTGACACACTGGTCCGCCGGCCCAAGAAGGTTAAGCGAAGAAAGACTATTTCAGGGGTGCCTGACAGCGTCCAACAGGAACTAGGTATGGCTTTGTCAGCTTTCTGTGCTGCTGCTCCTGCCTCACCGGTTTCCATTTAGATGACTGTGTAGTCATCTTCATGTAGTACTCTAGTTGCCATCACCATGTAGTGTAGTTTGTCATGACCCTGCCTCTCTTCCCCATCTCAATGCATTTTCTGTGCATTGATTTTAGAAGTCTTAGGATCATCCTAATCTGAGCTTGTTGACTTCTCAATTCAAAATAAATTCCAAATTACTGTCTCATAAGTCTGTTGACTTGCTAATCATTACAGAATCTCTCATGCCCTAAATGTGGATTTCTTGCATGCATACTCTCAGCGCGCCGTTACATAATCTCAGCATCCAACAGCTGCATCCCGCATTCCATTTCTCACCACTCCCCTGGGTCATGGTCCCTGATTCTATTTAGTTTGCTTCCTGTTAGTGTGTGTGAGTGCTCATATTTGGAGCCATTGTTGGAGATGGCATGCCACATTTTGCTTTGCAGCCAACTGAAGCCACTGCATAATCCCCTATCCAGATACCTCTGGCAAAACACTTCATATTTTATCTGGAGAGTAATGGAGGGGGAGGGGGAAGGGAGAGTTAAAATAGATGTAGTATAAGTAAAAATAGTGCAGATATTGCACGTCATGATTTTTTTTCTTCTGTTATGTGGAACTATACAAGCAAATTTCATATACAGTAATTTTCAATAACACTGGCATACTGTTAAAATGCCATATCTGTTTGCGCTCATGCCAGATTATGGGGATTGTGGAAAGGGCATTCTGTATCAGTCTTTGTATTTGCTATTTGTAGATATGCTTTTAATGAGGCCTTTATTTATCCCCCACACCCATCTGTTCTTGTAGAGTGTCAAGCTCTTTTAAGATGTTTTGCTGATAGCAATGCACAATAAATCTGCATTAAGTCCCATTCTGTTGTTTATACATGCAGGGGTGAGGGCTAACTTCATGCACCAGTGTCCTATCCCTGGCTCTAAAACTTAAGCTGATCTGATAGAAATGCTTTTAATACACATTTCTGTCTGTCAGTTAGAATGTCATGATTACTCTTGTATGGTAATTTATTCTCTAACATTGAGCGTGACATTAAGAAGATGCAAGGTTGCACTTTGCTGGGTGTGTATTATGGTAACAGGAGGCGTAATACATTAACAGCTTGTGGTTTTCAACTAAACACTAGAAATGTGTTTGCATGCATAAGTCCATGAAGATGTGTGGTTTGTGTGAGAGAGTGTTGTGGTACTGCTAGACCATCTGCCTGTCCTCCTTTGAGCACCAGCTTAGTAAGATCATTGACTTTAAATGATCAGTGCAAACTCTCAGTGACACTCAGGAGTGGACAACAAATTTGGTGCCAACCATTAAGTTATCAACCTTAATCAAAGTTTCCAGAAGTCATCAACATGCCATATGTGACTCAAGATAATGTAATTAGCTCTCATTAGAGAGGGTTAATCTGATTGGCAGCTAATGCCACAGAGATGTAGGGGAGAGAAGCAGAAAAACAAGCAGCTGTAGTACTTGTCATAATTGTCTCGTTTCTGTTTTTCTTCTCTGTAGCAGCTAAAGGGCGCGGAGGAGAGCTTCGACCACAGTCCATGTTTATCCCTGGACAGTATTCAACACTTGGGCGAGTCATGAATAGGAATTCGACTCTCCATCGATCTATAACAAAAGATTCTGGCTGCCAAACTGAGGAGGTGAAAATTGTCCCACCCTCTGTGAGGAGAATACGAGCTCAGAAGGGCCAAGGAATTGCCGCTCAGATGGCCGGCATCTCCACTTCTGCCATGAACATCTCTTCTGTCTACGATGGGAGCTCCTCTGGAAGTTCTATTGTTGTAATGGAACCACAGTTCGGCAATGATCTCCAACGTTTTCACAGCTTGCCTCGAGGTGCACGGGTCTCTCTAAACGCAGAGCCCCTCTACAGTAGCACCCCTTTCAGGCAAGAAGACTCCACTGCAAAAGCACCTCAGCAGATTGGAAAATTACAAGTAGATGAAACTGTGGTGCACATGAGGAATGCCCCCAGGGTATGTAACCAAGCCCGGCCAAAATCTCAGGAGGTGAGGGGTACTCAAAAGGAGTGGGGATCTGTATCAGGTCCAGCCTGTGTAGTTTCTCCACATGCAGCCTACTCAACCTCCCTTATACCTAATGCTACTCTGTCCTGTTCTGCTGAGGTTATTGCACTTCATACCACATCAAGCCCTGGCCAGAGCCCACTTGCTGGGTCACCATACACTAAAGCTAGACCTCTTAGCATGGTCTCAGCTGTTAACAGTGAGAGCACTGGTAGTGTAGGCACAGGATCACACACACCAGAGTCAGGCATGAAGGATACCTGCAGTGAGACTGGCCAGTCTGATAGTAGTTTGCACAGCCACAGCACCATTGCAGCAGGAACGTTGTCTTCAGATGAGCAATGGATTTACGACACTCCTGAGAATGTATTGCCCAGAAGGACACTGACTTCCAGCAGCTCAACACCTATAAATCATCTCTATAGTAGCCTTGAACGCTCCTCAAAAGGCACAGACTCTAGTTCCCTCTACTCAATGGACAATGATGGCTACTACACTTCCATGCATCTGGATTCAGGTCTTAGGTCAAGGAGCCAGGGTAGTGGCCATGGTCATGGTATAGGAGGAAGAGCAGCAAGACACAGTATGTACGAGTGCCTGGGTCAACAAGAAGACAGAACCAGCTTGTACAGTGACCACTCAATATCACGCTCCATCTCTCTACGCAAGCCTAAAAAACCACCTCTTCCACCAGCACGCACAGACTCCCTACGACGAAAACCTAAGAAAACCAGCTCCCCTACTGCCAATATTGGAAGCTCAGATATTCGCAATGGTTCTCTTCTCAATGAGTCACTAATTGCCACACTCCAACTGTCCCTTCAGAATGGGCTGAAAGGCAAAGGGTCCTCCACCTCACCATCTCACAGTCCTTGTAGTGACTATGAGGACCCCTGGATGCTTCGTCCCAGGAGCCAGAGCAGCATCAGTGCAGGCAGCAGTGGTGTATCAGCAGCAGGGATGGCCCATGTGTACTCCATCTGTCATGTCACACCTTCTCATAGTGACAATAGCAGCCTTCGTTCTGAATATGCAGACTCTTGGGGCTACTACATGGATTATCCTCGCCCATCTGGAGATCAAACACAGTCACCATGCACCAATTCACTTTCTGCTGGACAAGTGGGTGAGATGGTAAATGGAAGAAGCCTCCACAATGGTAACCAAGCTACTCTTCCTCCTGCTCAGGAAGGAAGTGTAAAGCCCCGAACAGGCACCTCATCGCCAGACAGGGTACATCGGTTGACTTCTCCATCAAGTGGATACTCAAGTCAATCCAACACTCCAACAGCTGGCACTCCCATCCCCTCTTTTATGAGATGCAAGTCCCCATCAGGCAGCAAGCCCAAACCCAGAGTGCCTGAAAGAAAGTCATCCTTGCTCTCATCTGTGTCCATATCCTCTTCTTCTACCTCTCTTTCCTCTAACACCTCTGATTCCAACAGGAACAATATTCCTCCTCCACCTCCTCTTCCAGCTGCCCCTGTGGCTCTTTTACCTTTCAATGCTTCGTCCTTTCCTCCTCCCCTTGCGCCTTCCAGCCCTGTGTGCAGTGCAGACCAGATTTTTCCTCCTCCACCACCTGCTTTACCCACCACCCCCACTCAACAAGCATCCATGAGCCCTCCTTCAATCAATTCTTCCCCTGAATTTCCACCGCCTCCACCTCCAGAAGTGTTGATAGACCCTGCCTTGTCGGGTCTCAATATTTCTTTCAGCCCTCCACCTCCTCCTCCACCACCACCACTGCCTGATTGTTCCCCCATCCCTGCTTATTCTCCACCCCAAAATCAACTTCAATCCAGCATGACACCCCCTACACCTTCTTCTACTTGTTTGAAGGAAATTAAGGGTAGCCTAAAACCAGTGAACTCAGAAAGAAGAACAGTGTCGCCTCTCTCTGAGCAGCCTAGTACGGTTGGCATGCCTCTGATCACCCCACTTGCCCTGCAGAGTGTGCAACTTCGTCCAGCAAAGCAGCCAAAAAACAATGAAGTTAATCAGTTGGCCAGACCCCAAACACCAGAGAAGCCTCTCAAACTACAGCATCCCACAGTTCCTCAGGTTTCTTTAATACATCCTAATTTGAGGCCATCATCTCCAGAGAAAAAACTCTCCATCCAGCATAGCCAGGATAGCCATGTTGAAGCACAGCCTGACTGTGATGGAAAATCAATTTCTGAAACAACATCTTGCCTCACAAATGGGTCCATAGATCTTGACGAGGTTAAGGCCACAACTGAAGTAGATGGTTTGGAGCCTGCCCTCTCATCACCTGCAGAAACACCACAAAACACCACACCCAAGAAAAAGCCTCCTGCAGTTTCCAAAAAGCCCATGTTCTCTCTTACCTTTTCATCAGTGGATCACGTCAGTGATTTGCTGAGTGCTCAAAATGACGTTAACATTTCTACGACTACGCCTGAAGGTCTGGACCGCACACCTGTGTCAGAACAGGAAGAGACAACTGAGAAGGATAGCATTGGAATTTCAGTACCTCCCGAGGAGATAAGAGACATTTCTTCCACAAATTGTGAAGCACAGGAATTCTCCCAGACTTCTGGTACCATCATTATTGATGCAGACATGGGTACCATTGAAGGAAAGAAGGGAGAAAAGGGAGATGAAGAAGATGTAACCAGCAGCACAGAATCTTTTGGATCTAAAGATGATGAAAGTGGTGAGTTAGATTTTTCTCATTTTACTCAGTGGAGATCATTTATAATACTGGATGACACGAAATCATACAATTTTAAATACGCAGACCTTTTTAAAGAGTCAGGGGCACTATTGGGTGACATGTGATTCCAAGCTTTATATTACTTAAAGAGAAATATTAGGAACAAGTTGATGCACATTTGCGCTTTAGCTTGTATTAAAATAGCATTGTCAAGAAAAAAACTTGTGTATTCAAGGCAAGAAGTGGCTGATTTTGCTCACCTCTACCATGAGTGTGTTAGGGCTTAAAATTGGACATCACTCAAGCAGTTCTTTGGATTTAGTACTTGTTTATTTTTACTTCTGTCCCCAAGTCTTTCACTGTATTCATTCAGAAACCACTCCCCTTCCTTCCACCATCTGTCCCTTTGACTTCTGATTCTCTCGTCCTTTTCTCATTCTCTCCTGTTTTACCATTCTCTCTTATCCTTTTGTTTTTCATTGTTTTATTTATAGATTCCCTCACTAGTTTTGAATGCATGTTACACAACTCTATGATTTTTTCTGGAACATCAAGGAAATAAGGAAATAAGCAGATAAATTTAGTTGCAGGTAATTAAATATATAAATGTGAAATAAAAAAATTGTATACAATTATTACAGTATAAAGCAAAAGAGAAAATGTGCATCTCTCTCAACGTCATCAGTGTTACAGTGTCCACAGCCTCTCACACTTCTAGTTAGGCTCAAGATAGAATGGGACAGCATTCTTTAGGGAAAGCCGTTTAAACAGGATGGGGCGGGGGGTGGAGCTGACTGGATAGAGGAAGAGAGAAGTGAGGGAGGGGTATGGAAGAGAGCGCGTAACGTGAGATCATCCTCAGTGTCTCAGGCAAGTGCAGATGTGAGATGAGAGGAGAGCAGAGCAGAGCAACTGAACTCTGGGAAGGTGGATATGACCATAACAATGTAAGACAATATTAAACATAAAGCTTTTTACTGTCTTCATGTGTTTGTTTTTTAAGAGTGTGAAGTATACATGCGTTCTTGGATTTATCGATGGCTATGGAATGTGTCTTGATACTTATGAAATGTAGGATTTTAAATTGACTGTTTTAAAATCTGTTTTCTGATATTTTATATAAAACCATTCAAGCTCTAACAGTGTTTATCTACATAGATTTCTCTCTCTCCTTTGAAAATATTTTTGTATGTTTTTTTAGACAAGTTTGTCCAAACATGCCTATGCATTTTGACACATTGAGTTCTACAATGACAGTATCTGTTTGTCAGCTGGGTCCTGTTTGCAGTGTGTTCATTTGTTTTCAGGTCATTTAGGCTCTGCCTTTGAAGTTTATTATCATCATTGCACTTATGCATCTGGCAGACGCTTTTATATAAATTGAATTCAGTTGCATTCAAGGAGTCAAACCCATGACCTTGGTGTTGGAAGCGGAATGCTTATAATAATCCTATGCAATTTACATATATTTTTATATATTGATTTATTTCAAGAAATTGAACACATCCTCTTTTATATGAGTTTAATATATGAATGTCCTATCAGGTGACGTGTTTGAGTCCAGCACGTTGGACGTCGCTCAATCTCCCAGCATCAGTGCCGACAGCGGTGGGGATATGGTGACCCCCACACGGCCCCGCACCACAGAGGACCTCTTTGCTGCCATTCACAGGTAAATTCCCAAATACTTTGCTGGTATCCCTTTTCCAGTCTCATCTACTTCCTTTCCACTCCATCCTTCCCACCTCCCTCAAACCACAAGTCATAACTTCAAAGTGGGCTGTCCCATCCAATCCCAGATACATTCATCAAAGAAGGAAAGCAGCCTGTAAAGAGTAGGGCTTCTGTGGTCTCTGTCTGTCAGATTGAGAAATGCCACAGGCTGATGTATTACTCCACTGGATGCTCATGTACATTTGTGTGTGTTAAAGAAACATGCACTCTCTTCTAATTCAGTCATAAAACTCTCATAGCCTTGCTGCAGTCACATGAAAATGCCCCTCTGTTGCTTGTCATATGGGGCGTTATTTAAAATTCATTATGTTGTTCACACAGACGTGTTACGTATGCAGGCTCTTCTCTCTTCCATAGTCACGTGTAATGGGCAGGTTTTTGAAGTTCTTTAGCACATCACACAATTTCATTCGAGAGGATTTGGTTTCCTCTGCTACTGTGTGTGTGTGTGCGGCTTTGCTCTTCCTTATGCTCTGGTCTGCTGCAATCTCGCATAGATATTAGAGTAAAAGATATCCTTGAAATGGAAGACCAGTTTAGATGTAGTGTGACAGTGCACCAGATGCTATATGTGCTCAGTAAATCCTGCGGTTTGGCTGATGTCACTCTCATAACACTGAGCTTTAGATGAATGAATCAAATAGAAAAGCTGGGGTAAAAACTAGATTACAACCACAATGTATACAGCATTTCTCTCAAGAATTGACCTAATGCGTTTTGAAGGACTTTACTAAAAATATAGAAACATGCTTAAAACTAGATTATTTACTTAAAGAACAAAATGACATATTATATAGAACGAAAGGATCAACAGTATATGGAAGCCATGTGCATATTCCATTAATTCCAGTGAAGACAAGCCAATGTTACAGCACACATGACATTCCAAAATCCTTTGTTGCAATCCTTTTGGGGGGTCTTTTTCTGTTCCAGAAGGACAATGTCTCTGGCACACAAAGCAAAGTCCATAATGAAGTAGTTTACGGAGTCTGAACTGGAATAACTTGTCTGGTTGGGTGATGGGGTCTGGCTCACAGTCTGTGTTCCAATTCATCTCAAAGATGTTAAGCGTGGTTCAGATTCACATCAAACTTGGTTAATAATTTCGTCATGAACCCTGTTCATGCTGGAGAAAAAAAAAGGCCCTCCCAAACTGTTGTATCTTAAAATAAGTTTACCATTTTACCTCTGCGATTAGTTTGTCTGTTTTATGCATAAACCCCAGAAATAAAGCATATCATTTAGATCCTATTGTCTAATTTTAATCTTAAAACTCAAATTTTAAATATAACGTTTGATTATTTTTAGCTTTTTTGAATATTTAGATGGGTTTTTTTAATGGATTTTAGATATTGTATCTTTGACACTTCAATTCTTGCTTCCACATCCTTTGTCATTTTCCCACTCTCTTCTCATATCTGTCATTCTCTTCCTCCTTTTCCTTTCCTGATCCCTCCCATCCTCCTTTTCCTTCTCTTTCGTTCAGCCTGGACCAGTTGAACATGAACACCCCCCAACATACGAGGTGCGGTCTGGCAAGTAATTAGCTGTTGGCGTATTCCTCTCGTAGCGATGCTAGGGTGGGATTAGCTCTATAATCTCCCAGCGCATCTCAGACGTGGGATGAATTTCTGCTCCATCCCGCAGATAATCCTACGCTCCCTAATCTGCAGCAGTTATGCCATGCTAATGAATTTGATTTGATCCTGGCCACAAAAGCTAGCTTTCATTGACCCAAGGTCCCCCTACTGGTGGGATGAATGAACAGCCCTCTTGGTTAAAGTGACGTGGGGCATTTTGCCCAGTTTGCTTTGTTGATTAGGCTTCCATTATGTCTGCACTTCCATAAAGTTGCTTTGCTTGCAGTATTCCTCTTTGGTTTGGCTTTTAAAGGACTGAATTTGTATTAAGCAAACACCCCACACCCCCCTACTCCTGCTATTTATATGCCGCATTAAGATATTCCTGTTTTTCCAATTTTGCAGTGAGGTTTTGGTTTGCTTGGGGGCTGGTGGAGTTTAATGAGAAAGTGGAACAGAAATCAATGAAGTAGATAGGCTCATCAAGACTGAAAAAATTAATCACTAAAATTGAATTGAATCTTATTCAGGATGTTCAGCTTCAGGAGTTGTAAGATTAGTTGTTATTTGAAGTAAAGCATTTTAGTTAGCTATAAATAAGTTTAAATCAAACACAAGTTTTATTTTTGTCTATAAGCGGATTCTCTACAGCCTACTGCTAACTAATAAGCTTGAGCTGATATTTCATTATTTCTTTTACAGATATGGTACTAATATACTGCGCATCTCTACTTTGGTTTAAATGGCTTAATATATGTTTTTACAAAACAATTTATTTGACGATATGTTTGTCTCCAGGTCAAAGCGGAAGGTCCTGGGGCGTAAGGAATCTGAAGAGGAGCGTTCACGAGGTCCTCTATCCCCACCAGTCACTCCCACAGGAATGGCCCCCGTCTCGACTTCCTCCCTGCCACGGCAATCAAGCTCCATACAGCGTAGCCTGCGTAAATCCCCGACCAGCAGCGACACCTTCAAGGCCCTCCTGCTGAAGAAAGGCAGTCGCTCCGAGACCAGCTTCCGCATGTCTGCCGCCGAGATGCTGCGCAGCACCGACCCGCGCTTTCAGAGGACTCGCTCTCTCGACTCCTCGCTCGATCCAGCATCTCCGACGGGCGAGAGCCCCTGCTCTTCTCCAGGCCGGAACAAAAGGGCGTCTGAGGACTGGGCGCGCAACGAGGGAATGTTCTCAACGTCCCCGTCATTAATCGGGCCGAAGTACGGCCGATCCCGCACACCGCCCTCTGCCGCCAGCAGCAAGTACAACGCCCGCAGCCGGATCCTCAGCAGCCCCATGACAGTTATTTGCGAGAGGGATGGAGAACTCACCGACTGTGAAGACCCATGCCCTGTTTCACCATCAAATACATCCCTTCCCATCTCTCAGGACTCTAACAGCACTTTATGTGAGCAGAGCAGCAGTTAGGAGAAGAAATGGCTCATTGGCAAAGGCAGAACGTCTTCTCGGCACCAGAGATTGACTGAGGGCAGAAGACCAGGAGTCGAACTCTCGAAGGTCTTGCTGCCCGCTAATCCAGGCAGCGCTGCCTGATATTGTAGTGTGGGCTAAGACACGCGGACCCGAGGTAGATCGAGCCGTCAGCTCAAACAGTAGGCGGTGTACTAGCTCTTCACAAATACACTAACCTATCTAATCAAATTTGACCTCTGAAATTCTGCTTTCAGTGGCAATACTAGACCCATCTTTTCAAACCCCAACAATTTCTTTTGTTATATTGTTCAGCCTTTTATTTCCACTCTTCAGCATTCACAGTCAGATTTGTGTGGAGCTGTTTACGAAAGTTGTATAGAAGGAATTACTATGTGACCGCTTGTTTTGGCTGTAGTAGTTGAAGTTGATGGATATTGTGTCAGCGCTGTGGTCCAAAGAGGTGCGTCACTTCTCAAACTTCACGAGGCAGCTCTGTCAGCGCCTTTCAGTCAGATATCTTCAAAGAGCACACCGACCAATTTCTACAAGAGACTTTTACTTTTCGGACCATCGGAAGTGTCTGGAATAGAAAAGGAATTGTGGGCCAAGAGATTGGAGTAATGATGGCTTGTTTGTGGAAAAGAGTTTGTTTGGTTTTTGGTGTGTAGGTTTGCACTGTTCATTGTCTCCTTTTATTTGTCATTTAAAAAACATTGTGTCTGTGTTGGTTATTTTAAAGACTTAATTCTTACATCTTACTTGAAAAAAATGACCGGTTTTACTTGTAATTGATTTGGTTACCAAAGAGCCGAACGGGACATTCTCTCTAACTATGTGAGGGCATTAGTCAGACCGAGTTCTGTTCTGTTAACATCTAGTGAAAGTGACCGCTTTATTACTAACCCTCTTGTTTACCTGTCAAGCTTCTTCTTCTTCTTTTTTTGTGCAGTTTTATAATGTTTTTTATGTATATACCTAAAGAAATGTTAAGTAACACCTGAACTTATTTTCAAAGAATTTGTACATTTTAGAAACCTTTGCTAGGAGTGGCTTCCTTTTGTAGAGTATTTATTTTAGAATAGCCAGAATGTGGTTTGATATACTGTAGCTGGAGGTGGCCGTTTTGGGAGGGAAGTGTGATTTGAGGAGACATACAGACAATAAGTTCAGATTCAGCAGTCACAGAACTTCTATCCTGTTCCTTCACCCGTCGTACTGATGGAAAAGCGGGTCAGAAAATAAAAGCGGAATAAATAACGATGGCAAAGAGGAAGCAAGCTGCTAACCCTCTGGAGTTTGTCTCTGTAATAAAACATGGTGATATTTAAAAATGGCCCATCTGTCTTGTCTCCGTCTTTGATTCACTGCCACCTGTCAGCCGCCAGCCCAAACCACAATCTCATTAGCACCGTCACCATGACACCCACAGCCGTACATCAACTCCAAAGGCTTTGCAGGACCATCAACCCCTACTTCCGTCTTACTGACCATCATTTAAAGCTCGATACCGTGACCTGGACCAACGTCGTATGGATGCAAAATAGGTTATATCACAAAAGAGGTCATGAATCATTGTTTATTATTTGTCTGCAAGTGCAGCATGGAGATAGAGGTAAGTTCCCTGTTTCATATGTTTTTGTGCTGAGCGTGTGAACACGATATTCAGGGCAGGCAACCGTTACCTCGAAAATAAACCTGATGACGATGCAGACAGTGTGTTTGGCCTTGTATGGTTAGCTAACACCTGACTCAGATTATGTCCTTTGTCAGATAAAGTACAAAAGTATTTTTCCTCTGCTATAGCTCTATAAGTAATTTAAAGCGACCAAAATAAAAGTAAATTAATGACGTTTCTATTTATACACCGAATTAATGTGTAGATTGAATCTAAATAAAACAATACATTTGAATTAAAGCTACTCTATAACTTTTTTTGGAGAGTGCGAACAAATCCTTCTTCAAACCATGTACACGCACATGTCTAAACAAAACCAAAATATCACCTAACCTGCCTTGAATACCCCGTAAATGTATTTATTTTTAAATATGTACCAGCAGTTACTAGTTTATTTGCATTAGTCTATATTTTTGTTTTATTAGGCTAATTTGCAACAATGATTTTCTGTTTTCATCATTTAGGGAAATGTATATATTTAGCCAACCACCGCTGATATTGATAACCATCATTACATTTTTTAAAATAATTTATAAGTTTATTAATAAGTTTCAATAAACGACTAAGACTAGGCCTATTCATTCGTGCAGCGCCAAATCACAACCAAAACAAAAGGTTCTTCCGCAAGATGTGCAGTTTTATTTTTCAACCACTAGAGGGCCAAAGATTTTGATGTGTACCAGTAGATCAAAAAGTGTCAATTTAATACACTGTTATTGTTCTCTTAAATTTTTAGATTCAAGATCTAGTGCAATAAACAGCTCAAAATGCAGATAAGATTATTCATATTTCAAAACAATAAAAATTATTGATTCAGTCGGGTCATTCAACGGGTAGTTGCACCTTTACATAACCATTACATCAGTCCTATGAATGATACATTATTAGTGCCAAAAACCATTAATCAAAAATTATTAAAAAATACTTCGACATTCATAAGACTTCATAGTTAATTGTAGATATTTTTAAAGTGTTAATGTTGCTGTAAAAAAATATAGGTCAGATATAAAATCAGTACAGTGTTAAATTCTCAAAAACATTCAGGCACTTGCATGTATGTACATAGTAAACAGAAGCACCTACATAACTATTGTTAAGTTCAAACAAACAGTTGACCTCCTCTTCATTTGCATCACAAGGCAGGCTCGTTTGATCCTTAGGCTTTTTCTTCCTCATCTTTGATCAGCCACACCTCGTTCCTGCGGTTGGTCAGTTTGAAGGGGCTGTCATATCCGGCTCTGTAGAACGGAGCCTCTTTGAATTTCATCCCATCCCTCTTGAGGCTCTCGATCAGTTTCAGAAGCTCCTCACGGCTACTCTCACTGTTGGCAAAGCCTCCATACGTCCTGCAAAACACGGCCAAGCCAAAAGTGAAGCATTTTTAAACCAAAGAACAGTTTGACCTGGCAACCAAACTAACATTCCAAAGTTCCATAATATTCCTTTTTTTTTTTCAGGATTCTTTTTGACGCATAGAAACTAAAGTAACATTCAAAATAACATATTTTGTAACATGAAATGTTCTTACTGAAACTTTTGATCAATTGAATGAATTATTGCTGAATAAAAGTATAAATTGAAGCTAAACATATTGACCCCAAAGTTTTAAACACAAGAGAGGCTAAATTTAATCTCCAATTTAAAAATCACAAACATATACCTCACAAACATCGTGCACTCTTTCCGCTTCTCTATGAAAACATCTGCGTCGGTGGGTTTGGGTGGGTCAGCCTGATGTTCCTCAGGGATGAAGAAGGAGATAGTGAAGGTGCTTTCACAAGTGGGTCCGGGCCCAGGGTCAATCAAACAGCTCACTGGTGCCGTCATCTCCACCTTAGACTCTGAAAGGACAAGCACTCAGATAAAGCCCATATTCGATTTACTTTCTTTAATGAAAAGGTGCAGAAACATGCACTGATCTCAATGTGCCAAAGCTATTTTGCAGGTACAATTTCACCTGGTGAATCATTAACACAATTCAATCTTTGGTCAACAACCTGGCACATGATTTTTTATTATTATAAAAGCCTCTTGGGATGTGATTTATTGTAGTCACAGGAAACCATTTCCACGTAAAACTTTTGGCTTTATGCATGAGGAGATTTCTACGGAGCCCCTAAAGGGACAAGATGGTGGAAAAAAATGGGTTTAACTATATATATATATATATATATATATATATATATATATATATATATATATGTATATATATATATATATATATATGTATATATATATATATATATATATATATATATATATACATAATACCTGTATTTGGTATGCTACAGTGAAGTTATTGAATATTTTTCATAATATAAAAAAGCACATTTTATTGAATTTGGTGACACTACAGTAAATATATATATATATACATATATATTGCATTGTATTTCTGTTGTGTAATGAAAATGTCACAATCACAGGGGCTGACCTAAGGAAATAAACATGCATCTGATCTTGAGTGTCTACTATGTGAAAAACTGTGTTTCTCGTCGTCTACAGGTCCATGAAGACTTACTTTTGTCATTAGTGCCCTGAATGTATTTGAAGAGTCTTCTGAAGCCTGTGCTTAAGGCCGGGTCCTGCTCCATGCCAGTCACAGCTGTGCTCACCCAGTTTGTTGTGTGGTAAGTGCGGACCTCATAGTCTTCACCCTGAAAAACATCACTTCATCAGACATGACTGGTAACATTACAACAATAAACAATGTCTGCTTCGGTATAACATTAGCAGACTATCAAAAACAAAATGCAAGGTGTATCTCTGCAAGCATTAAGTAAATATTAACAAATCTAAAGTCTGACAAGGTTAAGCCTGGACGGTTTACTGGCAAAATGACATTTTGAGAAGGCTACTAACCTTGCTCTGTTGAGCAGTGAACGGTGGGTGCTGGAGTCCAGAGGAAAATAAAGTTTGACCGATGGCTTTAAGCATCTTGAATTTGAACTGTAATGCTGAGCAAAATTAAAAATGGATTATTAGTTGCAGACAATTTACGACGTCTGGATATACATTATACACTACATATACTGAACATATTTCATGTCCAATAGGCCAAGGTTTGGACGTTAAGAGGAATGTACCTACGCTGCCCATAATAACATGATAGGGCCAACAAAAATGTTATAAAGTTATTCTATGAAATAATTAAAACATTGTTTGTAAAGTTTCCTATTTCGCGCATGTCCGTTAACAGTCATATTTTTCCCAGATACACAATTTTAACCGAAATGGATTACAATAAGATGACTGTCCAAACGTTGTCAGTTGCGCTAACGTCACTAAAATATTATATTATATAGCCTATTATTATAAACTCACCTGTCCACCGTGGAGCGTTAAAATGCAGAAAATGACTGAAAATCCAGAGAAGATCGAGCGCAGTATAGACCTATCATCCGTCTCATACAGGTGTGTAAGATAAAGAAGATACAGCTACGGGTGCTGTTTTATACAGATGGTGCTATGTAACACAACCCTAGGCTTAAGTAACACTTACACTTCCGTGTTTTCATGTTACATCACTCGCATGAAAGGTTTCCGATTGGTTGTGAAGAATATGTCAATAAAGTCACGCCCCAGCAACGCTACACTACTCTGGGGAAGAAACATTACATCACTACCCCTTGAAACAATAGAACAAAAATAAATTAAAGGGGAAATATCATGCTAAATCCACTTTTATAGCCCTTAAATGCATTTTGTTGTATATTTTGAGTGTTTATAAGTACAGAAAAGTTGAAATTATTCCCTTCGGGTGCTTTGT
Source organism: Cyprinella venusta (assembly GCA_038021265.1). NCBI lineage: Eukaryota > Metazoa > Chordata > Actinopteri > Cypriniformes > Leuciscidae > Cyprinella > Cyprinella venusta. Next base: position 22,725,503 of record CM075876.1, read on the forward strand.
TTATATCTTTATATTCTGTTTTGGTCATATTTTGCAACCTGTTCTGATTTTTTTTTCTTTTCTTTTCTTTTTTTTTAGTTTTTTCCCGATTTTTCTGTTCTTTATGACATATTTTAAACAATTACTAATTATTTGGAGCGGAACTGCCATATTAGGACATTGACTACCGGCCCAACACTTCGAGCAATCCGCCATTTTTATTTCTCACTCTGATTTTGTAGTCCAAGCTCAAGGGTGCTGAAGTGACGCGAAGACAAGTCAAAATGTTCGGTTGTTGGATGTAGTGACACACACGCTTCATTACACCGTCTCCCAGCTTCAGAACCTCTTTGAAATGCCTGGTTGAGTTTTATTTATTAAGGAAATGTACCCACATCTGTGGGTAAAGTCATTTCAGCACTTCAAGAAATCGACTTCCTCTGAATGAGGGGTCAATTCCTTCTATCTTTGGAGACGACGAACAGAGCAAATGACAGAAGTAAATGATTTTTTTTTTCAACTTTCAATTTTATTAGTTCTAAAGCAATTTATTTAAACATAAATAAATAGTTATACATTTGAAAGGCATCAAGTTACCTTGCAGTAAAATATAAGGTCAGCTAGAGTCAGGTTGCAAACACCATTACTTCAAAGCCATACATTTTTCATCATCACATCAATACTTAAGCACGGACTAAACTAATGGATGATTGCAGACACACTTAATCTAAAGTATTCCACTCACAATAATCACAAAACACCTGTAAACATATTTTTCAGAGGGATATCCCCAAAGTGCATGATCAGCTAAAGAGAGTGTAACCCATCCAAAACTGAAAGAATACTAGAATTACTTAGTAAGCAATACTAACAAGTATAAGCAACAATGATATCAGCAAATTTAACCTCAAAGTCTTACAATGCATTGCAAATTTAAACATAACCTGAGCACCATAAACTTGCAATCAAAATGCATACAAATTAAAATACACAAGCATCGTTTTACTACTAAATGGATCTCCTGTTTGTCACTTCATCTTCAGAGCTGTGTTCTTCCTGCGCGGTGGCTCTCTCTGGACCTGTCTGGCTCTGGCACCGAAGCCCAGGGACTGAAGAGATTCAGTGAGGAAGCGTTGAGTAGGAGATACACACAGCATTATCAGAAGTTTAGCATCCCCTCCTGTGCCAGAAAGGAGGTCAAAAGGATGGTCAGGTGAGGTTCGGGAGATACGAAAGAACAATGTAGGCAGGCCCTGTCTATGTCAGTTATTGGGGTTGGGCTCTAACTTGACTGGTTGAACTGGTTTTAACTGTGGTTCAAATAATAGCAAAGAAAACTTACATAATATACTTACATAAGGAAAAAACAAAATCTTCCAGTTCTATTAAAATATAATTTTTTTTCCCTTTAATTGAATAGCTAATTTAATTTAATGTATTTAACTACAGAGCTAAATTTCATATTCAGTCCATCCACAGGCAGGCACAATTAGGACATTAGCTGATAAATAATATATCTGTTTAAAAATTCATTGCAAATAACAATAATATTAAGTAAGATGCACTGTGACAAATGACAATATATATCCAGAATACATGCATGTAAAAATGTCATTCTAAATTGAAAAGTTCTCAATAATTTAACAAGTCAGATTGCTCAGTGTTTGTATGTTCAAATGTTTGGCTCAGGATCATCTTCAGTCATATTTTCAGGAAGGAGTGAGGGAGGATGAATGTTTTATGGACTAGTGTGCATGTTCAAGTGACTTGTATTTCACAGGTTATGTGCTCTCACCGATGGCGTCCTGTAGCAGATGTGTTAGTTTGCTGTTGCGGTAGGGGACGTGGGGTCGTCGTTCGGCCAGAGCTCCCAAAACATCAGACAAAGCTGAGAGACTGCGGTTTATACAGGAGCTTTCCCAAAGAGCAGCTCCGGTCACACCTGACATCCCTGAACACAGGTAATCATTCATGCTAAAAGATCAATTCACATCTTCATTTACTAGGCGCATTTGAATCAAATCTGACCTAAGATTTAACTCTCCATAAACTTTATCTAATGAGTCTGAATATGATGTTGGTTTTATTGTAAAATGGCTGAACTAGTAACTAGCAAGTAACAACTCACTACTCAACGGAGCACAAAACCGCAACCTCTTACCCGCACACTCGCTCCCAGCCAGGTCCACTAACTGCAGCTTGGTCTTGAGGGGGGTCTGTGTGATGCTGGGTCGGGGAGAGGGGCATGGTGAGTGACGGGGAGAAGGGGATGGTGAGTGACAGGGGGAGTGGGACGGCGAGGAGGCCGGGCTAGATGAGCGTGAAGAGGCGGCCCTGCGGCAGCGCGGGCTCCACCACTCCTTCTGAGACACTCGCTGGACGTCCTGTCTAGCATTCTGCAGCCTACGAGCTGTAACACACAGAGATCACACTGTATGAGTCCAAAAAGTAGGAGTAAAACTATGTCTTCCAAGGGTATAGTAACAAAGTGCCTTTAGGCAGGTCAGTTCACTTAGCAGCCATCTCAGTAATAACACCAGACTGCTACTTTTTAGTCATAAAACTATAGCTTTTAGCTACCATCTAGCTCACAATCTCAGAAACTGTTTCAATTCTACATTTAATATATATATATATATTAGGGCTGTCAAATGATTAATCGCGATTAATCGCATCCAAAATAAAAGTTTGTGTTTACATAATATATGTGGGTGCACTGTGTATAATTATTTTATATATATAAATACACGCACATGCATATATATAATTAAGAAATATTTTCATGTATATACTGTATATACATTTATATATAATTTAAATTATATATAAATATAAATAATTTATGTATAAATAATATTTTTTTCTTAAATATACATGCATGTGTGTGTTTTATATATATTCAAAATAATTATACACAGTGCACCCACATATATTATGTAAACACAAACTTTTATTTTGGATGCGATTAATCACGATTAATCGTTTGACAGCCCTAATATATATATATATATATATATATATATATATATATATATATATATATATATATATATATATATATCAGACAGTGAGAAATATATTTTAATATATTATTATTTACAATATATCAATGTGTGCATATAATATTATTATATTTTTATATATTATGTGTGTGTGTGTGTGTGTGTGTGTGTGTATACTGTATAAACAACATATACGGATATATATTTTTGCTGTTGCGTTGTATATATGCGATTAATCGATTTGACGGTTTTATTTTAGATTTTCAACTATTAACTTTAGAGTGGAACCATGTACAGTCGTTTTTTTTTTGAGAGTTATAATTTTTAAAAAAAATATATGTCCTCTTCATTTTTATATAATTATATCTCTCCTGCCCATATGTCTCTGATGATACAGACATAAATCCACTTTATGGCAACTTTTATGAGGTCTTTCAGTGCTACTGTGAGAAACCTTTGGAGTGAGCACAGAGCTCTTTTTCCAGAGTAGTGAGAAAGTGCTTGAGTGTGTTTATGTGTAGATAACCAATGCAGTGGGTGTGTGAGAAAATAGAGTTAGAATGAGCATTTGTTTGTGCGTCTTTAGATAATACGCTCGGTCTCACTTAACAGCCATAACCGTGTGTGCTGCAGATAGCGGCGTATGGCTTGAGGGAATGTTTCGGCTTCAGTTGGGGGACTTGAAGAGACACTGTACTGTATATCATACCTAGAGCCAGTGCATCTGGGCTTCTGGAGGTGACAGTGAGAGTGACGATGAAATGAGATCTGGAGGAGTCCATGTGCACCAGGGTGGGACTGTGAGATCTTAGTTTCAACACAGAATTGATCAGCTGCATCACCTCTGCAGAGCTCCGTACCAACCTGACACACAAACACATGCAAACCTGTGAAAGTCACATGACTGTAATGACTCAAGTGTTACTACACGATCTAGTCATGACTTGTGCAACCAAATACTAAAGCGTTGGGGATTTTTGGTGAACTTTAGTATACTTTTAGAAAATTTCTTTAGAAGTATGTAGTAAGACTTGAGTCATTACTAGTTACCTCCCATGATCTTTACTTTTTAATACGGATCGAAAATAATTAGTAATGCCCCTAGAGGTATGTTGCTGTGACTCTGTGACTCACTCATTTGTTAGGCAGGGCACCTCACTGGTGCCTGTGCTGGTGGTGATGACCTCTCTCTTCACCCCAACTGTCACCCCATCTTCGTCTCTGGCCAGCAGGTCCAGAACTTCATTATTATAGACCTCCACCACGGACATCTCAACCGTATGACTGTCCACTGGCTTCTCAGAGATCAGCCTGTGACATATTTCAATACAGGCAGACACTCAGGTATTCTGCATGCAATACTGTAGATGTGTAAAATGTACAGTGATTTTAACTGTGCTGTGAAAGGGATGTGAACTCAGGCTTACTTAAAAAGCTCATTGGCTGCTTTTGGAATGATGCCCTGTTGAGAGACCTGCACTGCAGCTGTGAGCTCCTCAGACTGGGAGCCAATCATTGTGTGTGTCTTCCCACTGCCCGTCTGACCATATGCCATGATGCATACATTATACCTGAAATTAAAGAGATTTATAGTATACGTATTATAATCCTTACAGAGACTCCCTTTGACTTTTTGGGCAGTGTTTGGGCAAAATTGGTGACCTAAACAAATCCATGACTAGCTCGCTGTTCTCTACATGTTCAAGAGTTTTCTGTCCCATATTCTCAAATGTCTTAGATTGTTTTTCTTTGCAGCTAACAAACTATTTTCTTTTTTCTTGTTTATTTTATTTTATGTTGATTTGTATAATGCAACATTAGGAAGAATGTACTTTTCTTAAAAAAAAAAAAACACTATAAATGTAAACTCTCTAATATTCACCAAATTCTCATTTTTTTTTAAAGAAGCATGTGGTAAAATTAGGAATCATTTTTACTTCGATATTTACTGCCATTTCAAACTGTCCAAAATAATACTCCTACTAATTAATAATATCAACCAAATAGACTAGACTATTTAATTAATGTATTTCATGCATAAATTACAATTAAAGTAGTAAAATCATGTCATAATGATAAATGATAAGCAATAGCAATAGTAGTAACTGCCACTAATGTGCATAAACTGTAATTTACTCAATGTTAATTTATGTATATATATCATTTTTGTAAGCATCATTTGATTCCAGCATCTTCCCTGAGCGAATAGTTAAACTTGTTTGAATTAAATAGGATACTCACCCATCAAGTAGAGAGGTTAGAAGGGGTTTCACTTCCTCAAACACAGTCTCTTGGCTGTCTTCAGGACCATGTACTCTATAAATAAAATGAATAATGGACACATTCTAGATCACCCTCGACCAAAAGCGCCTGTTTCAAATGTTCACATTTTATTCAGTGTGCAAATACCTTTCAAACTCAAATATTTTGTTCATTACAGGACTTGAGGTTTTGGCGCAGTTCACAAAAACAGAGTCCTGCAAAACAAGGATGGTCAGAGATGATTATTCCAGGGTGCAGGGTGTAGTACTGGCCCATTTCGATTCATAGACCCCATAAACTACACTACATATAATCAACTGACTCACATCATTGATGGCCTGGACCACTGCTTCACATAATGAAGACCTTAAAAAGGAAAATGAGATTAAATGAGATTTATTACACCTGACTACAACACATACAGCACTCCCTTAGCATGTCGTTTCTAAATGAAACAATGTTTTTATTTAAATTGCAGCATATTTTTACTGTTAATTTACTCATTTAAATTGGAATGTTTAAAATTATTCCTTTTATTAATTTAATATGCATTAATCTACCGCTATTCTTTCACTATATATTTAGGCTACAATACCCATTGGCTGTAGGTGATCCTGGGATGTGGTCAAAGTGCAGAATTGGACGCACCCTGCAGTGAACCCTGATATTCCCCCTCAGCTCCTACAGAGAGACATGTATGTCCTGCTTAAACTACTTTTTAATGGAACTAAATCATCCTAACTGCTTACACGGTGAGGTAGAAATTGGTCTAAAATAGTTTAAATATTTATTTCTGAAATATTCATTTGTCAAGCCACAGTAGGTAATAGCATAACAGTGTACTCCCTACATCTGGAGTTGAAACAACACGTTACCCAATGAATACATTAAGAACCGTGAATCAAAGCAGAGAACCGAGTACGTACAACCAAGGCGTTGTGGAGCAGCCTCCTCCTCACTCGCTCCTCTCTACACTTCTCTTTCTCTTCCTGTAAAGAGTGCTCAAGTGCAGTCACCTGATCCCGGAGCTCTACGGAAAACAAATGCAACAAAAACTTCTCAACTATCTATTTCTTTGCATTCAAATATGAATATATAAACCTCTAATTCATGGAACCTGCATTCAGATAATATAAAGACTTGACTATAAAAACAAGTTGATGATGTTGGAAAGAATCTGTCCGAAGCCAAAGAAAAAAACACGATGAGATAATACTTGAAAGCACAGAAATAAGATAACGCTGTGTAAATCACTTATTTTTCGAACACTATCCAATAGCTACGATACCAAAAAATGAAGTGTTTGCCTTTCTTGAGCTCCGCTCTAGTAATCACTTCGCTTGGTTAAATTAAAGGTAACTGGGGCTGTCAAATGATTAATCGCGATTAATCGCATCCAAAATAAAAGTTTGTGTTTACATAATATATGTGGGTGCACTTTGTGTATAATTATTTTATATTTATAAATACACACACATGCTTGTATTTTCATGAATATACTGTATATAGATTTATATATAAATTATATTACATATAAATATTTTATATATAAATAATATTTTTTTATATAAAAAATAATATTTTTTCCTAAATATACATGCATGTGTGTGTATCTATTTATATACAAAATAATTATACACAGTGCACCCACATAATGTAAACACAAACTTTTATTTTGGATGCGATTAATCGCAATTAATCATTTGACAGCCCTAGTAACTATATCTCTGTGACCATTTGATGACTAATGGTCAGAAAAAAAGTGACAGCGCAACAACATTTAGTAGTAACAAACAAAAGATACACAAAATATGCTTGTTAATAATAAATCATTGTACTTATTATTTTTTAATATTTAAAATCACATAAACTTTCATGAAATTAGACTTTGATGTGATTAGGTTTAAATGCTTTTTAAATATAAATGTAGTATTTTTTTTTTTTTTTTTTTTGAAAGCTCTGGGTGTGAAAAGTTCTAATACAAAAAATAGCATGAATTTAAATTGGACTAAACAAAACTTACCACACGCGACTGGAAACAATATGTATCAACTAACACAATACCTCAAGCCAAACTTATATAATCACAATGGACAATCGCCAACAACCATCACCCTAAACTGTATCTTTGAGTGTACACTTAAAAGCCTTTAGTCAAGAACATATTTTTTCATTTTCACTTTGAGACACAGTGATGAGCAGTTTAGTTTGACGTTTTACAAAACACAGCTATATAAATGACAAGGGATGAGATCCACAGGCCCTATGGGAGGCCTGTCACCATGGAGTGCAGGTGACGCACGGGACACATGACCGTGTTGTCCCTGCTGACAGCAGCTTTTCCTGGAGGAGAGGCTGGGGGAGGGGATCCGTGGATTATCTCTGAACACTGCACCACATACCTACTGTCACAACACGGATGGTTTTGTGATAGAGACGGAGACGGATGAAGGAAGAGACAGATGGTAAAGAATGAAGGGAATGAGAGCAGAAGATTAAATAGAAGAGGAGATGAAGGTTAAGGGTTAAGGTTCCCAATCCAGGGCATTTTATGACCTTGTCGTATGACCCTACGCACGTATATGTGTACGTGCACGTAAATAATTAGTGAATGAGATCCGTTAAGTGTATCTGGAGGTACAAATATTCACAGATAATGCAGTTGAACTGATGTATTGGTATCTGAGTTCATCTCAGTAAAGAACACTCACTCTGAAGGTCATCACTTTGGAGATCCTGAGCTTGAGTATTTCTGGCCGTCCCAACACATTCAAAGAGCTGCTTGCTTTGCTCCTCCAGCTCTTTTGCAAACCCCACGTAGATAGTAAAAACATCCTTCAAGTCCTGTTTCAGCATCTGAAAGCAAGACAGACCACACAATGATGCTGAGTTTGCCACGCATTGCATTTCAAAGCATTTGTAGCATAGGATTTGTTTCAAAACAGTGATTTTGCAATCACCTGAACTTCAGACAGGAGTTTGGAGAGAGTTGCATTTGTGGACTTCTGCACTTTCCTCTGCTGCTGATGTTTCTTTCTATGGACATTAATGTCCTCCTCCCTCTCATGACGAAGTTTACCCAAACACTGGACGTTTAGGAAAAGTGAATGGGAAACACATACAAACTATTCAATACATTTACATTGCTTTTAACTTTTCACAAAGCATTGTGGAGATGTTAATTCAATGGAATTTTGATAAGTGTCAAGTTGGAGTCCAGATGTTCACCAGGGCTGCAATTATTTGATCAAAAATACAATAAAACAGTAATATAATGAAACATTATTACAATTTTAAACCAATCTTTTCTATTTTAAAATGTAATTTATTCCATTGATGGCAAAAATAAGATTTTCTGCATCATTACTTTAGTTTTCAGTGTCACATGGTCCTTCACAAATCATTATAACATGATGATTTGGTGCTCAAGAAACATTGCTTATTATTAATGTTGAAAACAGTTGTGCTGCTTAATATTTTTGTGGAAACCGTAATCCATTTTTTTCAGGATGACTTGATAAATAGAAAGTTCAAAAGAACATAATTTATTTGAGATAGAATCTTATGTAATAAATGTGTTTACTCTCACTTTGAATGTATCCTTGAATACATGGATATTGGAAAAAAACATATTTCGAATGGTAGTGCATATCATGATACAGAATCATAGACCATGTTATATTGTTTTCAAAGCTACTTAAAATATTATCATAATGTTATCATAATAAATCTAAAAAAAATTAGTGCTTTTTGGAATATTTTTGTATTTCAGTATTGTGTCTCTGGTCTGCATACATGCATATTAAGCATGTGAGTAAATTAGGTGAGACTGGCAAGCACCTGTCATCTGTCTGCACTCTGCAAGCCACTTATCTTGCAGTGAAACCATCTGCCAGGTCAAACTCTTAACTACAGCGGAGGGTCGACCACCATTAGGGAAGTTAAATGCATTTCACACTAAATTTGCAATATAGTCCATACCTTAGCGAGTCTCAAATGAAGGAGAGCATTCTCTGTTTCCAACTCCAAAATATGCTCCTCTTTACTCTAAAATTACAGAAATAGGTAGAGCTTTATCAATACATGTAAGCATAGCTATACAGATGAAATAGTAAATGAAGAAGTCAAATAAAATAAATGACAATATTCACTAGCCATCAACAAAACTTAACCGACAGATATGTGACCATGTCTCAAAATCTTAGCAGGTTGCCTACTGAGACGACAACTTTTTTTTTCATATGAGCCTAGTATAAAGCCCAAATTGCGGTGTATTCTCGGCATCTTACAAGTTTTTGAGACATATAACCATCACTTACAAACAGTGATGGGAGTAACGCATTAAAAGTAACATGAGTTATGTAATCATTACTTTTTCAAGTAACTAGTAAAGTAATGCATTACTTTTAAATTTACAAGAAAATATCGGAGTTACTTTTTCAAACAGGTAACCCAAGTTACTTTGTTTTTTCATGTATTGACCGACAGCTCTCTTGTCCCTATGTTGACTGAAATCGTGAGTAAGGTGCAGTGGCGTTGTGTGCAGTGTAAAACATGATGGTTGTTCTAGACTAAATGTGAGTATGCATTTACTCATCTCACTTGCACTAAAACAGATTCAGTGTTCCTCAAAATGGAGAAAAATCACTAAACTTATTGCAAACCTGCAATAATTCAACTACACAAATACTGTATACTTTAGTGGTAAATAAAGTGAGATTAAATTATGTTTTTGCTGTTGACCTTCGATGATCCAATTCAACCATTAAAAAGCAAAAACTGTCTTCTGATTCTTCTGCTATTCAGAATGGCAGCACAGCTGAAAGGTTTGTTTGATATAAATTTGTATTTTCTTCAGCCTGAGGCTTATTTATTTCATTTGCCTGAGGCTTATTTATTTCATTAGAAAACAAACAAGCAAGCCCAGCCCAGATAGAAAAAAGTAACGCAAAAGTAATACTTTCAATAAAAAGTAAACGCAATTAGTTACTTTTATACTACAGGGCTGTTGAATGCTTGATTCTGATTGGTTTAGAACGTTCTGCAGGCGTGAATTTTCAGGGAGACGCGCGGCTAAAGTAGTTTCAGGTAAGTTTTTTTTAATTTGATGCTCATGCCCAAACGCGCGTTCAGTCTGTGTTCACACAGTTGGTGTTTGTAAGACCTGCTACAGTCGATGGAAACAGTCGGTCTTCGAATATTTCAGCGAATTGTAAGTGTGTCCCCCACCATTACATTAGTCTGCTATAAGTGGCTCAAACCTCCATTATTACCTCTAAAATTACGTTTTGGAATTACTTGCAACGGAGGCATGGGATTAGATGCGTGAGAAAGTATAGTCCTACATACAAGAGCGCTTTAATGTCAAAAACTTGACAAACGCCTTGATATGAATCATCTGAACAATGTTTTGAGGTGTGGTAACTGTAGTATAAGCGGAATAATTGACTTCAAGCCGTTGAATTATCCGAAAAATAATGCTGGGTAAAGGCCACTTCGCTTCGCGACCGCATTACCACCTCAGGTGTGCATTATTTTTCTAATAATTCAACGGCTTGTCGTCAATTATTCCTTACTTAATGGAGTAACGCAATATTGTAACTTTCCCCAAACACTGCATGCAAAATCCAAAAAAGTAAGTTATGCTGGCTTTATTGATGGTACTATATGAAGGAGAGAGGCCGCACTTTGCATTGACAGTTTATTAACACAATGAACTGTTTGTGTTAATAAACTGTCTATGCAAAGTGCGGCCTCCCTCCTTCATATATTTACTCTCATCATTAGGCCAGCACTCTTAAAATAAATTGAAGTGTAACCATTGAGTGAAGCCTGCTCCAACCTCCATTCATACATTGACGGTATGAGAATAGGAACGAGCTATAGGCTACTATGATTACCATATTCCGATGCCATGGTATTCTAATGTCCTTAAATGGAAACCATATTAACATGGTCAATTAATATTATCGTATTATTGCATAATATCAAGCTACTTTTTGTGGGTGGCTTCACACAACAACAATAAGAATATGGAGGTCTAATGACTAATATTATATTATAAATAAATATATTATATGATATTATATTTATACTTTATTTACAATAAACTCAATATAACAGCATATTGATCATAACGACAGTAGACTGTAAATCAAAAGTAAAAGCACGTCAAAGTGACAAACATTATTTACAACCTTATCAATTTTGACATTCGGGTAATATAAGAGGAAACTCACCCGCAGTTTGTGCTCTAGGAGGTGGACTTGATGAGCAAAGATCTGGTCTCTATTAATAAAGAGCGGCATTGTGAGAGAGAGAGAGAGAGAGAGTAAAAACTGGATGTGAATGAAGCATTTACTGTACAGTGGTGGTGAACTGTACATAACGAGCTCGTGCGTGGTTTGAAGTGTAATCCGATTACCTGCCTGGCCTGCGCACACTAGCCTATTTGGCGTCCTCTTGTTAAGTGCCTTCTGATCTATTTACCATGATGAATATCGTTTTTCCATGTTTACAGAACAATGCATGAAACTGTATGTGCTTGTATTAGCAATGTGGGCTTGATATGTTAATTTTGACTTGTTTAAACCCCTTTAGACTTCATGACAGCAATCATCACATCATACTGATCTTAGACTCAACAACAGGCCGATGACGAAGAACGCCATTTGAGTGCCTCCTTCTGGTTATTTTATCAATTGTTCACGCCGTTGCATCTCTCACGGAGGTGATGTCGATGTCAGGTAAGGTAATGTGGGGCAGATTAACTCTCGTTGTTATACTTGCCTCAAAATGCGACAATAGTACTTGAAATATATGAATTGAGTAGCTGCTAATTGCAACATTTCATAAGGTTAATGTTCCTAAAAAAACAACTGACCATCTAAAAGTATAACATTATGATTGCTAACTAACTGTATTATTTAATTTTAGAAACAACTTATTCTAGTTTACAATGTATATATTTAATGACTGATTTAACCTGAATACAATGTTGGGCTCAAACAGTTGTTTTGATGTGTATTTTGAACATAATTGATTGCAAAATGCCTGACTTAAATCACAAAGAGAGCTATCTGTAAAATGTGCATAAATATTTCTAGATGATTAACCAAAAAAATGGTCGCCCTGTATTGACTGTAGGACACATTGCTCTCCATTGAATTCTTTATTAGGTGAAGATATGTAGAGTACAGCAGGCTAAATATGTAAACAGCTTTTCCCCTGAGGTACAATTAACATTGGGAGATTATTAAAAGCAGCCTATTGGAAGCACAGGAAAGAGGTGAATTTAGCCTTTTGGCACATTTGACATTCTCTAAGGCAGGTTTCTATTGCACAGTGTAAACAGGCCCTGTTCTAAATTTGCAAACAAACTGACTCCATTCAACAGATCGATTACTACACACAGAAACCACACCATGATTTTCGTAATCCAATCAGGTTATCATTAATATGCATGTGTAATACATGGACAGACCCAGTTTAAACACCAATAAATGTTCTATTATAAGAGTATTTCAGCAACCATAGACGATTAACACACAAAAAAAGGAATGTCATTAAAGCTGGTATACTTCAGGAAGTCATCTTTATGTAGCACAAATCACTAAAGACTGAAGGGAATACATTAGATTTAAGTGCAAAATACATCAGACACACTCTGATACATAAGAGATGATGTTACACCAAAAACCAAAACTGGCCATGTGTAAATTATACTACAGGTTTGCATTAATAACTTTAGTGTCACCATAACCTGTTAAAGATTTGTAAACATGTGTTTTGAATATGGAAACTGGTTTCAAGGCCTGATTAAAAGCACACGATTACAGTGAGGTCATTTGTTTATATCAGGATTATTTAGCTCTTATTCTCTCTCTATACACATAGCAATCCCCATTCCACCGCCTATACACAGTGAAACGACCCCTTTCCGTCCCCCTGTCCTCTGAAGCGCGTGGAGCAGGGTCACCAACACTCTACAGCCAGACATCCCAAGAGGATGTCCTAGAGAGATCGCACCTCCACACACATTAACCTGAAGGGAAAGAGACAAACTAAGTTTATTGTACGCTATATAATCATACATTATAGCATATCATAATACACACAGCTAGCACATTGAGCGTCTGGCTCGTTCATAGGTTGCACTGCGGCAAATGCACATAATGGCGCGGGCGCCTCTGACGTGCGACCAATGAGCCAACTCTGCGTCATTACGCGCAAGAGCCCGCCAAGCAGGGGCGTGGCCTCAGATAGTCCCCGAATTTGCCATTATAGCAGGTCTTCGTTCATTCATAGTCTGTCTGACATATCTATTAGAAGCTATGCGTCTGTCATGGATTTGCACTGAATTGACTCTCAAAAATACGGAGCAAAGTGCGTTCCGTATCAGTTCAAAACAAAATGAGACTTATATGTCAAATACGGGACGATTCCTTATTATACGGAATGGTTGGCAACCCTAGTGTGTGGATATATATGCATGTATATAGTGGAGGAAATCACACACCTTGTCGGGGTTTAGACCGAGCTCCTGTACCACTGCAATGGACTGAGCAGCAAACGCTTCATTTACCTCGAACAGGTCCACCTCGTCTAGCTTCCATCCGGCTTTATCAACCTGGTTAGAACGCAGATACAATTCACGTCAAAAAACACTATAACTGCTAGTGCAAAACAAATTGGCTTTTAACAATAAATTGGTGAGGATTTAAGCACAAAACATTTTGATTGAATTAGCTAATGTTATGATTTTCTCCTCTCTTGTAAGTCACTTTGGGTAAAAGCGTCTGCATAAATGTTAGTGATACTGCATTACATTACATTATAAAGTTACCAAAAAAATATCTTAAAGTAAGCTCAAACAATATAACAGCATAAATAATAACACACACACAGACAATTATAATTATATCATATAGTATATCAAATTATATTATTTCTCACTCTTATAATAATGGACAATTCTGCTCAACATTTTAGATTTATTTGAAATTCTAAATCTGGGTCTTTAATGAATTATACTGGTCCTCTGAGTGCTTGTAACCATAGTGTGTGTTTCAGGACCAAGCACTGATTACAAGCATTCTTTCTTCATTCATGTGGTTGAATTAGACTCAACAGAAACTCACAGCTTTTCTAATGGCTGGAATTGGCCCTGTGCCCATGACTGAAGGATCAAGGCCTGCCTGAGCCCAGGAAATGACGCGTGCCATTGGTTTTAAGCCCCGCCTCCGGGCCTCGGATTGGCTCATGAGAACAGTAGCTGCAGCTCCATCATTTATGCCTGTTAAACAAATGTCATAACAATGGAGAAAAGCACATTAATTCTTGTCTGTATGCAATGAAAATGTCATAACTGAGTGTCAAAGACGTCTTTGTTTACCAGATGCATTGCCAGCTGTCACTGTACCAGAACCGTCCTTCACAAAACAGGGCTTCAGTTTGGACATGGCATCAATATTACTGCCATGCCGAGGAAACTCATCAGCTTTGACCTCGACTGGACCTGATATGGTAACAAAGGTTTCATTTGAATTTATATTCAGTCACAGATAAATTCAAGCTTAAGGAGATAAAACAATCCACTTGAAAAAGTATCTGAAAACAAAAGATATTGAGACATTTTCAGAAAATACAATATATTAATTAATTTTAGCTTTCTCAGGCAACTTTCTTGTACCAAGCATAACTCTAACAAAATGTGTGAGGTTTATCCATAAAGTGTTTCTATGATTATAAAGATGATTTTACTAGTAAACAAACCAAAAATACTGATTAAGAAAATGCTTCTTTTTTTTACAGCACAACGCTGCCTTGAATGAATTCACTACTATTCTGTTTGAGGTGAGTGTGTTTTTTTAATGCAATTAATAGTTTTATTCAGCAAGGATTCAACATTGACAATAATAAATAAATATTTCTTGAGCAATATTTATGGATCGTGTGACACTAAAGACTGGAATGGCTGCTGAACATTTTGCCATTACATTGTAATAATACTTCACAATATTACAGTTTTTACTGTTTTTTGATGAAACTTTTTAACAGAAGTGCACATAAAACATTTTTATTGAATGTATAAAATAGCCTCTCTTGCCTTTCCTAGAGGTAACAGTGACTGGCACAACCTCCTGGTCAAAATAACCAGCCTTCTGAGCTGCTTCAGTTCTGTTCTGTGATGTCACAGCAAACTGGTCCTGAGCCTCACGGGACACCCCCCACTGCTTGGCCACATTCTCCGCTATCACAGGCACACAACCAAAACTAGATCAATTATAATATTAACGTGCACTATAAAGATATGCAATATGTTTTAAGAAATTACCCGTGAATCCCATGTGGTAATTGTAAAAGGCGTCTGTGAGTCCATCAGTCAATATAGAGTCCTGCAAAGTAGCATCTCCCATCTTCACCCCTGACCTCATCTGCACTATATGAGGAGCCTGACAGAAGATGTTGCATGGTTATCATTAGATCAAGATACATGTTTTTACTAATGTAGACTCAAATGTGTCTTCTTTTTACTTTAAGATTAATGTCATGGATATCTTACCCGACTCATGCTCTCCATCCCTCCTGCTACTACTATAGTGGATTCTTTCGTCATGATGGACTGGACACCAAGACACACAGACTTTAGGCCAGATCCACAGATCATCTGACAGCTCCATGCGGGCACAGAGTAAGGTATACCAGCACCAACACTTGCCTGCCGGGCTGGGTTCTGCCCATGACCTTAATAGAGTCAAAGTAGGAGAAGCTAAGGGAGAACTCTCAATCCACAAGCTAGAGTACACTACATGTAGTGCTATATTATTACCTGCAGTGAGGACATGACCCATAATGACCTCTGAGACCTCTTCTGGCTTTACATTGGCCCTCTTTAGCACATCTTTAATGACTAATGCCCCCAGATCATGGAGGGGTACACTACTAAGTGCTCCATTGAATGACCCTGTGAATAAAATAGGCTAAACATATTTGTTCTGTTGTTTTAACATTTTATATTTAATTAATTAATATAATTTAATGCATGAAGGGATCATATATTACATGTGCAAATAGACAGATATGTACAAACTAGTTTTAATTCTATACAAGTATATATCCTTTAAATGATGTGATTATAAGGTTTGGCTGACCCTGACCAATCATAAAATTTCTCCTGGCCATGGCGATACAATAAATTGACCAATCAGAACTCGAGAACAGTGGGAAGAACGCACAGCAACCAATCAGAGCAGCTCTACGTTTCTTCTGCACCATAGTGAGACACTTCAATACTGCCGTGTAGCTAGAGCGTTAGCTAATTAAAATAAACTAATAAGACGCATATTTTGACGGTTAAAAATTACAGCTAACAGACACTCTTTCATAAACTTCATCGTACAGATCATTTGGTTAACTTGTTAATTCAGGTAGTGACACAGGAGTGCAAACTTTCTAGTATAATCTGTCAACAAGCTAAACAGGATAACCTAACGTTACAGTTAATAGATACAAAGAGATGCTGCTTAGCATCTTGTGTAAAATATGATGATACCAGACATTAGATGAAGTTTACCTATAGGAGTCCTGGCAGCGGAAATAATAACAATCGCGTCCGTGTTCATTTTTGCTGTAAGTTAGCGCAACTCTGTTTTTCCCTGCTGGTTCCTCGTGTGTCTGGTTCTCTATTTATATGCAGGTTGTTTCAAGGAGCCTCCTATTTCACGCTGTCTCATTCATTTGATGAGTACGAAAGCATCATCACCGAAATCTAAGTTGGTTTTATTTTTGTGTAGCGCCATCTAATGGCGTGGACGGTTCACAAAAAGTGCAGCAACCCATCGTCTGTGTACTCAAAATTTATTATGTATTTAGAACAGATTTCAAAGCATTTTTACAGTTCTTTTTTCTATTTATTTATTATAAATAGATATAATAAATCCAAGACATTGATAAACTAATGGCATGATTTTGATAGAATTTATTCAAAACAGAAAATCAAAGCAAGGTTTGAGTCATATTAAAATTCTTTATTGATATTTGGTCAGTACATGAAAATGATTGAAATCAGAATTTAACAAGATACATCTCAAAAAAACTACACACAAGTCAAACAAAAATGTTTTCTCTCGTCATATAGAGGAACAAAAAGTTCAACATCAGGAAACTAAGGACTCTCCGAACTTGCAGCTTCAAGACTTAATTGAGCTTTATGATACGATACATCACACGTAGCTAAATGATTTCGGAGTTCTAACGAGAGCGCAAATGAACAGTACAGAACCAAGTGTTCGTATTACTTTGACAGTGGAAAACGGTTTAAAAGTCATTCATTAAAAAAAAATTCAAATATACAAACACAATGTTGCTTTTTTTTATATAAACGTAATCAGCTTTGAGCATCTCGCAAATGCACTGAAATAGGTTATGATGGGAGGTCTTGTAGAAAACAAAAGTGATGCTGTTGACCATTTCTCAAACAAGAACTAACTGGCCTAGTGTGTGACTTTCTTGTTTGTCATGAGTTACTGAAAAAAAAAAGAACAAATCTTAAAGAATGTTACAAAACAGACCCTGTGGAGGCATTGGTGGCAACTGTTGCTGCAGATGAGTCCAGGCCATTCTGAGTGCTGTGCCGCATACCCGCAGTCCTGCTGCCTTTGGAGACAGCAGCGGCCTCATGGGAGTCAGCATTGGAGTCTGTATCATTCGAGTGCTGGGTCACTGATGTCTCACTGCCTGTAGGTGAGTCCACGCTCTCATAGCCTGCACTTAGCTGAGTCACGTACCCTTCTCCGCCCCTCTGGCTCACAGCATCTTCCGAGTGGTTGGAGAGTTTTGACATGCCACCATGGGTGGGGCTGGAGACAGAGGGCGATGGTGGGTAATCTTCATCTGCACTGCTTGCTTCCCTATACAGACTGGAACCGGACACTCCCCTCTGAGACGAGTTCCCGTTGGCGGGTCCATTGGACACCCTTCCGCAGTCTTTCCCCACACTTGAGCTTGAGGTGTTCATAGGTTCACTTTGAATGGAAGGTTCGGAGGCCGTCGAAGGGGAAGTTCTGCTCGGACCAGCTCCACTTGAAGTGCCTGGGGTTTGGTTATTCTGAGTCATCTGCTGCCTGGTCTCCCTCAACTGCTGCTGAAGAACCAGAATGGTGCTTTGCATGCCCTCCACCTCCTCATCCAGCTGAATAATGAAGTCATTCAGCTCTGGACCACATAAAATGCAAAGGGAAAAATAAAGTAAGTGAATTCAATGTCTGTTTAAAACAAACCATGAATTGAGTAGATGACCAGAGAAAGGCTTTGGCTCACCATCTTGGCTGCTCTTGAGCTCTTCGCTGTACTTCTTCTGCAAGGCGAGCTCGGCCTCCAGCTGGGCGATGCGCCCCTGAGACAGCTGCCTGCCCAACTCCTGATTCTCCTGGATCAGCATGCGACATTTCGCCATCAGCTTCTTACCAGTCTGGCTGCAAGGGAAACAAGTCTGACATCACATCGTGAACATGGCCACAGGGTAAGTACAAGTGGCCACTGCTTTTATGAACTGGGTGGTAACATTAGCCAACCGGGAAAGAGTTTACAACAAACTCTCCATTGACCAGACTGGTAAATATTGTTGACCAGTAGAGTTTACATGCACCTAAGAAAATGGCTTAGTTCTGCAGAAAACATGGTTTAACACACTGGGGTTTCTCTCAGAGAATGTGGCTTATTTAGGCATGATAATGCATAAGTAGGGTTTCTTTCCGCTATTTGAAAAGTGCACATGAAAAAGATCAGAGAACTAGAGTAACAACAGACTGGAGAAAGCCAATTACCAATCATGCCCTATGTATAAGCATTTTAAGAATGCACTGCTACCACAGTGCAAGCAAGCGCTATGACTGATAAGCAGTTTCCTTGTGTGCATGTAAACGGTCAACGACAAACAAGAAAATCAAGTAACAGTTCAAACAATTCTGGGAAGAGATGAATGAACAGTTATCAGACCAAATCAAGTTTAACCAAGTGCAATACATCTGAACAATTCTAGCATGGAAGCATTCCAATAGGCCATTGACCAAGTTGCAAAACCAAATTCATTAAAAAAAAAAAGTTGTTCACAGATTCAGTTAAAATTAGTACCTACCTGTTAATCTAAAACCAGCTATGAGCAACACAACAATGATTGCATCAACTAAGGCTTAATGCTATTGTAACTGGTCATTTACTAAATGACAGCAGGTAAAAAGTTGTTTGACATTTTCCCAACAGAAGGCAATGCAATTTTTTGTATTATCATTGAGATAAAATAACTGTAAAACCGGATGTGCAAGAGCTTGTCATTTAAACCAGTAGCATTTTTTACTCTTTCTATTTCGGTGTAAGTAAATGCAACCCTTTTCAACTGAAAACTCAGCAGAGACTGAACTGATATATTGATATACTTTACAGAGATGCATTCAGTACCATTTATACAGTAGTTAGTAATACTACTGTCCTCAAAATAAATGACTTGGAATTATTTCATTATAGCAATTGCTGGCATTTAACATTTAAGCGCAAATAAAATGGGAGGTAAAAATGGACTATTAATCCTTAAACTGGTTCAACATCTTTTCTGGACAAACTCCAGCTAACCACCAATGAAATTTCTGATGAATTATTTAATGCCCCTTTAGAGCAGACAATATTTCAAGAGACTTGGCAACAAAGAAAATTACCTTGACCTAGTTGTTTTCATAGATTTGCAAAGTACAAGCTCTAAAACTACTCTTGAATCACACAGATTTTAAAATGCAGCTATAAAGTTAAAATGTAATCTCGCCATAAAATAACTACCGAGCAAAACACCTGCAAAGGAATTAAACGTGACCCGAGAGAAATAAACAAAGTAAATAAAAGGTGATTAGAAAGGTGCACAAGTTAAAGTACAAATTATCATACACAAGACATTTGAACAGCTTGAATAGTTTCCTCTAACACACATTGGACATTTGCATTCACATTGAAAAGGACAATTAAGTTTGCATCTGCAGCAGCGCAACAGCCAATTTAAAACGATTACCAAGTCAGTTAATTCATTTGGACCACACTGCTGTAAATGCAAGGTGCATTTCCAGAGCAAAACAAAGTATAATATTAAGAACACAAAAAAAGTAGAAGGTTTAAGACACTGTACCGTATGTCGCACCTGTGAGATGAACATATATCAAAGTCTTTGCAGATCAGAAAGTCTGATTCCTTCCCCAAAGTCTTACATCATAAAGGCTTCTGCCCCCAAAGTCTTAAGATTGCTTAACTCCTCCCCCATTTCATTGGATCACACTACACCTCCCTGTTACATTCTAGATTCTTAACCAGAGTCTCAAGTTGTCTACGATGGAGTTTAAATGGGGGCATACTCCTCTGCAACACATTTAGTAGGGCCATGTCATGTTTTAAATGTTCAATCAGTGATCTTTAAACTACAGTTCAATCAGTTCCAGAGCCAACGCTTTGCTCAAGTCTTTCATAGGCCGCCTTTTTTGTTACAGGAAGCTTTCTAACATGGGCTGTTGGGGCTGGAAGGGGGGCGTTTCCGACGTGACCACCTCTTCAGGAACAGTCCCGATTCCTTCAGGCTTCTGTACCATGAGGGGTGTGGGGGGGAGAAAGAGCTGAAACAAAAGTGTCACCTGACCAAAACTGTCGTGTTTTGTTCTGATTTTACATTACGGTATGTGTAATAGCAGGGCAATACGAAAGAAAAATGTCTTTTGTTCTGAGCTTTGGCTTTAAAGTCTGAGTCTCGTTGTGAGCAAAACATTTCAGTCTTCCCCCACCATTATCTGCACTCCTGCAGAGGAGAAGGTGGGGGTTGAATCAGGAAAGTCTTGACTTTTTGTTTGGAGGGGGAGTTATTTTAGTTTACCTATCAGGTGTAAATTTCCAGGCACTCAGTTCATTTTGGGCTTGCTCCAGTTTGTCTTTTGTCTGTTCCAGTTCAGCCTTCATTTTGAGGAAAAATAAGTTGATGGCTGGGTCCACCATGGACGATCTCAGCTGAGCTGCACTGGGTTGCTGGACTTGCTTCAGGTACTGGATTTGGGTCTGCAAGGTAAAAGATACCATTAGAATAAATCTCAGCATATCAACACCAATGAACACAAGTGATGCCCAGTCTGTAAAAAAAAAGGGTCTCTTTATCTCTAAAGCTAGTATACAAGGTTTGAAACCATCAAACCTTAACAATTCATAACATTTGGTTAATAATTACCGGTACACAAGTTTTTATTACTCTATGTCAGCTTCTGTAACTATTTTCCCATGTTGATTCCATACAACAACTTTGATTAATTACAGTGAGCATTTGTATGACTGACATTTGGAAACACATTTGACTAGAACACAAAAGCAGCTATTACTTAGGTAAATATCCAGTGATGCTTCACAGACAAGTCAGTAGAAAAAACAAATGCTGTGTGTAAAATATTTACACTTTTATTCATTTAAATTCTATATCCATGTGCTTTGGAAATGGAAGCATCTACTACTGTCCATCCGAAACACATTATCATTCGAGCAAATCGACCTATTTCCTCCAATAAGAGCTGACCATGAAGCAGAAGTAAACTAGGAGATGTAGTAACACACACTTACTGTACAATCTTGCATTTCCTGCTCTTTAGTTGCAAGCCTCATGACCAGAATGTTCTCTCTGCGTGCAGATTCCTGTTGTTGCTGCTTCAACTTCTCCTCAGACTCTTTCAGGCCTGTCACATCATTGGCTGCAAACATTTCAACATTAAATGGGTGCATTAGTTATCAACATTTTATTTTCTGCACAACAGAAATATAACATCTAGAAAACACAAAGACGGAACACTCATAGAATGAGTAAACCGCTGAAGAGCATTAATAATTCAGAACATCTGGGATGTGCAAACTTACAGTTTAAATCAGCATATTTCGCCTCAAGCATCTGGACGTAAGCTTCATGCTGCTTCCACCTACACCAGGAACAAAACAAATCAGCTTTACAATCAGGAAAGCTTCAACATACAGAGATTATTGCACACCAGAATGGTTACACACCTAGTGCAGAGCTCCTCTCGGGTCAGGGTCTTCATGTCAGATTCACTAAGGCGAACCTGCAAAGACAATAAATAAAGAATGAAGGGTTATAAAGGGATCTTATTGGCGGTAAGAGATTCATATAATCAGATTAGACTGCGACAATGGGCTCACCTTCTTCGGGAGAGGTTCTTCATTGGTCATTCTGATCCCTGTGAAGCAAAGAAGCACACAAATCAAGCATTTGGTAAAACAACTCAAAGATACACCATTTTTTCGAGCAACACTATGCAGCAATGGTCTAGAGGCAGTTGCGTGGATTTCACACGCCTACACATGTTCAATTACAATATAGGCCACGATAACGAGCGATTTGCTTATTTTTATAGAATGCAACAATTGCAATAATTAAATGCCTTTAATCAATCATTCGTAATAATGATCGTAAAAACGCAGTGAAATTTAAAAAAAATGGTTGTACGGTTGGAAAAACGAAACTGCTCCATTAATCGGGTTTACCGCTGAAGGATTTCTTGCACATTTTCCACGTTTATTATTTCTTACAAGCGAAACAGCAAAGTAATTAACCAGATCGGTCACCAATGAACATAACGTAGCTTATCATTGTGTCAAAAAACAAAGTTAACCTTGTTCATGGAAAAGGAGTTCAGTGTTAACGTTACATACGCTAAACGTTGCAAACAATCGCGCCAATCTGATCAGTATCACGATGCACGTTACTGTCGGGGGATATATGATGCTTAAATTGCCAATGCATGTTTTTCTTTTAAAATAAAGTCACTAAATTACCGTGAAAGGACGCGGAGGAATAAAAATGTGCCGGCGCCTTCTTGTAGCTGTTTCGCTGTCACAAAATGGCGGAGAAGGAAGAGACTCTCCCTCTCCGAGAAGCAGCACTTTATCTCGAATAACAAAATTAAAACTCTTAACACTTACCAGACCCAATTTCACTTCGACCAGAATGACACGTATTTTTCCCAATATGAGATCTTAAGCGCTTATGTTGATTTATATGTTTTTTCGGAAGAGGGACAGCTACGACTTTTATTTAAACTGAGTGGAACCCGTCCGCCATGACCAGCGTGTGCGCGATGTTGTTCAGCCGCACAGCATCAGTGTGTTCGCGCGAGCGTCGAGGGGGAGGAGCACGTTACTATACAGAGCTGGTGTTGCCATGTTGCAGTTGTAGTCTGTGAGAATCGGATCTCTATCATTTTAGTTAGTATGACAAGTATGCACAAACGTGTGTATAAGTATATACAAACTTTATTATATACTGTGTGTGTGTGTGTGTGTGTGTGTGTGTGTATATATATATATATATATATATATATATATATATATATATTAGGGCTGTCAAAACGATTAATCGCGATTAATCGCATCCAAAATAAAAGTTTGTGTTTACATAAGATATGTGGGGGCACTGTGTATAATTATTTTAGATATATAAACACACACACATGCTTATATATATTTAAGAAATTTTCATGTATATTCTGTAAATAGATTTATATATAATTTATATTATATATAAATATTTTATATATAGAAATATTTTTTCTTAAATATACATGCATGTGTGTTTTTATATATATACAAAATAATTATACACAGTGCACCCACATATATTATGTAAACACAAACTTTTATTTTGGATGCGATTAATCGTTTTGACATCCCTTATATATATATATATATATATATATATATATATATATATATATATATATATATATATTAGTGCATGATAAAATAAAAAAAGCTGTGCTTGACACCGTAACACACATAAAGTTCGGGCCACCACATATTTAACAAAATTAAGTAATGACATGACATTATTTAATCCTTTATTTTGCGCCTCGTCCAGTGTTTGTGCATCTCCCATTTTGCGTGTTTATCTTGCAGGATCTGGCAACTCTGCCATTTTAATGTTAACTTTACGTTGACGTTTACTAACCAGATACATGTATGATCCAGTGCATAATATATATATATATATATATATATATATATATATCCAGTGCATATATATATATATATATATATTCATGACATAAATGAGGAAACAATAGATTTCTTCGTCATACAAAGGCTTGAGTAATTTTTAATCCAGTCGGTTTGCTCTTGCACTGTTATTTCGATATTAATCCATGTTGCTCAATTGATTGGATTAATTGAAGGATATAATTATTTTTTACAATCGTCATAAACCATGCTTTATGTTCTTAAATGAAACCATTATATTTTACTGACTGAATACAACTCACTGCTAAGGCCTAGAATGACTGGCTGAATTATACCTATTGGCAAAGGGGGTGCATGGTTTTTGCATCCTCTTTAATTTACCACAATACAGTGTATATATCTCAACTGAACGAAATTATTCTTTCAAACAGCCTCTTATAATATTTGACGTGTAAAAATATTTACGTCTCATCCCATAACCAAAGAAAAAATAAACACTTTTGCCTCTGACCCCTATTTTGATATAATGGTACGCTCTAGTCCAAGTTGAATTTCAAGGGCAGGTTGTAATGGAGCGAGTTTAGGACTGTACAGTTGGTGTTCAGTGCATGTGGCGTTATATGACGGACTAGAGTATGCTGTGCAGATTCGGATATGCCCGCAGGTAAAGTTTAAGTCTGAATTAGCTCTCGTATTGTCTGTGCAGCTAACTGAATAATCGGTGTTGTTAAATTATTAAATCAGCTGTATCAGTAAACTGCGCACTTTTATGTGTTTGGTAGAGCGACTAAGCTAACAGCATCATACTAACGTTATTAGTTTGCGTAACTGACATTACGAGTGCAGTTTTAATCAGTGATATGGTGGTGGTAGAACATTTTCATAGCCTGATATTAGTTAATTTAGGGTTGTGTAACTTATGAGTATTATCGGCTACCAAAACAATAGCTTAGCTTGTTATAAATATCTAATCCATTAATTATGTGTAGAGCTAGATTTTATTTGAACTAACCATATGACACTGTTTTGTCAATCGTAATGAACTTTATTAAAAAACACTCAAATAGATAATATAAAACCACAGTTTTTTTTTTATTGCCAAACTTTATAGGCTAGCTTTATGCCAAACTATAAATAAAGTTTGGTAACCTACTATGAACCATAGACAGTAAGCTCTGAACCTGATGTTTTTTAAATTATTCCACATTTGATGATCTTTATAAAATATATTTTTGTGTGTGTAAGGACTTAATTGTATCTTGTGAGGGAAATTCTAAGCCTGGAATAATACAGATTTATTTTATAAACATTTTGAGCTCTAAAAAAATGCATTTTGTAAATCCATGTACCCTATTTCAAAAACCTCTGCTCTGGTCACCTGACTGCTGCCATTTAGCAACAATCCAGTGTGAACTCAACTCATCACAGTAATCCAACCTTTTTGACTGTTACCCTGCCAAGTTGTTGCAATACTCGCATTCCTCATATAGACAATTATTTAATAGTTTTTCTTTATTACTTTTCAATCTAGGTGCGCTGCCACCTTGAACCCTATTTTGGGTGCTGTGTCCTCTAGACAGAAGCACACTCTCCCTGACCTCCCGTATGACTATGGTGCACTTGAGCCTCACATCTGTGCTGAGATCATGCAGCTGCACCACAGCAAGCACCATGCAACATATGTCAACAACCTCAATGTCACTGAGGAGAAATATCAAGAGGCACTGGCCAAGGGTAAGTACAAATACTATTGCTTTTATCCTAAATGGGCCTGATATTGGTTCTTCAGTTGCTGGCCATTGTAAGAAATGTCACTCAAAGATGATCAGGAAAAAAAGCCCATCCTAAATAAAATTCCTGAACTAAAATATTATTATTGTTAAAGCTGCATTCCGTAACTTTTTTGGGTTCAATTTTTGAGCAAGCACATAACCAGCCAGTGTTCAAAATTATCTGCTTGCCTTAGCTCGATTCAAAACGGCTTGAAACATGAGTTTTCAGCATGTTGTTGTGTGATGCATTCTCCGTTGTGTCTCAGTGTGGCTGGTAGTGAGTGCTAGCTCTTGAGTTTGAGCACAAGCCAGAGCGCTCTTGTTGCAATCTGAAACATCACTGCTAAAAGCTACATATAGCACCTTTAATTGAAATAAAGGTGAAATCAAATAAAATATTAGATGGAAAAAATACTATAAAATATCTTAACTTAACTTAAAAATATAAAAGCTAAAATGTAAATATAAAAACACAAGCTAATTCAAAATCTTAGTAGTATACCAATAATACTGCAATTACACTGCTTTATACACCACATTTCCTCAGACAACTTGAGGTTCACTTACAAAGTAGGCCAATTTAGTTTTTCTTAAATGGTTCAGTGGAAAAAAATATCAGTAAAAATGTTTACATTTACTATGTTCAAATGACTTAGAATTGTCTTCATTTTATATGACAAGTCTTCAGGTTTGCTCTTGCTGTTACAGGTGATGTGACGACACAAGTCTCCCTTCAGCCTGCATTGAAATTTAACGGTGGTGGTCATATTAATCATACCATATTCTGGACAAATCTGTCCCCAAATGGTGGAGGAGAACCACAGGGTGAGAGATTTCAATCAGTTTACCCTGGACAACTGTCTTAATGTGCATGTGTACACGTGAATGGATGTCAAACATGATGAAATTGTATTTTATACTGCCATTTTTTGTCATGATTTATTATGAAGTATAGTTAAATTTGAAAAGCCTTTGTTTCTTTCGTATTACAGGTGAGCTGTTGGAGGCCATTAAGCGTGACTTTGGTTCTTTTCAGAAGATGAAGGAGAGGATGTCAGCTGCCACAGTGGCCGTTCAGGGTTCAGGCTGGGGTTGGCTGGGCTTTAATAAAGACACTGGAAGACTGACAATTGCTGCTTGTCCTAACCAAGACCCTTTGCAGGGCACTACAGGTAAATTTTTCTTAATGAATGGTAGAGAATAGATCTATTTTGGTAAGGTATGAATCTCTTGAGTTGACACTATTATTTCCATACACTCTTAACAAGACCCTCAATATATACACATAAAGTGCTCCAAATTTATTCACAGTTGACAATCTCCACCTTATTTTTCAACTCTGAAGCTGTTTTCTGTGAATGTGTGACACTTCTGATTCATTAGCTGCTATTGGTAAATAACTAGAAGAATATCAACGTGCAGTAAATGGTAAAACTATGTGCACTACAAACCAGTGTATTTTATAGTTACAATACAATGAAATAAAATGGTAAGAAATTCCATTTTGCAGTATAAAGCTGCACAAACTGTTTTGTACAGCTAAAAATAACTGGAAGCATGTGACACATGAAGCCAGACAAATTCAATTTACAAATGACTGTGACTGCTCCTACATTATAAATGAGGTGGAAATCGCTATATATAACAGTTGTATATGTTACTTAAACGTACACTATGTAATTATTGGCCCTCTAGTGGTAAAAAAAAGTTTACATTTTGCAGAAGAACATTGTTTTGATTGTGTTTCATCCCTGTGTGACTGCAGATCAATGAACCCCTACAATAGAGAATGCTTTAAAATGAGCTCTGTTAGAGAGCTACATATGGTAATTTATCTATTAAAAAAATACCTTACTCACCTGTTGGGTATGAAAATGTGTCACTTTTACAACATTTCAAATCCCTCTGTTCTCGGGATTAATTTCTTCATATCAACCTTTCTTAAAAACACAGGATTGATGTATTGACCAGGGATGTGATTCTTCCGGATTAATCTGGAATTCTGGTTATTTCAGCCATAATCATGACCCAAGTGAATCATGCAGATCAGTAATAAAAATAAAATCGGGGGTGGTGGGGGGTGTTTGGAAGTTCATGTCATTTTATTTAAAAATATTTATATAATAGGATATGTTTAAGTGATAATATTAGTTAAACAAACTACAATACTTAATGTTAATTCGATCCACCCGACTATATTTCGTGTTGCAGCTTTGAGCATTTTAACCAATCGTACACGTTTCCATTGAGTTTGAGCATCATGACGACAATCAGAGGCATTCGGATTAGTCATCGCTGAATCGAATAGTTTTGTTCAGTCCGCTGGCTGAATTCTTCCGACTTCCATCATAAACAACAAAGTGCAGATTCGATGTAAGAGAATCATGTTGCACGTTTCTGTGAATTTTTTATTTTTTATTTTTTTTTTTTTTAAACAGGAGTTTTGTGTGTGTGCTTAAACTCGCTCTAGAATGAAGTTATGGACAGCCTCATTTTGCATTATTATTAAACTCATTTATGCGTGTAAAGAGCACGCAAAGCTCGATCTGTCACATTCTCTGCTCCCTTTCTGTGTACAGTTTATTCCAGTTAATTTTATTTATTCATCATGCTGATAAGATTGTGTAGTCTTTTTTTTCTAATGCCTAAAAAGCATTAATATAATTCATAAATGGTTCTTAGTTTGTTTTATCTGTGTAGCCAGAATATGATGTGCAGTTTACCAAAACACAAAAACATTTTATGTTGCCTATTCCTATTGTAGAAGTTTGAGTGTAATTTTATTTACTGAATGAGATTGATCGGTATTGGAAACACAGTTGTTTTCTTTACAGAACAGTTATCGCCCTTACATTTTCCCCAAAGATAAGTTAAGATGTCCTGTTTTGTATTTCTTGAAATAAATTATAGCTGTTAAACATATTTCCATGTGTGTCACTCATCACAGTTTTAGTAGTTCATGCAGTAAATGGCTGATTCATGTGTTTAAAAAGTAAATAGTGCTTTATGCTGGATCTTAAAACAAAATCCAAAAATTTTTCACTCGCACAATCACATCCCTGATTGACTCGTACTTTATGGATGTTTTTCCACTAAGAACAAACGAACATTGTTACTGTAAAGCTGCTTTGATGCATTCTATATGTGTAAAGCGCTATATAAATATACTTGACTTCACTTGATTTGATTGATTTTGATCAAAAAAAAAGTGACAGTGTACAATAAAGGTAAAGCAATTTTCGGGTAGACTCCGTAGAGAAAGAAATCAGCTGTTTTTATAGTTGTCTAAAACTATAAAAGACTTTGAACTTTAATATGCCCTGTTTTCTTCTTAAATTTGAGGTCTCGTCCCACTACTTGGGATAGATGTCTGGGAGCATGCGTACTATCTTCAGTACAAGAACGTTAGACCGGACTACGTTAAGGCCCTCTGGAATGTTGTGAGCTGGGAGAATGTCAGCGAGCGTTTCCAAGCTGCAAAGAAATAAATTGCAAAAAAACAACACAATGTCCATTTATACCTTCGAAGCGCACAAATAACCAGATCACATTGCAACCATCAAACTTAACTGAGACTTAATAGAGAGGCTTTTTGGTTCTCGACAAGCTCATTTTACACACAGAATTGTGCATTGTAACTCATAGCTTGCATTTTTGTTGAGTCGAAATCGAGAATATGTACATTTGTTATCAATACGTGCAAATTAAAAGATGAATTGAAATTGTTTCGTGTTGGTTTTTTTAATGAATTTTTACCCTAAATAACATTTATAAAATATGAATAATATAAAACGTATTAAAATACGAATGTAGGCAAGTTATATTACTAATATAAAATTAATTATTTTAAAGTTGACCATGTCATTCAGTGCAGTGAGACTGGGATTTTTTTATATCTTTTTGATAAACTGACAATAGATGCTTTCACATTGTTTGACCTTTCATTTAGAACGAGTTTATAAGAAGTGTTTTCTTGTAGCAACAGCAGAGGGTGCCAAATACAAGCAGGTTTCAAATATATGTAGGGCTTTGAAAGAATGGCGAGATAACCAGACTTGAATGGATTTTCCTTTGGAAAAACTATTCTTCCACAAACTGAAAGTGACATGACTGTAGTGGTGATTGTTTCTGTCAGTTTTTTTGTCTTTGCCACTGGCACATGATTTTAAGAAGTGGCCCTCATGTGGAATTGTAATAAAAAAATTTCTTTATTAATGCTTTATTAGTATTTTCAATTGAGAATTGAAATAGACTTTAAGGGACACCAGATCAGTATGTATTAAAATATTTTTTTACACAGTGTTTTGCAGTTTTCATGCAATTCAGGGTGCTTCTGGGGTGTTTAAGAAACCCAGATGCATTAGTTTGTGAGATAAAATTTAAGAGACAGCAATTCTCAAGGTGGCCAAGTCAAACAGTTTAAAGGGATACTCCACTTTTTTTTTGGAAATAGGCTCATTTTACAACTCCCCCAGAGTTAAACAGTTGAGTTTTGCCATTTTCAAATCCATTCAGACGATTTTCTGATATTTCTAAAAATATCATTAACCAGACAGTTTCTGGTCTCATTGACGTCCATAGTATTTTTTTTTTCTACTATGGAAGTCAATGAGACCAAAAACTGTCTGGTTACTGATATTCTTCTAAATGTCAGAAAATCGGCTGAATGGATTCGAAACGGCAAAACTCAACTATTTAACTCTGAGGGAGTTGTAAAATGAGCCTATTTCCAAAAAAAGTGGAGTATCCCTTTAAAACAATTTTCTTTTTTGTTTCATATCTTAATCAAATTGTTCTGACCAAGTCCAGAGACGGTGCTTTGAAAAGCATTTCAATGGTCCTTTTATTTCCTTTAGTGAAAATACAGAGAAAACATGATGGCTTTAGAGTCTCCTCCAGTAAAATGATTTTATTGTTTTCCTGCAGGTTTATGCATTTGCTGTTTGACGATATCGCATTAGCAGTAGACAGTTTTCCTTTTGTTATTGGCCAGATTGAACGTTTTGGTCCTTCTGAGTCCATGTGTTTGGTGCAGTTTAAAACTTTTATTAACTTTAGAGCCCGAAAACACGACCCATGAGGATGAACACAAATTGAGTTTCATACACCCACTCAAAAACTCGACTTGTTTTGAGTCCGATTTCTCTCACAGACGTTTCTTGCGTTCAGCGCAAATCAAATTCACTTCTAATGAAACGTGAAATTTGCTATTAGTAACTTAAGACGATTAGGTTCTGAGTCATTAAATGGAGTGTAAGATTGATCCAGATGTCCCCAGGCACTGACTTTACTTTGTTAAAGCCCTGTGATCTGCCAAAGCCTGATGTCATTCATCATCAATTCACCGTGAGACACACATTTGATCACTTTGGAGGATGCTCAGGTTGTGGCTTCCATGAAAGTTCAGGTGCAGCAGAAATGTCAAACGTTCTGTTCTCAAATTCTGCCTGCTCATTGGAAAAACCCTTTAATGCTAGTCTTTTTGGCATGTTTTGGTGTGGCCTACTTTTTGCCTCTTAAATTCCGAGTGCCAGAGTTTGCTTCCTTCTACCATGGCTCGTAAAGTAGACAGGCTTGCAGTCAAGAGTGGAGTTTCTTCAGCTTCTGGAAGGAAAGAAGGAAAATACCAACATCTATTCATCAAGCTCAACCCCTCCCTCTTTTACCAACCTATCTGTCTGCTGTTCATTTTCTAACACCACCCTCTCTTTTTCCAAGATGGTTGTGACTCTTTTTCCTGCTCTTTTTTTCTAGTGGTCCTCCTATCTTTCTTGTGGTCTCCTTATTTACACACCACGTAAATTAAACGTTTTAGTGTTTTCCATAATAGATTGATTGTCGAAAAAGTCAAAAACTAACAGTCTTTTCTCAGTAACACAACCTCCGCCTGCTGTCTTAATTTCTTGAAACTTCAGTTTCACTCTCTTTGCCAGGAAAGAAAGTGTGTCCATGATCAAGGATAACTTTATTTAAAACTCCCAACTTACAGAGATGCATATTGCTTCTCTTCTCTTGAGGATTGACACACTCTTGTCATATCACTGACTTTTGAGCATTTTTGCGTCAACACTGATAGAATACGCAGGATAAATGTTCCTCTCAGACTGAAATATGCTATTAAGGACTGTTGCGTATAAATGGGAAGATGTCTGCTCTGTAATCAAAACAGAGGAGGCTGAAAATTCATCTTTTGACCATCAACTTTATGTTATTGTCTCTGTTCTGCAGAGAAGAAATGTTTTTCCACATGATCCAGTGACTCTTTGAGCCATGTCACACAATGTGGCGTGTTTCTTTATTTTTATTGTTGATAGATGAACAAGGCGCTTTTGCCCGACCACAGTTACCAATATGGTGCTTATAATGGAAGGTTTGGGTTAGGAACAGGACCATGTTTTCTTTGCGTTAAATAGTGTATCATTTATTATTTCTGAAAGCTCAATTGCGTGGTAGACCAGGGATTGCTATTGAATAAATTGTGCCTTTCCAAACAGCTCCAGAAATCGTTGTTTCTCATTCTGGAATTCAGTACATTTTTCATATATAATGTGGTTGCTTGACTACACGTTATGGTTCCTCATGTGTTCCCAGACCAAAGGAACCATCGTTGAGAGATTATGCGAGTATCATGCTTCACTGTAAATTTTCTCAGTCCTTAGGGCAGCCCTGTTGTCATTCTGTAGCCGTTAATATACTAAATGTAAAGCACTTTTTCTTCTAGCGCAGCGGTTCCCAACTGGTTTTGTTTCAGGACCCAGAATTTACATTGGCATTAATTGGCAACCCAAAGCAATACCAAACTTGTTTATAGAAGAGTGAACACATATATTTTTATATATATATTTTTGTCTTAGTTTTAGTCATTTTGTTATGTTCTTCTAACATTTTTATTAGTTTAATTTTTATTGGTTCTGTAAAACTTTATTTTTCTTTCAGTTCCAGTCATTTTATTATTTTGGCTTATTTGCTATAACATGTCTAAATTTAGTTTAAGTTTTTCATCTAATATAAATAGTCTTTCTTACTTTCTTCACCTAATCAAGCTTTCATCATACCAGTGCTTTAGCTGAGTTTAGATGAGTAGTTTAGGTTGACAGGAATCTTTGCTTGACTCTGCACATTGTCACATCCGTTACTGTAGTTGGCTCATTAACATTGACCTGAGAGAATGAGTGCTTGTTTGGGTGTTATCTGAGAGGTCCCTATTTTGCTGTACAGGGCCCCGGGTTTCTGTATTTATGTCTTATCATAAAACTTCTTCCTCCACTTGGCACTTAACTGGAAATAGCAATTAATCACATTGTATTAACACCCATTATGTGAACACTTTCCATTTCTATTTATTGCATTTTGTTTCTGAAGTGCTCACAGTATCAACACTGTGACTACTTTAACTACTGATGCTTTTATTATATATATGTATATATATATATATATATATATATATATATATTATAATGGGTCGATTTTTATGTACCTATTTTATTTCATTATCTTTGTTTACTTTATTTGTTTGTTTTTTTTACTCATCACAGACTTTCAAATTAAATTAAAATTAATTTTTTAAGTTGTTTTTTGATGATTTATATAGAGTGAAATAAAAATATATCATTTTAATAGTTATTTTGTGAAAATCACATATATTCACTTGTATTTATATTTATTCCTGTATATAGGCTACAAATTGTGACATGGGTACAGTGTCATTTCCACCAAACGTTCCTTTTAAAGTGTGTACTTGTTCACTAGGAAGCGTGAAGCATTGTGAGCAGTGTCAGCGTATATTTAAGATTAAATATGATGCGTTCTGTGTGAAGAAATTAATTTTGTATAATCGCCAATCAAGCTGTAGCATATATTTTATTCTATATATTTGTGTTTTTTGTTTATTAGCTTTATCAAAAAGCCAAAAAACTATAAAAGTGTACATGTACATGATGTTTT
Source organism: Cyprinella venusta (assembly GCA_038021265.1). Classification (NCBI taxonomy): domain Eukaryota; kingdom Metazoa; phylum Chordata; class Actinopteri; order Cypriniformes; family Leuciscidae; genus Cyprinella; species Cyprinella venusta. Next base: position 22,759,494 of record CM075876.1, read on the forward strand.
TAGAAAATTTACAGAATTCCACTGTGATGTAGGCTATACAATATTGTATACTGTTTGTAGAGGTCAAAAGTTGAAGATCCTTCCAAAAACATGTGCGCTCAGGGCTAAAATCGCATACTCAGATTTAGATGCTCAGGTTTTCTGGCAGGCTGAGGTATGTTACAATCGCATCACTTTTAAATAGGAAAAACAATGAAGATGGTTTTAAGGAGGACTACAGGCCTTTTTAATACACAATGCTGTGTTATTTAAAGTCTGAGAGCCAATGTTTAAGTGTGTGTATGCCACAGAAATGTACATTTCTTGTCAGACCTGCTTTAGAGTTTGTCACCTTGAAAGAAATGTACAATTACTGAATGGTAAAACAGCCAAAAAAAAAAAGCTCAGTTCATAATCATTGAACAATCCCTGAGGAGCACAGCCTTGCAAGCAAGAGACGCAGCTTAGCTTTTATCTCTAACTCACATGTCATCAGAGAACTCCATCATAAAACATACACATGTTCAAGAGATTTTACCCTGCCAAAGAGAAGTGAACGTGGTGTGATCTAAAAGAGAAACACCTGCCTAAAGGATCAAACTTTCACCCACTCAAGTTAAAGCACTACTTTGAGGAAGATGGATCTGAGGGTAAACTTTCAAGCTAATTAGATGGAAAATTGAATTGTTTTGCTTTGAGGCTCGGTCCAACATTGTTCAAAAGAGGCTTTCATGAGAGGTCAATGTGATTTTATGTGTAACATCTGGTTTTCAGTGATCTGATGTTTAACATGAAAATGCTTTGGCTCTCAAAAATGCTTATATAATTAAGGAAAACACCAGTATCTTCCGATTTTTCAGATGGTTCGAATTTTTCAGCACAGCAAGTCTAGGGCAACCATAAAACTCTTGTCGTGCTTAAATTGACTCTTGAGTTTAAAGAGCAATTAGGCTTTCACTTCCTACATGTTTTTTTAAGGGTTACGTACAAAGAAGCCCGTTAGACTTTGCGATATGATGCCCTTCATGGTTTTTGGTGGTATTCTTATCGAATGCCAGCTTTATAATCCAGTGTTTGGATATACAGCTTTCAAGAACAACGGTAGAGGAACCCCCTGCGAGAACTCAGCGCCAGCTGAAATGAAAACATATCTGCAGTGCCAAATCATGAGGCAACGCATTTCAGACTGATAGATCAGTTGGCCCATGCACAAAGGAACAAATAGGTACAGAGAAACGACCATCATTACTCTTAATTGGCATCTGAAAGGGTCTTTGAGTTTGAGAAACATCAGGTATAAACCGAACAGCTTCAGTTAATGGAATAGGCCCGATTCAGCTGAACTGTTATCGAAGCTATTAAACTGAAATCGACAGCACTTGTGGCATAATTTTGATTACCATAGAAAATCATTTTGACACGTGCCTCGTTTTCTTCATATAAAAAAAAAACAAAAACACAAAAAGGTTTCAGTGGGACGCACAATGGAGCAAGTTTTGAATGGCTTAAAAGCAGAAATGTGAAACATTTATAAATGTATTATATATTTAAATAATTTGTACCAATTTCATTTAAATTTTTCAGACTTTTTAGTGTGTTAAATGATAGTTTTAACAGTTTGTAAGCAACTTTTCACATAAAACTTGAAAAAATCACTCAGAAATTGCTAGTAAATTTTACAAGTAATTACATAGAATCAGTAAGTAACATTTGAAGATAGACCGAAATAGTTTCTAATTGTAAAACTGAACTTCAAAAAACATTTTTTACAGTGTTAAATCATGCTAAAACATATGTCTTGTGGTTCTGTTGAAACACATTTTGATGTTTGCAGATTGGCATTGTTCCTGGAAAAGTACTTACTCAGTATTATATTATTAAAAATAAAAATGACATATGAAGTATCAATTCATTCAATTAGCTGTCTATGATTGCATGATTCCATTTTTCGTCAAGGTACATGGGAAATCTGTGTCCATTTTTCGGCAGATGTACTGATTCTTCTTTTTTTATGGAAAAAAATGATCACTGAAGGTTACAACGCATTTAAAAAAATGCCTTTTGTCAGAAAAACGCTGAGGTTCTGGAATATGTCTGAGGAGACTCTGCATGTCTGACAGAAAGCTCCACTCAGGACGTGATGTACTGTACCCAGACGTCGCACACTTGTTAATTCTTGTCGTCAGACGCGTCTAAATATCCCTCTGTTTGCACAAGGAGCTTAAAAGATCCAAATGTAAGACAACAAATGGAAAGAACTCACCGTCCAGGTCAGCATGAACACTTGCCACTTAATCAACGCTTGTCTTTTTTTCCACAGAAAGGTCATGGCTTCAGTATCCATCTATCACTCCACACATCTGTTGTTTTAAGAGTTTACTTTCCACAAATATAGTAAAATAGTGTACTTTGGTGTTAATTAGGACACCATTGCTTTCTGCTTAGCTAAATTGAACTTGTTTCATAAATTGATGAGCTTTGCAATATTGACAGTTATTGAACTGAATCGAAACGGCGTTGAACTAAATTGGGCTGAAAACTGACACTATCTGTAGAGCTGCTTTACAGCTGAAATTTAATTCATAATTGATGAATTTTACAACAGCAGGCAGCGCTGTTATTTCCTGTTTATAAATGTCAAGCTGCTTTGAAACAATCTTGAACACTATAAATAAATGTGACTTGACTTGATCATTGATGCTCAGAAATTCTATAAAATATTTTGAATTGGCAAAAAGATAATATTATTTGCAGTTGTGCTACATTCGGTTTTATTTATTTACTTACTTATTTTGGTTAAATGGTTGCAAAACCAAGCCTCATGTATATTGAAAAGTTTAGTTTAGTTTCAGCACTGGCCTTCACTGACCATTTGTTTTATGATCAATGTATTTTTCCAGATAAACAATGTGATTCACTATTAAAATAATCAATATTTTGTAATTTATCTAATATTAATCTATGTCTACTGTTGCATGTTAATGTTAGAGCATTTGTAAAAGGGCAAAAATTATAGGGGAACATACAGTATATTTTGTTTCAAGGAGTTTTTATGTCCTTTTAAGTGTCTTAAAGTGATTAAAAATTGTATGTATGTGCTCTTTAAGTCATTCTTTCATGAGTCTCAAACTTCTATCAGTGCTTAGTGTCTCATATCATGTCCTAGTTGTTAATTGCTAAATACAGACCTGGCCCTGAGGTCTGAAGAGCATGAAGCTCAGTTCAAAATAGCTGACAGAGGATCAGAGGTTAAAGAGCAGGTTTGATTTATGGGCTCAAAGGGCAAACTAGAATTACTTTAACCTCTTAACACCACCTGACCTCCCTTTAGGCAAGTTCTGACTAAAATTAGGGCCAGAGGTATTGTGCAAAAAGCTGTATATCTTCCACACGATGAAAATCAAAATCTATTTCAGAGTTCAGTATTAAAGCTTTTGTTTCTCTCCTGTTTTAGCTGTGTGTGTACATTTGACAGAATATGTTTGCACATTCACTTTTGTGTTTGCTTGTTTGTAAAAGATTCTCCCTGCCAGGGGTTTTTCCATCAGCAGATCTTTAGACAGAAACAGATGCTCCAAACCTCCACAGCCGAGAGACTCCAGGAGAAAGTACACAACTAACCTTTCAAGAAAGAAATATTTATGTCTCTTTTGGTATTATTGTTTGCTTATTTGCTTCTCTTTCATTCAGTCCACTCTTCATTAAAAATAAGTTGAACAATAAATGGATATATAAGTTTGCTTATTAAATAAAGGTTAGATGCAGCTTTGTAATTTGCAGTATCTGTTTTAAAAGCGGTTCGACTAGTGCAAAATGGGTCAAAGAGTTGTATGGGCACTGATTATGAAAACAGCTAAATTATGAAACAAGTCAAAGGGAACATTCTTAACAATGCTGAATGAATGCCACGTATGAAAACCTTAAAAAAACAGAAAATAGTTGACTAAACCCTCTCAGTCTAAACAAGAACTCCATCATGATATTTGAAAAGCTGGAATTTATGGCAGGTCTGGAAAGTACTTGTTCTAAATGCATAATGGCAAGCAAAAACCTTTGAGCTATATGGAAACAGAGCAGTGTGCAATGGAGCCACGGGCTATGGAAAACAGTAATATGGTCTGATAGACATCTTTAGCGCAATTTCCCACTCCCAGATGGGTTACGATTGGATAAGGCCAAACGAGGCCTTTAACCTACAATAACCTGTTAATGATGGTGTGAAACTGTGCGGTTGGACTTTATTTTATACGTGCACTAAGCACTTACATGTATACACAGTGTACCTAAGAAAGTTGGGTACTACATGGGTTAACGTTAGTTTTAGGGGTAGGATCAGGGTTAGGACAGAGTTAATGCAATAAATACATACGAATAATACATACATAGTATGTACATGGGGAACAAGTAAAATAAAGTGCTACCAACTGTGCTGATCTATAGTGATGAATTTATTCAGCACAGACACCTTGGAAACAGAATCTATATAAATCCGGGCTGATATAAATCATGTTAAACTAACAAGAGTTGAACAAACCACTTGGTAAAATGTTTCTGATTTGTTAATAGTTTTTGTGTTCATGCAAATTATGCGGTGCTGTTATAGATAATTACAAAAGATTCTAAGTGAACAGGATAATGCAGAAAAAATAGGAGGAGAAATTATATTTCAATTGTTTTGTGTTCTCTCACAAAAACTTTGTGATGGAAAAATATGAAGAGGAAAAATATATGTCAGTGATTTTGTGATCTAATGCAAAGTTTTGAACACAAACATTTAGCAAGATGGAAAAGCGGAACATTATTATGGAATTACTGATCCTTAATGATGTTCCCATTTTCATGTTAGCACTTGTGTCATGATTCTTTAGCACCAGAATGAGGTAAACATCATTGAACCTTCATTAATTAGGATCTAGAGCATCAATGTAATTTTCCATTTCCTTCATTCTTTCAAGAACTGAAAGAGTTTGCTTTATTTTGAAAGGTCATACACACTACATGGACTCGACAGCAAACCATGAATTATTGAAGTTATTCAGAGGGTGGCCTTGATAACTGTCTCACTTACGTTGAGCACTGTGCAGTCCCTCTAAATACGTCAGATGAGGCTGAACAGTTTGATCATACTTCTGTCCGTTCAACATCCATCTTCTACACACCCGCTTATTCTGTTTAGGGTCACCGGGGATTGTTTGAGCCTATACCAGCATATTTCAAGCCAAAGGCAGGGAGACGCCCCAGACAGGTGGCCAATCAATCACAGGACCAGCCATGATCGGACGTTCTGATATATGAGGAACATCTTGCTTATTGACCAGGGAGAACAGTTTCATTTGGGCTTTTACACAATATTTTTTTTAAATTAAATTTAAAAGAACAGCACACACCACCACAAGTATAATGATAATAGCACAGAGGAACGATATCCTTGGAATCTCTTTTTGAAGCTAATGAAGGGTAAAAACATAGACAGCCAATCAGAATCCATCCCCCTTTTTTGAATAGCTAAACATGAAAATGCACAATCTGAACTTAAATGGTTCAAGAATGTTTTGGAATATAGATCTAAGATTGATATTGTTTTAAAGAAGACATTTGGCAGATTTTTAAATAAATTAAGAAAGTGAAACAGAAAAAGGTTATAGAATTTTGAGTTTATGAAAATGTAACTAATTATTCATATTTTATATAAAATATATTTTTTTCAAAACCGGACTCTAAAACTGCAAGAAAATCAAAGCCAAAAACTCTAAACAAGTTGAGTTTCAAATTTTAGGTTGATATCTCAAAAAATTAGCTTTTCAGTAAGATTTTGTTTGGGCGCAGTACCAAACCTTTTCACTAGATGACAACCAGACTCCATTACTGCCCATACAAGGGCGCCTCCATTTCCATTTATGTTTTGAGTGATCTGAACCATAATTTCCACAATTTTCATACAATTTACGAAGTAGGCACTCATTGAAAAGTAGTAAGGGAAGTTTGGCATATTTTGATATGATTTCAACCTCTAATAATGTCCATAATGTGTAATAATGGGCATTCCCCAATATGTCGATTCTTGACGCAGCGTCTCGTTCCCTTCTCACCCGAGACGATATCGAACGAAACAAGTTATTTAATAATGTCTTTATGAGTGTGTCACAAATTGCTGAATTAACTTTATGGTGTATGATAGTGTGATTTAACTATGTTTGCCACATTTTTGCTTTCTGATATTACAAAACTAGATGTTGCTAAATGATGTTTGTAATTTTACAGTTCTGTTTGGGGTTGATGGTCCCACACCCATAGTCCTGCTCTGGGACTTTGCAATGAAACTTTCTTGATGATGTTACTATAATGAAAATGATAAGTGATAAACACTTGACAATGATAAAGTGCCTAAATCCATGCCGCAATGATTATGTAATGAAGAGAGAGAAAAAATATCTATACTCCCAAAGAGTTCTGGAACATGCTTAGTTTATGGCACATTGGGGCTTAAATTGTCAAACTTAATTCCCAACAGCTGTTTAAATCTTGGGTGGTGACTGGGATGTTTACAATTATTGTGATTACTCTTTAATTAAAAGTAATTATTAGCACAGATTAACACAATGACAAATGGAGAATGAAATGTTTTGTTGAGGGCAGCTGGTGAACTGAGCAGGTGGGGAAGGGCTGTTGGTTGAGGCAAGAAAAGCAGAGTAGCCGAAACTCTCATGGTTTTCTCTTTATTCAGCTCATAATTTGGGAGGTGTTGGCATGTTCAGAGAGACCTGTTCCATCACACTGTGTTTTGTTAATTCAGTTCAGGATATTATTTAATGCAAGGTATTAATAAGCCATTATGCTTTATATTCCTTTGGAAATCTTGTTGCCGTGGGGCTAAGTGAATGAGAGCAACTTTTATATTTTTCCATGTAGCTGACTTGACTGACACTTAATGAGTTTTCAAGATGTTATTTCTGTATGGAATTTTGCAAATTTAATGACACTGCACCGCAGCCAAGAGACGGGAGGGGGAAAAAATATTTTCTATTCATCTGTATATATTTTTGGTTATTGTATTGTACAGATAAATTGTGCATGATTTCTTTGCCACACTTCTCGATCTATTATCATTAATGCTATAGATGTTTTTTTAAAAAAAAACCTTTCCTACAGAGTCAGCAGTGTCGCACGCTACCATTGCACCTACAGAGTTTACTAATCCCAGTCTCGCCCAATTATCTTTTATGAGTTTCAACTTGTCATTTCCCCTGCCTGCTCGTCTCTCGCCCGTTCCATCATTCACTCGCAATGCTGCTCTATGTAGTTGGCCACAATGTTTGTCTCCTTGTGTCTATGCACACATGATGATAATTCTGGCACAGGAACACATCCCAATGGAAAGCATTAAAATATAATTCAAGTCTGACGACCATGCAAGGATGTGGATAAGATGAATGTCTCTGCTGCGCAATTGTCTGTCTGTCCAGATGTTTTTTCTGTCTTTTTTCCCCTTCTCCTTCACTGCATCTGTTTTTCTGCTGTCCATCTGAGCAGTATTAGAGGTATCATTGAACTGTATCTCGAGAGGAGAATGGTTTTATCATCAGATGATGCAAGAGAGAGGGAGTAACACACTGTTATCCGGTTTGATTCCCTCTCAGTTCTCCTATGACTCACTTAATTATGGCTACTTTGAACTAATTAATATTTTTGGTGTCATACTTGCAGGTAAAAAATATGTTGGTGTTGAAAGTATTGACTGATTGTCTTTTTTATGACCTTTTTTAATGTTTCCAACTGAAATACAGAACCATAACAATAATACAAAATTGCATTGTTCAACTAATGCATTTTGGTACACTTACACTCTAAAAAAATAAATGCTGGGTTGTTTGACCACAAATTTGGGTCAAGTATGGACACACCCAAATGTTGGGTTAAAAATGTCATTTAAAATTTTAACCCAACTTCAACTTCCTCTTTCAACTATAAATTTTTAAATTACATTTTAACCCAACATTTGGGTTTGTCCATATTTGTCCTAAATTTGGGTTGAAAAACAACCCAGCATTTTTTAGAGTGTATAATAGCAAAGTAATTAATAATAATAATAATTGTTATTAAAATAAATACGCTATAATAATAATAATGGTGATGATGATGGTTTTTAAATATCCATGTGAAAAAAAAAGTATGACTGCAAAAAATACTGGTCAAACCAATTATCAAACTTTACAGAAACTTTACACGTTTCAGCAGCCATTGTTTCCAACAACAAATGTACTTTTGATATTTCTTAATTCTTCTTTATATCCCGTAAGAAAAGGTCAGACCTTATAAGTGTATTTAAGCATTTGTTCTAAGTACTTCAGACAAATATGAATAAGTTCTTTGTCTTTCATCATACATCGCAGCGAATACTCCCTCTCACTCAGCGCCTCACACCAGTTTGAATGAGTTCACGTCAGCGAGGAGTGTCATTTGAGCACTAATTGCTACACTGTTCTTTGTACTCTAGTCTAGAGTTTCACCACTGCAAACATCAGGTCAGGAATGAAGAGCAACTTTGGAGCGTGGCATGAATTCTTCCACAATAACATAGATATTCCACCTGCGGTGCGTTTGAGCCACAGCCAGGCCCACCATCAGCCCCTCATGTGTTTCATTTTTCAGACAGAAGAGTACAGGGGGACCTGTGGATTTTTCCATAACACTATCTGAGGAACCAGAGGATTCTACAACTGCCTGTTGTTCCACTATACTGAGACTTGATAGCTGCATTAAAAACTGATCCGACCTGATTAAAGCCAGAGAGGTGACTATTAAAAAAATGTGTTTTGTTAGTGCAGCATACTTATTTTAATCAGTCGGATTAAGAACGTAAAGTGATTAAGTTGTCTTTTTATATGTTAAAGTTAAATAGGGCTGTTTTGGCTTCCAAACAGAAAACTTCACACCTGAGATGGATTTTAGAATCCATTTCAGGTGTGAGCAATTTCGTCTAAAAGATTGAATAGTTGCTGCTATATGTCACGTTTAAGCGACGAGAAGTTTTCCTGTCAAAGCGAATTGCACCTTACTGCGCTTTACTCTCTCTCTCTATCTTGATCCATATGGCATTCAATAAATTTAATTTAATTTAAAATCACAATTATTTTAATGTTTGAGTTGTGGGTAATGCATGTGCTAATGAAAACAACGATACATTTTAAATTTGTACTAGCAACAAAAGTCATTTAAGTACAAGCCCAAGGCCCTTATTTATCGCCTGGAACCGTTTAAAGCCCTTTGAACAGTTTGCAGTTTGCACTGAAACTGTCTTTTGGACCTTCAACCATTTGGTGCCCAGTAAAATGCATTATTATGGAGAAAAAAAATCCTGGAATGTTTTCATCAAAATCCTTGATTTATTTTCGACTGAAGAAAGAAAGACGTGGACATCTTGGATGACATGGGGGTGAGTAGCTAAATTAACACCAAAAGTTATTTTTAAAGTGAACTACTCCTTTAATACTGCAATATGTTTTATATATGGATTTGCTTCCAATAAGGAGTTGGTGGGTCGGGCGAGGTGGGATGAAGGTGGAGCTTTAGTAAGTGAATGTGCTGTTTTATCTTTGTTTGTCTCAAGGACCCACGCGAAAACGAGATGTTTCTCAAGGGGTTATCCTCAAATTCAAATAAGTGTCCACCATATGCACACTTTAGAAAGTCACCATGCACCGGAAGTTGTAAGTCATCCAGTTACTGTTTGCAGACTCTTTCAAGAGAAAAACGGAATAAATACTGTTCGTTTTCTAACACACACACACACCCACACCCACACACAAAAGACTCTTTAAAGAGTTCTGTGAATTGGAATACTTTTTTTGTCACATACTGTTTTTGGAAGTGTGCGATTAACATGCTGTCATCAATTTATTCAAGTGAAAAAATCAAGGAATGCAATAGAGATGTCTGATTTTTGAATGAATAATTATTTAGAGATGATTCACAATAGCATACAGGCCTATATTTTTATTCAAATGATCTTTCAGAAGGGTAGGCTTTAACTGAATTGCTACAAAAGGGAGAAACATTAGACCTACTTCAAGAATTTTACTTCATTGACTTCGTTAAGTATTAGAATCTGAAAAATAACCACAAACAAAGAATGAGAAAGTCGCGTTGCCATATTACTCACATTTCTTCTGAGACAAATCAATTAATTATTTCTGTTGAATTGACAAGTTATCCATTTCTGCAGCACAAAGACACATGTGTTTCAGGGGAAAAGGTTATTTATTACCACAGAAGTATCCTCCTTTATGAAGAACAGGCACCATGGGCATGTATGTTTTTATTTTTTAAGCGCTCTGAGTGTTCTCTGATGGTTCTTAAACATTAACAGGAGGCGCTACCACCACACGGCTTTCACTTGGCTTCAAACGTGTGACTTCATCTTTCTCCAAGTGTTTACCTCTTGATGATGCTGCCATGGAAACGCAGTCATTTTGGAAAGGAAACGGAGGAATAAATGACAGACTATGATCAGACTCACACACTCTTGACTCAAGAAGGCTTGTCAAGTTCTCATAAATATTAGAGCTTCATTTGTTACAGTGTAAGAGCAATATTAATATCAGTTTGTTGATTTGCTTTTTGGGGACCTTCTGACTAATTGTTTTTCCATCCAAAAATAATAAACTTGACTTGATCTGAAAATGTCCACCAGTTCACTTGACACGCAAAATCAGATGCAGAGGTAAAGACAACTGATTATTTTGGCTGAAGTTTTGGTTGATGTCATAAGAAAGTGAACAACCCTCTATTGAAGTCAAGAGATATTCAAAAGTTGTGTAATTGGATGTGAGATCTCGTTATTTAATCCATCAATCCACTGCCAAATCCAAAGGGGAAAAATATAAAGAGACATTACAATAGTGGCATATGGTGAAATACAATATGAATGAGGCAAAAAAAAGAAGAAATTAAAATAATTCTAGCAAAGCTAACACAGACTGCTTTAAATGTATACAATTCAAATGATACTAAAATGGTATTGAAAATTATTGAAATAAAAGGATTAGTTCACCCAAAAATTAAAATTCTGTCAGTTTTTACTCACCCTCATGTTGTTCCAAACCACTATGTGTTTATTTGTTCTGCTGAACACAAAGGAAGATATTTGGAAGAATGTTTTAATCAAACAGATCTCATTCCCCATTGACTACCATATGTATTTTTTCCTACTATGATAGTCAATGGGGAATGAGATCTTTTTGATTAAAATATTCTTCCAAATATCTTCCTTTGTGTTCAGAAGAACAAATAAACACATAGAGGTTTGGACAACATGAGGGTGAGTAAATAGAATTTTCATTTTTGGGTGAACTAACCCTTTAATGGTATTGAAATTAAATGAAATTATGAATTAGCAGGTTCAGAAATATAACTGGGGTCTGCATCTACACACTGTGTCTGCAACTCATTTTGTTGACAGCATCACTGATTGTAATGGGTTCTATTTGCGTTTAGATGTCGCGGCACATCGCTCGCATCCGGTATACACACGATGAAAGTGTTTTACGGTACAATAAAGCATCTGGCATGACCTTTTTTACAGTGCAGGTGTTAATCTTCATTCATCCCTCAGCAAGCACACTGGAATAGCCCTTTCAGACCATTCATCTTACACCAGACAATAGTCATTTGTATGGATGTCACTTCCTTCAACTTGGGAGAAGAAAAAGTGGAATCATGTTGTATGTAAGTGTAACCAGATACTGAATTTATTAAAAAATGAACAAAAATATCTATACTTTTGCACACACAGCAGTCCTGTCACGTGGAGTGGTCCGTGGTTACACCCAAACACAATAACAAATGGTGCTCTGTCAGACGGGTGGAGTGCTGCATTTTTTGTCCCCATGAGTCTCATGTCTAGCAGTCATAATGTGCGCAGGCAGAGAGATGATTATGTAACACTGTTTAATATCAGTGTCCTCGTACTGATGGAGTAATTACCTAAATCTTCAGACTGTTTGGTTGTTGCACAAGATGTGCTCATACCAAAGCACATTATATGAATATTATACAAAATATAAATGCATATTGAAATATGACACTATTTATGTGATTTCCAGAGTCTCAGGAACGCAATGCCTCTCCATGGCAGGGGTACTTGGCTGAGAGCACCGGCTGGACGCAGGAGCTGTGGGCCCTCGCTCTCGCTGCTGCATGTTTACATCTCTTCTGGTGAGTTATGACAGGTTTTCCATGTGGAGGTTAGGTGAGTCTGTGTTTTGGCAGGTTTCTTCCTTGCTGGAATGAAAAAAGAAGATGAAGAGAAAAAAAACTTGGGAAATAACTGCAATGCAAGAGGGAGTAACCACCAGAAAACTCCAGAAACACATTACATCATGTCTCAGGTATTTTAGGAGACGAAAACCTGTGACTAATTACCCTTTGATTGTTGAGTTTGTGATAAAGGTAGCAAAAAACAAGGTTCGAGGATAACAATGTGAATATAAATCACATAAATGTCTGATGATATCTGTTACAAGCTCTGATGAACAGATATATCCACGTAACCAGATCTTGCATTAATGCATTCCACATTTGGTGTATTTTGTCTCTGTTCAATGACCCTAAATTGTCCATCATGATGGGTCCCTTTTTAAGCACATTCCCATTTATGGCTGCATTTTTAGCATTCCATTTTAAAAGTTTATTGGTGACTCAGTTGTTATTGTTAACTGAAAATATAGGCCTATATATTTTTAAATAATGCTGAAGTAAAATAAAATACAATTTAAATATTAGATGAAAACCCTAAACTATAACAAAATTTAAAATGCTGCCTTGTCACCTAAGTGAAATAAAATAGGGCTATTCAGTTTTGTAGCTGACGCTGGAAGGTCAGCTGAGGGTGATGATATTTTGGTGATTTCAGCTGTTAATGTTTATTTTAACTTTATAGTTTATTTTTGGACTTTATAGTTTATTTTTGGACTTTTGGACTTATTTTTGGACTATAGTTTAAATGTGTATTTCTGTATTGTGAATTTCATAATTTGGTTGCCGTTTGTATTTTAGGCTATTATTACTCTGTTGTTAAAGTTGAGTGTCATGTGACCCTGTGTGTAGCCTACTGATTAATTCAGCTGGACGTGTCAGCGTGACGAGATGTGAAACGTTAGTGCTCCTGATTTAATCTACCGTTGGTTACAAGGCGAATACGGTAAGTGTTTTAATACTTTGTATATTTGTTGGTTTGTGTTTGTAGTGGTGTTGTGTGTAAAATTATGGTTTGGTTTTCTTTCGTGTCTAGTTTTCACGGTGTCTCTAGAATAAATAAATGAAGTGGACATCAGTAGGCTACGTTACTTCGGTAGCGTTTTGTAACCAGCGAGTAGTTACAAGTTTAGTTGACATAATAAAATGACTAAAACTGAAATAAAATAACTTAAGCTAGCCTATATAGATATATATAAAAAATTATAAAAATGAAAGCACATTGCACGTTGTGTTCTGATGTCAACCCGATTTTCATAAAAGTTTGAAATAGGCTAATGCTGAAATAAAATAAAATATTAGATAAAAAAGCTAAAAAAAAAAAAACACGAAATTTAAAATGTTGCCTTGGGAAATCACTGAGAAATATATAATACTCTTGTTTAGTTGACATACTAAAATGACTAAAACTGAAATAAAACAACTAAAGCTATATATATATATATATATATATATATATATATAATTAAATTACTAAAAGCTGAAAATATAAAAATAGACATGAGACACGCAATAGACATCCTTTACGTTCCTGTATTCTAAGCATCAGTCTTAAAGCTTTGTATCATAAACCACAAGGTGTCATGTATTCTATGTTATAGCACATCTGACCTGTGATGTAATGGACTTTTCTATGTTCATGCCCAACTGTGTTGTCGTCAATGTTTTAATTTACACCCTCACACTCCTGTGTATCAACAGTGCACAATACTCTTTAAGCACACCAGCACAACCTTTGACTGCTTTTAAACGATTTTACAGCGGTGGGCCTTTTGCCCTTCACCACAGAGGGGCCAGTACCGCTCACAAAGCACAGCGGTTTTACGCATGACTAAATTGGGTGCCAAACATGGCGTTATAGAGATTAATTTTAAATGATCAATCACAAACTGGGAATAGTGGTAGTTTTAAAACATTAAACTCTGCCAGTTTGGCAGGGAAACCCAGTTTATGTAAATCTATGTTAAAAGTACACAGGGTGCATATTAAACTTCCAGGCTCTAGAAAAACACCAGAGTTTAGATATAAATGACTTAGCCTATCTGTCCTGGTCAAACTATAGTGTGAGACTTGCAGAAAGCCAGAATCCCTTTCCTATGTGCGAGTCAATAAGTTCATGATGAGGACATGATCCCAATAATGTAGTAGCCTTATTGATTGTCACTGTAAAGAACTGCTAAAGTCATTCTGTCATGTCCTGGATTGTGTAGTTTTGACATAAAACTCAAACTGGCCTTCAGCACAGTCTGCTTTAGTCTGGCACTGGCTGAGGCTGGTAATCTTGCACAGATACTGTGAGTAAGACAAGGCAGAGAGGCACAAATTTATCAGGACACATGTGGATTATATATTATTACGCCAAATTTATTAAACAGAGCTTTACCTCAGCAAAATATACAGTTCTGTCAGTGTCATGACAACTCTGAATGTTTGGCATGCTAATGGATATGACAGTGTATGTTTGGTCTTAGTGGAATATATCTGCTGCTTCTGAAAGCACACTGCACTACAGCAAATGCTGACCAAATATTTGAAGGTTGATCAGCAAGCTCATTGGCTACTGAAACAGCAGGAACCAATCAGCTGTGTTTTATGGAGAATGATGTGACTGTAAGCAGATTGAGTTTAGGACATATCAACCAGTGCCATTTAGAGTTTAATGACAGAACTTTGTAGTTTTTTATTACATTTATTTCCATGAACAAGAGTGATTTCTGATGTTGGTATGAGAATCCTACCATAATTTTGTATCTTATAACTTGGAAATGCTCTTCACTGCACATTAACATATTTTATTTTTGTATTACCGTACATTTATTTTAGAGAAATCAGTAAATAATGAACTGTCAGAATTGAATTGTGTGTCTCAGCAAAATTATAGTGACTCAAAAAATGAATAAATGATAAACATGCAGTTATATGGTGGATTATAAGCATTATGGCACTTCTTCAGCAGGTTAATCTCTCTCTCTCTCTCTCTCTCTCTCTCTCTCTCTCTCTCTCTCCTGACTTTCTTTCGATGATTTAATCCTTTTAGTATGAGTGGTAACATTTTCCAGCCCAAGTAGCGTATGACCTAGTTTGAAAAGAGATGCACAAATAGCATGTGGAAAACAGTTTAAATCCTGCTTTACTTCAATTTGAATAACTATAATTTTATAAAAATGTTTAGGTCATTTTACCTCATAAATCTAATGAAACTAGGTCAAAATTACTGAGCGATTATCACAACAACCGAAAAACGAAATAGAGAAAATACGGATTAACAAACCTATTGTAAATCTGCAGCTGAAATGAACCACATTGCAAGTCAGTCGTAATTGCTTGGGCAACTTCCTTGGTTTTGCCTACAGGCATTAGGGTTTACAAAAGCAATTGGCCAAAACAAAAAAGAGAACACTGCGTGTGTAGCCATTAATGGGATTGTTTAACAAAGTTAGATGCCTCACATGTGTGGTTCTCCACTAAATTAAAGGGAAAGGATGTTTTTAATGTTTTAATTCCCTAAAGATTCGTTCAGACCTTCATTATGGAAGACCTTCATTACAGAACACTACATTTGCATTTACATGTCAATGATCTTTGATAAGCACATTACCTTGTATGCCACATGTGTCTTATAATACCACAAATACACAATTAGGCCTAAATGATAGCAAACAGACCAGCAGTACAATTATGAAAAAAGTATAGCTTTAATCCACAGCCAATCAGCAACCTCAAATGTTTCATTGACTGTTTCTGAGTCCATTATTGCTTTGAAAAACGTAAATAAAATTTGTGTTGTGTTTGACCTTTTCGGCTTAAGTTTAAAGTTGTCATTGGGGTATAGAAAGCAACTGTAAACCTTAGACATTTGATCATGGTTCCCATGTGGCAATATCGTGTGGTCGTTGCGATGACATGTTGCTCATGTTCTCCAAACCCACAACATCTTCCATGTTTGTAAATATATTTGCCACAAGATATTGTTCCATTGCACGCCACTCTGCAAAAATCTCTTTTGTAGAAACAGTCTCTCTCTCACCCACTTCCTCTTTTAACATCTTTAGCAGATGTGTTTGTCCGGTCTCATTTTGCGCTCTCTCTCTGGCAACCCACTACAAACTCATTATCTGTAAAGACCGTTCCTCTTACAAACCAGGAATCGATTAATTCTGAACTTGCAAATGGCCAAAAGTTTTAGATTATTACTGTTTCTCATTGATTTGTGATTTGAGCTCTACAGATATATGTTGACTGAATGAGGGCAAGTTAAGAACCGTTATACTCTAAAATGAATAGAAGATCTTCTCATATTTATCTGTTGTTTAAAAATAACCATTACACCCAATTCTGGAAAAACACTTAAGAGATCCCTAAGGCATGTGGATTATTAGGAGCCAACTAAAACATCAATGGGTTTTTATTTAATGATAATAAACTATTGCACTTACAGATAGGAAACCTTGGCTTTTCACTCGATTTAAATCCAGCTGATGCCAAAGTGAGACGCACCTTTCTAGCAATGCCAGAATACATGGATGGATGCCAGTCATTGAGCTGGCATGCAATAATTTTTTTTTTTTTTTTTAATGATGGGAAAGAATTCATTCTTTGTCTTGTGTAAAAGATGAAAGATAAAAAAGGCATATAAAGTGCAATAAAATTTATTGCATGGCATGTAGGAGGAAAGGACTTTCTAGGTGTTTGTAATTTTGGTATTTGCAAAGTTATAGGCTTTTAAATGTGTCAGAATAAAGGGTTATTGCTAAAACACCTCATCCGAAATAGATTTAGAAAAGGAGGATAAGTTATTACCACCTATTATTATGTGGAAAGCCCACCACAGTTGCATGACCACAAACACATACGTTTCAATCAGAAAGATTTCAACCGGTCTTGACAATGTTCTGGATATATAAAATTAATTAAGATGGTGACTATAATATTTCCCAGATTTGTATTTTTGACATTTCTTGGGTTTTTTTTGTACTCTGTTAATACATTTTTACATTTTAATTTATTTTTACTTTTTTTTTCTAGAAATGTAGCAGTCTTTAAAGAAGGTGTGATTTGAAAAGTGGTTCGCAGAAATCTGATTGTGAGCAATATATAAAATATTATTCTTTAAAATTCTAATATAATGAATCACAGACTTGGAGTGTAATGAACAGGAGTCTGTGGTACCGTGTTATTTATCAAAGGGAGATGAACATCATGTTACATTTTCTCCATAGCACCTTTATTCAAATCTGAACCTTCCTGAGCAAATAAAAATAGTTCTTTTTTTCAATCTGCCCTAATATGGGCAATACTTCCATGCCAACTTTTGTTTAAAAAGAGGGTAATACAAAAATGTAAGCATACAAAACCTCAGCAAGTTATATAAACAACAGCAAACATCACTCCGATAAAATTGTTACATCATTGCAAATGTCATATTTTTGTTCTCAGACATTACTAATTCATTTGATCTTGTGCTTTGATATTTAACAAGCCAAAAAATGTGTTTCTTTGAAGTTACTGTAAGATAAATATCCCAGGTGAAGTTGATGTGAAATAATTACTAATACAGAACACATGAAAATAAAACACTGTTAATAAACTCAAATACACATGCTGCAATTTCCTCATATACAGACTGATTTTTTTTTAAAAGTGCTTGATATCGAATACGTAGAAATATTAGTGTTACTCAAAGTACTATATTCCTTCCATCAGAAGCAGATGCTATAGGATTTAGGTTTGTTTGCCATGGTGAGCAGTAGTTCACCGCTGTGATTGACTGGTAGATATAGGAAGAGAACACATGGTATGGGATTGCCTGTGGAAATGTCCTCTTGGAGTTCCCCCTGTTACCACTTTCCAGGGATTGGAACTCCACATTCATACCAGCCAACGAAAGGATGTGGTGTGCGCCTGCCAATGGCCCCGAAATTCACTGGCTCTTGTCTGTATGAGCGATAATATCCTGAAATCCACAAACGGCATCTTGTTACAATGCTGATTGATCACCCCCTTAAGCGGCAGTGAGCAAACACAAAGATTTGAGGCATCAAGTGAAGCCAAACTACAGAGCATGCTCAAAGATGTCGTACCTTGAGCTGTGGGTAGGTTGAGGGAGAGATTGTGTGGTCCTGTCCTTCCATCTAGATAGGAGTCCACAAACTGGCAGTGGTCCTCTCCGTGGCCAAATGTATCAGCGATGCTGTAGAATGTTTCTAAAATGGAAAACATTTGTAGCTTAAGTATCCCTTTGGACCCAAACCTCAGACAGTGCGTTGAGTTTAGCTAAGGGAAACTGTGGTTTGGATTGGATACGTTAGGCTTTAAGGCCAGCACTTCAAAAAAAACGACACACTAAGCAGTAGATCAAAGTTTTAAATGTGTTATGTTAGAAAGGAAGGTCTGTACCTTTCAGTCCATCTCCCATGAAGATCTTATAGCGCAGTGAGTTGCAGAGGACGACACCTACAAACTTTTTGTACCAGGTGCGCTTGACAAACTGACTTCCTTTACATGTACTATGGGCTGGGTTATACCTGAATGAGAATGGGACCCAGATGGGCTCCCCACCTAGAAAAGGAAATTCATTTTAGGTCATTACATTTAAAAAATATCATGATAAAAATGGAACAATGGTTCTTATAAAAAGACACCAGCACATCAGCATAAAAAAGCTAGTCTTTTTAGCACATGTAGAGAACATAAAACATAATAGAATATGATGTTTAATGATGTATCTCTTACCTGGGGGTCTCTCTATGAGCAGGGGATCATCTAGATTGAAGAAAACACAAAATTAATTACTATTTTTCAAAACATTTTAAACCAACAACCTACTGTATATGTGGGTTCAGACAAGAGAAGTCTCACCTGACTCTGTGACGTATGTTAAAGTTTCACTAAGTGGCCCCAGTCCAAAGATATTCTTTGCTTGAACTTTGAAGTAATACCTAAGAACAAGAATAAGAACATACACATATAAAATCTGCCATATTTAAAGCATGGTTTGCTGTCATGGAGAGACTATTTTCATGAAAGTAATGAAAATAGTTAATTTACAATGAGAGCAAAAGGATTGAATGACAAGGGATGGAGGAAACTATTAAAGGGAAAGACAATTAAAGGAAAGACAACAATTTGAGGAAAAATAAATGTCATGAAGGCAAAAGGGACTGGAAATTAAAAGAAAGAAAAGGAAAATGAAAAATAGGAAGAAGGTAGACAAATAAAGGGAGGAGGAAAAGAAAGGAAATTGTAGGACAAATAAAGGAAACAAAATGGATGTGAAAAAAGAAAAAAGATAAACTGAAAAAGGAAATGAAAGCAAAATCGGGAAAATGAAAGGAAAAATTTATAGGAAAACTAAGAGGAAATGAAAGGAAAGAAAAGGGGTAGGATAAATGAAGGAAAAGAAAACTTTGAAGATTGGAAAAAGGAAAAAGTGAAGCCAAAAAAAATAAAACCAAAGGAATGTATAGAAATGAAAATAAAATTAAAATGTTGAAGAGGAAAAGAGGTTGGAAAATAAAAGGAAAAGGAAAGGCCACAGTTAGAATGTGCATTTATAAAATGCATGAGAGGAAATTATAAGAATGAGCTTCTGGCTAAAAGAAAAGGCTGACAAGGAATAATGACAAGAAGAGGCTGCATGTCAAAGAGGGTGCGCAAGAGAATAACACATCAACATGGAATTTCCAATCTGACAAAACCTCTTTGTGACAAATACCAGACCACTAGCACTTATTCTGACTCTGGCACATCCTTTACCTCTGAGGATAAATTAGACAAGCAAAGAAATTAAACCAGAGAACTGCGATGAGGTTCAAAGGGCTGAGCTAACAGCACTGTTCTGCCTGTGAGAAGCTGTTCAGTAAGCTCATGCTTCACTTAGTTTAACTCGGGACCCGTTTAATGACATAAAATCAGCACTGCTGGATCAAATTAGCACAGCCACGTGGAAACTCTGACCAAAATAAAGAGAAAATGGACAATTACAGTCAAACCGCCAGAGGGAGAGTGATGGGAGGGGGACCTGTCATATTTCAGTGAGGATGTGGATGTCCATGTGCAGTTTTCCTTGTCCTTTTGACCATATATTACTAAGAATGTGTGTGTGTGTGTGTGTGTGTGTACAGAATGTGTGTTATTTTTCCTTCATCTACTGACCATAATTCTTCATGGAATTGATGAAAGCTCCAGTCTCGATATGGAATCCAAGTGCTTTGTCATTGTTGCTTTGACTAAGAAGGAGCTGTTATTGTCCACAGTATGGCCTTTACCTAGTTCTAAAAGCTATTGCAAATCACTCATAAAACTTATCAACACTTCATGTGCGAATTATAAAGTTGTCAGTCACTGAGCTCGGCTGAGAGGCTATAATAACAAAGGTTTCTAAATGAATCCCTGGGGACAATAAAAACAACTTCATCCTTACATTCCACATTTGATGTATGAACCAAACATCTGTAATGAGTGCATTTGCATTCAAGTGTTTTCTCAAGGTAGTGGAGGAGAGAGTCTGCCTGCCTGGGAAAGTGTACAAAACAAATGTCAATCAAACCTGGGGTGTTGCACACAGCTGCCTGCATTTATGCATGTGTGAGTAACCATTGTGCAGGAGTAGATGAGATCTGTGGATGATTTTTGCATTTTCGGTGCTGATTTTGAAGCTAAATCTAACTGAATAGGCAGAAAACATTTAATAAACCAACATGCATAAGGGACTTTGCGTTTCAATTTTGCGGAAATCTGTAGAACAGTTCATGGGTGTCGTAATGCACCACTGAAGGCATGCTGCTTGGTGAAGAAAGCGTTTAGAAGGGTCTGGTAGGCAGAAATTACTTCACATCCTTGGAAAATATCCAGGCAGCCCATAAACACCTCCTTTATCTACTGCTGCTATAATGTGTGGGTAATAGCAATATAGCAAAATAGCAATTTCTTTAGTAAGTAAAAACACAACAACTCACTTTTGCTTGTGTTTTTTGGAGGGTGAGGAGAATAATTATTTAGAATTAAATCATTATTAGGGCTCTCAGTCTAAAAGATCTGATTTCAAGAAAACTAAATAATACACCTTTGTGTAATTATTAGATCAGGACTCCTATATTATGGTCAGAAAAAATGTTTAGAACACATCTAAACCCGTCCCAGCCCCAGACGTAAGCATGATGTGGTAAAAGAACGGTTCTAGTCCAGCAAAGAGTTGGTGCCGCTTTGGAACCAGTTTTCCCGGCCGAGAACCGGTTCTTTAGCTGTCGAAAAACATAGTACTGGTTCGCGCGCAGGCACCGGCTCCGAACCGGCTTTCATAATGCTTTGGTGGAAAAGGGGCCAACTAATCCTCTACCTTTTAAAACTTTAGGGTCAGTAAGATTTTGTAATGATTTTGAAGTCTTTTATGCTCACCATGACTGCAGTTTTAGAAATATTGCGAAATACGGATTACAATTTCAAAAAACTCTTTTCTATTTTAGTATATTTTTCATATATTCCTGTGAATTTTCAGCAGTCATTCAATATCCTTCTAATATGCTGATCTAATGCTCAAGAAACATTTCTTCTTATTATCAATGTTTAAAACAGTTGTGCTGTTTTTTGTGGAATGGCATGATTATGTCTTTACTGTCACCTTTGATCGATTTGATGCATCATTGCTAAATAAATATATTACTATCTTTCAAAAAAAAATGCAAATGACTTTTGTCAAACTTCCAGTCTGGGTTTGATTGATCAGTTCCTATCTGCTCCAAAGACTGAATGAAACAAATATGTCAAACTGAATGGATGCATTAACGAGTTATGACATAATATGACAGCCCTACTAATTATATATTAGTCCCTTGCTCCCATGACTTAACCTGTCTTTTATTGAATATATTCAACTACATCTTAGATCAGTTAACTTGTCAGAGATTGTTGAAGACTTAGAAAAATTGTTTGGAAAAATTTACATCACCAAAACTATTCCTAGGTGATGTTGCACAACAAGGGGAAAATAAATGACCCATTCATATAAATTTATGTCCAATAAAGGAAGTGGAAATGATTTTGTAGATTTGTATACCAGCAAGCCTTCATCATATTGTTGGATTAAGCATGATTCAGGAAGGCTCCCAAAAGATCTTCATTGAGAATGTGTTCCAGTTGTCTTTTTGTGAGCCTTTACAAGCAAACTGCTTTGTATTCAGTTTCAATCATTGCAGATTATGTAAATGAATGAACACATGAATGAATGTGCAGGAAACATGCAAAGCATGTAAAATAGTGAATGAATTGATGGGATATGTTTGCATCTGTGTGTCCTAGGCTAGATCGCACCTGGAATTGGGCTTGAGGTTTTCAACAGGAAGGTGTGTTCCACTTGATGGTCTGGTTGACCATCTGTTGTTTAAGACATCGTCATAGGATGCACTGTGTACCATGTAGCCTATAAAAGAGAGAGTGAACTATTAAACCATGCACTAAATGTGAGATATTCAAACAGATTCAAATAAATGAGGAACATTATGTCATGTCTGTGCAGGGATTCTTCAATATAATCCTAGTTCTTTATTACGTCATGGAAGGGCTAAACTCCTGCCAAGGCAGCAGGATGTATATAAAGCATATGTGCGTATTTTCCATCCTTTAAAATGAAAGAGAGAGGCAGTGCAGGAGTGAAGCTTTATGAAAGAAGGGAGGATGACTGAAAAAGTAAATATAAAGTAACATACATTTTTAATAAAGGAGATTTGTTACATAAATTACCATTTAAAAGTTTAGGATCGGTAAGATTTTTAATGTCTTTGAAAGAAATCTCTTTTGAACATTTATATGACAAAAGAAAAAATCTAGTCTAAAATATTTTAAAATGTTATGTATTCCTTTGCAAAGCTTAAACCATTACTCCAGTCTTCAATGTCACATGATCCTTGAAAAATCTTTCTAATATGCTGATTGAAGAATCTTACTGACCCAAATTTCAGGTGGTAGTATATATAAATGCACATCCAAACACATTTAAATTACAATTTAAAATGATAAATACATATGCTGAATTTGTTCATGTATTAATAGTAAATATAAATGCTTTTAGGTCTAGTTAAAACTACGTAAAGCAGCATAAAAAAACTATTCAGTAACATGAGATTGCCTTGTAAAGTTTTATTCAAGAGCATGTGGACTTTATTTTTCATGTGTTGAAAAAATTGCACCATTCATCTAAGCAACTTTATCAGTTGACTGTTGGCAGGGAATCCCCTGAATTTAAAACTCCTTACACATCATCTTGACACTAACAGTGGCTGTGGGAACTGCCTCTTTTTATGCGTGAATCAAGATGAATCTGTCAGGGTCAATAATGTTGGAGCAGTGTTACATATTGCTTTGTGTTTGGAAATACAAATTAAATGAAAACCAGACAGGATGTAAGACAATTCCATATACTACACTTTTACAGATTTCATACTTCAGTATGTGGTATTTCAGATCACAATCTTGCATAATTTTTACAAAGCACACACAATCCATTTCAATCAATTACGTAACAAGCCAAAATAGTGTATCATAATAATAATGAAGCCCTCCCAACACAGCTTCTTTCAATGCAAATTAGGTAAATTATGGAATGTACCAATTTACAAATGTCAGCTCTGTTTGCCTGCCACAATTAAAGCGATAATTCACCCCAAAATGAATATTCCTTAATCATTTACTCATTCTCATATTGTCCCAAAGCTGTATAGATGTTTTTTTCCTGTTGAACACAAAATAACAAATTTTGAAGAATGTTGGTAACAAAGAAAGAATGGACAGGGAGGGAACATTCACGACAACACCGGAGTTTCTAAAATTCTGCACCCTGGCAAAAGTTTCAGTTTCGGTTTCAGACCGGATACTGCATTTAGACTAACAGCCAAAAAAGTGGTGGTTTTGATAATACCTGCGTTCGTGTGGACAGGGCCTTATCCTAAAAAAAAATCAACCCTTCTCAAATTTAACAGTTAATTACTCATTTGTGATTTAAATTTGTCCTAAGCCCGATATTTCCTAAGAGAAAGCTTGTAATTTTATTTGAGCAATTGTGGTCAATTTTCAGTATTTTTAAATAATAATGAAAAAAAGAACTGTTATAGACTGTCACTCACCAGACACCATGTCATCTTTCAGTGGAAGTGCCCAGTCCAAAATCACAAAGGAGTGACAGCCCTCCATAGCAACCACGGTGACATTATGGGGCTTGTTTTTGGGTGGCTGCTTTTGATTAAATGATTGTTGGTCCTTCTCCATCAAGTCTGCTAAGATATCCACTTGCAGATACTCCAGAGCCTCAGTGAGGGAGCAGGGAGCTCCAGGGTCCTTACGGATGTAGTTTACATAGGGAGCTGAGAGCAGGAGGTGAGTGAGGACAAAAAGAGAAAAGCAAAAGATGTGAATTGAGGAAATAAAGAAAGGCAAATACATTTTTACTGAGCATTTGACAATTTAAGTGATAATCTGAATTCCTGTCATAATATCTTATAGTATTTTGGTTTCCCCCCTATTGCTTTAATGGCAGAAGCACAAGTTTGTGTAAAACCTGAAGATCATGTTTTCCGGCATGATTTGAGATTTTCTTGAGCTTCACTGGAAACTATCTGAACCTATAAAGAGTCAATTCAAATAATCGAAACATTTGTATTATTTATTTTGCATCATAACGTTTCTTTGCTTTGAATTTTCCCCAGGTACTTTACACAAAATAAATCCCAGATTTTCAATTTATTATGTATAGACTACCGTTCAAAAGGTGGGGGCTATTAAAAAAATAAATAAATAAATAAATAAAAACATCTTTTATGCTCACTAAGTAAAAATGGTAATACTGTCAAATTTTGTTTTCCATTTTAATATAGTTTAAAATTAAATGTATTTTTTTATAGTATAGCTGACTTTTTAGCAGCCATTACTCATGTCTTTATTGTCATATGCCCCTTCAGAAATCATTCTTTAATAAATCATTTCTTATCTTTAATGTTGAAAAAATTCAATTTATTTGAAATAGAAGTCTTTTGTAATATTTTAAATGTCTTTACTGTCACTTTTGATCAATTCAATGCATCCATTCCTGAAAAAACAAAAAACAAAATTGACCATAAACTTTTGAAAGGTAGAGTACATAAAAAGCCTTTGGCTTTCAATCTGTATGTTTTATTAGGTACATCTAGTAATACAAAAAGGATTGCAAAACATCCATGGACGTTCGTGCAAACTGACAACAAATAACTTGGAAGTACCGTTCAGTAAACATTACATTTCTGTTATGTTGTTTGCATTAACTTGTTGTCCTAGTTTAAGAATGTACCCAATATACGCTTGCTCGTGGTTGCAGACAATAAAAGATTCATTTGTTGATATTTTGCTGTAGACTTTTCCTGTTGGCTCAATGAAATTTTGTTATTTCTGTCGTTGAACCCAGTGCCAGCTGGATCCACAGCTGTGAACACTTCCAGAAACCCCTGTCTGATTTGGCCACAAGATTCACACCTGGACCTAATCAAAAGCTCCATGTGATGTTGAACCCCGATACAGAACAAAAAACACACTTCTGTGCATGTGCCTCCGCAGTGACCAAATGGGACTCACACACAAACAAGCTGCATTGAGTGCACTCGTTACGGGTGATAAAACGAAAACCACAATACAGTGTGTGAAAAGGAAACTACTGATAACTGAACAATGCATGCTAAGAAGAGTCAAGACATGTCTTCTAATATTTTTATACAGCACAGCTGTATACAGCTGGTTACAGCTACATTTTTAGTTTTTTGTACGCACAGAAACTGCTAAAACTACTGTATTCACACCTACAGAACCAGTGTGAAATACAATGGATTTTTTGGAGTATCTGGAGAGCAGAGAACACCCTAGGATATTAAACCCATAAATATTAAAAGACACGTCTGAGGTTTGGGCCAGAAGGAAGCCTCTCTCAGCTGATATCAGCACATTTAGCTCATGTCGTTTTATTTAGGGCTTATATCTTGACATGTTTCACTGTTTAAATGGCTTGCACATGTGTGTAAGTATGTGCCTGTTGTGGAGCCCAAAGTCTAGAGTGTCAGGATTTATTTCTCCAAGCATTGAGGATAAGACATTTTACCAAAGAGTTGTGTTCTCTGTGTTGGTATTTATAGGTATGAAGCTTGTTTTGGTCAAACCGGACCAGGAAATGTTGATGTTGAAGTGCTTCTCCTCAATCTATATACTGGCTCTATCATTCTAATGTATGACAGCTTCCTCAACTCAGTTTTACTCTTGCACCCATTAGTAATACTCACATTATGAGGCCAAATCCTGTAGCCACAGCCTGTAACATGCAGTATTTCTCTACAGGCACAGCTTGGTTCCTTGGTTCTTTTAATAATCATAGTTTTGAATTTGAAGGGCTCAGCAGTGCTTCTGGCTCCAGTGGTCTAAATGGTGCTGATATCTCTGTTTCATTTCAAAGTTCTGCTAGGCAAAGTCATTCTAATACAGCAATATAAATGCATTACAATCACCAACTTAGGGACCATTGAGGGCCTCCCTCATAAAACAATGAAGAGTTGGCTAATAATGTTTTTCTCATTCTTCTGCTGTTTTCCTATGTATCTAGCCAGAGAAGTTGATGTCACACTTCTGCCAAGACAAGCACATCAGAGGAGCCGTGAAACAGCAGGAGTTCTTGGATTGCTGGCTAATTACCAAAAAGAGAACGGAGGTAGTGTGACCCCTGTCTTTTCATAATACATTCATTACAAAAAAATGCACCTTAATCAATGATACCTGACACATGTCCATTGTTAACCACAGATTTTAAACAGTCAATCAAAAAGGCATTTCAAATATATAACATAACATGAATATTAATTAATCAAAATAATAATTTAATCCCATATAAATATTTAATTGCAAACATTAGACAACCGAAAACGTGGCTATAGAAGCCAATAAAATATTTTTTATTTAATTAAATTTATATATATGAGCTTAGATACTTACAATAGCAAAGTGAACTTCCCTTCTGCACGTGCAATACTGTAAAGTCAGTGAGGGCAGAACTAAATTTGCCTGATCACTAGCCAAAGCTCCAGCTCAGCATAACCATTTCTGAAACTCATCTGGCAACTGGCAAAGTGTCTGCATGCAAACTGGACCTGATACAATGTTCCAGAGCTAGTTGTATAGCTTGTGGAGATTTAAGTTCGGAAAGATGGAGTCTGTTGAACCTGATGTTGAAAGGCTATTACTGTCAGTCTTGGTAAAAACTTGACAAAGCTTGACTAGAGTAAGGTAAGGTTGAAATAGGATTGCATAATTTTTGCACTAATCCATTGCTGAGTGGAAAACAATTGCATTATTTTATACAATTGCGATGTTTACACAAATATGAATTATTGTTTGAAACAATATCCTAATAGCCTGTATCCTATAATATAACATTTATCCTCATAACACACTTGGAGTATTTGGGAAGGAAGCCCAAACCCACAGACATTCATCCATAATTTATAGAGTGGTCTAAATACTTTCACTCGGGCATTCTCAAATATTTCCTACAGAAGCTGCCCACATGAAACATCCTGAGAGCCTGTAAAGTCAATGGCCTCTAAAATGGCCTCTACCAACACATGATATGTGGTATTTGTTGCGGGTGTGAGGGTTGACAAGGTTAGTTACACTATAGCCATAGCGAAGAGACCCCTAAAAGTAGAAACACTTAGAGTAACATGATCCAAATAGGGAGGGTAAAGGTAAAGACATGTCTTTTGTTTTTCCCTTTTTATAATACTCTACCACTCAAAAGTGTGAGGTCAATAAAGACATTTTTCAGCAAGAATGCATTAAACTGATCAAAAATTACATTTTGACAATACAAAAGTTTCCTATTTCAAATAGACGCTGTACTTTTGAACTTTAAATTAAATAAAAAAAATAATGCATCAAGGTTTCCCCAAAAATATCAAGCATACTGTTTTCAAACATTGATAAAAATAAATGTTCCCTTTCAGTCGCTCACGTTCGACGTTCTGTCGACGTCACGTCTTCCGTTCCCGCCTTCAGGGAATAAGGGTTACATTAGTAACCAAGACGGTTTTTGTGCACCAAATCAGCATTTTGGAAGGATTTCTGAAGGAAATCATGTGAGACTGAAGACTGGATTAATGATGCTGAAAATTCAGTTTAGCAATCACAGGAATAAATGACACTTTAAAATAATAAAATAGAAAACGTCTCGGTTACGTATGTAACCCTCGTTCCCTGAGTACAGGGTTGGGGTTAGGAGTTCCCAGGACGAAAGGGAACAGTTATTATAAATTGTAACAATATTTTACAATATTATGGTTTTACTGTATTTTTGATCAAATAAATGCAGCCTTGGTGAGCATAGACATCTTTCAAAAACTGTAAAAAATATCAGTAACAGACCCCAAACTTTTAAACGACAAGTGTACACATTTACTAGTAACTTCTTGATATAGCAAGGAGGTCAAATCACATAAATGTTTGCTTATTTTGTATGAAAGAACCTTTAATCTTGGCATTAACATTTGTGTCATATCTTGATATTTTTTAGCTGAATTGCATTCACACCTTAATTTCAATGTATTTTCAGTGTGACTGGATTGCATGATTCAAAATTGGATGGGTAAAAAATTCTTTGCAAACCCATTAGTAAAGGATGGTAATGGGTCTAGAAGCAAAGAAATGAGGTGAAAAGTTTAAAATGCTCTCTCCAGTGAGAGAAATTTGATTCCAAGTGTAATAGAGTGAAATAATTTGAATCGAGTGAGATAATCACAAGAGCGTGTGATTGTTGTCTTTTTCACACTGCGAGAGCAGAATAATGAAAAGAACTTGCAACACAGGACTTTAACGACTCAGTCTGTCAAAGTGACATGTTTATTTACAGCATAAACTCATTTATTACTTGTGTAGCTGAATGCGGATAATGAAAACATGTTTGCATTTACATCTTCATTAAATGTGGTGAAAATCTATCCCAGACACTTCAGGATGTAGTTTCGGTGATGCGATCACAATTGGATCAAACTGTGTGTCCAAACTGTATGTTTTGTGTGTATTTATGTATATTTGGCATGGGGGTCAACTGAAAATGCATGTTAATGCATGGTGCAAAAGCATACAAACACAAATTGATTAGGCTTAAGGAACCAACAATTTTAGCAATGATAAAAGTTGGGCAGCTGAAGAGTACGAGCTTAGTCAGTGCACAACAGTAGAATATATAGGGTAATGATAATCATAGAACCTTTGCAATCATTTTGGTTATGAATTCATTCAAGTGCTTACAGAAGAGCTGTGTCTCTCTTTGAAAACTTTTAGGAACTCAGCTGATTGAGTGAAGTTTGGAAAAGCATTTCACTACTGAGGGACAAGAAGTATTTGCATATAAATCCTACCTAAGGTCAGCTGTGTGCACTAATTTATTTGCTGCTTACAACATTACCAAGGGAATAAGCTACATTTGTAGGCCAGATAAGTTTCCTTCACATTCACCATTCAACTCTCCAGTGCCTCACATCTACAGGAAATGCTGTGGTGATTGGAAATAAATTAACTGCAAGTGGCCAGTTGTGTTTCCAGAGCGGTTCAATCTCAACATGGTATTGCTTGGAACCAGAGTATTAACTGTTGTAGTATGTAGTAAAGCAAATATATTACCTGTGAACCGTTTCTTTCCAGCCACATCAAATTCAGAGGAAGGGGTGTTGTTAAAAGGCCTTGTCTCAAGAGTGGGAGCCAGTGTTGTAGGAGTCTGTGTTGTGGGAGCCAGTGTTGTGGTGGGAAGTGGGCCTGGGATTGTGGTGGTCTCCACAAAAAGTTCATCTGTAAGATAGAGTTGCAATCAAAAACAGGAAGAGTAAAAGTCCACAGGATCCAACCCCACAATAGCCCAAAAGTTTTTGGATGCTTATGTATTAAATAAAATATTAAGCCATCCAAATACTTTTGGGCCATTGTGAGATTGGATCCTTGTGACTTTTTTATGTAATGCCATTTTACATTACATAGTAGTGTAACAGAGTAGTGAGAATGTGACCTCACTGTTCTTTATGGTTACTATACTCTAGCCCAGGGATTCCTGTCGCAATGAGGAGATTACTATTGGGACAAGCCAAGGAATTATTAAAACTGTATGTAAACAAGCTTGTCCCTGAACTTGGCAACATTGGCTGTCTTGTGTTCAAACCAGCCGAATTACATAACAAATGATTATACAAGAAGTTTTTATTCAAGAAAGGTCATCCAAGTTCGAGCATAATGAATCATAAAGATCTTCCCTTTGCAACTTATAAAGCCACTTAGTATGGAAAATGTAGAAAAAAGTGTAGCCATTAAAAGGGTTCATTTCTGGTCTAATGAGCAAGTGGTCTGGGAAGTCTCTACTAATGAGCTTGTAGGAGCCATAGGGCTATTGATAATGTTACTTAATGTCATGGTTGTATGTAACTATTGTCTGCACTCCCCCCTGTGGTAAGGGGAAGGAATTGAACCCCTTTTTGGGGACTTCCTGAAGGTAGCCATCTTAAACAGGAAGTGATGTGGCATCCTGGAAGGGATGTGGCATAACCCCGGCATCCTGGCCAAATTTGCCCAGTGGCCTCTGTCCATCATGGCCTCCTAATCATCCCCATATATACCAATTGGCTTCATCACTGTCTCCTCTCCACCAGTAAGCTGGTGTGTGGTGAGCGTTCTGACGCAATATGGCAGCCGTCGCATCATCCAGGTGGATGCTGCACATTGGTAGTGGTTGAGGAGATTCCCCCCTCTATGTGAAGCGCTTTGAGTGTCCAGAAAGGCGCTATATAAATGTGATGAATTATTATTATTATTAAGTAAAAAAAACTCCCAAGAAGGACATGCAGACATGCGGTAGGCCCAATCAAGGCCTACATCTGGAATGATTAAGCCATGAGTGACGCGTATCGACAGCTTTGAAAGGATTCTGAAATTCATCCAATGCGTGAGTAAACACGGGTGAACTTATTTCTAAAAGCTGTGGTGGAGAATTTTGGCTTTGATCAATGCATGGTACAAGAAGCTGATGCTTATCTATACATTGTGGCCTGCTGATTCTATGGAAAGCTGGATAATTGATTGTGCTTGTTTGTGTCAAACATGGCTGATGAAATGTCCAAAAATGAAAAGGATGGAGTTGAACAAAGCATTGGATCACCTTAGTTCTATGCGTAGGGGAAAACTTGGTGTGTGTACACGTAGGATGAATGAAGTAAAGGGATTGCTTGCTGAGGGTTGTGATGTGGAATCAATAAAAAGAAGTGCAGAGATATTTTTTGAGATATTTCAGAGATGAGTTGAATCAGGTGTGTTTGATAAGGAAGAAAGAGAGAGTGTTAGTGTGCTTCCAGGAATAGGGTTGGGAAACACAAATATGAAGCAGGGTTCTAAGCTAAGGTTTAACTTTTTCCCAAGGAGCACGTGTGCTCCTAAATGAAAAAATGTAGGAGCACACAAAGAAATTTTGGAGTGCAGTGAAAATTTTTCAAGTAATAGAGTTTATCAAACTATTTATTATACACTACGTGTGTGCTGCTCCTCTTTGTGTTCATCTATGGTGTGAAACCATCGATTTGTTGAAGTATAAATCACACTTTACAATCACTTTCTAAAACAGAACAAGGGGAACGTGTTGCTCTTTTCCACTGCACATTGGCACACTTGTGCAGTGGAAATCTGCATCTTTCCATTGCAGAGGCTCTTTCCACAACATGGAGGAGAAACTAGTTTAAATGAGTGTATGTAGTACTTAGTATTAGTATCTACTGTAGATTTAGTCAACTAAAACTAAAACAATTCAGATGACTAAAATATAACAGGTTTAGTTCAATTGTAATGCCTTAAAGGAGAACTCTGGCGCAAAATGAACCTTTGGTCTAATAAAACATCGGTACCTAGTCAACCGTTCTCTAAGATTTGTTTTCAGGATAATCGAATGTAAAGAGTTTTATCTCAAAATAGTCCCACACTAACACAGTAACATAATGAGGGTCCATATATGCAAAATGAAGCATTGAGAACTTTGTAAGTGTCCAGACAGTTTAATAAGAAGATACTTTATAAAGACAGTTCACTTCGTGTATACAGACAGCCATCTTGGAAAACAGTCACGACAAGTCAAACCACAAATGTCATGCTGAGTGAGCTGAACTGTATGAACGGCGTTCGGGGATCGACTTATCGAGAATATTTTCTAAGATGGCTCCTTGTAGACGGGGTAGATACTACCATCCATCAAAGTTTCAAGTCTCAACAACTTACGGTTTGGTCTGCCTGATCACGTTTAGGCAGGAATGTTGATATTTGAAAATCCTAACATTTACAATAGGCTTTCAGTCACTGATCTATATAGAATGATATGATCATTATATAGATCAGTGGTTTCAGCACTATGTGCTTGAGCCCCTTAAAAAGAGGGAATGTATGTACCTTTGTAAACAACACCAAACAAATGGCATCTGTAAAATTAAAATTAAACGGAGTACAAATGGCCATGCGAAAAACAAAAGTAAACTTCTTGAAGCTTGGCTGCCAGTAAACAAAAGAATCAACCATCATCAT
Source organism: Cyprinella venusta (assembly GCA_038021265.1). NCBI lineage: Eukaryota > Metazoa > Chordata > Actinopteri > Cypriniformes > Leuciscidae > Cyprinella > Cyprinella venusta. The sequence goes on from CM075876.1 coordinate 22,792,323, forward strand.
TCATCAGTATCAACAACATCATCAGATCCCATGCTGATTTAGCTCACATTCAGAAAGAAATGTGCTGCAGCATTACTAACCTTTGAGATTTAACACAATATCAGCAAGGATTGGAAATTCACTCTATCTAAATTGTAATTGCATGTTATAGATCTTATTGGAAAGAATGCCAGGCTTCTTAAATATTCTCAATTTCTTCAAACTTCACAAACTTTGAGTGTGCTTTGAATGGCCACATCTCAAAATCCAACCAACAAACAATTATTAGAACCAAGACCCCGTTCTACATTTTTTTTTTCAATAAACAGTTATACTCTCCCGACTTTCCTGCTGAAATCAAAAGTCTGCTGTCTCCATACCAGTTCCTTAAATGGACAGTGTATAAATTATGCCAACCGCGTCACCAACTAGAAATGCAAAAATGATTAATGTTTACACTGCCAATTATCAACAGATAATCCCTCGCTAAACTGATGCCAGTGGTTAGGCCAATGTTGCTATGTCAGACTGATTAGGAAGTTCAAACAAACACACCAAGTGTGTACACTCTTAGGAGTAGATCAATCAATCTTTGAAATGACCGTTTCCTACAAAGGAATTTCTCCAAAAACTCATCACAGGCAGATTTAAAGCACAACAGAGGTTATTCAGTCATAAGAGGATATCCTTTGAGGTTTACTGTGTACATCCTTCCTAACTCGCATTATCCTTGGAATACTGAATCTAAATTACAGGGGATCAGGTCTTGTGGGTACTAACTACATGCCTGTGACAAGACTCATTATATAAGAGCCAACTTTAGTCACAAACTGGGCCAAAAAAGTAGAGTATCTTTTGCATCATTTTTGCATTTACACACATTACACCATTATGGGAAGGACATTGTGTTTTGTGTGCCTGCAAAGAGTTCATCTCACCTTCAGAGTAGCAGTTAAGTATTCCATCAGCATCCAGTATTGGGAAACCATTCGTATCCAGTCGGGAATAAAGTCCAGGTGGACATGTAGGCTCAGCAGCTAATGTTGACGGCTCCAATGTTTCTGTTACCATTTGTGTTGTTGTAGGTTCTGTTGTTGTTGTAGTTGAGGTTGTAGTGGTTGTAGTCCTGGGTTTAGGGCGGTCCAAGCCCACAATGGGTTTTCCTCCAACAGTAAGATACTTGTCACTTGGATTAATCACAGGTCGACTGTCCCTTCCATTACCAAATAATGCTAATCCTTCCTGGTTTACAAGTGGGGTGCCCTGGTCATCTAATATAGCAAAAAGAGTTAAAAGTCAGTTTAAAACATGCTGCTCATTTCTTTAGTTGTCTATAGTATTAAGTTAAAATGGTAATCCACTCACCAAAGATAGTCTTTCCATCCTCTCCAAGAATAACTTTTCTGGGTCTTCCCCTTGAATCTTGAAGGACTCTTCCATTTTCATTCATTAGGACACCCTTATCCAGATCTACTATCTAAAAGAGTGAATGAAACTTTATAAAGGAGAAAAATCTTTAATCTCAAATCTCAAAATCTCAAAAATTGAGGCAACAGTCAAACAGTCCTGTTTGAATAAGTGTCCCTGGGGTTCCCTGACTGTGGAGTTTCCATGCCTAGGGAGACATGTCTATTCACATGACTGTCTTTGCTTACGTTAAAGATAATTTTGTTTGGACTGCAGTACCCACTGATTGATAATTGTCTCCATACAACAGACGTAACAGAAGTCTTGGAAATGGGTAGGGTCACTTTCAGGGCTACAATCCTGCCATGGCTCACTTTATGCTAAATCTTTCATGGTTTATAAACTGGAAAATGAAAAGAAGTGCATAACATAAAATTCCCAGTAGAAAATAAACTAATATCCTTTATTACATATTTTTATGGATTTTAAGTTATTCAGGGCTGCCAAATTTAGCAATAATTAACGCTACAAGTAAACACACCCATTTCGTTCCATCAGGACCTGTGATATGTCGGACTCCATTTGGTTTTACATTTTCATCAGATGTTGAGGATACTCTGCCATTTGCAGCTGTCAGATTCGGCCGTCCATTTCTGCCTGAACATGGATATGTGTAGAAATGAGTTAAAGTGTACTTATGCACACACTGGAATTGTACGTACAGCATGTGCATCCTTGCAGACATCATAATGTTTACCTTTTCCATAACTTGGTTTGTAGCCATTGGCTGGAGTGTTTTCCTTAGAAACTGACCGCAGCCTTGATCCCATCACTGGATTTCGAGACTCAGGAGATATATTCCCACTAGAGCTTTCACCAGCAGACAGCCCATGAGAAGAGCGAGAAACTGAACCTGGAGTGAGCCTAACATTAGTATTACTCCCGACAGTGTCACGATCTGAGATAAGTGGTGACTCTGCTGGACTGTTTTGAGAGGAGGCAGGCGATGATGCTGAATAGGAGGATGATGTATCCAGTGTGGAAGCAGAGCCAAATCTTCTGTGTTGTACTGGGTACAACCTACTAGGAATCCGTGACCCTTTCAGTCGACTTGCTACCACAGGTGAGCGGACCCGACCATTAGAAGCCAAAATAGGGACTCTTTGGGGAACTGTAGGAAGTGACTTTGAACTGGTATTGGTACTACTTTGTTGCCTATCCACACTTTCTCTCTCAAAGCTCTGGACATGTCTCTGATGTTCACTCACAACTGTTGTTGTCGTTTTAGATGCAGTTGAGACAGCCTCTTTGGTTTGACTCTCCAAGGTCTCTTTGCTTCCCTCGTAAAGATAATCATCTTCATGATCATTGCTACTTTTTACAGCTTCATTACTACTGGGATTGTTAGAACTTATTGCAATATTTGTTTCTCTATTTAGCACACTAGGTTTATTTGAGACCGGATTAATCTCATGCTTTGAAGGGAATGTTGTGGGTGAAACTTTGGTTTTATCACTAGTGTCCTGAGAGCTCACAGCAGTAGAACGAGAAGGAAATCCTTTAATGATCGGCCTTCCTGCACCTACAGATGAGGCAGTCCTACTCCACGGTATTCTGCCATCTTGTCTGCGACTCCCTATAACTTTCCTAGAATTTCGGTTAGGTAATGAAAAGGATGAACTTCGTCCTGTTGTAGAAGGGTTAGTCCTTGAAGGAGAATGGGAAGTAGAATCATAACTATCACTTTTTTCTTCTTTATCATAAAATTCCTTTTGTTCCGGATGTTCCTCTTTAGTTGTATCAGACAGGCTTTTTTTGGTTTCTTCAGTGGCAGTTGGTTGTTCATCCTTTCTTGTGTCTAGCTCCGTGTTTTTTTGGTTGGTATCAAGCTCCTTTGTTGTATCGTGATTGCTTGTCCTTGTTCCTGTTTGCAGTGTGGATTGTGAAGAAGCAGATGATGATGAATCAGGTTTGTGCTTTTCTGTTTGAAGTCTCTGAGCTCTAGTTGAAATTCCAACTCTTCTTCCATTAGGGTACATAGCACCAGATCCTGAACTTGTGACTCGACCTGACGTGGAGGAAATCCTTCTTGTACCTGAAGGTAAGGATGATGATGGAGAAGATCCTGAAGAAGATGAAGTGGAAGAAGAGGATGATGCTGTGGAGGAAGTTGGAGAAGAAGAGATGGGTAAGGATGATTCTGATTCTTTCGCTGGTTCAGGCCTGGTTTCCTGAGGTGAGATCACAGAAGGTGTCCTATCAGTGACACTTATCTGGTTGTACGAGTTCTTTCCTTCAGGATACGAGACTGCTGTCAGGTCCTTTCTTGTAGCTGCAGACTCTTGGTTTTGCGATGAGCTTGAAGAATCTTCACTACGCATCCTTGATCGAGAACCATGTGTGCGAGAATAAGGCCTTCTTAATCGGCTTATATCAACAATTGATGATGTTCGAGGGGTCCAAGAAGGACGTTTGTCTTCAGAGTCTGACTTATTGGGTTTTGATTCTTTAGTGTCGGATGAGTATTTTGAATGTTCCTCTGTTTGTGGTGACACATTGTTACTGCTCTCTGGTTTTGTGTCCCCAGCCTCATTTGCTTTGATCTTCTCTTTTGTTGGACTGTCTGTTGGCTTCTCTTCCTCATCTATATTTCCTTCTCTATCTTTGGTATTAGTTGAAGATAAATGTGAGTTTGACCTTGAGCTAGAACCTCCACTTCTGACAGAACCCCTTACAGAGGATAAGATGCTGTGATAGGACCTTGTCTGAGAAAGAGGGCGTCCCCGCCTATTGTTGGTTGGAGTTGTGGTTTGAGTATCAGACTCTTCCATCTCATCTGGCTCCTGATTGTCTGATTCATTGTTGGATGATGTCTTGGAGGTACTTTGACTCGTCCTGTGGCTATCCGTGTTCCTTAAGTGAGTAGTGCTGGCTGGAGACAAAATTGAGATACCAGTCTTAAGCAAGTTTCTGTAAAGCTGCTAGTGTAGTCATGTTTATTGGGGAAAACATCTGTTGGGAATACTTACATGCAGGCATTGAAATAATAATGGCTTTAGTCTGTGGTCCTTGTCCCTTCCTATTGACTCCACGGATTTTGAAAATGTAGCGGTCACCTGGCGTTAGTCCATCTATGGTAGCAGAGGTGGTGGTGCCACGGTATGTAACTGACTTTGCGCCAAACGGTTTCATAGCAGGAGCATAGGAAAGGATGTACTCTGGAAGTAGATGTCAAATCAATCAGTATGGTCAATTTCATTTGGATACCATAGCTGAATATTTTCCAATGTACACTGGGAATACCCAAGATTGAATCAATAAATCTAGGCCAAGGATAACACAGTAAAGAGGAAAGTTCCTTCAGCATGAACAGAGAACATTTGTGTTTTCCACATGTACATTTGAATTGGTTTAGCTTTTGAGACTGGTGCTCTGCACGCCTGCTGGAGAAATTCTGATGCTGAAGAGGCTTATCATTCCCATATATTTTGGCAATGCCCAAAGTGGTTTCAGGGAAGACATATGGTCAGCTATTAGTAATGTTTGGCTCTCAAAATGCCAAAGTCATTTTCTGTTCTTTATGTAGGATGTATTCCAAAACTAATAGAAAGAGCTGTCAGATATCTCTATAAAATATTATCAATGTTAAAATACTTTCTCCTTTCCCAGCTAAATACGCAGATACAACTGTCAGAAATGAGTAATGCCCGGTGCACTACACAATAAACAAATAAAAAATATAAGGTTCTAATGGTCTATATGGAACTTGTTTAATTGATAGCCTACCCTGTGGTCTTACCTCTTATTCGTCCATTGGTTTGCTCAGGTGGATCCCAGGTTGCTGTGACAGCGGTACCTTTTCCTCTAAGTGGCTTTACTTCAAAATTTTCTGGAGGGCCAGAGGGAGCTGTATAGACAAAGGTGGCAGAAAATAAAAACAGAAATGACTATCAAATTAATATACAAACATAGAGCACTGTGCATTCTCTTTAACTTAACTTTTTTTTTTTAGCTTTACGTTTTCTAGAGGAATGAGGTCATTCTGATCTCTCCAAACAAAAATACCAAAGAGACAGTAAACGGTGACATTACAATAAACTACAGTAGGCGGTTAGATCATGCTTACATGGTTTAAAAAACTACGGCAAGATTGTCTTGGGTTTTGTGTGTGCATTTGTATGGGGGTACAATGCAATACAAACTAATGTAGTCATTTTTGTATAGAATACTTTAATTTCCAGGACACTTTTAAGATTTTTTTTCAATCTGACACTGACCTTTTTAGTTTGCAGATAATTATATCAATAATAAAAAATACCATCAGAATTTAGCTGCTCAACAATGCAAACCAAGTCAAGTCACATTTATTTACATAGCGCTTTTTACAGTACAGACTGTTCAAGGCAGCTTTATGGAGATAAAAAAAGTTTGTTTCTAGAAGAAAATAGAGACACAGTCCAGCTTAAGTAAGTTTATATTTATATATTTTATATACATTTATATATTTCCTGTATATAATGAAACGGTGATGTCATCGTCGACCTAAATTCAGTTCTTGTACAATAGTGTCAATGCAGGCAGATCAATACTATTGTTGAATATTAATTTAAATGTTACATTTAATGTCCCAAACTAAGCAAGCCAAGCCAATGGCAAAAATGTGACAGTGGCAACTGGCAAGGAACCAGAACTCAATCAGCTGGCATGAATGGAGAAAAAAAACCTTGATAGAACCCAGGCTCAGTCAGGGGGCCAGTTCTTCTCTGGCCAATGAACGCACAGTGTATGATTATGATTCAGGCAGCATTATAGGTCAGAAGTCAGAATGGTTTGGATCAATCAGAATAAGCAAAACATCTGTGGTAAAGATCAGGAAGCAATGAAGCATAAACAAACCTGATTCAGGGGTTCTCTGGAACACAGATGCACTCCATTTTCCCTTCTGATCTCCTTGTGAGATACAAATAGAAAACTCGTACATGCTGTCCGCAGAAAGAGTTTCAATCATGAGACGTCTCTGAGTGGTGTCCTTGTATTCCCATCTCGCAGATTCTCCTTTTTCTCTGTATTTCACTGTGTAATACCTGCACACATATTAGTTCTATAGCTGAAATATAGCCTCCATATCTTTCATACATATATATAGTCCAAAAAATGCTGTTATTTTGAACTTTCTATTTATCAAAGGATTCTGAAAAAAATAATTTCCACAAAGTTGTAAGTAGCAGAACAGTTTTCAAGTTCAACATAATAATTAAAGTCTTTCTTGGGCACCAAATCCGCATATTAGGACTTTTGAAGGATTATGTGACACTGAAGAGTGAAGACTGGAGTAATGCTAAAATTCAGCTTTGCCATCACAGGTGTAAATGATATTTTAAAACATTACATTGAAAACATTAATTTGTAATTATATTTTTGATCAAAGCAGCCTTGGTGAGCATAAGAGACTTATTTCCTTATTTATGGTAGTGTATGCAGTGCAGCCCACATACCACTTGGCACACCATGAAAAAGAAAGAAAGAAAGAAAAAAAAACTATTTTTACCTGGACCCCCCTGGTATTTCCTTCTTCTTCTCAACAAGTGGATCAACCCATGTGATTAGGACAGACTGAGGAGACAATACTCTAACTGTGATGTCCTCTACTTCATCCACAACCACTGGCTCTAACATAAAGGTACAGGCATAAAAATGGGTATAACAAAGAAAGAATATTAGGTTTGCGTGAGCTAAAATATTGAATATGGGTTGCTGGTTAGCACCACTATGATGTGTGATTACCTGTGGTCACTTTTTTACTCGAGGTGGCCGTGTTGATGGGTGCACTTCTCCCCTGGGCTCTGGGTGCCTGCAGTGATACCACATAGACGGACTCAGATGCTACGAACAGAAGGGGGATACCAGATACGGCCACGTATCATTACACATTACCTGCAATGAGATATACTGAAGACATGCAATCTGAGTTGTTTACAAATATTTGAGCTTAGATCTAAAGGCATACAGTATGCATATATGAAACACAATTTAACAGCTTGAAATTCCTATATTAGCCACCTTCAAACATCCTTACCCAGTTTGGGCTTGTTACCATTGCGCTGGTCTGCTTGGTGCTGGCTGAGGTCCACTCTGTGTTTGTTTTGGGCTCGGAGAGGGAGGTGTCCTCCTTGATGAGGGGGTTCTGGTCCTGAGGATGACTGAGGGGCCCTCTGTTGTCCTAGTGCCGTCCTCTGAGTAGGGGGGCGTGCATTAATCTGTGATGAAGTTATAGACACCATCCTGTCTAGTTAAAGAGAGACAGAACAAATAATATTGGCATTGGAGTTTAAAAATCACTGAGATTCTGTCGTCAAAGGAAACATAATCTTTGTCCTTATTTTCTAATCATGATTTTATTGCACATGTGGCCAACTTCTGTTGTTTTAAATGTGCTAGAAAGCTTGACTTTAATGGAAATTACTTGATTGTGATAATACTGTACTATGTTACATTATCAAACCTAGTGGGGTCTGTAAAGTCTCGATTCAAAATCTAATTTAAACTTGGAAATAAACAAAGTTTTAGGATTTTGAAAAATGTAAAACAAAGAAATGTTACGATATAAAAAGATGTTAACACCTTCGTTTAAAAAAAGCTCAAATTTGCTTACACTGAAGCACACATAATATAATTTGTAAAGCAAAAAGCTGTATTAAATTAGAAAGAAAATAATTATCACAAGTGGTCCCACACTTCTAAATCCCGCTGTACTTCACAGAGGACGACTCATGTTTGCAATCTTTCATAAAACAAACAACATTGGGAAATACTTCTGGAGACGTGTGGAGATTTGCTAAAGTGAATACAGTTACAGGGCCACACAGTTTAGTCATGTGCAATCTCACTTCCTCTCTTAATGCTTTACTGTAATCTCACATCTGACAAGACTTGGAAGGCGAATGAGACAGTCAGACAGTCTTCCTCCTCTCTTTCCTTCAACACACTGCTTCACGCACATCTCTCTGTCTCTCCCTCTGGTGTGCAGTACATCCCTGAGAGGGTAATGAAAAACAGCCTCTCTTTCTCCATCCGTCTGTAATTTTTCACTTCTTTAATCATTCTCAGATGATCGGTTGTAGTCACATTTCCTCATTAGAGTCTGTGTGTAATTTAAAGTTTGATTGTGACAGTTCAGTGTAGCATTAAAATTTTCAGTTATCAAGTCTTTATCTTTATAGAAAATGGGGTGAAATTAAGGTATCAATTAAATTTTTCACCTATTTGATAAAAAATAAAAAAAAGTTTTAAATTATTTTAGTACCTCAATTTAGCTTCAAGCTTTCTAAGAGAATTGTTCCAGGGAAAGTAAAAATAATACGTATAGTATGCCTTAGCAACAAAACGAACATTGACATAATATCTTAATATTGATTATTAATAATATTATTTGTTTGCACGTCGCAGCTTCTGGTTGTGAAACCACCAAGATTTAAATTCCCAAAGAAATGTGCAAATCTTTTACAGTGAGTGATGCCTTTGTACGTCGTGTTGTATTGTGTTAGTTTAGCAAAATAATCTGCTTAAGTCAATTTCATAGAAATTCTAGTCACACATGCCCAGTCAACTCGCTCTTGATTCATAGCGGCCCATTGAAAAGGCCATATGTATGCATATGCATAATATGTATGCAATGCGCTGATTTCACGCAGCCGCCATTTTGAAATGACTCCGGTGGGAAGAAAACCGGAAGTGTTGCATTTAATCATAGGAGAGTTGCGAATGCGATGGCGTATTGTTGTGTTTATGATGAAATTTGTTTTTCTAAAAATTTACATACATTTCTTTCATAGTTACAATAAAATTTTACAAATTTCTAAATATTTTTTTATATATATTCAGAACATAAAAAAGAAGCAGGAATGAACTATATACATACAAATTTCTAAATATTTTTTATATATATTCCGAACATAAAAAAGAAGCAGGAAGGAACTATATACATATCCTATATTGGAAATTAACATCTAATAGTTTAAATTGCGGCAGCAGCTTCAGGTTGGTAGTCCAAGACATTGTTGTCTATCTGTACTTCCAGGATTCTTCCCACCGGAGCCTTGCTTTCGATTTCAAAATGGCAGCTGCGTGAAATCAGCATATGAACAGCCATTAGGGATGTCTGGAATTGCTGATGTTTACACTAGTACTGCTCTACTTCTACTTCACTTCCCTCACTTTTAAGCTTCACTATAGCACCTAGCAATATGGCATGCATACAGATTGAATTACATATGATGCCTTAACTCCTCCTGTTTGTTTTTCTCAATTCTTAAAGTATTTTAATTATGAAAATAAATTTAAATTTTATTTTAAAGTAAATTTTAGGGTTGGTGGGCTACTGCGACAGTCAGACACACTCGGAGAACTTAGCTAGTTTCATAAAAGCTACAAACCACAGGTTTGAAACAAAAGATTTGTAAAAGTTTCATGAAGCAGTGTTTTGAAAGCACCCAACTTCAGGTTATTTTGAGTATTGAAGAATGAGATTAAAAGGGAGAAAAAAGGAGCTTCATATCCTTTATAGCTCAGGCTTTTTATGAGGGTTTTGCCTAAACGCAAGCCTATGCAACACAAGACGATATTATGATTGTTCTGGCATGACTCCCCTAATAATCAAGCTCTACCAGCATTATTAACACTTAGTAAGAAATGTCAGGTCTCAAAATGAACTGAGATGATAGTAAGAGCAACTCGTATTCCTTTGTACACACAAACCGACACTTATTCAGACTTCATAGAGTCCAGCCAACACAGCTGAGGCAAGCTCACTCACATATCACTGGCCTTGAAACAGGGGTGAGACGTAGTAGCTCACCCTTCTCTAACTCTTTCCCTCGCTCATTGTTTTTATAGTGTCAATCTTCCAAGTCGATGTCCTGGATCCGTGATGCCACATCATTCTCTTTTTCCACCCCTTAGGTCTGATTTGTTCGCTGATTGAACAAATTATCTCCACAAATTCTCTCCGTGGGAGGTTTTGGATGCGATAACAAGTTCCAGGGGCCAGACCAGAGTTACCATGTCCATGTGTGGACTCAGAGTCAGCTGGGCAACATGTGGACCTGCTCACTATAGTTGGTCCCACTTATTTCTACTGCCAAAGTGATGACAAAGAGATGATAGCACAACAATGGTGGCTGTGAAACAAAATTGAGCTTTTCCTGACACATTCTTGCCAATTCAAAGTTACAAAGTAGAATGTCATGACGCATATGTCTTTAGTTAACCCAGCGGCAAAGCCAGAGAAAAATTAGAGCAATGCTATGGTAACATCATGACAACACCAATGGCAAAGAACAAACATGGACAGGACAACAGGCCAAGGGAATAAAATATTAATGAAATGCCATTTCTGTAGATGGTAAATAAATGACCACAATCAATATTTCCAAATAATTTTTTGTAGTCTGTTCCCAAATCTGTAATCTATGTAGTCCATGTAGTACTGTATGTATTAACAGAGGTAGGTTGGACATTGATCACATGTAATTGTATCCGTGGGATTCTCCATTTTATGTGTTTTTATCTCTTTTACTCTTGAGATTGTAGGAATAGGATACTAAAACACTTGGTTTAAATCTAGGATTCCTTCTTCCCCTCGGGGGGGCTCGCATCTACAGAGTTTGGCTTTAAGTGGGCTCAGTGGATTCATGAAAAAGAGAAATAAAAGCTTTGATTGAACAAATTTACAACTGAAAAACTGCCACTGCCTTTCCAGGAACTTGGGGTATCAGAGGTCTTTCTTTCTGGCATCCAAACACACATCCAAACTTTAATCCTTCTCAAGGGAAAAACAACATAGCTGTTCCCCATAAGCCTGCATGTCTGAAATCTGTCATTTACCATTAATGCACAGACACAACTATATTTTTGAAGTTGAAGTAGTTTTATGCATTCCAAGAAGGTTGGATTTGACTTAAAATGTTATTCCATAACTTAGTTTATCTGCAACCTGCTTGGCAATACTCCTCATAAAATTGTTGTCCATCAATCATAGGCTGGAAAAGTATTGAACCTACCTGGAGTGGATCTGTTGAAAGGCTCGACAGCAAAGCCATCCAGTTTCACCCACTCTCTCCCTGCAGGAGAAAAGAGCAGTGCGGTTACACATATGGATGCATACTAAATCGGTACCATATTGGTTATTGGCTTATCGACTGATACTGGATATTTAATTGAGCAAGATCAATTCCCTTATTTTTACAAATAAAGTCAACTTTGCAGCCAACTAACACTTAAATACAGTTAACCTTTAAAATAATTAATTATAATTTTTGGAAAAAAATGTTTTTCAAATTTTAAATTATAATGTTGTGATGCCTAAATAGTAGAAAAGTTGTCAATGCCTTATCATTCATCCCCAGATGTTACACAGAAGAAAAACACATGTGACCATATCATGTATTTACAGCAATTTCCTCTTTTTTCAGGCACTTTTTGTGGCTGGATTATCAGACAAAACATAATAAAAAAGAAATATTACACATAAATGTGTACAAAATGTTGCATCAAAACAACCAGCTTTCCTTAAAACAAGGCTGTAACACAAGAAATGTTTACTACTGCTAAAAACATCCTCAGCCAAGAACATTTATGATCTGTTTGCAGGATTATTAATGTGCTTTTCTATTATGACAGATGTTTTGGGGAAAGTGCTGTGGGACATGCAGCAATATGCCCAGATCCTGTTTGTTGGAGACGGACATGGACATACTGAAAAAAAAAAAACTATGTGGCTTGCGTTGGACGAGTGACTGGCTACCACAACACAAGGCTTAAGGATCTTGACTCGAGCTCCGGGTAAGATGCAAAAACAAGAACTGGCCACATAAATGTTCTATCTTTGGGGATTTCAATCTCACCAGATGCCAACAGTGAATGGATTTATTTGGAAAAAAGAAAAAAAAAACGATATATCCTTCCTTACACCCTGCAGTCTACACATGAGTGTTTTAGCCATCCAGTCTGGTTTAATATTGTGAAATGAACAAAAAGCATAAAGAGCTTTCAAGTTATAAATACTTCCCTTGTAAAAGCGTTATAATAATGCGTGTTAAAGTCTAACAAGTCTAAATTAGTGAGTAATGGCAAATAAAAGTGTATATTTAGACATTTAATAACATCCATGTACTGTACATTGACTACTAAAATGATGTGTACACTTCAGCTACACTTAAAAATGAAAGGCTTGTTGTGCTACAGTTTTACAATGTTTAAAATTAGAAATATACACTAAACTCCTGTTCCTACTGTTGGGTCAGTAAGAGTTTTTGGTAATGCTTCCTTTTACAGTCCTGTTACCCATGTACATACTATGTACTTATTATAGTAATTACAATTACTGGGTAATAACTAGGTACTAACCCCGAACCTGAAAAAATTAGCAGTAGGGTTTTCAACATTGATAATAATAAGAAATGTTTACTGAGCACCAAATCAGCGTAGAATGATTTTCAGAAGGATCATGTGACACTGAAGACTGGAGTAATAATGCTGAAAATTCAGCTTTGCCATTACTGGAATAAATTACATTTTAAAATATAAAACAATTATTATTAATTGTAATATTTCGCAATATTACTATATTTCTGTTTAAATAATTTGAGCCTTTGGGAGCATTTGAGACATGTTTCAATAACGAATATATTGATCTCTATAGTTAATATGGTTCAGAAAATTGAGAACAGTTTGATATTTAATATTCCAATGCAATGACATCCATATCCTAAAAGGCTTCTGTATATTGACAACACTGAGGAATTCCTGTATATTATATTTTTAAAGGATAATTCTAACATGCATATGTGTTTAATGCGCTTACTGAACTTTATATATCCATGCACCAAAGTACAACAGTGAAGAGAATAGAGAGCCATAGAAACATGCAGATCTCTCTCAACACACAGGCAAACACACACCTCCTGGAGTCTCTGCCCTGTAGACAGGTTTACTCATCCCATCCTTATTCTCTGCACTCATCTTGAGAAAATGCAGGACTCCAGGCTCTAAAACAACACAACATGCACATGAGAGCCTGCCATAGTGCTGAAGTACTCAATGTGAGTCTCTAGCTTTTCATTTAAAGAATGATTGATTTACGCTCTCACCTACGTCCTCTAGTAACTCTGACCGTCTGTCCTTGTCCACAGTGACGAAGCGTAGTGACTTCATTGACTTCCCATAGCCAATGCTGTAGCTATCTACAGGTTGTCCGTCCAGCTCGCTGGGTGAATCCCATGTGACCTTTAACCCCTTATCCACCGAGGTCAGTTTAACATTACGTGGCGGCAGCGGCTTAGAACCTGATAAAGAGAGAGAGAAAGTGTAAAGTTGCCTGTCAATAACATTGCAATGCCAGCCTGGTGAGTTTGTTTCTGTAAGATTGCAGTTGTAGGAAATAACAATAAACTACAATCCGATATCTTATAGGCTACTATTAGACTAAGGAAGGGATATTGAAGGTCAGAGACACAAAATAAACCCCAAAAGGAAGCAGAGAGATCTTGAATCACCTTAAAGTGGTTTATTTTGCAATTATATTAAACAGACAGCACATTATTCCACAGCTATGTGGAAATTGCTCTTGAACAATGGTTAGTCATTCAGTTTAGTTGTTATTATGCTGAAATATTTGACCAATGAAAGCATGTGATTGACCAATCACATGCAAACCAGAAACTAAATTGTGTAAACTCAGCATAACAATTAGCTTATGAGAGTTATTTGTAACGTAGATCTTTTTGTGTGGACTTTTTGAATGAATCTTCAACTTGAAGTAGAGCAATACTCGGTCTGGAGTGCAATAGTGTGCTCAGTCTGTTTTTCTAACCCTGCTCTGAGTTAGAGAGAGCAAATCTCTCATCGCTGTGCCTGTTTACTGTACAACAGCATGACTCTGGCATCAATCCTGGTGAGAGAGATCAATCTCTATCATTTCTTTAAGTGTACACACGGACTCTTGGTCACTGCTTTATATTGTAATATTGGCAATGGAACATCCACATAATCTGGAACCACATCACACATGTCAATGCAATTACTACAACACACACACACGCCACACACAGGCCACAGAAACACCAAACCTCAGTCTGTGACTTGGCCCATTTATGATGTAGGGAGGGTTCACATTTTGATTAAATCAAGACTTGTAAAACATAAGAATTAAATCTTTCTTCAAAAATAAACATTTTATACTGGAGGAAACTAACCATGGCTGATGTTATGAAGTGGACATCACCTACATCATTCAGTGGGTCTATTTTTTTTTATCATTTAAACCCCTGGTAAAGATGGGAGGACTACATTTTATCTGCCGAAGGTCAAATAAGAATCTTCCCAGCAAAAAGGATTTTTTTCTAGTTTAGATTTGCATATTGCCCTGCTAATTGTAAACTGGAAATGTTTTACTTGTAATTTTTAACCAATTCAAAGACTATCACAATTTACTCTCGCAACTTTGACAAAACAATTTTGATGTGAGCCATTTGGATTTTATCAGTTTGATGACATATTTCCATCAGCAGAATTTGCAAAACAATGTTCAACAAATCACAGAAAACCAAATGTTTAGATAAGCAGGGCTTAAAATCACATGAATATATTCAACAAATGTAAGATTCTTCGAACTCAAGAACTGACCCAAATCCCTTGAAACTCTTTTACACTGGCTCCGAACCATTTATGTTGTTCATTCCTTTATGGTGTTTATTAAGAGGCTGAAAGTAAATGCCCTGTGGTCCTGTCAGTTTTGTTGGATTGTTTTCATAAGAACTCACGGAAAGACCTGCAGGGCAAGCACCTGCTTTTCTGACATCATTTTCTCAATGAAAGGCATAAACAAACATTCACTTGCTTTTTTTTTTTTCATTTAGGTGTCTGGATGATATTCAAATAAACGCAAGAGGCATTTAGAGTTTAACTCTTTTACACGCACTTTTCAGCCTGAGCTGTAATATATCCACGTGTTATATTGGAGGGGTTTCACCTGATGAGAGCCGATCCTCAAGCATAAGGATTGAAAGATTGAGCATGGGCATCATGCCAAAATGCTGGCTTCTTGTATCGCTGCACACTCACTTATCGACAGATTGAGTTTCTAACCCTTCCTGCCTTGCTCGCGTCAATCAAAGACTTTCCGCAAATTCCTTGGTGATTTAAAGCAAGATTTAATTCCAGTAGCTGGTCAGGGCATGACTTTTCTCTTCCTCTGTCTGGCAGAGCTCTTACCTGACAACACAAGCTAATTTTTTACCAGAGTAACAACAGACGTGTTGTTAAAGTGCAGGGTTGTGGAAGAAAATCCTGAGCCTCATTCTTTCCAATATATCTTTTATCTGTCAAGCAGATGTCTGGAAAGGTTCTGAAGCTGCAGTTGGGCACCATTAAGAGATCTAAAACGTTTTTTTTTTTTTTTTTTTTTTTTTTTTTTTTTTGGTGTGAAATCAGAAAAGCTTTACCGTCTACACTATATCAAAGCAGCCCGTGGCTTTAAGATTTAGTTGTTTTGGATGTATTTTGTTTTGTTAAAGATGGAGAGGGGGAGAAAAGAGAGGAAGACTGGATAATATGCAGCTGCTGATGGCAGTCACAGGCTGCACTGGGTGACCTCATATAAAGAACATTTCCAAAACACTGAGAAAGAGCGAGGGAGAAAGAAAAAGGCCTGTTGTAACGTGGCAGCTAACACGGCTCAGTAGGACTTAGCTACCACTTTTCTCATCCAAGATTCCTCTGCATTCTCTTCAGAATTCAGCAGGACAGGGAGAGTGAAAGAAAGTCAAAGAGGGGCAGAGAGAGAAAACGTGGCTGAAATTGATTTGAGGAGCTGAAAGTAAAAGAATGTCTAAAACATCTGTGCTTTTACACTCCCTGATGACCTTTTAAAGAGGTTAACCGTTGCTTCCTGTCCTGGCTTTAATCTGATATAACACCTGCTGAGAGCTGCACTTACAGTCTCTATCTATCTATCTATCTATCTATCTATCTATCTATCTATCTATCTATCTATCTATCTATCTATCTATCTATCTATCTATCTATCTATCATCTATCTATCTATCTATCTATCTATCTATCTATCTATCTATCTATCTATCTATCTATCTACCTACCTACCTACCTACCTACCTACCTACCTACCTACCTACCTACCTACCTACCTATATATCTATCTACCTACCTACCTACCTACCTACATTAACTGCAATCAATTAGCAGTAGTTGGATGACCAGAAGTAGAACTTGTACAGTAGGCCAAAGTTTTAGTCTCAATTATATATATATATATATATATATATATATATATATATATATATATATATATATATATATATATATACCACTGTTAAAGATTTTGTTAAAGAATGTATCCAGCCGATTGTAAATAAGGAATAATGATCTTTGAACAGACATGAACAGACATGAGATGTCATGCCTGCATGATGACCTTTTTAAAAACTGATTCATATTGCTACAAAAATCACGGTCCCATAAAAAGTAAAAGTTTGTGCACCTGCCTGTCAAGTCTCACCCTCTCGAGCATTAGGCTAAGCTTATAGTGCTTGGAATGTTTATTACAGGTTACGCACAAAATAAACAAACAAAACCGAACTCAGACGTGGAGATTCATCAACCGCAGATGACTAATTCACGAGAACTATTTGTCATAAGTACTTGAGACAAAATAATATTTTAAGATGACAACAGCATAAAAGATAGCCCTGGAAATTATAATAGACAAAAAATATATAATTAAAGAATTATACTTCTAAAATAATTCTAATAATAGCCAACACAAAGCTTGATTTTGGGAAGTAATGTTAACATAGATAGAAGCAGATTGACCTACCCGACAGCAGTGGGCTCTGGGTGCAGAGTGTGACCAGGAGACCGAGAAGAGCTCGTGCCCGTGCAGGAGACATTGCAGACAGTGCTTCAGTATTAATGCGATCCGCTACACTGAGGGTAGAAAGGCTATGGGATGCTCGGATGCTTCGATTCCCGTTCTCACCGTCAGTCTGCGTGCTCCTTCCCAGACGTTGTCTCCCTCTTCCGGGGACGAACGGGACTTGGGGCTAATGTTGAAATATTTCCAGAGCAAGCTATGCAGTCTTTTGAAACTTATTGCCTCTGATGTAGAAGTCGTTTATCGTGCTGTTTACCCAAGCCTCATTCTGTGCTCGAGGTAATACTTTAATGCAATATTAAGTTTTAGCTATAGCATTTTAATATTCATAATTTCTAACTGAATATTCAGCCTGTTCTCACGTAAATGCGTCTCTATAACACGCATCGTGTATTATCGTGTAATTTATACGCAAAAATGAGTTTTACGTGCATATGAGACGCAGTTTTTCGCGTGCAATTGATACGCAGTTCATTTGCGTATAATACACACGCACCCCACACCACTAATCGTACAATACACACGCACCCTACCCCACACCTAAACTTAACCTAACCAACCAATGCGTATTATATGCACGTAAAAACTCACTTTAGCGTATATATTACACGACAATACACATGCGTGCTATAAAGACGCATTTAGTGTGATCGAAACTCTAAATTTTAGACTGTGTAAATTAATAGCCTACAAAGCTACAGTTGTTTACCATACTATTGATTATGCTATCGATTCCCATTATACAGCGTATCTAAAATGTATACTTTTTTTAATCGTCGGTGAAAAACTTTTTGTTGCCTGTGTTATATCAATTAAGCAAGAGAACCTGCTGATTCGAAGATAACGTCCATTGGCGTGATCACAAATCAAATACATCCAATTACTTTTTTACTCTCATCTCAGAAGGACAGTGCTGGCCATGTGTGATAGTGACTGATTTCAGTTCTGTATTTTTTTTCTGCCCCCTTATGTACTTGCAACATGATTGGTTTTAGATGATTGTGATGTAAAGACATGTCTTTAGTACTGTTCAAAACTATCATAAACTACATAAATTATTCAATCTAACTACTAATAACCAAATACTAACTAACTACATAAAATATATTGAATTACATATATTTATACATGAGTCACAATAAGAGCAAAAGATTTGTCTTTATTTATTTATTTATTTAACTCAATAAATGTAATAGTGGGCCCTTGAGGCAGACGTCTGTGTGATGCAGATATGCCATAACCTCTAATTAATTGACAAGAAGGAAAGAGAAGGGAATAATATTTAAAAAAAACAAAAACAAAAAAAAAACAACGACAGGTTTTTTTGACTCTAGAAACTACCCAGCAGCTAAATGTAAACATAACTGAAGAGAAAAACCCCTAGAGACTGCAGAGCTCCAAGCACAAATAACCCTGAGTAATACATCAGCAAATAAGACTCCATCACTGGACAGCCATGGTCTCTGACTGTCTCAGGGGACCGTGAGAAAGAGGCAATTAGGTCTATGTGAGATGGGAATTAGAGGGATAGTTCGCCCAAAAATGAAAATTCTGTCATCAATAACTCATCCTCACGTCGTGCCTAACCCGCAAGTCTTTTGTTCATCTTTGGAACACAAATATTTTTAATAAAATCGGAGCGATTTCTGTCCCTCCATTGACAGCTATATGCAACTACCAATTTGATGCATTAAAAAGTTCATAAAGAGATCATAAAACTACAGTAATTTATATTAATTTAGTGGTTTAATCCTAATTTTCTGAAGAAACACGATGACTTAATATGACAAAAAGATTCAATGTGCAAGTTGATATGTTTATATGTGAAAAAAAGCGTAAATTCAGTCTGTTCGATCATGTCTCGTCATAAAATTTGGACTAAGCTACTCAATTCATATGGATAAGTTTTACGATCTCTTTATGAACTTTTTGAAGTATCAAAGTGTTGGTTGCATAGCTGCCAAAATAGAGAGTGACAGAAAGCACTCAGATTTAATCAAAAAGATTTAATTATCTTCTGTTTCTGCGTTTACGAGTCTTCAGCAACACTAGTGACGTAAGACACTGCTGACGTGTTCTCGGTGTTCTCGAACACGTCAGCTGTGTCTTACGTCAGCAGCATTACTGCGGACAGAACCGGAAGACAATACAATGTTTAGTAAAGTCATAGTTTTTGTTATTTTTTGGATCAAAATGTATTTTAATGCTTCATAACATTCTAACTAACTCACTGATGTCACATGGACTACTTTGATGATGTCTTTATTTACTTTCCAGACAAGGACAGTATATTGTATATACTTTTTCAATGGAGAGACAGAAAACTCTCGGACTAAATCTAAAATATCTTAAACTGTGTTCTGAAGATGAATGGAGGTCTTACGGGCTTTGAACGACATGAGGGTGAGTCATGACAATTTTCATTTCTGGGTGAACTAACCCTTTAAGATAGTTATTTTAATTTAATAGCTGAGGTGACTCAGTAAAGTACAGTTCTTACATTGCCTCTAGAGGCGTCTTCTCTAGAGCCTCTTCTGCATGACAAAGTAATTGCCTGGTTGCACATTGTCAGTCTTATCTTTGTAATTTTCCCTGTGCTTCTGTGACAACTGGGGAAAAGAGAATGACTAATCAGTAAGATAAAAGATATCAGTTAAGAACATGATCCACATTAACTTCTTAAGGCTTAAAATCCTTGATCTCCTTCTGTCTTTTGAAATCAATGTTGTACTGGGCCCAGTAGGGTAAGATACTGTTTAGTGAATAGGAGCTCGGGGCACACCACTCTGATTGGAGAGGCTTTTGCTGCCATTTCGGCAGATCAGATATTTTGGATGTACTTTAGGGTTGTATCGCCAAAAGTCTTCCCAGGAATTTTGTAGGAATGTTTCCACAGTAGCCTACCTTTAAATGATCCAGGAGTTGCACAAATAGGCCTAGCTGTTGTTGAAAATATTGTTTTATGATTTAGGCTACATGAAATTAACCACAGAGAAGGTCAAAAATGCCAAAGAAACAGGTGACAACCATACTTGTTAATTCAAATTTATTTCAATGAATTGATTCAGTTGGAATATAACATTAAGGGACAGCACACATTCATTTTCTATGTTTGAAAAGAAAAATATCTAATCAAGGTACGTCCCCAATCAAGGTAAGCCAAAACTTACTACTACTGAAAATCAATTCAAGGGGTATTCTTTTAAAAAAATTCTGACACTGCCCTGATCAAAACAAAAAATAATCAAGGTTTTTACCCCGATATCCTATGGGATGTAGGCTGTGGTGTTATGCGTTATGAGAGTCCCATTTCCTCTGAAAGCCATGGCTGAATATATCATTGCGTCTGACTTGCACCACAGATAAGACAACAAATGGTTGACTGGACCATTTTTTTTCAGTATAGCATTATGCGGTTGTAATTTAGTTGTAAGTTTTACTCTAATTAATAAAAAAATATTTATTCAAATGTATTTTTATATATATAAAAGCTTGTGTGAACAATGGCGCCGCCAGGGGGTGGCCAGGGGTGGCCATGGCCACCCCTGGCCGACTCCTGGCCACCCCATTGGCCACCCCAATGGCCAGTATTAATTTTTGTAGCATCAGTTATGCATTTTATAAATAAGTCAAAAATATTCTTAAGTAAAAGAAGACGGGGAATTATGTGTCGTGGCGTGCTTTTTAAGTGCCGAATGGTATACTGTTACAGCAGCTTTTTGATGTGTTTTTGCCACGTTTTGACAGGCAGGGATGCAAACAGCGCGCTTTTCGGCGCCTCCCGCTTTTTCACGTCAGTTTGTGATAAAGTCATCTGAAGTCATTCCATAGCTTAATATGAGGGACAGAAGTATATGTACGTCATTAAAGTATACGAAAAAGAAATTCGTTTTCCCTCCTCTGCGGCTGTCAATCATTCTCCATTCATATTCAAACAGCACGCGCGCCTCTTTGATGCACGGTAAAACTCTCTCCAAGATGATATATTCACATAATAGGCTAATGCATGATCTGTAGATAAAAGGCTGTAGGCCTATGTTCGCATAAAATTGTTTTATTTTCTTGGAGTTTGTTGCCGTTTTTAAACGACTCACTACCGTGTGCTTGTTAGATCACATGGACTAAATCGGCATCAAACGCACAATAACTGAAAATAATAACTTAAAAATTATAAAATTCATCACAATCAGGCTATGTAAGTATCTTGAAATTTGCCATGGGGCAAGGGCCCTTATATATTTATATATATATATATATATATATATATATATATATATATATATATATATATATATATATATATATATATATATATAATATATATTAGCAGGGCCCTACTTAATATCATTAGTAACATTAAATATTACACAATAAACCAAAGTATATCAGTAGGGGTTTCCTTAAGTCTTTCTGATAGTTTTCTGCAGGCTGGCTTACTACAGCAGTAGAATACAATTCTGAAAATTATGATTTATAGTTTTGGTGTGCCACCCCAAGATTTTAACTGGCCCCATCTGGCCACCCCTATGAAAAATTTCTGGAGGCGCCACTGTGTGTGAAACGGTAGACTAGAGGGTTTTTCTGCAAGAATCCGCCCCCCCTCCTGAGAGCCCGCGGTGAGTGCCTGGCCTGCCCCCTGCTGGCGTCATCCGTCATCGCATTGTGCGGAGCAGTAGCGACTAGCGAGGCGCATCAGAGCAGTGTGAAAGAGTCTCGCAGCGGATCTGACGAGTGTACGTACATGTGTGCGCATTGTAAAGCGAGAGAAAATGAAAGCTCTTTAATTATTAATTACTCTTTTAATGTTATTGCGCACAGAGGATGCAGCCAGTACAACGAGAGGATTTTTTCCTCGTTTGATGCAGCGAATAAAAGCAGTTAAGATCATGTTATAAGTTATGCAGCGTTGGTCAAGATAGATCCGCGGTCTTTGTGATGAAACATTCTAACTCTGTTGTAGGCTTTTGAATTTTTCTTCCTCATTCCAAGTTGAAATGGCTTTAGTGGTGTACCTAAAGACTGTCACGGAGCTTCGTGGGAAGGGGGACCGAATCGCAAAAGTGACTTTCAGAGGTATAGAGCAATACTTTTCATTTCCAGTTAATGGGTTTGAATGTGTGCTGTTGTACACTAAACATCTTGGGTAATAGGCTACTATACATTATGTTGGTTTTATATTGTTTTATGTTCTATTTAATGTCTATGCCATGCAGTGGTGTGTAACTTGAAATTGTCTATGTGTCTGATAAAAAGTTGTAGAAATCCATGCTATTCTTAAACGCATGTGTTTATCAAAGAACAAGGGCTTTTTATATGATAAAACCCCCCTGTTTATAGATACATCTCAACAATTTCGACTCACACACAAGCTTGAGCAGCTTTCCAACTTGGTTTCATTATATGTGTATCTATCTAGATTCTCCTATCAAGGCGCAATGTTCACTGCAGTATTGTTTGATACGTTGTTGTTGATACGTAGCAATGGATATTCATTTTAATAAGCTACTGGGATTCTTTTCCAAAATGTTTTTCAAGCTCAGAGACCCTTTTCTTTTTTTTTTTTCAGCTGTATTTGTATTTCAGCACCCTGGACAGTTGCTAAGTGTTGATCTGATGCAACCATTCTCTATTTCATAAAATGTGTGTGTGTTAGAGAGAAAGGGTGGGAGGAAAATAAAGCCAGAGATGTGTGTTGATACTGTTTGTGGCATATAAAAAGATAAATTACAACATCACCTTAGTTAAATGAAGCAGAAATGAGCTAGGACAAATAACATTTCATTGGTAATAAAAACGCGGATGCATATTTTAAAAGAGTAAACATCTTCAGATATTAATGAGAATGCCACTGTTTTCCCCCTTCCTCTCAGAGGGTAATGACTATTAAGCTCTCCTCCTGCCACCCTTTCCTTTCCTCCCTTTCGGTCTTCCTCTGATCTCCACCAGGCTCAGTGTGCCTGATCTAGGCTGTCTGGAGCGGAAGGGCTCTACTGAGCTGTGTCCGGTTTCCCTGTGGGTTGCATAACTTAGATTGAGTACCTCTGAGTGGATCTGAGAACAATGAAAAATCACAATGTGATTCTTGTCATAGTATCGGAGATAGACAATGATTCAATAAAATATTGTCTTTCAGACATTACGAGATTTGATTGCTTTAGAATGTGGCGTGTCCTTGTAAAGACTGCATTATTGAACTTAACACTGTTTTGTCGGTTTAAAGGTTGCCCATGCATTTTTATTGAAGGTAGGGTAGGAAATGGTTTAAATATTTAAAAAAAAAAAAAAATCAGCGCACCCTGCTTGTACACGCATCACACGTCATCAGCTTCTTCTGTAAGGCTTTGCATGCAGAGTTAGATAGTCACTGAGAGCCATACACAAACAGTAGCTGCCTTTTACAGTTTCTCCTAGACTGAATGATTTTGGGAAAATAATCTGATTGCGATTTTTTTTTTAACCAATATTGTGATTTAAATATATGATTATTTTTATTCTGTTATTTTTTTTTTCAACAAAGACAAGCAATTTCAATAAGAAAATCTAATTTCATCATATTAGGATATTATCGCAAATGCAATTAATCGTTCAGCCTTATCCTAAACCAAAACAATGAGCTGCATTCACGCCACTCGTGTCGTAATTACTGTAATTAAAGGGATAGTTCACTTTGAAATTAATTTTTGATATGTTTTTGCTTACCTCAAGGGCATCCAAGATCTAGGTGTCTTTGTTTCCACAGTATTTTCAATTTTGATATTTTTAGGTCAAACTGTTGTTGTCTGTTAGTCATATAATGGAGGTATATGGGGTCCACCTGAAAGAGCATGCACAGAGAAGGTAAACTTAAACTAGTCAAAATTAATTAAAAATGAATGACTCGTAAATGTAACATTGATGGCCTAAGACACGAAACGAGCGGTTTGCGTGAGAAAACGAACAGTATTTATATCGTTTTTACCTCTAATCACAGTCACGTCCAAGCTCTGAAGGCACGGGCGCTTCGGTCTTGCGCATTTATTCTCACATAAACCGCTCGTTTCGTGTCTTAGGCCATCAGTGTGTACTTACATTTACAAGTCATTAAATAATGTTTAGTTTGGACTTCTCTGTGCATGCTCTTTGAGGACCCATATACCTCCATTATATGACTGACAGACAAGAACGGTTTGACCTAAAAATATCAAAATTGAAAATACTGTGGAAACAAAGACACCTACATCTTGGATGCCCTTGAGGTAAGCAAAAACATATCAAAAATTAATTTCAAAGTGAACTATCACTTTAAGAGCGTCCTCAAAATTGTTTACTGTGCACTTTCATGTGTTTTGGAGGAGGTGTACATGTTTGCTAAGCCTCTCAGAAATTGCCTACACTAACTTTAAGTTTTTACTCAATTTATGCATGTTACATAACCATTTTTCACTATCTCCTCAAGCACAAGCGCCTTTAAATCAAGGTTGTAAGCCTGATAATACTTTAGTTTTTGCCCTCAATGAGTATAATAATACTGTGAAATTCATAAAATCTTCCCCATTATGCTTTTTTTAAAGTCAATTCTTGTTTTCCTATTATGAGTTTGACGTAAAAAATATTTCACACCAGCTGAATTTTGTGATCTACAGCACTGTGTATTGAGGTTATAAATGTTACCTGGGGGAAAAGCTCTTGTGAACAACAGCAGCCAGCTAGGAGTGTGAGATGAGCTGCTGTTTGTTTCTCTGAGACTGAGAGAATTTTGCTGTCTGTATTTTGAGAGTACATATCTTTCTTAATTTGACTCTTCTAAAGCATTTTAACATGATATTTACCAGCTCAATTGTTCAACAAAAAATCAAGACATCACTATGATTGCATAAAACTACAATAGCACAATAAATCATAAATGGATTGCATATGTTATAAAAATCGATGGTTGTGAACCGCAAACATACTGAAGAGTATGTTGCATTGTGTTTATTGTAGTGTAAGGTCATATAGCTAATGATGATTTATGTATTTACCCTTTTTCAGCATTGATAAAAATCAATGGTTTACACTGGTTTCTCAATGCTGAAAGAGATATACATAAATCATTATTAGTTATGGCCTTTCACTGGCCTTACACTCAATATAAGTGTTTGTGATGGCATGTGTAATTGCGTAAGGGTGGTGTGTAAACATATTTGTATTGAGCGTTCATATTTACTTGTACGCACAAGGACACTCTGACAAGAAACAATGATCTGTATTATTCTTAAACAGAGTCAGACTTCAACAAAGCAGTTTCACACTTCACTATTTTAACTATGTTGCAGTTTTATGATATTGGTATGATATTTCTTCTCTGTTGCCAAACAGAGATTGTTCTTCTCTGTTGCTCTGTTTGGTAACACTTTACAATTATTATTATTAAAAAAAAAACTTGGTAAATGTCCTGTAGACTAACTGGGACTAGTCACAGCACTTGGGTATAATTTCCCTTTTGTTGGTTTGATTGCTTCAAATGCTCTCATTTGTTAGTCGCTTTGCATGAAAGCGTCTGATAAGTGATTAAATGTAAATGTTAAATGCAAATTGAGTAGTTGTGCTGGGAGTCAATTGTTTTATTTGTGATAAAACAATGAAAATTTCCAAATTGTCATTAAAAACAATCATCACTTTAGGCCACTACTGTATATAATATGTGAAATAATTTCTGTTATGTTAGTCTCTTGAGCCACATTGTCCTTTAACCTTGTTTATCTCCCCTCAGGTCTTTCTTTCTTCTCTCGGGTGCTGGAAAACTGTGAGGATGAGGCTCGATTTGATCAGGTCAGTCCACCCCAACCCCTCTATATTCTACTACTAACTCATGCATCTTCTGATACATATATATATAGGCTACAAATTTGATTTCTCACTCCTCAAGAGAGGATGTGGTGAAGGAATCACACGAGGAATCGAACCGCTCAACCGTGGCCAGACGCATCACATTTAGCCCCACTGATTCCTATTTTGCACAGACCCTCAGGCAAGCAACATAGCAGTATGAAGTGGCAATAGACCAGCTAAATTGCCATTACGCTAATACAGTTCTTTAAATGATTGCTCTCTTTACTCCGAAATAACTCTGCCACAGGTCTCATCCTTACATTTGATGGGTAGGAGGTAAAGCTGTGTTGCCTTCTCGTTCTTAAATATGACATGAGGATGTGTACCTCATGCATAATGGTGGTGGTTGAAGAGATTCCTCCTTCAATGTAAAGCGCTTTGAGTATAAACCTACGTATGTTACAGAAGTGAGCCTGGAATTGCTGACAACTGGTTTGGGCAGTTCAGAATCGATTCTTTCTTTTAGGAGACAATAACTTTATTTGTTGTGCACTTTGATCTTTAATACTTTGCAGACCTTTTACATCCACAAACAGCTTACACTCTGCATGCAAGGTAATAATCAAAAAAGCATAGGGGCACTTTAAAATATACCAGTATAACCTCCTCATGTGTCCTCATAGTAGGCAGAAATTCAATTATGTTTTGTTGTCAGTCGTGATTGGGACTCCCACACTAGTGTTAACCTTGTTTGACGTTTGGAGGGGGTTGTTGATATATTTTTTTATTTATTTGTTGTGCTGCAAACAGCAAGCGTTACAAAATTGTTGTTTTGAATCTATTTTAAACCCAAGTGCTGCTAAGTAATGACTTAATCAGTTTTTATTTTTATATTGCTGGCCTTAAATTTCCTATGAACTTTCTGGTTGGCCTTTTTATTTCCTCTCTGTCCCTCACTAATAGTTTGGTGGTAATAGTTTAATCATTACTAGGCAGTTAGAGTGGATCAGTACACACTTCAAATCGACTGAGCCCACTCGCCACTTATGATTACATCACAGATCTCATACTAAACCCCACAAGACAGTTCAGACCTATCATCACTCCTAGTACTGCACTGTAGGATATGTTCGCTTTCTTTCTGTCTTTCTCTCCCTCCATCTTTTCTTTTTTTAATAGCATGTTTGTGTTTGGCCCCATCATTGTCTTTTCAGGTTTGTCAGATAGGCACTATCAGGTTTCATATTCATTAGAAGTAACATGGGTTTTAGTTTACCTAACACTGACATGCAATGAAAGCAGGGCATTATCAGAAAGCGAACATGTGTCCCTGAGCAAGACTTTTACACTTAGTTGCTCTAAAGGCGTGTGACCTCTAAAATATTTAGCAATTGTAAGTCGCTTTGGATAAAAGTGTCAGCTAAATAAGTAAATGTAATCGCTGCATCCACACAACATTGAACTCTGAACCTATCACAAAAGTATGTTCAGCACAGATTTTATGGGTTAACGTTCACGTTCTGCATTTTGCATATAAAGTATGCATATTTAAATCCATGTTTAAGTGATAGTTCACCCAAAAATGAAAAACCTGTCATCATGTTCTCACCCTCATGTTTTTCCAAACATTCTTTTGTTCATCTTCAAAACACAAATGGAGATATCTTTTATATAATTTCAGTGATTTCTGTCCCTTTAAAAGTACAAAAAGAAATCATAAAAAAATCCATATGAATCAAGCGTTTTAATCCAATCTTTTGCAGAAACATGATTGCTGAGTCAAATAAACATTGATCAAAGAACAGAGAGCACATATATTATGGTGAAAGGAAGCTCAACTATACTTGCTTGATGCAATGTCTAGTTGGGACGGAAATGTCTCGTTTATTTGTGTTTCAAAGTCTTAATTTTTGGGTGAACTGCTCCTTTAAGCATACTTCCCTGCTTCATGTACTACCATACTGACATTCTCTCCATCTCTCATTCTGACATGTATTTCTCACAGCCTTATTATCTCAGAACAATTGAACATTGCATTGACTAGGGTCCTAATCAGTTTGCCTCTAATTCTTTGTTTCCATTTTCATTTTCTGGATTGTATTTGAATGCATTAATTAAATATATAAAAAAAAATACAAAAATGCACATCCCAAAGACCCAGATTGGGCTCAGTTCCAGGACAATAAGTCACAATTGAGTACAATTGTGCCTGATGAAGACCTGAGGGTCAGAACGTTGCCTTTTAATAAATCCTTTAGAGCAGTAATTTTCCGTCTGCAGACTTAAAAATTTAAACATCAAAAAAGCTTGTCTAATCAATTGAATTCATAAAACCGTAACAACATAATCAGTGTTGGATTTTTTGCAGGAGCGTTTGAGGGCTAGTATGTGTCTCTTGATTGTGTGATAGCTATATGACGATAGCTTTCTTTGAAACAGTGATGACATGCTCATGGAGTGAACTCTCAGAGCAGCTCTGGAAATGAAGTTCTTGTGTTCATCTTGTCCTCATACAGTGAGACACTGAAAATACCATGAGAACTACTTGTGCTCGAGTGCAGTAAACGAAACTGCGCTGCTCATTCATTCTGAGACAAACAGAACATTTAGACTTCATGTTCCTTTTTACAGTCTAACAATCACAGACACTAGTCCATGTTTGAATTTGATTAATTGAATGTCTCTACCGTTTAAGTGACTGGATTAAACAACTCTGTCCTCTTTTTCGGCAATCATAGGGCTCTACCTTGTTTTCTAACCCTGCTGTGTGCAGCTGAGTACACCTTTCAGGTCTCAGCTGTACTCACACAAATAGACTATTCATTTGAATCAGAATGGACCCAGCTATTGTTTATGTATGAGCAATTATTATTTTATCTTCAACAAGCTCACAGTCGCTTGCAAAGACAAAGCTGTACATAATTTAACCAGATACGTCCTGCTCTTATCCTACCTGATATAGTGATGCATTTTTCCCCACACAATATGTGCTTCCTCATTTTATGCATTATATAAATAACATTTTAAGCACTTCTCAGTGCTGTGTATTGTTATGGCGTATTGTTGCAGGGCTGTTGAACACTGCTTTAGGCATGCAGCCTGATGTTGACTATGATGGACATATACGGTTTTAGGCAGACACTTGCTGCAACCATGTGCAAAATTGCCCTCCTTTACATCAGCTCTGCAGGAGTGCCGATCTTTAAACCATTGATTTTATTAGCTGGAGTCCAGCAAGAAACTTGTTAACAGCTGCTGATGTGAAAGTTTGATGCTCACGCTGGTTAAGGCACTTCTTGTGGTGGATGAAATAGATCAGATGTGTACATATTTCATTACTATTGCTTGTATTTAGCATTTTGTGTCAAATATTAAAGATGGAGAAAGATTTTGCTGAATATAGAGCCCAAAGCGATAGGCAATTTCTCTTAGACCTTGTTGACATTTATTATCATGTAGAGGAACATGAAACCCAGGCTTTTCTTAAATGGCTTCCAAGGGGTATTTGAAAAGAATTCTGACCTTGTACAGTAAGTTATTTTTAACCTTTAAATCATAGGCTAACTTTGCTTTAAAATCTGTATAAATGCCAAGGTATTGGTTTGTGGCTGATATTTTCATATTTTGTTGAGCTTCTGTTATTTTATGTTCCACCCACCATACGATTAATACATTGGACTTAACATACCATCTGCATTTTATTTATAAATACATTTGTTGTTAGGTGTTGGTTGTAACATTTCTGTATGATTGGCAAACATGAAGGTGATGTTAAAAGGCAAACAAGCTCAGGGGTGTCATTAAAGACAGATGAAGCTGTGTGTTGAGCTATTTTTCTTGCACAGTGTCAATATTTTTAATTTAGTAGTTAATGATTCTAAGGCTTCTTTAATGATTTTAATGACAATGCAAAAGTTATCTAGAATAAATGAACATACTTCTTGTTTTGTTTCGAAGATAAGGTACTTGAGTCTCTAATGCGGCTGTTGGGGATGCATAACACAATACAAGTTGGGAAAATATGGGCCTGGTTAAATGTAAAACAGTGTAAATTTTCTGTGAATGCTAATGAGTAAATAATTGAAGTGATGACATAGTTGCACAGGAATACAGAGTGTAATGAAACAAGGGCATTAAAAGGTATGTTTAAAGAATTAATACTTTTCCTCATTGAAAAAAAAATTGTCTGCAAGAGATTATGATGGTGTTACCACTGCTGCTGTTTGTATACAAGCAAGTATAAGGAAGACTCACAGACATTGTTTTCCTCAGCTCTATTACTCCCATGCATTTAAGTTCATGTCCATCACAAAACTTCAGCTACGCCTATTACACTGCATCAATGTCTCAGTAAAAAACTAAGAGTTGCTTTCTCATTATGCTGATGGGGAATTGTGTCATCATGACCAGCAGATCTCATTTGATATGATCATTCTCTTCAATGGCTCAATGAAGCACCAAATTACATCTCTCTCTTTTGTCAATCTAATCATTCTTTCTGTTTCCAACAGTTTTCAACTGCTGCCAAAGAATTAAATGTTGACGTTTCACATTAGATGGTGTTGTGTTTCCAATGAAAAGGGGACAAATGATTTTGTTATTTTAAAA
Source organism: Cyprinella venusta (assembly GCA_038021265.1). Taxonomy (NCBI): domain Eukaryota; kingdom Metazoa; phylum Chordata; class Actinopteri; order Cypriniformes; family Leuciscidae; genus Cyprinella; species Cyprinella venusta. The sequence goes on from CM075876.1 coordinate 22,823,053, forward strand.
AGGTGTGAAGGTTGAACTTATCAAGCTAGAAATCAGACATATATAAAGCTGAGATTCTCAAATAGTTATGCTTTAGGACTTTTATTTTAGTGGAAAGTACCAGAAAATAGTGTAAAAAGTTGAAAAAAGGATTTTTTTTTTTCAGAATGAAGTCTTTTGTATTTTACAGCCGGTGAATCTGTTGTAACTGATGATTGTCGTTTGAACCTTTCTGAATGTGCCATCAAACTGATGTTTAATTATATCAAGTGTTGTGAGAAAAGGCTATGCATTTAGCATGGTTATCCCCTGCTGTTTGTGATCCTATCAGAACTATTTTTAATTGGTTAACCAGTTGAGAACTACTGATATAACAGGTGCGGATTAAGTTAATAGACAATTAAATGAACAAAAGATCTGGTGACTTGTTTCAAAATACATTCAAAAACAGGCTAGCATTTTGCATTTAACTAAACTACCTTGCACAATCTCTATTGCATACTGTGCTACTTACAGTAAAGTCTAACATTACTGCCCCCTGTCTTTATCAATAGTTAAACAAAATACATACATTTAAAACCATATCACCATGTCTTTTGATGCTTTAGATTTAGTGGGAAAGGAAAGGGGAAGATATGAGCTTGTTGTGACTCAAAAGCGAATAAGGTCACCTAGTGGAATCTGCAGAGGGTGAGATGTTTGAGGTACTGCAGGAGAAATCACACACTGTGAGACCATATGGTGTAGAGGGAAGAGTGAAGAAGTAATAGCCACATTAAATCATTCCCGATTACTGCAGTAAATCAAAACAATCTGTTTTAATGAGCTTAATTAGCTGAAATGTTCCCGCGAGTTGGCCGCACACTGGGAATCTGAAATAAGAAGTGCTTTAACTTGTTGTATTAATGTCAGGAAGTGACTTTAGGATGTGGCAGCATGAAACATTACAGAGGTTGGATGATGGATAGATATGTAGATGAGAGCTGAGAAATTGAGACCAAAAAGCTAAAATTACAAGAAACGAGAGCATACAGTATATGAGAAAGAGACTGATAAAAATGTAGGAGAGGAGGAGAAGGAAAAAAATGGAAGGGCAAGCGAGTGTGAGAAAGAAAATCACTAGGGCTTGACTGAGGAGGCTGATTAGAGATGCGGTTTGATGTCAGGACCAGTGCACATTTTTTTACCTAATAGAGTGGCATTGATTTCAATGAAAAAGTTGAATGTTCATGCATCTTTCCATTATCTGTATCACAGACAAGAGAGAGAGGGGGAGGGAGATGTGGCCTGTCAGAGCGTGTGATCCTTTGCCATTGAATAATTCACTCTCCATGCATTTAAATTGTGAGGAGGCGCTTCTTAGAGCTGAATTACAAACTCAAATCACCTCAAGTCTTCACCATCACTGAAGCAGAGAGCTCATCTATTCACAGCATATGTTAGAGGGGGAGACCCACTGCAGACCCACTCTTGATTCAGACAAACAGAAAATTCACTATTTTAATAATGTTACTGCTATAGGCTGATTGTTTTGTACATTGTAATGGTACATATAATTGGTATGGTAAAAAGCTTTAAGATTTGTTGTGGAGCTAACTGTACATTGTCCTTTAAGCAAATATATTATATTTGATTGGGATTCTATTCACAATATTAACATTAATATTATAAATATTTGGGTTTCGAAACCTGTAAAAAAGAGAAAAAAAATCGAGTAAAAGAAAAGGATAAATTGAGAATAGGCTGTATTTCTCAGAGTTATCTGCAGTGAAATAGAGTCCAGTCAACAAGACACTGAGTGAATCTGTAATGTCACAGCTCTCTGAGCTCAAACTTCATGACACCAGGAGATAAGTCTTTTTTTCATGGGCAGACTCCTGTATTTCCAGCATTTCTTTCAGATATACACTTTGTGTGATCGTCTTTTTTTGTATTATAAAACATGAAATTACCCTTTATAAGTTATTATTAGACTTTTTGTTAAAAACATATTTAATTAAGTTTTTATTTCTTTTAAAAAAAAATCCAATTTTAACCATGCATCTAACAAAATGCGGTGAAGCTTATGCTTTGAAAATGAGTGCACGAGCCATGCTATTTATGTCCAATTAATTTTTGTTTCCATGGTTAATTAGTCATGGTGAGCAACTGTGAACTAGCGGTACGTCTTTGGGTTGATGAATCCAGCCTTCTTACAAATGCTATTACAAGAATAACTCTAAGCTGCATAGAATTTTTTCAAAGTTTATAATCAGCAGCCGTATCATCTGCAAAGATAATTTGATCTTCATCTGATCTGCATCTATGGGCACAGTCACTGTAATTCCTTCTAATCTGTTTTCTCTAGATAGCCAGCAGCATTTTGTAAGAGTATTAATAATTATTGTAAAGGGTATGTTGCAACTTGTCACAGTTTCTTGTAATAATATTATCCATAATTATTTGCGGCAAACAGAATTATGCACATTTTCATACAATATTATGTTTTTTTCATTTATAGGAATCCTCAATATATTAAGATTCTGGCCTTCGATGAGACAATATTTTCATGTTATGGCCATCTATAACTGGTATAATTATTATTCTGATGTTAAAATTCTATACTATTTTGTCTGAGGAAATGAAAACAAAATTCTAAAAACTAAAAACAAGTGAATTTAGGCATCACAACATACAAGTGTCACAGCCCTCGTCTGCACCAGTCTGTCTCGTCTTCAGCACTACACTTCCCAGGATCCTCTTGTTTCCCCTAATGAACTCACTCCCTCATCAGCCACCTGTTCCTCGTCCATTCATCATTTTCACCTGTTTGCACCTCATTAGTTTGATTCCTTTGTGTATTTAGCCTCCTCAGTTTCTGTCCTTCATTGTCGGTCGATGTTTGTTGTTAGCCCGTGTGGCCCTGTACTCCTGTCTTCTTGCCTGTTTATGATTAAAAAGTAATCTTTATCCGCTACTCCGGTCTCCTCGTGCTCCTTGCCTGAACCACACCCGTGACAGATCGACCGACCGCAAAGAGAAGTAAGATGGACCTTCCAGCAGTAGCCCTCCTCTGTCTGGAACAGGAAAACCGCTCCCTGGAGTCCCATACCAGGGATTTTCTGGAGCTGGCGTGCCTCACACACTATTCGGACCGCTCGCTGTGTGATTTCTACATCGCCAGCCTCAGCGAGCGGTCCCGGGCACGCCTCCCAGGGGGCGGTCCGGAAGAGACTTTAGCCGCCTGTGTGGAGTGGGTGCTGGTGTGCTGTGAATCTCCATTCACCGTGGAGGAAGTCACCAGCACCACTCCAAAGCCTGAACCCTCCTCATCGCTGGTCCCGTCCAGCCCTCCTGAGCCCGAACTTTCCTCATCGCTGGTCCCGTCCAGCCCTCCTGAGCCCGAAGCCTCCTCATCGCTGGTCCCGTCCAGCCCTCCTGAGCCCGAACTCTCCTCATCGCTGGTCCCGTCCAGCCCTCCTGAGCCCTCGCCAGAGACCGTCCAGCCAGCAACCGTCAGCCCTGCCGAGCCTGAGCTCACCGTCAGCCCTGACGCACCCAAGCGGTCTTCAACGCTGGTCCCGCCCAGCCTCGTCGAAAGTGTTTTCTCCTCATCGCTGGTCCCGTCCAGCCCCGTCCAGCCAGAAGGTGCCTCACCGCAGGTCCCGTCCAGCCCCGTCCAGCCAGAATGTGCCTCACCGCTGGTCCCGTCCAGCTCCGTCCAGCCAGAAATCTCCTCATCGCTGGTCCCGTCCAGCTCCGTCCAGCCAGAATGTGCCTCACCGCTGGTCCCGTCCAGCCCAGTTCCAATAAAGCCCGAGACTGTCCAGCCAGAGCCCGAGACCGTCCAGCCAGTGCCCGAGACCGTCCAGCCAGTGCCCGAGACCGTCCAGCCAGAGCCCGAGACCGTCCAGCCGGAGCCCGAGACCGTCCAGCCAGAGCCCGAGACCGTCCAGCCAGAGCCCGAGACCGTCCAGCCAGAGCCCGAGACCGTCCAGCCAGAGCCCGAGACCGTCCAGCCAGAGCCCGAGACCGTCCAGCCAGAGCCCGAGACCGTCCAGCCAGAGCCCGAGACCGTCCAGCCAGAGCCCGAGACCATCCAGCCAGTGCCCGAGACCGTCCAACCAGAATCCGTGACCTGGATCCCACCCAGCCTCCCTCTCCCGCCTCCACTCATCAGCCATCCGTCTGTGTTTCCGTCTGCCTGCTTCCCCGACCCAGCCTGGTCACTGGATCCCTGGTTCACGCCTCACTCCTCCTCCACCTGGACACTTCCTCGGCCCCCGGTCCCATCGGCTTCCCCCTGGCTTCTGCCTCCCTCAGTCCCTCCATGGTCCCTCATTCCACCAGCTCGACCAGGCTCCCTCGCCCCTCCGGATTCCCTTCGCTCCCTCGCCATCCTCCCTTCACCTCTGGACTTCCATCCTCTGCCTTCGTCCCGTCATTCCACCCCCCCGGTTCAGTCGGACTCCTCACTCCCTCCAGTCACCCGTCAGCCCTCACTCCCCTTGGCCTCACCGTGTCCCTCTGTACCCCTGTCATCACTTCAGTCACCTGAGCCTGCGGTGTCCCCTTGGTCTCTCGGTCCCTCCTCAGCACCCGTTGTCGTCAGTCCCTCTGCTGCACCCTGGTCTCCTCTCCCATCTGCTCCGCCCCTGTCAGTCGGCCCCCTGGTGGCGTTAGCCCAGTTCCCATCGCCGCCACCAGGGGTTCTCCCTCCATCTGCTCCGCCCTGGTCTCATCCTCTACCTGCTCTGCCCTGGTCTCACTTTCAGCCTGCTCCGCCGTGGCCGCCTGAGGGGTCTTCACCGCCGTGGCCGCCTGAAGGGTCTTCTCCACCGTGGCCGCCTGAAGGGTCTTCACCACCGTGGCCGCCTGAAGGGTCTTCACCACCGTGGCCGCCGGAAGGGTCTGCTCCGCCCTGGCCACGCCTTCAGTCTGCTCCACCACGCCCTCAGCCTGCTCCGCCCTGGCCACGCCTTCAGCCTGCTACGCCACGCCCTCAACCTGCTCCGCCCTGGCCACGCCCTACTCTGCCCTCAGTTCTTCCCCCCTCCTTCCTCGGTGCTACGGCGTGAGGTCACGCCTTCCGGGAGGGGGGAGTTCTGTCACAGCCCTCGTCTGCACCAGTCTGTCTCGTCTTCAGCACTACACTTCCCAGGATCCTCTTGTTTCCCCTAATGAACTCACTCCCTCATCAGCCACCTGTTCCTCGTCCATTCATCATTTTCACCTGTTTGCACCTCATTAGTTTGATTCCTTTGTGTATTTAGCCTCCTCAGTTTCTGTCCTTCATTGTCGGTCGATGTTTGTTGTTAGCCCGTGTGGCCCTGTACTCCTGTCTTCTTGCCTGTTTATGATTAAAAAGTAATCTTTATCCGCTACTCCGGTCTCCTCGTGCTCCTTGCCTGAACCACACCCGTGACAACAAGAGATTTGATAAAGATGACATTTAACAGCAATAAATAAATGCGATAAAAAACCTAATATATTTTGTGCATTTCTGTTAATTTATAATTAACAGTCAATAACACCCCATCAGACCATTTTAAACATCTCACAAAATGTTACAGATTCTCAATTTTATGTTTGCTTGATAATGGATGAGATTTTTTGAAGTTTATGACTTTATGCAGGTTGTATCCGAGTGACTTCCAATAGCTCTGTGTTTGTTTGTTCATTTATCAACAGGGAGCATAAGGGTGTTAAAGAGATGATTCCTATCTCTACTCTTCATGTTCCTTATTCTTCCCCGTATATACTCTCCGAGCCGCCTCTCACCTCAAGCTTTCTAATAAACGTACTAAAGGTTAATGTACACAAGGGATTGTAGAGACGAGTGAGTTTAAAATAAGCACTCACTGCCAGTTAATTCTTTCTCTCTAAGGAGCTACTCCATCTCCTCTTGTTTATTCTTCCTCATATTTTGCACCATCCGTGGGAATGAATATAGATTCTGCACTGGAGCTCAGGGATTTGAGGGGAAAATCCTCACTCCGCTTGACTGGACTTTACCCCGTGTGTATTTGGCTCAGTCCGTGAAGGATTCTTGCAGTTATACTCCATCAGTGGCTCCTCTCTGTAGGTTTAGCATATAGACCTATGCTGAGGTTTCGAGTGTGAATAGAGGTGGTTTGAGACATCTAGTAAATCTCACATAGACCCTCTTTTCACCCTTTTGTGTTCAACGACTTCACAAATTTCAATACGGTACATGACTCTTTTTGAGACCCTCCCGTTTTCCATTTTTTTCCCTTCTGTATTATAAAATGTTAATGTGTAGTTCTACAAGCATCTGGTATCTATCACTCCCTGTCTAGTGAGGATCATGTCTCTCATCGCATTAACTTCTCATACTGTGATGAGAACCCATAACATTCAAATAGACAAAAGATCCTATAATGTGTTTGGAATATAAGACTGTAGGTGTCCTGTTGACAGAAGTTTCCTGTTTGTGTGTGTGGTTAATAACAGCATCCCATCCTCAACAACCAAGCTCAACATCTTTTATCCCATTAGGTTTCACTAGATTTCCTTGTGTAAGCCTCATTTACGTAGCACCCTGACGAGCTCAATTTCCTTTTTTAAAATATATTTTCTGTTTGTTTATTTGCAAAGCTGTAAAAAGCTCTTCTTTTTATAGGATATTATTGAGGTTAAATGTATACATAGTGCAATTTCATCCATAATGAGCTGGCAGGAGTTAAAATTTGAAAATAATTATTCCCCAATCTGCCCTGGTTCAACTAATTATTTCAGCATACTGATGAATTTAGTGGCCTTATTATTTATATTTCGTTTCCTATCATCTTTGTTTTCACCTCAACTCTTTTCTATAGGCTTACTGCATCTTTGTCTACTGCAGACTTATGTATATGTATAATTTTTTAAAAATAATAATACTCTTATCCAGCAAATTTATTTCAAAATAAATGCTGTTCTTTCGAACATTCTTTTTATCAAAGAATCCTGAAAAAAATCTGAGCTGAATAATCATTTTTAACATTGATAATAATAAAAAAAAATGTTTCTTGAGAGGCAAATCAAAGCTATGTTCAGCCCCGACAAAACATTGCACAACGTTTTTTTAAACAGAACACACTATTCTGATGACGCAAGAGTTGCAACTGTGGCAGTGGAGAAGGCCATTCTTTGTTCTTTATGAAGAATTTTTGGAGCCTGAAGAAGGCGGTATAAATATGTTTTTAATACTGCAAAATATGCCCGATGTTACAGTTACTACACTTGCCACCCAGAACACAAGAGAACATCCCAATCGAGTGAAGGGATTGTTGAAACTGAAATGGAAGTACACATCCTACCTAATTCAGACTAAAACACATCTATTTAGTCTCACATACTGACTTTATTTGTAGGTCATACTGTTTTAATACCCTGTGTTTTCTTTCTCATTTTTAGAAAAAGCACTTAATTACAATTGTTTATTTCCATACCAAATGTAATACACTTGCAATTAAGCTAAAAATATCCTGATATTGATATACTATTTTTTTAACGATAAAACTTACGACAAACATGTCTTCTAACATCCTCAGTTGTTGCGTATACCAAGCTGCATCGAACACATTTGTAAATTACTCTCCTTAAAGGAGCTGTATGTAAGAAATGTACTTCAAATAAACATAAAATGGCCCTGATTTGTCACTAGACATTAAGAAATCATGTTCATTTCAAATACTTATTTCACTGACGACAGTAGTCCGGCCAGGATATTGTCATTTAAAAAGTGAAGTTGCAGCCCTCAACTGATGTTGATGTTGATGTTGTGTTTTGGTCTGATGCTCCACCCTCCACCGATCTACCAATCACAGAGTCAGTAGTGTTGCAGCATCCGGGTTACCAGCTCTGCTCTAGTTACCACAGATGTACAGCTGAAAGTGATTGCTGTAACAGTTTTGGCCACAATTTTACATACGGCTCCTTTAAACCCATTGTGCGAGTTCACTTTAAAACCGCGTGCAAGAAAAAACGTCTCTGTTATGTATGCAGCCCTAGTTCCCTGAGTAGGGCCTGAGTAGGGAACGTAGACGTTTCGCTTAGAAGCCTATCACCTCCGAGTGTGACAAAACGAGCCAATGGCAAAGAAATGCCATGGGTCTGTGGAATTTGCATAGCGTAACTCTGCCCCACCTTGTGGGTATATAAGGAAGAACACTGGCAGAATGCAGACATGTGTCCCATGCAGACGGTTGATGTTGTGTAAAATACTGAACTTGTCCTTAATCAAGGCACAATGTTTTGTTTCTGCAATTACATGTGTCAAAATGTGTGATGGAGTGAAGAAGACATAACTATTTTCCATATGCCTTGTTTGTGCTGCATTTGGAGAACAGAAACACATCTGTGATTTGATTGTAATAACAATAAATTACTATGCGTTCAGTTCAGATCTGTAGACATGTTGTTATCACATGAAGACTTAATTTGCTTGTTAAATGTGACTGTCGCTCCTGTAAATAACCAAACTATGTGTTCCAAACAGGATTAAGCAGAAGTGACAGCCTTATTTACCTGCACGTGGCCTCTGTGACTTTTTAATCACACATCAACTACAAATCTCATTCCTCTAGCCAGTGCATCCAAGCCAGTCTAAGCTCTGCACTGATTGATTTGGCAAGAAACACTGTGGTCTCACAGCCTTGCAGTGGAGAACCGCTGTTCTCCATAATCGCAGTGAAACAGAACGCCTCAGCAGCCCTCAGGGTAGCCCGTTTGTCTGTATAGATCAGTGTACCAGATGGGAGTCCATGTTCTGGGATCATGAGCAAGCTAATGCATCATCCCTTGGTTTAGAGCCCTAGCACCAGAAAAGACTCCTGCAGTGTCATAGATTGCCAGTTTGCAAAAATTCGTTTAAAAGGGAATGCGAGTGATATTGACGCTAAAGGGTGCCATGTGCAAAGTATTTCGATGAAATGTCATATGGTGTCATCTATATGATGCCAAAGGATGAGAATGTGTTGAATATTCACACTGAAATCCCTGGTAAAGTTTGCCAAGTTAATGGCAAGTAAATGGGCTGACCTTAGTGTATTTAGATTGAGACTAGTGTCTATCTTCTATCTTTGTAATAGACAAAATGGGCACATTTAGTAATAGTAAAGGACTGCTTTAATGATGTGCAAATTATCAAATCTGTTTCTAATTCTGTTCCATACGTGACTATTTTTTTTGTAATTGCAACTTACAATTATATATCACAATGAATGACATTTTAATGTTTTAATCTGAAGCATAATGGGCTTCTGTATAGATCACCAAGCACAACATTATCGATAACTTTCACCTGCCTTTACCTGTGCTAATAGGACAATCTAATGGTGCAGTGTTGTACTAGAGCTGTTTTGGTTATGGACTCAATATAGTGTGGATATCAAGTATGGAAATGTCTACAAATGATCAGTTCTGGTAAAAAGAGATTGAACATATTGATTTTTGGCTTTGTTTGGTTTGTTTTCCAGGCGTTCCGATGGCCAATTGGGAGTCAAGTGGATGGGGACGAGATGCTGGAGATCCAAGTGTTTAATTACAGCAAAGTCTTTACTAACAGGTATGATAATGCAAAACATTTTCTCTGTGTGTGACTTCTGATCAGCACAAAAAGATAGCAGCATATTAATATATAGTACTTGCTTCTGATTGTATAGTATTTATTGACATTTAGTTTAACATTTAATTAACATTCATGGCTTCAGCCTATGGTCTCTAAACAAATTCTAGCAACAAAGCATTGGCTATTTAAATGTTCTCTTAGACAAACTAAGGCTTGTTTGTTTAGCAATAATTCTTTGTTATTTCCATCGGACCATACAGGACCTCATAACTCGTACATTTTCTTTGTGAAACTGGTTTTCATAATATGTTGTATAGACCATAGTCCAGTTGAGCCTTTTAGGTATTTTAAAATGTTTCACATGATAACAGGACGGGTGCGACTGACCTACTTAATCACAGCCTTCTCCATCCATCCATCCATCCATCCATCCATCCATCCATCCATCCATCCATCCATCCATCCATCCATCCATCCATCCATCCATCCATCCATCCATCCATCCATCCATCCATCCATCCATCCATCCATCCATCCATCCTTTAGTAGAGTGGTAGTTATTGACATTAATTAATTACTGCCTATTCTAATTTCCACTCATTCCCAGATATGAATGAGAGAGCAGCCACAGAATAGAGGTTCGCCTAACAATGTTGATTGGATGCAGAGCAGTTTATTTCCTGTTCATGTACCTGTCAGTATTCACTCTGTGAAGCTTTTCTCCCAATACTCTGAAGGAGTGCTGTGGTGTTCTATATACTATATTCCTCCAGAGGTGTTGAATAGGCTGACAATCTTTACTTGCTGTTCTCCACTGAATGACGTGCAAATTCTGTGGCCTGAAAGTGTGACACCTCTCGTGATGCAGACGTCAGTGTTAGTGTGTGTGCGTGTGAGTGTATATGGTTATCTTGGTCTGGCTACATCAACATGAATTAGTAAATTAGCAGCTGCCGTGAGCACTATTAGAAAAATCTAATTAAATAGAAAAATTTAATTTAAGTACAATCGTGGTCAGCACTTTGTTTTGTAATCATAGGCATTGTTTAGAGTTGACAGCGACACCTGTGAATAGATCACAATGTATAAGACGAGGATCTGCTGAATAATTCATATGCCCCTGTGACATATGTTAACCGTGCCACTCATTTGTTTGTTATTTACAGATGTAATTTCTATCCATCATATGCATTACATGACCTGATCTACTTGGACAAAACACCGGGTGTGAGACCGTTGTGTACATGCAGCAGACCGATTTGTAGCTCAGAATCTCTATTTTCCTTATGACAGATATTATTGACATGATATTAAGGTTAAACAGTACATTAGAGGTGAACATTTCCTAGCCATGGGAAGATCAGGCAGTAATTGAGAATCAATGGTAATTCATTCAACATTGCTGTTGTTGTTTCATGACCAACTGACCACCAGGTGGTGACGTTGTAGATGGCTGCTATAGCATAGGATCCCATCCTGCAAAGAAAGACCATATGAGAAGAAATCAAACAGATAATACTGTAAATAGTTATAATGGATAATAATAATGGATATCAGCGGAAAAAAAGAAGAAATTTATACTTTTTTTCAGCAAGGACATATTAAATTGATCATTCATGACAATAAAGATATTTATTATGTTACAAATACAGTAAATGCTGTTCTTTTGAACTTTTTATTTTTATTCATTAAAGAATCCTGAAAAAAAGTATCATGTTTGTGATACATGAGGACCAAATCAGCATATTAAAATCATTTCTGAAGGATCATGTGACAATTGAAGACTGCAGCAATGGCTGTTGAAAATTCAACTTGTAAATTTAAAAAAAAATATATATTTAAATTGTAAACAATTATTTTAAACTATAATCACATTTCACAATATTATGTTTTTTACTGTATTTTTGATCAAGTAATGCAGCTTTGGTGAGCATAAGAGACTTCTTTCAAAAAACATGTGTTTTATAGTCACTGTGTTTTAAAATGTATTGGTGGGTTAGTTTGGTTTAGAAATAAGCCTGTGTGTGATGTAACGTTTTATGTCAGTGAATGTATGTCAGGAATTGGGGTGCAATTTCATGCATTAAATTAGTAATATAGGCAGAGAGTACAGTGCGGCTCTATAACAGGATCTGTCACTGATAACTGCAGAACTGCAGAGAATGTGCCGAGGAACTGCAAATTCCAGCTCAGAATTCCAACACAGCCATTCATTATATTACTCGCTAACGAAATGAGAACTCCTGCCATTTCCACCCAATTTTAACAGAAGAAACGCTCACTGTCCCTCTCAATTTATATGGTGGTTATAGTCTTCACAGTACATTTTTAAGGATTAAATATAATTAGCAAATCAGTAAGAGAAATAAGTCAGAAATACAATTTTCATTTAGGACATCTGAAATCAACTTGCATGTATCAAGATCAATTCTAAATTGGTATCAATTTACTGTAGAAAATGTGTATAAGAAAAATGGAAAAGCAACATGGGATTAACTGTGAATTCTCTGGTTCTGACCTCTCCAAAAAAAAGAGAATGGACTTGACAAGGCAGGACAGAGTAAATTATGGAGCAGATGAAAGTCAATTGTCTGTTGTTTGTTCAGAGGATCAATAATGTATGTGGGGTCTTTAGAAAAGTTGATCGAGAGCCAGAACCTGATCCAGGATCAGTGAATTATTCACCCGTGGATGCATGCAGTTTATAGACAAAGCCATCGTTTCACCACTGAACTGGTCGCATATCAATCACAATGGTCTTTTTTTTTTTCCTTTATCGAGTCCCTCTGGGTGAACAATGGTGCTGACTGAGTGTGTCATTTCACATCCGAATACAGCTGTAGCCCAGAGGCAGGTGCTAAAACTCTTAGCGGTTTGATGTGTTTTCTCATCAAATTTACTGACTACATGGATAGACCCGCCTGTCTTTCTCTTAGACAGTGATGCAGTAATAGACGAGAGTGTGTGGAAGCTAACTACATGTGGCATTTTAATGGTCAGCCCAGAGTTCCTGATTGCTTTTGTTCACTGCCTGTCACTTTTCATACGAGTTGAGTTAACAAGCAGAAAAAACTATGCATTCCTATCTCCCATGTGTGTGTTGATCTTCTTGTGTCTAGATGTGTGAGTCTGTATTCCTCTAACCTCAAAACAGACATTGTGGTTACATAAAAAGCATGTGTTTGTGTCCGTAGGAGTGATTGCAGCTGGTAATAAATAAATTAAACTGCCCTTTTTGATAGGAAATGTTTAAATGATTCTCAGAGGGGACAGTTTTCAGATATTTATATGCAGAATAGTGATTAAACAATTTAAAAAGTGTATTTTACAGTAATAATGTTATTTTTGAACAATACATCTAATTCACCAGTACTTTTTTTCAAGATTCTTCATTTTCTTTAATTCCATTAAAGGTGCACTCAGTATTTTTTTTTACTAACAAACAATAAATATATAATGCCTTTGAAAAATCATGTAAACCCACAAAGGACCAGATATTTCACTAGTCTTTCTAAAAAAACTTTTTGTTGAAATCAGACGACCAACTGGACACTATTATCAGACACATTCACTCACAGAATTATGCTGTTTGGGATCAGTAAAGTTTATTTTTTAAAGAAATTGATAGTTTTATTTAGCAAGGACAAGATAAAATCACAGTAAAGACTTTTACATTGTTTCAAATAATTTCAAATTCTTTTTTAACTTTTTTTTTACTCTGTTCATCAATAATCCTCAAAAAATCATGTTGGTTTTTACAAGATTATTAAGCAGCAGAGCCATTTTCATATGTGAATATAGTGAGAAATGTTTTTTGAGTAGCAAATCAGCATATGATAATGATTTCTGAAGTCTGGAAAATGATACTGACTGCAAAAAATTCGGCTTTTGCAATGACAGAAATAAATGACATTTTAAAATAGATTTAAATAGAAAACAGTTACTTTAAATTGAATAATATTTCGCAATAATACTGTGTTTTTGATCAAATGAATGCAGCCTTAGTGAGCATTAGAGAAAATCTTACCGATCATGGCTGACTGCTAATACCAGTAGTAGTAAATGAAAAAATTAAATGATAAAAAAAACAATTATAACATTTATAACAGTTGTAAAGAATTCTCTATCTTTAAAGTTCATGATATTCATTTCAGCTGTACATCAAATATATAAAAAAACGAGTGTAAAAATGTAACAAGTCGCCTATGTATTTGTGTGTGTGTGTGTGTGTGATAACAACAGTGTTGATATTTTTCACATGCTCTTTGTAGCTGTCACAGTGTATCTGCCTCACCACCCTTACAAGCTCAGTGAACATCGGGTCAGACCAAAGTGTTAGGTCGTTATTTAACACAACTGTCTGACTGAACTTTTTCTGTTTGCAGGTTAATTGGCACTTTCCGCATGGTTCTACAGAAGGTGGTGGAGGAGGGTCACTTGGAGGTGTCTGACACTCTTATTGACGACAATAACACAGCCATTCGGGTGAGACGTGAGGATGGCAGACAGTGCATGTGCATATTTTTCTTCTGGTCTGGAAGATCAGAGATGCTCTTTTTTCATATAACACACCCACTCACAAAAACATCCATTCACATATTTCACCAGAGGGTCTAGCTTTGCACAACTTGCACGAAACCAGCGTTGTCATGGTTACATGTCTACTCGGAGGCTATAAGGAACTATACAGTTCTCTCTATACAGTAACTCTCTCTCTTGCTCTCTCTGATATCCACCATCATGTGCAGGTTGATTTCTATAGGGGTCCTGCTTATAGTAGCTTGATTATAAAGGAAATGTATCATGTAGCTTTAATATTAAACTTATTTTCTGCATTAAGTTTCCTTTGACTCTTACTAATCTTATCACTTAAGATCTTACCAGTTTGGTTATTGCTCAAGTGTTTAAGTAATCTTTAATGCAACTTCCAAAAGTAACTCTTTTGTGACTTTAGTTGACTTTATTGTAAGCAGTAGTAAGTGTTTGTCTCACACACTGTGGCAGAAATCTGTTCACACGCCTAAATTTGTGACATGTTCGCCAATAATTTCCTTTAAACTGTCAACACTTTCATTATCTGCCCACCTTTTTACAGCACACCACAGAAGGAGTTATTGTTAAAATGTCAAAGCTGTTATGTAACACAATGCATGGTGATCACTGGCTGGTTCTTGGTCATGTTTTATCTTGCTTAGGGCTATGCAGTCATTCATTAGTTTTCCAGGACACTGAATAAAAGCTCCCTCAAACTTTGTCAAAGTGTAAATTAAAACATTGTTGCTAGAAAACTTTCCAAACATAAATGATCCATGTAGCCATGGGGCCATACACATACTTGTTTTATTGGATATATTACCAAGAAAAGTAAGTCTAAACTTGTCACACAGTATTGAGTGACGATATGTCAGTATTTCTCCTCAACTTCTACCCATTTCATCCTTGACCCAGTGCAATTCTGACACTATTGTTAAGCAATTTTTATTTTATGAATGCAATTTGATGCAACTTAGTCTTTGACTTGTACTTACACTGTGCAAAAACTATAAACCACTGTTACTTTTTTTTGTTATTGCTGTTGAAATGAGACCTCAGCAAAGTGAAATGTGTCTTGTTTAATTAAAGCAGGGGTTATATCCAAGTAAAGCTGTACCAGGGCTCAGGTTCACCCTTTTGTACCCCTGGGATAAGTGACCATCAGGTAGTTGACAGAGAAAAGTTGGACTGAGGCTAAATTGTTACTTGTTCCTTTTAATGAGTTTGTAAACATGAGAAGGAAAGGGTAACTGATGCTGACAGACTGTCGCATGACCCTAACCTTAGCACTTAACTCTAACACTTAACCTGAATCTTATTGTTCTACCTCTCTTCAGCTTAAAAGTTGCGTCTAGGTTAGACAAGTGTGGTCATTGCTTGTGAAACCTGTGAGTGTTTGTAATGTATTATTAAAAAGTCAATTTCGTTTTTTGAAGCCTACTTGAAAGAACATGCACAAAAGACAATCATATGTTTGTTATTATTCAGTAGACCACTTGAAAAAGATAGACATGCCTTATATATTCAATATTTTTACTGGGCATATTAATATGACTTACTGACTGTATATGTTTTTGTTTTTGTATTTCAGACAAATATTTCCATAGAGATCAAATATCAGACCATGGACGGGAGTGTGAAGGTGTGGAGCGATGGTGAATTCCTTGATATTCCAGATGACTGTGATGGAACCTTTCAATTCGAGACAGACAGTTTACTATCTGGACGCAGCCTAAGCTCCGGGACGTCACCTGGACGATCTATCCACGGCATTCCCACATTTCGCAAGTGAGTGCGTCTTTCTTCTTAACCGATTACTGTTAACACAATCACCCTCATCATCATCATCATCACCCTCGGTATGTAGTGGCTTATATTGCACAGATAACTCAGTGATGAAGAAGATAATGTGGAGGAAATTAGATTAAGCATTCTTGCATATTTATTATTCCATTTGACATGTCAAGTTAAGAGAGTTTTAATGGCATTCCTCTGTATAGAGATATAGAATGGAACAAATGTCCTGCCTCACAGGACCACAGTGCTACATAAACATGTATATTATATACATTTTTGCTGAGTAATGAATACATGGAGAAGTTAAATGTGTGGGATGTATTGATTTCCTCTAAGCCTTTCAGTCTCCACAGGGCCTTTAATCCATAAATTATAACCATTACAGACACAACACTATTCCATCATGGTTTGTGCGTGGGCACCATTAGTGGTTTTATGTGGATATGTTTACATACTGATGTGTATGAATGATTAATGTTAGAAAAATCTAAATTGGTGGAGTTGTTAAAAGGTATTAGGAAAATTAGAGCAGCCACAATAGAGATTTTAGTGCTTTTGAATGGTTGTTTGGATTGGTTGAAAGCCATTTCATTTATATGTTGTATTTGACGATGACAATTAATTATTGTTCAAACAACAAGTCAACAAATATTGATTCTGGAATCTTTGTTTTAGATTCATGTTAACTTAAGCAAGTGATGAAAGGTGATGTTTTTATCTGTTCTGATTCACATTGCTTGCCTTCTCATTTCTCTATAATTTTGTCTTCATTTAAACTTCACATTCTTTTGTATAACTGCAACTTCTCATGTCTTAACTCAGGAGTCACTGTCATGAGATGAAGTGATGCACCTATAGACCATTTCAAAAGATGTAAACAACACTGGCCCAGAAGCACTTCCTGTTTCAGTTTTTTAACACTACATAAAAGCTGGGATAAAATACAACCAACAGAACATTTAAAACTGAATCTAAAAGTTAAACAAACATCTTTAAGAAGTTCTCTTTACATGTGAAATAAAGAAAACAGTTACAAACTGAAACAGGAAGTGCTTCTGGACCAGTGTTGTTTACATCTTTTGAAATGGTCTATAGTAGTTTGAGACAGTTGGTATCTATATGCTATTCTCTTCATGTTGCCTCTGAAAATGGGCCTTATATTCATGCATGATAATAGTTACTAATAAAGCAACTTTGGCATATTTTTATTTAGCATTAATTAACTGCAGATGGTAACGGTAAATGAGAAGAGACAGGGAAAGGAGAAGCGAAGGAAGCGCTCAGGTCTGAATAAATAGGATGTGATGTGATAGTTTATTATGCATTGTGTAGTTGGCATAGATGACAGCTGCTTAGTCACACACACACATACACCAGAGAAGTCTGCTTATTTTCTCCCAAATAAAGTGTGTAGAGTCCTTATACAGCGTATTTCCTGTTTCTGACCAGGAGTGAGCACAAAACCAATGTCTGATGCTTTATTTATGGCTTTTTAGCTCACACCAAGAGTTTGCATCTTCCTAATTCTGAACTGAATATAATTGAACATTTTTTTTAAGTGTTTGCTTTTTGTACTATTTTCACAGCAGTCAGCATCTTTAACTCTTTGAATAATTAAAGATGCGTTTTTTTTCCTCTTTGTCGCCATCTCTGTTTGAAATCTGCAATTGCAGTCATTTGCGAAATTATCAACTTCACAGCACGGATTGAACAATGTCTGAGGAGAGTGTGCAGCTGTCAATGTGGAGAGTGGCATTCAGAATCACAGAGTATTCTTTTTGGATATGACCAACATAAGAATTTTATGAAGATACAGCAAGCATGGCGACGGGATTAGACGTCTCTGTTCCCTCCTCCTCCTCCTATTACCATACGTAACCGAGACGTTCCCTTTCGTACGGGAACTCCAATGTCTTGTCGGAGGAGTTTCCAATGAATTGGGATCCCTAATAACACGCCATGGTGCTGGCCCCTTCCAGCGCCCAACTTAGCTTCCCGCCAAAACAATTTCTAAGTTTTCTTTACGGCGGGAGCTAGCTAGGAAGAATCACACTGCTGTTCTGCAAGACCAGCAGGGATGACAGAACGGGACTATAGAGGAGGGTAGCTGGAACGTGGAAGACATGGGTCACTGTAGGGACCACTATTAAGGCCACCCAGTCTAATAACAACTCCTACGAGAGGTAATAGACCTGGTGCCGGCCTGCCGGGTGATCCGCCTCACCTGGTGCCAGAGGGGTGATGGAGGAACTCACAAGTTTAACCATTTGTTGGGGACGGAGCAAACAAACGCACTCCTCCGAAGAGATGTAGGAGTTCCCGAACGAAAGGGAACTGACATTTGCTTTTTTATCATGTTACCCACTGTCCTCACTTGAACTTAATTCCTGGTGCTGTTTCATTATTGATTACAAGTTAGTTCTAAAAGTGTGTGAGAGTTCTTTTGGAGTTTCTTTATAAAGAAAGTGTGTGTGTGTGGCTTCTGAAGCTTCTCAATGCTAGTCCTCTCTAATGACTAGACCCCTCTCTCATCTCCACTAGACTGCCCCCCCTCCCCCTCTCTCTTCCAACACATCTCATGAGTATGTGGGCTGTGTTGCACTGAAAAGGCACCTTATATACTCAGATATTCTGTACAGTATGTGACAGTCTAATGTCCATGCACAGTTACAGGAAAAAGAGTATGGCTAATAATTTTTTTAAAAGAATTATTATCCACAAGAATCTTGTATTTTGCATCAGGCAAAGCCATCTTGTGAATTGCAAGAAAGCTCTGACCAACATCTCCAATCATATTTGGTCTATATGTCAAAATTTAGGTAAATCCTTAACTTCCCAGCAACTGTACATTTAAGTATTGGAATAAGTATATGACTTATATCCGAGGCTATATTTAAATGGCTGTGATGGATTTGCATTGCCATTTTCTCATTTGTAACCAATTGTACACTCTAAAAAATGCTGGCTAGTTTCAACCCAAATTTGGGTCAAAAATAGACAAACCCAGCAGTTTAACCCATCGTTTGGGCTTGTCCATATTTCACCCAAATTTGTGTTGGAAAAACCCATCATTTTTGTGAAATATCTACAGTCTTTTGTTTTCCATCATTTTCTAAGGGCTTTGTTCTTTTCTTATTTGAAGAGCTCCTCAAAAGCACCTGTATCAGTGAACCAACCTGAAAAGGTTTTGATACCTCAATTGAACCATCCAGCTTCAATCAGCCTTTTGTGTTCAACATCATTATCATATAGAGAACATTGTATGTTTACTTTCAGGATTAGATGAGGTGCTTTCATGTTAGAGTAAAGCAGAAATTGCCTCCCAGCTTGGGGAAAAAACCCAAATTTTATTCTGTCCTAAGGTGGTTTACTTACCCAGTGTGACCCAGTTAATTATGCTAGTCTCTTTTGAATATTTTGTTGTTGTTGTTGTTGTAAATTTTTAGCTGGAAAAAGTTGGAGACCAGCCGGCTGAATAGCTAAAACTAATGCCAGCTTATAGACCAGCTAAACTAGTTTAAACCATCTATTCACAGGCTGGTTTTAGTTGTCAGAATTCCCTGTTCTGATCAGATTCATTGATTCATTGTCATAGTTGGTAAGGTAACCTTAATCACGACCGTAAGCATTATTCTCCTGAGCTTGGGGCAATGACGGGCAAAAGCTTGCAGCCAAATGAATCTTTACAGAACAAAGGGATTTTCACAGGGAGGTTTATCATTTAGAGCTGCTGCATTACTCTAGTGGTTTAGTTTGCTGTCTTTGTTGCTGTCTAATGTTCAGCCTCCATTGCTCCATTCTTTTGTTCTTGTCTCCATACTTGCATAAAACTGTCACTTTGAACTCCCCACACACTTTAAAAAACTAGGGCACAAAAGCTCAAATGTGCTCAATAATTCATTACTTTAATAGAGTGTGACATTGATAAAACCAAGTTATTCTTATTCTTATTCATTTATGAAAAAAATTGCAATACAAATTCAAATGAGACTCATTAAAACAATCACTTTAGTCTATTAATGTCTCTGGAATAAGGTTTAAACTGTCTAATTGTTTAAAATGTGTAATATTTAGGATTTTGGAGTGAACCTTTGTGGGGAAAAGTAATTGTCATAGTTACTGTACGTTACACCACAACTTTGTTCTGATTGGTGATTTGAAATTAAGAACAGGCATTGAGTTACTGGTTTAGCTCAGTTTTTTGTCACCAGAGAAACTCACATCAGACACCAATAGATCTCCTAAGTGCTTGAGTGATATATAATTCATTATGCTGCTTTATGATTTTCAATGCACCCCATTTATCTCTGTTTAAATGTATTGCTGTGTATTTATTCCATGTCATGGTTGAGAAATAGCCAGTGATACACACAGATTCTGTTCATTGACTCTATTTTAGCTGCATGATCACACACACATATGCACACACTTAGTGAATTTGTTTTTTGGGAAGAAATTACCTTTTTTTCAGCAAGGATGCTCTAAATTGATCAAAAGTGACAGTAAATATATCATTTTACAAAGGATTTCTATTCTATTTAAAATAAATGTTGTTCTTTTATATGTGTGCTTAGAGCTGCTCGATTCTGGATGAATTGACAATATTTTTTGTTTGTTTTGAATGAGCTCACAATTTGAATAGACAATTAAACAAAATGGTATGTAATTTACTAGAGGTCCTGACAAAATGATAATCGCTGCTGTCTATTTTAAAAATATTTAACTAATTTGAATAAATTATTTGTTTATTTTTAAATTGGTTTGAATGAACGATTCAATGACTCACTTATAAAACTTAACATTGAGCATATAACTACTGTATCCAGAAGGAGGGAAACAAGGTACAGCACATGACTGTTCCCTTACGAGGGAACTTGCGTTGCATTGAGGATCGACACATTGGGGAATGCCTTCGGCATGAAGCGTCTGAAGTCAACTATTCAATCTCGATTGGCGTAGCCTAATCACATCACTCGTGACATTGCATGCGACAGCGACGCTGAAGCTACAGTATAAAAGGTTGCCGGATCATAACAGCATCAGCAAGCTTTCTGTATCAACCTGTTTGTCTTATTTGGTGTTGTCCATCACTCTGAATATATACAATGGCATGATATTTACTTACTTGTCTTCACTGGCCGAAGAAGCCGCCAAAATCAGTGACAATCCCTTCCCGCTATACGCTGTCAAGGGTGGGCTGTATCAGCTCTATTTGTGCTCATATTCCATCATGTCTAAATGCCAGTAAATACAAATGAAGTTCCTTTCTCATCAGGTTTGTGATCAGTGACTTTTAGTGCGTACCAATTTAGCATCTTGACTCATAAAATATAAAATGTCACCTGAGCTCACCCCTACACACTAAATAATATGCAAAGGTCACTCTTCAGTAAACATGGGGAAGGGGGGTTAGTGTCTTTATCAAAGTGGGTTTGTTGTTTTGTAAAAGTTTAACTTCTCGAGCGACACTCAATGTAGATATACTGAGCTGACCATATGAAAACTACATGAAAGTGCACAATTTGGCATTTAATGATGGAATTAAACAAATGTTATTTATTTGCCTCAAGTACCTTAAAGACTGACAGTGTCCACAAATGTCCTTCTAGGCATTCACAATAGTGCCCTCATTGTGTGCATCTCAAAGCGCAATCTGAGACTCTGGCTTTGTTCTCTGTAGCAATGCTGTCTGTCAGACTGATGGTTTCCTGACCATCCTTTTCTTGACTAAACAGTTAGTGCTGAAAGTTTGCCCTACATTGAGGAAGTACTGCTAGATTTTCAGTAAGAATATTGCATGTGAGACAGAATTAGCTCCAACAAGTCCCAAAGACACAGAGAACCGCTGTTGTTTGTGCTGTGGTTTGTGCTGTTGATTGTGCTGTGGATTGTGCTGTGGGTTGCCTGTTTCTCCTTGACTGGTGAAGTGAAGCCTTAGATTAAACAGAGCTGGTCTCATCACGCTCTAAAAATCATTTAATTAGTCTTGGGTTACCTTATCATGTCTTGATTCTATCCAGCCTTTTCTTCTCGATTTTGTCCAAACTAATCATAATCTAAGTGAAAGCCCAAGCATAGTCTGGAGAGTTCTTTGCTTGTTTGTTATTATTATTTTTTTTTGTTGGGGCCACTAAGATGACATTGTTTAGGTTAAGAAACTATTATGTCCAGTTACTGTTCATTTGGACATCTGATAAGTCTTTCACTTTTATAATTGGTAAAATGACTACTTTCAGAATGGAGAAAATGGAAAATATTGATCTATATTATAGAATAGTAAACAAAGATGTTGCATAGTTTGTGTTAATACAAGTTTATATAATACAAACTATGCAACATCTTTGTTTACTATTATACAGACATGATCACTTTAAGTTTCAATCAATTTAAGGCATCCTTTCTGAATTTTTATCATCATTTTTTTTTTAAAACTTACTGACCCCACATTTTTTGAACAGTAGTTTATATAGATTTTAAATAAACAAACATAAAATACAACATAAAAAGAACATCAATTTACTTTATCTAATATAAGTAATTGTATCGGTCACATCTGTAAGAGAGTGAGTGTCAGTGAGTGTTGTCGTGTGAGTGTGTGTGAGGTCACATACTCTCCTGTTACTTTTTCACTCATACCTGGGCTTCATCTCAAGTTCTCCCTTATTGTGGACGCCCATTTAGTTTGAGAAGTGTCTCTTTGCCTGTGTGTTTATTTGAAATATTCTGCTTTTATCTGGACTAGCCACTAAAAATGGACATGTAGTACACACTCTAGTCAGGAATACCTCTCTTTTTTTACCCCACTTGGCTCAGTACACATATTTCTTCATATTGGTGCTTGTCAGCTTTTGGTGAGTATCCTGTCTATGTGTTTTTTGTTGGGGAGTTCATAGCAATGTTAATGGAAACTTCCTTCTGTTTTGCAGTTCATAGACTTATTAAGTAAACCTGCTTAATCCACGAGTTCTGTAAATAAGAAAAACATTTAAAAGCTTAATTTGGTGTTTTATTATATATATTCAGTCATGGAATAAGTAACCTATCGCACCCTGAGCACATGCCTGGTAAATACCTTAAATATGTCATTTCTATATTTTGATATAGAAAATACTGTTTTGTTTGACATAACTTCGTCTTAGTATGTATTTTAGAAGGGTGTTTGACTTATGAATAGTCCACCTTTAAAAAGTAAATCGCTTGACTTCTAGAAAAAATATATCTTTTATAATTTTTGCTAATGGAACTTGCAAGCACTAAAGACTTTTTCTATAGTGTCACTTTAAGATGTCGACAAAGATTCAACGAAACAGATTACAGAGGATATGCTTCCACCAAGACTGATATGCAAATAAAGACAGAATAATGCTTGAAAATGTTGAAATAAGTAACTGCATTTCCATAATCGGTCCTGATTTGTGATGTTGTCTTATTATTTGGTGATTTATGCAATTCATCCAAATAATGGACTGTGATCCTGATATATTTTCACTCTGTTTAAAATCCTCAAAGGAAATTAAGGAACAAAACGCTCGGGATTTCTTTCATCTTGTCCTGAGAAAGTATCTATATCCGCAGATCACAGCTAATTGGAGAATTGTGTCCATCTTGTTGAATTATTAAGGACCATTATTTGTCCAGCCGGCCTGTGACATCATCAGGCCTTTGTAGAACTGATATCTAATCACCATAATATCAGTGCAGAGTTATTGGACACCACTGGGGCTATTGTCAGAGGGGTCTCGCTGTTGAAACAAGTGTCTCGTCTGAGTGATAAATATCACAGAAATTTTCCATCATGGGAAAACTTATCGTGCTCCAGCAGTGATTATTTGATTGCACTCCAGCACTGTCTATAAGAGAATAAATAGTTTTTTAATGTGTAATTACAAGATAAAGCTTCACCTGTAGAGAAAACAGTTGTTTATGGAAAATATTTGGATATTTTTATTTCTATCCCAGCTTTGTGTTTATGTGACTGCTTTTTATACAGTATCTGTGTGACAATCATATTTCTTAGTTTAAACTGGTATAAATTATTCAGTTTTTGAGAGGATCAGAGGTAGTGGGAATTTTAAAACTAATCACAGTGAACATATTGTGACCTTTGAAATGTTTGTGTTGTGTAGGACAGGAAAAGGAGTGTTTTCAGCCATGAAACTGGGCAAGACACGTAGCTCCAAAGATGACCACAAAAAAGGAGGTAAATATCGCTGATCAAAAGAGAGTTGCAAATATATTTGTTTTTTCGGAACCAAACTAAAATGTTTTTATAGTCTTTCACTGAGTATTTGTGTCTGCATTTTAGTGCTCAAATTTGGTTCTATATTTTGTGTCACAAACTGGAGACTTTACATTTGACATCAATAGGAAAGACCTGCAGTATTAACTCAGCTGTACTCTTGTGCACAGATGACCCAGCTATTTTGGATGCAGAAGATCTGGATCGAAAGGCTATGCGTCTGGGCGGTTGGATTGACCCTGATACAATATCACTGGCCTCTGTTACTGCAGTGACCACTAACGTCTCCAACAAAAGGTCACATATCTGATGTGCACAATGTGTATTTTTAAAGCTGTACACAAGTTTATCTGTTTGCATCCTTTTAAAAGGTCACAGTGAATAAAAACCGCAGTATTTCTTTTTCTTTTTTTTTAAAGCTTTTTTTTTTCCAAATCTTGTTCAGTTTTTCAGTAAAGAAAGAACAATTTATGGAGTTTAAAAATGGTAAATTGGCAAATATTTGTCATTTTAATTATTATTATTTTAAATGTGATAGATTTGAATAGTCACATTAAAGACCTGGTTCGTCATAACATGTATAATTCGTTTAAATCGACTAATCAAATGACAGGCCTAGTTCAAATGTATTTCATGAAGCTTGATCTTCACTTCTTGTTTTTCAGATCAAAACCTGACATTAAGATGGAGCCCAGTTCAGGGCGTCCTGTGGATTATCAGGTATGAAGAGAGACAAAAGCACATTCCCAGTAACTACACAGCCTATTAAACCAGTGGGATTTATCCTTGAGTAGTGCATTCTGCATCAAAGCCCTGAATATACAGAGCAGTCCCAAATAAACAACATTGGCCTTGAGCTTCAGTTTTTCAGAGAAGCCTTTTATGTTTGCTTACTAATTGTCCTCTGCATGGCTGTTGTGTTGAGCTGTTGAATTGCAAATTTGCTTCAGTTCTGGCACTGTGTAATTCCTTTACATGCAGGAAATCCATATACAGTATGTGTGCTGTGTAAGAGTTTTTAGGCCTTTTTTTATTTCCTTATCTCAGGCTGTACATATTATTCGAAGTTGCTTTTCCTTTTTTCTCCTACATTAACTTCTGGGACTCGTTTGCACTTTGAATAAATCACTGTAGCAATAAGTGTTCTTCTGGAAGCAAGTTTCTGTGGAGAGAAGCTTATTTGTTTAAAGGCGACTCGTCGCTTTGGAGTGTATAATAAAAACAGCACAAATGTTGCCGAAATGAGAACGAACGCAATTTGGTGGTTAATTTTAACTGTGCAAACATGAATAATATGACTCTGGTCACTTAAAAACTGAAACTTACAGAAGTATTTCGATTTTCCTTCCAAAGTTTGACTTTATTTGTCCATATGCAGCCTCAGATATTTACTTTATGATTCTGTTATTCAATAGAAAACTGCAGCTCATTTGTCATTTGATTCCCTAAAGCAAACTTGACTAATTAGCCCTTGGCATAACACATTCCCCTCCCACCTAAACACAGCTTCATCGTTCTTAATCAGCATCTGACACACACCAACGGAGTGGTTTATACTCCGTTTCCCCCCTAGATATATAATTTTTAATCAATTTATGTAGATAATATTCCAATTAAAATGTCTTTCAGATCAGTGTTACAGTAATCGAGGCCCGTCAGTTGGTTGGTTTGAACATGGACCCTGTGGTTTGTGTCGAAATTGGAGAGGAAAAGAAATATACATCAATGAAGGAGTCTACAAACTGCCCCTACTACAATGAGGTTAGATTCACATTGCTGAAAGATCTGAGCAAAGGATTCTGTCATTTCAGACAGTTTGGTGGTCTCTTTACTGACACGTCTGGAGTATAATGGTTTAGAACTGCAAGAATCTACCTCTAAAGAGGCTATCTTGACATTTTTTCATATTTTTCAGTATCAATACTTAAATAACATGTAAATCCACCCACATTGTTTATATATTAAACAACCTAGCTTTATAAACTTCTTATCCAGACATTATATACATTTTTTCTGTATCTCTCAACAGTACTTTGTCTTTGACTTCCACGTGCCTCCAGATGTCATGTTTGACAAGATCCTGAAGATATCAGTGAGTAGATTAATCCTCTTTTTATGATCTTTTCACATCTTCCAGCAGATGAGTGTATGTATTATAAATAAAAAAAAAACTCTTTGGAAAACTGTTGTATTTCTGCTCTAAATTTAAGGTAATACATTCTAAAAACCTTCTACGAAGTGGGACCCTGGTAGGCACCTTCAAACTAGATGTGGGAACTGTTTACTCACAAGCTGGTGAGTAACCATTGAAATAAGTAAGATATGTACTTATTAGATAGGAAAAAGTCTATTAATTGGTACTTGTACATTACAGAGCATCAGTTCCATCACAAATGGGCAATGCTGTCCGACCCAGATGACATCACAGCTGGCTGCAAAGGTTACGTTAAGTGTGACATTGCAGTCGTTGGAAAAGGAGACAATATCAAGACTCCCCACAAGGCCAATGAAACAGATGAGGATGACATAGAGGGGTTAGAAACAGATATATTCATACATAAACATTCCTACATGGATTTATAAATTTGTACTTTAGATTTCCAAATGTTTAAACTGCATCCCATACCATGTAATGCTTTATTTATTTGATTTATTTATACATTTATTCATTTGAGTGTCACGTTGGTCTGTTCTCATATTCGTTATGATGTATTACAGAAATCTTCTCTTGCCAGAGGGTGTTCCAACAGAGAGACAGTGGGCTCGGTTTTATGTCAAGATTTACAGAGCTGAGGGACTACCTAAAATGAACACGAGTATCTTGGCCAACGTGAAGAAAGCTTTTATTGGGGAGAACAGGGACCTTGTGGACCCTTATGCCCTAGTGCAGTTTGCAGGGCAGAAGGTAAGAAAGTCCTAAAGACACTCAGTAAGAGATCAATATTTTTATCCATCCAATTTTATATATTAGACATTGAGGAAAATGGGATTCTCTTGTTTGTTTGTGTTTTGTCTGGGTTTGACATGTGCCCTAGTTTCCATGATTTTTCATTGTTTGATTATCCGTTACACCAGTCATTCATTTAGTTGATTAGTTTGTCTGTTTTTTGAATCTCTGCCTTTCTTTAAGTTCTTGGTCTGTTCACATCACGATATTAACGGTTGTTGTTTCTAGTTCTGAGTTTTTGGTAAAAAAAATATTTAAACTTCCACAAATAGATCCATTTCCTTTTTTCAACCGTTATTTTTTTTAATTATACACATTTCTTATGACACCTTACACATGCAGGGTAAAACGTCAGTTCAGAAGAGCAGCTACGAGCCCATCTGGAATGAGCAAATAGTCTTCACTGAGATGTTCCCACCTTTGTGTAGGCGTATGAAAGTTCAGATCCGTGATTCAGACAAGGTGAATGATGTTGCCATAGGAACCCATTTCATCGATCTACGCAAGATTTCAAATGATGGAGACAAAGGTACCAGTTATCTGTCCCAATGGAACACTAATGTGTGTACATCCATAAACAGTGGTTGAGTGGATCTCTAAAAACAAAAGACACTAGAATTGACTGCTCTTCCATCTCTCCCCAGGGTTCTTGCCCACTATGGGCCCAGCTTGGGTGAATATGTATGGTTCTACCCGTAACTACACCCTGATGGATGAGCACCAGGACCTGAACGAGGGGCTGGGGGAGGGTGTTTCCTTCAGGGCACGCCTCCTCATTAGCATTGCAGTGGAGATCCTGGACACCTCTTCCACAGAGATAATAAGCTCTACTGAGGTACAAATGGAGCCAGTGTCCAACATCTCAGAGGTGAGGTTCCTTATTTCCTTTTTCATAGATTGGGTCAAGGCACTGTGACATTTCACTTGAGATCAGTACTGAAATCTCTAAATTCTACACTTACCTGTCCCACCATGACATTACACATAGGTTATTTTGCGGGCCTGCATATTGTACAGTGTTTAAAAAACTCAAATTCCATCTTGTCCCAGGCATCTGTAACCTTCTAAACCTCTTGTACCATATCTAAAGACAGATTGATTACAGCTCAGTCTAGATTATTTGAAATATCAACTGCCCACTGGGAAATTACAAGGCCAAGCTTTGTTTCCTCAGAAAAAAAGTCATTGCAGATGTGGGAGTCCAGCTGTCTGTGATTTTTGTGTGGCCTCTGGGAGCAATTATTGATTGTCAGATGCATTTTACTGAAGGGCAATATTTGTTATCACACTCGATGAAGAGGCAAACATAGGATGTTGATAGTCCCAATTGCTCTTCAAGGCCTGGCATGACTATTGATCCAAGCTATAGACAGGGGTGTAGCAGCCGTGGGGACATTGGGGACACAGCCCACCCAAGGTGATTCTGTCCCTCACACTTTTGAGTGAACATACAGTCAGCCAGTCACAGTTGAGTGTCAGTACTGTATCTTTATTCTGATTTTTATTTATTTTCAGGTTTATTTAACAGGG
Source organism: Cyprinella venusta (assembly GCA_038021265.1). Taxonomy (NCBI): domain Eukaryota; kingdom Metazoa; phylum Chordata; class Actinopteri; order Cypriniformes; family Leuciscidae; genus Cyprinella; species Cyprinella venusta. The sequence goes on from CM075876.1 coordinate 22,851,631, forward strand.
ACAATGCACACTAATAATACATACATACATGTACAGTATAAAAGAATTAGCCAAAAGGCTATTTTACATCTGCTATCCCTGGACAGGTCTTAATATGTCACGCCTAAAAATAAAAAATAAAATGTATAGCCCTTGACAGGTCATGTTGACCCCCACTGACAGCTCTGCACAAACCCCCAGATGTGGCAGGCTAATAAATCAGCTGCTGTCTGTCGTGTTAATCAAAGAGCAAAAAAAAAGAAAAGAAAGAAAATCACTCACTGCTCCTGACTGAATAACTTCTATAACTTTAATTGTGAGTATCTGTATTTAATAACACTGGATTACAGCCATTTCTGTAGTATTTCTTTCCTACTACTGTTGTTAGACCCACCTACAAAAACTTAAAGCCATGTTTATTTCATTCTATTGTATTTATTTGTGCTATTGTTTGCAAGTTGTTTATTTGTTCTAATTTTATTACCGACTGTTTAGTGTTTACTTGTCTCTTTTTGTAAATTTAGTTCATCGATTCAAAGCCTGCAATAGCTTCTGTGCGTAAGGTATTGCAACCAGATTTCCCAAAATATATAAAAAAAATATGAGATAACTAATTATCTCTATGGAGGTACTGTATATATGGCAGTTTTCCCCATAGTTTCGAAAATGGTATCGATTATATATATTTTTCAAGGTATCGTATCGAATTTGGAAGTTCCAGTATCATGGCTACTGACAACAATTGAACACTGAAATTAAGGTCACTATTCACCTTCGCATCCAATCTTCGCATCAATCTTCGCAATGTTACGGAACCAGATAAGTCCATTTAATGAGCAAATCATTTAATGAGCAAAACAAGTGGATCATCATTGTTTGAAAAGATCTTACTCAAAAATACAAATAATTTACAAATCGAGCATTACTACTTCATTTTTAAAAATCTGCGAGAATTTCCATTTATAACGTTCAGTCTGTTTCTCACACAAAGCTTTTGTTTGGCTTTAAAAGACTTAAAATATAGTGCTATATTACTGCTTAAATATAGTATAAGTAAAATTAACCATTTTTGTGTCACTTAAACGGTGCTTTGTCGTCATTTTGGAACGTCAGTGCTTATTTTAATTTAGTATATGGGAATTTATTTTAAATTCAACTTTTGTATTCTATGAATGACAGAAACTAACTACTAAACTGCCGTAGTTATAATAAAAGTGATTCCCTCCCTTTTGAAATAGATTTGGTATGAGCAATCAGTTGCAGTACAGTCGGAAAAGAAAGAGCATGGATTCAATTCTTTTTTTCTGCTAAGAACAGTGAATATAAGAGGGTGATAAGAGGCTGAATGTTTTAGTGGATCAAAGATCATAGATTTAGTTGAGAGGAAACTCCTGCTGGGTTACAATGCAGCACTGAGCTGCCAACATCTCAAGTCAATTATGATTTCAGACTGAGTTCACACACTTGCGATCACTATTGGGAAAATCTTAGACATGTCTAAAAATGCTGTGTTGTGTCAGTGCTGTGAAATAAAAGGTCACAGAAACAGTCTTTTTATCTTTTTTAATATAAAATCAATGTTTGTATCCTGACCTTTAAAGATCTTTTTTTTGTTTGTTTGTTTCAGAGTGCCACAGGGAAGATGGAGGAGTTTTTCCTTTTCGGGTCATTCTTGGAAGCCACAATGATCGACAGGAAAATTGGAGATAAACCCATCAGCTTTGAAGTCACTATCGGTTAGCTAAATTTAAAATACCTTGTATTTAGTTAGCTAATGCTTCAGTAAATTCAAGACATCAAAAATAAAACATTTACAGCTCCACATGTACACATTTTTTCCACTTAGGTAACTATGGTAACCAGATAGATGGCGTGAGCAAGCCTGGATCAACAAAGAAGAAGAAAGAGGGTGGAGGAGAAAGTGAGGAAGAGGAGTCTGAGCTCATCCACAACTCTAGCGATGAAGAGGCAGAGGATGATGGGGATTTATTGTCTGTGCCGTCCACCCCTCCTATGAAACCGGTTATCACTGACAGGTCAGAGGTTAGGGAAAAGAAAAAGCTAAAATGTCAAGGAAATATTAAGTCTTCAAACATCGGGAAATGATGGTTTTTAGCAAAACATTTACACTGTTACTAGTATAACAAATGCAGTATGTCAAAATCACTTTTATATATATATATATGCAGTTTATTTAAATGCTGTTTGTCAAAATCACTCTTTTTCATAGCTCTTGTTTAGCTTTGTGTCTTGGAACTGAACTGTCCATTTCGCTCGATTTACAGAAATTACTTCCACTTGCCTTACTTTGAAAAGAAACCCTGCATTTACATCAAGAGCTGGTGGCAGGACCAGAGGAGACGGCTCTACAACTCCAACATAATGGACAAGATTGCAGATAAACTGGTCAGGCTCCTCCTAAAATTGCTATGTGACTGTTATCCTGTCAGTCTCCTTCTCCTAAGCTGGAGTATTTTTGTAAAACATTGTTAGAGTGTTTAAGCATGTACATTTCTTTCTTCGTAAACAGGAGGAAGGTCTGAATGATGTTCAAGAAATCATAAAAACAGAGAAGGCGTACCCAGAACGCAGACTTAGGGGTGTATTAGAAGAACTCAGCACAAGTTGCAGGTGAGACAATGTAGAAGTGAATCTAAACAATCAAAGTTAAAGTCTATACAGCATAATTTTGACTTTTCCCACCCTATTCTCCACAATTTAAGCCGTTTTGTTACACTGGCAAACAAAGATCAGAACCTATCCGGAAGAACCAAGCTGGACAGGGAGAGGCTGAAGTCCTGTATGAGAGAGATGGTACAGCTACTCAACCTATTTGGTCTCAGCTTCGACATTAAAAACTGCTGTTGGGATGTCGAATGTAATTTACACGGTTATATTGTTCCCAGGAGAGTATGAGTCAGCAGGCTAAGACTATTCGCTCACAAGTGAAGAGAAACACAGTTCGAGAAAAACTCAAGCTAGTGTTGAATTTCCTTCATAGGCTTCGTTTCCTGGCAGATGAGGTAAAAGGAATCACATTACCTTAATTCTCTATACACCATCAGCATCTCAGGCTCACCGTTTTTTGTTTATTTTCCTCTAAGCCCCAGCACAGCATCCCTGACGTGTTCATATGGATGATTAGCAACAACAAGCGCATAGCATACGCCCGCATACCCTCCAAAGACATCCTCTTCTCGATTGTTGACGAAGAGATGGGCAAAGACTGTGGGAAAGTTAAAGCTGTTTTTCTCAGGGTAACTCTCGCTTTATATCTCATTTTCATAGTTCTTCCTACAAATAAACATGTTAATTAGAAGTAGTTGGATATTATTGGTGTAAAAGTTCTGCATGGGTGTTTGTGTTCATTATAGCTGCCTGGAAAGAAAGGCTTTGGGCATGCTGGCTGGACAGTTCAGGCTAAACTAGAGATGTATTTGTGGCTGGGGTTGAACAAACAGAGGAAAGACTTCCTGAGCGGCCTGCCCAGCGGCTTTGAAGAAAACAAAGCAGCAAAAGAAATTGGCATACAAGCTGTCCCTCCCGTCAGCCTAGTTTATAACAGTAAGATTAGATTTGCCCTAATGGTTTGTACATGTTAGTTCTTTGCATTTATGTTAAAACATGTGATAAGCGACCCACTGTATCCTCTTCTGTAGTGAAGCAGGTGTTTCAGCTGAGGGCACACATGTATCAGGCTCGCAGTCTGTTTGCTGCTGACAATAGCGGCCTGTCTGACCCATTTGCAAGGGTCTTTTTCTCCACCCACAGCCAGGTGACAGAGGTGAGTGTGTGTTGAAGTCTTTGGTTATGAGATGGAACCGGTTTTGTCAGATTTAATGCTGTTCTCTGTGTACAAATACTGTGGGTGCTCTTCAGTAGAGGCACTTTAAGTACTTAAAATGTTTTATAAACATTTTATTCACTATGTTTTGTATTAAATATATACATCATATATAAATATATTTATAGAAACGTATTATATATTAATACTTGTAAAATTGTTTTCTAAAATGCTTGCCGTAATGGTAGTGACTGCAATTGTTTGTTATTTTCTTATAGTTTTTTTATACAAATGTCAAACAAATTACTCTTTAATTGAGGAAAAAGTAATTACACAGACACATCAACAAGTCTAAAGATACTATATCCTTTTATTTTAGATTTTTTTTTTAGACAGAAAGGTTCTCCCAATTGATGAATCATCCATGTATGTGGTAAATTTCAGGTCCTCAGTGAGACTCTCTGTCCTACATGGGATCAATTGCTCGTTTTTGATAATGTTGAACTCTACGGTGAGGCTGGTGAACTCCGTGACGACCCTCCAATCATAGTTATTGAACTGTATGACCAAGACACTGTGGTAAGTTTATATAAGTCTTGTATAGTCACAAATAAAAGCTAAAAATCCCAAATGAAATGTTTTTGTTTGCTAGTTCAGTGGGCAAATCTGTTGTCAGATGTATGCGTCACAATAAGAGTGTGTGAAAATGTGCACTATTGTCCTGACTTGATGTTTCTTCCTGTTTAAAATCTTCTGGTCCTGCCCTTTTGTTGGACGACGTTTTGGCTAAGTAGAGTGTGAACACATTTCAACACTGCTGTCAATCTTTGTTTGCATAGATAGCTGAATGCACCAAGGCATGCAAGAAGTGAGATTGCTTGGGAATCTGTCCCAAAAGCAAGATCAAGTCTTTTCACATTTCCATTACTTGGTGATAAAAACACAATTTCCTGTGGCAATAAACTACCTCTTGCATTCCCTTGGTTGTGACCGTTCAACTTGATGTTTCTTTGTAGTTGTAGTCTCTACAGTAGTTTGTAGTAATCATTGCTGTGGTTTATTTTATTGTCAGCTGAATGCCAAGGTCTTGAATGCCAAATTCAGAGAAGGATTGAGCATAGATGAAGAAACCAAATAATAGCTGAATTTGACTTCTGTGAAAGCAAACCTTTATGTTCTACATTTAACAAAAATATGTAAAATTGACAACCAAAGATTGATTTTAAAGGGATACTCCACTTTTTTGGAACTAGGCTCATTTTACAACTCCCCCAGAGTTAAAAGTTGGGTTTTACTGTTTTCGAAACCATTCAGCCGATTTTCTGATATTTAGAAGAACATCAGTAACCAGACAGTAGACAGTTTCTGGTCCCATTGACTTCCATAGTATATATTTTTTTCTAAATATCAGAAAATAGGCTGAATGGATTCGAAAATGGTAAAACTCAACTGCTTAACTCTGAGGGAGTAGTAAAATGAGACTATTTCCAAAAAAAGTGGAGTATCCCCTCAAAGCCCCAGCAATACAGTAGCCCTAATGTAAAAGTGATTTTACAAGGAATGTGGCCACACTGACCCCTGGTGTTCAGAGGCGGTAGTCTAACTGTCATGTTTTTTTATATGTGTGGCATCCAGGGGAAAGCAGAGTTCATTGGGCGAACATTTGCAAAGCCACTAACTAAGATGGTTGATGAACACTACGGGCCGCCGCGGTTTCCCCCCCAGCTGGAGTACTATCAGATCTACAGAGGAAACTGCACTGCAGGAGATCTGTTGGCTGCTTTTGAACTACTGCAGGTACGACCTGTACACAGTGGTTTTGATCAACATGTACATACTCCAATCCTGAATGGACTCTGTCAGTGCTTGGCTTATCTGTTCATGCAGTAAATGTTGCTTAAATAGCCACTCTTGTTTCTTTTCCTCTCATTTATCTTTGATTCTTGATCTTTTTATGTCATTTTCTATCACATGTTCCCACAATCCTCTGTCCTATCTTTCTGCTTTACACTTCCATGGAATTCTTGACAGATTCCTTATGATGATGAGGAGATCAGAAGGGCTCTTATTGCTGTCCATAACTTTGCAGTGCCTCAGATCAAGGTGCAATAAACAAAATTACATTTCCCCCTTTTTAATTCTTGTCTTTTTCCTTTCTTGTCTAAGTGACTTCATCCTCTTCGCTATTGCTGTGCTTTTCCTTTTTACTGTTTTTCAAGGTAGAGGTTTGGAAAAAAGGGGATTTAATCTGTACTATTATCAGTCAGTAATTGCTTTATTATTTCATCAGTTAATAAGTTATATATTTTCATTCTGTAATATCTGTTTATCCACAGATTGGTCCAGCAGGGCGGGCAGCACTTCCTCCAATTGATGGCCCAACTGATTCTGACCGCGGGCCCATTCTGCCTGTTCCATTGGGCATACGACCAGTTCTCAGCAGATATCGCATAGAGGTGAAAATAGCCATAGAAAGTCACAATAAGACTGTTAAAGGTACAATATGTAGTATTTTTCGCCACCAGGGGTCACTATCCTCTTACAATTAAGGCGTATATTGATGACGCAAAGCATTAAGCGGAATTATGGATCTTGTCGTCAAGCTGATGGATCTTTTATGGATGAGTGAATACAAATGATGTTTTTAACATGATTTCTGTTTGAGATATTGTAACATTTTAACATATTTTAACATTTGGGATATTGTAAGCAATCATCTAAACAAAATATATAACATTGGTCTAGTGTTTTTTTGGATACTTTATTGCAAAAAATCCTACTTATTGTACCTTTAACAATTGTGTTAACTACATTTGCAGCTCATTTTCACTTCAGCTATGTTGAGCCACAGCCTTCGTCTCTCTCCAGGTCCTCTTTTGGGGTCTGAGGGACCTTAAAAGAATCAACCTGGCCCAGGTGGACAGGCCTCGTGTGGACATTGAGTGTGCTGGGAAAGGAGTTCAGTCAGCCCTCATTCAGAACTACAAGAAGAATCCAAACTTCAGCACATTAGTCAAGTGGTTTGAAGTGGTGATTTAATTTATATTTGTACATTACATTTATATATTTCTCCACTTTTTTTCTGATTTGAAAAGTTAACTTAAGTAATCTTGTGCTGCAGGATCTGCCAGAAAATGAGCTACTCCATCCACCCCTCAATATTCGAGTGGTGGACTGTAGGGCATTTGGACGCTACACCTTGGTTGGGTCTCATGCTGTGACCAGCCTTCGCAAGTTCATCTACAGCCCCCCAGACAAGACTGCTAACAACTGGGCTCACACAGGTACCTGTCATATACACATATAGACATAAATCTGTAATAATTAAGTATAACAATCCAATATAATGTAACTTTCCAAATGCTTTTCTAATTCATATTTGTATAAAAACAATTTTGTTTATGATGATAACTAAATTCTAGCATGTAAAGATGACAAATTACTTAACATTCGTTCAACATGCCATCTGACATAAATGTCAAGCTGGTCAAACTTTTATGTTGGTGGCCAGTGCCACCCCTGATTGAAGCTTGGCCATCTCTGTTGCACTAGCATTTTGACTGCATTAAAAGCAGACTTTCCTCCATTCAAAGAACTGTGACACTGGCATGTACATACTCCAGCTGAATTAAGTTGAATAGGATCATCCCCTGATAGGATGAGGAGGACCCCGATGCAAAGCTTCTCTTATTTTGAGTGAACCACCGGCAGGATGTACATTATCCTTTACATGTTCTTTGACAATAATAAGTTGTTAAAATGGTTATATAGGCTACTCAATGAGCTCTACCAGTTGGATCGTGCTTGTGTCAGAAACTCCTTGTCTATGGAAGGGAATTTATGTCACGCAAAAATGCAATCATTACATAGGAACAATAATCCAATGTTCAAATTAGAAATTCGTGTGCTCCATTACACGTGTGTTTTAAGCTATTCCACTCATGCTATACACAATCACAGTATATTAAGTGATTTTTTTGTAGATTTGAAGTAGCCAAGCAGGCTTTATTTATTTATTTATTTATTTATTTTGTCACCATTGCCCAATTAAATCACTGTCTTACCTGGCCATCCCTGAACAAAAAGTTTTGGCTCCGCCCCATGTCCGTGTGAGTAGCGGCAAATTTGCCAAATTATGATATTATACAATGGTCATTTAAGCACCATATACTAACTCTAAATTATATATCAAAATTCACTTATTATGATTACGGTTCAAACGTTTGGGGTGAGTATGATAGTAGGGTCATGTGACACTGAGGCCTCTAGAAATGATGCTGATCTTTGCCGTCACAGGAATAAATTACATATAAAAGTAAAAAGTTATTTTAATTTGTAGTAATATTTTTCAGAATATTGCCTTAAAACCTTACCAACCCCAGCCTTTGAAGGGTAGTGTGAATAAAGAAAAGCATTTACAGTATATCGTTTTTATTTTATTTTATTTTGAATTCTTTGTCCAGACCATTTCTTTTTCTAGCTTTTCTGACTTTTCATTCCTTTTCTCTATTTCTTCTTCCTTTCCCTCTTCATGGTCTTAACCTTTCTGTCCTGGTGCTGGTCTTGGGTCATTGGTTGCTAAATCTTATGACCCTACCCACTCCAGCTAGACTAGCCAATGGCTACATGGCTCTCACCAATGGGACGTCTCATTCCCGCCCCCACTCCCGTCCCATTTCTTATCCCTCAGGTGATATTGTGGTCAATTTGGACCCTGAACCCAACATTAAGAAGATGGACACGGTTGTCAAGATTGATGCTGTGAGTAGATGTGCCGTGCTGTTATAATTTCGAAAACTGCTTGGCTTTGAGTATTTTTGTCCCTACTGTGGTTCTGTTCGTTTTAATGCTTTAAGTTGAATGTCCCATTTTAAAGTCGGCATGAAATGGAAATTGTGATAGAGGAAGGGTGCTATTTCAAGGGGAGGGACATTATTTTGATTAAAGATTACAAGAGCAGCACATACCGGTAAATAAATAAAAATAACAATAATGTGAACAATAAATCATTTATAATGATTTATTTTGCTCTTTCCAGATTTCATGGTGACTAGTGTGCTATTGTAGAATCTTTTGTGGATGTTTGTATTTGATGAATGTTTTGTGTGGCCTTGTCCTTGTAGACCACCGATGCTGTTGTTAAAGTTGACTTGGTAAGTCTTGGTTTGGTTTAGACAGATTTAAATGTTTTAGACTTAATTTTCACTAAGTTGGATTTAATCACTGTAAAGACATTACATTTATTCTCAAATAAACATCACAACATCCTTTGTGCTAACAGAACGAGGAAGAGAAAGAGAAAAAAAAGAAAAAGAAGAAGAAGAAGGGAGAAGATGTGGAGGAAGATGAGCCGGATGAGAGTATGTTGGATTGGTGGTCCAAATACTTTGCCTCAATAGAGACTATGATGGAGGTGGGGAGGAGATGTCTTTAAATTTCAACTTAGTAAAGATTCTTTACATTTGATATATACTGTGTCGTACTGTACATTTTTATTTGAACTTTCTGTGAATGCAGAATCTCAGAGCCCAGGAGACTGCTCTGGTGGAGGCAGAGGAAAGAGAAGATTTGGAGATAGCATTAGAGAGTGCAGGTAACCACAGCACTTAGCAAGGAAAGGACACAGTTCTGATAAACACTATCATCCCATCATATCATCCATCCATCACTATTGTTGTCATGACTTAAACCCAGTTATACTGATCTTTTTCATGCCATGAAAGTTGGAACGTTTATGAACGCTATGATAAATCTTCCATATATTACTTGTAATTCAATTGAATTTTAATGTATGACTGAAGAGTATTTAAAGTATTTAATGAATGTTTTTAATGAAGAGATCCATCTTGTAAATTATTCATAATCCATGTCAGTTTGAGTGTTTAAAATAGCTCTTATGGCTTGAAAACATCATTGTTCATCATTACATACGTCCATTCAAATTAGCCTCGTAGGTGTCATGCTCATCCGTTTCTCATTTCCATCTATACCTGTGTCCATTCATCCATAACCTCAGAGATCAAAGCTGATGAATTTCCTATGAAAGGCACCAAAACCAAGGAGAAGAGTAAAGACAAGAAGAGCTCCAAGGACAAAAAGAAGAACCATGATGGCGCAGAAAAACGACCTCCAAAACCAAAAGTTGATGAACTTATGGTTAGTGAGTCTTTATAGTCTACAGCTAAATGTGTTTTTCTTTCTTGCTTTATAAAGAACTTTAATTCAGAATGCACTTACACCACTGTTCAAGAGTCAGTAAGATTATTTTTTCATTGTCAAAAAATGTCGATTTCAAATAAATAGTGTTCTTTTGAATTTTCTAGCCATGAAACAATCCTGAAAAGTACCATGGCCTCCCCAAAAATATTAAGCGATACAATTATTTCAACTGTGATAATAATAAGAAAAAGTGCTTGTGCACCAAATCATATTAAAATAATTTCGGAATGATCATGTGACACTGAAGAGTGGAATAATAACGGCTGTATTTACTGTATTTTTTATCAAATAAATGCGGCCTTGGTGAACGTGAGACTTCTTTTAAAAACATCAATAAATAAAAAAATCCATAACCCAAACTTTTAATTGAAAAGGGTATATTAGCTAAAGGAACTGTGATTTGTATCAATTTCAGCTAATTTCAATATAAATATGAACACCTTTATCTCATTCTCAGGTGTACAATAAAGAGCTGGAGTGTGAGTATGATAACTTTGAGGACTGGCTCCACACCTTCAACCTGTATAGAGGAAAGGCTGGAGATGATGATGACCACAATGTGGTCGATGATGACAGAATTGTGGGCAGATTCAAGGTAAGAACACACACACACACACACACACACACACATAAAGATATGTAAATATCAGGTTTTAGAATGAGAATATGAATGTCATTTTTCATGTTTGAATCTGTCTCCTTGTGAACCAGGGATCCCTCTGTATGTATAAACTACCACTGTCTGAGGAGATCACCCGGGAGTCAGGGTTTGATCCGAACATGGGAATGTTCCAAAGCACACCTCACAATGACCCTATCAATGTTCTAATCAGGATTTATATTGTTAGAGTAAGTGAATTCAACTCTGAATTATACGTAGGTGCTATAAGTGCAGTACTGTGTCAGCTAAAGTAACATGACTCTCTTCTCAGGCCACAGACCTGCATCCTGCAGATATAAATGGTAAAGCAGACCCTTATATAGTCATTCGACTGGGAAAGTCGGAGATTCGGGACAAGGAGAACTACATATCCAAGCAGCTGAATCCTGTATTTGGAAAGTGAGTAGGCGATACGATTGTAAACCAACCAAACCAATGGTTTGAGCTCAAGCTAGAAGATATAAATTTCTTGAAAGCACTTCATGTAGCACACCCTTATCTCTCTCTTTCCTTTAAGGTCATTTGACATCGAGGCCACATTCCCAATGGAGTCCATGCTGACTGTAGCAGTATATGACTGGGATTTAGTCGGAACTGATGACCTGATTGGTGAGACTAAGATTGATTTGGAGAACAGATTCTACAGCAAACACAGAGCTACGTGTGGCATCGCATCCAACTACTCTGTGTGAGTACTCTCTTACCCCTATTTTACTTGATTTATGGGACCAATACATTGAGCAGGAAACACGCAAATCTTTATAGAAAAGCATGCTAAAGTATTTATATTTTGGGGTTATCAATCTATTACTTTATTTTACATAATGTTGCCATGGTTGTATTAGTATCTTAATCGTTTTGAACTGTCCAAGCCAAATGTAAAGTCTTTTAATCAACTTTATAAATTAATGTGTCAAACTAACAGTCTTGTATTTTTAACTGACAGTCATGGTTACAATGTATGGCGGGACCCTCAGAAACCAACTCAGATCCTTGCTAAGTTGTGCAAAGAAGGCAAATTGGATGGACCCCACTATGGACCTGGTGGGAGGGTCAAAGTTGCAAACCGCGTCTTTCTTGGGGTTACAGAAATTGAGGATGAGAGTGGTGAGCCATTTAAGATCTTATACAGATAATTTATTTTTTTTATTGTCCTATTGTTTGTAAAAAAAGATATACTTTTTTGGCTTACAGGTCTGAAGAAGCAGACAGAAGAACACTTGGCTCTCACTGTTCTTAGGCATTGGGAGGAGATCCCACGTGTTGGTTGCAAACTCATCCCTGAGCATGTAGAGACCAGGCCGCTCCTCAACCCTGACAAGCCAGGCATAGAGCAGGTATGCATGCGTGTGCAAGAAAATACAGCTCTATTACCAAGGACATATTCTAAGGTTCACCAAGTGGCCTTGCTGAATTTTACATCATTGGTAACAAATTCAGAGGATGAATAAACATCTGCATAATTTTCAGCAGTTTATTTATGCTTGATAAATGAGGTAATGTAAATGAAAAATGTAACGCCAGTGAAAGGGAAAATAAAGCAAAATGTCATTATTAATTTGTCATTATTGTATTGTAACTAACTGGTCAACTCCTGAAATGTTCATTAACTCACAGGGAAGGATTGAAATGTGGGTGGACATGTTTCCTATGGATATACCAGCACCAGGACCAGCCATTGACATATCACCACGCAAACCAAAGAGGTAGATGATTCTGTTCAAAGTCTCGGTTTACTCCATTTTGAACACATTTTGAATCAGAATCAGTGAAACTTTTGCTGCTTTTCCTTTATTCATGCTCTTTTAATCTCAAATAGTTTGTTGCAGTTAAGGCTTTAATATTTCATGTGTGCATAATGTTGCAATCATTTTTTACAGTTTTTTCCTTAACGTCTCTAGGTACATGGAACAAAATGTAATTTTGATATGTGCATCACTGAGTTTAGACTTGAAGGAAATGAGACAAAGATATGAAGCTTTAATCATCAGTCATTCCCTAAATCGCTTTCTCAATCTTAGATCATTACACCCTTAAGCAAGGAACAGATTGGTTTGTTATCTGGACTGTTTTTGCAATTAATATTCTTTGAATGACTTAAAAGCTTTGGATGACGAAGTAACTGTTAATGGCAAATTACTATATAATTGTTTACTATAATAGTTTTTTAACTGTGTTTAACTACAGAGATACTACTGTGATTCAGCTACAAAATAGATGACACTCTTTCTCACCTAGAGTTTGTAGAAACAACACACTGTCCTAATTATTTTACCTCTCCTAGTTACTCTGCCAACTTCACGCCTCTCATCTGCCTTTATTTTTTCATGTTAATCATCTAAAGAATGTGCCAGTTTTTAACAAGGCCTGTACTGTGAAATGGTCCTACTTGAGTCTGAGATATTCATGCACTGCAAAAAGTCCAAATGTGCAGTTTAATCACATAAATGAATTTCTGAATTAATTAGAAATAAATGTAAAGCGGATCCTGATTTTATCTGGATAGGACTGAATTGTGAAAATGAGTTCTACAGAACCTGTGAGTTTGCTATATTGATGCCTAAAAAGCTATTTGCACATTCAATACCAATATCCAACAGTGTGCACAGACTAAATATTAAAAAAAGGAAACTCATTTCAGAGGAAGAAAAGACTATAACGTTTTGATTACGACGACAATTTGGAACTAATTACAAGACCAGGAACATGCATTAAGAAAGTAAAAAGGTCAATCACATCTTTACAGAGCAGTTTTTACCTTTTTACTTTGGTTATATTACAACTAATATTTTTTTTATTATTATTTGAATCAAACCAGTTAAATTTTCTAGGTTAAAACAATATTTACAGTGTGAGATGATGATCCCATTGTTTTCCTTCCCCTCCACTCATCTCCCAGATATGAGCTCAGGGTGATAATATGGAATACTGACGAAGTAATTCTGGAAGATGATGATTACTTCACAGGGGAAAAGTCCAGTGACATATTTGTGAGGGGGTAGGTATGGGCAGGTGTGTGAAGAGTGTGTGGTTAATCTGTGACTTTTTGTTTGTTTCTGTTTCCTTTTGTTGTTTGTCCGTCTTGTTGCGTTTGATGTACTTTTGTGTATCCCCCCTCCCTGCTCCCCACGTCATTGCTGTGCTGTTATCTAGCTTTGAGCTTCGTGTTATTATTTGGAACACTGATGACGTAGTTCTAGAGGACGATGCTTTCATGACAGGAGAGAAGATGTCTGACATCTATGTCAGGGGGTAAAGACGATACAATCGCATGGCCTGACCGCTCTCCCCACCGCCTGCAGAAATCTGTACCTGCCCCCTCCATTCACATCCAAAGAATAATACCACCTTCCATGCAGATCCTAGTTAAACTGGACCATATCATTCAAAATGATGCCGATTTCTAGTTAGAACCTCTGATTTAATTGTATAATAGTATTTTTTTAATCTTTTTAGTTAAATTCCCTTTGTAATTCATAAAAATTTGAATATAAAATGTACATTTGGTATTCAATTTAACATTTAATAACTGGTATGGTCTTGGTTTATAGAGTCATTTTTGTTTAATATTGTCTTGGGGACTGAGATGTCTTTCACAGTATCAATTACTGCATGAAAGCATAAGATATGTCTCTGCATGCCAAAACCTACATTTACAATCTGACATGTGGCATTTGCATACCAACATTTTGCTTAAGAACTGAATCTATCTATTTCGTAAAGTTACGCATACAATTATGCATGTATTTGATTCATACAGTTGGCTACTAATGGTTCAAAGAAATACATAATACAGACTGTAGCCCTATATAATGTAATGCTGTTGGGACAGACTACAAAGCTCTGCAGATGCAAGCCTAAAGTGCAGATAATTGACTAGATGTCATGTCAAGCATCTATTTTTCTTTTCTATTTAGAGAGTATATTTATTTTTGCAATTACATGCACTCTCTTTCAAAATTATATTTTCAAAGAGTAACAAGAACATAACACTGAGTCATGCATTGATGATCTACAGTGCATAGTCTTTGCATTTTATAATAAAAAATGACAACACTTTAGGGTCCAATTCCCACTAGGATATTGGCTGTTTATTAGTACTTATGAAGCACATATTAATGCCTTATTCTGCATGATCATATTCTACATCCCTTAATTCTACCCAAACTTAACAACTACCCTACTAACTATTACTAATCAAGCAGTAATTAAGAGTTTATTGAGGCAAAAGTCATAGTTAATAGATAGCTAATAGTGAGAATTGGACCATAATATAAAGTGTGACCTAAAATATAATAATTCAGACTTCAAAAAAATGTTTAATAACATCTTACTGCAATGACCATGGGGTAGAACTTTTATTTTGTTCAGTTTCCTGATGCAGAATGGAGCAACAGCTTGATATGTATAAATGCTATCATATGCATGCTGTCTGTGTAGTATTTTATATATTTTGCACATTTTCAAATATCTAAATGCACTTTTAAAGGACACTTCTTTGTTCATTTGTGCATGTTTTGTCATGTGACATACAATTAGTCATTGATGACTATATATCGTGCTTGGATATTTTTTTGTATAAATATTAAAATATTATTGTGCCACTTCTAACAATTGAAAATCATCTCCCTGCTCAGTTGGCTGAAAGGACAGCAGGAGGATAAACAGGACACAGACGTGCATTACCACTCTCTAACTGGGGAGGGAAACTTCAACTGGCGCTTTTTCTACCCCTTTGACTATCTAATGGCTGAGGAGAAGATAGTCATCTCCAAGAAGGAATCCATGTTTTCCTGGGATGAGACAGAGTACAAGATTCCTGCTCGACTCACCCTTCAAGTGTGGGATGCTGATCACTTCTCTGCAGATGACTTCCTGGGTATGCTCACAAAACAAAAATTTTGTTAGATATTTATAGTTATTTGCATTTATGGCAACATAATTTGGGGTTTGAAGAGTAATTTGATTATTGTCGTTAATAATGTGTCCAATTAAAAGTCCATGTGTTTCATTCAAAATATATTTGGGATTTAATTCCACAGGTGCGATTGAGTTGGATTTAAATAAGTTTCCCCGTGGGGCAAAAACAGCCAAGCAGTGCTCTCTCAACATGGTTCTCAAAGAACATGAGCTGCCAACCATTTCCATCTTCAAACAGAAGAGAGTGAAGGGCTGGTGGCCATTTGTGGCCCGAGATGAGAATGATGAATTTGAGCTTACGGTGAGTTAATACAATGCAATTATCTAAAGGTTATTTTACTGCTTGATAATGTTAGGCGTTAACAGTTAAAGGGCCCAGAACCAGATATGAAGAATGCAGACCCGGAGTCAGAATTATAAAAAATTAAAGAAAAGTTTACTGAACATAGTTTGCAGTTTCATCAGCAGAAGTCAGCTTCAAGACTCACACAGGAGTTCGTAGGCCGCCTCCCTACAGTTACAAAAATCACAGCAGTTATACCATTTTCAAGGTCTAAGCTACGTCATTGCTTACACGTTGAATGATTCTCATTGGCTAAGAAATAGATAAACACAGTAATTTTCCACACATATACAGATAGACGAAGCATATCTCCGTCGATGTTGTATCTGACATTCAGAGGCACGTCATGACCTTCCAGGTCACAGATTTGGGTTGCTGGCGCCAGTATGTCCAGAACAACAACTTATTCAATCTCCAATAATGGCAGTGGTTCCTTAACCTGCAACCAAGAAGACTAACACTAAACTTTAGTCTAACTGGAGTAAGACTTTAAAAAAGAAATGGTGCCTTAAACTATTGGCTTCAATGACCCTTTTATGTTTTAACACTCAAACATAAACCAAAATCCCTATTTCCCTATTATTTTCACTGTTACCGCATTCACATAGGACACTAGCAAATAAGAGCTCCCATCAAGGCTGAAGAGAGTCTGAGCGGCTTATTATCAGTTAAGTGTACCAAAACATAATGGTAAAACATTCACTCGTTTGGGAGAAAAACAGATAACATTTGCTCCTCAGAAAGCAAATATAATAGAAAGAATAAATTTTAATACAACAATTAAAGTTCAATATAGCAATGCGCAATATAGCTTGACCACCTGTACAGAGAAGTATCATATGTGTTGGACATATGTGTTCATGACTCCTTTAGGATCCATAAACCGTTCTCCTGAGACCAGAGAAAGAGACAAATGGCCTTGTGCACCTAAAAGAAGCTGGTGACTTACGTCAGCATGCATTTAAGAATATTATTTCACAAGCAAAAGCACAAAGAATAAATTTATATGTCAATAAATGATTAAGTGATAATGAATATACTTAATTATTGATTTTATAAAAGAAATACATAAGCATTCAAAAGGATATATGATATATATATATATATATATATATATATATATATATATATATATATATATGCTGAAGAGGCAAGGGATTTTGACCACCACTTCAATAATTTGCCAGCATGTTGTGTATTTGGAATAATTGCTAAGTCTACCTCATGAACATTCAAACCATGTCATGCTTGCAGGGAAAAGTGGAAGCAGAGCTCCATCTATTGACAGCTGAGGAGGCTGAGAAAAGTCCAGTCGGCCTTGGACGGAACGAACCCGAGCCACTTGAGAAACCAAAGTAAGATATAAAGCAGCTCATTTACACACATTTGCTTCCGCTTCACCTACCACATCTGAGAGAAAAATGCCGTTTCAGATTATGAATAAAAAGATATACTCTAGTGTAGACTATATAAGTCTACTATGAAGTCCAGTGAAGAATGCCCATCTGAATCTGTTAACTTCCCTTTCTAATACTCCCACTCTCCTCTTTCACATCCTTCCTTCCTCCTGTGACTGCCCTTTCCCTCGCCTACCCTTTCCTGCTCGTTTCCTTCATTTCAACCCCCATTCCTGTTTTGGAAAAAGTCGTCCAGACACCAGTCTAATGTGGTTCATGAACCCTCTGAGGTCCATACGATACTTCATTTGGCACAACTACCGCTGGCTGATCCTGAAGGCTCTGGCCCTGCTGCTGCTCCTCCTCCTCGTTGGGCTCTTCCTCTACTCTATTCCGGGATACCTGGTCAAGAAACTCCTAGGGGCGTGAGGAGAGAGGGGAAGATCACTGGTAGCCCTCTCTCACTGCCTCTGTTTTCTCTGCTTTTTGTCTCTCTCTGAGCAAACCTTTAAGCTCAAACTGTGCATCAGCGTATTTCTGTCTTTTTGTTACTCGTTCCATTTTTAAAGGCCTACAACATGGACCTGAGAGATTGTGTGTGATTAAGTGTTTTCCATTTTGTCATCCCAACTCTTTCTTACCGCATAGCTGCATGCTGTGTGGTACCTCAAGTATTTTTGGTGGTCATTTTTCCCTCTGGTTGTCTTGCTTTATTTATTATAGATTTTATGACTGTCTGCTACTGTGCTTTCTCCGAACTTACCTTAGTTGCCTGATGTGTCATTTTACTGCTCTGAGCTCAACCCACTGCAAAGTTACAGTATCATTCTCACACAGACAGTAGACCTAGGCCAGGGGTGGTCAACGTCATTCCTGGAGAGCAATGGATGATAAACCCTAATAAAAACACCTGAACAAGCTAATCAGTATCTTTAGGATTACTAAGGATGTAGACAGTTGAGTATTTTTCAGGATTGGAGCTAATTTCTGCAGGACAGTGGCTCTCCAGGACCGACGTTGACTAACCCTAGTCTAGTGGAATAGTTAAGATTGTGCCATCATTTACTCGATGATGGACATGGTTTTGTCCATCAGGAATTAATGGAATCATTGGCTGGCGCACACGTCATCAGTGAAGAGATGTCATTGCAAGTGGAAGTGACATATATAATAAACACTGCAGTATTCAGTGTTCATGTTCATTGTGACGTTAACACGTTAACGTGACGTTAAATGGTTAAAATGCCTTTTAAGAGATTTTATTACTTTTCAATCATGTTACCAATCATCTTACTAACCACTAACATTTGTATTACCTCTCTTCCTCCATCATCCCTGGTTTCATCTTTCTTACCTGCAACCATTTCACCACTTCCAATCACAGCCGTCCTGACACCACCTTCCTGTGGTTTTTGAGCCCACTGAAGGCCATCCGTTACCTGATATGCAACCGCTACAAGTGGCTCATCATCAAGATCATCTTGGCTCTGCTGCTGCTAATGATGGTGGGCCTGTTTCTCTACAGCATGCCAGGCTATCTGGTCAAGAAGCTGCTTGGGGCCTAAAGAGGAGTCATTTGCCCTTGACCTCTCAAGTGTCCCTTTTCTATTGAAAGCACTTGTTTTATTTTTTAAACAATATCTCAAGAGTTTACCATCTCTCATAGTTGCACTCTAAGCATAACGTATCAAATATCTTTTTCGGTATCAGATTGCATGTCTTACCTGGAAAAGATCAATAATCTTATTATTTATCTTTCTATTTGTACATTTCAAGAATAATTAGCCACGTGGAGAAAGCAGCAGTGCTTATTTTTGGTACGAAATTAAGCTGGACTAGCGTTTAAGGTATACGTTCAAATGTTCATATGAATGCATTGCTTCAAATTCTTGGATTTTGTAGTTATTGTCTAGACGTGTATGTGTCGCTGCTAAAAGCACAATAAGCATGCAACTTTGTCTTAAGAAAGATGACTTGTTCATCAGTGGCTGCAGTCTGAAAAAAAAATATTATGATAGGGTGACAGGCCTCATATACAGTATGTTATTTGATTAAACTTTGCCTTGATGTTTGCACTTTCAGTCCATGACACAAATCTTCTGCACTCCAGTAAGTTACAGTAATGTTGTTTATCCTTTAGAGAAACACAGATTCTCGTAGGGGAATGATGTTTAATTTGACATTTCAAGTTTAAAGAAAACAATAGAATGCTCTTTCCTATACGTCCTACTGTTGATTTTGCTTGCTGTGTACTTGTTTGCTTGCTATGCACTGTTGCTTTATTTAATGAATGGCATTTGACCACGGACTTGTTTGCACTGATTTTGGCTGGTTTATATAAAAAGAGTGTATTTTTAATTCTTGTTCACAAGTGTGCAATATGGATTGATTCATTTATTTTTGTCAGTATGAAGACAATAAAATGAACTCTGCAATAAAAACTGCACGTTTCTTGTTTCCATAGTGTGGGTATGCATGTGTGTGTGAGATAGTTTAAAACCCTGTTCTCTTTCACACAGTCGTCCATCTACTAGCCTGTCGTGGCTGTTGAGTCCAATACGGGTGACCTGCATAATGGGTTGGCGGCAGTATAAGTTGGCCACAGTGGTGACTCTGCTCAGCATAACCGGGCTGATCTTTTTGGGCCTTCTGTTCTTTTCTCTGCCTTCAGCTTTCATCGAGAAGATTTTCAACATCTCAGGATAAGCTGATCAATCACCTGCTATCATCACAATATGCACGAAACAGATTATTGAAATCAATGGCATCACTTAAAAGCACTTCTGATTAAATGCATTTAAATACATTTATTTACAAATGCATGGCATAATATATATTTTTTAAATGTATGTATAGAGGCTTTTTATGGGTGTTTTTTCAACTATGAGCCTTTTGGTGCTGTAAACTCGTAAAAACTGTAATATAGTTAATTTGTCTACTAGTGTCTATTCGTGCAGTAGCTATCTGAAATTGTCATTTTAGTCGAAATTCTGAAAGTTGTGAACATTTCCATGGTCTACCACATCTCAACTTGCATTGTTTGATAACATTCTGAGGTAAAACTGATGCTAATGACATTTTAATGGAATACAATGGTTTACCATTGCTAAGGCTCATTTCATAGCTAACATTTTGTGTATTCTAAACATAATTTGTGTAAATTTGACACAGGAAATTTGATAGGAAATGTCGTAAAAAGGGACATTCTGCATAATCAATACTAACCTAATGGTTTATCTACTTAAGATGGCTTATATTGTCATAGGTTTAAATATGTAAAGAAAACATTGAAATTTGCTAGTTTTAATAAATCTACCCCAGGGGGGGGGGGGGGGGGGGGGGGGTATTAAAAGTACCCAAGTGCCTTAGTTGAAGAACACCCTAATATATTTTTATACTCTATTATGTGTTAAGATGTTTCTTAAAGTAAATTAATACCTATGTAAACTTTATAATATTATGGCTCAAATTAAAATCATTCTTTGAACATGCGTCTTGTTTGTATATATTTTTACATTATAAATACCAGCAGTATTTGTCTTTATCTTACATTAAATTGGGTCAAAGTGGTGTAATGTAAGATAAAATAGCAACGTTTTGTCATATTACTTGATAGATCCTTAACTTTTGTAGATTTCATTAAACAGTTTGCCCCCTCTCAGCCGCCGTACCTCTCCCGAGATGCAGAACTACACGTCGAGCTCCTATTGGCTAAGGTCGTCTCCGGGTGGAGGGCCGCCAATCAGTGCGGGCCACGGTACGACTGTGCTGTGTTGTTACGCTGCTGGTTGGAGACCGGTCGTGTGATACAGTTAGTGAGGAGGAGAGAGAGTTCACGCGGCGGGTGCACACAGCATTACACAGACTGAAGAAGCATTGAACAAGACAATTGATTAGGCACAAAGAACAACAATGCGAGCGCTACTGGGTGAGTTGTAATGACATAAAGACTTGAACTCAGCTTTTAAGAGACGCGTTTTATTGACTCATCGTTTGCAAGTAAAACTGAGATGTATAGTCTGAGACTGAACTGTAGAACTAGTTTGGACGTTGATTTGACAAAAAGAAAAACAGTTCTCTAAAGTTAAACTAACTGAAGTGTGTTTTTTTATGAAGCTTTTGTTTACATTAAGTACGTACGTATACGTGTGTAGCACCGTATAATATATTATAACGTTAGTTAGAGTGTGTAATGGAGGGTTAGGCCTATACATTAAACAATTTCATCTTCATGTTGCAGAAGACCAATTGGAAAATACTAATACTTATTGCAGTGATCTGTTGTGTGTGCCTAGAGTCTGGTAGTAGAAAGTCCTGGTTGTTATGACTATGAATGAACCATGTGCAATGTTTCATGCTGTAGATCTTGTTAACAGAGCTGTTGAAATCACTTGCTGTACCCCAATACTGATGCTCCTTTATCTTCTCAGGTGTGTTGGCGTGCTCTCTGACTGTACTCTCTGTCCACGGCCTCTACTCTGCTGGTGATGATGTGGTTGAACTCAACCCCTCCAACTTTAACAGGGAAGTCATACAGAGTGACAGTCTCTGGCTGGTCGAGTTTTATGCCCCCTGGTAAGTTGCAAGAGTGTGGTGGAACCCGGATATGTGCTCCTTATAGAGATCTTTAGTTGCAGATCAGGTTACTGTCTAGAATACTGGTGCTGAATCAGTCCAATCTGTTGCTTTCCTGTATAAAATTGAAAGTGTGAGTCATAGCTACTCTAATGAGATGTAAAGCAATGCAAATGAAGTGCCTTAAGAGTTCGTCTTAGTTTGCATATGATGCATAATACAGTCATGAGCATCATTATTACACCAGTGTAGCTATATGTTTCATTATGATGTTTATGTATTTTTTCTAAAGGTGTGGTCACTGCAAGAGCTTGGCTCCTGAATGGAAAAAAGCAGCCTCAGCTTTAAAGGTAAATTCTGAATTTAAGATTACGTAATAATTAATTGCATTTAAAATCGAGAACGTGGGCTTATTCAGAACCAGTTCAATTTACTGGCTCAGAATGATTTATTAAGCATCATTCTTCCAAAAAGTAGTATAAACTACCTATTTTTTAAAAATAAATTAATAGTTTTATTTTGCAAGGATATATTAAATTGTTCAAATGTGACCGTAAAGATATTCATAGTGTTACTGAATATTTATTATTTATTGTTTATTTAATAATTATTATTTATATACTATTATTTAATATTTATTGAATATTGTCTTATTTTATACCTTTCATTCATTAAAGAATCCTGAAAAAAATGTATCGCCTTTTCTGCAGAAATTAAGCTGCACTGTTTTTAGCATTGATGACTAATAATAATAATAATATGTTTGAGTACCAAATTAAGATATAGAAATAAATTCAATTTTACATATTACTGTGTTCTTTAATAAAATAAATGGGTTCTTGGTGAGCATAAGAGACTTTTTATTTTAAATCTTACTAACCACAAACCTTTGAATGGTGGAGTTTAGTATTATAGTAATATTATAGTATTTGGTGCTCTCTTAAAAGGACTTTGTTGTTAAGGAGCCATACTTGTTCAATGGAACATGAATTGAAACCTGAATCAATAAAATCCTTATTTTTGTATCTAAAAATTCAGAAATAAGCAGCGTGTCTCACCACAATTATAAACTGGATAAATCAAAAAGTGAGAGAAATTCTAAAAAAAGATTGTTGATGGCATTTGTGTTTTGGTACAGGGCATTGTAAAGGTGGGTGCTGTGGACGCAGACCAACACAACTCCTTGGGAGGCCAGTATGGAGTCCGAGGCTTCCCAACTATCAAGATCTTTGGAGCCAACAAAAATAAACCAGAGGATTACCAAGGTTCAGTTCTGCCTCAAACATCTTGACATGCTTGTAAAGAAAATGTTTTATGGCCATATTGAAAGCATGTTGTTAATTCTCTCTCTGTCCTAGGTGGGCGAGCCAGTCAGGCCATTGTAGACGCAGCTCTGAATGCTCTTCGCTCCCTGGTCAAAGACAGGCTTGGTGGAAAGACTGGAGGCTCAGACTACACCAGAAAGGTATTGAAGCTCAGCATGAAGAATTTTCTAGTTTGTTTTCCTTCCATTGATTGACTCCTCTGTGATGTTGTGAGCAGAGTGGAGGTGGTGCTGGAAATAAGAAGGATGTTGTGGAGCTGACCGACGACAACTTTGACCGTACCGTGCTGGACAGCGATGATATCTGGTTGGTGGAGTTCTTCGCCCCCTGGTGTGGACACTGCAAAAAGTAAGTGGTTTCCTCTGTGTCTCGCATACATCATAAGACCTGTCTGTCTGTCATTCTCCTGAAATCGTATCTGACATGCTGTGCCATGCATTATTGAAGCGTTGAATCAGTGTTCAATTATTTACAAGGTTTTTAAGACACAATGAAATTCCTTTGCTGGCTGGGCTTTCCCGTGTTGACTTTCTTTAATGTTTCCAGTCTTGAGCCAGAATGGACGGCAGCTGCCACAGAAGTCAAAGAGCAGACGAAGGGTAAAGTGAAACTGGGTGCTGTGGATGCTACTGTTCACCAGGGCTTGGCAAGCCGCTATGGGGTACTTATTTGATGTCTTACTATTTGGTTGCACTTTATTTTACAGTATGTGTACTTGCCTAAAAAAGTACTGGTTAATATAAGGTAACAACATAGGATAAGGTTAGGTTTAGGGGTTACCCAGTTATTGTAATAACTATAATATTTACATAGTATGTGCATGAAGATGGTCGGTAAAATAAAGTGCTACCAGCAATTCTTATATTGTCCCTAATTTATTTTCAGATCCCATTTATGTCATCAAAAAAATATCAATTCATTTTGGACAATTAACATTTTTGTTGAATGTCTGTTGTGCATTTTTTTTTCTCCTCAGGTCATTGAGTTCATTAACGGTGTCTTTTTTGCTTTTTTTTCTTTATTGGTAGATTCGGGGATTCCCCACCATCAAGATCTTTCGTAAAGGAGAGGAGCCAGAGGACTTTCAGGGGGGACGCACCCGATCTGACATCGTTGCTAGTGCCATGGAGCTCTACTCTGATAACATCCCACCTCCAGAGCTTCAAGAGGTGAGTGTTTACTCTTCTATTTTTTTAAGAATTTTATAGCATATGGTGTAACTAATGTGTATTATTTTTAAATGCACTCCTTAGTGGGTTAGGATTGGGGTTTGGTTAAGGTAGTTGTATGCAGTTATTCATAATTCATCGGTCTTACTATAGTAAATACTGTGTCCTTGTTACATGTAAAGTGTTACCAATTTTTTTGATAAACATTTTGTAAAGAAATAATAGATATAGTTTGGTTTATATTCATGTGGTTTTTATTTCCTTTAGATTGTGAACGAAGATGTTTTGAAGAAGACCTGTGAGGACTATCAGCTATGTATGATTGCTGTGTTGCCTCACATTCTTGACACAGGTAGGATACAATGGCAACCTAAAACGCACATCAAGTGATTTCATCAAAACTATTGTTATTTAGAAAAAAAATTGGAAAATGACAAGCCTCTTAAACAGTGATGTCACTAGGGATGCACAATATATTAATTATAGGTTATTGGATGTATTTTCTTTCTTTTTTTTCATATATATATATTAGGGCTGTCAAAGCGATTAATCACATCCAAAATAAAAGTTTGTGTTTACATAATATATGTGAGGGCACTGTGTATAATTATTTTAGATATATAAACACACACACACATGCTTGTATATATTTAAGAAATATTTTCATGTATATTCTGTATATAGATTTATATATATAATGTATACTATATATAAAATATAAATATTTTATATATAAATAATATATTTTTAAATATACATGCATGTGTGTTTTTATACAAAATAATTATACACGGTGCACCCACATATATTATGTAAACACAAACTTTTATTTTGGATGCGATTAATATATATACATACATGCATAGTGGCACCCCTAAATCATCATGTACTGGAAAAATATTTTGCATGTGTTGTTTCTACATATATTGGAACACTTTTAGCACCCAGCCATATCAAAATTCAAGAATTGTTTTTTGATGCACCCTAATGCATACATACATACATACACACACATATATATATATATATATATATATATGTGTGTGTGTGTATATATAGACATACATACATACATACATTCATGCACACATATTTTTTGCAATGTTCATTTATAAGTCATCACTTAATTTTCAGCTTACTGTGTAAGACGGATATGTTAGAAACATGACTGATGGTTAATATACAGTGTTATTTTAGTATTATATACTATTGCAGTTTTAGTTTTCATTTGTTTACTGAAGTTTTAGTAATTTTGTCTTTTTTTATTAGGTTTCTGTAGTGTTTTTGTTTTTAGGTTCTTTAATATAATTATTTTTAATGTTAGCACTTCAACTTGTTTTGTCAGTTAGTTGCCAAGGCAATGTTTAAATTTATAATCTAATTATTTTATTTCTGCTTTATTCCAATTAAGCACCAATTTGCAATAGTTTTAGTAAGCAATAAGATGCAACAACACTTATTTAGTTTTTCTCTCTGCTCTCACAGGTGCATCTGGAAGAAACTCTTACATGGAAGTGATGAAGACGATGGCAGAGAAATACAAGAAGAAGATGTGGGGGTCAGTGTTTACAGCATTATCTAGAGTACAACTTGAGATCAGCCTGCCCATAAATAACACCAGTGCATGTCGCTGCTTGTGTGCCAGAGATGAGACATTAGGGAATACAGAGTGGGATGCAGTCAGACACATCACTCTCTTTCCTCTCTCTACACAGTTGGTTGTGGACTGAAGCAGGGGCACAGATGGAGCTGGAGGCCTCTCTTGGGATCGGTGGATTTGGCTATCCCGCAATGGCAGCCATTAATGCTCGCAAGATGAAGTTCGCTCTACTTAAAGGCTCATTCAGTGAAACTGGCATCCACGAATTCCTGAGGTAACAGAAGGCTGAAGTTTATGTTACAAGGAAACAAGTTACGTCACAGAGACCGTTCGCATACAGTAAATTTAAGGTGTTGTTTATAACGGCCCTTCTAACTGTCTGCCTGTTCTATGTTGTTAAACTATTAATGTCTTTATTTATGCAGGGAACTTTCTGTTGGCCGTGGCTCCACTGCTACGGTGGGAGGCGGAGCTTTGCCTAAGATCAACACTGTGGAGCCTTGGGATGGGAAAGATGGAGTGGTGAGTAGAGAGAACAGTGTGAGGGTGGATGGATGTCATCCTTTCCTGTTTTCAACCCCCCCCCCCCCCTTTTTGGTCTTTCCTCAGTTGCCCATGGAGGATGACATTGACCTGAGCGACGTGGATTTGGACGATTTGGAGAAGGATGAGTTATGAGCCTGGCCTGAACCACTGTAGATCTCAAATGATGCCCATGTCTTCTCTCCCATGGATGAGGGGATGGTAGGGACTTCCTTCAGACTCCTGAAAACATACAAATAAAGCAAATGGTTGTGCAGCTTTTTAAAAGAAAACACCCCCTGTTTGTTAGGCGTTTCAGTATGTACATCACGATTGAGCTCTGCTCTGCCTCATTTTCCTTCACATTTTGACTTTGTGACTGATTGGATCTTTCAATCAGCTTGATGAAGCAGAATGTGACTGATTATCAATCACTTGTTCCCAGTGAGCCAGACGTCACACAGAGGCTCTTAATAGAACACTTTCTAATATCAGATTCATTGACAAGATTTAATCAGATGGTACTGGTCTTTCTGGTAATGAGATAAACCAGGGGTTATTTATATTCGCCTTTCTATGATTTCAGCAGCTCATTGCACTGGAGTTGTTTTCATTTTCACCCTTTATCCCTCTCATGTGACTTTTTTTCTTTTATTGTTATTTGGCTATTTGTTTTAAAATTGTTACTGAAAAGAATAGCAGCCAACCTCTATCCCAGATTGCCCATTTGTCTGTGTTTGACCAGGTGTAATGTGGGTGTTGTGTAGATTTTTCTTACACAGCTTGGTTTTGAAATAAATGTTTTTGTTATGAAAATAAAACAAAAGTAATAAATTGAGTTATTTTTATTATAAAGCTATTCTGATAGACAGCAGTGGCCTATGAATCAGTGGTTTATTGAGAATTCATGCAAACAAATACAATATTCAGTTGTAAAGATGCAACATTCAGATTCTTACTGATGCTTTGGCTTGACAATATGTCTTGACATCCCAATCCCAGCTGCAGTACACAACCATCACCACAATTAACTATACAAAATTAGAAATGACTCGTAAAGCTAATGGATATCCAGTACAAATATTAATTTTGGCATTTCACTTCAACAGTCATTTTGCAGAGGAAAAATACCAAGGAATAAAATACCACACATGCAAAAGAGCAGATTATTATCATTTTCCAATGTTTCCATTAGCAGAAACTATAAGACAGTTAGATATTACCGTTACGATCCATGAAGCTACATATTCAACAGCATCTGTACTGTTCATGTTGACACTGGACTGGTAAAAGGCAAATTAGAAACTAACCCCCTGTCTGCCATTCTATCTGTGCCATATGTCCAATTGGACAATAGCATTTAAATATTAATGAGTAGTGTAAAGGCTGACGGTTGCTGTTTTTTGTTGTTGTTTTTTAACTTAAGGGCAGAAATGGTTGTGAAAAGTTTGTCTGTCTGCTTGTTAGAATTGAAACCAAAACGGATAAAAATAATTATGAATGAATAAATTGCACATTTCTGACCCATTTACTCTAGTGTATTCATATTGATTTGAAATCTAAATGCTAAATTTGAAATCAAAATACATTGAAAATTAAACCCCAGCAGCCAACAATAAGTATTTCTTTACTGTTCAAAAGTTTGGTGTTTGAAAGAAATTGATGTTTTTGAAAGAAATCTCTTCTCACCAAGGCTGCATTTATTGGATTAAAAATGCAGTAAAACAGTAATACTATTAAATATTTTATACAATTTAAAATAACGTTTTAGATATGTAATGAAATCCTGTGATGGCAAAGCTGAATTTTAGCAGGATTACACACTGCTTAATATTTTTTCGAAAATATGAATACATTTTTACGGATTCTTTGATGAATAGAAAGTTTAAAAGAACATTTATTTAAAAAAAATATATAACAATGTAGAAAATGTAATGCATCCTTGCTGAATAAAAGTAATTTCCTTCAAAAAAAACAAAAAAAAACCGTATTGACCCAAAACTGTTGGCATGTTCTGTTACATACTAAAAGAAGCAATACTAATAATTGGCCAGACAGCAGGCTGCTCCGAATGCACCTGATGCATAAAACCCAACATCTAACCAAATAGCGTTTTGAAGATACTTTAGCTTGAATGAATGCAAAATAAAATGAAATATTTACCTACAAAAACTTCATGTTTTAGCGGAATAGCCATTCTGCAAATGTGCACGTAGTACTGACAATTAGTTTACCGTTTGAATGGAATGCAAACCATTGAAAATAGAAATATTTTTTAGCCATCACTAAAAGATATCATGAAGCAACGACAATTCTGCAGCATCATTCTATAGAGCATTGATTTAACAAAAATCTGTCTATTGCAACCAATCATAAGAGGCCTTATTTATAAAATGTTACGAAGAAACCATCCTACATTCAATCTAACGCTCATTTCTCAAGTTTTAGCTTACGCATGCTAAATGTGTGCGCGCACATTTTATAAACGAGGCCCTGAGGAATTCAGTTTTCAAATGTGAATATCTGCTAAAAGTGAATTTTGACAATTGATTTCAAGAGGTCGTTCACAATCCGACCCGGTCCAGACATGACAACTCAGCAGTGGCAATCCAAACAGAATTACATCAAAATAAAAACAGGCTGGAATGATGAAAGAGGTTCCCAACCATGAACAAGGAAGCAAGAAAGATAGAAATGTATCATTGATAATGCCAGCAACTCCATTTTCTTAAATCTTGTCTTTTCAGTGTGCATGTGAGTGGCGCCTGTCAGCTGCTTTTAAGAGCTGTTTTATAACTGTTGAGAGGTGCTTTGGTCAGACTGCAGTAGTCTAACGATAGAGGGGTCACTCTTGGCACCTTTAATGAATTCCTCCAGAGACAGTCTACCTATAGATTTGAAAAAACAACAACAAAAGGGTTATTTTGTTCATTTCCGAGAGTAACATTTCAGTGGTGATAAAATATCCTGAAACTTAATTTAATCCTAAATATGACTTTACTCATTTGTGGTTGTCATAGACACAGTAAAAAAATTATTTTCTTAATTAGTATATTAGCCTTGGTTTCAACTTGGAAAACAAAGTTGCTTAGGAAAGAAACTATTTGGCAATTGACTAGGAAAAGTAAACATTCAAGACAAATCTTGATTTAGATGATTTTACTCTAAAACAAAGACAGCATATCATTTTTTTTACAGTGCATATTTTCCATGGTTTAGCCATTAACTTTCCGTGGAGTCTATATAAATATTATCGGTGAGTGGGAGACGGATCTCAGGAGGCGTACCATCGTTGTCCGTGTCCATCTGTCGGAATATCTTATCTGTGCGTTTCTCTGGCGTTGACTCATCCTCGGGCATCTTCATCACAGACGACACCATTTTATAAATTGCCTGTGAAAATGAATGTAACCGTGTCAAAACATATGGTAGTTTGCGGTCACATGCAACGCTTTCAGTTATCAGTAGCAACACGTTTGTCTTTATAATGCTACAACTGATGCAAAAGTTGCATAACGCAGCTGTCACTGTCACAGCTTCAATCAACACTTCATATCAGTGTAATCAATGCAAATGATCATGACTCATGAGCCAGTTTCTCTGACAGATACATTTAATGTCACTTTCAGATATTGTTTTACATCATGTCCTGATGCAGGTGTAAGAGAGCCATCTATGTTATTAACATTGAGAGTCAACAGTCCCTTTGAAGTAGCGAACAAAGCCTTTGTGTTTGGTCGCCATTTGTGGCAAGACCATATGGCCTGTGGAACACTTGATTGAGGAGATCTGTTTATTCAGGAGGTCTGTATCACCAAACATTAGACTGAGCCAATATTGATATGGAACAAGCTTCTCGAAAAACAATGGCTGGCCAGCTAAAACACAGAAATACAAATGACACCAAAAGCCCACCTGTACGATCTCCAGCATTTCAGCCCGGCTGATGTATCCGTTGCCGTCCAGGTCGTACATGCTAAAGGCCCAGCGGAGCTTCTGCTCCAGGCCTCCGCGCGAGGTCACGCTCAGGGCGATTATGAACTCCCGGAAGTCGATTGTGGCGTCGCCGTTGGTGTCGAAGGTGCGGAAGACGTGCTCCGCGAACTTCGAAGCGTCACCGTAGGGAAAGAAATTGGCGTAGATCTTCTTGAATTCCTCAACCGTTAGGTGGCCCGAAGGACAGTCCTTCAGGAAGCCGCGGTACCACTCCTGCAGCTCGTGGTCCGTGAACTCCGTGTTCTCCCGCAGGTCGTTGAGGACCTCAGGTCGCAACTTGCTGTTCTGTTTACCCATGATGAAACTCTCTGTCAGCACAAACACAAAGAAATAAAGTAGCTACTTAGATATTTTTAAACCTACGCAAGCCACAATAAAGAGATTCACATTATCTCTGCCAGATGTAGGTTTCAGAATAATGGAAAACGTCTTAGCCTTCCAAATTGAAGGAGTGGATCCTGGTGTCCATGGAAACCATTTAATACCTTGTTAAGATGAGAATTTATTGACTCCTTCACAGTGGGGTAAAGGGGGGAGGGCTGATATGAGGGCATAACTCCCACCAGACCACCTTAGCAACTATCAAGAGGCCGTGGGTTACCAGGGAGATGAGGAAGAAATGTTATTTCTTTTGCATGTGTGTGGGTAATTTGGAACGGTTGGTGTCTCTTACTGTACATGAGCCTGTGCTTGCAGCGTTAAGAGGGGGCAGAGTGTGAGGCACTGCTCGTTCTATTTAAACAAATCCTATAAAGACCATATAAACGGTGAGGTGGCAGGGAGTGAAAATTAACGATAGGTTATGTAAGCGACATGGCCATATGCACTCACTTCTATCTTCTCTTTCTAGTACAGCCTTCTTTACTTGTATACTGTTCATATTTCTGAATCTTGCTTGTTTACACTACAAAAATCAAACAACATGCAGCAGTACCAAACCAAAATAAAATAAAATAAAATAAAATAAAAAAGAAAATTATATCATTGCACATTGCAGCCCCTCCTGACTGTGTGTTAAAGTCATAGGGCTTTTAAAATATCTGATCTGATCGTTTATAAGTAGAAAACGTTAGTTTTAGAAAAAGGTTTTATTAATAATTCAAGCTATTTGTAAATATATACATTTATGAATTTCATTTTTAAAGAATATTATTACTTAGGTCATAAGACACAAGTCAGCGAGCCACTTTCAGCTGAGCAAACTTGGGAAAATAAATCTTAATGTGACTAAAATACCCTTTGTCATCTATCTTGAGCTGCATTCACAGAGCAAGGGGTGTAAATATTAATCAATTCTTATCAATCCATCGATTATACAGCCGCCGATTCGATGCGTCCGCAAGATAATCGTTTATGTGTTTATTTTGCCACCTGGTTTATTTTCAGCATCAGCTCCGGCTCCGACATCAGCGTGTACAACCTATTCCTAAGCTGTGGGTGGCGCAAACCTCATTATAGTCTTCAACTTCACACCGCTTCACAGTCTATTTGAATTCACACACATTGTTGAGTCTGGCTTTCAAGAGCGATGGAGCAGTCAGAGCGAGCTCGCAATGAAACTGAAATTGTACACACTCGAGTCAGCGTCAAGTCATGGGTGTGGAAGGTTTGTGGCTTCACGAAAACAGATGGAGCAGTGGTAAGAGATGTTGCCGTTTGTTATGTAGCAGCTAGCTACCAGATAAACGTGGACGCTGTCATCTTTAAAATATTGTCTCTGAACTTCCGTTTTTGTGGTCGCTCTGTTTATTTAAGTGGATTTACTTATTGTGGAGTTAACAAAAGTTTTCATGAGCATTGTAATGTTTGTCATAAGCATTGTAAAGCAGATGTTTTAACAAATGTCGACCGGGAATTTTTCACGAGCAGTTCATTCATACCTATGCAAGATCGCTGTGAAAATCATAGATATGTATGTGTTTCCATCGTCATCACCGGCGGCCATCTTGTCACAGACAAGCTGATGTATGATGATGAGTGGTCAGGACGAACGTAAATACTCTTATCTCGTTGAAATCTTGACGGATTTACAAACGGTTTGGTTTCTTACAAACGTTATTAACGTGGCTATAATTATCTGGATGATTATTTATTTATACACTTTTTATTCATAAGTATGCAGTGTGATAACTACATCTCTGACGTTTATAACAAAACAAACCGTTTGAAAATCGGTAGAAAATTGAGCAAGTTATGGTCATTTAAATAGTACATGTACCATTAACACAATGTTATGAGAGAGCGACCTGCCTGTGACAAGATGGCCGCCAGGTGCAAACGTCTACCTCCATTGGCATCATTACTATATATATATATATATATATATATATATATATATATATTTGCTTAATAGATATTTAAAAACATCTAGTATTGAATCGAATCATATCGCAGGAAATTCTTTAGTATCGAAAATAATCGAATCGTTAATTGGCTTAAGAAATCGGTATCTAATCATCATTAATGCTCCGATGTACATCCGTCACAAATAGTTTTTTGTTAAATAAATATTAACTCATGGATAACTGAGATAGTTTGACCTAAAAACCTTTCATTTTCAAAGATACAGTATTTATGTATATATATATATATATATAGCCTATATTCTCAATTTATTACAGTTAAAGCTACACTTTCTCAAGAAGGTACTATCTACAATTTTACCTTCAGAAATACATGTCATGAGTATTTTTAGACTTGGTTCTCTAGATATGTCCAACTCTTCAGAAAATGGCTTTGCTCCGTTTGCTTAGTTTGTGAAGGCCATCATAAGGGTGGCCCCTCCCTTGGCTGGAGTCACATGGGTGAAGCTAGCCTGGCAGCATGCAGGCAGAAAGACAGAAACATGGGCGTAGCTTGCTTCTCCCTCCCTCTTTTCCCTCAGACACTCACCAAGCCACAAGAAACCCAGAACTTTCCATTCTGAAGGAAAAAATGTAAGCTCATGCGGCTGTCAAATGGAAAAAAAATCTGAAAAAAGAAGGGTCCCCATAGGCCCTGGTCCAGCAGAAATAACATCATCACAGGGGGCACATAAATAGAGCGGAGACTCACATATTCATTCTCTGTGAAGAGGAACCAAAATGAAAGACATGATGAGAGGAGTGAGGAATTGAACACAGCCCTAATTTCCAAAATGCTTGAAAGCGCCTTGCAAAAAAATTGAATCAGAACAGAGAAAAGTGAGACACATCTCCTCAGATTGAGAGCAGATGGTGTATCACTGTATGCTCCAATACCTCACGATTCACAAGCATCCTCTACCACTCCAGTCACAAACCATAATGCTTTACAGGTGGTTTCACCACTGGTGTCTGTCTGTCTATAAACCATAAAGTCAAAGAAAACTGGAAAACATATCCACCTTATTTTTCACGCAAGTGTGGTGGCTATTTGTAAATGGAATGTTCCAGCTACTGTTATCCTCTTACAGTTAATTTTATATCAGTATAATCCTGCAGGATACTGCCAACTTGAATTTCTTGCTATATTTTAATGTCTTAATTCTAAACACACTGGTTTGTAGTGCAAATAGTTTTACCGTTCACTGCACTTTGTTATTCTTCACGTCATTTCCCTATAGCGGCCAATAAATTGGAAGTCTCACACATTCACAGAAAACAGCTTACTTCCACATTGAACTTCCGCATTGTTAACACTGGAAAGATTGAGCTCATGTTTCTTACAGGGATAGTTCAGCCAAAAATGAAAATGTTGACATCATTCAAATACGTTCATGTTATTCCAAACCTGCATGGCTAAATTTCACCAAAGGAGAATTTACTGGTCATTTTCCATTCAATTACAAAGAATGGGAACTGAATATACGTACGTTTTGTATGGAAGTCTTCTGAAATATATGATGGCTTTGTGAGAGGAACAGACTGACATTTAATGCTTTCACTTCACTTGTTATTCACTGATGGTCTTAGCATACAGGACCAGCAAATTGAGTGGAACTTGAGAAGTGGATCAGACTGATTCATTCTGAATGGTTTTGTGGACCGAATAAACTGATTCACTGAAAAGGTCACCAACTCAAAAGAACACTATTCACAAATCAGGCATCCTTATGAACTATCATGAACACTAAGAGAAAACCCTTACAGTAAATTGAATCTGTTTCTCACACAAAGCTATTGCATGTACTTCAGAAAATGCATTAGTTATATGAACCACTTTTATAGGGATCCAGAGTCCTTTTTAAAGCTTGAACGCTGTAGTCACCATTCATTGCATGGAAAGAAATTACTAGTGCATTCTTCAGCACAAGTTTTCCATAGAGGAAGGAAAGTTATACAGGATTGGAACATCAGAGTGAAATGATGACAACAATTTAATTTTTGGGTTAACGATCCCTTTAAGTGCGACAATAGTTTTGGAAATGTCATTCACTTTGTGGAAATGTGCAGCCAAGCTTGAGAGTATTTCAATATGTTATTTAATTTACTAAAGCCGTCTGTCGAGAAGAATATATGTGCATTTGTTAGTTTAACATATTTCATATATGTTTAACATATTTTCACATATGTTTCGTTGCACTTTCTTCCCACTGAATGTTTAACCCTTGTCCGTTCTCTCTCTGCCATGTCTCTAAAGGGAATACTCTGTCACACTTAGTCCCTAACTAAACATTCCTTGATGATTTCCACACAAGCCCTAGTTTCCAATTTCACTCCCAGCAGTCTTGGTTGCACAAACTCATCTTGTTACCCTCCCTCGTCTCAATAAACTAGCCCCAATTACAACACTGCCACTCTGGCACACGTGAATGTTGTGTCTCGCCACCAGATTCCACACACTCACATGACATGTTTTTTTTTTTGTTGTTTTTTTTCACAGACCGGTGTGAAAAGCTATACAGTGCAACTATTGCCGTTAATTAATTTCCAAATAACAGGTTTCATTGCATCCCATTCAAATCAAACAAAGATATGTGCCAGGTTGCCATGAGCACGGAACAAATAGCTAGAAAAAAAAAAACGTAACCTGGAAAGTGTGGGAGTGGGACATATTTTGTACACATCAGTGCAATTGAGCATGCAGTTGTGTAGCATTCATCTTTGACCCATCATGCATAAAACATCAGCTCAATTAACAGTGTGTGTTTGTGTGTCTCATTAAGCCTTTTATTCCCCAATGTGGCCTAACTAAAATGCACCCTGACAGGTGTCAAAAGACCAGTAGAACAGAAAACCCAGTTTTTCTGCTGCTCCGGTGGACTGTAAAATTACAGGAAAACAAACAATACACTTGTCCTGTTGTCTGAGAATTCAGGGTATTTTTCCTCGAAATAGCTTGTCGCTAAATTTAATAATGCCATGAGGTCATCCAATACATTTCCCATCATCATCATAAGCGGGCAATAAATTTTTCCAAAACAAATTGACCCATTTTGCTGATATTTACCGGATGGAAATAGAAATGTAATGTTGACAATGGTTCCGTGTTTATTCAGACCCTGATAGCAGGTTGGCAGATATGCCACTGAGATTATTGCAAGGCATCATGGAGCGTCTTGATTGGGAAAAGTGGGGAATCGACCTCTTAGTCCTGTTGTGAAGATCATGCTGTGACCCAGAAGGTGATCATAACAGTGGGTAAATTAAAGAATACAAATGATAACTGAATTGGAAGAATAACTTGTTGTTTTTAGACCATCTGGCACTGAAAAGAGGCTGTACTGCAAATAGTAATATAACATAAGAGAACTATCATAACTATATTTTAAGGGAGCACCGTGGAAATAAGTCTTTGGGCTTTGTGTTATCCCTGACTCCTTTTGCATTTGATTTTAATGTATGAAACAGTTTCAGTCTGTTTTCACATTTTTATATTTAAGTGGTCAAATAAAAGTAAAAGTAGTAAGTATATATTACACACAGTTTTATTAAATATAGTAACTTACTAAATATGTTCACATATTTTACTTTGTGTATAATTGATGAAACTAGTGATATAATGCATCAAATATCGAATTAAATGCAAAGGGTAAGATAGACTCCCTTAACATCATATGGTCAGCTTTCCTGGGCATTAAACCCATCCCATATGCATGGATTTTTATGGTGACCTGGCCATGAACTAAAAAATAAAATAAAACAAAATGTTTCTAACCTAGAAAAACGAAACAACCACACGTGTCATCGTGAAAACCAACGTAGACTGCTAATAACAGACACGAAGCCAGTATTTAGTCGGAAATGCATTAGTTTTAGTGCCATAAATAGTGTATTAATTCCCATGGACCGCTATTATGCAAATAATGGGTTCCAAAACCCGGCATATGTTGAAAAAATACATTAGAGGCTTTAAAAAGACAACAACTTACCTCTAAGAAAACGACAGAGCTGACACGTTCTCCAATTTGTCAGCTGTAGCCTTAGTCCGTCTGAAGAAGGAGTGTCCTCACAAAACTTTCAACATTTTCGCTATAAAAAAACTCACAGAAGCTTGAAGCCTAAAAACAATAAACTAAATAAGGTATTCTTACACATACAGGTCAATCTTGTACTCTAAAAGTTGGAATGTTATTTTAATAAAATGGAATCGAAAACGTTATAACTTGCAGAATATTCTACAGACTCCATAACATCTCAAAGGCGCACTTGAAACCTCATCATTGAGCGAGAGACCTGACACCACACACCGAGCTCTGCTCCGCTGTCAATGGACGAGTCCACCGCTAGACTGTAGGGGGGGACTCGTTTATCTGGGAATGGGATGTCAGTATTGTCTTTGAGAACGTTCACATTGAAAAATCATATTTCATGATGTTAGAAACGATACGATTTGGATGACGACAAAAAAGACAAAATAATCATTTCTGAGCAGCCACAACGTTGTCTGAGGCTATAACACCCATGCCATTCTTTGGACGAATCCGTACACTCCGAAGTAGAGCAGAATGCAATAAAAAACAGTTCTTGGTCGCTAGCGGAGTCTGCATTTGGATACAATTTTTACTGGATACTAACTTTACTTTTGACAACATAAGCACAATTTATCAACAAAAGTGGATCCAAGAGGAATGTTTGGCATATAAAAATTTATACCAATTTACCGTAAACTTGTCAATTTATCATTTTATCGACTCCTATCAACTAAAATGTAAAGTCTCTGTGCCAGCTGTTGGACAAATGTGTGTGTACCTGTAGGGCCTATACTGTACAAGAGAGATATGGAAAGACATTATCAAACAGATGGTCGGGCAACTATACTGTATGATGATAACAGTTGGGCTATCTAATCAATTAGACCACAAATAAAATCCCTTTTGTGAGGGTTTGGATAGGTGACTTTTTCAGTGATTTTTTTAGAATGGCATGACAGTATGTATTATTATTACTATTTTATTTGTATTTATTTATTTTTTTTACTATAATGATAATAATATATTTTCTACATCAGGGTATAAATTATGTTGGTAGCCTATATTGTGTTGTAAATGACAATCGGCATATATATATATATATATATATATATATATATATATATATATATATATATATATATATATAAAGTATAGAAAGGTCATTAAATAATCATTATAGCCTTTGTTTATATATTATAATATACATTTCCTTTTTCAAGGAATTCATCATAATAGTGAAAACACGGTTTTCACGGCATTTGCCATTTCACCTTAACTTTAAAATTTAGTTGAATACGTTTTCCCATCCAGTCCCCAGCAAACCCAGATTAATCAAACTGATACATTAGCTGATATATTCACATCCTATAGGCTATATTGTGGCAGCTTTTGAAGTATTTTTAAAATTCAATCAATGCAAATTATACCTTGGTTCCTAATGACTTAATTTACTGTCTAACCAAAAATTATTCAGACACCAGATATCATTTTTGAATTTTTTTTTACAAGTGGGTGCAAAATTTAAGCATTGCTTGGTAATTGGTTGACCTAAATTGTTATTATTTAATTCTGTACTTAAATTTAACAGCTGCATGACTGCTATTCAACCTAATTTATTTGTGAGTCGATCTAACAGAAGGATGGCCAAAACCAGTGAAATATCAACTGATTTGACAACTGAGTTCTTGTCATATTAGCCTATATTACCATTTTACCCACTATAGCGGAAAAAAACAATGTGAGAAATGTTGAAGGTGTCTGATTTTGGTTTGACTGCAGCCTACCTGACATATCATCACCCAAAAACATGGATTTGTATTTTATTATTCAATTCTTAAACGATTCTTGAAAGAGAGATATCTCAAATTGACCATTTAAATCAGATTCTCCCGCTTCCAATATAAATGTTATAATTTACAAAAGGATAGCGTTCAGGTTTGAGATGGAAAAATATGTTCGACATCTCCACCAGGAGGCAGCAGATGTTTCATTGTGATTTCTCATGTAGCCCAAATCGGTGTACAGCTTGTCAGATTTCAGTGTCTAAGTAAACAACTTCCTTACTTGAGTGAAAGTATACAGATACTGACTCTGTTACAAGTAAAAGGCGTAAAGACTGATTTTTTACTTAAGTACAGAAGTACTCGTTTTTAAAAGTAGCCTACCAAAAGTCAAAAGTAAATGTCAATGCATTGTTTTATTATTGTTGTATGTAATACTTACAGTACCTTATGCCTCTAAACATAAGCCTTCTTACTCTCATATCAATATCAAATTTATTTCTTGAGCAGTTGCAGTAGTGGGATTGAATGTGAGATTAAATAAGTGCACTCATTAACGTCCCCAATGGTTTTGGAGACCCAAATGGCTGTTACCTCAAATAGTGTATTTAAAGTTTTTTGGCTTTTATTATTTACATTTACATTTAGTCATTTAGCAGACGCTTTTATCCAAAGCGACTTACATCTGAGGACTAAACCAAACAAGTCATCGGGAAGAGGCAATAACAACACAAGTAGTGCTCAAAATACAGGTTCAAAGTTCAAACATTGCTCAGTGTAGAATAAACCTGGCAAGTGAGGCTTTAAAGATTTTTTTTCATGCTCACGGAAGAGATAAGTTTTCAATTGACTTTTGAATGCTGTCAGGGATTCCGTATTCTGGATGATGATTGGCAGATCATTCCATCAGCATAGAACCGTGAATGAGAATGTTCTGGAGACTGATTTTGTGGATATTTGTTATGGTACCTCGAACCGTCGCTCATTGATAGATCGCAGGCTTTTGGTAGGTATGTAGACTCGTAGGAGGGAGCTGAACCAGTGGCAAGTGTCAACGCCTTGAACTTGATGCGAGCAGCGAGTGGCAGCCAGTGCAGAGAGATAAACATAGGAGTGATGTGGGCCCTTTTGGGCTCGTTGAAGGCAAGACGAGCAGCAGTATTCTGGGTCATTTGTAGAGGTTTAGTTGCACATGATGGAAATCCAGCCAGCAGAGCATTGCAGTAATCAAGCCTAGAAATAACCAGGGCCTAGACAAGAAGCCATGTCACCTGCTCAGTTAGGAAAGGCCTGATCTTCCTGATGTTGTGCATTGCAAACCTGCATGATTGAGCTGTCTTTGTAATGTGGTCTGAGAAGGTCAGCTGGTCAGAAGATTACTGCAAGATTGCTGACCAACCATGATGGGGTGATTGATGAAAAATCTGTCTGGATTGTGAAGTCGTGCTGTAGTGACTGATTGGAAGGGAGGATGAGAAGCTCAGTCTTATCCAGGTTTAGCTGCAGGTGATGTTCCTTCATCCATGCCAAGATCAAACCATTTGCATGTATGATGGGACCAAGTGGTGTGATTTAAATGGAGAAGAGGAGCGGTCCAAGCACTGAACCCTGGGGAACACCTGTGGTCAGTTGATGTGCTTTGGATACCTCGCCTCTCCATGCGACTCTGAGAACCTACCTATGAGATAGGACTCAAAACCAGTGGAGAGGAGTACATGTGATGCCCAGTGATGAGAGGGTGGACAGAAGTATCTGATGGTACAGTGTCGAAGGCAGCAGACAGGTCCAGGAGAATGAGAACTGATGATTTGGAAGCAGCTTTTGCGATCCGCAGGGCTTCTGTGATCTACGGTAATGCGGTCTCGGTTGAATGCCCTTTCTTGAAGCCTGATTGGTTGACATCCAGCTGGTTGTTCAGAGACAGGAAAGATGATGCTTGGTTAAAAGCAGCTCGTTCAAGTGTTTTCCCAATGAATGGTAGGAGAAAGACAGGTCTGTAATTCCAACGCATTCTCATCCCAAGATGTCATATACGACGCCTTTGCCAAAGACATCCAACGCACCCTTTAGCATCAAATGAGTTACTTCGGTTATGGTAGGTTTAGGTATGGGGTAGGGTTAGACCACTAGGAGGCACCTTCTGACCCATATATATCTGCGTCTCATTTGACGCTAAAGGGTGCCATGTGCGTTGGATGTCTACGCTTTGGCAAAAGTGTCATATGACGCCTTGGGATGAGAATGGGCTCGTAATTTTCTAAGAGTGATGTGTTTAGAAATCGAAATGTATTAAACATTAGTCGGGTTCTAGTTTGAATATGTTAAGCTAGTGTGCTCCAAAACAATGACACATTTTGCTTTTAGAAGACCAAATCCAACGTTTAAAATAAAGGTTGGTGTCAGAATCTATACGTCAGAATGACGTTAATCTCTAATGTTGGACGGATGTTGTATTGTGGTTGAAAATGAAAATCATGTTGACGTCCGAAACCAACATCAGTCGGGTTCTGACGTCAATCTGAAAATATCCGCCTCAAAATATCCGCCTCGATTTCAAAATGTTATGCAATGTGATCCACATTTCTTATTATTATTTAAAAAAAAAAAAAAAAATTAGAGATCCATCACAGTAAAGCATAGAAAATGTGTCTACACTATCAAAACATATTTTATATTATACTTGTATGTATATGTGTGTATATATATATATATATATATATATATATATATATATATATAGGGTCCCTCTCAAGTTAACAAATGATTCTAGAAATTGAAAGACCATGATTACACTGAGTTGAAAAACAAACAGTTCATATTGACTGATATAAATGTACCTCGGACACAGAGGGGCAATGGTCTTTTGGTCACTCCATGGAAGCGTGCCGATATCTCTAGACCATTTGGCCTTTATACTTTTTTTCTGCTAAAAACAACTGTTTTGAAATATACACAGCAAAACCAAATTTGCAAATTGTTTTATAGTAAATGAACACACAATATATCAAGCTATTTTTCATTTTTAGATATATTATTATCATCAGTGTCATAATGCACATAAATGTGTTTATTTAATGTATCAATGAAATCTACATTTCAAAAGAATAAAAATAAACTAATAGGCCAATTCTTCATGTGGCAGCCTGAAAATCATACTACTCAATGTTCTTTATTTTCATCAAGTACAGCTTTCAGGTTTTTTCAGAAGTTTAACTACTGAACAAACAGCAGGGTGGGTTTGAGATGATTGATTTTTGTCTGTTTATTTTGCATAGTGCTGCCAGTTTCCACCAATCAAATTGCAAGGAAATGTCCCCTCTCTCAGATTTTTCAGGATAACCTCATTATTATTTATTCATAAGGTTATATAGAAATTAAGAATTTTTTTTGTCAAATATACAATGTTGTTCAAAATAATTAAAATGCATATCAGAGATGGTTAGTGCCAGTACTTATAAATAAAATGAAGTTATCAAAGTATCTAACAAATACAACTGAAAGTCCATGAGTCTTCATTTAGTTCACAGTTCATGACTAACTGGACACAACTATCATTGAGGACTTTAAGCACAAAAACGCAGAAGATCCGTGGCATTATCTACTCTAAAAAGTGCAACTTGCCTCCTAAGACAAAAGATAAGCTCATCAATGCAGGAACGAAGGTTGGATCCAACTCAAATGTCCAGATCAAAGTTCGTGCAGCATGTGAATAAACAAATGTGTTTGCTAAAAAATCATATGTGCTATCAAACAAAGGAGTCAATGACTGTTTGACCCACATATAGCATTTTATATCTATCTATCTATATATATATATATATATATATTTACACACACACGTGTGTTTGTGAATGACTAAATATGAAAAATATCCGCTTAACTGTAAAATTATTCATGATTCATTGTTTTACACTTGCCATTTCAGATTAGTAATTATATTTAATTATTCTTTGCTGTTTATATGTGAGCCTATGCTGCCATTATTGCACAATATAGCATTCTAGAACAGTTCGTGCTCAAACACTTATCAGAAAGCTGCCTATAACTAGAGTAAGTGTTGATAATGGTGTGTATTACAAACCTCAAATGCTTCTGAGACAATACACTTTACGTTCTATAGAAACATTAGGGTTTTTTTTTATTTCAATAACGTAATTTTGGTACAATTAATTTAGCATTTACAGCACAATAGACCAACATGACAGTCCCAAATGGTTCTAACTATCAACCGAATAAAGGAATGCATTATTATTAATAAATACTGTTAAAATCACTGACAAATTCACCCATGCAAACCTTCACAAACAGGCTTTTATTTGTGGCCTAGATTAGATAAGTTATCATACAGTGGTTGCCCAACCGTCTGTGTTTGATAATGTCTTTTCCTATCTCTCTTGTACAGTATACTGGATTGATGTCAAGTTCACACATTTGTCGGACAACTGGCTCAGAGTCTTATAAAAGTATGTGTAGAATAATAACCACATTAATGAGGGAATGAGTCAGTGTCTGTGCGCATGCCTGCATACAGCATATGTCTAATAACATGAACTTGGTTAACAAACTGATGGTTTATGACTGTTTTAAAGGTCTTTGATCAACAGTAGTGCAAATCAATAGTAGCCAGACAAAATCCTTCAGGAAAAGAGTTCGGTAACACTTTACGATAGGAGACTACAAATAAATTCATGCTTAACACAAATAAAATTAGTTAATTTATGACTTGTGAAGAACTAAACCATTCATGGTTACCACATCAGCAACTAATAAAGAGTCTATCTGATTAAAAGATTAAGTAATACATGAATTGCTATTAATTAATCATATTTATTCCTCAACAATGTATAGTACTGTGTAAATTAATGTGTTACTTACCACAATGGGTCAAAGCCATTTAACTTCCAGTTGTCTGCTTTATTTAATCATTAGCTAATGATTTGTAAAGATATGATTATGTAATGACTTTACATGTTGAGGCAAATGACTATCAACTAATAGGGGAGACCTTGGTTGGAACATTAATTTCACCAATCAGGGATAAGCTATAAGAGACTGGAATCATTCCAGTGCATACTCATTCCTCCCAAATAACATATAAATGATTATCAAGGATGGAAATAGACACATGCCAATTTTTTAAAGAAAAGAAAAAAAAAATCATTAAGAATGTAACCTTTTTTTTATTTTGATTTTGTACATAAACTTTAGTACATAAACTTGAATAAATGCGTAATAGCGGACCTAAAGTGTAACCGTGATATTAGCACAAAATCAGGTAACTCTTTTTAGTCAGATTTTATTTTCACTATTTTAGATATTTAAATTTAACATTCCCTTTACACTCTAAAAAATGCTGGGTTGTTTCAACCCAAATTTGGGTCCAGTATGGACAAATCCAAATGTTGGGTTAAAAATGTAACTTAAAATTTTAACCCAACTTCAACTTTCACTTTCAACTGTATTTTTTTTGAATTACATTTTTAACCCAACATTTGGGTTTGTCCATATTTGACCCAAATTTGGGTTGAAACAACCCAACATTTTTTACAGTGTATTTTGGAAAAAGCACTGTAACGAGAAAGAAATAGAGTAGATGAAATCAGTGCACCTCTTTACACATCTTATGTAAGTTATCAAAGACCTTTCTGTCAATATCTAAACCTTGATATCTCAGTGGACTTGGAAACAAGTGTTCATGATAAAATATTGTTGCTGGCTGTGTGCTCTCCTTTTCCTACTAAAAG
Organism: Cyprinella venusta; assembly: GCA_038021265.1. Lineage (NCBI taxonomy): Eukaryota > Metazoa > Chordata > Actinopteri > Cypriniformes > Leuciscidae > Cyprinella > Cyprinella venusta. The sequence continues at coordinate 22,896,019 of CM075876.1, forward strand.
ACTATTTGCTTTTTACCTTCTTAAATTTATATATATATATATATATATATATATATATATATATATATATATATATATATATATATATATATATATATTAAAATATATATTAATGTATATTATAAAATATACATTTTTACTGTTAGTTACCTAAACAGAAAATTATCTTCTCAGAGTTAGGGTTAAGCCTTGAGTGGAGACATGACCCAAACAGTGTAGGTCCAGGACCTAAGACAGACTAAACGAAAAATGTTGTATTAATGAATGTCACTTTAATCATTACAATACATAGATTTATATGGATTTCACTTTTTTACTGAGTATACAGTCAAGAGACATATTCAAACACAGAGGGTAAAGATTCATGTTGCTGCTGGCCTCTGCAGATTGAGTGTCTTGCTCAATGCTTAGACAGTGAGCAGTGCTGGGTAGATTACTAAAAGACAGTTATCCTGACAAATTACCTGACAAAAAAAAATGTAGTTTGTTACATAATCCATTACATACACATTTAAGGTCATATAATCAGACTACTTTTTGATTACGTTTACATTACTTTGGACCTTATACTTTATCACTTTGATTTGAATAGGATAATCTTGCTCCATATCGATTTAAAAATACAAAGAGAAAGAAAAAATATTCCATTTTTTGTCATCAACAACAAGAAGTGCATTTTATATTACGTCAGGGTTTCCTAGACTGTGGTTCATGAAGGAAGTAATTAAATAATAAATATTAAAAAAAAAATTAAAAACAAGTACGAAGAAGACTTTTGCTAAAAAGATTTGAATGAATATTAGAGTCTTAAACTAATTTTTTTGCCACACCTGCAAATGGCCGGTGACTTTGCCGAACTTTACCGGCCATAAATATTTTTTACCACCCATGAAAAAATACACCAACATTTTAGATACCAGTGAAACAATTCTCTATTATAATTTCGATACCACCGCTAAAATTACTAGCCTAATATAAATATAAAACCCTGTTTTTACTTAGACAAGTAACAGTAGTTTCCATAGAGACATTTAATAAAGCCCAAATGTATAAATAACACTGGATAGTCTAAACATATTCATTATTAGAGTTACAAAAGGTATTTTGTCAAGAGCAGTAAGTGATTTTTTTCTTTGTCCTTTTTAAAAGTAGGAAGCTGGATCAAAAAGTAGGAAGGACGGATCCTACTGATACTATCCATATGCTTTGTACTTTTCGACTTGTTTACAGTCGCTAAAGCCACAACAGACCGTGTAAACTTTACACATAGAGAATAACAAACTGACCTTCTCCGTCTTCTGCGTCTGACAAATTAGCACTTGATGCGTGTTCATTGTAGGCTCTGCCTTTTTGCATGTGACTGTTAACCAACATCAGAGAAACTTAAACTTCTTAAGTTATTATTTTTATTTTTTTTTAGTAGTAGTAGTATCATTGACTTGAAGAATATCATTGATCATATTAGGACATGGTTCAGCTAACAAAAAAAGTTGGGCAATCCATGCATTCCACGTACATTTGAAATGCAGTGATTTTTTTTTTTTTTTGAACGATTGCAGGATTGCAAAGTTGCAGTTTTGAGAAAACACTTTAAGTCCAGTGATGAAATGCTGTGTGGGTCTCAGTTTTAGGCACATGACTAGTGTCTGGTCTGTGTATGCAATTCCACAAACCTGGAAGACCTTCTGAATGTGGTATAGGCTTCAGAAAAGTTTTAAAAGATAAAAAATAAGGAGAATCTTTGAATTATGATCATTTAAAAAAAATAACTAATCATGTAATCAATATAAAATCAACTGAAGTCTGATTACTTATCATTACTTATCTGAGTATTTATAATATAATTACAAGTAGGCCTATTTAATTTTTGGAGTCTGATTAATCAGTTACTACCCACCACCAAAAATGAGGATAGCATTTCTCTTTGGAAGATATGACATTACAAATATGAATGCAATGCACTTATCCAAAAACAAAATTTGAGACCATACCCCTTTCAGCAATCAATACATCACAGGGAATGTTCTCAATATCTTCCTCATAATTATTATAAGGATGTTTAGGGACCAGTTCCAGTCTATTCTGCATTAATAGCCAAACTGAAGGCCTTGGATAAATAACATTTAGTGTATCCAAAAAGACTTGTCTGAAAATTTTTGATTAGTATGTACCCACGTCAGAAAATAAGAGGTTAGTGAATAAAGTAAACAGAACAAAAGGGCAGAAGGTTTAATCATTTATTTCAGTATCTGCTGTCTGATTGGCAATACCCTCGCAGGATGTCAAAATAAAATGTATAGTCAAATGTGGGTCTAAGATTAGTAATTTGACCTAGCCTGCTTTTGGTGATTAATGTCCTACCTATCGACTAGTAAAGAGGGCATGAAGGACAGGCTTCTGCCATCACGTCATTGCAAGAGCAGCCATATCGAAGTTGTTGACATACTACATATTTAACAGGTATTAGAATTTACACTTTTTTTTTACACATTTATACTTCAGTCATGTAATGATTTCTTTAATAAATAAATCAAATTGTGGGAAAAAAGAGTAGATTAATTAAATAAATCAATTTTCTCTGTATATTTATTAATTTAGCGCTTTTATCCAAAGCGATATCAATAGAGGTTAAACGAAGAGGAAAATGCTAAATAAATGAATCGGTCAACCAACAGACCAAGCAAAGCAAGTTTTCTCTCATTTGAAAGACCATTGGCATTACATGAAACAGTTGCCTTTGTCCTGCCACAGAGGCACAAAATATGAACTTTGGAGTGAGGACTTCTCTCCTCCCATTCCTGCAGGACCTGCCTTAATATATAAGGTCTTAGACAGCAGAAATACAGCAGATTCCATCTGAACTCACAACGGTCTAAAGGAAAGAGCTTAACTGAACCCATCATGGGGGACAATAAGCTCTGCCTTTTGCTGCTTCTGTGTGCAATAGCTGTGGCAAGTAAGTAATACTGAGGATTTGTGACTGGTGACTATTGGTTTGATTATGTACTTTTTTTTAATAATATATTCGCCAGGCTATTGTTGTAAATAAGAATTCATTCTTAAATGTCTCTCCTGGTTAAAATAAATATTCTATTATATACAAGTATGTTTTATGTTTCAGTTTTAATCATACTCATTTGTTTTTTATACATTGGAAAATAGTATAAAATATTTTTTATGTCAGTATTAAACAAAAAATCATAGACGATAACTATAAAACAAAATAGTGTTTCTGTTGCTGATGTCTTGTATTTATTCGGTAGTTATTTTTGGTGTTTTTGGATATATTTATCTATTGTTGTTAAAAGGATAGTTCACCCTAAAAATAATATTTTGTCTTAATAATTTAGTTTATTTATTAAAATAATTTATTTACCCTGAATTGAAGACAAAAGAGGATAATTTGACGAAATATAATAATATAATGCTGTTGTTTTTCACTTTAGATGCTCAAGACGAGGAATTTCCATGCCTTTGTAAGTGCTAAACTATTAACATTTTTAAATGGTCTATAAGAAATTATATACAGTACATATTATCTAGTGCTCTTTATCAGGAGTAAAACAAATAAGAAAATCATTGTTTTTAAGTTTTGAATTACTGTAACAGTAGAAAATGTTAATTTTCTTTATAATTTATCACTTCATTAATGTCATGTAGACTGCAAAACTGAACTGATGTGACAGTGAAATTTGTAGTTGTAGAGAATAGCCACAGATCAGTAAATTTAAAGTCACAAAGAGAAATGTTTTAATAGTTGCAAACTTGTAGACTTTTTTCACGCGCTCTCCCTTTTGCACCAAGTGCACCGTGAAATGTGGTGCAAAAGTGAGTTGTGCATCTATAGAGGCAGTGGGCGGATCCTACATTAATATTCATGAGTTTCCCGGGAATGTGCTGGAACTGCTCATTCTAGTTTACGCTCCTCGTTTCTCAGCAGGTTTAATGGATTATTTAAAAAAAAAGATAAATATAGTTTGAGCGCAAACTTAAACTACAATTGTGTACCGTTTCGTTAAGTTCATAATGTTTTTATTAATTCGTTTTAAAAAACTCACTTTTGCTCCACATTTCATGGTGCACTTGCTGCAAATGGGAGAGCGCGCAAAACTTCTGAGATTCGTTGCAGCAGATTCAAGCAGCTGTAGTTATGTCCTTGTGTTTGTGCTATAAAAAATACAAGACATTCGTGAACAAATATTCTACAAGTGTGCAACTCTCATTGGATGAATTCACATACTGATTTGCAGATGAGCAAAATTTCTCTGTGACTTCAATTTTTTGATGCAGGTGTGTAAATGCATTTTGCACCATACTCACTGCAGCAACTATATCAAAAATGTGAGTGTACGAGTTTCCTAATTTGTGATTTGTAGAATAGGAAAAATTAAAGAAGGTGTAACTGTTGTGTTTGTGGAAGATAAAACAAGTCTACAAGTTTACAACTCTTAAAACATAACTCTCTGTAATTTACTGATACACATGTGTGGCTTTCTCTTCAACTATAAACTATTGCACTGTCACAGGTGTTCAGTTGTTTTGCACCAAAAATATCTCCATAGTACTGTCCTTGATGTTTAAGATGTGACTTGTGCTCCCCTAGTGGCCAAAAGGTACAAGAGCTTTCAGAAGTATGAATACACCTACGAAACAGAGTCTCTAAATGCCCTGAATGGAGCAATCAATGGTCCCAAGGCCAGTTGCAAGGTATAAATTTCGACACTGTCAATATTTATATATTTTTTTGATCTTATTTTAATTTGTACAAAACTTAAAATTTCGTTCATATTCTCTTTTAAACAGGTTGAGATTGAGGTCCCTCGCACATGTAGCTACATCGTGCGCACAACAGAGTGCACATTGAGTGAGGTGATCGATGTTGATGCTGAAGGAAATCCGATCTTTGGGCCATCTGCTGGTGCATATGCTTTCAAGGCTGCCATGGAGAAGTATGTTTCTCAAGGTTCTCTATACCGAGCAGATAAGAAGAAACTGATCGTGTTAAATAAACACTGACCTCTCAATTCTCAGGAACCCCCTGAAGTTCACCGTTGAGGGAGACGATGACATCAAGTTGTTTCCAGAGGATGATGAACCAGTCAACATTTTAAACATCAAAAGGGGTCTAATCTCTGCCCTTGCAGTGCCTGTGCTGGAGGAGGACCGAAACAGGAGAATGGTCAGTCATTAACTCTGAAACATTCAAAAAGTTGATATTTGTTAAAAGATTGTACATTTACTAATCCATTACAACTTTTCCCCAAAACCAGCCCACCATCTACGGTGCGTGCAAGACAGACTACTCCGTGAACGCAAGAGAGGACATTGCCACTGATGTCACCCTCAACAGAGACTTGTCTAAATGTGACAATTTCAGGCCTGTCAAGGACCACACCAGTCCCCTGGCCCTTATCACGGGCATGGTAAGTAATCCAGTCGTTGAATAAGACAAAATTACTGTGTGCTGGGTATCTGATGGTTTCAATAATATGTTAACTTGCTTTCTTTTTCATCACACAGCACTACCCACTTGCTCAGCTCATCAGGAGCAGCCAGACCTGCAACTACAAGTTTGATAATGCACAGAAGCATATGACATCTGCTTCCTGCACTGAAAACCACATGCTTGTGCCTTTTTCTTACAAGTGAGTTCTTTAACCACTACATGTGTATTTTAATTTTTGACTGATATTTTGTTTTATTGCTCTGCTAATTCATTATGTTTATCAACAGAGGAAAGTATGGAGTTACTAACGTAGGAAAGCAAGTTTTGACTCTGGTGGGAGTGTCTGTGCACAATGACAGAATCTTTGAACATGGTAAGCAATCAGACACTTAAATTAGCATGCATTTAGAGTGAGCAGAAGTAATCCTGTTCTCTTGGTTCACTCATCTATAGACGTAGCCAACATGAAGACCCTGCACCTCGACGGCAGCATTGGCACAGTCCATCCGATTCAGGATAAAGAGGCCATGCTGTCTGTTCTAAGGGAACTGGCTGGCCTTTCTGAGACCAACAATGGACACAACAGAGCCCACCTGGCTCACAAGCTTATCGCTACAGTGCGCAAAATGAATGCAGAAAGCCTGAGCGCTGGTCTACCTGAGGCCCTGGAGATTTCTCGCCCCTTGGTGTACCAAGCGTTGTTCCAGTGTGGCACACCAGAATGCACCAGCGCCATCTTGCGGGTTCTCAGGACCTTTGACAGTTCCTCGGTAGAAATTGATGCTGCAGTGTATGCCATGGGAATGGTGCCCAACCCATCTGGAGACCTTGTCAAGGAAATGCTAGAGATGGCCAAGTTCAAGCCTAGTAAGCCCATTTACTATGGCCTCAGCAATGCTGTCAGGAGGTGAGAAAACAAGGACAACTCAACAATAATCATGTTGTTTGATCTATGTGTGAATTTCAACTTTCCTCATCTGTCTTATCCAAGGCTCTATAAAGCTGAAGGAAGCGTCACCCCGGAGATCCAGGCAGTTGCCGATTATGCCCTTGAACAGATTGGCGACTGCTCTGGGAACCAGGAACATGTGTACTTGTCCCTGAGAGTATGATCAACCTATTCCATTAAGCATGCTTCACCAAATTAAAAATAACAGCTGATTTGTGGGTATAGAAATCTGTACTTGAAATCTTGTAGATCATTGGAAACATGGCTGTTGCCGTCGGAGCCGCAAGCCCTGCTCTGAAATCAGCGTTTATCCAATGCGTAAACCAACCTGCTGCATCCCCTGAGGTCCAGCAAGCTGCCATTCAAGCTTTTAGACTCATTTCTGTCCCTGATGAGGTAAAGCTGATATATTAACTGTATTGAAACCATTAAAAATACTAAATATAATAGTAAATATAAAGTAATTATAAAAAATGTGTTTGGCTAACATTAAACTTGCTATATTTCTAACAGGGCAGAGAGGTGCTAATGAAGGTCATTTTTGATGCCGCTGCTCCGGTACCGAAGCGCATTGCTGCCTATCTCATTGTGATGAAGGACCCTCAGCCCTCTGAACTGGATCAGCTGGTTGCTGCTCTGCCTAACAATGAAAACTGTCAGGCTATGAGCTTTATTAACTCTCATATCAGCAACATCCTGAGCTCCACAGCACCACAGACTAAGGAGTTAGTAGAACTCTTTATGCATTTTAACATTTTGAGTACAAAAACTGTTTCTAATTTCTCTTTTACTTCTCAGACTTAGAGAAAAGATTCTTAATGCCCTCCAAGGAAACGAGATCAAATCTGTCACAGATCCAACTAAATACTCTCGCAATTACAAGATTGGATCTCTAGAGGGAAATGTGATCTTCGAGTCTGAAGAACTTCTACCCAATGAAGTCATCCTGGACATGACCATGAATGCTTTCGGAAATGACATAGACATGTTTGAGGTATAGGATTATTATTTACCCCTCGTTTTACGCGATTATTTTAAATAATCTAAATTAATAAATTTAAATTACTAAATTATTTTTTGTTCTTACTTACAGATTGGATTGAATGGTAAGGGACTGGAACCCACTGTTGATGCCCTGATTGGTATTGATGGATTCTTCCGTGACACCATGAAGAAGACCTTTAACTATGCAGCCGACAGCGTGTTCAGTGGCAATGACGTTATGCAGCGCATGTTCCCAAGCCTATGGAATAACATAAAGACACAACAGGTCTTTCAAATCGATGAATGAATTTCCACATTTTGCAACTTTGATGTCATTCCCTTTGTTTTGGTGTATTACTCATGTACTCTTTTCACTCTAGGTCCCTGAGAACATCATCAAGGAAATAAGCAATAATGTGAACAAGCTTATCCAGAAACTGAAGGTTCAGGATAATCCAGAGGCTATGATCTACCTGAGGCTTCTTGGTGCTGAACTGGGTTATCTCAAAACCAAAGATATGGAAAACATGGCCTCCTCTGCTACTTTTCTGACTGGTAGACTCTTAAACATGTTCCCTACTGATGTAAGTGCACTGCTTTAAAACAAATATTTGTGCTTAGCAAATCTGCCATGCTCTAAAAAAATGTCTGAGTGTCATGGTCATAGATAACCTGCAAACTATTCGCTTTTCGGTGAAATTCGCCCTTTTTAATCAAAATATGTACCTTTTTTTGACGCAATGACTCCTTGGGATGAGAATGGGCTGTTATATTTTAGACACAAACAATATTCATTGTTTTTGTTCTATTTCACCAACGAAAATAGTTCAGAAGGAAGACAGCAGCGTGTAGTTTTACTGTATGATTCAGCCTTTTCAACTAATGTTTTGTTTGAATGACTCACACATTAAGGTGGTCATTTGCCGCCATATTGGCAGTTTAGTTTCATGTTTAAGTATTGCATTTTTTCTGTGTACATTCGAACATTTATTTAAAACATCAATCTCATAACATTATTTATTGCAGTGGTAATTTTTCAGTGCGATTGTGCAAATATATATAAACAAATTAATTTTTTGCTTTACAGTTCATAAGGACCCTTTTCTCAAGTGTAAACAACAACCTTTTCCTTCACTACGTCTTCATGGACAATGAGTTTTATCTACCTACTGGTACCGGAGTCCCATTAAGAATTGCCCTGTCTGGTACTTTTACTCCAGGAATGAAGGGAGGACTGAAAATGGCCCGTGACATGGTATGGTTCTAACTTTTTTTATTTAAACTAAAAAGTTTTACAAGCTACACCTAATTAACCCATTTCTTGTCTATTCACACAGAGTGAGATGGCTTTCATGCCATCTGCCGGAGTTGAGTTTGTGACTGAAGTTGGGGCTCTCTTACCAGAATATGTCGAGTCTGGCCTGGAGATGCATACTAACATCTACCATGAGAGCGGTCTGAGTGTAAAGGTTGCTGTAACCAACAAGCAGTTCAAGCTGACCATTCCCACACCCCAAGCTCCAACTACACTCATCAGTGTGACGTAAGACGTTTCTGTTAACACAAAAGAGTGTCATATTGCTCTAAAAATACATTATAGAAATTCTGAATTTTATTTTCTCTGCACAGCAACTCTTTGTTCTCAGTGACTGGGACTGAAACCAAGACCATTCCACCCATGATGGAACATGTGAAAGCAAAGAAATGCACTCCTTTCTTCCCTGGTTTTAAGTACTGCAGTGACCTGCAGTATTCGAATGCCTTTTCCAGTGATGCCGCTCCCTATTTCCCCTTGACTGGTGACAGCAAGTAAGGGAAATACTTGTTTGTTTGTTTGTTTGTTTGTTTTCATGCTAATATTTGAATGCTAAAAGTTATATTGACCTGTATTTAGATTTGCCATTGAGATCCACCCAACTGGCGAGGTGTCTGCATACACAGCTACTGTCGACTATGAATATGAAAACAAGGTTGACACAGTGACTTTTGGTCTGAAGGCAGAAGGTAAAAGATTGTTTAACAAAATTGATAAAATGTCTAGACCATTTCGTCAACTGAAATGTTGTTCTTTTTCCATATAATAGGAATATCTTTTGAGGGCTCAGCCAAACTGATGTTCGACAGACAGAAATACAGCGTCTCGGCTGATCTCCAAGTTCCTGACTACGACCTGGAAGCTGGAATTCGGGTTCATGCTGTAGACCGCGAAACTCAGAGCAGGGCCACACATTCCATCCAGATTGACTTCATTAACAAGAACATACCTGAGGCATCTCTTGTTGCCCTGGCTAAGTATGTACATGTCAATATTAAATATGTTCTAACAATATATTTTTGATAATTATACATTGTACAAATAAACTTCAGGGTTTAAAATTCTCTTCAATTTTTAGGACAGAGTCAATGAAGGATGCCATGCTGCAGGTTCAGCTACTCATTCCTCATTTTAAGACTGATGCTAAAGTAACTGGAAAACTTACAAATTCTGAGGGCCTCACAGTAGAGCTTGAGAGTGATCTTAGGCTCCCTGGGATGACGACTTCTATTCAGAGAGTCATTCTGAAATATGGTAAATTTTCAAGCTTTCATTCTAAAACTAAAAGTATGACAAGATCTCCAAATAGTCTATAATTTCAGATAAAGGCAAATTCTGAATTCTAGAAATGGCTCGCTTCTATTCATGAATTCAGAGAATTTGAATTGAATTAGTTAATTGAATGAGTAACTTTTATGCGACTGCCTATAAAAATACTTAGACTATCTTAAACTTTAAGTCTGTCAGGCAAACATTAAAAACTTATACTTTAAATACTTTACTTTAAAAAAAATCTTATACTTTACTTTCAACAAATAAACTGGAAGTCCTCTGCTATATAAACAAATTTGCATGTTCTTTTTAGATGCGGAGAAGATTGAGGCTGAGGTCACTTCTGATGTCAACACTGAGATTCACAACATTATTCCAATTGATGCCATCAAAGCCACAGTCAATGATCTTCTTGACCAGCAGAGTGGCACATCTGGTATGAAGATCCGCGATGTCTTGATCCAATCAGTTGAGGTATATTTAAATGAAATCCTTAGTTCTCCAAACTTCTAAATTCATACAAATAAGGAAAATCACACCATAAAATATTGAAAATATAGAAATCATATTAGAATATAACACTATATCCATAATCATTTAGGTCTCAAATGCCTACCTGGAAAAATTTGCTGCTGACATCCCATATGTCCAGGACTTTAGGATCCCTGCCCTGCCAGAATTCACTTTCCCTAAGATACTTTTCCTGAATGCGTGAGTGAATTATATAAAAAGTCATTTTAAAACACAGAAACAAGAATGACGTATACACATACTAATGCTAAGTACATTAATATTTTTTTTTTTCTTTTCTTCTTTTAACAGTGAGGGGGCTGCTAAATACAAGTTTGGCCAGAATTATTACACTATCTCTATTCCCATTCCTCTTGGTGGGAAATCTCTTGGAGATTTCAACTTCCCTGCTGCCCTGACCACACCAAACCTGGTATTACAAGAGTTCGGCCTGGAGGTTGCTCCTATTAGTATTTCTCTTCCAGAGATCTTTGTTCCTGAGCGACTGTCTGTGTCACTGCCGATCATGGGAATTGCAGAGGTGTCCAGCAAGCTGAGCAGCAACTTCTACAACATGGAGGCAACAGCTTCAGCTGGCAGGGAACTTGATGAGAAACCAAGCTATTCTGCCAAGATTGAAGTCATTGGAACAAGCCCAATGGATCTCCTCTCCTTTAAAGTAGATGGTACTTATGATCTTTATTTACAGCTCTACAGTATTTTTACTTACCATGTTCTGTAATCTGCAGTGGAATACCGATTACTTGAATGTTATTCTGCTTATGTTTAGGATCAGCTTTAGCAGCAGGCACACCTGGAGAATCTTTGAGGGTTGAGATTAAATCATCTCTTGATCACAAGCTCCTTGACGCCAGTGTTACTTACTTTGAGGAAATGACAATTGCTGAAATGATCAAGATGAAATCAAGCAGCAAGATTGAGGCAAACAGTCCCTTGGGTCTGAAGATTTCTCTGGAACACACAGGCCAGGTTGGATTTGATGAGGGTGAGATCTCCGGAGATGGAAACCTAATGGGCTCTGCCAAGGCTGGTCCTCTGAATGGTGAAATTGCTATCAGGCAGTCACTTATCCTACTCCCATTCAAGCCAGAGGCGAAAATTGATTCCTTCCTGAAAGTAGACTCAGACCATTTCCAAGCAGAGAACACGATTGAAGCAGCGTTTGCCAATGGAGAGCTCTCTGTCATATCAAAAACAACTGCATTTGAGGATGTTCTGATGCATGATGGTGAAGTTACCTATAGAGGGTCTCAGCTTGGTCTGAAGTCAGATACAAGGGCAAAGGCTCTTGGTCTGAACATCCAAAATGTAGCTGAGGCTAGTGCTAGTCTTGATTCGGTTAACATTAAGATTGACTCTAGTGCTGACACAGCTGCTGCTGGAAATATCATCCGTTCCCAGTTTATAGTAGCACTAGATGGCAATGGGTTGAATGTAAAAAGTGATTCCTCCGCAAATCTGGTTGAACACACAGCTTCCCATATTTGCAGCCTCTCATTGACTAGGGATGGCCTGACCACGAGTGGCACAACCTTACTGAAATGCCCCCTCATGCCCTTTTCACTTGAGAACAACTTCAATGGAGCCCTCGACACATCAAAACTTTCTTTGTCGGTTGAGACAAAGAGTAAATTTGTTGAACTAACAATTGAAAATACAAATTCTCTGTCTGCTTCCTTGTCCTCATTAGCTTTCACATCTAACGCTATTAGCAATGATGGAACATATAAGCATGACTTCTCCCTTGAGATTGAGCCATTTAGAACTTCAGTGAAAATCAATAATGAACTGAATGTTCGGGATATCATCCTGATTAATGATGCTCAGTTTAAGGCACTTCCATTCACAGCCGAACTGATTGGCAGTTCGAAGCTTGCCTCTGGCACAGATGAGCTGAAGCATGCGTTTGAGATCAGATATGAAGATCTGGTTGCCACCGCCAAATGTGGTACTACTGGAAAACTCATGGGATCTCACATGAGCCTCAACACAGAAATCGAGGTTGCTGGACTTTCAGTCACATTCGGCAGCGATGCCCGTTTCAACTCTCAGTACCTACGCTTTGACGGTAACTTTCACGCCACTGCTGTTCCCTTCAGATTCAATGTTGATGCCATTGCCAATACAGACGGTGATTTGTATCTGTATGGAAAACAGAGCGCACAAGCTTACACTAAATATCTTATGAAGGTAGAACCACTTGCTTTTGCACACTCGCACGAATGCAGAGTCTCAACAGCTCACAATCTGGACAATGGTCTATCAATTGAAACCAACCTTGATAATAAGATTGACACTGTCCTGACCCCATCTGAGCAGAAGGCAACAATGAGAGTAAAATCTAAGGTTAACAACCATATCTACATCCAAGAAGTGAGTGCTTACAATACCCCTGAAAAACTTGGATTAGAATCATCTGGATCAATCATGACAAACCTCTTCAACAGAGTTGACTCCGACAACCAAGACCACTTTTTCTCAGCCTTCCTAAAATATGATAAAAACACTAACAGTCGTGTCTTCAGCCTTCCATTAATTGAGAATTTTCCTGTGGACTTGCAACACATGAAAATTACAATTTTGAGGACGGCTGAAGCCTTGCAGTATTATATCAACAGAGAAGATATTATTGCAAAGATTGAGTACTTGGCCAAGTACATTAGTGATTATGTGAAGGAGATAAATCTGGAGGGGAGAATTGCTAAGATCAGCGAGGACGTGATTGCTCTCTATGACAAGTATGGAGTTACTCTGGATGACCTGGAGGACTCTCTGATTAATCTAAACCCTGTTGTGATGAAGCTACTCACTGAACTGGACACTCGAGTAGAGGAGATAGAAAAATATGTGAGGGAAATGATTACAAGTGGCACACTATCTGACACTGCAATACAGAGACTAACCGAAGTATTGAATGCATTCAATGAGAAATATAATGTAAAAAACATAGTTGTAGCTGTTATTGAGGCTATTGAAACTTTAATTGAGCAGATTGATGTATTGAAAGTGAAGGACAGTGGTATTGCCATCTTGCAAGATCTTGAGGAACAGTATGCTATTAAATCCAAACTGAAGGATATCGTGGTTGAACTGAAACAGTTAGCTGACTTTGACCAAGGAAAGTTCATTGAGGATGTGAAAAACTATGTTACCTCTGCCAGCTTCCGAGACTATGCAAACAATTTGGTGGCTCAAATCCCTACCGAGGAAATCAGCAAGACTGTTGAAAGAGCAAAACAAATGCTTACTGTACTAGGAAGCAGGTTGAATACCATCCATAGCAACATGAGAGAATTTCTGGTGAAATCTGGGGTTGACAAGAAGTTTGAAGAAATTCTGAAAAAGGTTGTTGAGCTAATCAAAAAGTTAAATATAGAACAAACTGTTGAGAGTCTTGCTAGCACTTTGAAATCTACTCTGATCCCTGTCATTGAACTGCTGGACAAGGCCACCACCTACTTGAAAACAACAGAGGTAAAGGAAATCATTGAGCATTTGAACAACTGCCTAAATAATTGCATCAGCTATATTCGATCATTTGATTACAATGCCTTTGTGGATGAAGCCAACCAGAAAATCAAGGAATTGATGTATGATCTTTACACCCTGAGTGTGTCACTTGAGATTCAACAAAAGCTTGAGGCAATCAGAGAATTTGCCAGTTATGTTCTGTCATCTCTTAGTGCTTGCCTTGAGGAGCTGAGAGCAGTCAAAGTTGCAGATGTGGTCAAAAAACTCAAGGACATTGTTGATAGCACAGTCTACATTGACATTCAGGCACTTACAGAAAGCCTCAGGAAGAGAATTACGGACATGGATATCAGAGAAGATATCCTTCAGGCCCTGAGGCAAGTGGCTGATATCTACACGAATGTAGTGGCCATTGCAACAGACATATGCAGTGCTGTTATGGAAGAAATCGAAGATATCCTTGAAGATCAGGAAATTGTCAATCAGTTAAAGCAAATGTGTGAGGGAGTCAAAACAAGACTGAAAACAGCTCAATTTGAGATCCCATCTTTCACTTTTCCACTCACTGACCTTGTTGTACCCCCTTTTACAATAAATTTAGAGAAGCTTCTGGAAATCAACCTCCCTTCTACATTGATTGACCTTCCAGAGTTTACTATTCTCCAATACTGGACTGTGCCACCAATCAAACTGGAGTATGATGATGTCAAGCAGGGACTATTAGACCTATTGAACTTCATTGCCAACTATGAAGTGCCATCTCCTGATGCCATCTTTGGTGACCTTAGAGTGATCTACCTGCCAGACATCTCTGCCATCACACTACCAGAGATACGTTTTCCAGACATCACCCTCCCTGAAATTCCTAAATACATTACTAAGCACAAATTCTCAGATCTACAAATCCCAGAATTCACTCTCCCTGCAGTCCCTAAGGAGATCATGATGCCCTGCTTTGGAAAGCTGTATGGTGAGGTTAGAGTCACCATTCCAATTTTCAACATGAGAACTACCATGGAATTCTTCAACTCTACTGAAAGTGCAGAAACCCCTCAATTCACAGGGCTCATTGCCTCACATGGATCATCATCTGAATATGACATCCTAAAATATAACTTGGATTCCACAGCTCGGGTTGCTATCCCTAAGATGAGTCGTGTGATTCTAGCTGAAACCCTAAAGATCACTCACAGTATCCTAGCTGTTGACCATCAAGCCTCAGTGTCACTCTATGGCTTCTCAGCCCAGGCTACGACCAAGAGCACTGCGAAGGTAACCACTGGCCCCTATAGTGCTGAGATTCAAAACATGGCTTTCTTTGCACTGGAGGATGGAATGTCTGCAAATATTAAAACAATCTATACTGATAAGATACTCATTCCTGCACTCTCATGGAACAGTGACCAAACTTACACTAATGAGATCACACTTAAGCAGGATGGTTTAAAAATCCTTCTGACCATGGAAGAAGCAGCCAAGGCTCAAGCACTTGTGGGTGACACACCTGATTATGTCAACATAAAGAGTATTTCAACTATAATTATTACTCCAACAACAGTCCAGTATACCATGTCTGCTGATGGCGACAGTGAAACTTCAAAAATCAAACAAAGAATAAATGCAGAAGGTGTTGCCCTGAGCTACATTGACTTTAATGCCCACATTGAAGGTACGGCTGAAGAGGACACTTACTTGCTGGTTGCTTCTGGAAAGGCTAATCTCAGAGAAATGAAGGTAGAGATGAAGGCAGACTATGACACAAAGTTTAATGGATTGCTCAGTGGAACCTTTTCCAGTGCATTCAACTTCTTAGTGCATCCCTTTGAAGTGGTCCTTGATTTCCACAACAAGGGTAATACCAAGCTCAGCTTCATAGAACAATCTGCCAAGTTTGATCTCCAGAATGATTATACTGTCATCATAAATAAGGACACGCAGAAGTTGAGCACTGTGGCACTTGTTCGCTTCAACCAATACAGATACGGTCACAATTTTACAGTTGCCAACAACGGAGATGAGGCTGGCATTTACACAGCAGTAAATGGAGAGGCCAATTTGGAATTCCTAACCGTCCCAATTAATATTCCACCTTCCCAGTTTTCAACCATAAATTGGATTATTGAAACTTCAGATATCAACAACATCAACCTATATGAACATACAGGCCTTAAGCATCTGTTGACCAACTTTGACCAGGTCATTGATCTCGATGCAAAGATTGTCTATCAGAAGAGCAAAGCTGCACCCATTATTGATCTCGGCCTCATTACTGTCTCTCCTCTGGGCGATTTAAAATCAGAAGTTTCTTTCAAGTCCTCTATATTCAGCCTTAATGCTAATGCTGGAATCTATGGGAAGGATAACCCGGTAATTCGATTTGGAGCCACTACTGCCTCTGAGTTTGAGTCACTGAAGGCAAGGCTTGTAGGTACCAGCAGCCTGAGCACTAAAAGTGGATTCAAATTAGCCACTTCTGTACTCCTGGAAAATCAACACATTGAAGGAACCCATGAAAGCACTGTAACTATGAACCTGGATAACTTTGAAGCTGCACTGTCTGTGACCACAGCTGCAAATGTCAACCTACCTATTCTTACAGCTAAAGCAAACCACCAACTTACTGCTGACAACAAGGCCCATCCAAAAGCAGATTCCACTTTCACAATAGAGTACACCTTTGACATTCCCATTATTAAGTTTGTTGGTAGTGGAAATGCCGAAACCACCTTAAAAGGGGAAGGAACTTCTACTTTTACCTCCGCTGAGACTCTCATAAAGAGTACCATTGATGGAAAATTCCTAGACCGTGGTATTGTGAAGGGAGCCCTGAATTATGATGAATCCTTCTATATGAATGGCAATAGTATGCGATATGCACTGAAGACTGTTGGCGATGGCAACATGAATTATGGAGATCAAAAGGTGGCATTTGATGTGGATGAAAACCTGTCTGTGGAAACAGCAATTGAACATGTTTATGCTGTGCTGAAGTTTTCTTCCAAGAACGAAGCAAATATCGGAGGTTTCACTACGAAGGGAGATCATACTGGCCAGGCCACAGTTGATCTGGATCTTCTGAAGTCACTGGTGGCTGATATGAAAATTGACTTAGCTCAACCAAGCACCTTTGGTGACCTCAGCATCACTGAGATGATGGTAGTGGAACTCAGTGTACCCAAGCAGAAAATTGATTACAAATCAAAAATAATCTCTCCAGTGTACACCACAGATGTTGTTGCTAAACTAGATGGCAGTGCCCCAGACTACAAAACTGTGTTCAAGGCTACAACCACGTCCCCAGTTGTGTTTCTGGAGTACGACCTTGACAGTAAGTGTCTGCGAAGAAAAATAAATTAAAAAAATTACTAAATGTGTATCATTCAATGATACTAATATTTTCCAAGGTTAAATTAAGAATGGGCGATGTGATTAACAGATTTTTGCTTTCACAAAAAACAGGCTCTATGAGTACTACAATGGAGAATGATGCCCTGGTTGTAGGAGCTAATGCTGTACTTACTCATGCTGACTTTACTATGGACATCAGTAATACTATTCGCATGGGGTAATGAAAAAACTTCAAACCTTTTATTGAATTAAAGTAAAAATATAGTTTTACACTTACAAGTATTCTTTAGTTGATAACAAATTATGTTTGTGAAACGGAATTATCAATTATTACTTCTGGCCTAGTGATCCTAGCCATACCCTGAATGTGGACATCACCAGCCCAACATTCACTGACGTAAACCTTCGCTATGCTGCTAGAAGAGATGGTATAAGTGCCTCGGTCTCTACACCGACTACTGGCCACCTTGGCTTCCAGCTTCAAGGAATGATCCCATCGCAGATGAATGCAAGGATCTACAGCCGTTATGCAGTAAGTGGCATTTCTTTTGTTACTGTTTTAAACTGAGCTATTTATCATGTTAGAATCTTATGCTTTCTGTTTTTTTTTTGTACTTACATAATTGTATTTACATTGTAATAATTGTGTCTTTTGCAGTCTGCACCACAGGATGATATTGACCTTCTGATCATCAGAGCTGCATCAAAGGGAGATGAAAAAGTTCTTTTGATCAGCTACAATTTACAGGGTGCACGCGATGTGTCCATGGGCTTGATGAACAGGCTAACAGATATCTCATTCAGCGTTACAAGATTTGCTGAAAAATATGACATCATTATTTCATCTGAAAGACTTTATAGGATTTTTAGAGAAGCTGAAAAAGTCTATGCAGATGCCCGCAATTATGCTCTCTGGCCCAGCGCTGAGCTCAGTGAGCTATCTATCCTGTTCAGAAATGTAGTTGTTACATCCCAAAAGAGCATCCAGGTCCTGATTAATGCTGTCATCGACTTCCTGAGAGAGACCAAATACAAACTGCCTGGAATGGATAAAGCTACACTGCCTGAAATCTGCATGAAAATCAAATCTATACTTGCAGAAATGCTGGAGAAACTTGCTAACAACCTGGAGGTTTATTTCTCTCCCATCATGGAGGACTTCAACACAGTTGAAATGGTGTTTTTCACTGAAAAGGTCACCGTAGCCGAGCTCAAAGAAAATGTGAGAAGTATGCTGAAAAGTCTCCTAACTATGGTGGCAGATGTGATGAAGCAAGTGGAAAGCATTGATGTCTTTCTTGAGAAACTAGGACAGATAATCCAAGAGGTTGTTGATAAAGCACAAGAATTTGTGGGCAACCTGAAGTCCGACATCTTAGAAGCTGTCGCTGCTCCTCTTAACGCTTTCTACCAGAAGTTGCTGAAGTCTTTAGATGACCTTGAAGGGATCGTTTTATTCGGCATTATGTTCCCCATAGGTCAATTTCTTACCAACATTTCTACTCAATTTGAGGAAGCGCTTAATGCAAATAATGGAATACAGCAAATTGAGCTTCCTTTCCCGTTTTTCCAGTAAAATTGCTATTCTGGACACAGTGAATGAAATAAACACTACCATCTTTTGAAATGAACATTCTTAAATGGACATGCAAGCCATTGGACACTTAACTGGAGTGCAGTACCAACATGTTTAAAAAGCAGTCACTGATGCAAAACATGCCTTATTAGTATGCTGTTGTATTATTCTATTTGTATAAATGATGCTTCAAATATCAACCAAGGTATAAAGTACAAAAATGTCAATTGTGACATAGTTTCATCCTGCTCTGTATCTTACTTTAATGCCATGATGGATGAGTCTAAATAAATAACTTTTATTATGCAATACCATACATCTTTTCATTTTTGTTTTTCAAGTGATGATAGTCTGATGACCTGGGCTGCATTTCTCAAAAGCATTGTGAGCTAAGGTTGTAGAAAAGATTGTAGAGACCATTGGTGCCAATGGTTCTATGATGTACTTAGACTTTCAATGCTTTTGAGAAATGCAGCCCTGGACAGCAAATTGCCGGTGTATATATGAGCAAAAACACGTTTCTTACTCAACAGCAAAGATACAGTGTATGTTATTATTACATGTGAAGAGCATACTGTTAAAATGTGTCGTATACGTAGTTATAAGTATGGAGCAGTTTTAATAGCATATGTATAAACAGCAGATGTGGTAATGTAGAGCAAGATCTGCATTAGTCAAGTCACATTTATTTATATAGCGCTTTTCACAATACAGATTGTATCAAAGCAGCTTTACAGTGATAACATGAAAGTAGTACAACACACAGATCAATAATATTGTTAAATATTAAATATCCCCATTACATTACAATTACAAAATACTCTCAGTATATGAGCAAGAAGTCACTTCAATATTCCAGGATACTTATTTTGCTAAGAACATGCAAAGAAGTACCTGAAGAAGGATTTGTGGATGCAATGTCAAAGCAAGTTTACTTTCACAAGTCAGCTTTGGCATTCCATACTCTCCTGCCTAAGCTTGTTTTGATAAAATGTCAAAGCCAGGATATCATATTTTGGACATCCAATTTATTTCAAAGTTTAGTTTAGTTTTTCTTTTATACTGTCCAACATTAGCTTCAAATGAATGTCATCATTTGCATTATTTGAGGTTAGTTATTTCTTGTGTAGGCTATTTGTAAAAGACCCATTTCCAGCATAGCTTTACTCTGCCTCCTTGTGGTGAAGATGCTGAATTGTTGGCACAGTGAACAAATTCCCAAATTCAGACTAGATGAATGCATTATGCCATAGATATCAACACTATTAGTGGTCTTTCTTTCTTTCTTTCTTGAAAGACATTTAGTGCTCACATGATGTTTTGACTATTTTAGTCAATGTTTATACTATTTGACTCACCTGACTATTTTAGTGTGGTAGATAGAGAGAGGGCATGCCTATGTGTATCTAGGCCTAAAGTATATACAGTACATGCAAAGTGTCATACACCCTGCTGTGACCACATGTTTAAAGGGTTAAATTTAGGAGATAAAAGTGTCTGAATCCTGGCATTCAGAAATTGACAGAGGGAAAAATTATTTTTTTCATTTATTTATATAGCACAAGTAAACACAGCAGAAGTTGACCACTGTGCTTTCACATAACGTAAATTCAACAATATTTAAGGAAAAAATGAAATATCATTCAGACTGCAAAATAAAACATAGATACATTTAATTTAACATAAATGCCAGCTCCAAAAGATATAGCTTTAATTTGAGTTTAAACTTATATAAAGATGATGCCGATCTCAAGGAGACATGGAGGCTATTCCACAACCTAGGACCGACAACAGCAAAAGCGTGGTCTCCTCTAGACTTTAACCGTGAGCGTGGTTGGGACAGATTAGGTCTATACAGTTATTCGTGGACTTAGACACCTCTCAGATGCATTTACAAGTTCGGACAAGTATGAAGTCATTAACAAATCAAACAACAGTGTGATTGTAACAATAATAATGACTGGCCTTATGTGATTCATAATAACTTTACACACCAAGATTCACTGAGAATAAATTTTTCCAAGAGTCATTCAGAGTAGCTCTTAAATTACAGAACACATTTTTAAAATCAAAGCTGCCTATATCTGTCATGCCTCTCTCAAAAACTGGATAGGCTACCTTAATAAAAAAGAGGCTTAGGCTAGTTGTCACACTTCACTTGAAATGTCTAGATTTACCTTAAAGTGTTGGCAACAAAAAAAGCTTTTAAACAGCTCTACCATTATTAACCCTAGAAAAAAAAAGTCACATGCATTTTTGTGCATTTTTGACATGCCTATAAATATTTATGCTAGGTTTAAAGTAGTGTTCATCATTTACCTATATGGGGAAAAAAACGATTTTGTTATTTAGTTTGAAGGATAACATTTACAAAAAATATTCCAATCTAAGATGATTTTGATGCACTGTGTGTTTGAACCTAACATACAATACAAAACACTGGTAAAACACCAGATTTAAAAACAAATTTGTGGAATTAGACTTTTGACTCAAAGCCATATAACCTTGATATAGCCCTTGTGACAGACTGCCTGTGAAAACTAGCCCCAGTCTAAACGATTTATTAACAGAGGATGCACTGATTGATTGATTTATTTACTCATTGATTTATTTACTCATTGATTGAATTAACACATAGAGTAGGCTAATGATCTATTTGATTAACTCTTGTCTTTGGAGGATAAAATAAATTAATTACAATTTAAAGAGTTATACATACGATGTAACGATGGACGTAAAAACAAGACAAACTTGAAGCAGTGATCTAATTTTAAGTTATGGGCACTAATGGCTCTTTTCACTCTTCGGGTGTCGCATTGCCAAATGTTACGCGAAAGTTTAGGTCGTTGTTTGCCTTGGAGTGGAAAGTTCCCCACCGAAATCGCCCCTCCTACTACTAAGGATCTAACATGTGTACAAATTGACTAGAGTCAGAAAAGTCCTTCACACACTCGATCGAGGATCAAGCTGCTCAAGCTGAAAATGACCACTGGCGTGGAGCGACTATTCGACGAACTTGGACACTTTAACAGGTAGCCTTTTGTTTCCGAACGGCACATTGACGTTTTACGTCTTTTATGGGAATGGACACGTATCTGTTAATATTTACACCAAATCATAGTTATAGCGTATAAATTATGTGGAATTTTCATTTTGCTGCCCTTTAATTGACGCGCGTAAATGCACGCGTAGACGTACAGGCATATCCAATTCTATAAATAATTCTGTAAATGTTTACAATTTTACGTTAAATGTTTGCTTAAATACTTATTTAAATTAACTACATTTTCTTTAAACTCAAGAGAAACTTTCGGTTACTTACAATATAAGATTTTAGCCAACTAATGTATGTCAGTATTTGCACAAGTTTGCACTTGAAGTTGGCAATGTTGTTCTTAAAATGACTGTATTTATTGAATATTTTATGTATTATTGATAATCAGTGATGTGTGCACCTTGTCTTGTCCCTCTTGCAATAATTTATCCTTCTGCTTTACCTTCAGGTTTCAGGCATGTCTCTACTTTGCTGCCATTTTCCAGGCCATCTCCTGTGGAATACATTACCTGGCCTCGGTTTTCTTAGTTGAAACGCCCAAATTTCTTTGTGACACTCCAAATATTACAGACATTTTATATAGAAACCACTCATCAACTTCTCTAGCAGATATCTGGACTCACTACAAGCCAGGTGATGGGCCAGTGGTTGTACGGACAGCTAGAGGAGATCAGTGGGAACTTAGTCCTTGTTTAAAAGCGCTGCGGCTTGATGTCATCAATTTTCAATACGAGTTTTTTGGGAACAAGACTGTGGAGTCGTGTGGTGGCTTTGTCTATGATCACAGCGGGGTTGACCAGAGCGTCGTAACAGACTGGGACTTGGTGTGTGAGAAGGAATGGCTGGCAAAGCTTTCTCAGCCGACGTTTATGCTGGGAGTTTTGGTTGGAGCCTTGGTGTTTGGGGATGTCGCAGACAGGTAAATTGTCTGTTGCATCTTACTCACACTTACAAATACACTCAGAACGTGAAAGTGATATTAGTAAGGACCTCTCACAGACATAGTGGTTTTTTCACATTAACATAATTATATTTAAAACACACCACCCCTAAACCTAACCTTTAAAGAAACCTGCTTACATTATTAGATCAAAGCAAGCATCATTTGGCATAATGTATTTCAAATAGCAAAGACCATTTCAAATGTCCTCATCAGTAGAGTTTGGACAATTTTTACTATATTTGTGAGGACAAATGTTCAAAAAAATGGCAAAACTGCACATCTAAACTCAAATGCATTCAAAGCAATGGAGGGACAAAAATTACAGATAAGCGAACGAGACAAATTATTACAGTTTAATACAGTTACCTTCATCAGGGAAGAGAATAAAAGTTAACATAAGACTTGAGATGTGTTTGCAAGAACAGCATGGTCAGCAGCACAAACAGGACTGATCTGTTATTTAGGACAGAAAAAGAGAGAAGGTTGAACAAGATTAGTGTAGTCTATGGTACGGTACATTAAACTTGAACATTTAATATTGCAGCATGGTTTACAACTGGCAAATATTTGCTTCTGTGGTAAGAAAACTAAGACCACCGAGAGCAGTACAGGATATGAGATATGCAGACACAGCATGGCTGCATAGAAACAGGATATCACAGGTTCACCTTCCAGAAACAGGGAATGAAAGTTGATTTCCATACTGGACACCACTGTATATTTAATCATGTTCATTTCAGGTTGTACAAAAGTAGTAGAGTAATATTTTGTTCTAGAAACATTAAACAAATGCATAGGAATGGAAAAACTGTGAAAATGGTCAAAGGTGAAGCAATGTGGTGTACAAAAGTGAGAGATTTGCATGCATAACAGCCGATTGGTTTGCCTTAATATTGCAATCGGCCTGTTTATCTTTAAACAGCTGTTCACACATAAATATCAAATTGTGAATAGAATACATTAACTGGCAGTTGACAATGGGCTATATGCACGCATAAGTTCCGCATTTGACGCAAGGATGCTCGTCCATTTCCGGTTGTGTAGATTAAAGCGGAGGAAAACCGAGGAAAACGGGATTATGGTAGAGTCTTCAAAATTTACTGTCCTCCCGTCTTTGAAACGGAATGTACATACGTTTAGATGTAATTTTATATATAGTTATGTTTATTTAATTCAATTTTAAAAAGAAGCATAAACACAACGAGGGATGTCTGTTTTATCTGTTTTTGTGACTAACGTTTCTTTAGTATAACCATGGAGTATAAAATTCAATATTAATTCTCGGTATTGCATTGGACTCTACGATCGGCGGAAGTTATCGAGCATCCT
Source organism: Cyprinella venusta (assembly GCA_038021265.1). Classification (NCBI taxonomy): domain Eukaryota; kingdom Metazoa; phylum Chordata; class Actinopteri; order Cypriniformes; family Leuciscidae; genus Cyprinella; species Cyprinella venusta. The sequence goes on from CM075876.1 coordinate 22,920,238, forward strand.
TATATCTTCACCGGAAATACCGCCGTGCATAGAGCCCATAGTACAACCAGTCTCTTTCATGCCAGGTGTTTGGAAACATAGAAGTTTAGCTGTAAAAGCTCCAGTTGAAATGAATATAAAGCAAAAGTTTATATAATGCTATTTTGTTTTCTGAAGCTTCCTTAAGTTTTCTGTACATAATGAAATCATGTTTAATATAAACATTTTTGCTTTCCCATATTCCAGAATTGGTAGACGGCCCATTCTGATGGCTACCAGTTTGTGCCAGTTTATTTTTGGGGTGACTGTGGCCTTCACAGGAAACTACTACCTCTTTGTGGTGATGCGTTTCCTTCTTGCCATGGTAAATGAATTGCCCCATGTTCATAATACTTACATTCATGCATGCACATTCATGTTCGTCACAGCTGAGAAGCACCACACATAAATTGCTGAAAGAATAAAAAAAAAATATTGTGAAAACTGACTCGGAAAGTAATTCTATTTTATTAAATTGAAACACTTTAATTTCCTATTACTAGCCTATAACTTTTAAAATTGTAGTTAAAAACCAACAACAACTGTAGCCCTGTTAAAAAAAAGCATCAACCTCTTGATTAACCAGCTGCTCAAAGCAGAATTAAATCAATTGTGAACATTTTAACTGCTTTAAAACATTTCTTGGTCTCTTGATTTCTTGATTTTTTTTTTTTTTTTATAAAGATATCAGGGTAGTTATTTAGAACTATTGATTAGCTGTGCCGAAACTGAATTACTGATTAGCTGTGTCTGATTAGAAGTGCCAGAAGCACTCTTAACCCAACTCTCTTTCTCTCTGTGTTGGCAGGTGTCGAGCGGGTATCTGGTTGTAGTCTTTGTCTATGTGACAGAGTTTACGGGAAATAAGGTGCGCACATGGACCTCCATGCATGTGCACGCTGCCTTTGCTGTGGGCGTCATGGTAGTGGCTCTGGTAGGGTATCTTGTTCGTGTCTGGTGGATCTACCAGATAATCCTCACTCTCAGTACCTCTCCATTCTTGCTCTACTGCTGGAAGTTTCCAGAAACACCCTTCTACCTAATGGCTAAAGGGCGGTACAAAGAAGCCCAGGAGCTGCTGGACACTATGGCCTACTTCAATGGCCTGCCACCCACCCTTAAGGTAGACTCACTCTAACAACACATGGAATTCTGTTCCTTCCATGAATTATACCCATCTCACACATCTGGTAAAAATGTTCAGAATATACCTTATATTCCAGAATATACTTTTATGTTAAACTAAAACAGCATTACACCACATTATCACACACTATCTGACTCTGTTCTCAGTGCATGCACTCAATCGCTCTGGCGTGCGAGACACTTTGATAGCACTTAACTAGCCCAGTTCATTCAATATGGGCCATGGACCTCCTCGTTTAAAGTACAGTTACGTGAGTAGAGTAACTCATCCAAGAATGGTGACACAAAATAAAACGTTGCACTTCTCTAAGCGTGTAAAGTGGATAAATATAATGTATGGCATCATACTACAGCCAGTGATTGGGAGAACTTCGATTTGGCACATATATATCTATGGACTCGGCAAAGTAATATCATGACTCTGGAGAGGGAGAGGACTTTTCACGAGTGATGACATTACTGCTCCGAGTCAAAGTGCTCCAAAGCGCTTGCTGTGGTATTCCGCCACACATTATAGTTATCCATTTTACACACTTAGAAAAGTGCAACGTTTTTTTTTGTGTCACCATTCTTGGTCGAGTTACTCTACTCGTGTAACTAACTGTATTTAAATAGGGAAAACGTGGAGGTGTCGCTTCTCTGCTTGGCCCATAATGAATAAACTGGGCTAAGCTAAGTGCTATCAAAGTGTCTCGCGCGCCAGAGCGATTGAGTGCACGAACTGAGACGAAAGAGGTATGTATCAACTCCTCTTAGTTAAGGGAATAACATAGATTAATATGAAAAAATTGTGGAGTATCCCTTTAAAATAAGGAAAATGAAAGAGAAGTGACTTGCAAAAATAAATAGGTACCATGATTTGAAAGGCAATTTTAAAAGAAGCATTTTAAAACTCAAAGAAAAATAAATATCACAAAGCAATTGCTGCCAAAAATCTGTTGCCGGCATTTGTGAGGATATGGGCAAAACTTAACACATTTTACATTTTGAAATTACTAACATAGACCAAAACTAGGATCAGTACATAATGCTGAGATACTGTAAACTTTATAATGAAATATTTTAGGTGCTTAATTGAAAGGTTAGAACAGTTGTGGAAAGTAACGGATATGAGAAAAAGTGGCATTGTTAACAGCTTGTGTTTATTGGAATGTATCACTGATTTTAGGTGTCAGAGCTAAAGGATGAATGTGATGGAGCACTGTTAAAGGATAATACGCAATCAGGTGGGACCGCAATGGAACTCGAGAAGAGGCTAAGCATCTTGGACATGTTTGGAAGCTTGAAAATGGCTTGCCGCAGCGCCACCTGCTGGGCTATCTGGTTCATTGGAAGCTTGGGATACTACGTCTTCAGCCTGGGGTCTGTCAACCTGGGAGGAAATCAGTATATCAACCTCTTCCTGGCTGGTAATGTACCGATGTGTGCTATGTTTGTATGTGCTACAAACATAAACATTTCTATGTGTACGTGGTTTGTTTTTTCAGATTAGAATCATTGTCTATACACCCTTATGTCATAAACCTCAATCACATAATTTTTTCAGGGAATATAAGATAATAAACTGTTGGTTGACAATGAATGGAGAGTTTAGCTTTTAAGCTTGTCGGAAAAGCACCATAAAAGGATTGTAAGACTGCTTTGTGCTTTTGGACTTAACTTGAAAGCTTTAATTATAAAATAAAAATGTTGTACTTTTTGGGTGAGCTATTCTTTAAAGGCAAAAATAAGTTTAAATAAAAAAATAGTATAAGAGATACAAAATCATGCAAACACATCTACTAGCATGATGCCTTATGTATTGCATTGCTGGATTTTGAGCATTTCCACTCAGCTACGTGCAGTTTAGTGTTAGTATTACTGACGTGAACAGCACTTAAATATCCTTTATTTGACTGTTACTACTTTAGGTGCTGTTGAGATTCCGTCATACTTGATTGGCTGCTTTGCAATGGATCGTGTCGGCAGGAAGAATACATGTGCTCCGGCTCTGCTGCTCGGTGGAGTAGCCTGCATCCTCATTATTGTGGTGCCCCAGGTATGCGATCACGTGTGTGTGTGTGTGTGTGTGTGTGTATATGACCATCCATGTGATATATGCACACTGTGATATAGTTGTACACTGTTAAATTCATGATGAAATGGAAGTAGCTAGCAACAAACCTTATCTTCTGTATTGTGACATACAGCTAAGTGTCACAGATTATCTAAAAAGATTAAATGTAGTGGGATATGGTTCTATGTATCAGTTGTTGATTGGATTTTTAGATGTGAGTTTCACTCAAAAGTGGAGGCAGATGAATGTAAGCTTGCATGTGCAGGATATAGCAGACTAAATGATTGATTGGAGAAGTCCAATCATACGTCACCACAGAGAAGCCTGTCGTTGTCACCGAGATATTCAGTTATGGCATTTTGATTCGACAAGAGGTAGAAAAAAACCCAGCATAATTAACTGTAATTACTATAGTAACTATGTAAAATGTGTAACAGGCATACTTTTAATCAAGCGTTATTAAATTATTTTACAATGAGATCAATAACGAAAAATGAAAAAGGAAGCAGGAAATGTATTTAAAGTAAGTTATGTTAGAGAGAGAGAGAGAAATCAACTTGAACATAACTCGTGATTTTAAGTTGTTTTGATAGATCTAGAACCAAAATGCAACACGTTGCATCATCATCATATCAGAGAAACTGAGTGATTATTGAAATGAATGATTAACCCTGGCGAGAGAGGACATGTGTGTGTGTTTGCTTTTCACATGGTAACTGGGGCAGCTGCTCATTAGTCTTTTGTTGTTTGTAATTAACCTTTTTGGTCCGTGTATCATCCAATCATTTGATTTCCAATTTGAAATGAAATAAGCAGAAATGACAATAACTCGAGTAGGTAATTGTTTTTAATAAGTAGTTACTTTACAATCATTAAAAAAGTATGTTCTATAATATAATAGGAATATTTGCTACCAGCTTCACTACCTTTTACAAATCCTATCCCATGGGCTCATGGGATAGTAAAGTGTCCATTGAATAAAGTGTTCAAGTAGGATATCCAGGCATTTTTTGCCAACTTTTATGAATATTTTGAATTTAGACATGCTACTCATTTCACCTTATTTAGAACGAAACAAAATAAGTGAATTACTGAATAGAACCACTGAGTTTTTTTTTTACAGAACATTAATTCTGATACTACTTCATATTATATGATACTACTATATAATTTATTGTGCATTGATTAAAAATTCAGGTCACATAAATGGAGCAATATGAATGATAGAAATCAAGGAATGTAAGTAAAATATGTAAAATATGGAGCGCATTTCTCCGTCAGTCTTTAAACAGCCTTGGTCACTGAAAGCACAGGCTATTAAGAATGCATTAGTGGGATGATATTCCATCAGGATCATGTCACCCCTCATAACTAATAGCTGCTCTGCTGACACACTAAAATGGCTGAGTATGGCATTATTACAGCCACCGTTGCTCCAAAAATATATAAATAGACTTGTCATCTAAGTGGCTGTTTATACATACGGCAGCTGCCTGGTTCTCAGAGGGGTCAGAGGGGTATGTCTTGGGGATGTTTAGACTTGTGCCTGATCCCACATTTAATGCAGCCCTACTATGGCCTGCTACTGGTAATCACTTCCAAAAGCTGATGACTAAAACTTTGTTGCTGATACATATAGTTTCACTGTGTGTTATGGGTAGACGTGACTGAATGGTCATGAGCAGATGTAGCACTCAGGAGAAGTTAGATGAGTTTGCATAGATGGGGTTTATTTTTCCACAATTAAGGCCAATGAAAGGCATAAAAAACAAAAATATAACGAAAAAAAAACAGTTCTGAATAAACAAAATAAATTGACATGAGAGTCAAAAAAAAATTAACAAACCTTTACAATAGTTCAAACATTGACCTTAACACAAGTAAATAGAGAAAGGACTGACTTATGTCCTTCCACCCCCAAGCCCCCTGACAGAATGAAAATACTAGTCTTTATGGACCTTATTCAGAGCAGCGCCATGACAGGTATGAAAGTGAGGCTGTGAGGGATAGACTTACCGTGTTTCCAATGGCATCCGCTTTAAAAAGCTAAATAAAGCGGCTAGATTACTTACAATTTTCCACAACTTACATTGTAGGGAGTTTTTTGTCAACTGACATTTCTTGTAAATATATTTTTCCAGTGTTTCATGAGCAGAACAATCCAAAAACACATTAAATAACAGTACAGCCCATTGAAGAGATGCAAGTCTATCCCTCACAGCCTCGCTTTCATTCTCATTAAAAATCAAAGATGGCGCTGCCGTGAATAAGGCGTACCAACATACGATTATGAGACAGGGATGGCTCAGATGACAACGACATGAATGCTTAAAAACAGCATGAAATACAACCTCTATAAAACTAGAAAAATCACAGAATATTATTTCTACAGTTTCAGCTGACATTTGACAAGTAAAAAGTCACATTTAACACGAAATAATTACTCAAACTCCGGGTCATTTTTCTTTTGACCCGGAAGTCATAGCGTCATTTAAACCCCACAATAGCGGCACATTTTCCTTTACTCAAACACACCGGAGACGTGAGTACAGCAACGATGGTATGTGGAAGCAATGTTTCTCTTAAACTATATAAACAGATACATATTGAAAACATGTATTGTGTGATTATTGCAACTGAATATAACTGTGATGTAAATGACATAATTTTCTTGAAAACAGCGAGATATGCATTGATGAAAGTAGCTATAGCATTTAAATCCCCGCAGTATTAGCTGTTAAAAGTGTGCACACGAACAGCTGCGGGATATGATATTTTTGTTGTGAAAAGCTAGATTAACCGCTGATTTGTGACAGTACACAGATTAACAAAAAACCTTAACGTGCTAGACAAACATACGGAACACATTTAAACCCAGTCTTTGTGTACTAGAATAGGCAGCGTATCGTTGCCGTGACGATAGCTATGCGCCCCGTCCCACTGTGTTTTTCTCTCTTCATTTCAGGATATTGAGGTATTGGCTATTGTCCTGAGTATGACAGGGAAATTCGCCATTGCCATTGCATTTGGTCTGATTTACTTGTACACCTGTGAGCTTTACCCCACAACTATCAGGTATTTGTTGTACTAATACACTTTAAAAGGCTAGACTCTACACTTTTAAAATCTGAATGGGGTCATACACTTGTCAACATATAAATATTAGAGAGACATACTTGTAATCATGCATTGAACGCCTGAGGTTCACACTTTCAGTGACTAGTGTTGACTTGTTTAATTTACTATAATTTACTTGATTTAATAACAGACACCATATCTGGTCCGGCAGGTCTCTGGCTGTAGGCAGTGGTAGTATGATGTGTCGAGTGGGAAGTGTGGTGGCTCCTTTCTGTGTTTACCTCGTTGACATCTGGATCTATCTGCCTCAGGTATGGAACCGCAATCAAAAACCTTCGGTTGACTGTGTGGTCAATTGTTTAAGACTTACAACATGAAGACTTAAAGCATGATACAACAGGAATATACATTTTCTGGACTGAACAGTGCTGCAGTATCTTCTGCTCTCTTTTATTCTGTAGCTCATTGTGGGAATTCTGGCTTTCATCATCGGGATCCTGACCCTGTTTCTTCCAGAGACTCTGGGACAGCCCCTCACCTCGACTTTGAAAGAAGCTGAAGCTCTGGGCTCTAAGCCCAAAACAAAGAATCCTCCAGTGGATGCACTAGAGATGAACCAAATATGAAAGCATAAATCCTTTTTTACACAGGATTCCTGAAAGTGCCTTTAATGACTGACAACAGTACATACTCCAATATGAATGAGATATCAAATATTTTTTTGACGTGTACTACAGTTTTTTTTTTATTTTTTTGTAGGCATTTGTGGGTACATGAGGCTGTGTTGTGAGTGAGTGAGTTTGGAAAATTACTGAAAACATTGGTGGTATATTTAATTGTGAATGTTTTGATATTTTGTAATTGTTATGAAAAGTATTATCTTAATTTTACCCAAGTAAGAGCTTGCAAGCTTGCAACAGCTAAGTATTACATTTTTGAATTTCTCAATGCAAAAATGCAGTTCAGGAAGGGTCTAGAGCCTCCATTTTTGCACTCAGGTCTAAGTCTCATGGCCCTCTATCATAATCCAGAGTTTCAAGAAGATCAGAGAAACTCAAAATTTCGACACGAAAAAAACGACAGGGGTACGTACCCCTGTCGACTTTTTCGGTGCAAAAAAAAAGTTTCTCTGATCTTCTTGAAACTCTGGATTCTGATAGAGGGCCATGAGACTTAGACCTGAGTACAAAAATGGAGGCTCTAGACCCTTCCTGAGCTGAGATATTGAGATCCCATGAACCCACTATTTTTATAATGGCATAAATGCTACATGGGATGTCAATATCTCAGCTCTGGAAGGGTCTAGAGCCTCCGTTTTTGCACTCAGGTCTAAGTTTCATGGCCCTCTATCAGAATCCAGAGTTTCAAGAAGTTCAGAGAAACTTTTTTTTGCACCAAAAAAGTCGACAGCTGCTCGTCCCCTTTGGAATTATAAGGTTCTATCTGCGTTCTGAGCAGTTTTGAGATGTTGAGCTTCAAAGTTTTTGCATTACATATAGGAAAATTTATATGGGGAACAAGTTTCATTCAAACATGAAAATAACAGGGACCCTAAATGTATTCTAAACATACAATATCAAAATCCTCTCAAATTTGGAAATGGGGATTTTTGGAATGGGTCAAATGCAGATAGAACCTTCTAATTCTAAAAAAAAAAAACACTTTTCACTTAGAATTAGGTTCTATCTGCCAAAACATTATTTGAACATTTAATAAAAAATAATGTTGTAACAATGTCTAAACATGTCTTAGAATGGAAAATTTAATCCTTTCTATGACATTTATTTAATATTTTTTTAGCACTTCCATGTATTTAGGACATTTCAAATTAAGCAAGGTAGGTCTAAATATTTTCACCAGTGCATAATCTTCATTTTTGATACTAATTTGGTGGGTAATTATACACATTATTGCAGAAATATACTTTAATCTTTCTTTTGCTTTGACAGAAAGCAGCCACTGTAATACATCTGAGCAGGATTTTATTCCAGCTAAAGTGGGCCAGGTAAAATGGCTTTCTCTCTAGACCTCAATATGGCTGAAATAACATGCAAACCTTTATTGTTGTAATTAAGACCCCATTAAATAAATTGTTAAATATTTGACCTATAAGCCTTAATATAGTAAAAATTAAGACATTTTAAGACTTTAAAAACTGCAAGAAAATCAACATGCTTCAGCAAATTAATTCATAAAGTTTAATAATCATTGAAAAAATTATTCACTGACTATATAATTGTCACAGTCTTTGTCTGCACCATTCTGTCTTCGTCATCTTCACTACACTTCCCAGCATCCTCTGTGATAGTCTCCACACCTGAACTCACTCCCTCAATCATCCACCTGTTCATCGTCCTGATCATCTGTGTCACCTGTCGTCACCTTGTTAGTGTTCATTTGTATCTGTATTTAGTTCTCTCTGTTTCAGTCTGAGCTTGTCGGTTCTTGATTGTGTTTCATGGATAGTGTGAGTAATCTTCTGCCAGTCTTCCTTGTGCCTGTTTGGAGTTTTTGAGTAAATGTTTTCTATTGAAGCCTCAGCCTGTCTTCATTCCATACTAATTCCGTAGGAAGCTTTGCCCAACTTGTGGAGTGGCTGCTGGGGTCCTGCGGATCATCCTTCACTGTCGATGACGTCACCAGTCCCACTCCAACGCCCGAGACCGTCCGCCTGAGGGGTCTTCACCGCCTGCCTGAGGGGTCTTCACCGCCTGAAGAGTCTTCACCGCCTGTGGGGTCTTCACCGCCTGCTTGAGGGGTCTTCACCGCCTGAAGGGTCTTCACCGCCTGAAGAGTCTTCACCGCCTGAATGGTCTTCACCGCCTGAATGGTCTTCACCGCCTGAAAGGTCTTCACCGCCTGCGGGGTCTTCACCACCTGAAGGGTCTTCACCGCCTGCCTGAGGGGTCTTCGCCGCCTGAAGGGTTTTCACCGCCTGAAGAGTCTTCATCGCCTGCGGGGTCTTCACCGCCTGCGGGGTCTTCACCGCCTGCCTGACGGGTCTTCACCGCCTGCCTGACAGGTCTTCACCGCCTGCCTGACGGGTCTTCACCGCCTGCCTGAGGGGTCTTCACCGCCTGAAGGGTCTTCACCGCCTGAAGGGTCTTCACCACCTGAAGGGTCTTCACCGCCTGAAGGGTCTTCACCGCCTGAAGAGCCTTCACCACCTGCGGGGTCTTCACCGCCTGCCTGCGGGGTCTTCACCGCCTGCCTGAGGGGTCTTCACCGCCTGCCTGAGGGGTCTTCACCGCCTGCGGGGTCTTCACTGCCTGCCTGAGGGGTCTTCGCCGCCTGAGGGGTCTTCGCCGCCCGCCTGAGGGGTCTTCACCGCCCGAGGGGTCTTCACTGCCCGAAGAGTCTTCACCACCTGCCTGAGGGGTCTTCACCATCCTGGCAACGCCCTCAGCCTGCTCTGCCACGCCCTGGTCCTGCTCCGCTCTGGTCATGCCCTCAGCCTGCACCGCCCTGGAGGCTTCCTGCTATAATTCAGCCATGCCCTCGTCATCCTCCAGGGTGCCCTCCCCCCACCCCATTGATGTTTTACGGCGCGAGGTCACGCCTTTGTAAAGGGGGGGCGTTCTGTCACAGTCTTAGTCTGCACCATTCTGTCTTCGTCATCTTCACTACACTTCCCAGCATCCTCGTCTCCACACCTGAACTCACTCCCTCAATCATCCACCTGTTCATCGTCCTGATCATCTGTGTCACCTTGTTAGTGTTCATTTTGTATCTGTATTTAGTTCTCTGTTTCAGTATGAGCTTGTCGGTGCTTGATTTATGTTTCATGGATAGTTGTCCCCTTAGAATTATAAAGTTCTATCTGACATTTTTGTCAAAATTGAGTTATTCACATTTTCTTAATCTGTGACTTGTTTGATGTGTTTTAAGTTGTGTACATTGTGGGACTTTGTATTGAAAAAACAAAAAGGTTCTATCTACAAAGTTGAACTCTAACTTGGCTCTATAAGGTTCTATCTGCATAAGCCAATCAACACTTTGAACGCACAGAAGAGGACCAATTAGAATCAACTTTTATATGTCAGGTTGCCGGCTTTTTCCTTGAAGACAAGAAGAAACCCCATAAAGGCATTATGCTATACATTTACAATAAATTAAAAATTCACTAAATTGTGTAGTCTAAAGAAGTGGCTTATCTTTATATTTATTCATTTTCTTTATAATGTTTTAGTTATTATTAATAACTTTCATTATTATAGTTATTATTATCTGAATTATACAAATATGCAGTGAGTAAATTGAATATTTTAGAAAACCATTCAACATGCAAGTGTGTGTCCGTGTATGTTTGAGAAAGTGTGTTGGTGTGTAAGAGAGAGAGTGAGAGAGAGTGTGTGTGATTAAAAAGGGAGTCTGACATTTTTTGTTATTATTGTCATGGTGTAGTGTGGAATGAAGACAGACTGAGGCTCCAATACAAAACATTTACTCAAAAACTCCAAACAGGTAAAGGCAGACGATTACACACACTGTCCATGAAACATGATCAAAAACCGACCAGCACACACTGAAACAGAGAGAACTAAATACAGATACAAAATGAATACTAACAAGGTGACACAGATGATCAGGACAATGAACAGGTGGATGATTGAGGGAGTGAGTTCAGGTGTGGAGACAAGAGGATGCTGGGAAGTGTAGTGAAGTTGACAAAGACAGAATGGTGCAAACGAAGACTGTGACAGAACGCCCCCCTTTACAAAGGCGTGACCTCGCGCCGTAGAACATCAATGGGGTGGGAGGGCGCCCTGGAGGATGACGAGGGCATGGCTGAATTAGAGCAGGAAGCCTCCAGAGCAGGCTGAGGGCGGAGCAGGTCCAGGGCGGAGCAGGACCAGGGGGGAGCAGGACCAGGGCGTGATCAGGGCGGAGCAGGCTGAGAGTGTTGCCAGGATGGTGAAGACCCTTCAGGCGGTGAAGACCCCTCAGGCGACCACGGTGGTGAAGACCCCTCAGGCGGTGAAGCCCCTTCAGGCGGTGAAGACTCCTCAGGCGGTGAAGACCCCTCAGGCGGTGAAGACTCCTCAGGCGGTGAAGACCCCTCAGGCGGCCACGGTGGTGAAGACCCCTCAGCTGGTGAAGACCCCTCAGGCGTTGAGTACCCCTCAGGCGGTGAAGACCCCTCAGGCGGTGAAGCCCCTTCAGGCGGTGAAGACCCCTCAGGCGGTGAAGACTCCTCAGGCAGCGAAGACCCTTCAGGCGGTGAAGACCCCTCAGGCGGTGAAGACCCCTCAGGCGGACGGTCTCGGGCTGGACGGTCTCGGGCGTTGGAGTGGTGCTGGTGACGTCCAGGAAAACCTCCAGGTGTTCCTGAAGAGAGCTGTTTCCCTGCTCAAGGCACATTAGTCTTACTGCAGGGAAATCCATGTTTGGTCGGTTCTTCTGTCACGGTGTAGTGTGGAATGAAGACAGGGGTCAAAATTTCGGCCAAAAAAAAAAAAATGACTGTTACCCCTTATGTTTTTTTTTTTTGGCCGAAATTTTGACCCCCTCCGATCTTCTTGAAACTCTGGATTCTGACAGAGGACCACGAGACATCGACCAGCGCGCAAAAATGGAGGCTCTAGACCCTTCCAGAGCCGAGATATCGAAGGTCAAAATTTCAGCCAAAATAAAAAATGACAGTGTTACCCCTTATGTTTTTTTTTTCCGGCCAAAATTTTGACCTTCGATATCTCGGCTCTGGAAGGGTCTAGAGCCTCCATTTTTGCGCGCTGGTCGATGTCTCTTGGCCCTCTGTCAGAATCCAGAGTTTCAAGAAGATCGGAGGGGGTCAAAATTTCGGCCAAAAAAAAAATGACAGTGTTACCCCTTATGTTTTTTTTTTTTGGCCGAAATTTTGACCCCCTCCGATCTTCTTGAAACTCTGGATTCTGACAGAGGGCCATGAGACATCGACCAGCGCGCAAAAATGGAGGCTCTAGACCCTTCCAGAGCCGAGATATCGAAGGTCAAAATTTCAGCCAAAAAAAAAAACATAAGGGGTAACACTGTCATTTTTTTTTTTGGCCGAAATTTTGACCCCCTCCGATCTTCTTGAAACTCTGGATTCTGACAGAGGGCCACGAGACATCGACCAGCGCGCAAAAATGGAGGCTCTAGACCCTTCCAGAGCCGAGATATCGAAGGTCAAAATTTTGGCCGGAAAAAAAAACATAAGGGGTAACACTGTCATTTTTTATTTTGGCTGAAATTTTGATCTTCGATATCTCGGCTCTGGAAGGGTCTAGAGCCTCCATTTTTGCGCGCTGGTCGATGTCTCGTGGCCCTCTGTCAGAATCCAGAGTTTCAAGAAGATCGGAGGGGGTCAAAATTTCGGCCAAAAAAAAAAAACATAAGGGGTAACACTGTCATTTTTTTTTTTGGCCGAAATTTTGACCCCCTCCGATCTTCTTGAAACTCTGGATTCTGACAGAGGGCCACGAGACATCGACCAGCGCGCAAAAATGGAGGCTCTAGACCCTTCCAGAGCCGAGATATCGAAGGTCAAAATTTTGGCCGGAAAAAAAACATAAGGGGTAACACTGTCATTTTTTATTTTGGCTGAAATTTTGACCTTCGATATCTCGGCTCTGGAAGGGTCTAGAGCCTCCATTTTTGCGCGCTGGTCGATGTCTCGTGGCCCTCTGTCAGAATCCAGAGTTTCAAGAAGATCGGAGGGGGTCAAAATTTCGGCCAAAAAAAAAAAATGACAGTGTTACCCCTTATGTTTTTTTTTTTTGGCCGAAATTTTGACCCCCTCCGATCTTCTTGAAACTCTGGATTCTGACAGAGGGCCACGAGACATCGACCAGCGCGCAAAAATGGAGGCTCTAGACCCTTCCAGAGCCGAGATATCGAAGGTCAAAATTTTGGCCGGAAAAAAAAACATAAGGGGTAACACTGTCATTTTTTATTTTGGCTGAAATTTTGACCTTCGATATCTCGGCTCTGGAAGGGTCTAGAGCCTCCATTTTTGCGCGCTGGTCGATGTCTCGTGGCCCTCTGTCAGAATCCTGAGTTTCAAGAAGATCGGAGGGGGTCAAAATTTCGGCCAAAAAAAAAAATGACAGTGTTACCCCTTATGTTTTTTTTTTTTGGCCGAAATTTTGACCCCCTCCGATCTTCTTGAAACTCTGGATTCTGACAGAGGGCCACGAGACATCGACCAGCGCGCAAAAATGGAGGCTCTAGACCCTTCCAGAGCCGAGATATCGAAGGTCAAAATTTTGGCCGGAAAAAAAAACATAAGGGGTAACACTGTCATTTTTTATTTTGGCTGAAATTTTGACCTTCGATATCTCGGCTCTGGAAGGGTCTAGAGCCTCCATTTTTGCGCGCTGGTCGATGTCTCGTGGCCCTCTGTCAGAATCCAGAGTTTCAAGAAGATCGGAGGGGGTCAAAATTTCGGCCAAAAAAAAAAATGACAGTGTTACCCCTTATGTTTTTTTTTTTTGGCCGAAATTTTGACCCCCTCCGATCTTCTTGAAACTCTGGATTCTGACAGAGGGCCACGAGACATCGACCAGCGCGCAAAAATGGAGGCTCTAGACCCTTCCAGAGCCGAGATATCGAAGGTCAAAATTTTGGCCGGAAAAAAAAACATAAGGGGTAACACTGTCATTTTTTATTTTGGCTGAAATTTTGACCTTCGATATCTCGGCTCTGGAAGGGTCTAGAGCCTCCATTTTTGCGCGCTGGTCGATGTCTCGTGGCCCTCTGTCAGAATCCTGAGTTTCAAGAAGATCGGAGGGGGTCAAAATTTCGGCCAAAAAAAAAAATGACAGTGTTACCCCTTATGTTTTTTTTTTTTGGCCGAAATTTTGACCCCCTCCGATCTTCTTGAAACTCTGGATTCTGACAGAGGGCCACGAGACATCGACCAGCGCGCAAAAATGGAGGCTCTAGACCCTTCCAGAGCCGAGATATCGAAGGTCAAAATTTCAGCCAAAATAAAAAATGACAGTGTTACCCCTTATGTTTTTTTTTCCGGCCAAAATTTTGACCTTCGATATCTCGGCTCTGGAAGGGTCTAGAGCCTCCATTTTTGCGCGCTGGTCGATGTCTCGTGGCCCTCTGTCAGAATCCAGAGTTTCAAGAAGATCGGAGGGGGCCAAAATTTCGGCCAAAAAAAAAAAATGACAGTGTTACCCCTTATGTTTTTTTTTTTTTGCCGAAATTTTGACCCCCTCCGATCTTCTTGAAACTCTGGATTCTGACAGAGGGCCACGAGACATCGACCAGCGCGCAAAAATGGAGGCTCTAGACCCTTCCAGAGCCGAGATATCGAAGGTCAAATTTTCAGCCAAAATAAAAAATGACAGTGTTACCCCTTATGTTTTTTTTTCCGGCCAAAATTTTGACCTTCGATATCTCGGCTCTGGAAGGGTCTAGAGCCTCCATTTTTGCGCGCTGGTCGATGTCTCGTGGCCCTCTGTCAGAATCCTGAGTTTCAAGAAGATCGGAGGGGGTCAAAATTTCGGCCAAAAAAAAAAATGACAGTGTTACCCCTTATGTTTTTTTTTTTTGGCCGAAATTTTGACCCCCTCCGATCTTCTTGAAACTCTGGATTCTGACAGAGGGCCACGAGACATCGACCAGCGCGCAAAAATGGAGGCTCTAGACCCTTCCAGAGCCGAGATATCGAAGGTCAAAATTTCAGCCAAAATAAAAAATGACAGTGTTACCCCTTATGTTTTTTTTTTCGGCCAAAATTTTGACCTTCGATATCTCGGCTCTGGAAGGGTCTAGAGCCTCCATTTTTGCGCGCTGGTCGATGTCTCGTGGCCCTCTGTCAGAATCCAGAGTTTCAAGAAGATCGGAGGGGGTCAAAATTTCGGCCAAAAAAAAAAATGACAGTGTTACCCCTTATGTTTTTTTTTTTTGGCCGAAATTTTGACCCCCTCCGATCTTCTTGAAACTCTGGATTCTGACAGAGGGCCACGAGACATCGACCAGCGCGCAAAAATGGAGGCTCTAGACCCTTCCAGAGCCGAGATATCGAAGGTCAAAATTTTGGCCAGAAAAAAAAACATAAGGGGTAACACTGTCATTTTTTATTTTGGCTGAAATTTTGACCTTCGATATCTCGGCTCTGGAAGGGTCTAGAGCCTCCATTTTTGCGCGCTGGTCGATGTCTCGTGGCCCTCTGTCAGAATCCAGAGTTTCAAGAAGATCGGAGGGGGTCAAAATTTCGGCCAAAAAAAAAAATGACAGTGTTACCCCTTATGTTTTTTTTTTTTGGCCGAAATTTTGACCCCCTCCGATCTTCTTGAAACTCTGGATTCTGACAGAGGGCCACGAGACATCGACCAGCGCGCAAAAATGGAGGCTCTAGACCCTTCCAGAGCCGAGATATCGAAGGTCAAAATTTCAGCCAAAATAAAAAATGACAGTGTTACCCCTTATGTTTTTTTTTTCGGCCAAAATTTTGACCTTCGATATCTCGGCTCTGGAAGGGTCTAGAGCCTCCATTTTTGCGCGCTGGTCGATGTCTCGTGGCCCTCTGTCAGAATCCAGAGTTTCAAGAAGATCGGAGGGGGTCAAAATTTCGGCCAAAAAAAAAAATGACAGTGTTACCCCTTATGTTTTTTTTTTTTGGCCGAAATTTTGACCCCCTCCGATCTTCTTGAAACTCTGGATTCTGACAGAGGGCCACGAGACATCGACCAGCGCGCAAAAATGGAGGCTCTAGACCCTTCCAGAGCCGAGATATCGAAGGTCAAAATTTTGGCCAGAAAAAAAAACATAAGGGGTAACACTGTCATTTTTTATTTTGGCTGAAATTTTGACCTTCGATATCTCGGCTCTGGAAGGGTCTAGAGCCTCCATTTTTGCGCGCTGGTCGATGTCTCGTGGCCCTCTGTCAGAATCCTGAGTTTCAAGAAGATCGGAGGGGGTCAAAATTTCGGCCAAAAAAAAAAAATGACAGTGTTACCCCTTATGTTTTTTTTTTTTGGCCGAAATTTTGACCCCCTCCGATCTTCTTGAAACTCTGGATTCTGACAGAGGGCCACGAGACATCGACCAGCGCGCAAAAATGGAGGCTCTAGACCCTTCCAGAGCCGAGATATCGAAGGTCAAAATTTCAGCCAAAATAAAAAATGACAGTGTTACCCCTTATGTTTTTTTTTCCGGCCAAAATTTTGACCTTCGATATCTCGGCTCTGGAAGGGTCTAGAGCCTCCATTTTTGCGCGCTGGTCGATGTCTCGTGGCCCTCTATCAGAATCCAGAGTTTCAAGAAGATCGGAGGGGGTCAAAATTTCGGCCAAAAAAAAAAATGACAGTGTTACCCCTTATGTTTTTTTTTTTTGGCCGAAATTTTGACCCCCTCCGATCTTCTTGAAACTCTGGATTCTGACAGAGGGCCACGAGACATCGACCAGCGCGCAAAAATGGAGGCTCTAGACCCTTCCAGAGCCGAGATATCGAAGGTCAAAATTTCAGCCAAAATAAAAAATGACAGTGTTACCCCTTATGTTTTTTTTTTCGGCCAAAATTTTGACCTTCGATATCTCGGCTCTGGAAGGGTCTAGAGCCTCCATTTTTGCGCGCTGGTCGATGTCTCGTGGCCCTCTGTCAGAATCCAGAGTTTCAAGAAGATCGGAGGGGGTCAAAATTTCGGCCAAAAAAAAAAATGACAGTGTTACCCCTTATGTTTTTTTTTTTTGGCCGAAATTTTGACCCCCTCCGATCTTCTTGAAACTCTGGATTCTGACAGAGGGCCACGAGACATCGACCAGCGCGCAAAAATGGAGGCTCTAGACCCTTCCAGAGCCGAGATATCGAAGGTCAAAATTTTGGCCAGAAAAAAAAACATAAGGGGTAACACTGTCATTTTTTATTTTGGCTGAAATTTTGACCTTCGATATCTCGGCTCTGGAAGGGTCTAGAGCCTCCATTTTTGCGCGCTGGTCGATGTCTCGTGGCCCTCTGTCAGAATCCTGAGTTTCAAGAAGATCGGAGGGGGTCAAAATTTCGGCCAAAAAAAAAAAATGACAGTGTTACCCCTTATGTTTTTTTTTTTTGGCCGAAATTTTGACCCCCTCCGATCTTCTTGAAACTCTGGATTCTGACAGAGGGCCACGAGACATCGACCAGCGCGCAAAAATGGAGGCTCTAGACCCTTCCAGAGCCGAGATATCGAAGGTCAAAATTTCAGCCAAAATAAAAAATGACAGTGTTACCCCTTATGTTTTTTTTTCCGGCCAAAATTTTGACCTTCGATATCTCGGCTCTGGAAGGGTCTAGAGCCTCCATTTTTGCGCGCTGGTCGATGTCTCGTGGCCCTCTATCAGAATCCAGAGTTTCAAGAAGATCGGAGGGGGTCAAAATTTCGGCCAAAAAAAAAAATGACAGTGTTACCCCTTATGTTTTTTTTTTTTGGCCGAAATTTTGACCCCCTCCGATCTTCTTGAAACTCTGGATTCTGACAGAGGGCCACGAGACATCGACCAGCGCGCAAAAATGAAGGCTCTAGACCCTTCCAGAGCCGAGATATCGAAGGTCAAAATTTCAGCCAAAATAAAAAATGACAGTGTTACCCCTTATGTTTTTTTTTCCGGCCAAAATTTTGACCTTCGATATCTCGGCTCTGGAAGGGTCTAGAGCCTCCATTTTTGCGCGCTGGTCGATGTCTCGTGGCCCTCTGTCAGAATCCAGAGTTTCAAGAAGATCGGAGGGGGTCAAAATTTCGGCCAAAAAAAAAAATGACAGTGTTACCCCTTATGTTTTTTTTTTTTGGCCGAAATTTTGACCCCCTCCGATCTTCTTGAAACTCTGGATTCTGACAGAGGGCCACGAGACATCGACCAGCGCGCAAAAATGGAGGCTCTAGACCCTTCCAGAGCCGAGATATCGAAGGTCAAAATTTCAGCCAAAATAAAAAATGACAGTGTTACCCCTTATGTTTTTTTTTTCGGCCAAAATTTTGACCTTCGATATCTCGGCTCTGGAAGGGTCTAGAGCCTCCATTTTTGCGCGCTGGTCGATGTCTCGTGGCCCTCTGTCAGAATCCAGAGTTTCAAGAAGATCGGAGGGGGTCAAAATTTCGGCCAAAAAAAAAAATGACAGTGTTACCCCTTATGTTTTTTTTTTTTGGCCGAAATTTTGACCCCCTCCGATCTTCTTGAAACTCTGGATTCTGACAGAGGGCCACGAGACATCGACCAGCGCGCAAAAATGGAGGCTCTAGACCCTTCCAGAGCCGAGATATCGAAGGTCAAAATTTTGGCCAGAAAAAAAAACATAAGGGGTAACACTGTCATTTTTTATTTTGGCTGAAATTTTGACCTTCGATATCTCGGCTCTGGAAGGGTCTAGAGCCTCCATTTTTGCGCGCTGGTCGATGTCTCGTGGCCCTCTGTCAGAATCCAGAGTTTCAAGAAGATCGGAGGGGGTCAAAATTTCGGCCAAAAAAAAAAATGACAGTGTTACCCCTTATGTTTTTTTTTTTTGGCCGAAATTTTGACCCCCTCCGATCTTCTTGAAACTCTGGATTCTGACAGAGGGCCACGAGACATCGACCAGCGCGCAAAAATGGAGGCTCTAGACCCTTCCAGAGCCGAGATATCGAAGGTCAAAATTTTGGCCGGAAAAAAAAACATAAGGGGTAACACTGTCATTTTTTATTTTGGCTGAAATTTTGACCTTCGATATCTCGGCTCTGGAAGGGTCTAGAGCCTCCATTTTTGCACGCTGGTCGATGTCTCGTGGCCCTCTGTCAGAATCCAGAGTTTCAAGAAGATCGGAGGGGGTCAAAATTTCGGCCAAAAAAAAAAAACATAAGGGGTAACACTGTCATTTTTTTTTTTTGGCCGAAATTTTGACCCCCTCCGATCTTCTTGAAACTCAGGATTCTGACAGAGGGCCACGAGACATCGACCAGCGCGCAAAAATGGAGGCTCTAGACCCTTCCAGAGCCGAGATATCGAAGGTCAAAATTTTGGCCGGAAAAAAAAACATAAGGGGTAACACTGTCATTTTTTATTTTGGCTGAAATTTTGACCTTCGATATCTCGGCTCTGGAAGGGTCTAGAGCCTCCATTTTTGCGCGCTGGTCGATGTCTCGTGGCCCTCTGTCAGAATCCAGAGTTTCAAGAAGATCGGAGGGGGTCAAAATTTCGGCCAAAAAAAAAAAACATAAGGGGTAACACTGTCATTTTTTTTTTTGGCCGAAATTTTGACCCCCTCCGATCTTCTTGAAACTCTGGATTCTGACAGAGGGCCACGAGACATCGACCAGCGCGCAAAAATGGAGGCTCTAGACCCTTCCAGAGCCGAGATATCGAAGGTCAAAATTTTGGCCGGAAAAAAAAACATAAGGGGTAACACTGTCATTTTTTATTTTGGCTGAAATTTTGACCTTCGATATCTCGGCTCTGGAAGGGTCTAGAGCCTCCATTTTTGCGCGCTGGTCGATGTCTCGTGGCCCTCTGTCAGAATCCAGAGTTTCAAGAAGATCGGAGGGGGTCAAAATTTCGGCCAAAAAAAAAAAACATAAGGGGTAACACTGTCATTTTTTTTTTTTTGGCCGAAATTTTGACCCCCTCCGATCTTCTTGAAACTCAGGATTCTGACAGAGGGCCACGAGACATCGACCAGCGCGCAAAAATGGAGGCTCTAGACCCTTCCAGAGCCGAGATATCGAAGGTCAAAATTTCAGCCAAAATAAAAAATGACAGTGTTACCCCTTATGTTTTTTTTTCCGGCCAAAATTTTGACCTTCGATATCTCGGCTCTGGAAGGGTCTAGAGCCTCCATTTTTGCGCGCTGGTCGATGTCTCGTGGCCCTCTGTCAGAATCCAGAGTTTCAAGAAGATCGGAGGGGGTCAAAATTTCGGCCAAAAAAAAAAATGACAGTGTTACCCCTTATGTTTTTTTTTTTTGGCCGAAATTTTGACCCCCTCCGATCTTCTTGAAACTCTGGATTCTGACAGAGGGCCACGAGACATCGACCAGCGCGCAAAAATGGAGGCTCTAGACCCTTCCAGAGCCGAGATATCGAAGGTCAAAATTTTGGCCGGAAAAAAAAACATAAGGGGTAACACTGTCATTTTTTATTTTGGCTGAAATTTTGACCTTCGATATCTCGGCTCTGGAAGGGTCTAGAGCCTCCATTTTTGCGCGCTGGTCGATGTCTCGTGGCCCTCTGTCAGAATCCAGAGTTTCAAGAAGATCGGAGGGGGTCAAAATTTCGGCCAAAAAAAAAACATAAGGGGTAACACTGTCATTTTTTTTTTTTGGCCGAAATTTTGACCCCCTCCGATCTTCTTGAAACTCAGGATTCTGACAGAGGGCCACGAGACATCGACCAGCGCGCAAAAATGGAGGCTCTAGACCCTTCCAGAGCCGCGATATCGAAGGTCAAAATTTCAGCCAAAATAAAAAATGACAGTGTTACCCCTTATGTTTTTTTTTCTGGCCAAAATTTTGACCTTCGATATCTCGGCTCTGGAAGGGTCTAGAGCCTCCATTTTTGCGCGCTGGTCGATGTCTCGTGGCCCTCTGTCAGAATCCAGAGTTTCAAGAAGATCGGAGGGGGTCAAAATTTCGGCCAAAAAAAAAAAAATGACAGTGTTACCCCTTATGTTTTTTTTTTTTGGCCGAAATTTTGACCCCCTCCGATCTTCTTGAAACTCTGGATTCTGACAGAGGGCCACGAGACATCGACCAGCGCGCAAAAATGGAGGCTCTAGACCCTTCCAGAGCCGAGATATCGAAGGTCAAAATTTCAGCCAAAATAAAAAATGACAGTGTTACCCCTTATGTTTTTTTTTCCGGCCAAAATTTTGACCTTCGATATCTCGGCTCTGGAAGGGTCTAGAGCCTCCATTTTTGCGCGCTGGTCGATGTCTCGTGGCCCTCTGTCAGAATCCTGAGTTTCAAGAAGATCGGAGGGGGTCAAAATTTCGGCCAAAAAAAAAAATGACAGTGTTACCCCTTATGTTTTTTTTTTTTGGCCGAAATTTTGACCCCCTCCGATCTTCTTGAAACTCTGGATTCTGACAGAGGGCCACGAGACATCGACCAGCGCGCAAAAATGGAGGCTCTAGACCCTTCCAGAGCCGAGATATCGAAGGTCAAAATTTCAGCCAAAATAAAAAATGACAGTGTTACCCCTTATGTTTTTTTTCCGGCCAAAATTTTGACCTTCGATATCTCGGCTCTGGAAGGGTCTAGAGCCTCCATTTTTGCGCGCTGGTCGATGTCTCGTGGCCCTCTGTCAGAATCCAGAGTTTCAAGAAGATCGGAGGGGGTCAAAATTTCGGCCAAAAAAAAAAACATAAGGGGTAACACTGTCATTTTTTTTTTTGGCCGAAATTTTGACCCCCTCCGATCTTCTTGAAACTCTGGATTCTGACAGAGGGCCACGAGACATCGACCAGCGCGCAAAAATGGAGGCTCTAGACCCTTCCAGAGCCGAGATATCGAAGGTCAAAATTTCAGCCAAAATAAAAAATGACAGTGTTACCCCTTATGTTTTTTTTTCCGGCCAAAATTTTGACCTTCGATATCTCGGCTCTGGAAGGGTCTAGAGCCTCCATTTTTGCGCGCTGGTCGATGTCTCGTGGCCCTCTGTCAGAATCCTGAGTTTCAAGAAGATCGGAGGGGGTCAAAATTTCGGCCAAAAAAAAAAAAATGACAGTGTTACCCCTTATGTTTTTTTTTTTGGCCGAAATTTTGACCCCCTCCGATCTTCTTGAAACTCTGGATTCTGACAGAGGGCCACGAGACATCGACCAGCGCGCAAAAATGGAGGCTCTAGACCCTTCCAGAGCCGAGATATCGAAGGTCAAAATTTCAGCCAAAATAAAAAATGACAGTGTTACCCCTTATGTTTTTTTTTCCGGCCAAAATTTTGACCTTCGATATCTCGGCTCTGGAAGGGTCTAGAGCCTCCATTTTTGCGCGCTGGTCGATGTCTCGTGGCCCTCTGTCAGAATCCAGAGTTTCAAGAAGATCGGAGGGGGTCAAAATTTCGGCCAAAAAAAAAAAACATAAGGGGTAACACTGTCATTTTTTTTTTTGGCCGAAATTTTGACCCCCTCCGATCTTCTTGAAACTCTGGATTCTGACAGAGGGCCACGAGACATCGACCAGCGCGCAAAAATGGAGGCTCTAGACCCTTCCAGAGCCGAGATATCGAAGGTCAAAATTTTGGCCGGAAAAAAAAACATAAGGGGTAACACTGTCATTTTTTATTTTGGCTGAAATTTTGACCTTCGATATCTCGGCTCTGGAAGGGTCTAGAGCCTCCATTTTTGCGCGCTGGTCGATGTCTCGTGGCCCTCTGTCAGAATCCTGAGTTTCAAGAAGATCGGAGGGGGTCAAAATTTCGGCCAAAAAAAAAAAATGACAGTGTTACCCCTTATGTTTTTTTTTTTTGGCCGAAATTTTGACCCCCTCCGATCTTCTTGAAACTCTGGATTCTGACAGAGGGCCACGAGACATCGACCAGCGCGCAAAAATGGAGGCTCTAGACCCTTCCAGAGCCGAGATATCGAAGGTCAAAATTTCAGCCAAAATAAAAAATGACAGTGTTACCCCTTATGTTTTTTTTTCCGGCCAAAATTTTGACCTTCGATATCTCGGCTCTGGAAGGGTCTAGAGCCTCCATTTTTGCGCGCTGGTCGATGTCTCGTGGCCCTCTGTCAGAATCCAGAGTTTCAAGAAGATCGGAGGGGGTCAAAATTTCGGCCAAAAAAAAAAATGACAGTGTTACCCCTTATGTTTTTTTTTTTTGGCCGAAATTTTGACCCCCTCCGATCTTCTTGAAACTCTGGATTCTGACAGAGGGCCACGAGACATCGACCAGCGCGCAAAAATGGAGGCTCTAGACCCTTCCAGAGCCGAGATATCGAAGGTCAAAATTTTGGCCAGAAAAAAAAACATAAGGGGTAACACTGTCATTTTTTATTTTGGCTGAAATTTTGACCTTCGATATCTCGGCTCTGGAAGGGTCTAGAGCCTCCATTTTTGCGCGCTGGTCGATGTCTCGTGGCCCTCTGTCAGAATCCTGAGTTTCAAGAAGATCGGAGGGGGTCAAAATTTCGGCCAAAAAAAAAAAATGACAGTGTTACCCCTTATGTTTTTTTTTTTTGGCCGAAATTTTGACCCCCTCCGATCTTCTTGAAACTCTGGATTCTGACAGAGGGCCACGAGACATCGACCAGCGCGCAAAAATGGAGGCTCTAGACCCTTCCAGAGCCGAGATATCGAAGGTCAAAATTTCAGCCAAAATAAAAAATGACAGTGTTACCCCTTATGTTTTTTTTTCCGGCCAAAATTTTGACCTTCGATATCTCGGCTCTGGAAGGGTCTAGAGCCTCCATTTTTGCGCGCTGGTCGATGTCTCGTGGCCCTCTGTCAGAATCCTGAGTTTCAAGAAGATCGGAGGGGGTCAAAATTTCGGCCAAAAAAAAAAAATGACAGTGTTACCCCTTATGTTTTTTTTTTTTGGCCGAAATTTTGACCCCCTCCGATCTTCTTGAAACTCTGGATTCTGACAGAGGGCCACGAGACATCGACCAGCGCGCAAAAATGGAGGCTCTAGACCCTTCCAGAGCCGAGATATCGAAGGTCAAAATTTCAGCCAAAATAAAAAATGACAGTGTTACCCCTTATGTTTTTTTTTCCGGCCAAAATTTTGACCTTTGATATCTCGGCTCTGGAAGGGTCTAGAGCCTCCATTTTTGCGCGCTGGTCGATGTCTCGTGGCCCTCTGTCAGAATCCAGAGTTTCAAGAAGATCGGAGGGGGTCAAAATTTCGGCCAAAAAAAAAAATGACAGTGTTACCCCTTATGTTTTTTTTTTTTGGCCGAAATTTTGACCCCCTCCGATCTTCTTGAAACTCTGGATTCTGACAGAGGGCCACGAGACATCGACCAGCGCGCAAAAATGGAGGCTCTAGACCCTTCCAGAGCCGAGATATCGAAGGTCAAAATTTCAGCCAAAATAAAAAATGACAGTGTTACCCCTTATGTTTTTTTTTCCGGCCAAAATTTTGACCTTCGATATCTCGGCTCTGGAAGGGTCTAGAGCCTCCATTTTTGCGCGCTGGTCGATGTCTCGTGGCCCTCTGTCAGAATCCAGAGTTTCAAGAAGATCGGAGGGGGTCAAAATTTCGGCCAAAAAAAAAAATGACAGTGTTACCCCTTATGTTTTTTTTTTTTGGCCGAAATTTTGACCCCCTCCGATCTTCTTGAAACTCTGGATTCTGACAGAGGGCCACGAGACATCGACCAGCGCGCAAAAATGGAGGCTCTAGACCCTTCCAGAGCCGAGATATCGAAGGTCAAAATTTTGGCCAGAAAAAAAAACATAAGGGGTAACACTGTCATTTTTTATTTTGGCTGAAATTTTGACCTTCGATATCTCGGCTCTGGAAGGGTCTAGATCCTCCATTTTTGCGCGCTGGTCGATGTCTCGTGGCCCTCTGTCAGAATCCTGAGTTTCAAGAAGATCGGAGGGGGTCAAAATTTCGGCCAAAAAAAAAAAATGACAGTGTTACCCCTTATGTTTTTTTTTTTTGGCCGAAATTTTGACCCCCTCCGATCTTCTTGAAACTCTGGATTCTGACAGAGGGCCACGAGACATCGACCAGCGCGCAAAAATGGAGGCTCTAGACCCTTCCAGAGCCGAGATATCGAAGGTCAAAATTTCAGCCAAAATAAAAAATGACAGTGTTACTCCTTATGTTTTTTTTTCCGGCCAAAATTTTGACCTTCGATATCTCGGCTCTGGAAGGGTCTAGAGCCTCCATTTTTGCGCGCTGGTCGATGTCTCGTGGCCCTCTGTCAGAATCCAGAGTTTCAAGAAGATCGGAGGGGGTCAAAATTTCGGCCAAAAAAAAAAATGACAGTGTTACCCCTTATGTTTTTTTTTTTTGGCCGAAATTTTGACCCCCTCCGATCTTCTTGAAACTCTGGATTCTGACAGAGGGCCACGAGACATCGACCAGCGCGCAAAAATGGAGGCTCTAGACCCTTCCAGAGCCGAGATATCGAAGGTCAAAATTTCAGCCAAAATAAAAAATGACAGTGTTACCCCTTATGTTTTTTTTTTCCGGCAAAAATTTTGACCTTCGATATCTCGGCTCTGGAAGGGTCTAGAGCCTCCATTTTTGCGCGCTGGTCGATGTCTCGTGGCCCTCTGTCAGAATCCTGAGTTTCAAGAAGATCGGAGGGGGTCAAAATTTCGGCCAAAAAAAAAAAACATAAGGGGTAACACTGTCATTTTTTTTTTTTGGCCGAAATTTTGACCCCCTCCGATCTTCTTGAAACTCAGGATTCTGACAGAGGGCCACGAGACATCGACCAGCGCGCAAAAATGGAGGCTCTAGACCCTTCCAGAGCCGAGATATCGAAGGTCAAAATTTCAGCCAAAATAAAAAATGACAGTGTTACCCCTTATGTTTTTTTTTCTGGCCAAAATTTTGACCTTCGATATCTCGGCTCTGGAAGGGTCTAGAGCCTCCATTTTTGCGCGCTGGTCGATGTCTCGTGGCCCTCTGTCAGAATCCAGAGTTTCAAGAAGATCGGAGGGGGTCAAAATTTCGGCCAAAAAAAAAAAACATAAGGGGTAACACTGTCATTTTTTTTTTGGCCGAAATTTTGACCCCCTCCGATCTTCTTGAAACTCTGGATTCTGACAGAGGGCCACGAGACATCGACCAGCGCGCAAAAATGGAGGCTCTAGACCCTTCCAGAGCCGAGATATCGAAGGTCAAAATTTTGGCCGGAAAAAAAAACATAAGGGGTAACACTGTCATTTTTTATTTTGGCTGAAATTTTGACCTTCGATATCTCGGCTCTGGAAGGGTCTAGAGCCTCCATTTTTGCGCGCTGGTCGATGTCTCGTGGCCCTCTGTCAGAATCCAGAGTTTCAAGAAGATCGGAGGGGGTCAAAATTTCGGCCAAAAAAAAAAAACATAAGGGGTAACACTGTCATTTTTTTTTTTGGCCGAAATTTTGACCCCCTCCGATCTTCTTGAAACTCTGGATTCTGATAGAGGGCCACGAGACATCGACCAGCGCGCAAAAATGGAGGCTCTAGACCCTTCCAGAGCCGAGATATCGAAGGTCAAAATTTTGGCCGGAAAAAAAAACATAAGGGGTAACACTGTCATTTTTTATTTTGGCTGAAATTTTGACCTTCGATATCTCGGCTCTGGAAGGGTCTAGAGCCTCCATTTTTGCGCGCTGGTCGATGTCTCGTGGCCCTCTGTCAGAATCCAGAGTTTCAAGAAGATCGGAGGGGGTCAAAATTTCGGCCAAAAAAAAAAAACATAAGGGGTAACACTGTCATTTTTTTTTTTTGGCCGAAATTTTGACCCCCTCCGATCTTCTTGAAACTCTGGATTCTGACAGAGGGCCACGAGACATCGACCAGCGCGCAAAAATGGAGGCTCTAGACCCTTCCAGAGCCGAGATATCGAAGGTCAAAATTTTGGCCGAAAAAAAAAACATAAGGGGTAACACTGTCATTTTTTATTTTGGCTGAAATTTTGACCTTCGATATCTCGGCTCTGGAAGGGTCTAGAGCCTCCATTTTTGCGCGCTGGTCGATGTCTCGTGGCCCTCTGTCAGAATCCAGAGTTTCAAGAAGATCGGAGGGGGTCAAAATTTCGGCCAAAAAAAAAAAACATAAGGGGTAACACTGTCATTTTTTTTTTGGCCGAAATTTTGACCCCCTCCGATCTTCTTGAAACTCTGGATTCTGACAGAGGGCCACGAGACATCGACCAGCGCGCAAAAATGGAGGCTCTAGACCCTTCCAGAGCCGAGATATCGAAGGTCAAAATTTTGGCCGGAAAAAAAAACATAAGGGGTAACACTGTCATTTTTTATTTTGGCTGAAATTTTGACCTTCGATATCTCGGCTCTGGAAGGGTCTAGAGCCTCCATTTTTGCGCGCTGGTCGATGTCTCGTGGCCCTCTGTCAGAATCCAGAGTTTCAAGAAGATCGGAGGGGGTCAAAATTTCGGCCAAAAAAAAAAATGACAGTGTTACCCCTTATGTTTTTTTTTTTTGGCCGAAATTTTGACCCCCTCCGATCTTCTTGAAACTCTGGATTCTGACAGAGGGCCACGAGACATCGACCAGCGCGCAAAAATGGAGGCTCTAGACCCTTCCAGAGCCGAGATATCGAAGGTCAAAATTTTGGCCGAAAAAAAAAACATAAGGGGTAACACTGTCATTTTTTATTTTGGCTGAAATTTTGACCTTCGATATCTCGGCTCTGGAAGGGTCTAGAGCCTCCATTTTTGCGCGCTGGTCGATGTCTCGTGGCCCTCTGTCAGAATCCAGAGTTTCAAGAAGATCGGAGGGGGTCAAAATTTCGGCCAAAAAAAAAAAACATAAGGGGTAACACTGTCATTTTTTTTTTTGGCCGAAATTTTGACCCCCTCCGATCTTCTTGAAACTCTGGATTCTGACAGAGGGCCACGAGACATCGACCAGCGCGCAAAAATGGAGGCTCTAGACCCTTCCAGAGCCGAGATATCGAAGGTCAAAATTTCAGCCAAAATAAAAAATGACAGTGTTACCCCTTATGTTTTTTTTTCCGGCCAAAATTTTGACCTTCGATATCTCGGCTCTGGAAGGGTCTAGAGCCTCCATTTTTGCGCGCTGGTCGATGTCTCGTGGCCCTCTGTCAGAATCCTGAGTTTCAAGAAGATCGGAGGGGGTCAAAATTTCGGCCAAAAAAAAAAAAATGACAGTGTTACCCCTTATGTTTTTTTTTTTGGCCGAAATTTTGACCCCCTCCGATCTTCTTGAAACTCTGGATTCTGACAGAGGGCCACGAGACATCGACCAGCGCGCAAAAATGGAGGCTCTAGACCCTTCCAGAGCCGAGATATCGAAGGTCAAAATTTCAGCCAAAATAAAAAATGACAGTGTTACCCCTTATGTTTTTTTTTCCGGCCAAAATTTTGACCTTCGATATCTCGGCTCTGGAAGGGTCTAGAGCCTCCATTTTTGCGCGCTGGTCGATGTCTCGTGGCCCTCTGTCAGAATCCAGAGTTTCAAGAAGATCGGAGGGGGTCAAAATTTCGGCCAAAAAAAAAAAACATAAGGGGTAACACTGTCATTTTTTTTTTTGGCCGAAATTTTGACCCCCTCCGATCTTCTTGAAACTCTGGATTCTGACAGAGGGCCACGAGACATCGACCAGCGCGCAAAAATGGAGGCTCTAGACCCTTCCAGAGCCGAGATATCGAAGGTCAAAATTTTGGCCGGAAAAAAAAAACATAAGGGGTAACACTGTCATTTTTTATTTTGGCTGAAATTTTGACCTTCGATATCTCGGCTCTGGAAGGGTCTAGAGCCTCCATTTTTGCGCGCTGGTCGATGTCTCGTGGCCCTCTGTCAGAATCCTGAGTTTCAAGAAGATCGGAGGGGGTCAAAATTTCGGCCAAAAAAAAAAAATGACAGTGTTACCCCTTATGTTTTTTTTTTTTGGCCGAAATTTTGACCCCCTCCGATCTTCTTGAAACTCTGGATTCTGACAGAGGGCCACGAGACATCGACCAGCGCGCAAAAATGGAGGCTCTAGACCCTTCCAGAGCCGAGATATCGAAGGTCAAAATTTCAGCCAAAATAAAAAATGACAGTGTTACCCCTTATGTTTTTTTTTCCGGCCAAAATTTTGACCTTCGATATCTCGGCTCTGGAAGGGTCTAGAGCCTCCATTTTTGCGCGCTGGTCGATGTCTCGTGGCCCTCTGTCAGAATCCAGAGTTTCAAGAAGATCGGAGGGGGTCAAAATTTCGGCCAAAAAAAAAAATGACAGTGTTACCCCTTATGTTTTTTTTTTTTGGCCGAAATTTTGACCCCCTCCGATCTTCTTGAAACTCTGGATTCTGACAGAGGGCCACGAGACATCGACCAGCGCGCAAAAATGGAGGCTCTAGACCCTTCCAGAGCCGAGATATCGAAGGTCAAAATTTTGGCCAGAAAAAAAAACATAAGGGGTAACACTGTCATTTTTTATTTTGGCTGAAATTTTGACCTTCGATATCTCGGCTCTGGAAGGGTCTAGAGCCTCCATTTTTGCGCGCTGGTCGATGTCTCGTGGCCCTCTGTCAGAATCCTGAGTTTCAAGAAGATCGGAGGGGGTCAAAATTTCGGCCAAAAAAAAAAAATGACAGTGTTACCCCTTATGTTTTTTTTTTTTGGCCGAAATTTTGACCCCCTCCGATCTTCTTGAAACTCTGGATTCTGACAGAGGGCCACGAGACATCGACCAGCGCGCAAAAATGGAGGCTCTAGACCCTTCCAGAGCCGAGATATCGAAGGTCAAAATTTCAGCCAAAATAAAAAATGACAGTGTTACCCCTTATGTTTTTTTTTCCGGCCAAAATTTTGACCTTCGATATCTCGGCTCTGGAAGGGTCTAGAGCCTCCATTTTTGCGCGCTGGTCGATGTCTCGTGGCCCTCTGTCAGAATCCTGAGTTTCAAGAAGATCGGAGGGGGTCAAAATTTCGGCCAAAAAAAAAAAATGACAGTGTTACCCCTTATGTTTTTTTTTTT
Source organism: Cyprinella venusta (assembly GCA_038021265.1). Classification (NCBI taxonomy): domain Eukaryota; kingdom Metazoa; phylum Chordata; class Actinopteri; order Cypriniformes; family Leuciscidae; genus Cyprinella; species Cyprinella venusta. The sequence goes on from CM075876.1 coordinate 22,950,069, forward strand.
TGGCCGAAATTTTGACCCCCTCCGATCTTCTTGAAACTCTGGATTCTGACAGAGGGCCACGAGACATCGACCAGCGCGCAAAAATGGAGGCTCTAGACCCTTCCAGAGCCGAGATATCGAAGGTCAAAATTTCAGCCAAAATAAAAAATGACAGTGTTACCCCTTATGTTTTTTTTTCCGGCCAAAATTTTGACCTTCGATATCTCGGCTCTGGAAGGGTCTAGAGCCTCCATTTTTGCGCGCTGGTCGATGTCTCGTGGCCCTCTGTCAGAATCCAGAGTTTCAAGAAGATCGGAGGGGGTCAAAATTTCGGCCAAAAAAAAAAATGACAGTGTTACCCCTTATGTTTTTTTTTTTTGGCCGAAATTTTGACCCCCTCCGATCTTCTTGAAACTCTGGATTCTGACAGAGGGCCACGAGACATCGACCAGCGCGCAAAAATGGAGGCTCTAGACCCTTCCAGAGCCGAGATATCGAAGGTCAAAATTTCAGCCAAAATAAAAAATGACAGTGTTACCCCTTATTTTTTTTTTTCCGGCCAAAATTTTGACCTTCGATATCTCGGCTCTGGAAGGGTCTAGAGCCTCCATTTTTGCGCGCTGGTCGATGTCTCGTGGCCCTCTGTCAGAATCCAGAGTTTCAAGAAGATCGGAGGGGGTCAAAATTTCGGCCAAAAAAAAAAATGACAGTGTTACCCCTTATGTTTTTTTTTTTTGGCCGAAATTTTGACCCCCTCCGATCTTCTTGAAACTCTGGATTCTGACAGAGGGCCACGAGACATCGACCAGCGCGCAAAAATGGAGGCTCTAGACCCTTCCAGAGCCGAGATATCGAAGGTCAAAATTTTGGCCAGAAAAAAAAACATAAGGGGTAACACTGTCATTTTTTATTTTGGCTGAAATTTTGACCTTCGATATCTCGGCTCTGGAAGGGTCTAGATCCTCCATTTTTGCGCGCTGGTCGATGTCTCGTGGCCCTCTGTCAGAATCCTGAGTTTCAAGAAGATCGGAGGGGGTCAAAATTTCGGCCAAAAAAAAAAAATTACAGTGTTACCCCTTATGTTTTTTTTTTTTGGCCGAAATTTTGACCCCCTCCGATCTTCTTGAAACTCTGGATTCTGACAGAGGGCCACGAGACATCGACCAGCGCGCAAAAATGGAGGCTCTAGACCCTTCCAGAGCCGAGATATCGAAGGTCAAAATTTCAGCCAAAATAAAAAATGACAGTGTTACTCCTTATGTTTTTTTTTCCGGCCAAAATTTTGACCTTCGATATCTCGGCTCTGGAAGGGTCTAGAGCCTCCATTTTTGCGCGCTGGTCGATGTCTCGTGGCCCTCTGTCAGAATCCAGAGTTTCAAGAAGATCGGAGGGGGTCAAAATTTCGGCCAAAAAAAAAAATGACAGTGTTACCCCTTATGTTTTTTTTTTTTGGCCGAAATTTTGACCCCCTCCGATCTTCTTGAAACTCTGGATTCTGACAGAGGGCCACGAGACATCGACCAGCGCGCAAAAATGGAGGCTCTAGACCCTTCCAGAGCCGAGATATCGAAGGTCAAAATTTCAGCCAAAATAAAAAATGACAGTGTTACCCCTTATGTTTTTTTTTTCCGGCAAAAATTTTGACCTTCGATATCTCGGCTCTGGAAGGGTCTAGAGCCTCCATTTTTGCGCGCTGGTCGATGTCTCGTGGCCCTCTGTCAGAATCCTGAGTTTCAAGAAGATCGGAGGGGGTCAAAATTTCGGCCAAAAAAAAAAAACATAAGGGGTAACACTGTCATTTTTTTTTTTTGGCCGAAATTTTGACCCCCTCCGATCTTCTTGAAACTCAGGATTCTGACAGAGGGCCACGAGACATCGACCAGCGCGCAAAAATGGAGGCTCTAGACCCTTCCAGAGCCGAGATATCGAAGGTCAAAATTTCAGCCAAAATAAAAAATGACAGTGTTACCCCTTATGTTTTTTTTTCCGGCCAAAATTTTGACCTTCGATATCTCGGCTCTGGAAGGGTCTAGAGCCTCCATTTTTGCGCGCTGGTCGATGTCTCGTGGCCCTCTGTCAGAATCCAGAGTTTCAAGAAGATCGGAGGGGGTCAAAATTTCGGCCAAAAAAAAAAAACATAAGGGGTAACACTGTCATTTTTTTTTTTGGCCGAAATTTTGACCCCCTCCGATCTTCTTGAAACTCTGGATTCTGACAGAGGGCCACGAGACATCGACCAGCGCGCAAAAATGGAGGCTCTAGACCCTTCCAGAGCCGAGATATCGAAGGTCAAAATTTTGGCCGGAAAAAAAAACATAAGGGGTAACACTGTCATTTTTTATTTTGGCTGAAATTTTGACCTTCGATATCTCGGCTCTGGAAGGGTCTAGAGCCTCCATTTTTGCGCGCTGGTCGATGTCTCGTGGCCCTCTGTCAGAATCCAGAGTTTCAAGAAGATCGGAGGGGGTCAAAATTTCGGCCAAAAAAAAAAAAACATAAGGGGTAACACTGTCATTTTTTTTTTTGGCCGAAATTTTGACCCCCTCCGATCTTCTTGAAACTCTGGATTCTGATAGAGGGCCACGAGACATCGACCAGCGCGCAAAAATGGAGGCTCTAGACCCTTCCAGAGCCGAGATATCGAAGGTCAAAATTTTGGCCGGAAAAAAAAACATAAGGGGTAACACTGTCATTTTTTATTTTGGCTGAAATTTTGACCTTCGATATCTCGGCTCTGGAAGGGTCTAGAGCCTCCATTTTTGCGCGCTGGTCGATGTCTCGTGGCCCTCTGTCAGAATCCAGAGTTTCAAGAAGATCGGAGGGGGTCAAAATTTCGGCCAAAAAAAAAAAACATAAGGGGTAACACTGTCATTTTTTTTTTTGGCCGAAATTTTGACCCCCTCCGATCTTCTTGAAACTCAGGATTCTGACAGAGGGCCACGAGACATCGACCAGCGCGCAAAAATGGAGGCTCTAGACCCTTCCAGAGCCGAGATATCGAAGGTCAAAATTTCAGCCAAAATAAAAAATGACAGTGTTACCCCTTATGTTTTTTTTTCTGGCCAAAATTTTGACCTTCGATATCTCGGCTCTGGAAGGGTCTAGAGCCTCCATTTTTGCGCGCTGGTCGATGTCTCGTGGCCCTCTGTCAGAATCCAGAGTTTCAAGAAGATCGGAGGGGGTCAAAATTTCGGCCAAAAAAAAAAAACATAAGGGGTAACACTGTCATTTTTTTTTTTTGGCCGAAATTTTGACCCCCTCCGATCTTCTTGAAACTCTGGATTCTGACAGAGGGCCACGAGACATCGACCAGCGCGCAAAAATGGAGGCTCTAGACCCTTCCAGAGCCGAGATATCGAAGGTCAAAATTTTGGCCGAAAAAAAAAACATAAGGGGTAACACTGTCATTTTTTATTTTGGCTGAAATTTTGACCTTCGATATCTCGGCTCTGGAAGGGTCTAGAGCCTCCATTTTTGCGCGCTGGTCGATGTCTCGTGGCCCTCTGTCAGAATCCAGAGTTTCAAGAAGATCGGAGGGGGTCAAAATTTCGGCCAAAAAAAAAAAACATAAGGGGTAACACTGTCATTTTTTTTTTTTGGCCGAAATTTTGACCCCCTCCGATCTTCTTGAAACTCTGGATTCTGACAGAGGGCCACGAGACATCGACCAGCGCGCAAAAATGGAGGCTCTAGACCCTTCCAGAGCCGAGATATCGAAGGTCAAAATTTCAGCCAAAATAAAAAATGACAGTGTTACCCCTTATGTTTTTTTTTCTGGCCAAAATTTTGACCTTCGATATCTCGGCTCTGGAAGGGTCTAGAGCCTCCATTTTTGCGCGCTGGTCGATGTCTCGTGGCCCTCTGTCAGAATCCAGAGTTTCAAGAAGATCGGAGGGGGTCAAAATTTCGGCCAAAAAAAAAAAACATAAGGGGTAACACTGTCATTTTTTTTTTTGGCCGAAATTTTGACCCCCTCCGATCTTCTTGAAACTCTGGATTCTGACAGAGGGCCACGAGACATCGACCAGCGCGCAAAAATGGAGGCTCTAGACCCTTCCAGAGCCGAGATATCGAAGGTCAAAATTTTGGCCGAAAAAAAAAACATAAGGGGTAACACTGTCATTTTTTATTTTGGCTGAAATTTTGACCTTCGATATCTCGGCTCTGGAAGGGTCTAGAGCCTCCATTTTTGCGCGCTGGTCGATGTCTCGTGGCCCTCTGTCAGAATCCAGAGTTTCAAGAAGATCGGAGGGGGTCAAAATTTCGGCCAAAAAAAAAAAACATAAGGGGTAACACTGTCATTTTTTTTTTTGGCCGAAATTTTGACCCCCTCCGATCTTCTTGAAACTCTGGATTCTGACAGAGGGCCACGAGACATCGACCAGCGCGCAAAAATGGAGGCTCTAGACCCTTCCAGAGCCGAGATATCGAAGGTCAAAATTTTGGCCGGAAAAAAAAACATAAGGGGTAACACTCTCATTTTTTATTTTGGCTGAAATTTTGACCTTCGATATCTCGGCTCTGGAAGGGTCTAGAGCCTCCATTTTTGCGCGCTGGTCGATGTCTCGTGGCCCTCTGTCAGAATCCAGAGTTTCAAGAAGATCGGAGGGGGTCAAAATTTCGGCCAAAAAAAAAAAACATAAGGGGTAACACTGTCATTTTTTTTTTTGGCCGAAATTTTGACCCCCTCCGATCTTCTTGAAACTCTGGATTCTGATAGAGGGCCACGAGACATCGACCAGCGCGCAAAAATGGAGGCTCTAGACCCTTCCAGAGCCGAGATATCGAAGGTCAAAATTTTGGCCGGAAAAAAAAACATAAGGGGTAACACTGTCATTTTTTATTTTGGCTGAAATTTTGACCTTCGATATCTCGGCTCTGGAAGGGTCTAGAGCCTCCATTTTTGCGCGCTGGTCGATGTCTCGTGGCCCTCTGTCAGAATCCAGAGTTTCAAGAAGATCGGAGGGGGTCAAAATTTCGGCCAAAAAAAAAAAACATAAGGGGTAACACTGTCATTTTTTTTTTTGGCCGAAATTTTGACCCCCTCCGATCTTCTTGAAACTCTGGATTCTGACAGAGGGCCACGAGACATCGACCAGCGCGCAAAAATGGAGGCTCTAGACCCTTCCAGAGCCGAGATATCGAAGGTCAAAATTTCAGCCAAAATAAAAAATGACAGTGTTACCCCTTATGTTTTTTTTTCTGGCCAAAATTTTGACCTTCGATATCTCGGCTCTGGAAGGGTCTAGAGCCTCCATTTTTGCGCGCTGGTCGATGTCTCGTGGCCCTCTGTCAGAATCCAGAGTTTCAAGAAGATCGGAGGGGGTCAAAATTTCGGCCAAAAAAAAAAAACATAAGGGGTAACACTGTCATTTTTTTTTTTGGCCGAAATTTTGACCCCCTCCGATCTTCTTGAAACTCTGGATTCTGATAGAGGGCCACGAGACATCGACCAGCGCGCAAAAATGGAGGCTCTAGACCCTTCCAGAGCCGAGATATCGAAGGTCAAAATTTTGGCCGGAAAAAAAAACATAAGGGGTAACACTGTCATTTTTTATTTTGGCTGAAATTTTGACCTTCGATATCTCGGCTCTGGAAGGGTCTAGAGCCTCCATTTTTGCGCGCTGGTCGATGTCTCGTGGCCCTCTGTCAGAATCCAGAGTTTCAAGAAGATCGGAGGGGGTCAAAATTTCGGCCAAAAAAAAAAAACATAAGGGGTAACACTGTCATTTTTTTTTTTGGCCGAAATTTTGACCCCCTCCGATCTTCTTGTAACTCAGGATTCTGACAGAGGGCCACGAGACATCGACCAGCGCGCAAAAATGGAGGCTCTAGACCCTTCCAGAGCCGAGATATCGAAGGTCAAAATTTCAGCCAAAATAAAAAATGACAGTGTTACCCCTTATGTTTTTTTTTCTGGCCAAAATTTTGACCTTCGATATCTCGGCTCTGGAAGGGTCTAGAGCCTCCATTTTTGCGCGCTGGTCGATGTCTCGTGGCCCTCTGTCAGAATCCAGAGTTTCAAGAAGATCGGAGGGGGTCAAAATTTCGGCCAAAAAAAAAAAACATAAGGGGTAACACTGTCATTTTTTTTTTTGGCCGAAATTTTGACCCCCTCCGATCTTCTTGAAACTCTGGATTCTGACAGAGGGCCACGAGACATCGACCAGCGCGCAAAAATGGAGGCTCTAGACCCTTCCAGAGCCGAGATATCGAAGGTCAAAATTTTGGCCGAAAAAAAAAACATAAGGGGTAACACTGTCATTTTTTATTTTGGCTGAAATTTTGACCTTCGATATCTCGGCTCTGGAAGGGTCTAGAGCCTCCATTTTTGCGCGCTGGTCGATGTCTCGTGGCCCTCTGTCAGAATCCAGAGTTTCAAGAAGATCGGAGGGGGTCAAAATTTCGGCCAAAAAAAAAAAACATAAGGGGTAACACTGTCATTTTTTTTTTTGGCCGAAATTTTGACCCCCTCCGATCTTCTTGAAACTCTGGATTCTGACAGAGGGCCACGAGACATCGACCAGCGCGCAAAAATGGAGGCTCTAGACCCTTCCAGAGCCGAGATATCGAAGGTCAAAATTTCAGCCAAAATAAAAAATGACAGTGTTACCCCTTATGTTTTTTTTTCTGGCCAAAATTTTGACCTTCGATATCTCGGCTCTGGAAGGGTCTAGAGCCTCCATTTTTGCGCGCTGGTCGATGTCTCGTGGCCCTCTGTCAGAATCCAGAGTTTCAAGAAGATCGGAGGGGGTCAAAATTTCGGCCAAAAAAAAAAACATAAGGGGTAACACTGTCATTTTTTTTTTGGCCGAAATTTTGACCCCCTCCGATCTTCTTGAAACTCTGGATTCTGACAGAGGGCCACGAGACATCGACCAGCGCGCAAAAATGGAGGCTCTAGACCCTTCCAGAGCCGAGATATCGAAGGTCAAAATTTTGGCCGAAAAAAAAAACATAAGGGGTAACACTGTCATTTTTTATTTTGGCTGAAATTTTGACCTTCGATATCTCGGCTCTGGAAGGGTCTAGAGCCTCCATTTTTGCGCGCTGGTCGATGTCTCGTGGCCCTCTGTCAGAATCCAGAGTTTCAAGAAGATCGGAGGGGGTCAAAATTTCGGCCAAAAAAAAAAAACATAAGGGGTAACACTGTCATTTTTTTTTTTGGCCGAAATTTTGACCCCCTCCGATCTTCTTGAAACTCTGGATTCTGACAGAGGGCCACGAGACATCGACCAGCGCGCAAAAATGGAGGCTCTAGACCCTTCCAGAGCCGAGATATCGAAGGTCAAAATTTTGGCCGGAAAAAAAAACATAAGGGGTAACACTGTCATTTTTTATTTTGGCTGAAATTTTGACCTTCGATATCTCGGCTCTGGAAGGGTCTAGAGCCTCCATTTTTGCGCGCTGGTCGATGTCTCGTGGCCCTCTGTCAGAATCCAGAGTTTCAAGAAGATCGGAGGGGGTCAAAATTTCGGCCAAAAAAAAAAAACATAAGGGGTAACACTGTCATTTTTTTTTTTGGCCGAAATTTTGACCCCCTCCGATCTTCTTGAAACTCTGGATTCTGATAGAGGGCCACGAGACATCGACCAGCGCGCAAAAATGGAGGCTCTAGACCCTTCCAGAGCCGAGATATCGAAGGTCAAAATTTTGGCCGGAAAAAAAAACATAAGGGGTAACACTGTCATTTTTTATTTTGGCTGAAATTTTGACCTTCGATATCTCGGCTCTGGAAGGGTCTAGAGCCTCCATTTTTGCGCGCTGGTCGATGTCTCGTGGCCCTCTGTCAGAATCCAGAGTTTCAAGAAGATCGGAGGGGGTCAAAATTTCGGCCAAAAAAAAAAAACATAAGGGGTAACACTGTCATTTTTTTTTTTGGCCGAAATTTTGACCCCCTCCGATCTTCTTGAAACTCTGGATTCTGACAGAGGGCCACGAGACATCGACCAGCGCGCAAAAATGGAGGCTCTAGACCCTTCCAGAGCCGAGATATCGAAGGTCAAAATTTTGGCCGAAAAAAAAAACATAAGGGGTAACACTGTCATTTTTTATTTTGGCTGAAATTTTGACCTTCGATATCTCGGCTCTGGAAGGGTCTAGAGCCTCCATTTTTGCGCGCTGGTCGATGTCTCGTGGCCCTCTGTCAGAATCCAGAGTTTCAAGAAGATCGGAGGGGGTCAAAATTTCGGCCAAAAAAAAAAAACATAAGGGGTAACACTGTCATTTTTTTTTTTGGCCGAAATTTTGACCCCCTCCGATCTTCTTGAAACTCTGGATTCTGACAGAGGGCCACGAGACATCGACCAGCGCGCAAAAATGGAGGCTCTAGACCCTTCCAGAGCCGAGATATCGAAGGTCAAAATTTCAGCCAAAATAAAAAATGACAGTGTTACCCCTTATGTTTTTTTTTCTGGCCAAAATTTTGACCTTCGATATCTCGGCTCTGGAAGGGTCTAGAGCCTCCATTTTTGCGCGCTGGTCGATGTCTCGTGGCCCTCTGTCAGAATCCAGAGTTTCAAGAAGATCGGAGGGGGTCAAAATTTCGGCCAAAAAAAAAAAACATAAGGGGTAACACTGTCATTTTTTTTTTTGGCCGAAATTTTGACCCCCTCCGATCTTCTTGAAACTCTGGATTCTGACAGAGGGCCACGAGACATCGACCAGCGCGCAAAAATGGAGGCTCTAGACCCTTCCAGAGCCGAGATATCGAAGGTCAAAATTTTGGCCGAAAAAAAAAACATAAGGGGTAACACTGTCATTTTTTATTTTGGCTGAAATTTTGACCTTCGATTTCTCGGCTCTGGAAGGGTCTAGAGCCTCCATTTTTGCGCGCTGGTCGATGTCTCGTGGCCCTCTGTCAGAATCCAGAGTTTCAAGAAGATCGGAGGGGGTCAAAATTTCGGCCAAAAAAAAAAAACATAAGGGGTAACACTGTCATTTTTTTTTTTGGCCGAAATTTTGACCCCCTCCGATCTTCTTGAAACTCAGGATTCTGACAGAGGGCCACGAGACATCGACCAGCGCGCAAAAATGGAGGCTCTAGACCCTTCCAGAGCCGAGATATCGAAGGTCAAAATTTTGGCCGGAAAAAAAAACATAAGGGGTAACACTGTCATTTTTTATTTTGGCTGAAAATTTGACCTTCGATATCTCGGCTCTGGAAGGGTCTAGAGCCTCCATTTTTGCGCGCTGGTCGATGTCTCGTGGCCCTCTGTCAGAATCCAGAGTTTCAAGAAGATCGGAGGGGGTCAAAATTTCGGCAAAAAAAAAAAAAACATAAGGGGTAACACTGTCATTTTTTTTTTTTGGCCGAAATTTTGGCCCCCTCCGATCTTCTTGAAACTCTGGATTCTGACAGAGGGCCACGAGACATCGACCAGCGCGCAAAAATGGAGGCTCTAGACCCTTCCAGAGCCGAGATATCGAAGGTCAAAATTTTGGCCGGAAAAAAAAAACATAAGGGGTAACACTGTCATTTTTTATTTTGGCTGAAATTTTGACCTTCGATATCTCGGCTCTGGAAGGGTCTAGAGCCTCCATTTTTGCGCGCTGGTCGATGTCTCGTGGCCCTCTGTCAGAATCCAGAGTTTCAAGAAGATCGGAGGGGGTCAAAATTTCGGCCAAAAAAAAAAAACATAAGGGGTAACACTGTCATTTTTTTTTTTGGCCGAAATTTTGACCCCCTCCGATCTTCTTGAAACTCAGGATTCTGACAGAGGGCCACGAGACATCGACCAGCGCGCAAAAATGGAGGCTCTAGACCCTTCCAGAGCCGAGATATCGAAGGTCAAAATTTCAGCCAAAATAAAAAATGACAGTGTTACCCCTTATGTTTTTTTTTCCGGCTAAAATTTTGACCTTCGATATCTCGGCTCTGGAAGGGTCTAGAGCCTCCATTTTTGCGCGCTGGTCGATGTCTCGTGGCCCTCTGTCAGAATCCAGAGTTTCAAGAAGATCGGAGGGGGTCAAAATTTCGGCCAAAAAAAAAAATGACAGTGTTACCCCTTATGTTTTTTTTTTTTGGCCGAAATTTTGACCCCCTCCGATCTTCTTGAAACTCTGGATTCTGACAGAGGGCCACGAGACATCGACCAGCGCGCAAAAATGGAGGCTCTAGACCCTTCCAGAGCCGAGATATCGAAGGTCAAAATTTCAGCCAAAATAAAAAATGACAGTGTTACCCCTTATGTTTTTTTTTCTGGCCAAAATTTTGACCTTCGATATCTCGGCTCTGGAAGGGTCTAGAGCCTCCATTTTTGCGCGCTGGTCGATGTCTCGTGGCCCTCTGTCAGAATCCAGAGTTTCAAGAAGATCGGAGGGGGTCAAAATTTCGGCCAAAAAAAAAAAACATAAGGGGTAACACTGTCATTTTTTTTTTTGGCCGAAATTTTGACCCCCTCCGATCTTCTTGAAACTCTGGATTCTGACAGAGGGCCACGAGACATCGACCAGCGCGCAAAAATGGAGGCTCTAGACCCTTCCAGAGCCGAGATATCGAAGGTCAAAATTTTGGCCGAAAAAAAAAACATAAGGGGTAACACTGTCATTTTTTATTTTGGCTGAAATTTTGACCTTCGATTTCTCGGCTCTGGAAGGGTCTAGAGCCTCCATTTTTGCGCGCTGGTCGATGTCTCGTGGCCCTCTGTCAGAATCCAGAGTTTCAAGAAGATCGGAGGGGGTCAAAATTTCGGCCAAAAAAAAAAAACATAAGGGGTAACACTGTCATTTTTTTTTTTGGCCGAAATTTTGACCCCCTCCGATCTTCTTGAAACTCAGGATTCTGACAGAGGGCCACGAGACATCGACCAGCGCGCAAAAATGGAGGCTCTAGACCCTTCCAGAGCCGAGATATCGAAGGTCAAAATTTTGGCCGGAAAAAAAAACATAAGGGGTAACACTGTCATTTTTTATTTTGGCTGAAAATTTGACCTTCGATATCTCGGCTCTGGAAGGGTCTAGAGCCTCCATTTTTGCGCGCTGGTCGATGTCTCGTGGCCCTCTGTCAGAATCCAGAGTTTCAAGAAGATCGGAGGGGGTCAAAATTTCGGCAAAAAAAAAAAAAACATAAGGGGTAACACTGTCATTTTTTTTTTTTGGCCGAAATTTTGGCCCCCTCCGATCTTCTTGAAACTCTGGATTCTGACAGAGGGCCACGAGACATCGACCAGCGCGCAAAAATGGAGGCTCTAGACCCTTCCAGAGCCGAGATATCGAAGGTCAAAATTTTGGCCGGAAAAAAAAAACATAAGGGGTAACACTGTCATTTTTTATTTTGGCTGAAATTTTGACCTTCGATATCTCGGCTCTGGAAGGGTCTAGAGCCTCCATTTTTGCGCGCTGGTCGATGTCTCGTGGCCCTCTGTCAGAATCCAGAGTTTCAAGAAGATCGGAGGGGGTCAAAATTTCGGCCAAAAAAAAAAAACATAAGGGGTAACACTGTCATTTTTTTTTTTGGCCGAAATTTTGACCCCCTCCGATCTTCTTGAAACTCAGGATTCTGACAGAGGGCCACGAGACATCGACCAGCGCGCAAAAATGGAGGCTCTAGACCCTTCCAGAGCCGAGATATCGAAGGTCAAAATTTCAGCCAAAATAAAAAATGACAGTGTTACCCCTTATGTTTTTTTTTCCGGCTAAAATTTTGACCTTCGATATCTCGGCTCTGGAAGGGTCTAGAGCCTCCATTTTTGCGCGCTGGTCGATGTCTCGTGGCCCTCTGTCAGAATCCAGAGTTTCAAGAAGATCGGAGGGGGTCAAAATTTCGGCCAAAAAAAAAAATGACAGTGTTACCCCTTATGTTTTTTTTTTTTGGCCGAAATTTTGACCCCCTCCGATCTTCTTGAAACTCTGGATTCTGACAGAGGGCCACGAGACATCGACCAGCGCGCAAAAATGGAGGCTCTAGACCCTTCCAGAGCCGAGATATCGAAGGTCAAAATTTTGGCCGGAAAAAAAAACATAAGGGGTAACACTGTCATTTTTTATTTTGGCTGAAATTTTGACCTTCGATATCTCGGCTCTGGAAGGGTCTAGAGCCTCCATTTTTGCACGCTGGTCGATGTCTCGTGGCCCTCTGTCAGAATCCAGAGTTTCAAGAAGATCGGAGGGGGTCAAAATTTCGGCCAAAAAAAAAAAACATAAGGGGTAACACTGTCATTTTTTTTTTTTGGCCGAAATTTTGACCCCCTCCGATCTTCTTGAAACTCAGGATTCTGACAGAGGGCCACGAGACATCGACCAGCGCGCAAAAATGGAGGCTCTAGACCCTTCCAGAGCCGAGATATCGAAGGTCAAAATTTTGGCCGGAAAAAAAAACATAAGGGGTAACACTGTCATTTTTTATTTTGGCTGAAATTTTGACCTTCGATATCTCGGCTCTGGAAGGGTCTAGAGCCTCCATTTTTGCGCGCTGGTCGATGTCTCGTGGCCCTCTGTCAGAATCCAGAGTTTCAAGAAGATCGGAGGGGGTCAAAATTTCGGCCAAAAAAAAAAAACATAAGGGGTAACACTGTCATTTTTTTTTTTGGCCGAAATTTTGACCCCCTCCGATCTTCTTGAAACTCTGGATTCTGACAGAGGGCCACGAGACATCGACCAGCGCGCAAAAATGGAGGCTCTAGACCCTTCCAGAGCCGAGATATCGAAGGTCAAAATTTTGGCCGGAAAAAAAAACATAAGGGGTAACACTGTCATTTTTTATTTTGGCTGAAATTTTGACCTTCGATATCTCGGCTCTGGAAGGGTCTAGAGCCTCCATTTTTGCGCGCTGGTCGATGTCTCGTGGCCCTCTGTCAGAATCCAGAGTTTCAAGAAGATCGGAGGGGGTCAAAATTTCGGCCAAAAAAAAAAAAACATAAGGGGTAACACTGTCATTTTTTTTTTTTTGGCCGAAATTTTGACCCCCTCCGATCTTCTTGAAACTCAGGATTCTGACAGAGGGCCACGAGACATCGACCAGCGCGCAAAAATGGAGGCTCTAGACCCTTCCAGAGCCGAGATATCGAAGGTCAAAATTTCAGCCAAAATAAAAAATGACAGTGTTACCCCTTATGTTTTTTTTTCCGGCCAAAATTTTGACCTTCGATATCTCGGCTCTGGAAGGGTCTAGAGCCTCCATTTTTGCGCGCTGGTCGATGTCTCGTGGCCCTCTGTCAGAATCCAGAGTTTCAAGAAGATCGGAGGGGGTCAAAATTTCGGCCAAAAAAAAAATGACAGTGTTACCCCTTATGTTTTTTTTTTTTGGCCGAAATTTTGACCCCCTCCGATCTTCTTGAAACTCTGGATTCTGACAGAGGGCCACGAGACATCGACCAGCGCGCAAAAATGGAGGCTCTAGACCCTTCCAGAGCCGAGATATCGAAGGTCAAAATTTTGGCCGGAAAAAAAAACATAAGGGGTAACACTGTCATTTTTTATTTTGGCTGAAATTTTGACCTTCGATATCTCGGCTCTGGAAGGGTCTAGAGCCTCCATTTTTGCGCGCTGGTCGATGTCTCGTGGCCCTCTGTCAGAATCCAGAGTTTCAAGAAGATCGGAGGGGGTCAAAATTTCGGCCAAAAAAAAAAACATAAGGGGTAACACTGTCATTTTTTTTTTTTGGCCGAAATTTTGACCCCCTCCGATCTTCTTGAAACTCAGGATTCTGACAGAGGGCCACGAGACATCGACCAGCGCGCAAAAATGGAGGCTCTAGACCCTTCCAGAGCCGAGATATCGAAGGTCAAAATTTCAGCCAAAATAAAAAATGACAGTGTTACCCCTTATGTTTTTTTTTCTGGCCAAAATTTTGACCTTCGATATCTCGGCTCTGGAAGGGTCTAGAGCCTCCATTTTTGCGCGCTGGTCGATGTCTCGTGGCCATCTGTCAGAATCCAGAGTTTCAAGAAGATCGGAGGGGGTCAAAATTTCGGCCAAAAAAAAAAAATGACAGTGTTACCCCTTATGTTTTTTTTTTTTGGCCGAAATTTTGACCCCCTCCGATCTTCTTGAAACTCTGGATTCTGACAGAGGGCCACGAGACATCGACCAGCGCGCAAAAATGGAGGCTCTAGACCCTTCCAGAGCCGAGATATCGAAGGTCAAAATTTCAGCCAAAATAAAAAATGACAGTGTTACCCCTTATGTTTTTTTTTCCGGCCAAAATTTTGACCTTCGATATCTCGGCTCTGGAAGGGTCTAGAGCCTCCATTTTTGCGCGCTGGTCGATGTCTCGTGGCCCTCTGTCAGAATCCTGAGTTTCAAGAAGATCGGAGGGGGTCAAAATTTCGGCCAAAAAAAAAAATGACAGTGTTACCCCTTATGTTTTTTTTTTTTGGCCGAAATTTTGACCCCCTCCGATCTTCTTGAAACTCTGGATTCTGACAGAGGGCCACGAGACATCGACCAGCGCGCAAAAATGGAGGCTCTAGACCCTTCCAGAGCCGAGATATCGAAGGTCAAAATTTCAGCCAAAATAAAAAATGACAGTGTTACCCCTTATGTTTTTTTTTCTGGCCAAAATTTTGACCTTCGATATCTCGGCTCTGGAAGGGTCTAGAGCCTCCATTTTTGCGCGCTGGTCGATGTCTCGTGGCCCTCTGTCAGAATCCAGAGTTTCAAGAAGATCGGAGGGGGTCAAAATTTCGGCCAAAAAAAAAAAACATAAGGGGTAACACTGTCATTTTTTTTTTTGGCCGAAATTTTGACCCCCTCCGATCTTCTTGAAACTCTGGATTCTGACAGAGGGCCACGAGACATCGACCAGCGCGCAAAAATGGAGGCTCTAGACCCTTCCAGAGCCGAGATATCGAAGGTCAAAATTTTGGCCGGAAAAAAAAACATAAGGGGTAACACTGTCATTTTTTATTTTGGCTGAAATTTTGACCTTCGATATCTCGGCTCTGGAAGGGTCTAGAGCCTCCATTTTTGCGCGCTGGTCGATGTCTCGTGGCCCTCTGTCAGAATCCAGAGTTTCAAGAAGATCGGAGGGGGTCAAAATTTCGGCCAAAAAAAAAAAACATAAGGGGTAACACTGTCATTTTTTTTTTTGGCCGAAATTTTGACCCCCTCCGATCTTCTTGAAACTCTGGATTCTGACAGAGGGCCACGAGACATCGACCAGCGCGCAAAAATGGAGGCTCTAGACCCTTCCAGAGCCGAGATATCGAAGGTCAAAATTTTGGCCGGAAAAAAAAAACATAAGGGGTAACACTGTCATTTTTTATTTTGGCTGAAATTTTGACCTTCGATATCTCGGCTCTGGAAGGGTCTAGAGCCTCCATTTTTGCGCGCTGGTCGATGTCTCGTGGCCCTCTGTCAGAATCCAGAGTTTCAAGAAGATCGGAGGGGGTCAAAATTTCGGCCAAAAAAAAAAAACATAAGGGGTAACAATGTCATTTTTTTTTTTGGCCGAAATTTTGACCCCCTCCGATCTTCTTGAAACTCTGGATTCTGACAGAGGGCCACGAGACATCGACCAGCGCGCAAAAATGGAGGCTCTAGACCCTTCCAGAGCCGAGATATCGAAGGTCAAAATTTTGGCCGGAAAAAAAAACATAAGGGGTAACACTGTCATTTTTTATTTTGGCTGAAATTTTGACCTTCGATATCTCGGCTCTGGAAGGGTCTAGAGCCTCCATTTTTGCGCGCTGGTCGATGTCTCGTGGCCCTCTGTCAGAATCCAGAGTTTCAAGAAGATCGGAGGGGGTCAAAATTTCGGCCAAAAAAAAAAAAACATAAGGGGTAACACTGTCATTTTTTTTTTGGCCGAAATTTTGACCCCCTCCGATCTTCTTGAAACTCTGGATTCTGACAGAGGGCCACGAGACATCGACCAGCGCGCAAAAATGGAGGCTCTAGACCCTTCCAGAGCCAAGATATCGAAGGTCAAAATTTTGGCTGGAAAAAAAAACATAAGGGGTAACACTGTCATTTTTTATTTTGGCTGAAATTTTGACCTTCGATATCTCGGCTCTGGAAGGGTCTAGAGCCTCCATTTTTGCGCGCTGGTCGATGTCTCGTGGCCCTCTGTCAGAATCCAGAGTTTCAAGAAGATCGGAGGGGGTCAAAATTTCGGCCAAAAAAAAAAAACATAAGGGGTAACACTGTCATTTTTTTTTTTGGCCGAAATTTTGACCCCCTCCGATCTTCTTGAAACTCTGGATTCTGACAGAGGGCCACGAGACATCGACCAGCGCGCAAAAATGGAGGCTCTAGACCCTTCCAGAGCCGAGATATCGAAGGTCAAAATTTTGGCCGGAAAAAAAAACATAAGGGGTAACACTGTCATTTTTTATTTTGGCTGAAATTTTGACCTTCGATATCTCGGCTCTGGAAGGGTCTAGAGCCTCCATTTTTGCGCGCTGGTCGATGTCTCGTGGCCCTCTGTCAGAATCCAGAGTTTCAAGAAGATCGGAGGGGGTCAAAATTTCGGCCAAAAAAAAAAAACATAAGGGGTAACACTGTCATTTTTTTTTTTGGCCGAAATTTTGACCCCCTCCGATCTTCTTGAAACTCAGGATTCTGACAGAGGGCCACGAGACATCGACCAGCGCGCAAAAATGGAGGCTCTAGACCCTTCCAGAGCCGAGATATCGAAGGTCAAAATTTCAGCCAAAATAAAAAATGACAGTGTTACCCCTTATGTTTTTTTTTCCGGCCAAAATTTTGACCTTCGATATCTCGGCTCTGGAAGGGTCTAGAGCCTCCATTTTTGCGCGCTGGTCGATGTCTCGTGGCCCTCTGTCAGAATCCAGAGTTTCAAGAAGATCGGAGGGGGTCAAAATTTCGGCCAAAAAAAAAAATGACAGTGTTACCCCTTATGGTTTTTTTTTTTGGCCGAAATTTTGACCCCCTCCGATCTTCTTGAAACTCTGGATTCTGACAGAGGGCCACGAGACATCGACCAGCGCGCAAAAATGGAGGCTCTAGACCCTTCCAGAGCCGAGATATCGAAGGTCAAAATTTTGGCCGGAAAAAAAAACATAAGGGGTAACACTGTCATTTTTTATTTTGGCTGAAATTTTGACCTTCGATATCTCGGCTCTGGAAGGGTCTAGAGCCTCCATTTTTGCGCGCTGGTCGATGTCTCGTGGCCCTCTGTCAGAATCCAGAGTTTCAAGAAGATCGGAGGGGGTCAAAATTTCGGCCAAACAAAAAAAAACATAAGGGGTAACACTGTCATTTTTTTTTTTTGGCCGAAATTTTGACCCCCTCCGATCTTCTTGAAACTCAGGATTCTGACAGAGGGCCACGAGACATCGACCAGCGCGCAAAAATGGAGGCTCTAGACCCTTCCAGAGCCGAGATATCGAAGGTCAAAATTTTGGCCGGAAAAAAAACATAAGGGGTAACACTGTCATTTTTTATTTTGGCTGAAATTTTGACCTTCGATATCTCGGCTCTGGAAGGGTCTAGAGCCTCCATTTTTGCGCGCTGGTCGATGTCTCGTGGCCCTCTGTCAGAATCCAGAGTTTCAAGAAGATCGGAGGGGGTCAAAATTTCGGCCAAAAAAAAAAAACATAAGGGGTAACACTGTCATTTTTTTTTTTGGCCGAAATTTTGACCCCCTCCGATCTTCTTGAAACTCTGGATTCTGACAGAGGGCCACGAGACATCGACCAGCGCGCAAAAATGGAGGCTCTAGACCCTTCCAGAGCCGAGATATCGAAGGTCAAAATTTTGGCCGGAAAAAAAAACATAAGGGGTAACACTGTCATTTTTTATTTTGGCTGAAATTTTGACCTTCGATATCTCGGCTCTGGAAGGGTCTAGAGCCTCCATTTTTGCGCGCTGGTCGATGTCTCGTGGCCCTCTGTCAGAATCCAGAGTTTCAAGAAGATCGGAGGGGGTCAAAATTTCGGCCAAAAAAAAAAAACATAAGGGGTAACACTGTCATTTTTTTTTGGGCCGAAATTTTGACCCCCTCCGATCTTCTTGAAACTCAGGATTCTGACAGAGGGCCACGAGACATCGACCAGCGCGCAAAAATGGAGGCTCTAGACCCTTCCAGAGCCGAGATATCGAAGGTCAAAATTTTGGCCAGAAAAAAAAACATAAGGGGTAACACTGTCATTTTTTATTTTGGCTGAAATTTTGACCTTCGATATCTCGGCTCTGGAAGGGTCTAGAGCCTCCATTTTTGCGCGCTGGTCGATGTCTCGTGGCCCTCTGTCAGAATCCTGAGTTTCAAGAAGATCGGAGGGGGTCAAAATTTCGGCCAAAAAAAAAAATGACAGTGTTACCCCTTATGTTTTTTTTTTTGGCCGAAATTTTGACCCCCTCCGATCTTCTTGAAACTCTGGATTCTGACAGAGGGCCACGAGACATCGACCAGCGCGCAAAAATGGAGGCTCTAGACCCTTCCAGAGCCGAGATATCGAAGGTCAAAATTTCAGCCAAAATAAAAAATGACAGTGTTACCCCTTATGTTTTTTTTTCCGGCCAAAATTTTGACCTTCGATATCTCGGCTCTGGAAGGGTCTAGAGCCTCCATTTTTGCGCGCTGGTCGATGTCTCGTGGCCCTCTGTCAGAATCCAGAGTTTCAAGAAGATCGGAGGGGGTCAAAATTTCGGCCAAAAAAAAAAATGACAGTGTTACCCCTTATGTTTTTTTTTTTTGGCCGAAATTTTGACCCCCTCCGATCTTCTTGAAACTCTGGATTCTGACAGAGGGCCACGAGACATCGACCAGCGCGCAAAAATGGAGGCTCTAGACCCTTCCAGAGCCGAGATATCGAAGGTCAAAATTTCAGCCAAAATAAAAAATGACAGTGTTACCCCTTATGTTTTTTTTTCCGGCCAAAATTTTGACCTTCGATATCTCGGCTCTGGAAGGGTCTAGAGCCTCCATTTTTGCGCGCTGGTCGATGTCTCGTGGCCCTCTGTCAGAATCCAGAGTTTCAAGAAGATCGGAGGGGGTCAAAATTTCGGCCAAAAAAAAAAATGACAGTGTTACCCCTTATGTTTTTTTTTTTTGGCCGAAATTTTGACCCCCTCCGATCTTCTTGAAACTCTGGATTCTGACAGAGGGCCACGAGACATCGACCAGCGCGCAAAAATGGAGGCTCTAGACCCTTCCAGAGCCGAGATATCGAAGGTCAAAATTTTGGCCAGAAAAAAAAACATAAGGGGTAACACTGTCATTTTTTATTTTGGCTGAAATTTTGACCTTCGATATCTCGGCTCTGGAAGGGTCTAGAGCCTCCATTTTTGCGCGCTGGTCGATGTCTCGTGGCCCTCTGTCAGAATCCTGAGTTTCAAGAAGATCGGAGGGGGTCAAAATTTCGGCCAAAAAAAAAAAATGACAGTGTTACCCCTTATGTTTTTTTTTTTTGGCCGAAATTTTGACCCCCTCCGATCTTATTGAAACTCTGGATTCTGACAGAGGGCCACGAGACATCGACCAGCGCGCAAAAATGGAGGCACTAGACCCTTCCAGAGCCGAGATATCGAAGGTCAAAATTTCAGCCAAAATAAAAAATGACAGTGTTACCCCTTATGTTTTTTTTTCCGGCCAAAATTTTGACCTTCGATATCTCGGCTCTGGAAGGGTCTAGAGCCTCCATTTTTGCGCGCTGGTCGATGTCTCGTGGCCCTCTGTCAGAATCCAGAGTTTCAAGAAGATCGGAGGGGGTCAAAATTTCGGCCAAAAAAAAAAATGACAGTGTTACCCCTTATGTTTTTTTTTTTTGGCCGAAATTTTGACCCCCTCCGATCTTCTTGAAACTCTGGATTCTGACAGAGGGCCACGAGACATCGACCAGCGCGCAAAAATGGAGGCTCTAGACCCTTCCAGAGCCGAGATATCGAAGGTCAAAATTTCAGCCAAAATAAAAAATGACAGTGTTACCCCTTATGTTTTTTTTTCCGGCCAAAATTTTGACCTTCGATATCTCGGCTCTGGAAGGGTCTAGAGCCTCCATTTTTGCGCGCTGGTCGATGTCTCGTGGCCCTCTGTCAGAATCCAGAGTTTCAAGAAGATCGGAGGGGGTCAAAATTTCGGCCAAAAAAAAAAATGACAGTGTTACCCCTTATGTTTTTTTTTTTTGGCCAAAATTTTGACCCCCTCCGATCTTCTTGAAACTCTGGATTCTGACAGAGGGCCACGAGACATCGACCAGCGCGCAAAAATGGAGGCTCTAGACCCTTCCAGAGCCGAGATATCGAAGGTCAAAATTTTGGCCGGAAAAAAAAAACATAAGGGGTACCACTGTCATTTTTTATTTTGGCTGAAATTTTGACCTTCGATATCTCGGCTCTGGAAGGGTCTAGAGCCTCCATTTTTGCGCGCTGGTCGATGTCTCGTGGCCCTCTGTCAGAATCCAGAGTTTCAAGAAGATCGGAGGGGGTCAAAATTTCGGCCAAAAAAAAAAAACATAAGGGGTAACACTGTCATTTTTTTTTTGGCCGAAATTTTGACCCCCTCCGATCTTCTTGAAACTCTGGATTCTGACAGAGGGCCACGAGACATCGACCAGCGCGCAAAAATGGAGGCTCTAGACCCTTCCAGAGCCGAGATATCGAAGGTCAAAATTTTGGCCGGAAAAAAAAACATAAGGGGTAACACTGTCATTTTTTATTTTGGCTGAAATTTTGACCTTCGATATCTCGGCTCTGGAAGGGTCTAGAGCCTCCATTTTTGCGCGCTGGTCGATGTCTCGTGGCCCTCTGTCAGAATCCAGAGTTTCAAGAAGATCGGAGGGGGTCAAAATTTCGGCCAAAAAAAAAAAAACATAAGGGGTAACACTGTCATTTTTTTTTTGGCCGAAATTTTGACCCCCTCCGATCTTCTTGAAACTCTGGATTCTGACAGAGGGCCACGAGACATCGACCAGCGCGCAAAAATGGAGGCTCTAGACCCTTCCAGAGCCAAGATATCGAAGGTCAAAATTTTGGCTGGAAAAAAAAACATAAGGGGTAACACTGTCATTTTTTATTTTGGCTGAAATTTTGACCTTCGATATCTCGGCTCTGGAAGGGTCTAGAGCCTCCATTTTTGCGCGCTGGTCGATGTCTCGTGGCCCTCTGTCAGAATCCAGAGTTTCAAGAAGATCGGAGGGGGTCAAAATTTCGGCCAAAAAAAAAAAACATAAGGGGTAACACTGTCATTTTTTTTTTTGGCCGAAATTTTGACCCCCTCCGATCTTCTTGAAACTCTGGATTCTGACAGAGGGCCACGAGACATCGACCAGCGCGCAAAAATGGAGGCTCTAGACCCTTCCAGAGCCGAGATATCGAAGGTCAAAATTTTGGCCGGAAAAAAAAACATAAGGGGTAACACTGTCATTTTTTATTTTGGCTGAAATTTTGACCTTCGATATCTCGGCTCTGGAAGGGTCTAGAGCCTCCATTTTTGCGCGCTGGTCGATGTCTCGTGGCCCTCTGTCAGAATCCAGAGTTTCAAGAAGATCGGAGGGGGTCAAAATTTCGGCCAAAAAAAAAAAAACATAAGGGGTAACACTGTCATTTTTTTTTTTTGGCCGAAATTTTGACCCCCTCCGATCTTCTTGAAACTCTGGATTCTGACAGAGGGCCACGAGACATCGACCAGCGCGCAAAAATGGAGGCTCTAGACCCTTCCAGAGCCGAGATATCGAAGGTCAAAATTTTGGCCGGAAAAAAAAAACATAAGGGGTAACACTGTCATTTTTTATTTTGGCTGAAATTTTGACCTTCGATATCTCGGCTCTGGAAGGGTCTAGAGCCTCCATTTTTGCGCGCTGGTCGATGTCTCGTGGCCCTCTGTCAGAATCCAGAGTTTCAAGAAGATCGGAGGGGGTCAAAATTTCGGCCAAAAAAAAAAAACATAAGTGGTAACACTGTCATTTTTTTTTTTTGGCCGAAATTTTGACCCCCTCCGATCTTCTTGAAACTCTGGATTCTGACAGAGGGCCACGAGACATCGACCAGCGCGCAAAAATGGAGGCTCTAGACCCTTCCAGAGCCGAGATATCGAAGGTCAAAATTTTGGCTGGAAAAAAAAACATAAGGGGTAACACTGTCATTTTTTATTTTGGCTGAAATTTTGACCTTCGATATCTCGGCTCTGGAAGGGTCTAGAGCCTCCATTTTTGCGCGCTGGTCGATGTCTCGTGGCCCTCTGTCAGAATCCAGAGTTTCAAGAAGATCGGAGGGGGTCAAAATTTCGGCCAAAAAAAAAAACATAAGGGGTAACACTGTCATTTTTTTTTTGGCCGAAATTTTGACCCCCTCCGATCTTCTTGAAACTCTGGATTCTGACAGAGGGCCACGAGACATCGACCTGCGCGCAAAAATGGAGGCTCTAGACCCTTCCAGAGCCGAGATATCGAAGGTCAAAATTTTGGTCGGAAAAAAAAACATAAGGGGTAACACTGTCATTTTTTATTTTGGCTGAAATTTTGACCTTCGATATCTCGGCTCTGGAAGGGTCTAGAGCCTCCATTTTTGCGCGCTGGTCGATGTCTCGTGGCCCTCTGTCAGAATCCAGAGTTTCAAGAAGATCGGAGGGGGTCAAAATTTCGGCCAAAAAAAAAAAACATAAGGGGTAACACTGTCATTTTTTTTTTTTGGCCGAAATTTTGACCCCCTCCGATCTTCTTGAAACTCTGGATTCTGACAGAGGGCCACGAGACATCGACCAGCGCGCAAAAATGGAGGCTCTAGACCCTTCCAGAGCCGAGATATCGAAGGTCAAAATTTTGGCCAGAAAAAAAACATAAGGGGTAACACTGTCATTTTTTATTTTGGCTGAAATTTTGACCTTCGATATCTCGGCTCTGGAAGGGTCTAGAGCCTCCATTTTTGCGCGCTGGTCGATGTCTCGTGGCCCTCTGTCAGAATCCTGAGTTTCAAGAAGATCGGAGGGGGTCAAAATTTCGGCCAAAAAAAAAAAATGACAGTGTTACCCCTTATGTTTTTTTTTTTTTGGCCGAAATTTTGACCCCCTCCGATCTTCTTGAAACTCTGGATTCTGACGGAGGGCCACGAGACATCGACCAGCGCGCAAAAATGGAGGCTCTAGACCCTTCCAGAGCCGAGATATCGAAGGTCAAAATTTCAGCCAAAATAAAAAATGACAGTGTTACCCCTTATGTTTTTTTTTTCGGCCAAAATTTTGACCTTCGATATCTCGGCTCTGGAAGGGTCTAGAGCCTCCATTTTTGCGCGCTGGTCGATGTCTCGTGGCCCTCTGTCAGAATCCAGAGTTTCAAGAAGATCGGAGGGGGTCAAAATTTCGGCCAAAAAAAAAAATGACAGTGTTACCCCTTATGTTTTTTTTTTTTGGCCGAAATTTTGACCCCCTCCGATCTTCTTGAAACTCTGGATTCTGACAGAGGGCCACGAGACATCGACCAGCGCGCAAAAATGGAGGCTCTAGACCCTTCCAGAGCCGAGATATCGAAGGTCAAAATTTTGGCCAGAAAAAAAAACATAAGGGGTAACACTGTCATTTTTTATTTTGGCTGAAATTTTGACCTTCGATATCTCGGCTCTGGAAGGGTCTAGAGCCTCCATTTTTGCGCGCTGGTCGATGTCTCGTGGCCCTCTGTCAGAATCCTGAGTTTCAAGAAGATCGGAGGGGGTCAAAATTTCGGCCAAAAAAAAAAATGACAGTGTTACCCCTTATGTTTTTTTTTTTGGCCGAAATTTTGACCCCCTCCGATCTTCTTGAAACTCTGGATTCTGACAGAGGGCCACGAGACATCGACCAGCGCGCAAAAATGGAGGCTCTAGACCCTTCCAGAGCCGAGATATCGAAGGTCAAAATTTCAGCCAAAATAAAAAATGACAGTGTTACCCCTTATGTTTTTTTTTCCGGCCAAAATTTTGACCTTCGATATCTCGGCTCTGGAAGGGTCTAGAGCCTCCATTTTTGCGCGCTGGTCGATGTCTCGTGGCCCTCTGTCAGAATCCAGAGTTTCAAGAAGATCGGAGGGGGTCAAAATTTCGGCCAAAAAAAAAAATGACAGTGTTACCCCTTATGTTTTTTTTTTTTGGCCGAAATTTTGACCCCCTCCGATCTTCTTGAAACTCTGGATTCTGACAGAGGGCCACGAGACATCGACCAGCGCGCAAAAATGGAGGCTCTAGACCCTTCCAGAGCCGAGATATCGAAGGTCAAAATTTCAGCCAAAATAAAAAATGACAGTGTTACCCCTTATGTTTTTTTTTCCGGCCAAAATTTTGACCTTCGATATCTCGGCTCTGGAAGGGTCTAGAGCCTCCATTTTTGCGCGCTGGTCGATGTCTCGTGGCCCTCTGTCAGAATCCAGAGTTTCAAGAAGATCGGAGGGGGTCAAAATTTCGGCCAAAAAAAAAATGACAGTGTTACCCCTTATGTTTTTTTTTTTTGGCCGAAATTTTGACCCCCTCCGATCTTCTTGAAACTCTGGATTCTGACAGAGGGCCACGAGACATCGACCAGCGCGCAAAAATGGAGGCTCTAGACCCTTCCAGAGCCGAGATATCGAAGGTCAAAATTTTGGCCAGAAAAAAAAACATAAGGGGTAACACTGTCATTTTTTATTTTGGCTGAAATTTTGACCTTCGATATCTCGGCTCTGGAAGGGTCTAGAGCCTCCATTTTTGCGCGCTGGTCGATGTCTCGTGGCCCTCTGTCAGAATCCTGAGTTTCAAGAAGATCGGAGGGGGTCAAAATTTCGGCCAAAAAAAAAAAATGACAGTGTTACCCCTTATGTTTTTTTTTTTTGGCCGAAATTTTGACCCCCTCCGATCTTATTGAAACTCTGGATTCTGACAGAGGGCCACGAGACATCGACCAGCGCGCAAAAATGGAGGCACTAGACCCTTCCAGAGCCGAGATATCGAAGGTCAAAATTTCAGCCAAAATAAAAAATGACAGTGTTACCCCTTATGTTTTTTTTTCCGGCCAAAATTTTGACCTTCGATATCTCGGCTCTGGAAGGGTCTAGAGCCTCCATTTTTGCGCGCTGGTCGATGTCTCGTGGCCCTCTGTCAGAATCCAGAGTTTCAAGAAGATCGGAGGGGGTCAAAATTTCGGCCAAAAAAAAAAATGACAGTGTTACCCCTTATGTTTTTTTTTTTTGGCCGAAATTTTGACCCCCTCCGATCTTCTTGAAACTCTGGATTCTGACAGAGGGCCACGAGACATCGACCAGCGCGCAAAAATGGAGGCTCTAGACCCTTCCAGAGCCGAGATATCGAAGGTCAAAATTTCAGCCAAAATAAAAAATGACAGTGTTACCCCTTATGTTTTTTTTTCCGGCCAAAATTTTGACCTTCGATATCTCGGCTCTGGAAGGGTCTAGAGCCTCCATTTTTGCGCGCTGGTCGATGTCTCGTGGCCCTCTGTCAGAATCCAGAGTTTCAAGAAGATCGGAGGGGGTCAAAATTTCGGCCAAAAAAAAAAATGACAGTGTTACCCCTTATGTTTTTTTTTTTTGGCCAAAATTTTGACCCCCTCCGATCTTCTTGAAACTCTGGATTCTGACAGAGGGCCACGAGACATCGACCAGCGCGCAAAAATGGAGGCTCTAGACCCTTCCAGAGCCGAGATATCGAAGGTCAAAATTTTGGCCGGAAAAAAAAACATAAGGGGTAACACTGTCATTTTTTATTTTGGCTGAAATTTTGACCTTCGATATCTCGGCTCTGGAAGGGTCTAGAGCCTCCATTTTTGCGCGCTGGTCGATGTCTCGTGGCCCTCTGTCAGAATCCAGAGTTTCAAGAAGATCGGAGGGGGTCAAAATTTCGGCCAAAAAAAAAAAAACATAAGGGGTAACACTGTCATTTTTTTTTTGGCCGAAATTTTGACCCCCTCCGATCTTCTTGAAACTCTGGATTCTGACAGAGGGCCACGAGACATCGACCAGCGCGCAAAAATGGAGGCTCTAGACCCTTCCAGAGCCAAGATATCGAAGGTCAAAATTTTGGCTGGAAAAAAAAACATACGGGGTAACACTGTCATTTTTTATTTTGGCTGAAATTTTGACCTTCGATATCTCGGCTCTGGAAGGGTCTAGAGCCTCCATTTTTGCGCGCTGGTCGATGTCTCGTGGCCCTCTGTCAGAATCCAGAGTTTCAAGAAGATCGGAGGGGGTCAAAATTTCGGCCAAAAAAAAAAAACATAAGGGGTAACACTGTCATTTTTTTTTTTGGCCGAAATTTTGACCCCCTCCGATCTTCTTGAAACTCTGGATTCTGACAGAGGGCCACGAGACATCGACCAGCGCGCAAAAATGGAGGCTCTAGACCCTTCCAGAGCCGAGATATCGAAGGTCAAAATTTTGGCCGGAAAAAAAAACATAAGGGGTAACACTGTCATTTTTTATTTTGGCTGAAATTTTGACCTTCGATATCTCGGCTCTGGAAGGGTCTAGAGCCTCCATTTTTGCGCGCTGGTCGATGTCTCGTGGCCCTCTGTCAGAATCCAGAGTTTCAAGAAGATCGGAGGGGGTCAAAATTTCGGCCAAAAAAAAAAAACATAAGTGGTAACACTGTCATTTTTTTTTTTTGGCCGAAATTTTGACCCCCTCCGATCTTCTTGAAACTCTGGATTCTGACAGAGGGCCACGAGACATCGACCAGCGCGCAAAAATGGAGGCTCTAGACCCTTCCAGAGCCGAGATATCGAAGGTCAAAATTTTGGCTGGAAAAAAAAACATAAGGGGTAACACTGTCATTTTTTATTTTGGCTGAAATTTTGACCTTCGATATCTCGGCTCTGGAAGGGTCTAGAGCCTCCATTTTTGCGCGCTGGTCGATGTCTCGTGGCCCTCTGTCAGAATCCAGAGTTTCAAGAAGATCGGAGGGGGTCAAAATTTCGGCCAAAAAAAAAAAACATAAGGGGTAACACTGTCATTTTTTTTTTTGGCCGAAATTTTGACCCCCTCCGATCTTCTTGAAACTCTGGATTCTGACAGAGGGCCACGAGACATCGACCTGCGCGCAAAAATGGAGGCTCTAGACCCTTCCAGAGCCGAGATATCGAAGGTCAAAATTTTGGTCGGAAAAAAAAACATAAGGGGTAACACTGTCATTTTTTATTTTGGCTGAAATTTTGACCTTCGATATCTCGGCTCTGGAAGGGTCTAGAGCCTCCATTTTTGCGCGCTGGTCGATGTCTCGTGGCCCTCTGTCAGAATCCAGAGTTTCAAGAAGATCGGAGGGGGTCAAAATTTCGGCCAAAAAAAAAAAACATAAGGGGTAACACTGTCATTTTTTTTTTTTGGCCGAAATTTTGACCCCCTCCGATCTTCTTGAAACTCTGGATTCTGACAGAGGGCCACGAGACATCGACCAGCGCACAAAAATGGAGGCTCTAGACCCTTCCAGAGCCGAGATATCGAAGGTCAAAATTTTGGCCGGAAAAAAAAACATAAGGGGTAACACTGTCATTTTTTATTTTGGCTGAAATTTTGACCTTCGATATCTCGGCTCTGGAAGGGTCTAGAGCCTCCATTTTTGCGCGCTGGTCGATGTCTCGTGGACCTCTGTCAGAATCCAGAGTTTCAAGAAGATCGGAGGGGGTCAAAATTTCGGCCAAAAAAAAAAAATGACAGTGTTACCCCTTATGTTTTTTTTTTTTGGCCGAAATTTTGACCCCCTCCGATCTTCTTGAAACTCTGGATTCTGACAGAGGGCCACAAAACATCGACCAGCGCGCAAAAATGGAGGCTCTAGACCCTTCCAGAGCCGAGATATCGAAGGTCAAAATTTCAGCCAAAATAAAAAATGACAGTGTTACCCCTTATGTTTTTTTTCCGGCCAAAATTTTGACCTTCGATATCTCGGCTCTGGAAGGGTCTAGAGCCTCCATTTTTGCGCGCTGGTCGATGTCTCGTGGCCCTCTGTCAGAATCCAGAGTTTCAAGAAGATCGGAGGGGGTCAAAATTTCGGCCAAAAAAAAAAAAACATAAGGGGTAACACTGTCATTTTTTTTTTTGGCCGAAATTTTGACCCCCTCCGATCTTCTTGAAACTCTGGATTCTGACAGAGGGCCACGAGACATCGACCAGCGCGCAAAAATGGAGGCTCTAGACCCTTCCAGAGCCGAGATATCGAAGGTCAAAATTTTGGCCGGAAAAAAAAACATAAGGGGTAACACTGTCATTTTTTTTTTTTTGGCCGAAATTTTGACCCCCTCCGATCTTCTTAAAACTCTGGATTCTGACAGAGGGCCACGGGACTTTGACCAGCGCGCAAAAATGGAGGCTCTAAACCCTTCCAGAGCCGAGATATCGAAGGTCAAAATTTGGACCTGAAAAAAAAAACATAAGGGGTAACACTGTCATTTTTTTTTTGGCCGAAATTTTGACCCCCTCCGATCTTCTTGAAACTCTGGATTCTGACAGAGGACCACGAGACTTCGACCAGCGCGCAAAAATGGAGGCTCTAGACCCTTCCAGAGCCGAGATATCGAAGGTCAAAATTTGGACCTGAAAAAAAAAACATAAGGGGTAACACTGTCATTTTTTTTTTTTGGCCGAAATTTTGACCCCCTCCGATCTTCTTGAAACTCTGGATTCTGACAGAGGGCCACGAGACTTGGACCAGCGCGGAAAAATGGAGGCTCTAGACCCTTCCAGAGCCAAGATATCGAAGGTCAAAATTTGGACCCGAAAAAAAAACATAAGGGGTAACACTGTCATTTTTTTTTTGGCCGAAGTTTTGACCCCCTCCGATCTTCTTGAAACTCTGGATTCTGACAGAGGGCCACGAGACTTGGACCAGCGCGGAAAAATGGAGGCTCTAGACCCTTCCAGAGCCGAGATATCAAAAGTCAAAATTTCAACCCGAAAAAAAAAAAACATAAGGGGTAACACTGTCATTTTTTTTTTTTGGCCGAAATTTTGACCCCCTCCGATCTTCTTGAAACTCTGGATTCTGACAGAGGGCCACGAGACTTGGACCAGGGCGAAAAAATGGAGGCTCTAGACCCTTCCAGAGCCGAGATATCAAAAGTCAAAATTTCAACCCGAAAAAAAAAAAACAAGGGGTAACACTGTCATTTTTTTTTTGGCCGAAATTTTGACCCCCTCCGATCTTCTTGAAACTCTGGATTCTGACAGAGGGCCACGAGACTTTGACCAGCGCGCAAAAATGGAGGCTCTAGACCCTTCCAGAGCCGAGATATCGAAAGTCAAAATTTCGACCTGAAAAAAAAAATGTAAGGGGTAACACTGTCATTTTTTTTTGGCCAAAATTTTGACCCCCTCCGATCTTCTTAAAACTCTGGATTCTGACAGAGGGCCACGAGACTTCGACCAGCGCGCAAAAATGGAGGCTCTAGACCCTTCCAGAGCCGAGATATCTAAAGTCAAAATTTCAATCCGAAAAAAAAACATAAGGGGTAACACTGTCGTTTTTTTTTTTTGGCCGAAATTTTGACCCCCTCCGATCTTCTTGAAACTCTAGATTCTGACAGAGGGCCACGAGACTTCGACCAGCGCGCAAAAATGGAGGCTCTAGACCCTTCCTGAGCTGAGATATTGAGATCCCACGTAGCACCCACTATTTTTATAATGGCATAAATGCTACGTGAGATCTCAATATCTCAGCTCAGGAAGGGTCTAGAGACTCCATTTTTGCACACAGGTCTAAGTCTCATGGCCCTGTATCAGAATCCAGAGTTTTTTGAAGATTGGAGAAACTCAAAATTTCACCCCCCGAAAAAAAAACGTAAGGGGTTACACTGTCGTTTTTTGTTTTTTTTTCGAGGAGCGAAATTTTGAGTTTCTCCAATCTTCTCGAAACTCTGGATTCTGATAGAGGGCCATGAGACTTAGACCTGCGTGCAAAAATTGAGGCTCTAGACCTTTCCTGAGCTGAGATATTGAGATCCCACGTAGCACCCACTATTTTTATAATGGCATAAATGCTACATGGGATCTCAATATCTCAGCTCAGGAAGGGTCTAGAGACTCCATTTTTGCACACAGGTCTAAGTCTCATGGCCCTGTATCAGAATCCAGAGTTTTGAGAAGATTGGAGAAACTCAAAATTTCACCCCCCGAAAAAAAAACGTAAGGGGTAACACTGTCGTTTTTTTTTTTCGAGGAGCGAAATTTTGAGTTTCTCCAATTTTCACAATTATTTTATTTTTACAAAAACGCATCACTTCACTTAAGAAGGCTGGAGCCATGTGGATTTTATGATGAAAGCTTCAAAACCTCTATTCACTCCCATTATAAAGCTGGAAAGCCAGGATATTTTTAAATATAACTCAATATTTATTTACAATTATTTAGAATAATTGTGTTTGGCAGAAATAATAAAGTCATATACACCTAGGATGGCTTGAGGGTGAGTAAATTATGGGATAATTACATATTTGGGTGAACTAACTAGAATTTATTAGTATTATGTGCTGAAAAACTGGTAAACGTCTTAAGGGATTTTTGGATTTGATTATTTGTAATACAGCTATCTTTTTCTCTTCAAAGACTCCATAGACTTTATAAAAATTTCCTCGACCTCTTGAATCTTTTGTGTGGGTTTTCTCTCTTTTTTTTTTGGACCATCTTTTTTGGGACCAAAAAGGCAGGGATAGTAGATATGTGCAGTTGTTATAGCAACATGTTTGACTAAAGAATATCACATTATTCTTTAGAAAATGTGATATTCTTTAGACACACTTTAGATATTGTGTTTAAAATAATCATTTCATTTTTAATTTTGGTTTCATTAAAAATATTATATTGGCTACAACTATTGGTGATTTAAGGACATACTAAATGTCCTGTCATTTCCAGAGAACAGCACAAAGAGAATGTACTAATGGGAAAGGTGGGAAATATTTTCCAGGTTAGTGAAAGGCAGGCTTCTCTCATTCGCTGTGACAGAGGGGAGGAAGCCCAGGACAACTTGTGTACTGCCAGCTCTTGCACAAAAAACAAACAAGTAACTCACATAACAGTGTTCAGTCAGAGGTTCTGATTTTATACAAAAAGGAACTTTCGTGTTTTCCTTTATTTTTCATCTCTTGGATATTCACATAGCACCTTTTTTGTTTTGTGTTTATTGGACCAAAGCTGTCAGCATTTAACATTACAAATGGGCCTTCTATTTTACACATCCTACTCAAAAAAATCACCCACTCATTAATTGTAGTACAGGCATTCTGCATTTCCACCCTCTGGCTTTTTACAGGGGTGCATTTATGGGCTTTCGACAGCTTCTGATTATTTAAAAAAAGTTTTAAATCATCTTCAAATACCGCCAGGGGTCCACATACTGGCCTTCAAACAAAAATAGAAATGATCTGTTGTGGACAGGGCCAGCTGGACTCTGCACTTTGACCCTGCTATGAAACCAAACTAATCGAGAATAGACGTTCCTGCACTGATGCCTATTTCAAAACAAACCTTACAGAGATCAAACCAATCTAAAAGGTACATTAAACACACACTGGGACTAAAACTTAGAGTGAAAGACAAGTTGAAGCTACAATATGTAAGATTTTTGCAATAAAATATCCAAAAATCAGTAGCGCACACAGTGTGATTATATTTTAAATAATGTCTCGTCCCTGACTCCCGACTCACTTTCGTTCAAACACATTCAAATGCAGTTAAAGAACATGAATGTATTCACTCATCCATAAACATTATTAGATCGTTCGGCATGATGACAAGTTCCATAATTCCACTTGTGCATCATCAACCTACGCCTTTGTTATTGTAAGAGTTTAGCGACCCCTAGAGGCGAAAAAATTACATTGTAGCTTTAAAGGGTCAGTTCACCCAAAAATAAAAATTCGGTCAGTATTTACTCACCCCCATATTGTTCCAACCCTGTAAGACCTTTGTTCATCTTAAGATATTAAGATATCTTAATATAAGATATTTTGGATGAAGTCTGAGAGCTGGATCACTCCTGCATACTAGTCGACAGGCTTCTTGAGAAATTGAAACTTGCCGGCCTCGAAAAGTTACTAAAGACATCATTAAAATACTCCAAGTAACTTCAGTGGCTCAATCTTAAGTTTATCAAGTGACGAGAATGCATTTTGTGCGCTAAAAACAAACAAAAATAATGACTTTATTTCAACTATTCACTTCCTTCTCCATGAGCCTCTAGTCACACGTAGGCTCACCATTGGCCGACGCTGGTCATGTGTGTGATGCGTGTGACTTACAACAACAGATCATATGCTGTTAAACTAGTAACCTGAATAGAGGCAGAAAGAGAAGTAAATGAACAGTTGAAATAAAGTCGTTATTTTTGTTTTTTGCTCACAAAAAGTGTTCTCGACGTTTGATAAACTTAAGATTGAGTCACTGTAGTCACTTGGACCATTTTAACGATGTCTTTAATAACTTTGAGGCCAGCAAGTTTTAATTCCTCAAGAAGCCTATGGACTAGTATGCAGGAGTGATCCAGCTCTCAGATTTCATCAAAAATATCTTAATTCGTGTTCCGAAGATGAACGAAGGTCTTACGGGCTTGGTACAACATGAGGGTGAGTAAATACTGACAGAATTTTCATTTTTGTGTGAACTAACACTTTAAGTTACAAATAAATTATTGTTAGTAGGCTACATTAGAAACAAGTTGCTGTAATGACTGAATATAACAGAAAATAAAACAGCTAAATCTTTACAGTAAAGTGTTTCTGTTTAAAATGAAGTATCCTTTGGAATACATGTCTGATAGTAAAAATGCCATGGTAATGATCATGCGGCTAAATCATGACTATTTTTAAGATGCTTTATCAAGAACTAACACCAAAACACTATCAAAAACAATACAGCTCCTGAGGGTTTCCTGAAGCAAGGACTCCCACCTCTGTTGAACTTGGGGAAATACACATTGGCCTACTATGGTACATCAATGCAATTTACCAGAGCACTTGCTTATCTTTTACATATTTGACAGACAAATAAAAAGACTGTTCATGACAAACATCCATGAACTTAAATTTTAATAAGATTCAAGGTTCCTTTAAGAAAAAAACCCCCTCTCAACCCAAAGGACAACATTTTGATTAATTCAGTGACTCGATACTTTTAACTCAGTTCAACAAAAAAAGTTAGTGGTAACACTTTACATTTTGTGTGCACTAATAAGCATTAATTCATGTTTAACTAATGCACAGATAATCATGAGTTATTGTATAGCTCATGAAGAGCTAAACCATTAATTAATTATTACTGCATCAGCAACTAATAAAGAGTCTATATGATTAATAGATTAAGTATACATGAATTTCTATTAATTCAATGTGTATTAATTCCTTAATAACATATTTTATAAACAAATTAATGTGTTAATTACCAATTAGGCAAACTATGCACATCAACTTCAGGTTGTCTGCTTTAATCATTAGCTAATGATTTGTAAAGGTATCATTATGCTATGACTTTACTTAAGGCACATATGGGTACATCCCATCTAGACTAAAATGCTTCAGTGAATGAAATAAATGAGTGCAAATAAGCGCATGCAAATGATCTAGAGATGTGTTCTTATTTATGCCTTGGTCTGATGATTTGTTCACAAACAAAACACCACATTTTAAATAAATAATAATCAATCCTTGTACAAAAATAAAGTTAAAAAGTTATCATCAAAAAATAAGAAAACATTATTTATACGCACACTCACAGATTAATGAATATTTTCATACAGCACATATGAAGAAGTCCTACAAACAACAAATGCTGTTAAAATGCTTTTATTTTGAGAGTTTTCCCAATAAAGGTGCAGTTAATTTAATGTTTGCCATTTTCATTCACTTTGGGTATTCAAAACAATAGCCACTCCATCAGTCCTTATCTAGCCTTTAGCTATCAGATGCTTCAATATTTGCCAGCTGTTAGATGTCAAAAAAACAAAAATACACTGAAAAGTTTTAGATCAGTAAGATTTTTTGTTTTTAAATGGTCTCTTCAGCTCAACAAGGCTGCTTTATTTGAAGAAAAAAAATGACAAACAGTAATATTGTAAAATATTATGATAATTTAAAATGACTGTTTTCTATTTTAATATATTTTAAAATGTAATTTGAAAGCTGATGTTGAAAATTTTCAACATCATTACTGTTGCTGATTACACACCAGTTTTCATTGTCACATGATCCTTCAGAAATCATTCTAATATGCTGATTTTATGCTCAAAAAAACATACATTATTATTTTCAATGTTGAAAACAGTCGTGTACCACCCCCCCCCTCCCCCAAAAAAAAATTCTATGATGAATAGAAAATTCAAAAAAACAGCATTTAAAATATAATCTTTTCTAACATTATAAATGTCTTTACTGTAACTTTTGATCAGTTTAACTCATCCTGGATAAATAAAAGTATTTTCTAATTTCTTTCCCCCCAAAATAAAAAATAAATTCTAACTGACCCCAAACTTGAATGGTAGTGATTAACGTTACAAAAGCTTTCCATTTCAGATCAATTCTGTTCTTTTGAACTTTCTACTCACCAAAGAATCCTGAAAAAAAAATGTTAAAACTGTTTTCAACATGGATAATAATCATAAATGTTTCTTGAGCATCATATTATGATAATTTCTGTAGGATCATGTGACACTGAAGACTGGAGTAATGATGCTGTAAATTCAGCTTTGATCACAGGAATAAATTACACTTCACTATATATTCAAATAGAAAACCGCTGTTTCAAATTGTAATAATATTTCACAATATTAGTTTTTTTTTAATCAAATAATTGCAGCCTTGGTGAGCAGAAGTTCTTCTTTTAATTTCTAACTTCTTTTAACTTCTTCTAACTTCTTTAAAAAACAAAAAAATCTTACCGATCTAAAACTTTTGACCGGTAGTGTATATCTGCTGTTTTTTTCTTCTTCCTGAGATTCATACATGGAATGCAAAAAATACTGCACAATAAATTAAACAATATAAAATCCACATTGAACAATAAACAAGTACACAAGTATATTAACTGCCAAGTTTAAGAGGAAAGTGTTAAATTCTGTGAGAGCTTGTAGCTATATGGCATCTATTTAGTCATGTATTAATCACTTTACCAGTTTAGTTGGACCTGTAATGAATACAAGTGGACCATTCTTTAGTTAAAACACACTAGGAACAGGTGTTGATCTGTGGAGCAGCAATAAAAGGATTTATAAATCATTTTAAAACTCAAATTTGCGCTTTTTTTTTTTTTTGTCCTGTTGTCAAACTTGTTTTCCTATGAGCCGTCTAATCATTGTTCAGATGTAACAATATATTGCACACTGCTGAGCAACACAGACTAGGAAAAATTTGTAAAGCTGCTTTTTAATTTTGAGGTGAAGTACTTCAGGTGTGTTTAGCACATCATGCCCAATTTCATCATCCAACGACTGAACACAACAGATGACACTCTGTCAAGGCGAACACATTAAACATTTTAGATAAACAGGGTGCTGCATTTGACATTTTGCAGACATTCAAAAGTGTTTGATGTATTGTACAGGTTATACAAAAATAACCTTCCAAAAAGACTAGCACTGAAGTTCTGGCACAGAGTTGCAGCAGGTTTCTAAAACCAAAGGAAGTGAGTGATGAGATCTGATTGGTGTTTTGAGTTGTTTATTTTGATTATTGCGCAGTAATCCTTTTCACTTTTTTTTTCACAGGTTTGGCACTTTGTTGTGATCTTCACTTGCCTCAATTGCGTAGTCTGAATGTGTGGGTTGAGGTCACCCAGGTTCCAGGTGCCTAAAAACTTCCACAGCATATTCTGCTATACCCCAATTAGTTCTTTTCCTCCATTTCGACAATCCGACAACATCCCTGTAATTCCAATTGTGTATCATCTCACCAGGAAATGACCACAACTAACTGCTCAATTCCATAAACATAATTGTTAGTTCCTTAAATAACTTTCCAGACCCTTCTGTGCTCCTCTTGAGAGTGTCTCGAAGGGCCGTCCCGTTAAAAACACGGGGATCACTATCACACACCCAATTTTCGTCCTGGGAATGTTGACTCAACCTCCTGATTGGACATGGAGCTTATGAGATCTCTGCCATGCCAACCTCAATGGCTAATACTCAAGGCTGAACCATCCAGATGTTGGCCTCCTCTTGCCCCATGTCCTCCTCTTCCTCCTCTTCCTCCTCCTCTTCCAAAGGTTCTTGGGTCCTGAGGGCAAGCTCACGGAGGAAGTCAGGTTCATGAGCCGAGTTCTGGGAGGCGGACTTGAGGCCGATCTTCTTCTTGGTTAAATGGAACTGGTCACGAATGAAGTTGTAAAAGTCGTACTCGTACTTCATCCTTTGGTAAAGCACCTGCAGGGCCTCTATAGTCGGCATGTGCTTCTTCACTGTGCCTGTAAGGTTCCCCATCTTCCAGAATTCTGCAGAGAAATCAGATTTACAAAACTATGAACCGCAGACAAATCAACAGTATGTGATTCAAAATAATTGAGCACATCAGTTTTAAGGTGATTTCAATTTTCCATAATCTTCTCAGTAAATACTGTTTTGAATTTTCTCCCTCTCCTCTTATTGTTTAAATGTTTTATTTTATTTCTTACACATAAATTCAAAGAAATTGAAAAGAAAAAAAACCACACACCTGGACTCTTGTAAATGCTTAGGACATCACTAAAGTAGTGAGGTAGGAGTCTCTCCAGCAGGAGCAATACATCCTCCAGCTCTTCCAGAATCCCAACAAGTAGGAAGTTCTCTATAACGTTTTGTTTGGCCCTCTCCAAAGCCCAAACTCCAGGCTCTCTGAAGCAGACAAAGAAAAAATTACATGAAAACATCCAGATATTTCAGTTTTTAAATACTGAAGAGATTATCTAAAACAGAAACCTGTGTGATGCTCATTTTTCTGTGAAACAGAAAAAAGAGTTTTGGTTCCCATTGACCTCCATTGCATTTTTTCCCCATACAACAAAAGTCAATATAGGGAACTAAAACTGTTTGGTTACCACCAACATTCTTTAAAATATCTTTTTTTGTGTGTGTTTTGCAGATTGCAGAAGAAATAAAATCATGCAGGTTTTGAACAACTAGTAGGTGAGTGAAATTGCAGGGTAGTAATAAAATCTGCATGATTTCAAAACATCTGTTTATCTCGATAATCTTTACATATAGCGATACACGTGCACATATAAATTAGTTATAAAACACTCAACGCTAATACCCAAATGAGGGTCATAATTACCTGCACTGAGGGTGTTGTCCACAAAAGTATGGAACAATGTAAAAGAGGCGTGGGTTAGAGCACTCCGGGTAGTTCTCCATGATGCAAACATTAATGTCCTGCAGTGAAGACATGGGGAAATAAGTCACACTGACAGAGCGACAGCCTAAAAGAAAGCAGCACATTGAACAAAAAATATAAAATGTGCTTATAAATGATAGACATGCTCATTTTTACTGGACTGCAGCCCCATCCAACGTAGCACCAATCAGCTCTAGTGAACACAAGGGGGCACCACTTACACAAGCAACGAAACAGTTTTCTGAAAGTTATGAGACACCACTGACGGTACATCCAAAACACAAACAATCACTCATTTGTGATAACATTTGATCACTTTATTTGATCCCAAAGGTATAAATCAACATTGGGAACATTAAAATGGGAAAATATGTAATCCATGGATACTCACATGCACACTTAAAACACACAAGAGGAGAGGTCTATGAAACCACTGTAATTTATTTCCATTTGTATCTAGCAAAAAATAAAAAAAAATAAAAAAAACACAGACTAAACAATTCCTCAGATAAAAACACGGCAATTCTTCCTCTCCCTTGTTTAATTATCAAGACTATAATACGTGAAGTCTTCAGAGCACAAATATGGACAAGGATTAAAATATTATATGGAAAAACGGGAGAAGACGATATTAAGTTTTCCTCAAAACAACAATGCAGCCAGCGTTGCTATAATGATGATACTACGTGAGAACATATTACATGCTGAAAAGAAGAAGTTTCTAGGAAAAGAGCGCAATTTGTCAAGTTAACAGCCTCGTCTCTAACTCGTGCACAAGAGAGGTTAAGTAAAGACCACATAGCCACAAGGCTCCAGACGCCACAGACTCCTTCCCTTTCATGAGCCCCAGGTGGGGGAATCACATGCAAGCTGTGGGTCTAGAAGAGAAGGGCCCTCATGCTGGCAGGTAGAAAAACATACTTCAGCGTTAATCTTTCACCGTACAATGGCCTTTACACATGCCAAGTATGAGTCGATATGTGAACATTATTTCTTCGCCTTTTATTAAGCTCTAATTCAGGAAATTAAAAGGTCCCCCAAAGGTGAAACTCGTTTGCAATACATGTTGTTTAGTCTGGAATAGTTTAGAAATTTGCTTTAGGATTATCTCCATATCCTGACCATTAAAAGTATGAAGGTTTTTTAATTATCAGTTACTTTCGAATATTAATTTTTCTGTTAGGTTTTGTTTGACTCCTCAAAATGGTGGGTGATTTATGTAATTAAACAGACTTATTTTTTTTTTTGAGACTTCAGACTTATGAGACTTATTGTGCTCATTTTTAATATAGTTTTAACTTGTTTTTAAATACCAGTCAGCTGGCTTTTTTAACGCCCCCCCCGACCTTGAACCGTTTGTTTCCCATTGAAGTGCATTATATGTAGAAAAATCCTGGAATGTTTTCATTAAAAACCTTAATTTTTTTTTGACTGAAGAAAAAAATGACATGGATATCTTGGATGACATAGGGGTGGTAAATTATCAGCAAACGTTTGATTTTTTTTTAAAGTGAACTACTCCTTTAAAGGCTTTTTAAGATTATGATAAACAAATATAGTCAAATGTGTCCAAACATTTGACAAGACAAAGCCTTGATATCTATATACACCGGTAGGTATAAGCAATGAAGAAATTACAGTAATTAGGAACATTGGTGCAATCCAAGCATCGATGTTCATAATTACCGTAATTTATTCATTGCTTCTACCAATATATATCATGACAAGATATCAAGCCTTTGTCTAGTCAATTGTTTGCTTAAAACTTAATTCACTGATTGTGAACTAAAGCTAAAAAAAACAAACAAAAACCAGATTGTTTTGTTTGTCTTTCTTTCACTGCTCTCTAAACGTGTTCATTTGTTGACAATATCAAGCTGATGCACTGGCGATTCCTTCAAAGCAGTGGAGCTCCAGGAGGGCCAGTTCCTTTAACAATACTCACTCTGTGTGTATCTGAATAGAGTCTAAAAGCCAAGAGCGCATCAATGTCCTTTCATCCGCATCTCCACTCACTCCCAATGGAAACACACACAACTCTGATGGATATGCACTTTGAACGCAGAGAAGCTATTGCTGAAAAAAAAAAAAAAACGAGTAAATGTCCCATTTGGACTTCCGTTGACTTTTTGGTTTATAAAAAGGAAACGAGTATTTAAGTACAGAAGGCCAGATGGTCAAAAGGGTAAATGTCTGCTGAGAACAAAAGCAACAGAAATGTCATCCTCTAACAAATCACCAATTACGCAGCAACTTACAGAACAACATCCTCAAGCCCTGAAGAGATAATGGTGCCTTAAAGCTGAGCCAGACATTTAAAACAAACAAATCAATGAGGAGAAAGATGCTTGGTGGAGTGGAGAAAAAAACAAAGAATATAAAAAGAAAGAAAGTATGTTTGAACTTATGAAATTACATATAAAAAGTTACAGCAAATGTCTAGTGTGCCTCTGGCAAACATCCCGAGCAGTAAAACCAGTCAGTGTTTCTCTCTAGAAGGACCCACTTCAGCTCAGGTGACACACTTATTTGGCCTTGTGTTCTTGATTCAGTCCCAAGGTGGCCATTTCACTAAGCACCAAGGAACACAGCCATTTACCCCTAAACTACCTCCAGATGGACGTCACCGTGCGACATACTTCTGCCTCACACGAAAGAAAGCATTTTTCGGCAAATAAGACATTTAAATAATTAAAAAAGAGAAAATAAATACTGGTTACTGTATACATAATGCTTGGCTGTATTTGAGCGAAGCAGAGATTAGACGAGATGATAGATAGGAGACAAGAAAGGAATCTGCCAACACACACACACACACACACACACACACACACACACACACACACACACACACACACTTTTCAGCTTTAATGTTTTTAGTCATTAGTAAACATGGGCAGTACTACAGCTTTGAAGGTCTGCCAGCATACCTCACACAAAAAGGTTTTTTTTTTTTTTTTTTGTGAGTAATGACCTTACAGAACAACTGAGTTTGGCACATTGAATTTTGATCAAAAGGGACAGTAAAGACATTTACATTTTTACCAAAGATTTCTATTTCAAATAAATACTGTTTTGAACTTTCTGATCAAAAAATCCTTTTCAGCTATGCCGTTACATAATTGTTAAAAGGAAACCAGTTTGTAAAATTTCAGTCACAGCAAGTGAAATAGTCCTATTCAGATTATGGGGAAATTCCCAAGTACATCAAAAATTATTATAATTAAACTAAATTTAAAAGGAAAGATAAAAAAGAAACGTCATTAGCATGCCGTCTGAATGCTCATTCTTGACAAAGTGCCCAGCTATTACAGACACATAAATCAAGCAAACAGATATGTTTAATGTGAGATCACAAGCCACCGTAATCCTAAACTATAAAAACAGAGATGTGGTTAACCAGGCCTCCAGGAGGAGAGAGGATCTTAAGAAGAGGTTAAGTCCCTTATGGTGAAGGTTTGATTATTATACAGTATATATTGTAGTCTCTCTCATTAGCTAAGATAAGTTCAATTCCTTCCGTAACAGAACTGCTACTGTCGGTCACATGTGCTCGTTTAAGATTATAAATCATCTAAACGATTAAATTAAAATGGTTAGTGGTGGAAGATATTTGTAAATTATTTTTTTTAGAAATGTAGTGTGATATGGATTTAATATTATTCAAAGTGATTTAGCAACATCTTTAATCTATAAAGCAAATAATAATAAAAAAAAAACTGTCCATTAGTATTCCCATTCATTTTACATGAATTGTCATCTTTGCTCTTGTATGGAAGTAAAATAATGGCAAATGATTTTGAAAGAAAAAAGCTTGTTGAAAAAATAAGCATTGCATTAACCACGCTTGCATTTTAATGCATTGTATTTTTAGGGCTTGCATTTTATGGTATTTTTATGATTTTATCATTATAGGCACTATAGTAAATACTAGTGACATACATTTATACACCATTGTTCAAAAGTTTGAGGTTGGTATGATGTTTTAATGTTTTTGAATTAAGATGTCTCTTATGCTCACCAAGACTGCATTTATTTATCAAAAATAAATACATAAAATTATCACAATTGAAATTTAAATATAAAAAACTGTTCTATTTGTATATATTTTAAAAACTAATTTATTCATGTGATAGTAAAGTGAAGACTTCAGTGTGACATTACAAAAAAATATTAAAATAAAATAAGTTGCCTCTTATCAAGCCTATGTTGTTAATGTATTGGTCTGTTATGCTGTTATCTTGTTTCATACATTGTGAACTGAACCTACAAACTGAACCATGCTAACCTGCCAGATCTTGACCCCTACTCGGAAGAAACATACACAGATTAATCTCATTTCACCGGGTATAGCATAAATTAACAGAGAAAGCGGCCTGGACTGAATTGACTAGTAACTTGATCAAGAAAAGGTCCCAGTTAATGTTCCAGATTAATGCGTGTCTGGGAAACTGGCCATTTATGTTTTATGAAAAACAGATATGAGCCATAATTCTGTCACAATCCTTAGCCGACTGAAGTAATTCTTTGAGCGATGCCAAGTTTTCATATGATTGTCTTGAGTTTCATCATTTATGTCGTTTTTTTTTCCAAATCAGAGGTTAGAGCATTTAGCAATGCAATTGACTGAAAAAGAAAGTATGACTAATCAATTCCTGAACATTCTGCTCACATTGTCTGAGCTAATTTCCAAACATACAGCCAGACTCTTGCACCCACTCTCACAAACGCTCATTGTGCAACAAATTCATTCCCAAGGGGAAATAGAGTCCGCTGCTATTTTCTATGTAAACTTGTGTACATAAGTACAGCTCCTATCAGTTTGAATGGGAAATTACAAGTCTTACTGTGTCGCAGTACACTAAACTACTTGGTTACTC
The DNA here is from genome assembly GCA_038021265.1 of Cyprinella venusta. Classification (NCBI taxonomy): domain Eukaryota; kingdom Metazoa; phylum Chordata; class Actinopteri; order Cypriniformes; family Leuciscidae; genus Cyprinella; species Cyprinella venusta. The sequence continues at coordinate 22,992,066 of CM075876.1, forward strand.
ACGTAACCTCAGTTCCCCGAGTTAGGGAATGAGGTATTGCATAGCTATACGCAGAGGAAAAACTCCTTTTTCTTGATTTACTGAATATACAGCATATATATATATATATATATATATATATATATATATATATATATATATATTTATTTATTTATTTGGGGCAATATAAATTATATGAAAATTAGGAAGAAGAATTTAGAAAAAGTCTCTGACCAAATATCTCTCGTCATCTTTCATCTGGGGTGTGCGGATCAAGTGATTCTGCTCTCCTCTCCAGTCCCCAAAACGACGAAAAAAGTAATTGGAGAGGAAACGGTTAATGGGATCCCTGATGATGTTTATATAGACAGGCTGTTCTATCCTAAACCTGAGAAAGAAACAAAGAGGATGAGCACTGAATCCATTACTAATTTAATATTTTTATCTTGGACCTGATCAAATACATTCAGATAAATAATTTCCGATTTGCTTACCTTGTGAAATTGAGAAAATGAACATGCCTGGTGTACAGAAAAGGCTGTGGAATAGTGCTAATGTTTCTCATCAAATCCACCTGGCAAAAAAATCAACACAAATAAACAGAGATCAAAATGCATGTTACATAACTGTTCATGAGCATCTCTTCATTCAACAACACTGACAATTATGATAAATCAAAATAGCAGCGTGGGTGCAACAAGTTACAATTGCAGAGCACACATACAATATTTTAACCACTGGAAGCCTCGGCTGCACGACATAATTATATACTTCCTGTTGCGATGTTTCTTTTTTTCATTAATAAAATAGTAAACTGTACATTAAACTAAACATTTTTTCTAATATCTAAACCTTTTAGGGCTAACAGGCTAATAATTGTAACACTCTGAAACACAATGTAATAAACTACGTTCTGTCCTGTGTTTTTGTTGTTTGTTGTGTTGCCATACCCCCTTTGACTTTGGTTGTGGGAGCATATAAATAACAAATATGGGAAATAACTTGTGATCATGAAGTAATCACAGAAACAAAGTTTGTTTTACCTGGTAACAGAAGGGTTTGGATATGAAGAACCAAACAAATTGTAGGGAAATTATGTAATGCATCATGGCATTGTTGCCATACCCCTATTCTATAAAAACTGTTTTACTGGTGCGATTCTCTGGAAACTGTGCCTCAATTCTCAATTTGTCTGAAATCCCCCGGAAACGCTTAATGCTTCTTCTAAGGGGAATTTTTCTGAGAAAATGTCTAGAACTCCCTTCCGGCCGTGATTAAAGCATTTAGAGGACATTTGCTGAAGTCTGTCAGTTAGCAAGTCAGAGTATAGGATTAGACTCAGCTAAAGTCGACTGTAGACTCGCTGGAGTGTAGACTAAACGTCGACTGAAGATGTTAGGGGACGTCGATTATAGAGGAGACCCAGGTACGTAGTTAGGTTTAGGGAAAAATCTGTCACACTGTCAAACAAATAAATAAAACGCTTACAAACAAATGAATTACAAGGTATATCCCAAATTAACTATAATTAATTAAAGCTGTTGTCTTCAGTGGCTAGAAAACAATATTTTTTCAGCCACAGCGGTGGATCTATTTAAAAAATAAACCATAAACAATTTGCAAGTAGTTTCAAAGTGAATTTCAGAATCACACACACACATCTTTATGGGGACTCTCCATAAACGTAATGTTTTATACTGTACAAACTGTAAATTCTATCACCTCTTACCCCTAAACCTACCCATCCCAGAAAACTTTCTGCATTTTTACATTAAAAAAAAAACTCATTCAGTTTGATTCATGGGGACGTAAATTTAGGTCCCCATGGTGACAAGTTCACATGAGGCGGTGTGCATTTAGGTTGAACTCCCCACCGGGATAGAAAAACAAACTTAAACACACACAAAACATTCTTCGCGTGGATGGTACGTGGTGCAGTGGAAAGAAGCTGACTTCTCATTACCTTAATGTTTCCTAATGAGGGCCAGCTGGGGCCCCAGTCAGCTCTGATAGAGCCCATGTGTCTCTAAATGCATGTTACAGTCTCTACAAACATACCTATACAGGCATAAGGAGACTTAACAATCTCCATAACAGATCGGCATACGAAGAGCGGGATGGCGTAATGCTGGTCTGGTGTGCCAGGACGGTATGTGTAGACTAGTGCAGCACTCGACAATAGCTTCCAGAAGTTTCTGGCTTGGGAAAGACCACCCTCAGAATTGAGATTTCATACCGAAATCTAAACCCCTTTATACCCCACATCTCCGTCGAACAGCTTACCACACTGTAACAAGTGCCCCCACTTAAGCTTTAATCTTTTATCAAACGCTGCATATCAAAGCCAAAACACACATTCTGTAACATCCTGGAGGTAGTGACATCATCTTAATGAGATTTCCTGTGCTGTAAACACTTATATGGGCACCGACATGGCCATGCAATGTACAGCTAAAGTAATGATATACGAGGTGTTGATAGAACCACATCATAAGTAACACCACCTCAGGTTGTGTGACACTGGGTAAGCAGTCTGTGGTTTGGTGTTTCGAGGCTAATTAAAAATGTACAAGTCTTAGAATAATGTCATGCCAGAATAAACATTAGTGTGACCTGATGCTTTATTTTGCTTACGAATACACAGTTTAAGTCAATTAAAAAGGTTTTTTTTTTTTCTAAAATGTTTTAACAGTTAAAGAATTTTGGTGGAAAAAGTATCACAGTTTCCACAAAAATATTAAGCAGCACAATAAGATTAATGACATCAATATATATAAAAAATCATAACTAAGTACATTTTTAATCTAGTTGCTGAGCTGCAACTTCTCATGTCAAGCACAAGAACATTAACTTTAAACAAACGTATCTGGAGTAGATGACCACTGATGGTTAACAGCAGTCTTCACAATTTTCATATTTGTTTGAATATGAAATACCTCTTTAATGACAAAACCTTGTTCTATACAATCACATTATGATTGTTTAATTGTTTAAAGAGGAGGTTCATTTGTACTTGTCTCATTGAAAGCTCAGACTGAACATTCCCTTTATACGCACAAATAAACTTTCTTCTCTAAATGAGAGTTTTATGACCCTTATCCCACAGAGAAATTTACATTTGTTTAGGAGACTCTGCAGATGCTCCAATGCCACAAACAGGTCATCAGCCACACAGACAGAGAAAACAAGGACTGGAAATGCACTTGATGCGCACAAAGAACGCTAATGCTAACTAATTATGGATGAAGCCGAGGGGTTAATTCTCCAAGCAAGATCAATGGTTTATCAGATTATTAAATTTCACTCGTGTAAAAATGATACAAATCAAAACAAGACGTTAAACCCTTATTTTATTTTATGGAATTAAGATTGGACCCACCCTTTCATTCATTATTTTTATAAAATGATTTCCACATTTTAGAATACCAGTAATGTCATGCAAGCAATAAAGACACCATTTTGTCGATTATAGCACCACCTATGGTCCGATCACCATGAAACTAGGCATGCTTCCTCACCTCACCACATATGCTCATCAATTTTTGTGAAGTTCTGACTTTTCCTTTGGCATTTATTGGCTTTTGACTGTATTTTGATACAGACCACTATCTAAATGACCCTGTTACAGCCAACCAAAAGCAAAAATTCAACTTCTCTTCAATAATTATATATCTAGAGAGTCCAGAGAATAGGCCTAGACTGGTTTGGTTCCAATGGGGCAAAAAAAAAACATACTTTCTTTCTCATCTTTCTGAAGTTAGTCATTCTGATGGCAAAGAAACCTGTATGTGTTCTGAGCTTACTCCTGTAAACACACACATTTATTATTAGCTTTGAGTATTTACCGTACATCTAACCAGTTTACACATTTAAAAACCTATGAATAATGTATCACTCAGAAAAACATTTTATTCTACGGTTCTGGAAGGTCCCATGCTGTCCAGAAAGAATTATGAGTGTACTCTGGGATATACAGGGATATAGTCTTCATTTTCATGTTAGTCACTTTTATTTCACTCCCCCACTCAACAAACGCATACAAGTGTTATTTAATCAGCTTATTTATTTGAGCTTTTCATAGGTTGAGTTTAGCTGTGTGGAGGTGTGGTGGCTTGAATCTACCCAAACGGGATGACAGAATATTTTCTTTTCCTCTCCGCAAAAGGAAGAAAGTGTGTGTTTTTCTCCACAATGAGTGCCATTCGGATGTGTTTCATTGCCGCTGGCATTCAGTGAGCATTTCCCTTGGCAAACACCTTTATATTTAATCACATCAGCAAGTTTTCACAGTATGTTTTTTTATATTAGCGTACTTTACAACTTCTCGGAGACATTAGTTGCCTCAGACACACTCACCCATCCACTGACCTGCTCATGCTTTGTGAGTCTGGTTTTGTTATGGATATCAGAGGACACCAGGTTAAACTGGTGCTTTTCTGCCAAAATCCTCAGCAGCAGGACAACTGTCCGACTTCCACACTTGCCAACCCTGTTGTAGATCACCTGGCTTGGGAATGGCAGCTCCTAGAGACACAGACGTTGAAATACATAGTTATTAGGAAGAAGACGACGACTTTATGTATGTTCCTGCAGGCCAGCATCCTAAATGGAACTGGGTTTGGAGAGATCTTCTGTCCCCTCTGTGTATGTAATATGAGAAACACTCCAGAGAACAAACATTTATGTCAAAAGCAGTCTGTGTGTTTATGTATGAATGTGTGACATGATTTTCAACTTCACTACAGCAGTCACGCTCACTTTTATTCAAGTCTGTAAACACACCCCTCCTCCTCCTCTCTAGAGTCTCGGGACCCCTTCAAGCCTTTTACTATTTGGTCTCTTTCAGTTTCACACTCCATAGTGTGGAACTGCGCTCTCTCCCAAAACAACAAATGCGTTCAAGTTCAGAGAGAATGCCCTCTTTTCACCTCACACACACATAAGAGGCCTTGTCTGAGCCCAGCTGCCTTGCCATTTCTCCCCATCCTGTTTTCCTCTATTTCTCTCCCTCTCTCGACATTTACTCCCGTCTCACTCTTCTTCTTAGATAAATCACGCTTCTATATATGTCTTTCTTCCTCTAATGCAAAATAGATGCATCCTGCAATTTTTAGATCGTTCCATTTCAGAAGCCTTTATAGATCCATATTTACACTACACATTCAAAAGTTTGGGAAATTAATACTTCTATTTAACAAAGATGCATTGCATTGATCAAAAGTCAAAGAAAAGTTTTCTATTTTAAATAAATGCTGTTCTTTTGAATCATCCTGATTCCAGAAGTATTATTACTCGTAGTATACGGAAAAGTATTAAGCAGCACAACTGTTTTCAACATTGATAGTAAGAACATCTTGAGCACCAAATCAGCATATTATAATAATTTCTGAAACATGCGTCACAGAAGACTGGAGTAATGATGCTGAAAATTCAGCTGTGCCATCACACGAGTAAATTACATAATATTAACTATGTTTTTGCTCAAACTCATGCAGGCCTCGTCAAGTCAAGTCAAATATATTTATATAGCGCTTTTCAAAATACAGATTGTATCAAAGCTGCTTCACAATATCAATCAAGACAACTTAACACTACAGTGTTTGTTTATTCATGGAAAAAAAAGACAATCAAGTTTGGTAGAGCTGATCAATGATGGGTCATTTAATTTGAATACCCCCAACTGAGCAAGCCAAAGGCAATAGAGGCAAGGAACCGAAAAACTCCATCAAGTGACCCGATGGTGTCCTAAAACTCCATCAGATGACCCAATGGAGAAAAAAAATCTTGGGAAAACCCAGGCTCAGTTGGGGGCCAGTTCTCCTCTAGCGTTTATGAACTAGAGGCCAAATTTACAGTAATAGTAAGATAAAAAATTTATGTGAATGCCTGGCTAAATAAATGCGTCTTTAGTCTAGTTCTAAACTAGTCTAGTTTGTCCACACTAATACTTCAGTTTGGACCTTTTTCTCTTCGTTTTGGCCGTCAGTCCACACTAAGACGGTGCTTTAATTAATTAAAACAAAGCTTTTTGAAAATGTTTTTTCCGATATAATTGTGGACATAATTGAAAACGCCGTTTTCACATTGTAGTGTGGACTGTGAAAACCGAGGTATTTAAAAATGATGAAGCACGCTTAGTCATGTGACTTATATTGTACTGATAGATATTCATATTTAGTCGGTATAGTGCATGTTGTGTTATTCACTTTCACACAGTTGCTAAAATATGTTACTTTGCGCACTCTTCATATCACAATACTGCAAAGATGACAGAATTTAATTGCATTTGCTGTCCTGAGGAGAAACATGAGAAACCGTTGCGTTTTAGACCAAACATATAATAGTGAGTGGGTCGGACCAGGACGCATCAGTAAATTGGGAAATATTTTGCTAAATGAAATTATGGTTTACGCATGCGCCGTAAGTTGAATTTAGCGACTTCCAAAGTTTCAGTGTGGATGGGAATTATTTGGAATACTCTAATGGAGACTGGAGCTAACATACTAGTATTTTTGTAGTATGTTTGTGTGCAAGTATGTTGAGCTCTTGTTAGATCTGTAAATGTCTGTTCAGAGTTTGAGTGTTTTCCACAGCTGTGAGGTGTTAAAACTGGTTGTTATCATTGCTGGCTTGAGTCTTTTAGTAACTGTGGGGGTTTCAGCTACCAAAGACTTTACCAAACTAGACGGATCCACACAAAACATTAGAACCTATTACCTTACTTTCTTACTCAGGAAGTCACCATTTATATAACTCTGAGCTGTAAAATTGTATATATACTACATTATATTTATATAGAGAAAGCACAAGTGTGTGTGTGTGTGTGTGTGTGATTTCAATCACATTCTTGTGCACATCTGGTCTCTATGGTATGGTAGGATATATATATTTTTTATTTTATGTTAACATTGCTTAAATTCACTTGTGATTATGGCAATCTGTTTTAAAAGTTGATGAATGCTGGATTAATTAAAACAGTGGAAGAAATAGTAAAAGAGTAGTATGCTACTATGCTATTCTGAAGTTCCTAACCCTGAGTACAGCTCTGTTAGCCAAGAAAATCAGGTCAAAGCAAATATAGGTTGTCTCTAAAGCAAATCAAGCTTGACCACTATAATTAAATATGTATGTTTGAGTCTCTTTCTATTTCAGTCTCTGTCTTTGGACAGCTGCTGATGCACACACTCTCATCTTTGTCCATCTTTGTGGCTTAGGTCAAAGATGAGCATTTTAAGGAGTCCACAGTCCAGTGAAGAAAATCTTGTGTCTCCTCTTTCTTATTCTCATCTTCATCCACTTTTACTTGCAATCGTATCTTAATAGGATTATTCAATATAAATACAACTAGACCAAATTGCTATTAATTGAACTCTGGATTGTATAGAGAAGATAACATTTACATTTAGTCATTTAGCAGACTCTTTTATCCAAAGCGACTTACAGCTGAGGACTAAACCAAGCAGCGAGTCATCGTGAAGAGGCAAAAAAAAAAAACTACTATTACTACAAAACTTTCCCTTAGACATTGTTAAACCCTCAAAAAACACAATTCGCTAGGGAAATAATTAATCAGAATGTTTGAACAAATATTACTGCTCTCAGGGGGCAGGTTATTCCATAAACTGTAAATAAAAACTTATTTTACAGAGGCATTGAGGCCTCTTGAGTGTATATTCAATACAGGAAATGTCCATTCTTATCACTGAACAATCCCTCTACTTAGAAACAATAAAACGTACTTTACCATTTACATTTGAACAACACCATCATTAAATTTTCCTGTTCTCTTCTGGACTCATTTGTAATATGCGAGTGCAATGACACACAATACGATCAATGAATCATCCCAGCATTCCAAAGTCTCTGAATCATTTGAACCCATTTCATAGCAGAGACACACAAAACCAAAAAGGAAAATAGCAGCACAGAGAAATGAGTGTTACACTCTGGAGTTATTTTTGACCACAAAACACTGATTAGAACACTAAACATACAATCCCAGTAATAAATCATTTGACATCTACAGGGAAATCGAACCAAGTTCATTCAGTCTCGAACTTGTAACAAGTGCTTTGAGACTTGTCTTAAAACAACTGTCCTGCTATAACACATAAAATAACTCCTTTTTCAACAAGTCTCTATAAAAACCATTGACAGACCACAGCGATGGCTTCAACCCTACTATTATGAAATGGACCCATCTTTCATCCTCTGAGCAAACCCATCTGAAACTTTCACTGAGCTTAACCTCTTTTGCAGAGTGCGTACAATGACACTCCTCTTAAATCAAGCTTGTTCTTTCCACTCATTCCATTTCAGTCTCTAATCTGGGTTTCAACGATCAGAGTTGTCCTCTTCGCAGGAAGTGCTGATAAGATTAGTTTTCATGAGTATGTGTGTTAAGTTTACTTTCACAACTGCTTGTTTTGCCCTTTTGTTGACCCAGAAAATGTTACTCTTTTAACAATTTCCCTGCCAGCTAGGGCTGTCGCGTTTATGGAATTTCCCTTGCGGTAATGTTGAGTGCCTCAATAGCACGATATGCAGTATTACCAAAGACAGTAAGAGAAATGGACACAGCGACCCCATTGATTTCAAAAGAGAAAATTGAAGCCTGTTAAAAGCTGATAGCCAGGTGCTACTGAGCAAGCTCAAACTTACTCTACGGTAATTTCTCTACTGTGCGACGGGGAGTCGATTCATTATGAAAACATTCATGTTCTTTAACATGACTGTGATATGAAGCAGGGTGAGATTGCTAATGAGAGAGAGATATCAGCACCACACCCAAGTCCCGCGGATATAAAGCAATGAAGACATTTCATTCTACCGAACAAACTAACTTGCTGAATTACTATTTACACAGGTCAGTTTACGAATTAAACTTGTGGGGTTAAACTTCACTTGGTCTATTGTCACAAAATTCAGTCGCAAAAAAAATCATAAATATTTTTCTTTCAGAGAAACTGACTAATCCTGATTTGTAATTTTTAGCTTTTTTTTTTTTTTTTTTTTTTTTTTTACAAATTTTTAGAAATTTGTAGCTTAAACAGCATGGTTTTGCCAGGCTGTGATTTAAACTGACAGCAACTGGCTATTAATAGAAAAACATTCAATATATACCACTCAAACTTCCTCTTTCATTAGGAAATACATCAACACAGGAAATAGAAATGCATTCGTCAAACCATTTCATGGGGGTTGTTAAATGTGAATGTGTGTTTGTGTGTGTGTGTGACCTTCCAGTCACTGTCAAGTCTTGAAATGTTTTCCTCTAGTCTGGGAAGGCCAAAATAACAGGACAAACGCAGACAGGGATGTTTTGTACAGTACATTTCGAAAGGAAACGAGAGCGAAAAAGAGTTTGATAATGCAAAAAAAATAACTTACCCTTGGCGTGGGAGGCCCGTGGTCGTCAACAAAAGTGGATTCTCCTGTGAAGAAAATAATGTCAGAGTGAGTTGCTTACATAAAAAATCTGTAATTTAGTAAATCATAAGCTTAGGGAACAATGCAGACAAAAATAAACTTTTTTTAAGCACATTCAGAGAAAAACTAAACTATATTTTGGAATAGAGCAGACTCAGCATCTGAGATGTATCTGCATTGAAATTCGCTAAGTTGGGAGCCAGGTGAAATGCACAATGTGGAAACGGAAGTGCGTTTCTGTAGGTGTTTGAGAGAGAAACAACGCCTTCTGTTGTACAGTAGTGGCTAAGGAGACACTCTTTCATCTCAAACAAGGGTCTCCTCTTTAACCTCTCCAGATGTCATGCTGGAATCAGTGATGTTCTTCCTGTTAAAGGGATCATTCATTCAAAACATAATTCATGATTTACTCACCCTCATGTCTTTTAAAACCTGCACAACTTACTTTTTCTGTGGAACAAAAGTTTTATAGTGGAACGTGCAAGCTGCTCTTTTCAGTGAAAGTGAATGATGGCCACAGCTGTCAAGCAACATTTTCATTGAATCAACATCATAAGTTACATTTCGGTCTGTTTCTCATACAAACTATGGCCTTCAAAGTCATATTAGTCATATGATCATATGGATCACTGTTATTATGCTTTTATGCTTGAGCTGGTCCCAATTCACGTTCATTTTGTTGAGTAGAACAGCTCAGATATTTAGCTGAACATTTCATTTTGTGCTGCATGCAAGAAAAACAGTCATTCAGCCTTGAACTGACATGAGGGTGAGTATTTTCATTTACACATTGAGGTGCACTGCTCCTTTAATGCTATCTGTTGTGCTCTGCCTGTGTCTGTCCGCTGAATAAATAACCCATCCAGCAACACAGAGCTGCTATACTTCTCAGCCTATCTTCAACTTTCCCAGTACGAGGCAGAGTAAAATGAATGAGATATTCATAGACAGAGATTGATGCATTCTCATCCTCAGTGCAAAACGTCATAAATCTTGAATACTTTTTCGGCACAGATACATCGCAAACAAACAAAAGGAACAACAAAGAGAATGTACTGCCCTAGACTGATGGTGGCAGTAATGTAACATCTTTCAGCATGTGATACATTATATGTAAATATACTTTCTTGAGACTTGATTCTTGTATTTACGGAATTATATACACTAAACTACCATTTAAAAGTCTGGGCTCAGTTTAACATCCTTACCTTTTATATGTCAAAAGAAATTTAGATTTTTCAGACAGTTCATGACCCCTTTAACAAATCGGACATACGATCTGCAAAAATGTATGAAGTGAGCAGGTGTAAACAAGCACTTTAATGTAATTCAGAAGAGTAGAATTTAATTGAAATCTTTAAGTCAAAGTCATTTTTTAGTTAATATGTCCTTGCTGAATCAAAAACTCTGTTTCTGTGTAAGCAGATAGTTTTGAACACTGGCTGGTTATACTTGTTCAAAAATATTTTGGATAATTTTTAACACAAAAAAGTTATAGACTTGTAAGATTACAAATACATTTAAATGTTTAATTTGAATTTCCAATACAATAATAATTTATATTCAGAAAGTTCATAAATGATGAGATCAGGAAATCTATATTCCCGCAACATGACATCATGACTTTTGCGTAAACATACACGCCACTTTCGAGTCAAATGGCGTGTTATCTCTACGCATTTTGAGCTATCCGCGTGTATGCGTGTATGTCTACGCCATTAACGTTCGCGTCGCGTGTCCGTACACGCCGTCACATGTCCAGTCATAAATGCCATTAACCCCAGTGACGGTTAAGTTTAGGGATGGGGTTGAAGTAAGTCATATATTTATATAACGTTAAGTCGATGGCGTTCATAAACACGCTGAAAAGCGATTATGCGTCTTGATAGCACGCCAAAAATGGAAATACGAATTGGCGTGTCATACACACGCTACTTCATGAGATCAGTCTGATTCCCGACTGTCCTGATCTCTCGGTCACCTGTTGTTTGTAAGTTCCCGTCTCAGTAGGAGAAGTCCTGCCCCATCCTGTTCTCGTGTCTCAGCTCATTTACATGATTTGTTTCAGAGTCCCCCCCCCCCCCCCCCCCCCCAATGTAAATCCCTCATCCTTAAAATTGATAAAATTGCAAAGTAAAGTTCCCTTAGTCAGACTAGACGATGACTGTAGCTACCAACAGCTTGTATTCTTAATAAAGAATCCTGCTAAAGATACAACCAAGTCTCCTGGTTGTCACGTTTGAGTTTTTAAACACTTAAAAAAAAAGTCACCACAGACTGCAGCTTTAAGTGAAAAAGAAAAAAAAATATTATACACTATATATTTATTTAAATAATGTTAAAAAGTAAATAGTTAGAAAGTTATTAAAGAACTTGTTTTGTTTTTTCTATATATTTATATATAGTATATATTTAAAAAATATATATATTTAAATATTATGTTTTAGAATAAAAGCATCATGTAAATGACAAGCGACAAACTCTTGATATAATTTGTTACATTTTCAGCATTGCAATGTCTTTAAATCTGAATAAGAGTAGTCCATTCTATACTGCTGTAAAAACTGGCCACTTAAGCCTCATAATGACCTTGTCCTAAAATGTACTTATCACTACTATCAGGATTAAGTAGTTTGTGGGGGGCTTGCTCAATTATCCACCGACAGCCCAATTGTCCTATTTACCCCCTATGCCGGCACCCTCAGACGAGGCTTTGGTCTGCATTGCACTTCATCTGATAATGGCCCTTCATAACCCCTCAAAGCCAATTAGCACCTGCACTAACTAACCATCCCGGCTGCAGTCGTCTGGGGTCAGATTCTCAGACTCCAGGCAAGTCATTCAGGTCGCCAGGCTTGGAAATAATTGGAGACCAACGCAGCAGAAATGCAAAACATAAACAGAGGACTTCTGCAGTGATTAGTGGGCCAGTTGCATGAAACAGAGAGTGGGCGAAGGCTGGAAAGAAATCAAGCAGTGGTGCATTTCTGTCAACTAAATTTATGGGTTGTGTTGAAGCTGGTTCAAAGCTTGCTTTGGTTGTGAGAGTATCATTAATAACCTATAATTAAGACACAAAAAGTCATAATGACATTGATGGAAAAAGCCACTAACTTGGCACACTCAGACACTAAATTCCCCAGCAGGAACATTTAAAAGCAAAATCAATCGTTCACAATCACATAAAGTATCCTTTTTTGCCTTTCACAAAGCAAAACATTCTCTAAAATGGAATTTTAGAGAAGCTGGCTTGGCTTAGGAATGCAGTTGTTTGTGTTGGAATTCCATAAACATATGCTTTCGGCATGCAATGTTTAATTAGAGTTATGAAATTGGTGGCTCTTTAAAGTATGGTTTAGAGATGATGAGGAGAGCCAGAAATATTCCAGAAACAGGAAGCCACACAGGGTCGAAGTCTCAGTTGTGAGGTACACAAAACACAAAAGCCACTAGGCTATTTTCATCTAGTCTACATTTTCAAATCACATCCCGTAATAATCTGTGACCGCAGGTAGAACATTCTCGAGACGTTTGCGTACGAAAGGAGATTGCATGAAGATTAAAGTAGAAAACTTTGGCTCTTGCTCAACATTCTTGTGAAATCAAAGTCTGGTTTGATTTGATTTTAGGGTACAAGCAAGCCAACCATCAAACCAAAGCATCAGCATGAACCTGTTGTCAACAGACAGCCCTCAATGAAATAAATACAGTAGACAACATTTGAAGTGGATCAAAACCTTTCAAAGTTATACAAACATTTTGAACAATACGCATTTTTGTCTTAGGACAACTTTGAGCAACTTCAAATGTTGGCTACTTCACATATATGTGCATGCAGTCTTTTCAAAAACTACTGTACTGATTATATAATGTGCCAAGATGATCATATTAAAAACATTTTGAAAAAAAAAATATATATATATAAGAAAAAAATAACAATTGAAAGGGTGAAAAAAAGGGGGAAATAATGAAAATAATTTCTACACAAATTGTCTCACAATAAACTTTTCACATATTAAACACCACGCCAAAATTATTTCAATATTTTTTTGTTTCTTTTTTAACGTACTGTCTGGAAGCCATTGCCGTTAATTGTGCTGTGGATTCTAAAAACTTCTTCCAACCAGCCAAATGCGGGTGCATTTCAACAGTGGTGTGTAACGCAGTGGTGTGTAAATAGCTTCTTTGGTTGAATTTTTAAGATATATACATTTTTCAATTGTAATATTTTAAAAAGTAATCTGAAATAATTAACTAGTGCAATGTAATGTTGTCAAAAAGAACATTTTTCAATACATAGATACTGAAATATCTGAAATGCTTCCAGTACTCGTTTTCCGCAGAATAGATACACGATACCAGCACTTTCTCACAGTACTAAAGTATTGAGTGAGTTCCTTTTCAATGCTTATTGCACTCGAACAGTCAAATACACAAAATGCAGGTCTTGGCAAGTAACCATGTAAACAGTCAGTTAAGTGAACGTAAGCTGTTAAGCACATGTAACAGTATAATAGGTCTGTGCTTCAGGCCATAAGTGACAGCAGTCTAATACACCTGCTGCCAAATTATGAGATGATTTTTAAAAAAATAAAAATAATGGCAGTTTCTGCCACTGAATACTATTGAATGGTGAATATTGAATGGTATTGAATGGTCAATTGTGGCCAGTGAAAATGCTGAGTGGCTAGTAACTTTGGAAAAACCACAAGCCACTGTGACTGGTGAGCAAAAAAGAGTTGTCATGCCCTGTCAATCATTAAGAAAAGAAATAATTAGCAAAATAATTAGCCCAGGGCAACAATTAATCGCATATATCTACAAAATAAGTATGCACTATATAAAACACAAACTTTTATTTTGGATGCGATTAATCATGATTAATGGTTGCCTGGCACTAAAATAAACAAAAAAAATTGTCATAGTAATTATTACCAAAACAACTGTTTTTAAGTCAAATTAGCTCCAGGTGGGGCAAGCTTCAATCCTTAAGAACATACTTAAACTTTAACCTTACAAAAGTTTCAATTGATCCCACAGTCTTACACCTGCACTGACCCCAGTGAAGTAAGCACTTTAGAGCGTGTGTGACAGACAGGCTGACAGCACACTTACGCACTCTCACACTCCTGCTGGTGTGTATGAATGGGACAAGAACATATGGCTGAGGGTAAGAGGGTCCTGAAATAATGACATCAGTCTGGTTAAACACACCCAGTTTAAAATAACATCAGACTTATTTCTTTATTTCAGACGCCATCATATGCAGTTTCCCCCAACAGCATTACGCAGTGTGCAGGTTTCTTACTCTGCTTGGTGACACAAGTCCTCATAGCTGTATGTGGTCAGACTTCACTCAACTCTTTCATTTAGTATGTAGGAGTGGCCCAACATTAACCCATCAGTCTAATAACAGTGGGTGGTTTAAGAATCTCCACCCAGGACTGTTATTCTATAGGTCTCAGCCTGTTACCACCTGCCAAGTGTGGTAGAGTTGATGGACATCCACTTTCCTTTTTTATAAATAATTGCTATGTTTTGTTGTTTTAGGAACCATCACCTAGTGAGGTCCAAGTTCTTGAAGGAGCCTAGAAAGCTGTGTCAGGATTTATAAGGTGGCTTGTGTCTAATGTTAGCATGGGCATGACTGGTTCAAGCTCTTCATTTGTGAGGTTTTGATTCAAAGGAACACCACACTTATGCCATACATAATTTCTCTGTAGTGTTCAGAAGTCCCCATACACACACATATTAATAATGCATTGCACTTGAGCCATGCTGAATGCTGAATGATTATGAGTTAGGAGTACAATTATTTAAATTTGTTTAAAAAGTTATTGAAATTTGTGCTTGTCCGACGGGAGTTCTTTCACTCTCTCCCCACAATCTTTGTTACCTTCCATTTCTGCCCCTAGACTTAAAACGGATCATAACAACTTCTAAAATGGTTTATGGTGACAAATGACCACCTTAAATTTTTGCTCGAGTCGCAGAAAAACTGTGGCGAACCTCTGTGAATACAGCATTGAACTCTTGAAGCTTGAAACTCTCTTGTCTGTAAAACTTCCCAAGGAAAAAAACTTCTAATAAAAACCTCAGAAGGAAGATCCCATTCAGAGATTTTCAGTAGATTTGCTCTAAAGCAAACTTTGTTGTGTTTATGACTGTGCAGAATTTGTAGCAAGTCATCAAATCCAAATATCCTCATGTGCTTTTCTCATCATTGCCTCCCACACAGCACACTTTACTGGGGTTGGCCAAGCACATTTGAGCACCTGGGATGAACCAGGAAAAGCATGTTAAAAATGGTGACCTTTGGCCTCTGATGCACAAACATCTATGGCTAACACATAGGCAGAAAACAAAAAATAAAAATAAATAAATTCATCAGTAAGACAGTATTTAGTAAGAACAGGTGCAACTCAAGGTTAATACCAAAAACCGCAGTGTATGAAACCCTAACGCACTCTGACAGGAGCCTCAAATGATATTAACACAAATGGCCGACACACATGCTAGTGTACTTAAGCACATACACATGGCTTATTAAGTAATACCCGAAGGAAATGAGCATGGGATTTGAGTGAGCTGTGGAGTTAACCGACTGACAACTGTTGTAAGTTTCCTTGTCTGTATGAAACAGATCCATCCCCATAGACAATTGTGGCAACAGGATTGTGAAAATCCATTAGCCACATGGTAAAGATAAAATCAGTAACGAGACAAAAACACAACATATGGTGGCAGAAGGAGCTGGAGGGTCTTTACTTTCCTAAGCAACAATACAAACAGTAACCTGGTTGTGTTTTTAACACAGAGGTATTTTCATTTCAGCAAGTCTACAGACAGTAAAAGAGAGGATGTGGCTTTAAATCTTTAAATACATCTCCCTATGGCCAACATAGGCACAAGTTACAATACACTGCCACACACGGAGCAGCACTTCCTCAAGTTCTTTATTCAAAGACACAATGACAATTTACCCAAAGGCCTAAATATCTTCAATATCTTATATGATTATTTTGTCTAAATAAAGTAAAATAAACACCAACTAAAATCATTAACTGCTAAAAGCTACAAGTGAATTTAGACATCACAACTTCTAATATATAAAAAAAATGGATATTCATTTTGAAAGTCGTTAAAGATTACATTTCTTTACTATTAAAGAACTCTTTACTCTTTTTCTTTACTACTCGTTCCAAACCCATAAGTTTTAAGATTTACCATAACTGGTAAATCTTCAAAAAACAAATTTAAATATTTGTATTATTTCTACTTCTATTAATAGTCCAGGTAAACAAAACTTAAAAGATCAAAAATAAGGCATCGTAAAAATAAAATACAGAAAATCTCATTGGTTTTTGTGCAGCACTTCAGACATAAAAAAACAAACAAATGAGATTTGTTTGAGTGCAAAAACTAAGCTAACAGACACTCAACTACAGTCCGATGTTGGCCAACCACCAGCTTGCTATATCCCGGCCTTAAGAATCACATCCAATCATCTTCATATACACATCCCTAGTGTTTTTTTCATAGTTTCCCACAGTTTCGGAAGGCATGGGATACACACATATGGAATTGACCAACCATGTGCTGGAATCTCTGAATGTCAAACAGAGCCGGCGTCAACACATTAAAAACTCACTGGGGCACCGACAAAAATACTAAGAGACCATTCATAGATCAAGTAAACCTGTCAGCACTAGAAATTGTGATGTGATCCTGCAGGTCAACTGGGGTAGTTTGTGTAATGCATATTTTCAGCCCGGTGTTGAACCCATCATTGAGTTTGCATGGCTTTACTTCCAAAATAACCTCTGATTGCAAGGAAAATGTAATGGTACTAGGATTCAAAAGACAACAGCAATGGCTTTAATCTCAATTTCCTGGTACTCAACACACAAGTCAG
The DNA here is from genome assembly GCA_038021265.1 of Cyprinella venusta. NCBI lineage: Eukaryota > Metazoa > Chordata > Actinopteri > Cypriniformes > Leuciscidae > Cyprinella > Cyprinella venusta. The sequence goes on from CM075876.1 coordinate 23,009,389, forward strand.
TTCCAAGTCTAGCTGACAAGATCCTGAAGATAGAGAGAGGGACACAGCAGCTCTGCCTAATTGTCATGATGAATGAGCCTTCGCTCATGAAACCAGGACACATGTGGTGGTGATTTGGACCGCTGTCACGAGCAGCTCAAAATCTCCCCCACAAAGTGCTTTATCCAATCAGACGAGCTCTGAAACATGAATTTCCTTATCAAATATATCCCTTTGTCATTAACATGGTGTAATAGTGTGATGTTTAGTAGCAACACTTATAAAGAGCTGCTGCGTCTGACACATCTGTATTCGTTTTTTGTGGAAAATTGTGTTTGTTGTCTATGGAGCAGATCGAAATGGTGTTAAACATTGGTTTTGCTAGTATAGATTTATCATCATATGGGGAATGTTCTACCCTGTGGCTGTAATGGCCCGTGGAGAAACTATAAATGATTCAAATCCTTTTACAGTATGGCCAGTTGCGATTCAGAGGATGTGAAGTGTACCATGGGAAACATATATTTAGCACATACTGTATGAACTGTTGCCTATATTTTGAATTACGGTCATCCTCTGTGGCTTATTATGCACAGAATGTGCTATGATGTTACACAGGGTTTAGTTGAAGTCTCTTCGACGTTTTCTAGTGTTTCCAGAAGAGATGGGTGAGAAATACTAGAAATGCCATGTTCAGCTATGTTAAAATGATAGTTCTCAAGGGAAAATTGTTTTATTTCAGTATGTCCCTAGAACTGGTTCTCTCTCAGCAATGTTGGGTTGATAATGACTTCATAAGACAAAGTCTTTTAAGCCTGTTTAAATAGAATGAATATAACTATTTAAGCTCATTTAAATATCAGTGCATCCCTACATTTTTTTTTTACAGTGACGTCAAGAACCAAAGTAGAGAGTTTATTCGAGAAATAATAATCTTAACAGAACCATAAACGTATGCATCCTTCACTGAAACATGCTGGTTAATGTGTATATAGTATAAACATCATAAAACTAGAGTTTACACAAAATTACATGGCGCAGTATGGCTTGCCGTTGACTTTGTGTGCAAATCTGTCTAGTACGTTTAACAAAACTGTGAGTCCTGCTTTAAAAACGCACTTGTACACAACCAAACCTAGTGTCACTGCACTGTAGAGTGGCCTACAAAACAGACAAGGGGTTGATTGAAAGCTGCTGACGCAGGCCAACAGCAGTAAACAGGAAATTCATGTAAGAAAGTGTCCTGCTCTGGAATATGCATTCTCCCTCAGCGTCTCCCTCTCATATAGACACAGACAGCCACACACACCACTCCCTCTTGCCCTAAATAACATAGACTGCACATGTGCAGCACATGTGTATGTTTTCCTGCTCACTCTGTAATAACAAATATCACAAAATGAGTGAATAAAACAAATGCAACAGCTAATGGATCATTCCATAGTGGAGAGGGCAACCAGACCCTTACATACAACAGATATGACTTGAATCCACTAAACTAAGAGTATGATCTCTAAACCAAACAAACCAAATCCATCTTAAATTTGTGGATGAGAACAGGAAACAAGAAAATTGGATGTACTTCCTGCTAAACGTTTTTCCCATCACTCCCTCTCAGCTGCACTCAACTGCAAGAGTATAAACAGTATTTGGATCATTTAATAATAGTCAAAAATAATCAAGTTAAATTTGTGAAGAGCTTTAATATATTTATTAAACTCCCTACAGAACAATTCTATTAAGGAACATGAAGCTCAATATACTGCATAGTTAAAAAAAGACAGGTTAGATACATTTTTATAGTTTTGACTAAAGATTTTCAGTGATGTTTCTGATAGAAACGATAATAGAATAGAAACTAATTAGACAATTGTTGATATTTTCCATGAGACTGATGTACGAACAAATAAAAGTGGTTTGGGAATGAAGCATCCTCTTTAAAGTCCATGCTGGCTATCCGCCTAAAAACTATAACCGTAAAAAAATAATCCTTACTTGAGAATTAAATCATTACAAAAGATATCCAGTGTCATATCGGAGACTTCCTCAAACTGTCTGAGTGTAAGGCTGCTTACAACAACTGAGAAACTCTCAGGTCATCTGCCATCTTGTTATTGTACTACAGTACTATATATCTAAGGCACATTTTGCCTTGGTTTTAGAGCTGGACTTCATAAGTTCACATTTTAAAATGTTCTGCAAGAACATCTTTGGTTGAAAATGTGAAAGTGCTTTGCTCAGCTCCAGATGTTCTTGGAGCTACAGCCATGTTTTATGTGGCAATAATTGACATCACTCTCTAGGAAAAAACAGCAGAACCCAAGAAAGAGCAAAAAGTGTGCGCGTGTGTGGAAAGCGGTTTCTAGGAATACCAAAGAGTAAAACGAGGAAACAGTTCATTAAAGGCAATGAGGAAAAGAAATTAAAAAGCTATGCTACTGGTTTGCTAAAAACACAGAGGTTTTTAATGCAATGATGACATTTATTATGCCAAAACGTCTAGCTTTTAGCTATAACATAATGCAATGTTGTGCTACATCTTATTTAAATGAGTTTCATTCCAAACTAAATTTGTAAAGAGAGACAAAACCAATGTGGGAATGCTCATCAACTACAAGGATTGCAGAAATTCTCTTACCAGTAAGTCTCTCTCATTAGACTCACCTAAGGGAATTGAGTCATCATTAACTGCATGGAACAGAAAACACTGGAATTCAGTCAAGTTTCATGACACTGAAGCTGTTGCATGTCACTGAACTGTGAACACTATCAAGACTTTATCACTCTGCGGTAATTACAACAAACGCATCTCTACTTGATTTTTTTTTTTACTTACAAACTTTTTAGAGTTGACTAATTTACAACGGTAAGGTAAATGTAAAATCGACACTGATAGTAAATGCGGTCATCAGCAAAAAAAAAATGCTTACTGTATGCACTTTCTATTGTCTCATTATGACATCCGGTACAGCTGGGATATGCAGAACTTTAAGCAGTTCCAAGGATCTTTTTCTAAAAATCTGCAGTTCAAAACAAGTACAGTAAACTGACGCATCATTAGTGCTGGAGTGCTTGGTGTCACCAAACATATCATTTTTAGTTATCATATTAAACACACACATGATGGGTTTCCATGTTTTAAAAGGACTTTTTCCACAGACATTTATTTTTATACTGTACAAACTGTATATTCTACTCCTAAACACAAGCCTCACATAAAAATGTCAGCATTTTTGCATTTTTAAAAGACATAATTTTGTATGATTTAGAAGCTGTATTCTTCATGGTGACCAAAAAATGTCCCAACAAGGTAAAACTGGTTTACTTTCCTGTCTTTGGGGATTTACCAGGACCACACACACACACATACATAAATGTACCGATGTTCTATAGAAGAAACTTTTGAGAGTAGAAGGAAAAAAACAGGCAGAGGAAGAACAGGGACATGGATCAGGGTAATGGGGCTTGTGACATTACAGTGATGAATAAGGTGATTCGGTTTTGTGTGAAGATGGAGGATAAAACGTGTGGGTATCCATCACAGATTTATATAATAATTTCTTTATTTACACAAAAATATGTGATAATACCTGCACACACACACACACAGACTCAAACAAAGTCAGGATACACTGACTTGATTTGTGTACTATTTGTAGCTCTTCCAGCAAATATGAGCCACAGTGTCCTTGCTATCTCTCCTTTATTTCTAAGAAAAGAGAGAGAGGGGCACAGGAAATGGAGGGATCAAGAACAAAATACACCATTTCCTCACCCATTTACAAATATGTCTGAAATGTCATAAATTCAATCCATTTTATCTAGAATTCCGGATTCCTGACGTCTGTTTACACTCAGGCTAAGAAGCCGAAGGTGTTTACATGGCCCCAGGATGGTACAGTATGCAGTGTGCATTCATGTCTGCATGTTTGAGGTGGTTTAAGACTCGAGAGAAACGTCTGGGCTACAGACCAAGTCCTCTCATGCCAACTAGCCGCCCCACTGGAGCTGCAGCGGTCTGGCCGAGGAGATATGACCACTTAAACAGGAGTTTCCGGTCAGTCTAGGTCATCTGTTTTCTATATTACACATTTTTGGAAGGAGATTTACTCTACAGATAGATGTTTCATTTACAGTATTAAGGATCTGAGAGAATTTGGTCAGGTTAATGGTGGACTAACGCAAACCTTCACAAGTTTCATGGAAGCTATGCTACGGTTATGGATCAGGAGTCACAGCACAGCTGCACTGGAAAGATTTGTGCATTGAATATCTCACTTTTCCAGGCCATTTGAGATAGAAAGATATTTCGGGATGGACGTTCGTATCAGAATTCAGTGTTCAGTGTCTGTGCTGAAAAAGCCTCTGGTTTCACCAGACACATTCTCACCCTAAAACACACTTGTACTGGGGGAGGACACAGAACAGACTGTACTCCACTGCCAGGAATGTCAGGAATGGTTTGTGAAAAACACACGCTACGCAACACAGAATGTGACACAAACACGTACACACTCAGATGAAGAATTCACACTGATATGCACAGCATATCACACACATATTCAGATGCTATGTATCCAAACCCCCTTATTTGGGCTGGGTGGTGTTGGGTATAAATAGTGGAGTGGTGTTACGGTGAAGGGCAAGAGGCCACAGAACTCCACCCTACCAGTCTCTTAAAAATACACACTCTCACTCTCTCTAACCCTCTCTCTTTCACTAATTCTCTATTCCTGCCTCTCTGATGTACCTGAGAGTATGATGACCTTCCTGAAATGATTTTAGTTATTTAAACTGTTAAAGGAAAGGATTTTGTCAGAATATGAAACTAGATATTTTGAAGAATCTTAATGTGGCTCTTTGTCATACATCTAGAGTTCAGTGTGACCACAGCTGTTAAGCTCCAAAAACTAAAAGAAAATGCCCCATAAAAGTGGTCTATATGCTACTATATTACTACTGAACTCATATAGTAACTTTGTGTGAGAAACAACTGAAATCACATTTGTTTTTCAATTACAATCTTCCCTTCCGTGATCTATTAATTGGAGAACTGCCGTGAATCATTGGTCACTGAACTGAATGAATCATACTTCTTACCTCAGACTTATTTTTCCCTCTCGATTTCACCTACTCCTCTGAGGAACCACCTCATTTTCCATTTCACTTTCCTTAATGGCATCTATCCTTTACGTCTTACCGACAATTACAAATTAGTAGCAACTTAAAAGTGGCAAGGCCATCATTTCTTCAGAGGATTGTTTTCCCCCCCCTATATTCCTCAGTATATGCAGAATCAAGAACTACAATGTTTCTAAAGTGGGTTCAAAATGCAGACAGGCAAATGACAACCTGAAATACAAGAAAGGTTAAACTAAAAATACATTCAAATGATTGAACTCTAGCCCCCCTCAGTGATGTGAAAGCTCTTATTGTCTTCAGTGAACTGGACTCTGTACTTTTCTTGGATGGGCTGAAGCGCCCTACCGACATTCAAAAATAAATTCTCTTCAGTGACTCTTTGCAGCCCTTCAGATTTAGCAAAGACTCCTAATCTTATCACTGCTTTGGGTCCTTATTATAGGTTCTTAAGATTAGAATATTTGTTTTATGTTTCAGTACATTAACTGTGCAATTCAATTCAATTCAGCAAGAAACATGTTGTCCATCTGCTCTGAGATGCAAATGTTACTATACCATCCAGGAAACTTATTTAACAGTAAACAACTGCCAAAAGACTCCATGAGACACAAGTGAAGACACAAGTGAAGTCATTCATTCAAATCTACTGGAGTAATCTCAGTCCCCGATAAAACATCTGAAACTTGGATAAAAACAGAGAAACAGCCTTCCAACTGCAATACTAGAACTTCAGGCAGAGACACGTCTGTCCTGACGTCTGCAGTTTCGGGAAAAGAGTCACAGCAAGTAATTTGTTACAGTAAGAATAATCCACAACCTGTAGCAGAAAACTTTTCTGGAACCTTAATGACATTTTAATGATCAGCAGAAAACACTTTCAGATTTTATCAGCACATATCAATTAGTAACCCAGGCAAGAAAACCACTTCCCCTATAAATATATTTATCAGCTCTTTCGAGAAACCCGACACCTGCTAATTCAGCACATCTAACAAGGAAAAAAAAAACTCTATTGGGCTAAATGTTCAAAAAAATTGGATAAATACTAATAAATGTATTGGTATAAAGCCAAAAGTTCGGAATATAAATCATATTTTGCATATTTAGTGTGATATCACTTTATATGCTAATCAATTAACATCAAGTAATTCATCATTTTAAAAACAAATTAGGACAAGTTCATGAATTCAAAAACTAGAGGACTGGAACTAACTGTTGTTACACTAATTATCAAGCTGATTATTTAATTTCAGTTTCACATTCTTTGACATGCCAATGTTTTAAATGATCATGTTCTCTCTTTATTTTATTGTTTCACATTGTATTTCTAGAATGTATTTCTGTTTTCCAATTTCATTTATTCACGTTAAAGAAAGTTCAACATTGTATCTTGAATGACCTTGTTAAAAGTCTTCAAACATCCCATGACCCAGGTCAGATGAATACGAGATGAAGAGGCCAACAGCAGTGTGAATCTCTCTAGAGATCTGAGACTCAGAAGGAATTGGATCACAGCCTCTCCACTCTACACTCCCTGCCTCCGGTACCTTTCTGGGCTGAAGTTCATTCTCTGTCCAAAATCTCTTTTCCTTGGAACAGAAAGCTACTTTTTTTTCCCTGAAACCAAATTCATTTTGGACCAGAGCACAGAGGATTTTCAAGTCCAGCAGCTGTAAACGGCGGGACTGTACTGGACCTTAAAGCAGGATTACAACTTAATGAGCAAGTTTCTATAGGCTCAGAGCACACTGGCAGACTGTCAAACGTGACTCTCATTTAGCATTTACAGTCCCTCAGCATAACTCTGGATCTTTACCAGTACTTATGGATGTAGTCAATAATGAAAGAAAGCTTCAAACTTTCATTTGATCCATTTTTTTTTTCTCCTCCAAATCATACCTTTGTCTGAGGTTTGGAAAACACACATAAAAGTAAGATCTAAATGAGCAAGCTGAACCAATGAAAGCTAAAGGCAAGAGTTTTACTTCAAATTCCTTGTTCATTTTCAGGATCATTTTAGTTCCAGTTCTATTATTGCTGCACTATTTGCACTACTTTTTAATTGCTGGTATATGTATTCGTCAATAATTTATTGTTTTACTTTGCATTAGAAGTTTTAAGGTAAAACATTAACAATTAAAAACAAAAGTCTAACAAAAAGAAGCTTGAAGACGCATCCAAAAATTCCCGAGATCTGTCCCCACTGTAAAAATGAATACTCTATATCTAGTCAATAAAATTGTGTCAAAAGATTACAAGCAATATTATTCATTAAAATTGAAGAAATTAGAATGGAGAAATAATTAATCAAATGAATTCCTTAAAACTTAACAGTAAAATTTACACCAACATTAAAGACACCTGATGTTAACAAGCAGACTCACTGAAGGAGAAAACAGTCATTTTAGTTTTAATTTTACCAAAAATTTAAGTGAAATTTTAATTTCTTCTCTGCAGGATCCCAAATGTCTGACATGTGCTTTTTAAACTAAACGGCAGCAAATCTACGAAACGATTCTCAAAATCCCCATTTTTTTATCTGCTTACCCTACTTTAAGGATCATGATTGGATTTGCAATAAACAAAATGATACATTTTTAAGCAGCTAATATACCAATAGTACACTTTATAAAATACTGCAAAACAAAAACAACACAAAACTACTAACAATAGTCATCATGATTTCTCCACTAGGCACACATCCAACCCAATGCGAGTAGTATAACATTACAACTCCAGATGTTGTCTTTACAAACTAAAGCTGTTGTTTTCAGTGGGAAACAAACAAGCATGAAGAAAACAAATAAAGCTATATTTTAAAAGCCAAAAACGGTGCAGGCCATCCCATATTCTTGACAAGCCATGGCATCGGATATAGAGTCATGAACAAGGGCTTATCTTACTTGGCATCTTTACAGCCCAAATAAAAAAGCGCAATGTTAAGCCATGAAAAAAAAAAAAAAAAAAAGAGTGAAACGGCCTGTGGGCCTGGAGATGAGACCGGCTGTGTGGGTGGTTTGGGATCTGGTACCCCTCTTTTATATCAAAGTGCTGTGTTAGTGAGGGCAGAGTAACGCTTAATGTGAAGTTATTAAAGCCTGTAAAAGAGTCTTTGTGGAGATGTTGTCAAAACTATTTATGGAGGCTGTAACTATGTTGAAGTCAAAGCTCATATACATCTGGAGAGAGACAATAACTTCTACATTTACATTGTGGCACAGTGCTGAACCAAAACCCAATGGCACACCACCAGAGCATCAACGTGGGCCATTAAAAATCATATGAAAGGTGGAGAAAGACGCAGAGAGAGAAAGTAAAGGGTGTGACTTGGATCGAGCAGAAGAAAACAGTGGAAAAAGCAGACACATGTTTGGAAGAGAATGTATAAACAAAACCGGTCTCATCATTGCATGATTTCCTTCGGAAATATCCGTCACTCCTTTCCTCAAGGCATTTCATTCTTTTCCATGTAAAAATTGTCTGATTTTTCTAATTCCTACATTCATTAATCACACCAGTGCTCCTATATGCGAGTGCCGGGAGTCCAAGAGTAAAGTTTTTTTCCTCTCATATTTCCCTCACATTTTCAGACACTACAAACATGGTTTCCTGATTTTTGTAGACAACATGTCCTGTCAACTCATTTATACAGACAAGCATACAAACAAGGAAAAATTACAAGTCTATTGGAGAAACTTCTATAACTTCTATGAATAAAGTAATCAGATATGTACTAATATGGGATCGCACAAGCGCAGCCTCACATGACACAGATCAAACATGATGAAGCTCATTCCTATACATGAATGGCTGCTAGCACAACGGATTGACAAGCCCCAAAAATGATAAAACACACACAAGTATAATTTTTTTTTGCAGTCCATAATACTTATGTGCTGCATTCTAGTCTTCTGAAGTCTAACTTTAAGTGAAAAACAGACAGAAAAATGACACTAGCTTATAAACTTTCCTCTACCACTCAGATCTTAATCTTGCTTGTGCAAGTTATTTTTATGATACTGTTTTGGTCCTTGACAGCCCCAATAGCCATCACGTAAAGAGAATCATACAGACATGATGAATAGTAAATGACTGTTAAATTAAAAATGAACTGTTTCTTAATTCTTAGTACAACTGCTGACATGAAATTAATAGAGCTGTTAAGTCAAGTTTGTTAGGATGTAAATTCATCATATAATTCCTCTAGAATGTATGGGTATAATATGATGTGTGCTGTGGTTAATAATACTTGAAAATCCTTCCACAAGTATGTAGGTTTACAATATATGGTTGACGAATCATACAACCATTGTAGCCCTTACGTAACTTGATAGCAAAGTACATTTCAAAAGCAAAACAGCGGCTTTGAAATTTATGTTTGAGGTATGACTATATGTAATTCATTTTGCAGAACACAGGAAAGTCTTTTAAAAGGTACAATAAGTAGGATATTTCGCCACCAGGGGTCACTATCCTCTTAAAATAAAAAAAGCGTATATTGATGACGCAAACCATTAACCGGAATTGTAGATTTTGTCATCAAGCTGATGTATCTTTTATGGATGAGTGAATACTTTGATGGGTGCGATTGCTAATGAGAGACGTATACCAGGCCAGCACGGATATATAGAAATAAGGACATTTCATTCAACCAAACTACACATGAGGTAACACAGCGCTGTTTCACTTGCTCTAACAGTTACAATATCACACTAAACGGCATTTGAGTGTGTTGAATGTTGTTAGTTGGCTGTATGAGAATAGCAGTCAATCTTAGCACTTCTTGCAGATAATAAAATAGCATGCCTGGCTTGTGCAACTTGCTGCAAATGTGCATGATGTTTTGCACAGGAGAAAAAGAACATTATCCTTGATAAGATGTCAGATATTTTGTGGTGTTTAATATCTGAATCTGCTGTAGTACGTTCCACAATCAATATCGCTCAATATCAGAGTGATGAGGAAAAATATACAGCAATGCGGTCCATCCCTGAGTCATCTCTGAAGATGCATTTTCTTTAAAGAATGAAAGACCATATCAATGTTTAATGTGCTGAATAACCAGTGACGAAAACCGAGAAATTTCACAGATATGTTGTTAAAAGTAATGACAGATGCCAGGCAGGGTATGGAGCTGATGACTCTAAGACAGACATAAGTGAGTTGTTTTTTTGTTGTTGTTATTTAGAAATTATTACTTTTATAAAAATATAAATATATATATATAAAGTAAAAATATTTATATATAAATTATAAATATTTATATATATATATATATATATATATATATATATATATATATATAAGTATAAATATTTATAAAAGGATAGATAGATAGATAGATAGATAGATAGATAGATAGATAGATAGATAGATAGATAGATAGATAGATAGATAGATAGATAGATAGATAGATAGATAGATAGATAGATAGATAGATAGATAGATGGATAGATGGATAGATAGATAGACAGACAGACAGACAGATAGAGTCAATGGACGTTTTTCATTCAGCATTGTTTTTATGTTACTGTCCATCAGTTGAAAACCATAGAACAAGTCAAACGCAAGGCATGCAGGAACTGACGGCAATGATTGAACTAAATTACTCAATGCAAGCTGGCACTGAAAAATTTAAAAACAACCAACTTAATGCCACTTCCATTGCTCGGCCAACATAAAACATGAAAGCTATGCGCAGTGCACACACAACATAGACACACACACGTACACGTTCCCCAACAAGCGTACAGTGGTTACACACAAAGGGTCGGGCATGGCTGCCATATCTGCCCAGCATATACTTAAGGTTGCTATTTTAGAGCGGGTACTTCTGTTCTTTCACAAGCAGTAAATTAGTAAAACAGAGCTGGCTTGCAAATTGTAATGCAGGACAGACAGCCCATCCAAACAAGATATAGTGAGTGATCTGCCAGAACACTTCATCTTCATAACCCTTTTAATGAACAATCAAACTGAAGATGGCTATCATAAAACACCTTTGTCTAGCTCCCTTAAAAAGCATTACCAAAGAAAGACAAGCTCATATGGAAACACTTGGAAGGAAGTTTACGGATTATGTTCTCAGAATGAAGCTGGAAAGATCATGACATAACTTGTGGAATGTTCTCCATCCTGGGGTTGAAGCAGGGTTCTTCAAACTTGCATCATTAGGGAGATCAATGACCCAGTCCAAACGGCAAGATCTGGTACTTACATTCTAAATGCTCTTCAAATAAAGAGAAAACAGCTGACAAGAAACAGTTGACACGACCCAACACAAAAGGATCTTAAGTTCCAGGGGGCCTGAAAGGACAATGGACGTAAAGAATGAATTTCCACTCCAAACAAGAACGTTTTCAGGAATTATCTTCAATTGCTGTGTTAATGACACTGGTAAATGTGCCCCACCCAAAATACCACTGACTCGCCACCCACACGTTTGTGCCAATGCCAGCTGTGCCCTCATCAACCTTTTGCAAGGAAAACAGTTGGGAAAGAGGCTCAAGTGTTTTAGTTCAAAACACTGTGTCGCATTAGAGTTCATGATAGTAATGCATCAAATTTTATAGTAGCCAGATCGCTACTATATTGTGTGCATTATCATTAACTCCACTGTGGCTTCCTCAGCATCTGGTTAGAGTGAGAGAATCACAGTTTGAAATGCGTTTTTACAGATTTGCGAGATGTTCTTCCCAGAGAAGGAATCTGTGCAGATGTGAAATACCACACCTAGCATATCCCCCTCACCCAAAAGATCCTCACTGTCAGACCACTGCCAAAATATGTGACTGTCCTTTCTGAACTCAACACTTGACCTGAGCTCCAAAAGTCATAACAAAGAGTTACAGAATCCCAACACCGCTTCTGGTGTTTCAAATGTCGTCAATTACATTTTGACTTATCAAAAAAAAAAAAAAATCACTTATGCCAAGACTTGATGTTTAAAGTGGAGTAGAGCACAGTAATAGTAAAGAGTGGTGATGCAATGGATCACAAAACTCACGGTTCAGATCATATTACGGTATTTGAGTCATGGATCAAAAATAAATGGGGGGGCAAATGTCACTTTGCTTTCCATTTATTACTTAAAGCACACCGAGTATGATACTACAGAAAAACTACTAGCCTGACTTAAGTTCAAACATTGTTAAAGGCAAGTGAACGGTCAGTAATAAATAACAACAATACACAAATTACAAGCATAGATAAATACAATAGAACAAATTTACAAAAAAGTACAGTCTAGGAACAGAAATGTAATAGGCCTAATTAAATGTAAAAAAAGCATGGATTTATAGGCTGCTGTCACTTTAGGACCGAATGCACAGTTGAATGCACTCTGCTACGACAATAGATGACAAGAAACCTTGTTGTGTAGTATGAGCAGCAGCTCTGTAGTGTGCGAGTTTGTTTTTAGACATAACGGACTGTTTACAATAATTCTCGCGAGACGTATATGTTTTGTGCATATGTTGGAGGAATCAGAAAGAGGAATCAATTCTGTGTTCATGCGTTGTCTGAAACGGGCCTGCCTGTGTTTGAGCAGCTGTACGCACAGATTACAGCGCACAAGTACCGAAACTTTAATGACTTTGGGGTTTCATTAATAATTAGGTGCTGTAATTGAACTAATTTTGTAATTTTGCAGTCTGTGAAAGAGGGTAAATGGTCCAAACCGCAACAACTGCAATCAAAAATTAGCCTACTGTCTACTTTATGTTTGCCGTTTGGTTTGGACCATTTAAACTTTTTCTCAACCTGTGAATTTACAACATGTGTTCAATAACAAAATGGTAATTGACTGAAATTAAGACATTTTTTTTGAAGGTTTCAACCACACATACCTGAACTGATACAGGTAGGATTTGAAAGAAAGACGTCTGTGTATGCAAGAAAGAGAAAATGACGGAACTCTGATCTTATAAAGGCTATTTGTGCTAGTCAAACATTCAGGAAACCCCTTCGCCAGGAGAGCCTCCCTCCTTCTATGCACATATTTCACTAAAAGTTCAAATGTCAAATAATAGATCCACATTGTCTGCTGTCCAGTCCTTTCAGAGTCTAGAAACTCCTTTCTGTTTTTCCACTCTCATAGGATAACATTCAGTAATGTGGGATTTTAATACTCAAACAAGTCAACAATCTGACAACCGTATGTCCACCAACAACTTACACTGTTTACATTAAATGCCCAGCAAAATATGACTGACAGCTCAGCACACTCATTTCCTGCTGTAAAAGCTCCCACCTGCACCCCTCTGGAGGAGTTGGCCAGCGAGTTTAAGAGAGTCACTGCATAAATCTGTCAAACGGGGAAGAGTGAAATGAATAAATGAAATAAAATGAGAATCAATCCCTCATTTCTTTAGCTGGTCACTGGAAGCATGCTCTATAGTGCAAAGATGGGATCTGCCAAAAATCACACGTACACGAGTGGAGCAGAGACTGTGCAGCTAAATGAAGATTATACGCTTGTTTGTGCGTCTGTTTTTATATAACATTATTCACAATTCCTATTTTTGCAAGTATGAACCTCGAAGGCTGTGAAGCAGAAGCGTTTTGCCTTTTTTTTTTTTTTTTTTTTTTAAATTTGTCAGCGCATGTCGATGTGTAATTGTTCCAGTGTGACGGTCATATGCATCTGGCAAAACTCAAATGTGCTGCTCCTATAGCTTTGTGCCATTAGTCTTTTTTTCCTTTAAATGGTCTAGTAAATGGGTCAAGGCACTCTCATGCTCAAACATCACACAGTAGCCCTACTTCAGAAACAGACGAAAAGAGAGACATTCAATGGAATATGAGTGTAACAAAGGTGGAGAGATAGACCCAAGCTCAAGGTCAACTTGTGTCAACATGAAATTGGCCTTATTTTCTTAGACGATCTACTGAGCTTTTTTATATTTTCATCTTTTTTTAGTGTGTGATGTTGCTGTCTGAGCACGAAAAAATTTGCTGCATATTTTTTAATCATAATTTGCTGGATATTGCTGCAAAGCACAATATCCACTCCAAAGCTATTCTCTATTATCATTGACTTAATTTGATTTAAAAAGCACCTGCTGTAGCATCTGTTTTACTCGTTTTCACTTTTAATATTTATTTATTTATTTTGGTTTTATTAAGTATTACTGGTAAAGACCTTTTTTTCTTTACGTCGAGCCAAAACATCTTCACGGTTACATTTAATGTTTTAATTTAAGGCAAGTTTTATGTAGTTTCAAGAAAAAACAAACACAGAAAACGCATCGGACCGTTTGCTTTTAAAAAAAAAAACGGTATCGTAATCGGCCGAAAATTATCGGTAGGCTACACATCACTAGTTATGGTAAGAGATGTGACATTTCCAAAACATATTTGAAATGGTTGACCAATCAGAGCACATTGCACTTTTCAAAAAAACAAAACAAAAAACACAAATTTAAGATCAGGATAATCTCTTAAAGAGTGTTAATGTGTGTGTTTGCGGTGGTCTCCCAACATTCCACTCTAATTCATATTGAGCCAGAGATACCTCTGTAAGTTGGCTGGTTTTTTCAACCATAAAAACCTCTCAGCAGCAGTTATTTATGTGTGCATGAGTGTGATATTATAGTCTAAGAGGGAAAGTCAAGGCAACATAAAACACGATTAACGGCACAAACACACCCAGGGTTTCTATGACCCGCTATAAGTCACACAGAACTGCCGAACTGCCATAAACTCCTCAGACAGCAACACAAACACGTGCCACTCAAATCTGTAGGTAACGGGCATAAGAGGTCCTCCCTCTTTCAGTTTCAATATACCTTCAAAAGTTTGTGCCGGTAACATTTAACATTGCTGATTGTGATTAACAGTATCATTGTGAAATATTATTACAATTTAAACTGCCCTGTTATATATTTTAAAATGTAATTAATTCCTGTGATGGCAATGCTGAATTTTTTTTATTGTCGTTTTCACATGATCCTTAAGACATCATTCTAATTTGTGGCTTTGATGCTCAAGAAACATTTCTTCTCATAAACGTTAAAAATATTGTTTCGTTGATCAATTGAATACATCCTTGCTGAATAAAACTATTAATTTCCTTCAAAAGTGTTTTTGAACAGTAGTGTATAAACATGTACAAACAATACACTTTAAACTTTGCAGCACAGATCTGAAACCCACATATCATCATCATAAAAAAAACAAAATTAGTTGAAAGGTAAAGATATACCACTGGAGTGGAGAAACTGATTACCATTCTGAACTTCCTCACACTAGTTGAGATTCAAAACAATGTTGCACTTGAGCACCGTCCAAGATGTTGACTTAACACAAAAGTGTTCGCTTACACACACCAAATCAGCCAAGCCAAAAGTAACACCTGCTCTTAAAGTAAATAGGACAGATACTCATCCTCCTGCTTAAAAAATATTGAGAGAGAGAGAGAGAGCGCGAGACACTCAGTAACCAGCCCTCATACCTTGCAAACCTCTCTCTCTCATCTGGACACGACCACAACACATCCCTGAAATGCCAGCCTCATCAGCCGTGTGAAGGCCTCATGGACACCTCAACAAACTCGTCTCCGGTGTGATGACCTCCATCCAGATGGAACTGGATAAATATTGTGAATGTTCTGATCCAATCTGACTTCTAACCTGTAATGTTCATCCATTGGCCAGAGGAGAACTGGCCCTGACTGAGTCTGGTTTCTCCCAATGTTTTGTCCTCTATTCTGTCACCTGTTGGAGTTTTGGTTCCTTGCCACTGTTGTCTTGGCTTTTGGCTAGCTAAGTTGGGGACATTTAATTAATCAACAATATTATTGATCTGCCTTACTACAGGTGGACGATGACACAATTTTCTTCTTGAAACAAACTTGTATTATTTTCATGTTATCACTGTGAAGCACTATATAAATAAAGGTGACTTGACCCTAACCTAGTCTTTTTAACAGTCTACTAATACTCTAATGAAAGTTAGTTGACTTGTATTTGTAAAGTTACAGTAGAATGTTTAAAATGGACCATCAAAACCAAAATGATATACATCAATGCACCAAATCTTTAATAATGTATGAAACAATGAAACTGTGTCTTATGAGGGGAACACTAATAAGGACTGTGACAGCATGAGTCTGTCACCACAGTATGAGGGTCAGCGAGCGTTTCTGACTGGAGTCTGTGTCTCCATCACTAAACACAAGCTCATTATCAATGTTTTTGGCACAGTTAGTCTTATTCTTCATTCTTTCTTAATGCTGAACATCCCTGGCTGTCCATAGCTCGTTTGTTCATTCATTTCCCACAGCCAGAATACGCAACATCTACTCTGCAAAAGGTTTGCCATGTATATACACATAATGCCAACAGTTAGATGTTCTGCACTGGCGGTGAGGAAGTCAACTGTTGTCCCCCATTTAAAGGCAGGAGTTGTTTCAGAAACATTGTTTGCTATGCTGGTTGAAAGTCTCTTCACATCCTGATGGCAATCACTAAGTTAAGTAGTCGAAATGTTAATATGAAGAGTACAAAGGGGCTAAAGGCATACCTTAAGAAAAATATGCTTTTCACAATTCCCAAAGTGTATGATTGCAGAAAAAATGTTTGTATTGCACATTGAAAATAAAAGTGTGATTTTTTACTTTGTGATCACAAAAAACTTTGTGAACAAAAGTTTGATTTTTTACTTTGTTTAAAATCAAATGAGGTGCATGGTGGGGTAAAATGCTCATTTAAAAGACATTATTTAAAACATTATTTTACCTAAAAGTACTTGTTCAAAACAACCATAAAATAATAATTATAAATTTAATTGTTAAATATAATAAATCATAAGTAACTTAAAACTGAAAATCATTACCAAGACCTTTGTCTCAAAATATATTCAATAATTTGAGCAATTATCATTTGCTACTTAAATATACAAAATGCATCAAATATTAGATCAAATAAGCACAGGATCAACTTTGCACTGCTGCCTGTGATCGCATCTTGAAAAGCTGGTGGCAAGTTTGTGCTATCTAGTGGTTTGGAAAATAAAATCAAAGGGTGCTTTTTATCCCAGTGAACCTTTAGCCCCATTGTACCCTATATGCCATCTGTGGAAGGTGTTGGACCATAAAATGTTCGGTCCGAATGTAATGGTATGGTGTGATGTCCTACCTATCTGTCAAAATACAGTATTTCTATACCTCCGCGCACCCTCACATCACACAGACATCACACGTTATCAGCATTTCATGCTAGGCAGAGTTAGACAGATGTCAGTAAACAAGCACCACAACCGAAACAGTAGCCGAAATGAATCTGCAGCAGTCAGGTGGTACAGGTCAGTGCTCTTCAGCCGTTTATGTTCATTATTGTTGTAATGTTACTTGCTGTGTGTAATCATGCATTTTGGAGATACTCTGATGGGGGGGGGGGGGATCTCGTGGTTTAAAAAAGCTAACTTGCAATTGCTAGCTGCTCCAAAAATTGCCAACTCTATCTTTAATTTGATTGAGGATGGTTGATGTTTTGTGAATTGAAGTTTAAGAATTGCAATCTCTCTACAAGCACACGTGGCTGTAACATTACAAAGCTTCTGTACCTCCCTGTTGCAGTGAACAAGGCTGGCTCTGTATAGCGTGTTTTGAGGGAGTTAAGGAGCTGACTGGAAACCGTGGGTGCTCTTGGTGAAGGTGTTGATGGTTAAGGGTGAGGCTTGAGCAGATCAATGTGGATGAGAAACCACTTAGCAGTCACTTGGAAAAAGCTGGAGTGTACCTTAAGAATGCATCACTGACTTAGCTTAAAGGAATAGTTCACCAATAAAAATGTTTCCAATAAAAAGTTCACCAATAAAAAGTTTATGCATAATTTACTCACCCTCTTGTTGTTACTCTATACAGTTTTTTTTTCTATTCATGGCAGCAATAGTAAATGATGGTGGAGTAAATGATAATTAAGTAAATCAGTCCAGTATGTTAATTATAGAATTAGAATTAATTATATATATATATATATATTATAAAAGTATATGAACTATGGTAGAGGTCATGAAGGCAAGATTGTGTGCAACAGGTTTTTCCGCAAATTTTTGATAATGTTGATAAAAAGATCTTAGAAATGCATGTATCAAATATGAAACAGAATTTATAGGGTTAGATGACCTGACAGATAATCAACAGCATGGAAGTAATCTGCGACTGACCTCTCTCACAAACACTCTAGTAGAATGAAGGCAAGCATGCACTGCTCATGCCAATGTTATTCTCAATTTCATACCAACACAATGACACACTACTCTTTATGGCTATATGACCGTTATGCATCGCTCACCTCTCACTCTATTAGACCTCCTGCACTGAACAGCTGAACATACCTAAATTCAAGTGCAGAAATAGGCAAGACTGTAACTAGTCACTTGTTTCTTTTGTCCCAATGGAACATACAGCAAACATTAAACAAAAAAAAAATTGAATTATAAAAGAATTTTGTCTCTATTACCTAAGTGAGACCACTAGATCTGATGTTGTCTATATGCATGGACTACAATTGGGTTATATTGCCAAAACCCAAATCAAAGGTTAAAGCTTGTATCAAAACGTTTTCTTGCCATACCAAGGCAGACAAAGACTGCACTAACCTCAGAATAGCCTTTAACAAACTATAGTGCAAGTGTTAAACACAGACAGATCATAAATAAAAGATAGAAAGGACACACAAAGGTTGATGCCTGATAAATTAAAGATGCAGCATGAAATATGGGTTGGATTGCTTTGACAGAGTGAACATGATTAGTACTTTATATCAGATGGCATATTCTGTCGTTCTTGTGAATAGACATTCTGCACAAAGACTGGATATGGAAAACAAACAGTTCTATCTATATTATTAGAAGTTAAATGGATAGTTCGCCATCATTTACTTATACCCTCATGTTATCCTAAATGTGATTGTGCATGGCTTTCTTCAATTGACAAGTTTCCCGGTTTGCCATTAACTTTCATTTGTTGAGAAAAAAGAGATGTAAAGTTAATGGTGACTGAGTGTTACATGGTTGGAACACTATGTGAGTGAGTCAAAAAAAAATAATCGACTGTCTCTTTAAAATGTATTTTACATATGTAAATACCCCCAACAAAACAGACCTGACTCCACACACGTTTTCCTTTGAGTAAACGAAAAAGCAAACCTGTCCGAACACGTCTATTCAAGAAAACGTACAAAAACCCGAGGGAATCCAACATCTGCCTCGGCGACACATAAAGGAAATGTTTGATACTTTAATGCAGTGACGAGACAGCAGTCGGTACAAGTGCTATACAAACACGGAGGAAAGCGAGAGGAAGAGCTGCGAATCTTACCGAGGTACTGCCTGATCTCCAGCAGAACTTTAGGGGGTCCTCCGTTCAGTTGGTAAAACAGTGAGCCGAGACAGAAGAGCAGCAGTGTGGCCATGCAGAAAGCATAATCGCGCAGGGAGAAGCGAAGCCTGAGAGCCGATAACCAGAATCCCTTTCTGCTGTTGCGATCTGTGCTGTGACTCGCGCTGTGATTGTTTAGACGGGGGCTGCTGCTGTAATTCTTCATCGTCTCCTCACATGGAAGCGCCGAGAATGGTCGTCACCCATCCGCCTCTTTAGATACAAACTTTTCAGTCAACAAAAAAAAAAACCTGATGGCACAGATTAAATACGCGCGAACGGAGGCGTTCAGATGTTCGTCCCCTGCTCGGCCGTGTTTTCTCGTCTGCTCTTGCTGAGCTATTTTTGCGAATGAAGTTGGGAATCCATCCTCTGCTTATTGGAGTTAGTGTCGGTGTCAGATTACCGTATGTGGAGGAAAAAGTTCAACCGAACTCCGCTCACGCGCTACCATGTGCAGCTCAGCACCACCAGGCGGAAGACGCGTGAAACCGGCCTGGCCTACATCATCATCCATTAGCATCAAATTAACTAATTAGCCTATTTGATCAGTTACAAATATTTTAATCAAAAGGCATCTTTCATAAAAAACAAAACAAACAAAACAAAAACAAAAAACGAACAAATAATATTGTAAAAAAAAAACAAATCAATCTATCTATCTATCTATCTATCTATCTATCTATCTATCTATCTATCTATCTATCTATCTATCTATCTATCTATCTATCTATCATAAAAGAGTAGTATTTGTCAAAACAAGCTGTGCTTTTGGAAGCAATTTCCAGGTCACTTCTCTTAAGGCACAAAGATAGAAACCTTTTTTTAATTAAATAATCAGCCAAGAAGGTGGTTTATGAGTGAGCAGTTTTTGACCATTTGAACTAACAAACCTAAATTAGACTCTTTCAGTCATGTAAGTAAGTGTTAGAAGAATGATAAAAGCAGTCTGTCTCACAATGGTTTTATTTATAGTGCAACACTATATCTTTTATTTCACTGAAGCATTGTAAATCAAATGAAATTATGTCTTTATTTAACCCAACCATCATGTCTGGTGATTGCTAAATCAAAGGGTGAACAATGGTAAAATTGCGTTTTCACTATTTTTTCAAAAGAAAGTAAAAATGTAAAATAAAGATTAGTTATATGTTCTCAAATGACAATGTTTATTTATAGAGTACTGTTGAAACTAGTTATTTGTACTTCGAAAATAAATGACATTGGGCCACTTTGCAGTAAAGTGTATGCACGTATATAATTGTAAATTTGTTGAAAGCATGAAGACATAAAAATTTTTTAATAAAGTCTTAAAATTAGAGGGTTGTGTCACTGACCTTTTGTAACAGACCTGTGTCAGACAGGGTTAGAAATAATACACTACTCTTCTAAAGTTTGTGATCAGTATATATTTCAGCAAGGATGAATTCTTTAATAGATTTCTATTTCAGATATATTATGTTCTTTTAAACTTTTTAGTTTTCATGTTTAGCATGAATGTAAAGAATGTAGAGAATGAAATGAAATGAAAAGAATGTAAAGAATGTTAGATCCTGAAAACAGACACACACAGTAAAGAAAGCAGTCAGTGTGTATGATATTCTTTTTTATTACACCTCAAAGGGACAAATATTTTAAGACATTTTTGTTTGTAAATACACAAGCAAAACCTTTATGGACAATCATTAGCGAACTGAAACCAGATAAAATCATTTTTATACATGTATTTTACAGTGGTCACTGAAGCATGTCACTTGCTAACTATAGGTGAAAGAGTATTGCTCTATGATGAATAATCCAGCTAATAATTACATTTGATGCAAAAGCAAAAATAAGTTATTTAAATATCAATTACATATACAGAATGTGCAACCTCAGTTAATCATTTCATATATGTAATTAAGACCCAGTTATATATCACTGGTCATGGTTAGTTCTGTAATTAATTAACAAGTGATTATATTTTTAACAGATTTGATATTTAAACAGCTCGACTCAACCATCAACATTTGACCTGAAAACAAACATCTTTTAAAAAGAGAGAGAGAGAGAGACAAACTGTAAATGTGTCGATTTGTAATCTCATTTTTTCCACAATGGAATTAAAAAAACTCATTCTTTAATAAAGTGCATTTTTTTACAGTAACATTTCATGAAATATATTTTCGATTTTAAATACATAAAAAGCCTCATTGTTACCAAAGCACTCATCTGATAGCAACCTGAAGGCAACCATTCGGATTTAAAGGAATCGAACGATTCTCTACTGCAATTTAAAATGTTCATTAAATTCTTGAGCGTTACGGTCAATACATTGTGCTGCGGTACATACAAGAGAAAATGACATGAGGGAGAAATACAATTCTAAAGCGAGCATTCAAAAAGACACCATTTCATAAAACTGCAAGGCCTTGGGGAAGCATGACTGGTGTCTTTCTGTAACTGGAAAACCAAACGATCTTCAGAAGCATCTGCATGCACTGAAACAAGGTATATTCTCGCCTCAGTTGCTCAATCAAAAACCACCTGAGAGTGATTGCATGAGAAACTTTTCATTGTGCTTAATTTGGAGCAATGTAATGTGATGTCATACTAATGCCTAAATAACGTCACGCACGTCTGTCAGCTCAGTTTTCATCTAGAAACGAGTCTGCCAGATGCTGTCCTTTTTGTTTAAGTAAAGTTATGTCCATCCCCAGTTACCTCATAACACCTTATTCTCCCTGAAACACACACGTCATTTGCAATGTGTTCTGAATGACAAACAAAATAATCAAAAATAATTGTAAATCAGACCATCAATCATCCTTTTTTCCTCACAAACAAAAACACAATGATGTGACTGACTTCAAAAAATCAAAAACATAAATAATGCTCTCTTCTTAATTTTTAAATCATGGCTGAAGCTCCAGTCTGTGTAGGTCACTAGTGTCAGAACACTCCTCCAAACTATTCAGTATCAGTTTTGATTGAACTTTTTTAAGGCTAAGACTGTGTGCTTTCAAGAGCTCGAAGCTTTTTCTAAGATTAAAAAAAAATGTCTTCAACACCCCAGTCAAAGTGCAAGGCAATCTGGGGCATATGAGGAAAAAAAAAACAACAACAAAAAAACACCTGTACACATTTCACTCCAGCAAGAAAATTACAGCTGTGTGATGCATCAGTCGCACCAGAGATGAGTATGATGAGAGGTAAACAATATGCATGAGTATAATTTTCAAGATAACAGGCAACATAAATTGTTACAGTAATAAACTTTGATATGTCGCAACAGCCGAGTAAGTGACGCATATTGTGTGAATATTGTTCGTTTAGAAGACTGGGAAGATTAAATGTGCTGTAAATATATTAAGCATAATACAAGGAGTGAGGCTAAAATGAAACCACAAAGAAAGAAACAAATGCAACGGTTTGTACAAACATAGTACATACTTGCTAAAACCGTGACCAACTATTGGCCTGAAATCAAAATGTGCATATGGCAACATCATGCTTTTGGGCATTTTAGAAACACCCTTTACTTGACTCACCCATCTTTTCATATACTGTATGCTTTGAGAGATAAAGTAATATTATATAAACACAACCTGCATGAAATGATATTGCTTTGGCCAGGTGACATACTCATGTGCTTAAGCACAAAACCTTTATTCCTTTACAGTTTGTTTTTTTTCTAAATAAATCTCACGCTTCCCGAAAAAGTGAGAAAGGGTTTCAAAACAGTCTTTAAATTCATACAAAAGCAGACATTTTCAGAAAAAAAGTGTGCTTTCTTTCGACAGGTGATCCTTCCAGGCCTAAACTAGGTGTTTCTATGGAAACATCTGTTGATAGGCCCACAATAACAGTCCTTGGAAGCCAGATCGTAAAAGCCAAACGGCGTGAGATTATGAGACGAAAAATTGGGGGAAAATTCGGCAGCTGTTGTCCAGGTTTGTCCCTTCACCTGGCAGAAGAGTTTATCCATTTATTCTAGTTCGTAATAGCTCATTTTAGTATTATGACTGTCCTGAGCTGCTGGCTGTGACTAGTTGGGCTTCACTGAGAAGAATACGTATGTGATGGTCCTCCTTCAAGCCAGCTTCCCTCGCTCTTGCCTCGTTTAAGGATGACACACAACCCAGGGTGTCAAAACCCGCAGCCAATAGAGGGGCAGAATACATTGGCATTCCGATCGACACGAGCCAATCAGACACGGAGCTTAAATGAACAGGAGACGCTGGCTTCCGACACATGTCAGTCAAACCTCCCGAGGGAATCTTTGGAGATAAAGAAAACAAAAAGACCAAATGTCAGTGGTAATGCGGTCAATTATCATGATCTAATTTGGCTGAATAATTCTGCGAAAGTAACTCACAGCCATGCGGTGCTCCTTACGGAGTTGTTTAACTCTGATCTGATCCAGACTGGACGCCACGTCCTTCACTGGCTGCTGGAAGTCCTCCGAGTACCTCTGTACTAAGAGCTGAGGAATACCACACCGGCCGTGCTATAAGAAACACAAAGAGAAAGGGAAAGATTAGCCGGGATAACAAGATCTAGCTGAGTTCACCACTTCTGTTAACGTCCCACAGGTGGGACGCTTTCCGTTATATTTTTAAAACAATAATATCTTAGAAAAGACCTTAAGGATCATCATTTGAAAGCTTACAATCTCTAGTTTCCATATTTGGTGATTTGATTTTCAAAGTAAATTACACAGGTGCCGTAATTTATCAATTTGCAACAGGAATATTTTCATACTCATAAAGCGTGTTCAGACCTTTATTTTGAAATAGCAATGAACATGAAAAATCCAGTTTGTATTCATGCCAAGAGTTCAAAAGATTGCATTCTGCCAAACTTCCCATACTACTTCTGAATAGGATCTCTACTTCATAAATTGTATGAGAATTGTGTAAATGATGGTTCAGATCACTCAAAACACATATGGAAATGGAGGCGCCCTTATATGGGCAGTAATGGAGTCTGGTTTTGCCCTAGTGGAAAAAGTTTGGTACTGCGCCCAAACAAAATCTCACAGAAAACTCATTTTATGAGACATCATCAACCTAAAATTTTAAACACAACTTGTTCAGATTTTTTTTGGCTTTGATTTTTCTGCAGTTTTAGAGTAGCCCAGGCTTTGAAAGTATATATTTTAATTAAAATATGAATAATTAATGTTTTACATTGTACATTTCCATAAACTCAAACTTCTATAACTTTGTTTCACTTTCTTAACTTA
The DNA here is from genome assembly GCA_038021265.1 of Cyprinella venusta. Classification (NCBI taxonomy): domain Eukaryota; kingdom Metazoa; phylum Chordata; class Actinopteri; order Cypriniformes; family Leuciscidae; genus Cyprinella; species Cyprinella venusta. The sequence goes on from CM075876.1 coordinate 23,034,120, forward strand.
TTTCACTTCGACAAAAAATCTGGCAAATGTCTTCTTTTTTAAAAAAAAGACCAATTTTACGTCTATATTCCAAATCATTCTTGAATTACAACCATTTAAGTTGTCTATTCAAAAAAAGGGGGGTGACAGTTAAGATGTTAAACAACTGGAAATCATCTCTAGAAACCTTACAACCCCTAAAAGACACAAGTCTGGTCATCAAAATATAAAAAAATAAGAGAAGAATTTTCTTTGCTACAACACTGCATTGAGTCAAGCAAAGCTGTGATTAGCGCTCAGCTAATGTGAGTGGAGCAACATTGGTCTCAGGCTGTGGACTCTGAATAACAACAGAAATTATCAGATCATAAACTTCACTTCATGTGGCTTTTTAATTGATTTTACGGGTGGTAGAGACCGAGGATACTTGGAAATGGAGATTGACTCACAAACAAGCAAACTTTATGTGGCAATTATAGCATTACAAGGAGAGCGAGACTAAATTGTTTGTTTAATGTGAGACTCAGCGCTTTAAAGCTAACATCACCTTGTGTGGCGTAACAGATCCAGTTTAATCTTTATCAGGACGTCTTTATTAGCATGCCAAATGACCATCTTGCTTCTCGAAAATAAACAGTGTGGCTTTATAATATTGCAAACCAATCAGTTTTTTTTTTCATTGTAGTAAATTTGTAGTTCATCCAATGTTTTGATAGCACATGAGAGCCGCAGTGTTTACGCTCCTCTGGGAAATCAAACAATGAACAGCAAACAAGCTGCGAGAGGAGAATGTATACTTATGAATTCTAAATCTATTCAAATAGATTCAAACAATTTCGCCCAATATGGGATACATCCGATAGGCTGTGGGTCCAGGCATAATTGGATTGGCTGCCAATAAAAAGCACTAAAACTCCAGGCAGTCTGTGCGGTCTGAAACCTCAAGCTGCTCCAGTTTTTTATTTTAGAAAGGGGACATTTTTCACCTCTTATTCACCTTTTTGTTTGTGATAACCTCAAAGAAGTGATTTAGAATCAGGTTTGTTGATAGACATGCAGTGGATACCAAGAATATGTACCTGATTTGAGATGTTCTATGAATACTAAACTCCCTGCTTATAAATCCTTCCACTTTTCCACTGCTATTGCTGGCATGACTGAAAGGACTTATTTTAAGGATACATGATACGTGATAGTTATGTGTCTGTGCTAAGTCATGCATTTTTAGCAATTAAAAATAACTAAAGAAAAGGAGGACAATTAATTGTAGAGCCCTATGGGTACTATACGGATGTCTTGTATGAAAGTTAATGAGTGGAAAGTAGTGTTTGGATTAGCACTGATTAAAATGAATGCTTCTTTTCGTTTCTCTTGACACTTGCAAAAGAACTTCCAGCAGTAAATGGAAGGAAAAAAATAAACTGGCAATGATGGCAATGCCAGGGACAGTGGCATGGTTGAGTCAAGCCCCCAACTGGTAATCATTGTGCTTCTGTTTAGACTGCTAAACTGCTACCATTTCCCACACTTTTCTCCATTTGACACAGTTACTCGCAGTCAACTTGAACATGAAGTCCATAAGCAGGGTTCATCAAATCCCTAAAGAGTTCTTCACGGTCCTGAAGAGTTTAGCTCCAAGCACAAACTCATCTGAGCAAGCCAATCAAGGTCTTACTAGAAAATAACAGTCTTTAAGTTAAATTAGAGCTATTCTTCTTTGCCTTCCATGAAAGGATTTGAGGAACTCTGTCATACGGTGTCCCATTTGGTATTTAAAGATTCCGAAAAGTGAACACAGCATTACTTACTTTATCGGAGTATGGCTCTTCAGTGAGGTCAATCCCTTCCGAGTGCATCCTGTCCTCCAGCAGTGACTCGAGGTCAACCATTTTGGCGTGGGAGATCTTCCTGCTGAGGGCGACTTTAGCACCGTGGATCTGACGACATGCTGATTCAGGCAGGTCAGACAGCCAGGGTGGACTCAGAGCAGCAGGAGATTCACCTGGTGATACCGGAGAACTCTCGGTGGGAGTAGTTGGGGTATATATGGGTTTTGGGGGTAGGGTTGGGGTATTTGGCACCGAACCAGAGAGCACCAGTGGAGGGTGGCGCAGACCATTTGGCAGACGTTCTTTGGACTTTTTAGCAGGCACAGGAGGTGGGACAGGTGGCTTTTTAGGGTGAGTCCGTGGAGCCGGGCTAGTCGGGGCAGAGACAGGTTGGCGGTTTGAAATCTGAGCAGCAGGCGATTGACTGACCAGGTTGAGAGGAAGCTGTGTGGGAACCATAGGTCTCTGCAGCGAGCCTGTCCCTCTTCCAACAGGACTCTGGTCCTGTTTTGATTCTACAGGATCTGTAATCACTGTTTTTTTACTCCTCTCCAGTCTGCCTCTATCCTCACTGCCACGCTCCTTCCTCTGATCGAAGGCCTGCTCCCAGTGTATATCCCCCAGAGAATGAGAGCGCTTCCAAGACTCCGGGGTCTCCTGGGAGACGTCCAACTCCTCACAGCTTCGGCTGACCGATATGTGGGAGGTTGGTACTGCTTTGGAGCCCTTCTTGAGGCAGAGGCTTCGCAGGTTGAAGCTCTTTATGGGCCGGGGCAGAAAGGTCTTCGGGAACTTGTGTTCCTTCTTGGCCTGCTGCTGTAGAGCTTCAGTGGAGTGAGTCATGGGAAGAGTGGGATAGTCTGTAGACTTCACACCCCCACAGTCAAATCCAGATGAACCACGGCTCTTTCGGCTCTTACCTGAAACAGAGATTCGTGCTTTCACATAAATTAATTAAATCACATACAATTCCTCAAAGGCTTCAGAAGGTACCTCATGTTCAAAGAATAACCCTGATGTCATAAAGATAATGAAAAGGAAGAGATAGTATTGTAGCAATTTGTTTTCACACATGAGTACAGCTCTTCCACTCTCTCATTGATGCATTAGCCAAACCAATAATGCACACAATTATTGGTTTGGTTCATGCATTAATGAGTTTTATCATAACTAAAACCAAACTACTACAATCTGAAATGTATGCTGTTAGAAAACGAAATGCAAAAAATTGCTCCTAATATCCTCTAAGGTATCGTATCTACCCCTAAAGGATGGCTATTATTACCTTAAGGGTACATATCAGCAAATTGTGGTACTAAAATGCACACCTTAAGAGTACACAAGGAACACGTGTGTACTTTTAAGGGTACTGCACCAGTTAAAGTTAAAGGTACAATTTTAGATATTTTTTTAACCTAAGTCACTTGTTATGAACTGTTAAAATTAAATTAACATGTTGTTCCAAAACTGTATAACTTTATACAGAAAAAAAAATGTTGTCATAAAGGTTTAGAACAACATGAGGGTGAGTAAATTATGACATTTTCATTATTTGGTGAATTACCCTTTTAACATGCGAGAAGAACAGAATCAGAATCTATAACAGAAATAAAGGTATGATAAAGTACAAATGTTGAATGTTGTCACTAAACTAAATAGGTTAGTGGTAACATTGTTTAGCAGATACCCAAAGGCATAATTCAATTCACAGTTCAGGGTTAGTTTCAAGTTAAATCTTAGGGGAGTGTTAAATGTGAGTGTTATCACATTAAGTGATAGAAAAAACACAAATTCAGATTGTATTCATTTTGAAAGTTGCATCTTTTCTGTCATTTTTCCACATCAAGTATACTTAATATGCCGAGTATAGAGTTAGTGACAGTCGAGCTATTTAAGATTCGCAGAGGCACAACACTTTGTATATTAAAATAATAATAATATATAATAAATAAAATGATAAATGAGCATTTATATGGAGGGATCTTAGAGATACATGTACAAAACAAACAAACAAATGATTATGCCATGGTTGATAAATGATGGAAATAATCTGGAAATGAGAGAAAGGAGCCTTCAAGGCTGCATTTAAAGCATTTTCCCCCCCTGGGCCATTAGTCATACTTTAACAGAACCAATGACTCAAAAAACTGATGGTGACAAAGCAGCACATATAATAAGCTCTGTACTTCTGCTCTTAAAATAAATAAATGGAAAAGTAATCAGCACAGAAAAAAATAATGTCAGGAGGTGAAAAGAGATGAAAAAAGCAAGCAGACCAGAATGCAAGAGATCAAAGAATGGATTTATTTTCCACATTGGCAAATTGCACATATTTTATGATCCGTTCTAAACACCCAGACTTGTCTCCACACACACACATACATCCAGACTCATACACTTGACATACACAACAAGAAGAGGGATCAGTCAGTGTTTTAAGATGCCAGTAGAAGGTTAAAAAGGCAACAGAAGAGTGAAACCCTTAAACACTGAATTTCTTTGGAAATACAGAATGAGATACGGTCCTCACTTACATAAAATCCTCTAAAAATAGACTTAGTAGGTTAGTTCCTACTTTTACACAATCTACATAAAATATCAGCTTCCAACTGTATGTAGCTTTTATGAAGCCACGCTATTTTGCATTTATAAAGTCTTTTTTTAAGCACATAAGAACTTGTGCAATATGCCCACACCAAACACCACACACAAATATGGAGTGATATTTCTTGAAATGGCAAAGGGAGGGAGAAAGTGATGTTTAATAGAGTTTGAAATGAGTCTGAGGAAGTTCTGCCATGAAGAACATTCTCAAAATCGTCCTGTGTGTAAGTCCTGTGAGCACAAGCCTTGTGTGAGTTTATGTCGGTCTCTCTTTAGATTTCTCTGAAGTGGCTTATGTATTTTGATTAGTTAGCGATGACAAGAGTGGCCGCTGCTTTAGGAAATGTTGATTTTTAACAGAATGGAAGTAAGCAATAGCAGAAGTCTGTGTAGGCTGGATAAGAGAGTTAAAAGAAAGGGATGATGATAGAGCGCCTCTGGAAAAGAGCAGCAGAAAGAGAACAGGGCACAGCAGATGTGACAGACAGACAGGCTTGGGTTAAATCCAGATGTGATGACAGGTTCTCATTGGCTGTTAGGACACTGAGTCATGGCAGAGGCCCAGAGGTGAGAGGATGATGTCATGGCGTTGCTACACTAGGCTGGACATGGTGATGCGGTTGGTATGGAGATGCTAGACAAGCGCCTGGTTACCATTCTCTAGGTTTTCGTTGCTTTCGTAGCAGCCAGAGTCCCGTGGGGAGTCAGCCATGAGGCCACGCCCCTCACAGAGGAGTTTCTCCTGAGAGCCAGAGAGGGCGCTGCGCTCCGGATCACTGCTACCTAGAACACAGACACACAAAGTTAGGACATGCATACACTTAATTTAAACATTTTTTTAATAAACAAGTGAAAAAGTGGATGGTCCTGTCCTCTAATTAACTATCATAGCTAATGGATGCTAATGCTAAGACATGGATTATAGACATTTGTTGTTTGGATAAACATTTAACGTTTGGATTGCATTTAGTAAATCCATGTGTCTGCTACTTTTCAAAAACACAGATTTAAACAAAAAAGAAAAAAAGAAAACACTTAATTAATCTTGAATTTAATTTAAAAAAGAGTGCAGTGTACTCAAAAATATTAAGCAGCACTGTTTATAACATAGAAAAAAAATATTTCTTGAGCAGCAAATTGTTGCAAATTTCTTGTGAGATCGGCGATACACAATATTATAAGGGGCAGGGCTTATTTGATTATCATCTTGATCATTTACTCATTAAATTGCTGGTTTTATTACTTTGTTTTATACAGGATAATCTTTTTTTTCTATTTTGCTAGCAAAGGTGGAGTGTTTATTAATAGGCTTGATCAGGTTATTTCCCAGAATAGTGAGGTAAAAAAAAGATCTTAAAGAGCATATTGGAGGTAAAAAAAAAAAAAATTGGGGAAAAATCATAAACTTATGACTTGACTCTGATAAAGGAAAACGGATTAATGCATTTACATGACCTTTAGAATAATCGGGTTAAGAATATGCATTTAAACTTATTCCCAGAAATAATCCCCAGAAAAAATTCCCGTAAAAAAATCCCCCAAAAAATTATTATTTATTCCTAGAAAAAATCCCCCCAAAAATTTCCAGAAAGTAAAAGTAATTTAAAAATATTTTAATATTAGGGTAAAATGAGCCAATTGCTGTTGTCAAATGCATCTGCCATCGGCACAACCCTAGTGAGCAGTTATTTTACATTTTAATAATATTTCACAATAATACTGTTTTTACAATATTTTTGATCTGCAGTCTAATGAGCCCAACCGCCCCTAAACTTTTGAACAGTGGTGTGATGTATATGTGTGTGTGTACTCACTGTCATAATCCTGCAGTAGCTCTACAGCAGTCATCAGTACGGCGCGATGTTGGGGGTCTTTGATGTTGAGCTCATCTAGATCATCTTCCTCCAGTAACTTAAACGTGTCCAGGTCCTCATAGCCATTAAAAAGGAACGTTGGCATGTGCTCCTAAAATACACACATACATACATATACAGATTAAACACCCTGTAGAGAAGTAGCACTATGTAGGACCCCTACAGCTAAAAATACCCCACTCCACCCTAGTGGTTCAACTATTTATGTGTGGGAATGTTTCCAGACTTCAAGCTCTATTGTGACAGCCAACTATCATTATAGTCCATTAACACACTGAGAATCAACACAATGAGGCTTTAAATGTGTCCTGGTGTCTATTGTGTGTAGCCGTAAGGTCTGTAATGTGATGTTATTCTAGATGTAATAATGCAGGAGCTTGTGGGAGGTCTGAAGGGTGTGTATGTCTCTGTGTTTAAATAAAAAATTTAAATGGCATAGGGAAATGACCTCATCCCACATTCTCAGTCACACCAACATCCACTTTTTTATTTTCTCATCTCTCCCCACCCCACTCATACATGTTGTCAGTAAAGATTAAAGATGAGCCCCAAAATCAGATTTATGTTAGATGATTACATATATGCCAGGCAAAATTTAAATATGTACATAATTCAATAAAAATGGCTGTGTGTGGTCTTTTTCTCACCTTCATGTTGATTCTCTCCAGTAGCTCCTCAACAGAGCTGGGTTTGGGCGGCCTGCCCTTCCTCCTCCTCCGAACCGCTCGTTTGGGCTTCTCCACTTCTTCAGCCAGCACATCCACATAGATGAACTTAAACGTGCCCACCTTGTTATTGAGCAGACCCATCCAGGTGCCCATGGGTGGCTTGCTGATGATATCAATCACATCTCCTCTCTTAACAGAAAAACGGAGAAATTAAGGGCGATACAATAAATAAAAAGTTTAAATAAAAACAAAAAAAAAAAACACTGAAAGAAAAATAAGTACTAAAATAATTAAGCCTGAAACTAAAAACAAATTTACAAAATGAAATAAAAATAACCATATTAGTCTCATATCACTCTAAAGTATCTTCTTTCTCATTTAATAACAATGATTTAAACTCATATCAGTATTTATTTATTTACTAAGTAGCCATGCAATAAGTTAGACCATTTCATGTCTAATCACAGTGGTTTGTAAAGGTCTAAAACATAAATTAAAAATAATGAGTAGTACACACAAATTAATTTGACATGAATCTGATTAATCTCCTGTGTGTGTTCAGTACCTTGAGCTTGAGTGAGTCTGTATCATATGGACTCGGTGTGAAGTCAGTGTGAACTCTTGCTCTGCCGCAGAACGGGCCTCTGTACGGAGGCTCTTCATCATCCCCATCCTCACTCCTCACACTCTCTCTGTTGCTGGCTGATGAGTCTGTGGTGCTCACAGTCTGTCCACCTGTGAAAGGACCAATGCAATCATCAGTCAGACCGCTCAGAAAAACATCTGCATGACTTGAGGGATCATTCATGTCAGTAGCACAAATTCAAAGTAGGATGAAATAGTAGACAGATTATCGAAAAATATAAATATATAATAAATAAAATAAATAATAAAATAAATAAATAAATAAATATTATATGATAAATGTAGGCAGGGACTTGGTTCTTTTCATCGGTTGTTAATTGGACAGAGGCAAGATCAGAATGAAAGCTTGCAGTCAATTGGCGGACTAAATGATTGGAGAAACCTGGCATGAGTCACCAGTGAGAAGTCTATAGTTTTTCACCAGAAAATTGAGTTACGACATTTTGATTAAATATTATGATGCCAAATTACAATTATAAATTACAGTAAAAGAAAGTATGTGCAATAGTGAGCTTGCCTTGGCAAAGAACAAAAAACACACTTACTCATGGAGCTCTGTCCACTGAGGGAACTGCGGAGACTCTCTACAGACCCTCCTGCCTTGAGTTTGGGCTTCTCAAGAGAATCTGTGTCTGGTTGAGGAGACTGAGGACAACTGGGTGTCCCATCTGTACTGGACTATTCAAATAAAAAACAAGAGAAATTAAAAAACAAATCAAGAAAGATAGAAAGCAGGTGACGGACATAATATAAAGCTCACAAAATGGACATTTGCTGCACTGCTGTAATTCCTCTATGTCACCACTAGGTGGGGCTACAACATAATATATGATTACAAGGTGCAAGATATGAAGAACAAATGTGCTGTGTTGACATGAAATTCCCTCGTGAAATGAGCTCAACAATGACTAACACACACAGATCTCCATTAAACATGCTAAAAGAGTTTAGACACGTCATATGAATGTGAACGGTAACTAAAACCTAATGAGCTGCCAACAGAGGCAGCATGTGAATACAGCCAGTGAGTGCGTATCCAACACTGCCCGGGAGTTTGGGTGTATTAAATTGGATGAGTTTGTATCAGGCTACATAAAGTGATGTTTGACCCAAGTTTGAAACAGAAAGTGGGGCACACATGTGCTACTTTCCCCTGGAGTAAAGACAAGGTCTCACCTCTGAACAAGCCTGCTCTATAGCACATAACTCAGCACGGTCAAAGCAAGCACACGAGCATCTGTGTGTGTACCTGTTCAGAGAGAGACCCGGCATATTTCTTGGACATGCGTTTCCTCATAGTCTCTTTGACAGACTTGACTTTCTTCCCTAGAGAGATGTGGGATGTGGTGGGAGATTTCACGGCATCCCTGTATAAAGCCTCCTGCTCCTTATGCCACAAAGAGAGACAGAAAGAGAGAGAGCGATTAAGCACACTGAAAGCCAGCTGATCAACACGACTGAATCACAAACAACGCAGCTGCATAAGAGAGCTGACACCATGAAGAAGCGAAAGAGTACGTGTACTCACGCTAGGCTCGGTCGTGTTGACCACATGGAGAGAACGATTAGACAGGTCAAATCCTCCAAAGCTACACGTTCTCTGCAGAAAAAAAAGACAATCACTGTCAATTCACAATAAATTATTCACAAACGATTCACAGTCTCAATGATCCATGCTTCTCTTTACAATGAAAACCACACATATTCAAATGACAAACTGCTAAAAGAAATAATTCATGGTATGACCTGATTTCCTATTTAAATCTGAATAAAATCTTTGAGCAGTTGTTTAACATTATGTAAATAAACTGGTGCTTTCTTGTAAAACCTTGAATGAACTGAAAATTGATGCTGAAAAAAAATAATGAGAATAAAGCACAAATTTCAACTGACTTTACAACATCTTACATTATATTTAAATGAACTGGCTTTATAAATTTCATTACATTTTGTTGAAATGTTCCACAAAAGCAGCAGAAATCTGAAATATCCAGTTCAAAATAAATAACGATCAAAAGGTATTGTATGAGAAGCTGTTTCATGTTCCATGGAGTAACATCATGCACTTAAAAAAAAGAAAGAATAGCACAAAAAAAATCAAATCCATCAAATTTAGCATTCATGCCCAGGCTGAGAGGCATTTCCAACCCAAAATGGATGAAAAAGTTCACTGATGAAGATTCACGGTCATGTTCACATTCACTATGAATGACGGCGAGGATCCGCAGACGGCAGACTCTACAAAGCTGCAGAAGGAATTCTATATCATTTATTTTTCTTCTTTATCTATCATTCTCCACTATCTCACAAGGTCTGCGAGTTTCAATCATGATATGATACACATGACTGACTACAAGAGAAATAAAAGGAGAGAAGCTCAGAATGAGGGAAGATAGAACTAAGTATTATCACAATCTGTTTCTCTACATTTCTCAGATTATGAAGTTTTGAATCAAAACTACAGTAATCCGAGTCTACAGTAAAGACGTCTTACTGACAGTCTAAGGGATGTTTTTATGATTTTTTTTATACTGATAATCAAGGGATGTTTAATTTTTTTTCATTTTATGAAAACAGTCTGTATTTCAGTATCAGTCTTGAAATATGGCTCAAGTTAGTCTAAATTGTGCCCTACAGGAATTCTCTTTAGCAGCTTTGCAGCAGCCTGTTCCTCCAGTGCAGCAGGGGGCACTGTAGATCTGCTCTTCTGGCACACTCACAGACTTCTGCTGAATGCGTAAGAGTACACGCTTGGTGCAACGATCCATGCTGGACGCCCACTTCCTGTTTGCGTCTCTTTCGTCCTCCAGGAGCCAACGCCTATCGGCTTTACTCAGCGTGACTGGCCTAACCAGCCCGGTCCAGTTCAGGTGGCCATACAGGCTGCGTTCCACAACATACGTGATGTTGAGCTCGCTAACCGCAGTCCTTCCCTTCAGACGCCTTGGTGGAAACAGCCAGCTACCCACTACTCCGCTCCCACAGCTCTTCCCCTTATCCCTGGCCAATGGAAGCTCACGAGTGGGAGGGGAGGCAGGCAAGGTGGAGGACGTCGCGATGGTTTTCTGAGCGTTGCATGAACGTTGGTAGAGCAGGTGCTTGGTGGAGTACGCATAGTTTGGGTCAGGCTTATTGCGCTGCCACATGGAGACGGGCGGCCGCTTGGTGCTGTTAATGTCATCTAAAGACACCAAAAGGGGGTGCGGCTTTGGGCGGGGCCTAGTGAGGCCGTAAAAAGCGTAGACGCTATCAGTACTTACCCCGTGAGAAAGAGATAAGGCCTTCCGCATCTCTCCGTCTGTAGCTGAGCGCGAGACTTTAGCATTGTCGTCTGCCAAACCCTCCAATTCAGAGAAAGAGGAGCCACTACCCCCCACAACACCCAGTCCGGATCCAGCGCTACTCTTCCGCGGAGGGCGGATCAGGCCGTGAGGGTGCGCGCCGGGGGTCTTCACTAACTTGTGTGCAGGTTTCCAGGCATCAAGGCTGCTGGTGGAGGGTGAAGTGTTTAAGCTATCTGTGTCCCCGTCCAGAGAGAGCTGCTCTTGGGCAAGAGAGGACAAAGAGGAGTCTGTGCACTGGGCCGGCTTCTTGTGGATTTCCGCATACAGTGCGTTTATGTCATCACATAAAGGGGCTGCATCTAGACTGAGCGAATCTGTAAGAAAAGGAAGATCAAACTAAAACTTCTAAAAACTGAAATATAATGACTTTGAATATACTGAATGTCAACAGCCGATGTTAAAACTCTATATTTTGTCTAAATACCTTTTAAGTTCTAGATAAAAAAAATATTATTGACCTTTAACTTTGTTTTTAAAGTCTTTCATTTACATATATTTTTTTTATTACTTTTATAACATTAAATGTCTTAACTCTCCTTTTCTATCAATTTAATGTATTCTACCAATAAGAATACAAATATACATTTCTTAAAATGTTAGTGTAAATTAAATATCAATAACTAAAAGCTAACATCAAATGTTTTAAATGCTACCACTGAATTTTAGGCATCACAACAGTGTAATGTACACTATAAAATATGGATATACATTTTGAGACAATTAAAACATTTCATTTTTAAGAATATTCTCATAATAAACATCAGTTAATGCAAGATAAACAATATTCTCTTCCAGCTACCTTGTGAGCCATGTCTTTTGCTGTCATCCACTTTGATGAGTTTCTTGCGAACACGTCGAGTCGAGTTGACCAGCTTGTGAAGCCTTTTGAATTTCACAGAGTCTTCCTGCTCATCATCTGACTGCTCCACAGACTAGAAAGGGAAAAGTCAGCTTCAATATTAAATCACCCCCCAGAAACATGCATACACACATCATCTCTTCAATATAGACATACACAAAAAAGAAAATGATGGTTTCAATTGGTATGAACAGATTATGACATGTTTAGAATGGGCTCTTGCTATTAAGGACATGAATTATGAAAACAATGCAGCATGGAGTTACGTGTTATGAAGTAGTGAGTCCAAGGAAACACACACAAGTCCTGTTTTTGGACATAAAAGATGAGTATGAGTGAGCATTTGTGGTGGAATAAATACATTTGATCTGAAATGAATATAACAGTCAACAGTCTAAACTGTTGAGATGGTTTATGACCCCCCTCCCCCAGCCTAAAAATATATACAGTATATAAAAAATATAACATTAAAAAATAACATCTGATAATATGTTTGGCATAATATATGATGCTGAAACCTCTCATCCACAAAGACAAAGCCTCTTTAATCCTTTTTATCCACGTCCCAGACTAGCAAACTCAAAATACATTTTGTTCTCTGCAAACGTACACCACATTATAGGATGACATGGTATTATTGGACTAACATGATATAATCGGTGACAACCACAGACAGTTTTAAAATAACCAAGATAGACTGAGCTTTTTTTTACCAAAATGAATGATTGGAAAATATATCTGGTCATCCTAACAATCCACACACTTAAGGGCTCAACTGAGATGTTGAGGTTGAAAGTGATCTTTGACTGGAAACCTAAAGCTCACCCTCATTACACACACAATCTCACTGGTTAACCATTGGCACTGAATAATCTTTCCTAATTATTCAAGGCCACAATGGCCACCAGCCAAAAGGAAGAGTCGTACAACGTGATAATAGACATGAAAAAGTCACCATCAAGTTTACTAAACCATATTTCAAACAAGACCAAAGGACAAAAGAAAGGAGAAAGAAATGTGTCCAGTGTTCCTACCAGCAGGAGTTTCCTCTAGGACAGATGTTAGCAACACCATCTCACACCGAGATGAACACAAGCTGTAAACAGTTTTTTTGAAGAAAACTCAGCAATATCTGGAGGCAGGGGGAAAAGGCGTGAGCTTGGGCGTCCGGAAACACAGCGAGGTCTCCCATATGACCCCTGAACATCCTTAATGGTCTTCGGAGGAAAGGAGGAATGTGGGCCAGACAGAAGAAAGGCTGGCCTGATTGCAGTCCATTCATATAGAGATACAGTACATCCTCTGTGATAGTGGATGCTGGCACTGACCCCACATCAGCTTACTCTGGCCGAGCTGTGATGGGTCACTATATTGAGTGCAGTTGACACTGATCTCATGACAGGGGAACCCTGAAGACACACAGTGAGTGCTGGGAGTTCTGATTAGTGTTAAACTGAGCTCAGATCAGCGGGGTGCCCAGAGAGAGTTGTGCCCATCGTTTTAACTGTTAGAAGACTAGGGCTGACCTATTTCCATTTATAAATAGGAGATCATCCAACCCAGGGGCAAAGATTCCTACAGAGATCCACTTTCCCATTCAGACGCTGAGATTCAATTTGCACACGCTTATGTGTGCCAATGACAGACAGGAGGAAATGTGTGTGCGCGTGTTTCAGAAACAGCCTTTTGAATAAGACTTTACCTCATTTCCTTTCCCTTTGCAATCAGGAGTAAAACGGTACAGTGGGAGAATCCAGTGAAACCTTTTTAGGACCATTACGAATTTTTTGCAAGACATTATTTGAAATCACATTTAATATCATACTTTTATGTTTATTATATATAATGTGTAAAATATTATACTGTTATGTGTGTGTGGATATATACTAAAAGACACGCAAATAATTATATCTAATTTGAAAGTTTAATGTGCATTAAAATACTATCAAAAAAAAAAAATCGAAGCATTGTTTAGGTGATTATTGATTTTGGCTGATTTTTGATTGATTTTTTATACATATCCTGGATATTTCTTGACACACAGATGCACAGAAAGCGCAGCAGCGGGGACGGGCAGTGACTTCTCGGAGCGGACACAAGGATTTGCTGGGCAAGTGAGTCATTCTGCAGCTGTAAGCGCTGAGCGAAGCAGTGCTGTGGTTTGTTAACATCAAAAAGCATTGCAAAAACAGCTTAGCTGTTGACCATTAGAACAGGACGTATTATGTTTACTTACAGAGGCTGGAAGCTGCTCAAAGTTTCCATGATAATAACTATGTGTGTATTAGTGTACTGGCAGCTTATTTTTCAAAAAGGGAAAAATAAATCCATCAAACCTTTCAATGTTTTAACCAAGAACACATTCATGCAGAGCTAGAGACGGCCCTGTGCGGAGGCACGCACATGTACCATTCACAAAGCAATAACTAGAACCAAAATAGTGTGTGACTATTTCAAATCACAAACTGATTGCAGTGGTTTGTTGCTTTCAAAGCAGAAGAAAAAGCCAGGAGGCGAGTAAGAATAGCACCCCTTCCACACACACATCATATTACCCTTCAGTTAAGACACACATTATGACGTCTTTAACAAGGGATATTTAGTGTGCCAGCTCCCCATGCCAAGTAGATATGACAACATTACTAGGGGCCTTACATTGAGCTGCCAGTGCCAAATGCTCATTACAGTTGTGCCATTACAACATCAGCGGCTCCTCATGAACACAACAGATAATTCTTTAGTTGATTCAATAGTTTATAATTTATGATTAAAGATGCACTCAGTACATTTCCAGAAATTAATATTATTGTAAAAATGTGGATAAAATTATGTACACGACACTATGAAAACACTAGTTTATCAGCTTTTTTTTTTAGTTTTTAAATTTAAGTTTTAAGTTTTATTTTACTTAGAGTTGATGATCATTTTAAGATCATATGACCAGCCTAATAAGACTCATGGCTGACTGCAGATAAAATATTTTGACAGTAAAATCACAAAAATATCACTATGTATGGATAGAAATAAATCCATATTTGCCAGATCATATCAGTATACATTCTGAGTGCACCTTTAATGCATGATGACTACAAAAGCATCCTAAGATTTATAAATCCTAATGTTTCCAACAAATGAAAGTGAGTGTTCAGTGTGGTTGTAGCAGAAATGGGGATGAATTGGCTTGACATATGGACTGCCACTGCCTGAGTTTATAAACCACAATGTCACTAGTCTGAGTAGATCTAACTCCACACACCAAGATAAAGTCAGTACAGTGAGAGACATTACTAACACTTACTGATGGGGGGACATAAACTTTGATGTGACTGAATGAGGTTATGTTATAAACACACCTACTCAGGTCTACAGTCTGGGTGGTTGGGTATAGTACTTACATTGCAGGCGGAGGAGAGGTTAACAGTGGGACTGGATCCATCAGTCCACTCTGCTGTGTCTGTACTGCTGCTCAACTGTCTGTTCCTTTCATATTCCTTTAACTATGGAGATCAACAAGAGGTCAAAGAGAGCCACCCCCTCGCCCTCAAACTCACACACCCTATCTGTGACAAAAATACAGTCTGAGAATACCCCACACATATATGTATAACACACACAAACACAAAACACAGGCACATACTGTATGAAGACGTCATGCCCATTCAAACAGAGTTTTTTTTAATGTATTAATCATTAGTATTTATTTAAACAGTTCAACAGTTTGGGGTCAGTAAGATATTTTTAGAAGAAATCCATCATTAAGAATCCATTAAATTATTTAAAAGTAACAGTAAAGACATTTATAATGATGTAAAGATTTCCATTTCAAATAAATGCTGTTCTTTTAAACTTAATATTCATCAATGAATTCAGATTTTTTTTATTGTAGCTTCCACAAAAATATAAAGCATCCAAACTCTTTTCAACATTCATAATATGATTTTTAATTTATTTACCTATTTATTTATTTATTTATTTATTTATTTATTTATTATTTCTGAATGTCATAAAATGTCAGAAATATTTCTGGAAGTTCATGTGATATTGAAGACTGAAGAAATGGCTGCTGAAAATTCATATAATAAAATAAAATACATTTTAAAAAAATAAAACTAGAGAAAAATATTTAAATTATAACAATATTTTACAAAATAACGGTTTTAAAAAGTAACGACCCCTAACTTTTGAACGGCTGTGTATTTATAAGCATAAGTACATATAAATACAATAAAATACATCGAATATATATATGTATATATATATTTTTTTATATATAAAATTAAGGTTATTTTGGTTAAAACAAGGATGATTCAATCCCATCCTTAAGTAACCCCAATTAAAAAAAGTCCCACTGTAACAATGTCAAAGCTTCTATTTTTCATTCAACGAAAATGCATTATGATCATTGGCTTATCCCAGGTCTGATCTTGGCTGATCTTAAACTCATTAAAAAAATAAAAAGGTGCATGACGCCCTAGGACACAGAAATATACTATAAAAAGACAGAATACAGAACAAGTAAAGCAACATTAATAAAAAAAAAAATAAAAAAGACAAATTTGCATCAAACAAACACACACAAAGACAAAGGACAGACAGATATTCATGCATGCTTACAGCATGTATGGTATCAACTATCCACAAAGGCTCAGCATTGTTTCAAACTTTAGATCAAATCAACTACCAGTCCAAAGGAAGAACATGTAAAGTAGAAGGCAATTTAAAGATTACAGAAAACACAGTTGGTTAAAGGAATCAATGTCAGCCTTGTGGAGAGAAGAAAGTCTGTTTCTATAAAAATCTATTTGGTTCAAAATACAATAACAGAAAGAAAAAGAGACCTACAATCAACCAAACACATCTGAACAAGTGAAAAAGAACAGAAGAGATCTATCCAACCAACCCCAGCTAAACCAACTTCAGAAATTAGACACCAAAGACCCTCCTCCATCTCAACATGATTTGCACTAAGGAATCTACTGCATCCATAAATTCCAGTGTCAGTGCGCCAGTGTTTAAATGCATGTGAGTTTAAGTAAGAGTGTGCATGTGCGTTTCGGAGGAAGGAAAGAGCAGGGCGGAATCAGTCCGGGTGAGTAAAGTTAGTACACATGAATGTAAGCAAGGAAAGCTCATTTGCATTATAGTTGGGGGTTAATGGGGGTTTACCCGTGACAGCGCCTCCTCCACTGTGATCATCTTCTCTTTCACCATCATCATCAGCTGGATCCGTTCCTCATCACTCATAGTGATCTCACTGGCCACATAGCCAATGTCCTCACCTGCAGGGAGGTCAAAGGTGAGCAAGAAGAACAAGGCAGAGTACCTCCAGGGCAAGTTCATTAAACAACCATCATATTGTTCATCAATATCAGTTTCAATAACATTTCAAATCAGCAATAATATCAGATAACCAAGCCACCATAAATTCATAGGCAAAATCTAGTTTTCATTCAAGAGTAAACAAATACTAACAAAAACCAAACAGACTTTTTTAGTGATAGAGAGAACTACTACAGCTGCCATATATAGCATTATTTCTTCTTCCATATATATTTCTGAGTGGGCGGTCTCCTCTCCTTTACAGTGCCTCTGAACAATAAAAACCAGTAAATAAAATAGTTATGAAAGAAGGAAATGGGAAAATAGAGTGAGTTTGTTTTTATTACCTTTTGACGTTTGCCTTGTGACCCCTTTCTGCGACTTTCGGAAGTTCTGCCAGAAGGATTTGTTTTTCTTCTTGTTGTCCCATTTTCCTGTATGTGAGAATATGAGAAAGCCATCAGAACCATCAAACAAGGGATTTTGGTACAACTCTGAAATACCTAAATATAATGCATTACAAAAATAATTTACTCCACATCTTTTATCTAGCATCTATGTGTCTGCCTATCTACAAGACAGAGTGTCTTTTAGCTTTACTTTTGAAACCAGAACATTCCAGTTTGGAATAATCCAAAATTAATTCCACTTGAATTTCCCCCAAAACACCAAAGGTTCATCATAATAACAGTTGAATGATTTTCATAATGTGAAACAAACCTGATCCATCCTCAGAGCTGGATTTGTGCAGAGGAATTCTGATGAGAAATACATAAAAAAAAAACACAAGAATTAAGACATGTTTAACACTTCAACGTCTCATTACTGAACATTACTTATATCAGATATATCTTATTTACTACTAAAAGTGTGCATGTATTGTGTGGAAGCTGGATTTGTAGAGTGATTAATAGAGTCAGAAGAGGGCAGTGTGGAGCTGTGCACAGAGCACATGTCAGGCTCCTGAGGCTCACAGGGCACAGATGAGACGCTCCTGAGATGCAGCCAAACGAGACGAGGAAGACAGAAAGTGAGAGGGAGAAAAAGGGAACGAGAGCCACCGCAGGACAGACACTGCCTGTTTATATTTCCACTTCGCTCCTCTGGGGCACGGTGCCCTTGGAAAATAGCAAAATAACAAAAATCTAACACACAGAGCAGCACTCCTTTATGGAGCCAATGGATAAACATACAGCACTAAGATTGCACAGATATTATATTGATAATGACAGAACACATCTAGCCTATTTAGAGCATTTGGGCATTTGCACACAATATTCATCACTGAATTATGTATAATTTACTGCCCTTTTGTGAATATCAAGTAATCATGTAATAAATAAAAAAGTACCAGTAGTCTGTTTACTACATTACCGATGTGATGGCAACATATCTTTACTGTCCTTTTATATCAGTTTTGCTGAATAAATAAAAATTTGATAAAAGCGTGTGTCCTTACTGAATAAAAGTATTCATTTCTTAATAAATTATTTTGATAAATATATAAATACATTTAAAAAAACTTTTTATTGATAGTACAAAAAGGTTTTTTTTTCTAAAAACATGCTAATAGTTTGTAGAAAAAAAGGTATGAAAATGATAGCCTAACAAAACCATTTTTAATCATTTTTTACTGTCCTTTTATATCAGTTTTGCTGAATAAATAAAACTTTTGATAAAGCGTGTGTCCTTACTGAATAAAAGTATTCATTTCTTAATAAATTATTTTGATAAATATATAAATACATTAAAAAAAACTTTTTATTGATAGTACAAAAAGGTAATAGTTTCTACAAACTATTAACATGTTTTTTCTAAAAACATGTTAATAGTTTGTAGAAAAAAGGCATGAAAATTATAGCCGAACAAAACAATTTTAATATCTTTTTATTCATATAGAATAATTGGACATACCATCCTGATTTCGGAAAATATCCAGTGTTTACATTCCCACTAGCCATGTGACAGACTGTCAACAGAGCCCAAAACACAGAGGCAGAAGAAAACATTCTGTCTCAAAAGTGTTTGTTCTGCTGATGAGAACATGAACGCAAGTATGCAAATGTATGTGTTGTGGTTTTCTCATCCGAGTGGATTCTCGCTCATCCTTGGGTTGAGAAAACAAATCTCAACTCAGTCTGCACTAAAGTAAACAGTGAAAGTCATAGAAGCATGTGCACCTCTGGTTTTCTCCACAGGAAGACAATGTTTTTGCCAGTCACTTGTGCTTAAATCATCACGGGTGCGTGTGTGTCTGCGTTTCATCTGTTGTCCATGTGTCCCAAATACATCAACGACATCCTCACTGCTAAAGCTATCAGATACTACACACACTCAAGAGGGTAGTATGTGTAGTGTCAGGTCAGACGATACATGTTATTACAAAGACTGTGAATATCTTGTTGAAAACAGATTTCTGCATATTTCAGCACGTCCATTGCACTCTGACCAAATAAATACGTCAGCATTGCTCTTTTACCCAAGTGACACAGGGCAGGATGGAGGCCTCCCTGAATTATCATATCATTATGCCGCCATGGAAGAAGCACAAACTTTCTGTTTCACCCCGCACAGAATCCAAAGGGAGTGTCCTGCTTATATGCTAACTGCATCCCATGCTAAAAGGCCCTATTGAAGAGCAGCTCAGTAAATTAGGCTCCATTCAGGATTTCTGCTATTGACAGTTGTATGTGTGCTAGTACTGTGTGACCAGAATACAATAAAAGCGTGTTACAATCCATCAGTTAGGTTCTGTCTTTCACAGAGTGCCTTGTGTCTTTACTAGTGTGTGTCTAGCAAAATATAAGCCCTCCGAGCTGCATTCCTTCACTCCGAGTAACTGTCATGTTCACGAACTGAAAAACAGTAATCCCTAGCTTGCTGAGATTGTTATTCAGAGAATGCGATGAAAGAACATTTCACACAAAAATATTTGGACTCTACTCTCTGCACACAGTTCATCTGTGTCTTTCAATTTTAAAGGTGCTATATGTAACTTTTCTTTTAAAATGAATTCCTTTTTTTATTGCCTGTGTGTGAAGGGGTTGTAATCACACATTACAGTGACCCACTTGTCGGGTTTTGCTATTACCTCTGAAGGTGCGTATTCCTATTTCTATGTGAAGTCTCCGGGTCGGATTTTCTGCGAAAGCCATCAGATGTGACGTGCATGTGCGCTCCCGAGCCTCTCTCCTTTTTATATACAGTCTATGCGACGGCACTGCAGCTAACGTTATTCACTAACCGTTTTTGTTATCATATACATTCATCTACGTATGTTGACATTGCTGCCTGATTGTGAAAGATACACGAATAGCTAGTGAAATGCCTTATGCTAGACACACCCATCAACCCACCCAACACCCATAGACTGTAAAATAGGCTAACACAATTCGGCTAAATGCAGTCAATGTAACGTTATCATGGTACGAGCATGGAGCATTAGTTCAACGTCAAGCTGATATTAGCTTATTATTGTAAAGTTGCAGTGGGAGTTTACATGACATTCCAGCATGTTGTGTGATGCTTTCTCCGGTGTGTTGAAAGCCTCAGTGTGGCCGTGTACTCGCTCTTGTGTTCGAGCACGTGCAAGAACCCGAGCGCTCTTGTAAAAATTGGCTGAAAAAATCACTGACAGAGGCCACAAAAAAACATATAGCACCTTTATTATGCGGCATGTCTGGGATTGACAACCATATTTACTACCAGTGGTGACTCAAATTAACAGGTTTGGACTGAATAACATCTGTATGAAAAGGAAACCAAAGTCAAAGACAATAACTACATCTGAGGATTGTATTCTGCTGGTGTTAATGTGGCCATCTTTATTTATTTAGTGTTTCCATGATCAGAAATGATCAGAAAATGGCCTTCCAGAGTGTGAGATCAGTCATATTACTGTGCCAACATGTCATCACTATAAAATTAAGAGGAACATCATGTTTTTCTCATCAGTAATGTATCACTAGTGATGCATGTTCACTGCTCTTTTGAAGCTAGGAGTGGGCTGACTTCCTTTTTCCCCTCGTCAAACTGCTGATGAAGAAGGGACACTTCTATCCCAGGGTGCACCTGGTTGGTTTGCTTCCTTACACCTGGCGTTGAGTTCAACACACGTATACGATCAAGCACAAAAACGCATATGCAAAGATTGCAAAGGAAATGTCCTGGAAATGACCTTCACTAACGGTCATGGTAAATGGAGCTTCAGGGATTTCCTTAAAGCCACACACACACACATTATGTTTCTAGCACTTTACTATGAAGAAATAATTCAATAAAAAGAAATTAAAATCTACTTAAAGCTATCACAAATACTTAATTTAAACAGATGTACACTAACGTTCAAATGTTTAGGGACAGAAGAATTCTACTTGAATAGATCTGTGCTGAAAAAAGGTTGTGCTGCCTAATAATATTGTAGTAATGGTGCTACTTTTTTCAGGACTGAAAGATTGAAGAATATTGAAGAATAGACATTTCAAAAGAAAATCATTTATTTTAAATATAAATCTTTTGTTACATTACAATGGTATTACTGTCACTGTTCATGAATTGAATGGATCCTTGCTAAATAAAAGTATTAATTTTCAAAAAAAAAAAAACGTCTAATTTTGAACGGTAGTGTGTATTAAGGAGGAAAACTCTAAACTGAGACATACACACCTCTCTCACTGTCATCAGGTTCTTTTTTGAGGCCAAGGCTTTTTCCTTCTAATCATACGGACAGGAAATCAGGGTAATGTGTCAACGACTCTTTTGTTGGGTATGGCATTACGCTGATAAGATCACAGACAACTCTTCTGAAGAGTAGGATAAAGTCATAAAATCATACTGAGATTATTATGATAATGATTTGAATATGCAACTATAAAAGTGAACAAATTGAAAAAAAGTGGCTTTGTCAAAGTTAAGTGTCACAACATCACAAAGCAGAGTACCAGTCAAACCCAGTAACGTGTGTAGGACCACAGAGACGCATAAATGATGAAAGATGTGTCAGCTCAGCTCCATATGGTTTACATTCATCTAAGCATACTAGTACACTCCAGAGAGTGTGGATGACGGAGATAGAATTAAATCTATCCCATGGCACGTGGACTGCTCATTCCCAAAGAAACAGACCATCAACAGAAAAGATTCATGGAGACACAACCCTGTTTGTGCACTGACATCATTCAATTAAAATCAATTCATTTTCACAAAAACACTCGCACTTTAAACATTCCGAGAGTCGCTATATGACTAAAATCTGAGAGCTCAAGTCTGAATTTCTGTTTGTCTTCCTCTCTCTACAATCAGCGAGTTTCATCTTAAACATCTAAGAACAATAGACGGAAGGAAGGAAGCCTGGAAGGACCAAGATGTGAAGTAAAATGGAGGAATTCACAACCATTCAAACACACACACTTACATTAAGGGGTAAATTTGGGTGGAGAGCAGACCTGACGTGTGTGTGATTATGTATCTAAGGGGCTGTTGCCACTCTCTTAGTGCGGTCTTTGATTTTGAAATTCTAGCTGATGATCAATAAAATGCAGCTCATATCTGTTGCTTTCAGTGACATAAACTCCATTAAATTGGCATATAGCATGGGAATTGAAGACAGGATTTATATCCGTTTTGCAAAAACACATTTAAGTGAGCAGGTGTAAATGGAATCGTTTTGATAAATTAGATAGCTATCCGATATGAGAAAACGCATGAAGTGGCCAGGTGTAAACAGCCCCTAAGAGGTCAGCAGTCATGTACAGTTTAGATATTAAAAACTACCATGGGCCTGATTCATTAGTTTCATTCACATTTGTGAAAAAGAAAAATTCTACAACCAGCAACTAAATATAACAGTTCACCGAGTTGCATCTAGTTGAAATTTTCTTACTTTCTCTCAGCCTCTGGGGTAGACACCTCACTGCTGAATCCAAACGACTCCTGTGGATAAAGACAACACTGCGGTTAATTACAGCAATGACACACACACATTAATCACTGATGATAAACAGTGTCATTTGTGCATGCAGTCAGCTGATTTATCACTGAGGGGTCGTGAATGAAAGTGTTGTAACAGTGAGTTATAGTGATGGCTGCAGGTGTGCGAAGGTCTGAAAGCAGATATGCACTGCATTGGGGGTCGACTGACCTGGATGTCTGAACTAAACTCTGAAGAGTTGATGCTGGAGTCTGCTTTTTCCTGGAAAACACACCAAAAAAGGAAGGGGGTTAGGAACAAGGACACACAAACACACACTGCTAAAGGGCCACATGCCAGAAGTTTGCTTGTCATAAAGAAAGCCACACCCTCTGCCTCCTACACACACATCACCTGAGGTGCACCGAACCCGCCAGTCCTGTGCAGCTGCACAAGAGAGCAAAAAACAACAACAAAAAAATCAACACGTGGAATGAGCCAAACCTTGAAATACACCACTCATGAAGCCTGTTACAAACCAGCAAGCCTCAATCAACACCTTACCATAATACAAAAATAATCAGAGGACTGGAAAGCACTTATACGCTATATATCTTTAATTTGGTTCACTGAAATCTTTCCATTAAGTATCTATTGGTCACATTTGTTCTCTATAAATACATTCTTGCTCAAAATGTTACATTGTTGGGAAAGACGTGTAATTACATTTGACCTAGGATAATAAATTAATAAACATAAATAATCTCAGTCGAAATATTTGTAACACTGACTTTAATGTGATCTAGAATTTGAAAATTTTGGTTGATATCTTTTCTGACCACTTATGTTCTCTAAACCAGGTCTGATATTAAGTTACTTCTCTTTTAAACAACCCCATCAATGGTGCTAAGTTCAAATGCATATTTTTAGAGGGGTAACAAGCCTGTAAATCAAGAAAAACTTGCACTTCACATGCAACCTCTGTGTAGGAATCTTGCCACCCCAAGTCGTTTGCTTGCTTTTTTACTGGCAACAGTCTTTGAATCTACATGTCTGGTAAGTGCCCTCGCAAAATGGCATAGTTGAGGTTTTTAACAACCCTGATTTATTGTATAGCTAATTATTAGCCACACAATAACTATCAGTGCAGTCTGACGTGAACTAAGGAAAAATCTATTGTTTCCAGTATATACTCTTTAACACTGATTACTCATTCACAATGCTCAGTTCTCAGATCCACTTCTTCTCATGCCCTGACCTGTGAAAGTGTGTGCATCAGCAGTTTAAAAAAAAGCTCCTGGGCTTCTGTAAAATGAACTGTATTGTGCTCAATATGGAGATTCCTGGTTTAGTCAATCCTAAACTTGACCTCTAGCATATCAGGATCATATTAAAATAAAAATTAGCATGGGAGAATCAGAAAAGATTGCTGAATATATTTTAGATAGCATTATGGCAGAATGCTGACAGAGATGTACAGTGTTTAGATGGAAGAGGCCCTCGAACACAACAACCTGGATTTGATCACAAATGGCCTAAGGCTTTTTGTGTTTGTGGAGCACTTTGGAAAAATTGTGTCCAGACTCTCAGTTATCACAGTAGTAATCTTCAAGCCTCTTGTCCTGCAAGTGAAGCACTTTCTTCAAAGAGAAGCACTGTTTTAGGCCAGGAAGGCTGTTTGTGTGTGTTTTGTCTCTATACCAGACCAGTCCATCCATCTGCTTTAGCGCTCAGAAACTTCCGGACTTTACCAACACACCACTAAGTAGTAAATCAGACTTTGTACTGTAAAATTGGATCCATCCAGAAAAAAAAAAAGAATTCACTCACTCAAACACACAGTGGTCAAGTTGAAGTTATTCCTATTTAAACACACAAACACACACACACACGTTTATGCTATGTATCATCAGCAGCACGGGCCACCACGGCATCACCAACTGCCCCATACCCACTGGGCACATGCTTACATTGGCACACACTGAATCATGTGTACACACTGCTGCTACCCGTGTCATCCAAAACACATATCCACACAACACGACACACAAAGAGACGCTCTGTGTCTGTGTGCACTCACTGACACAGTACTAAACAACACTCACAGACTTCACCACAGCGCGCATAATAGCACTGTTCTACACTAGACAGACACTGTACCTCTTGACATAGTTTAGTTCAATGTGTGTCAATGTTTATACCACTATATATGGTATACGTCTAAGTGTAGAGCTAAAAGACAATCACTTAACGACTGGCTATATAAAGTATGTTGTGAGGCAGAGCAGCTGGTGGTTGATAAGTGACCGTGTGTGTCTGTGATTGCCTGGGCATGACTGGATTTGGTCTTATGCACACTGAAGATAAATTTGATTTAATAGGCAGCACACTGTCACTACTGTTTACACTCACAACCACATACAGATTAACAGAGTGTAAGCTCACAAAAACACATGTAGTTATATGAGATATTAAAGCATAATAATGCAGCCACTGCCTAAACCAAAAATATCTGAAAGATGTTAAGGAACTCTGTCAAGCTGAGAGTAATGTAAGACAGGGCAGCACGCTTTGTCCAAAAACATTTGCGATTATAAATCAATAAAACTATACAATAATAATAAATGTTATAATTGTATTATTATTATTTAAATAATATTTATAATTGTCCCATTAAAATTTATACATTATTATTATACAAAATAAAAATAAACACAATTAGAAATAATACTTTGAGATTTCACTGGAAAAAAAATTGTATTTAAGAAAAACAAATTAAGAAAATAATTATAACTATTGAGCATAGAACAGCATTTGCAGTTGAAAATACACTGAAAATGACACTGAAAATACTAGATAATAAAATGTAAAAAAAAGTGTTGTGCTTCATTCTAACACGTACAGCAATTTTTAAAAAATTTAACCTCAGCCTGTGTGATTTAATAATCACAATATCGTTATTTCGATTTTATTTTGATTAATCGTGCAGATTACTAAAGTAAAATAGGTTCTGGAACAGCTATTTGTCAGAGAACGAGATAGAGACAGACAGAGATGTGGCAGGCCGGCTGGCACGGAGGCATTGGGGGAAATAAATAAACCAAAGGAGGCTAATGAGGTGTTTTACACACATTCATATAGAGTCTCTGTGTGCAGGGCAGGACACACACAGTCAGGCTGGCAGCTAAAAGGTCTGTGTGGTCAGCTCCTGGGGAAAGCCTTGGCTCTTATTACCCAATCAGGAGAGACATTTGGTTGTGTAGCAGGTAGAGAAAGTTTCCTTGTAGAACCAGACCAACCATTCCTACCGGTGTGACACAAACAAAACACACGCACATACAACTCACAGTGTGTGAAGCTTTGTATGGACACTATTCCATCATTCCAGCTATGTGGTTTCTACCTGGAAATACCAGTCAGGACGAGAAAAAAAAAACACTTTTAAAACGGGTTAGTGTGGTCTGTGTCAAGAAAGAATTGGGCAACAGATCTTTGCACATCACCTGGTGTTTGGTGTGCGTGTACGTGGGTTCCCCCTTACACGAAGGTTCACTTCCATAACATGACCTACTTTCAGACCAACAGGAATTAAGTCAAATTGCCACAACATGCCTTTGAGTAAACCACTGCAAGTCTGAGCCTGAGAAAGAGAGGGAGATGGAAAAGCTAAAAATCATCAAAACAAAGGGTGTGTGTCTGTGTCAGAGTCTTGACTGAAATGAGTCTCAAAGAGCAATTACGGAATTAGCTTGTTGAAGTAGAACTCCCCCAAACCTTATCAACCTCAAGCTACTGTTGTGGACTAACCTGCAGTAAGCAACACTTAGGTTGACAAGTTTTTAGTAGCACGATAACAGCTCAGCTGTTTGTGTTTTTATCGATGAGATTGTAAAAATGCAATATATTAACTATTTAAAATGTATTTATTATTTCAATTTAAATATATTTAAAACGTTATTTATTCCTGTCATGGCAAAGCTGAATTTTCAGCAGTTTTCAGTGTCACATGAACCTTCAGAAATCCTTCTAATATGCACATCTGCAGCTCAAAAAAACATGTATTATTATCAATATTGCAAACAGTTGCGCAGCTTAATATTTTTGTGAAAAAAATGATACATTTTTGGGATTCTATTATGAATAGAAAGTTGAAAATAACAGCATTTAAGTGAGTCTTTACTTCACGTTTGATCAATTTATTGTGTCCTTGTTGAATAAAAAGTACTGATCTCAAACATTTTGTGTATGTACATTATATAAATAAAATATATTAGTAAATAAAAAATATGAATACATTAATTCTAAATACATTTAAAAAAGCTTTAGAAAAGAAAAAAGAAATGTTTGTTCTTAGCTGGTAGTGTAACTTTTGCATGACTTCTTATTACTCATATTAATGGTTAATATTGTCTAAAGTTTAAATCTACCAAGAGAAACATTCAGCCTGATGTTTTCTGTTAGTCCTTCACAACTGATGCTCAAGCTAAGACCCAATAACACACTGCTTTCCACAGCACAGTTGTGTTGCTAATAGAGACTCTGTCAGGGAAACGGAATAAATGGTCATGTCTCTGTAGGAATGGTTAAAAAGAAACATTGCAGCATGGTTACTTTGTTCTTCATAAAATAGTGGTTTATCCATTCAACACACTCAGTAGAGGATGTTTTCTTAACTCATTGTTATCAGGGACGCTCTTATAAAAGCAGAGAGGGATAGAGGAAGAGTGCTGAGCAAATGTGGAAGCCTAAAACGGCCCAGTCAGCTCTGTTGAGATATCGAAGGAAACGAAACCGATATCAAACCTTAAATCGAACTTGGGAATGTCTAGAGCATCTGAGAATGCCTCAGACTAAATCAGAGAAAAGAAACAGAGAAGAGAAAGTAACAGACAGCTTCAAATAGCATATGGACTTCACATCTGTCAGAAAGGAAGAGGCTGGCAGTGAAGGGGAAACCATGGGCCTCATTTGATGCTGTTAAGGAGAATAGTCCTCACTGTGGATTATTGCATGTGCTCAGATATTCATTCTGTCGAAGTATGAATAGGCCACAACATTCATGCCTCACTCACAATAGCCTTCAGTGTTGCCTCTGGTTAAAAACGGCGACCTTTCCCCTCTCTTGGGTTGAGGGGAGAGAGCGAGGGCCCATCGCCAACTTGGCCTCTAATACAGGGTTACGTGCCTTTGGAAGAGAGGTTAGTTGGGTGACAGTGTTTATGGAAATTAGTGAGAGGATATGAGGAAGATAAAGAACCAAAAAGAACAGAGAAGAGACTGAAAGACAATGAGGGACTAAACCACACTGACCAACTGTCACAACATTCTTTCTGTACAACGACTTCAACCAGCTGAGTTAACCGAACAAAATGGATAAAAAAAATATTTTTTTAGTATGAAACAAATGATGTGCGAAATCAGTTACAAGTAAACTGTGCTGCAGATATTCTGTATCACAGCAACGAAACGTCTCAAAGGATAAAAACGCTGCGCTGCTAAAACGCTCTCAAGCGCCCAAAGCACGGCGTCTACAGCAGAGCGTCTAGCATTTTCAGCAGGCTAAAAACGCGTTGGTGAACACACGGCCGAAGTGACCAGATTTCAAAGGTCACGTAAACTTCATGTCTCTCAAGGCAAAGCTGAAATATCAAGCCATTAATATGGCGTTTAAACTACCAAACAGGATGAGGATAATCACCTGTTACTGCTCCCAGACTGGACAGCAGCCACTCTGCTTGAAACACAATGAGTCTACTTTTTTTCTTTCACAACTTCGATTTAGGCTAGATAAGGAGTCATGGTAGGCTAAGAGATGTGTAGATATGGAAAGAAATTGTTCCAAACTCCAATAAATAAATACATGAATAACAGCACATATGGAAGGAAATGATATTGAGTAGATGACAGAGTTTCCAAAATCATCTGCATTACTAAACAAAAAAGTTCAACTTGCGTTGAGCACCAAAACAAACATGTTTTCCTCGCACATGGAATGCAAAACACCTCCCAGAAAATTCCCACGATTATCCATATCATCCCTCTTCCCATTAACCGAATGTCCCACCAGCCAGCAGCTACTCCAATGTCCCCATTTCCTTTCCACGATACTTTCGAGAATGGCACATGACCAACAACACTAAATACATAAAGCAAATGACCTACTTGGCCCACTTGACACTTCCTTCAGCCCCATTAGCCTCGGATTAAAGCCTCGTTTGACAGACAACACCCTCTGCCCTGATTTGTCGCAACGTCCTTTGATATATCATTCAAAGTCAGAATGTGGAGACCTATTTTTGAACTCAATTCATAGTGAGATCAGATTCCCACCGCATGAGCTTTACCTTGAGCCTTTGTTGGCAGCTATCTTAAGTTTGAGCTAATTAAAGGGGCAGAGATATTAATGTAAATATAAACTTAAATGGCAGTAATTTAATAATAAAAGAATCATATTCATAAATCCCACACTAAAAGAACACTAGCACTGAAGAGGAATGAATCATGGTTACTAAATAAACACAGCCGAACCCCACAGTGCTGATTTAGGTGGGACAGTACAGCCAGGTTTTGTTCTGTGCTCAGCCATGTATTAACCAGCTTTAAGCAAGATTTACACAGGGCAGGGTGTGGAGCGGGATACTGGATTAAACAAGAAGACGGATAAAACAGAGAAAATAATTTATAAAAGTAGAGTTATAAAGCATAAGGCAAAATTAGACATATTTGGACTTATACTTCGATATCGAAAAATCGTTCGATTAAACTGCAAAACACCAGAATTGGCACATTGCACAGACAAGAAATTTGCGAACCGTTTTCAAAGATTGCACGATATATTAAAACCACTTAAAAATCATAATATAACAGTGCGATTGCGAAATCACAAAGGCTGTGTTTCAGTTTAATAAATATATGCGCTGCGGGTTTCAGGGTGCAGGTTACATGTTTATCAGAGCAGCCCTGTTCAGAGTAAATTCTGTTCCACACGACCTCATCTCCGCATGTGCCGTTTGTTTGGGTTTCCAATAACATGCACTGTTGGACTGTTATTTAAATGCGTGGAGAATGTCTCAGCAGCTCGGATAACAAACTCCATCTCTGCATATGCTGCGAGTTTGGGTTTCTTATAATGTTCATCTGGGTACGCAACGTGTTTATTGCAAATTCAAAATGTTGTTTTGCAGGAAGGGAATGCTAATTCCATTTAAGTCAGTAACAGGTGATTCTGGACATTCTGGTGCGCAGTGGAATTCTGTATCATACATTTCAGAATTGAGAGAGAATCCATCAAAATAATTCAACACAATAGCGTACATAATGTTCTCTAAACCTTGAGAATGACTGGTTCCTGTCTGAGGCCAGTACCACAGCTGAGCATGACTTTCAGTTGTTTTCTTTATTTTCCTCAAAATCCCCTCATTGGACTGTGCCAACCCCAGCTGCATGTCATAATGAGTCCGTTGGTTTCTTAGCAACCCTGGGTGGCCCACTACCCTACATCCCTGAGAACAGAGATGCTTTGAGATGCAAACGAGAAATGCGGAGCACTGACAGAACCGCAGACAATCCAAACACGTATGGAGTGAGGGCAGGGGGTGAACACATTCGTCTTCATTTCGTAATGGTTTAAGACAAGCGTTTCCTTCTATTAGCTCATAGGTTTACAATGGCCATTCTGAAGCACCAAGTGATGAAAGAAATAACTGAATTTTGTTATTAGCTGTGCTTGTGGTTCACTATCCCTCGAACATAAATGGAACAGAAACTATTGTTTTAGTTTAAGCATCTCAAGGTCCTGGAGTGGCCTAGCCAGTGTCTAGACCAGAACCCAAAAGAAAAACTTTAAAGGGAGCTGACAGTCCGTATTGCCCAGTGACAGCCATGAAACCTGATGGATTTGGAGAAGGTCTGTAAGGAGGTCGAGGAGGGGGCCAAAATCCCTACTGTGTGTGCAAACCCGGTCAAAAACAACAGGAAATGTATGGTCTGCAGTGTTTTAAATACTTGTTCTCCCCACTGTATTTAGATTAAAAAGTATGGAAAGATCATTTGAGATTTAAGAATTAAAATTAAATGCCGCGTGGAAAGCATAAACATAACTACTGCAGAAAATGTTTCAGTACATTACAATTGTCAAAGTCACAACATTTTTTTTTTTAAGTTGCTCTGGTCAATATGGTAGTCAGTTGATCATGTGATCCCAATGGCGGCCCTCACGAGGTTAACGCTCCATGTCAACAAACAGCTTTTAGGGCTACTGATAGGACTGGAAATTGTGTCTCATGTGAGTTTACATTATTTCAAACATTTATCTAA
Source organism: Cyprinella venusta (assembly GCA_038021265.1). NCBI lineage: Eukaryota > Metazoa > Chordata > Actinopteri > Cypriniformes > Leuciscidae > Cyprinella > Cyprinella venusta. Next base: position 23,065,465 of record CM075876.1, read on the forward strand.
AATATTAAGGGTAAAACTTCTTAAACGTGGAAATAAAAAGAACTGAGGGCACAACTTTAAAACTGGCAAACTCCACCTACCCAGAAAACGTGGTTAACTGTGCAGATGACTGCCAGATTAACTCATCTGGCTTCAAATGCTGAGCAATTAAACACGCTAAGATGAATTAAATCGATGGTGAAATTATGTAAACAATTATTACTAATTATTTAGTGACAGATTTAATGGAATTGTTGGTCATTCTACAAACCAAACACATCCATTCCACAGCTATAGAGATATGGGTGTATAATTAAGAGTGAAAAGTCCAGGAAAGGCTGAACATACCATGTCTAGCTCTTGAGAGACTTGCCGCTTGCGTAGTTCCTCCATCCGATCGCTGACGTCGCTGAAGTATGTGTTGTAGTACTCTGAGTACTCCTGTGCCAGGTCATCTATATTACCCAGAGAGCCATCCTGCACAAACAGATATATAAGTGAGAATAACTTAGATGACTTTTAATTTAAAAAAAATGAAATAAATAAAAAGAGAATTTTAAATCACATGTTTTGAAATAAATTCCATCATTCATTATTAAGCCTCCCTTCCCTCACAGCCTCAGAAACACAAACAACACAAATGGAGCTGTAGGAGAGTTTCATTAAAAACCTGTCACTGGAATGCGATTTTAATTACCATCACAAGAACGCCGCCAGCCATCAAGGGCTTAACACACTCAGAAGAGAATTTTTACACATTTTACACATCTGCTGCGACAAGCAGCAAACATTCACACACAAGCTGAACTAAACATCTAGCCCTCACATTCCATTATTTTCACTCCACATACAAAACTCTGGGCTGAGACTGGAGATTGTATTTTTTCAGAGCTTTGAATTTGTAAAGTTATAATTTCCAAGCTATTGGTTTACAGTGAATTTGTCAGTTTGCTGAGATGGGTTCCTGTGCCAAGTATAAGGGCCAAGGACAGCCCAATCTCATAAAGCTTTCAGTAATGGTACAAATTGTATGCAATCACTTTCACTGAAAAAAGTATATTTATAATATGTAATTATTTTTGTATGATAATTATTTAATGCAATTTTAAATAAAATAATAACATCAAAATTTTGTTTTTATTTTTTATAAAGAAAATCTAAGTGAACCCAATACAATGAGAGAAAATTATTGGCATATGCGACCAAAATTCACGACAGGTGACTAAAAACGTATTTAATTAGCCAATGACAATTATAATGAACTTATAATTGCGGCTTTTGTGCTAAACTTATTTTTTGCCTCTTAACTCAGTTACAGGTGACTATAATCATACAATTTACTAGTCATTTGGCTAATTTTTTATTTATAAAAAAAAAATAAAAAATAAAAAAATTAGCCAATGACTAGTAAATTGTATGATTATAGTCACCTGTAATTGAGTTAAGAGGCAAAAAATAAGTTTAGCGCAAAAGCTGCAATTATAAAGCTGCATCCTGTACATTTTTTCTCACAAATTGAGAGAAAGAGAAGCCCGCTGACTAAACTTTCACTGCCACAATCGGATCAGTGCTGCGTCTTCATTAAAGTTTATCATTTGCATGCGTTTTTAAGCATGCTGTTAGAATTTTTACGTGTGAAAACTGAACATCCAAAGCACGTTAATACTAATCTCTTAGTTTTTGCACAGACAATTTCACACAAAATTGTAAAAATCCGTCTTGGCGAGTATCCATGTACACTACAGTACCAGTAATCAAACAACAGATTCTCTGCAATAATTGACTGAATAACTTTTGTAACTAAAACAAGGATTCATCTTTAATATTTAATTTAAGACAGTGACAACTATGCAGTGTTATTTTACATTTGATTAGCGTACTTTATTTAAGCCTGGAAAGCACTGCTTATTTAATTAGCATCTTCTATTATTATTTTTTGTGCTTTTGCTTGTTGTTTGATTATCTGTAGAGTGTTTACTGGACTTTAATCATGTCTGAAATCTGTATTTATATTGTATATTAATGTAGAATTTTCTTCATTTGCATTGTTGAAGAAAAATCTGGCGAGTAAAATAAAATAAAAAATGAAAACTAGCCAAGGGCGACTCGAGCTTCAGCGTGTCCATAGATGGTTGTAAGATTTATATAAAAATAATAATAATAAAAAAACACACAAAAAAAAAAGCCCTCTCTTACTGACCAGCCCTCACAACCTTCTCTGACATCTGTAACCGTCTTGATGTGAGTGCGGATATTCACTTGTAAAGCTTGTGACACACATAACAGCGAATTACCTCAGACAGCTGCAAAAAAGCACATAAAAACGGGAAGGTCCTTCACTGAAAACCAGAGATTAGCTTCTTTAGAAAACAATCAATACCCCAGCAGCTGCAGGTGGCATGATTTCGTTTCCTAAATGGAAGAGTTTGTTACATTTAAGACCGTGTTTGTTGTATTTCAGTTCTGGGCAAGGCTGGATCTCTCATGCTGCTGTACTAGATGCCCTTTAGAGTCCTGATGAATGAAGTCAAGCACAAAGGACTTCTTCCTGCTCAGGACCATGCTGACAAACATATACATCCTGTCATTGTATGGCCCAGGGCTGGGAAAACCAGGGCCTCATACTGATTGGTAAAATTTGAATAAAGACATGGACTTTTACAATTAGGGCTTGTAAATTTATAAATTGGGAGTAATAAATAAATCACGTTTCATGATTAATATAACAGAATTAAAGATTGCTTTTTTGCTCTGTATAAAATGTCTCATAACCAATCCATTCCAACAGAGCTCCAAACAGATGATCTCAGAATACTGAGACTCCCAACGGAACGCAGCTCTCTATGAGAAATTCCAGCTTTTGCATTCCAACATGCTGACCTTCACAGTACCTCCAGCTTTTAGACAAAACATGATGTGAATGTGAGATTTATGTTGTTGGATGCGCAATAAAACAATTTCTGTCTGATTGTTTTAACCAACAGTCCAACACAGACACATTCTCTTTACTGAAATTCATTTGAGAAAGAGAGATCCTAAGACTAAATAAAAACTATACAAGAGCAACTAGGCCACAGGCTTTTAGCTGTTGCCATTAGACAGATTTTCTCAAGTACATTTGGTTGGGTGGTGAGTCAAGCAACTTGCTGTAATGACAGGTCAAAGGCTGTGCGGAGCTCTGAGTGATGGGTGGAAGGGCCAAAACTTTCATCCAAGAACATATTCCAATCTTAAAATGGACTCACAGCTTATAATTTTATTATATAGAAGGCAAAAACAAGTATAAATTAAAGAAAAAAAAGATGCACAGAGGCAGACCTTTTTTCTTACTTCTTATTTACAGAACTATAAAAATAAATAAACATTTTAACTAACCAAACCTGTAATTTGTGTAACAATAACAACCAAGGAGGAAATATAATGCATCTAGCTTTAAATATATATAAAAAACATGTAAAAACACACTCACACACACATATACCTGTATGCATGTATGTTTGTAAACAATTATTAGGAACACCCCCTGTTTAATTTATCTTTAATGCAATAATCTAATCAACCAATTACATGGCAGTTGATTCAATGCATTTAGGGGTGTGGTCCTGGTAAAGACAATCTCCTGAACGCCAAACTGTATGTCAGAATGGGAAAGGAAGGTGATTTAAAGGGATACTTCAGGATTTAGCATTAGTAGAAAACCTGTAGTATTTTCAAATGAAATTACCATGCTCTCCACCCTCATATCCCCCTGAGACGAGAGATTTATGTATTTTTTCTCTGGAAAAAAATCCTCTAATGACGTAAAAAATCGATTTTCCATCGATTTTTTTTCACATTAAATAAAACCATTGGATAATATTTAGAGCTTTGAAGAGTTGAAAAAAGTGTGAAGCACTGGAAAGTCCTTGAAAAGCGCTTGGATTTCACTCTCAAAAGGTTGTATGAACCCTAAAAGGAACAAATGTAATAATATTCGACTATTTTTGCCACAATACCATGGTTACGGTTAGCACAAGTTAGATGTTAGAAGGTTAAGTAGAGTAACAAGCAGTAAGAATAACTTTCTAATAAGGCTCAATGTTTCTCCTGGTTTCCACATCAGCACTTTTTGATCTGATATCTATGGTCTGTGCTGTCAAATATTGGTCCGAGCTCATAAACTGTCTGCGCAGCGCAGCTTCAACAGTTTTGTTTGATGTTTTTTATATGCAACAGAAATGGCAGCTCTTATCAGCTGGGCAATGAGGTTGTTCCACCAGTGCGAGCTCTAACAAAATTTAGTCGCACTGACAAGAAAAAAGGTTGCAAAATGCAACCATTTGGTTGAAGTCTGGAGTCTGCTTAAGACAGTGCTACAGGGAGACGGGAAGGACAGCTGATTGTCCTCGCAGTGCCAAAACATGTTTAAACATAATCCCCCCCAGATGTGTTTGAGAATTTGCAATTGGTGGAAGAGTGGGACAACATCTCACAGCAAGAACTGGCCAATGCATTCCATGTGCATCTGATGCTGACAGTTTTGAATCTTTATGTTCATACAGATATTTGCTCAGAAACTGAGAAATGAGGAAGAGGCCATCTATCTTCATTCTATCTTCAGACTGGAACTGAGTCCCAGCACTGAGAGAAGCAGTGGCCCTTGATCTGAATTAGTTCAGTTCCATCTGTACAGCACATGCCTTCCATATTCTTATCATTCCACACATTCCAGGCCTCCAGTGAGGTAATGCTGCAATACTTTAGTCTTAAAGTGAGTGAGTGTGGGTCTGCTGCTTCCAGCTGGGCATTTAACTGAAGGGCTAATTCAAAGCTCATGCATCTTCTGTCTGTATCTGTAAGAGGACGTACTGTAGATGACAGAAAATGTTTGCCACGTAGAGAACTCTAAAAAAGAAGAGAGGGAGTGAGTCTTATTTAGCTGACATGAATCACTGTTTGAGCACACAAACAGCACCACCCAAACACTGCTGTCCAGACAGAAAAGCCAAACATTTAAAGACCCCAAAGCTATCCCTTTGACTGTAACTGGAGCTCTATGGTGAACCATTTCCAAACACAAACTAATACAAACTTCATATACTAACCTTAATCCAACACAGTGTGTTGCTGTTTTACTGTCCACAACTAGTAATGTATATCTACCTGAACTACCATTATTTTTCCTATTAAGCTTTGAAAAATCCAAAGAAATGGCATACCCAAACTGAAACCGAAACGGTTATGAATCCTTTGTCCTAAAAGCACAAGTATGATCTCATTTGAAAGCTGACACCTGACACCTATTGTAAATGTAGAATGAATTAGTCATATTGAAAAAAAAACAATTATAAATGGCTTCAAAGTTTTGTAAAGTTATTAGAAATTTGTTTTTATGAAACATAAAATTGAAGTCACATGTCAGACCATGTTATATTTAAAATTTGAAGATGATAAGTCGACTGCTCCTCAAAATTTGGCTCTTAGCAGGTTTAGCTCACCAGCTCTTATGTTTATGAAGACCAGCTAGAAACTACATTCATTGGTTGATATTATCATTAATCATTACTAAAATGTTTAGTCTTTTGGGTTGATTAGTTGGTAAAAGGAAGTAAGATATCCATCACTGTAGCACATAAGACACTTCAGTTCTATAGCGCTTGAGTATTTTTTTTAATCACTGTTGATTTCTCAAAAGTATACAAATACATCATCTAATTACAGCTCAGCTAACCAGAATCTGCTAACTTCAACACTACTCAAGGTCCTGAGCCACCCACGACATGGACCAAACTCAACATGTTGTGTAATGACTGGCAACAACAATCTTTCTCAAGACTGTTTATTTCCAGGACAGGGACAAAAAGAAGAAGAACAGGTCACAGCGACTGGGAGAGAGACATATCCCACATTAAGCAATAGAACCTTTTTACAATAAAATGCATCATATATGACAAACTGTCTGTTCAAAGAAGCCAACCACAAATTCACACTTCCCACATATGAAGCAGCAGCCATTGAGAAAAACCACAAAGCTTTGATGTGGCCATTGTGCCGTGAGACAAAAATGTTATGCGTTGAAGAAAAAAAAACAAGGAAAGAAAAGAGTGATTGAGCAAAATAAAGAAAAAGAGAAATTTTCCTCTGACAGCAAAATGGACTTGTGCTAATCAAGTAAACCTACACAATCACATATTTCCTGCAACCCACTTGCTCAGATACAGCTTTATGGGACACAAAGGTCCTCAGAGGGTAAAGACATATTTGATTACCTTTCTACATAAATTAGAAAAAAAAGAAGAAAAAAAACTATTTTAGGGGCCTATAGGGACTGTTAACTCTCTTACAAAGAGAGAAAACTTTTTTTTAGGAAAAATCGTTTATACTTTACTGATCTAAAACAAAACAGCGCAAACGCATTCATACAGAGAATCAAGTGTGAAATGAGTGAGCAGATCTGATCTGAGCTCTTCTTTTCACAGTGCTCAAATCAAAGGAAACACATTTCATTCTTAATTCATTCATTAGACATAAATGCAGTGAGTACAGAGTAGAAAGCCATTAGAAGTTTGGACACAGCCATGAATCCAATGCTTCTTCACTGTGACAAATATGTGACTAATCCCAGGAATTCATGAGAAGCATGCACTCCTTGAGGATTAAACAACAACACAGCAGCAGTAGAATTCTAAGTAATCTAGATTCCCTCTATGATGTAAAATATTTTCTTGAAGTAGCCTACCCATTGTTTAATGAATAAACATTGTCACATAGCACACAAATTCTATGATTTAATTAATTAAATCCCCAACAATTCCCTCACAAATGTTGGGGAAAACACTGATTCATAGGGTCAAATAAAGCCTGCATCAACCTTGCAATTTTTTAACTGTTAAAACGAGACTTTTACGCACCCTTTATATTGACAAGAAATAGTCGGCACAGATCAGCTGTTTTAAAACAATTGGCCCACACGGATTACTGGCCGATACATTGGTGCATCTCTAATTATAGACTTAATTTATTTAAAAAATAATATATATATAAATATATACTTTTCAAAAAGTCACTTTGGATAAATGTACCAGCTAAATTCTGCAGGTTGTCACAAATATAACTCAAAATGCATTAAAACTACTAAACTGTAGAAAGTTGAGGCTGATCTGAGGTTTTCTTTTGCTTTTGGGGAAGAAGTTTATATTCAGTTGCGATTCTGTGCAAATGTAGATTGCATAATATGTCTGCTTTTATATCTGCTGATCTCGGAATAATGAGTAACAGCCAACCACAAAACAGGTTTAATGCATCAACGTTCAGAAACAGAATATCACAGTCTGCTTTAGTTTTCCCAGAACTTCTCATCATACATGTTAATGCCCACAATCCCTAAACATGTCATGACAATTACTATATAAAGAATAGGCCTGCTGCCTGATTTGTTTAACCACACAGGTACGCTCATTAGGGGTGGGACAAAATATAGACGGGCAAAAAATTTTTGTCCTTATCCTTGCGATAAGAGAATCGATACGCTGGCGGAGTATGCAATAAAAAAAGGTGCTCTAAATCGATTTCCTCGCTCCCAGCATCACTTCTTCATGGCTCCTCGAGGAGGTGCTCAACACATGAATAAGGGAAATGTGATCATACGTTAACTAGCCTAAGAAAATAGGTTTTTAACAGGATGCTGGACAGCAGTGAGAATAAAATAATAGATGCCCCAGCCATGTTTAAGTCCAAAATCTGGAAAACCTTAACTTCACCTTTTGACAGACATTCGCTAGTGAACGGATAAAAAACGAAGTATATTTTGAGCATTAATGGCATTATACTATAAAGTAAGATTACCAAACAAATGGAAATGATTCACACTCTTCAAAGCAATGGGGGAATGGAAAGTTGATTGACGAGATGTGTGGCGCTGCCCTGGAGGAGAGAAGCGGACGTGGTCCGTATTTGAGTAAGAGAGGATGTGAGACAGAAGTTGGTCAGGGGGTCCTGGCGCACCCTCATTAGGGCGGCTTCCTCAGGATATCCACAGAGGCAAAGGAAAGAGGGCTGACGGAAACATAATGAAGAAGGAAGGGAGATGAAAAGAGAGAAAGGGAGAAAGAGAAACGCCTGTAGTGCGCTAGGTAGAGAATTTGAATGTGCGCTAGGTAGAGAATTTCCAGTTGTCTGGAATCAGAGGTGGGGAGCAATGGCTCATGCAAAATTAAGATTAGTTACTGTTGAGGTGCTCAAGTACTGATATGAGCAGCCAATCTCACATTCATTGTCTAATGTCCACTGGTGAAGCAAATATATCATTTCTGAATACTGCTGCCACATGCATATTGTGTGTGGCATGTTGGCATGCTGCATGTTGAAGTGCAAAAACTATTGCATTTAATTCAAATACCATAACTCAAGCTTCAACAAAGTAGAAGTATGCCATGAGGCGAATAATTAACCGTATTTCACAGATCATTTTCTCTCTAAAACTTTCAGAACCACAACAAAACAAATCTGAGAGGTGGCTGAAATGAGGGTGGCAAGCTGTTAATTGACTTTGAAGTGAATTTTCATGAGTGGAACCACATATAAACAGGGTTTGCGTACACAGACCGCACTTCAATGACAGGCAGACAGAAGTATTCTCATTAGGAGAGATCTATGAGCTTGGCATGCACAATGGTAAACCTCAGAATGTGTCTCTAACCCTTAATACGTTTCTCGGTAGCCGCCAATTCTACAGATGCAGTTTATCAACATTAGCTGTAAATCTTAAAGCCTCAAATAAAGCAATATACATCTTTAAGAAAGCAAAAACTTACAACTTAAAAAATCGACATCACATTATAATAAAATCTTACTTTTATAGACCGAGCTGCGAGCGCCCATGAAAACAACATTTCATAAGGCTTGTAAAAGTTGAAAGTAAAACAACCCGGACTGTCTAATGATCATATTAAATAAAACCAAGAACTATTTTAACGCAGAAAAAGAAAAAAAGAAAACATTTCCCATATTTATCACAAGGCTCTCTGGAATACTTGATTCTGACTGGTCAATCATGGCGTAAACTGTATATTTTACCATTGTCCCTTGGAACCAATTTTCTACACAGCTGTACTGGTTTCAGAGAGTAAATTCTCCAAACCTCCACTCTGGAAGAAGGCCATGGTGAGTTGCTATAAAGCCAAAAGATGGAGGATTCAATTAAAGAGGAGTTTGTTGTTTGTTGGGGGTTGGGTGAAGCAAAGCCGAGAACACCTTCAGGTGCTACTTCTGCAACTTTCCCCCGCACAACTGCTTCATATAAGTAAAGATTTAACCTGTTGCATGAGTAATGTGGTTTAAGTCAGATGAGGAGAGACCACCGCAGGGCTATTTGTAACAAGAGGAGTATACATGAGACATATTCCAAAGAAAAGAGAAAAAAAAGACTCATCCTCTATTAGTAACATCACAGAATAAAATAAGCCTGAGGGAGGATGAGAGGTGTGCAACAAAGGAAATTAATCACTAATGTGTGTCAGTGAGTTTTACAGATTATCTTCTTGGATTTAACAGAAACAACTGGGAGTAGTCTTGACTATCTTTTCTCATTAAGTAATCTCACTTTTCGAGACACAAAAGCAATACACACACTTCTTCAGACGTCAAATTAACACCACAGCCATCAAAAGGCAAAGCCATTTTCACTGGAAATGGGAGTCACACCTTTATCTCTTTCATCTGTGTGTTTCCCAACAGCCACATTAAGGCTCTGAAGTCCCAGAAAATAATTTAATGTAAATGTCCAGTTTACCCAATGTCCTACCCAACAAAAACAATTAAAGATACAATTAAAACCAAAAAGGAACTGACAAACCAAGACCATTTGAGGTGATCTCAAAGGAAACATGATTACTCAGAGACAATCAAGAAAAAAATACACATTAGCCTACTAAGATCCTTTTCCCCACACTCAAGAATTATTTGATTAAAATAATGACAGACAGACAGACAGACAGACAGACAGACAGACAGACAGACAGACAGACAGATAGATAGATAGATAGATAGATAGATAGATGACAGACAGACAGTGAAATATTTCAATTTAAAATAATATTTTTCTATTTATACACTATAAAATATAATTTATGTGATGGCAAAGCTGAATTTTCAACAGCCATTAGTCCAGTCTTCAGTGTCACGTGATCATTCAGACATCATGTTAACATGCTGATTTATTATCAATGTTGGAAACAGTTGTGCTGCTTAATATTTTTTATATAATCTGTAATGTTTTTTCAGGATTCTTTGATAAGTTAAAAACAACAACATTTCTATTTTGAACAAATGCTGTTTTTTTGTAATCATAAATAAATATCCGAAAAAAGTATCATAATATTGTTCCAAAACAATATTAAGCAGCACAACTGTTTCAAACATTGACAATAGCCGAGTATCAAATCGGCATATTTGAATGATTTCTAAAGAATCATGTTTCCAAACTTTTGACCGGGATGTTACAACATAGGTTTGGCTATAACTGCATGAGAGGAAAACAAAAACACCCCAAATGTAAAGGCCTTGATAATGTTACATTTCAGAAAAATATATTATTAACCAGACCAGATAAAACACACGGAATGTTGATTAATAATATATACAATGCTATATAAATATTGTTGCAGAGCTCCTTTTGTTACAAGGCCGATAGTTCTCAAAGTTGCCATACTAGACTGCCTGGCGAACGATTTAAGATAACTTGCACGTAAGACAACACGACAGTTTCAAAGCCAAACCACTATTTCGTGTCCATATATTATTAACAAGAAAAGCACTGTCCATATCTGGATAATGTACTAAGAGTTAAATTGACAAAAGGAAAAACTATTCTTTCTGCGCTCTGCATGAAACACGTTGCGTATGCGCACGTGCGCCACTGAACCTGCGGAGCGTATAATAATAAACACTTCAGTTACATACCATGTGATACAATTCCCTGGAGATTTCTAAACTTCTCACTGCCTCTCATCAGAGCAAATCACACAGCTTCAAAACTCAAGCTCACCAAGAGTGTGAGCTGAACTTGTCCAGAAGCTCCTGTTGGCTAGCCTACTATAACTTGCGCTTGGCATCAAAGCACAAGCAAGCGCTACACACACAATGAGCTCCAATAAATTAAGCCCCTTGGGTTGAAGGTCTTTTCTCAAGTTGCCTTCCTGTGACACCCCTCCCCCAACCCCCAAACTTACCAGCATCCCCATCACGTCCGACCAGAGCTGGGAGAAACTGTCCGACTCCGATGATGCGGCGCTGACCGCCTGCGGCTCCTCGACAGAAGACACTTGATCCTCCTCCATTGTAAAACACTGATGGATTTACAGTTTACAATTTCAAGTTGATGAATCTTAATCCCAAAACATTAAATACCTCCCGTAGACTTTTTAAATCTGATTTAGTATTTCGTTTTTCCGTGGTACGTGTTCAGGAGTTGATGCCAAGTATTCCGTTAAAGTACAGAAATACATAATCATCAAGGTCGCTGATATGTTTTCCATTTGAATCCAGCTGAGCGCACAGCACAGAATAACACAACAACTTCCACTCAAGTAGCCTATAGCCGGACAGTTTTCAGTGATTCACTCTCCACTTTGTCGGTGCGAACCAACCAAAAGTTTAAGGAGTTAGCTTTAGTGTGCAATACACAGAGATTTAACCACTACAATCCGTATATAAGATAAAAATCAACCCCAGAGAGACAAACAACCAGCGAAAGAGCCCTCGAAAGCACCATTCGGCAACAACAGTGACGAAAACGCCCGAAGCGGATTTTTTCGCTTGTTGAGTTCTCCAGCCTCCCCCTCTCCGACGCAATGGTTTACTCCGCCCAAACAACACGGCTCTCCCGCTTCACTGCCACAAACTAGTCAAACTGATCCTTCCTCACTAAAACTTCACGAACCTACTGTATGACGACACACAAATACCTTTGGAAAAGGGCATCTCTCCTTTCGCCTTTCCAGCAATACTTTCCCCGCTATAAACAGACACAAAGGAACAAAGCGACATTTTGCTCACAATGGATTCAAAAACAAAAGCCTATGAGAAAATTATTTTAGGAGCATGACGCTATCCATTCTCTATTCATACAACTTCAAAGCACGCCTAAAGGCTTCACATACAGCAGTTTTTATTATTTTTTTTACCAATAAACCCCCAAATCCCATCAATAACTGACAGCAAAACAGATAGCATTATCAGTGGCTTAATATTAGTCACTTTCATGAAAAATAAAATAATTAGCACACATTGTTTTATTTCCTTAAGGTTTTTTTATCTTAATTATCTTAAAAATACACTGATATGGTGAGGTATAAGAGTAAACTAAGAAAAGTTAAACTTGGACAAAACAAAACTTGGACGAAACATTGTGTGCCTTCACTCACAAAGCTAAAACACAATCAGTAATTTCATACTCATGTAACAATCTGTGACATCATGTTCTTTCATGAAGATCTTGTAATGTGGCATCTGACCATTGTGGATGTCCTAAAGGGACACAGAGGGTTCACTAATCTAACTAACCTCTAAGCTCCTGTGTAATCTGAGCCGCGGTAAACCAGGCATCAGGAGAGAATTGAATAATTGTGCATGTTCAAAGCACATGCTGTGGATATTTCTCATGTCACAAAGAAGCGGCTACATGCCTGTTCTTCTTCTTTTTACTTTGCTTCCCAGAGACACATTACCAAAAGCAGCAACAGCTGTCCAGTCTCGTGACAGATGCCAGAACAGCCTGAGAGAGAAGGGGAAGAGAGAGCAAGTCCCTCTTGGTCTACATGAGAATTCCTGCATTAGTCATACAGGGGCAGAGAGAAGACCATCCATCCATGTGATGACGTACATCACACATAATCATCTGCGCATTACTGAAGCAAAAGAAAATGCTTAAGTCTCAATAAAAATGACTTTTACTTTCTTTTCTACACAGTTGTTTTGTAAGCACCATCTTATACTAACTCACGCATAAAGATACATGCACACAGTTCTCAAAGTAATGAATGCATGTCTGAGGTAAAGGAGGAATGACTTTCACAGACAGGGCCTCAAAACAGCTGCTAAACAGGCTTAGTGTTTATAGCCTAAACGCTCAACTCTCTTTCAGTGCGTACACACACACACACACACACCCACGATCACATAATCGTACACAAATTTCAAATGGAAGTCTCTGATTGTCAAGTAGTGCTATACCTGATGTCTGCTCCTGTGTGTGTGATTAGCACAAAGTTTGCTTCTAAGTGGCTGTCAATCAATTTGGAGGACAGAGGTCCAGGAAGGGGTCAAAGCATCAGGTCAGTGTGTGTGTGTAAGGGAGTTCCCTGCAGAGTAAACAGAGTTCCTAACAGCACTGAATGGTTGAGCAAAGGTAATGATCTATTGTTAAAACGCCATCCGGGTTCAAATCAAAGTGTGATGTTAAACTCAAGGGCCTCTTTCACCTGTAACCTACAGGAATGGCAAAAAAACGTTCACACAATACTTCAAGAAACACTTATTTCAACGGCGGGCTGCAGGAGGCCAACAGATAGATCTAGAGGAAGGAAAGTCAACACAGCTGCACCCGATTCACACCACCCATGACCAACATCAAAAATGGGAAAGCGACTCTATAGGCCAAAAACATGTGAGCCTGCCACTGTCTGCAATGAGATCATAACAAACAGTCTTACATGCATTTCACAAGTTCACACTTACAAATAAGCCTATTTGGTGTGCTATATATCCGAGGAGAGGGCGCAGGGTTAGGTATTTGGCCCGAAGCCAGAGTACTCCCCCCCTGTATTCCTGGGTGTAAGGGGGGGTTATATCCCATGAAACTAATGTTTACTTTTTTTAAAATCAAAGTTATTGAATCAGCATTAATATTTCTGTATTTTATATTTGGGGAAAAGTCGTTTGTTTATGTTTTCTGCTCATGTCTCTCTCTGCACCTGTGGTGCTGATGGTGATGCTGTTGCGTAAGACACACACAGTGGCTCTCTTGCAGAGCTGTGATTGGTATTCCAGTGATCTACATACTCAGTGGCAGGAACTACAGGCCAGTTTGGCCTGGCTCACTGGATCTGTTTATGTGGAAAGTGCCAAAACGCTGGCCACCTGCAGACTGTGGTTCTGTGGACAGCAAAACATTCACTGCTCTGCTGTGATAAGCGACCCCAACTAAAGCTATGAAGTATGGAGCACAGGGTAGCATTTACAGCCTCATCCAAAGACCCCCGGTAATGCTGGACATTTTGGATCTGCTCAAGCGGAGGATGAAAGAACCATATTCTTCAGAATCATTCCAAACAACGATACTCAAAGATGAGAAACTACTCTTCAAAAGATTGGGGTCACTATGACTAATTCATTTGAAAAAAAAAAAAAAAAAAAATCAATTATTTTATTCAGAAATGATTCATTTAATTGAAGTGTAAAGGCATTTATAATGTTACAAAAGATGTTACAAAAGAACACAAAAGAAAAATAATTATTCATCCAGTGAGTTTCAACCAATGATGCACAGCATAGTCCAGTTCAAGAACGTGTCATGTTACTGCAGGATCAGTCATAATACGGGTGGCTTTTCAACAGCAGCCAGTACTAACTTCAAACAGAATACTCTCAGAAGTCTGTTTGTGTGTTTTCTGGTTCATGCTGGTGGTGGGAGGGCTTCACTTCAGCTGCACTGCACAACACACTGCGCAAAGATAACCTAAATAAATAAATAAAAACACACAAATGTGCTATACTCTGTCTGAGAGTTGTGCGATTGTTTCAGATCTTGAGCCGAGATGAGCATTCTGCTGTGTTTGTCCTGAATGTGTCTTGATGCTATGGTGGCAAAAACACAAAACCAAAATGGGAGAAAATAGGCTTTACAGTAATCAGACGTGCACTTTATCCTTTCCTCACGAGAATTAAGTGTAAAATAAAGCAGCTTTTATTACTGTGTACATGATTTGGAAACTTTTTTGTATATTGTGCATACTAATCTCTTATGCTTGACAAACTTCTTTGCATAAACTTGGCATCTCCACTGTAAACGGGTCACTCAAGGTGTTTCAGAGAACCGCTTTCTTTTGTCAATATAGCTCGAAACTCTTTGGGCGCTCCAGGCACTGAAGGGTACTGAAATGCGGGGATCATTTATCCCTGTTTGGCTGTGTTGCTCCATGACTGAGTAAACAGCTATTAGCTGGAGTTTTTCTTTTAGCTGCATTAGTCTGGCACACTAGACCTCAGCATTTGAGCCATCCAGCAACCGGCCGTCCATGTGCGACCACATTTGTCTGGAGATTTGGGACTGTGTGCACTTTAATCATGGTACGGTTGCTAACTGGTACGGTGTGAAGAAAAGCACAATGAAACGCGAGACGTGAGCATTCTGCAATGGACAATCTGCAAATATATTTGAAAACAGAATGGCTGAGTAGCCTATGTAATTTCATTAATCAAATAATAAACCATCAATCAAATGATTTCTGATCCCGCAATGTCACACTGTTCACATGATGACTCTATAACCCTGCTATGTATCTGTTAAATCTGTCATCCTAGGATCGATTTCTCTCTCTGGAAACTTGGAACAAATAATGTGCACAGCCACCAGTGTGCCCAATGTAATCGCAGTGTGAGCTATTAATTTCCAAATAGAGCCCCCTGGTGGTTGACATCATAACTGCAGGGTAAATGTATGTGGACAAGTACTAAGATTAGTGAGAATGAAGATTAAACCATCAAATTATAAAGGCTTTGCACTAAAGGTATATGCTAATAATAATAAAAAAAATAATAATACTGACACATTTTCAATGGAAGTGTACAGTTTGCAACTGCTTGTAACTGATCTTTACTGTCTTGGCAATAGTGGTAATGCTGAACATGTCGACTATGCTAGTATGAGGGAGATAAGAAACATGTTTGATGCTAGTTTTCCACTGACTTCATCTTTGTGATCTTTTCCCAAAGCAAGTCATATTGCACAGACCCATAGCAAATAATAGAAGCCTGACAGAATCTTTCACATACCCATTCAAGACCCAGATTAACGATAACAAACAGCTGTTCCCCACACATAGGATTTAGTAGCATATAGCACATAACACAACATTTTCTTCCATTGAGCTGGTGATAAAAGAATATTTCGGGTTCAGTTTGTTAAACGACAGCACTTGTAGCATAATGATTACCACAGTCTCTTAAAAAATGATCTGGGTTACAGTGAGGCACTTACAAAGGAAGTGAAAAGGACCAAACTGTAAGCGTTAAAATACTCACTGTTTCAATAGTATAGCCACAAGATGTGAACATTATACGTAACATGATTTTAGTGAAAGGAAAAATGGCTTACTAACCATTTCTGTGAAATTTATAATCAACTCTTGCCATTTACAGTACAACCAACCTAATGCAATAAACCCTAAATCAACTGCAAATAAGATTTACACTGCTCAAATAGTGAACACTTTTTTTTAAATAAGATAGGCCTCATATTTTTGTTTTTAAATCCTTTGCCTCATTCATGTCCTTGAGGTAATCAACAATATGCCACAAATTAACTTTTATTCCTTTAAATTCAATTTAGTTTAAAAATGGCTCAAAGGCACAATGAATACAAATCCCTGTCCTTGACATGCTATGCAGGGTTGCGCCACACCATCCTGGAAGAGAGTCCAGTCCACCAGATGCTGGTGTTTGTCTCTCCCTGCTTCCCGCCCACAACAAACAGGCCTGTCGCCATAGCAACCAATCCACTGGAGAGTGAAGTTACATTCAAGAAAAATGTTGTACTGATTGGAGCTTTACACACGGCCAATCTGTCACACCGACAGGCGTGTTAATATTCATAAACATACACTTTGGGACAACACACAATCGCAGTTTCAGAGGAATGCAGTTGACTTACACAAAAGAACAATGGAAAAATAAGGATAGGAAAACAGAAACAAAAACATAAATTTGTGCATATAGAGATAGACTACAAAAATGAGGGTAAATATGCTTATTACAATATTTAGCCGCTGAATAAATTAGATCAACCCGATCACACTAAATGCGTCTTTATAGCACGCATGTGTATTGTCGTGTAATATATACGCTAAAGTGAGCTTTTACGTGCATATAATACGCATTGGTTGGTTAGGTTAAGTTTAGGTGTGGGGTAGGGTGCGTGTGTATTGTACGATTAGTGGTGTGGGGTATTATACGCAAATGAACTGCGTATCAATTGCACGCGAAAAACTGCGTCTCATATGCACGTAAAAACTCATTTTCGCGTATAAATTACACGATAATACACGATGCGTGTTATAGAGACGCATTTACGTGAGAACAGGCTGATTAGATAGTCGTACTGAAATGGATATATCTGAGAAAGTGTTTGTTTCTCAATATGGTTGGGTTTTAGAAAAAAAATGAAAGCAGAAAGTGGACAATGCAAGTATTTTAGGCTTTAGCAATCTCCTTACTATAGAGCAACTACACATTTGACCATCATCTCTTAATCCTCCTTTTCTACAGAGAAAATGAAGAGAGGAAGAGCAAAAGAAGGAGGCGAGGTAGGGAGATGCAGAATCAGCAGGCGAGAAATTGAGTTGACTACCTGCCAAACACAAGCAGAGGGGAGGAGGACACAGGAGGGGTGGAGAGCAGGAGACCGCTGGCCTGAGGCGCTTGGCTCAGGTTTGTTAGTATGTCTACAGTAGACTGGGGGAGTGATGAGTGCTCGCTAAGGCCACTGGCCATAGACTGTCATAAAAAAACATGCCAGGGATATAAACACGGTATGCAATGGGTACCTGTGTGTTTGAGTGTGGGTTGGATAGATCTACTCTTTGCCTCAACCACAAGGGACAGACCACAGCTGATTTCTATGGAAACAGAAATAATATTTCAGCTATGGGTTATGAACACTGAGATCCACACAGTGAGGTTGATTACTCACTGACAAAGACTCACTGGGACATGCTCCATAACCTGCTCCATAATGCTCAGACAGACAGACAGACAGACAGACAGACAGACAGACAGACAAGATAGATAGACAGATAGAAATATACACAGACAGACAGACAGACAGACAGACAGACAAGATAGATAGACAGATAGAAATATACACAGACAGACAGACAGACAGACAGACAGACAGATAGATAGTGTTCATTCGTGTCCAGAAGTGCAGTTTGCACTTGTAAGGAAACAGCTCCCCCTGGGGTAATGGATGCACATCCAGAAAACACACAGACACACACAGACACACACACACACACACACTGTTGAGAATGTGGTACATGTGTAATTTTCCCCATTTTTCACCAACAAAATCAACAGCTTTAAACACAAAATGTCTTTTCCAGGCTGACCATAAAATCTCTCTGAGTTTACAGAACAAGAGTTTTACTGGTTACAACCATCATTTAAAATAAAACAGACTCTACTCACATAAAACAAGACACAGTTGTTATTTCTAACAATTTCACAGACAGATTCAACTGGGGTCCTTAAGTTTGTGGTTAGGGAACATGAACACTCAAATATGGGCAGCTGCAATGAAGTATTTGAGGTCAGACGCACACACACATTTGCATTTGTGAAACTCATTGCCCTTAAGCAAGTAGAGGAGAATTTGCTTTGCACTGTGATAAATAATCACAGCAATCTTTTTTTTTTACAATTTAAAACTCAACATTAGAATAAGAAACAATGTGTTGTTTCAACTTAAAAAAAGTGTGTGTTCTTGCTTGACTTAAAATATTAGGTTTAGTTTAGTTAACTTTAGTTTAGTTGGATAGGTTATCTCAACAAATTTGTAAATGTTACAACTAATTGCAGCTACATTTTTTACAGTCTATGAAACACAGTTTTGACTTCTGATTGGATGAGGCTCATTCAAAGCCAGGGATAAACAGACATCTCTGACCACACATTCTACCTGAGGGGGAACAGGTAACTATTACAGAATATGAAACTATGTATTTAACAATGATGTCTTTAATCAAGTTGCTTTAACTGTCATTATATTAAATCAATGCTTTGCAGCATTTGCTTACATGTGGTGACACAAACTGCCTCTCATATCTTAAATTATATTATTTTTATCTCAACAACTTAAACTCTTATTTTAAATAAATGATCAAAGCAACTTGACAAATTTGAAGGCAGAGTAGATGATTTGTTCCAGACTTATTATTTAATTTTTTGCTATCCTGGTTGAAAGTCTCTTTACAAGACGTCAGTCACAGGCGAGCACCACAACCAAAACAGCAGCTACCTTCTACAGCTTCCCCTACCCAAAACAAAAAGGTTATGCTGCTTTCATGCCATTCTCACCAGTTCTCTCAATAAACACCGTTTATACAGAGCCAGATTGCAGACGTCTCATTAGCCAGATGTATAGTATGTGTATATCTGCGTAATTCAGAGAAACCTCACACCTAAACATAACACAGCTTTTCTAACTCTTTAGCTGTACGATTGAATGTATTTAAGATTAAACTTAATTGTATTTAATAATTGTATTATATAATTTTATACAGTATGGCTTATAAAAACAAAGTCCTTGTTCTTACTTTTGCGCCCAGAATAGACGCAGAAGTATTTTTTTTTAAACTGACCCAAACTATTGAACAGTAGTGTAGGTGCAAAAAAGTTAATATGTGAAACACACATTACACTGGAGCAAAATCCTAAAATTCTCCTCCATTGCACTTTCGTGCTTTTGCGCTGGTAGGCATCATCAGAAAACTCCTGCTCTATTTACTCAGGCAGACACCCTCTGAGCGTCTGATAATGCCTGGGGTAGACACAGAGATGGGTTGGGCTTTGATTGCTTCTGGCTGCCTTTGAAAGCGTGCAGTGTAGGGCAGTTCAAGAGATCACAATCTATTCCACAATAAATCATCTGAACAGTGAGCCAGCTTACTTATTAACTCAGTGCCAATGCTGATGTCAACTATGGATCAATTATGTTAAAGGTGAAGTGTGTATTTTTTATATATATAATAAATGCTTTCTGATATCTCTTTTGAATATGCTGAGACAACCAAGTAAGCAATCTGTAGATTGATTTCCCAGAACAGTCTCAACCAGTGGTACCTGGTTGTCAAGTGGTTATCAGGCTGTGTTTAAGGAAACCTGTCTGGAAATGGGAAAAGTATGTTGTAATATCTACAATATCATTGTTTCAGTAGTATTATTTCAGTCTAACAGACATTATAAGCTCTTAAAAAAGATACAATGTGAACCGGATTTCATGATGTGTAAAGTGAACAGTAGCCGGGCGATGAAAGTGAACGTTGTATGTGTTTGGACTCCTGCTGCTGTGGGCAAGAAAAGAGGAAAACGAAAACAACTCTTTTAATGGGCTGTTTCAATCTCCGCTCCCAAAACACCTATTCCCCCTCAGGTAGTCTTCCTCTATTAATATACTACTGCGGCCAGACGCCAACAAACACACTCACAAACTGCAGCCCACTTAACTCGCCGCTGGGGGTGGAGGATGAAAGGGAAAAGAGTATATAGGTACAACTCCGCTGGCACTGATCAGGATGGGCTTGACTTTATTGGCACCATTATCCAGGTTTTTAATGTGGGACTGATTTTCATAAACACATCAAACTCAGCGGGAGCTTTCAGACACACAATTAGACTTGGCTGTTACAGCAGGCAGCAAAATAACAATCATTAGTCCACAGGGATGTAGATGCTGTGTCAACATCTTTGCAGCTACATGTGGTCCCACCTTGTGCGTGTGTGTGTGGATAAGCAACAAAGTATCTGTCTTTTTAACTGGAAAAATCTACGTATCATCAAAACGTTTCTCTGCCAGATTACACAAAGTCTAAACTCCTTCAAATAAACGAACACTGTGTGTTATGTCTTCAAGGTCTTAGCAGAAAGAGCACATTTCAACATGACTTTTATTTTGAGTCTCTCTGGCAGGACTAAAGAGAACTGCTTGAGCTCACAGTATTGTGGGTGTCCTTATTTTATCTTGTTTCAGTGTTTCCTGTATTGATTTTTTTTTAGCAAAACTGTCCTCACATAAATACAGTGTCCAGTGTAATCTAATTCATGAGAAAATGACTCTTATGAACAGATTCTTTTAATGAATCATTTAAGACAAGAGCAAGGAAGGCACCAATTTGAATCAGGATGACAAATCCTAACTCACTGAATGCATCAGAATGGTTACTAATCAACATCTAAATTGACTGTCCATCTAAAGTATCTCTTGTAATAAATATAGTTTATTACACATTAAGGTCATAGAGAGATAGATGTGTGAGGTCCACACTAATGTTTTTTGTTGAAACGTATCTTTTTTGTTTCGTTTTGGACTTCTGTCCACACTAAGACAGCGTTTTTAATAACGAAAACTAAGCTTTTTGAAAACGCTCTCCAAATGGATAAATTTGAAATGCCAATGACAATCCCAGAAGAATTGAGTGAATAGACTACTTTATTATATCTTGTTCTGTCTCTATCATCTAAATGAGCTTTAATGAGGGATTCATAAGGTGAATTGTGCATTTTCCAACGTTTCAGTGTGGATGAGAAACTTTCGGAAAATGCTTAAAAATGCTGGTGTGGACAGAGCGTTTTGAAATGAAAATTACGTATTTCAAATTTATCTGTATTAATGTAGTAGACCTAGCCTCAGTGTGTCTGTCAATCTATCTGTATACACAGTTTTTGACCATACAGCTTTTATTTTAATAAATATAGTGTATTAGACATTATAAACAGACAGAATGAGACCTAAAAACTGGCCCTATAACTAAAAACGTGGCAGGCAGGCAGGCAGGGCTGCCATCCATCACTGAGGGAAATAGATTCAGCATGGACCATTTAGAAAGAAATTTTTCAGGTTTAATCCACACACACACACACCTGTGGTGCATATTATAAACACATATGCAAACACAGAGTATATGGGGAAAAAAAATGGGTGTCCAGAAACTAAAAAACTAAAGAACAAAATACATCTGCTAACAATACGATCCCAACCTCTCTTTTCTTTATAAAAATATACATATGGCTTATTCTGAAATGATTTTTTTGTTTTGATACTGTATCTTTCCAATATCCAGTAGTTATGCTATAAAAAAACACAGCAACCGTAGAACTGACACTGCGTGGTATCCACCATTGCATTTTTTTTAATCATAAAATCTGTTGAAATAATTTGTGATAACCTGACAGAACATTTTACATTCTGTCCACCCCCATGGTTTGCCTGTGTAAATTGAAGGAATGAAGGGATGAAGGGGTGTGTGTGTGTGGTGCTGGTACAGGCCTGTGTGCTTGACTGCCACCACACGACACTGTTGTTGTGGCATGAGCTCATTATTGAACAGCATTTCTGTCAGTTAACGAAACAAAAGACCGTCCTGTCTCTCTCATTCTACACATGCTCACTAAAATGGGTAGCATCAGAGCATTAGTGTGTGTGTGTGTGTGTGTGTAGTGAATGCTGTCAGTGTGTAAAAGGGTGGTCAGCAGGAGAATGGGAGTGTCACATTTCATTATTGTCTTCTTCACACGCATGTACAAGAGATATGACTATACAGCACACATGCAACCAGTTTGTGATGTGATTGTTTGTGATGTGAGTTCATGAATATTATGTAAAGCACCACTTTCACACCATTTGGTAAAAACAATGCATGGATGTTACGTTGTAGTTCAAATTAAAAATAATAATTCTTACTGACCCTAAACTTTGCTTCATTATACTTTTGTTTTCCCCCCACAAAATTCTTATGTAAGGCTTATAATTTGAAGAGCTAATAGTGAAGTGCTTAATTTATAAACACAAAAGAGTTATATCATGTTCCCATTTAAGTATGTTAGTAAATGTACATGTAAGTGAAGAGAGAAAGAAATTGAGTGTTTCTTGTTCAGTGTGAGAGAAGATTTAGTTCACTGAATAGAGTTTCAAAACTGTGTCATTCTCCAGATGTGTGGTGACCTCATTCAAACTTAACATCATGCTTTACAGAGACTCAAACAGCAGTGAACCACACTGGCTCATAAACACACATACTGTATTCTAGTGTGTGCTGTGTTGCTGGCATATTGGTGACTTTGTTATCTGCACTATTTTACAGTAAAGTATCGTCTAGAGTCTGCATTGGACTGTAAGCCAATCATATCACTTCATTTCACATCAGTGATGTACATGGGTGTTTCTGTTCTGCAGTGGTGGGACACCATAAATCCATGAAATTGTGCATGTGAGGGTGTGTATGTGTGACTTCATTCAGATGTACATAAGTAAAACATACAATACAGTACAACCAATGTTTCACGAGTTCACACTTACATATAATTTTGAGTGAGTAAGATTCAATGCGTATTTGGCGTGCTGTCCGGAGGGAGGGCTCCGAGCACTCCGAGAGTACTCCCCCCATATGTAAGTGATTTTTATAAAGGGAGTGTGGAGAACTAGGAGTGTGGAGATGGGGTGGAGGAGGGATGCTGCAAACTGTCAATGGATCGAGGTAAGACTGCTGAGTCTATTTGTACCCTCTTACCATTGGTTGCTGATTGCTGAATCCCGCCCACTCGTGTAATTATCTGAACGTGCTCCTCCCGAACTTAGTTAATAAAACTTAATTAAGTTTTAAAAAGTATTAATTTCTCAAAAAACTAATTTTGGACGGACGGACGGACGGACGGACGGACGGACGGACGGACGGACGGACGGACGGACGGACGGACGGACGGACCGACCGACGGACCGACGGACCGACCGACCGACCGACCGACCGACCGACCGACCGACCGACCGACCGACCGACCGACCGACCGACCGACCGACCGACCGACCGACCGACCGACCGACCGACCGACCGACCGACCGACCGACCGACCGACCGACCGACCGACCGACCGACCGACCGACCGACCGACCGACCGACCGACCGACCGACCGACCGACCGACCGACCGACCGACCGACCGACCGACCGACCGACCGACCGACCGACCGACCGACCGACCGACCGACCGACCGACCGACCGACCGACCGACCGACCGACCGACCGACCGACCGACCGACCGACCGACCGACCGACCGACCGACCGACCGACCGACCGACCGACCGACCGACCGACCGACCGACCGACCGACCGACCGACCGACCGACCGACCGACCGACCGACCGACCGACCGACCGACCGACCGACCGACCGACCGACCGACCGACCGACCGACCGACCGACCGACCGACCGACCGACCGACCGACCGACCGACCGACCGACCGACCGACCGACCGACCGACCGACCGACCGACCGACCGACCGACCGACCGACCGACCGACCGACCGACCGACCGACCGACCGACCGACCGACCGACCGACCGACCGACCGACCGACCGACCGACCGACCGACCGACCGACCGACCGACCGACCGACCGACCGACCGACCGACCGACCGACCGACCGACCGACCGACCGACCGACCGACCGACCGACCGACCGACCGACCGACCGACCGACCGACCGACCGACCGACCGACCGACCGACCGACCGACCGACCGACCGACCGACCGACCGACCGACCGACCGACCGACCGACCGACCGACCGACCGACCGACCGACCGACCGACCGACCGACCGACCGACCGACCGACCGACCGACCGACCGACCGACCGACCGACCGACCGACCGACCGACCGACCGACCGACCGACCGACCGACCGACCGACCGACCGACCGACCGACCGACCGACCGACCGACCGACCGACCGACCGACCGACCGACCGACCGACCGACCGACCGACCGACCGACCGACCGACCGACCGACCGACCGACCGACCGACCGACCGACCGACCGACCGACCGACCGACCGACCGACCGACCGACCGACCGACCGACCGACCGACCGACCGACCGACCGACCGACCGACCGACCGACCGACCGACCGACCGACCGACCGACCGACCGACCGACCGACCGACCGACCGACCGACCGACCGACCGACCGACCGACCGACCGACCGACCGACCGACCGACCGACCGACCGACCGACCGACCGACCGACCGACCGACCGACCGACCGACCGACCGACCGACCGACCGACCGACCGACCGACCGACCGACCGACCGACCGACCGACCGACCGACCGACCGACCGACCGACCGACCGACCGACCGACCGACCGACCGACCGACCGACCGACCGACCGACCGACCGACCGACCGACCGACCGACCGACCGACCGACCGACCGACCGACCGACCGACCGACCGACCGACCGACCGACCGACCGACCGACCGACCGACCGACCGACCGACCGACCGACCGACCGACCGACCGACCGACCGACCGACCGACCGACCGACCGACCGACCGACCGACCGACCGACCGACCGACCGACCGACCGACCGACCGACCGACCGACCGACCGACCGACCGACCGACCGACCGACCGACCGACCGACCGACCGACCGACCGACCGACCGACCGACCGACCGACCGACCGACCGACCGACCGACCGACCGACCGACCGACCGACCGACCGACCGACCGACCGACCGACCGACCGACCGACCGACCGACCGACCGACCGACCGACCGACCGACCGACCGACCGACCGACCGACCGACCGACCGACCGACCGACCGACCGACCGACCGACCGACCGACCGACCGACCGACCGACCGACCGACCGACCGACCGACCGACCGACCGACCGACCGACCGACCGACCGACCGACCGACCGACCGACCGACCGACCGACCGACCGACCGACCGACCGACCGACCGACCGACCGACCGACCGACCGACCGACCGACCGACCGACCGACATCCGACCGACCGACCGACCGACCGACCGACCGACCGACCGACCGACCGACCGACCGACCGACCGACCGACCGACCGACCGACCGACCGACCGACCGACCGACCGACCGACCGACCGACCGACCGACCGACCGACCGACCGACCGACCGACCGACCGACCGACCGACCGACCGACCGACCGACCGACCGACCGACCGACCGACCGACCGACCGACCGACCGACCGACCGACCGACCGACCGACCGACCGACCGACCGACCGACCGACCGACCGACCGACCGACCGACCGACCGACCGACCGACCGACCGACCGACCGACCGACCGACCGACCGACCGACCGACCGACCGACCGACCGACCGACCGACCGACCGACCGACCGACCGACCGACCGACCGACCGACCGACCGACCGACCGACCGACCGACCGACCGACCGACCGACCGACCGACCGACCGACCGACCGACCGACCGACCGACCGACCGACCGACCGACCGACCAACGATCCGAACGACGATCGACCGACCGACCGAACCGACTCGACCGACCCGACCGACCGACCGACCGATCCGACGACCCGACGAACCGACCGACCGACCGACCGACCGATCCGACCGAATCCGATCCGACCGACCGACCGACCGAACCTACCGACCGACCGACCGACCGACCGACCGACCGACCGACCGACCGACCGACCGACCGACCGACCGACCGACCGACAGACAGACAGACAGACAGACAGACAGACAGACAGACAGACAGACAGACAGACAGACAGACAGACAGACAGATAGATAGATAGATAGATAGATAGATAGATAGATAGATAGATAGATAGATAGATAGGACATTCTGTCCCCACAATGACCATATACACTTTTCCCAAAAATAACATCCCTAAAATAATCCATAAATATGGTCCACTCTGTTTGTGTGTGTGTGTGTCATGTCTACAGCAGAGGAGGATCGTAGGCTTGATTATATGTTGTCTGCTGTATTATTGGAAATGACATCATCAGGCTGATGTTTGGGTTAAAACACAATATCTACCATGTATAATTACAAAAAAAAAGTAAAGCTAAGAATATAACTACAGCAATGTAGGAAAAATCACACAGGCACCCATGCAAGAGTTGCCAAGAGTGGCTGACAGCAGGTTGCTATGTGGTTGCTAGGGTGTTCTGGGTAGTTTCTTGCCCAAGAAGACTGCAGTCCCAAAATATTCTAGATCCGACTCACGTCCTTTCAAAGTTTGTGTGCATGTGTAGCTGTTGTACAGAAAATTGTAAGTCCACGCAATTTGAGGTATCTTTTATGTCACAAACATTGTGGGATGTACTGAATTGCAATAGGATTAGAGGTTTGTCCAAATCCTTAACCATAAGTATGGGCGATAATAACAGTGATGCTTGCTTTAGCAAACCCCACTAATAAACATTCATGCACATGACTCTGACGGAGGACAAGCTGTCATCAAGCTGTGTACATTACTACAGCTTTGAAGACACCGACACAGGTAATCAGTAATGCAAACACAGATACGCTGCTCCCTCAGGCCACGTGCACATGTCTCTGCATGCAGAACAATAAATCCCAACACATTCAAAATAGGAGACTGCACAATGGACCATAGCAGGGAACAGCCGGCGAGCAGGTACGAGCTCGTATCGTCATGGCAACACACAGCTCTGCTCGGGATGGGATACCAGTTATGATGATTTCACTGATGAAACTACCAGCAGTTAAAGCAAATCACTGTCACTCTCTCTCTGTCACTTCACAGAGTGTTCCTATACCTTCTGCAAGCTATTTGATTCGTCTCTCCGTCCCAAAGTCTCTCCTTTCTATTTTAATCCTGAATTGATCCAGATGCTGTTGGACGTCTTCCAGACAGGAAGTCAAACACAAGGGGCTTTGTATACGTGTATATGTGTGTGTCTGAATGCTTGTTAGTGAAATTTCATTGTGGATCCCAAGATCTGTCGTCACAACACAAACATAACTCATTGTCTAACTTCCTTTCCAGTTTGAACCCTAACTGCTGGGATATCAAGGCATGGCTCTACAGGGATGTGTGTCCCACAATTTCATTGCGTCCATTCCTGTGTTCTGCCTTTGCTTCTGCAATATCTTTCTCTATGTCAGACTCAGTAAGGGTTATTTTACTTGTACACTATCTTTTTGGTCTGTGTATCTTGGTCTGTTTGTGTTTTGTAGCTTGTAACAAAATGAGATCACAATATGAATCCAGTTTCTTGTTTGTCCACATAATTGTTTTACTTTGATACATATACACTACTGTTCAAAAGTTTATGGTCGGCAATATTATTTAATTTTTTGAGAGAAGTCTTTTATCCTAACCAATTTAATTTATTTTGAAATGTAATTTATTCAATTGAAGACAAAGCTAAATCTTAATATTATTATCAATGTTGAAAACGGTTGTTCTGCTTAATATATTGCAAAAACAGATTTTGATGAAAGAAATGTGGAATAGAACCGCATTTTTTTGCAACTAGATTTTTTTTATGAAAATGTAAAAACCTTTCCTTTCAATGTAATGCATTTTTGCTGAATAAATGTATTTCTTTCTTTCTTTCTTTCTTTCTTTCTTTCTTTCTTTCTTTCTTTCTTTCTTTCTTTCTTTCTTTCAATAATCGTATTGACTCCAAACTTTTCACATTCATGTGAATATTATTGAATATCCCACCAACCCCCCTAAAAAAAAAAAAAAAACCTACCACATAATATTATTTTTGCCCCGTAGTTTCTAAAAACAATGGAAATCCATGGATAGTACATTTACCCCATAGACTTTCATTGTAAGCATGTAACTGTCAACTTTACTTTTTATTATTATCACTATTACTTTACTAACTGAAGCACGAGGACAGAATTGGACATTTTCTGTGGTAATTGACAACATGCAACAGGTTTTGTTCAAAGAACTTGTCTTTGTATCTTCAATAAGAGACATAGCTAATGACAGAGTGAGAGATGGACCACACCACATCATCACTGAACTTCATTTTGCTGCACTGATTATAACTC
Organism: Cyprinella venusta; assembly: GCA_038021265.1. NCBI lineage: Eukaryota > Metazoa > Chordata > Actinopteri > Cypriniformes > Leuciscidae > Cyprinella > Cyprinella venusta. The sequence continues at coordinate 23,094,334 of CM075876.1, forward strand.
CCACTAAGGCAAAATGCAAACAAACTAAAATACATTGTATGACATGTGAGAGTAAAACTCACAAACTTTCTTCGACTCAAAAACTATGAATGTTAGCAGCCTACTATTATATTTGCCAGGGTGGCAGCAACTCTACTTGAAGTTAATCTCTTAAGAATATCAAAATATTAATATTAAACAAACTGAAAACATTTCCACAGGAGTTTTAAGAAGGACTCACCGGTATAATTGAGATCCTTGCTGTAATGTCACTAAGAATACACAGCTCTCCCTCCTTCTTTCTTTGTCTTTCTTTATTTCTTTTTCTGTTCTATCGCTCTCTAAACCTCCCTCCTCTTTTCCAAGTTCCCTCCTCCCTCAGTACAGCTTCCTCCACGCCTGCTCTCTCTCTGTGGGGAATATAGAACAATGCATGGCAGGCAGAGAAGAGCTGGAATCAGGGTGACCACACATAAGCCACCACAGAATCATCATCTCATGTTATCAACAAATCAGCACATACACAGTTATCAGCTGCAATGTGTCTTAAAGTTGTAACAGTAAGTATGCACACACGGACCACAGCTGTGTTCCCAATGGAAAGAGCACTGCAGCGAAACATCTCTGGGTTCAGCTGGGCTAGTGCTGATTGGCTCCAGTGGGATGACTGGCGTTTCCTGTTACTGTTAACCACTGCCAGCATCCTCCCTCAAACTTTAGAACACAGCCCAAAGGCACACACACACATCTCTTTCTCTTTCTCACTGAAGGACTCTCATGTATACATGACCCACATACAGAGAAGGGGATGAGTATGACATTCCAAGCAATGAGTCAAAAAGACAAGTTTATTTAATGTAAAATAAGAAGTGAATGAAAATATCGTTCAAATCATTTGGTTACTTTTCTAAACAATTTCACTTGGTGGATGCTCTAATGAGTAGAAACATAGCAGACTTACATTGAAATAGGGACCCAAGCCATTCATAAGATGCGTTTTTTTAACACTCTAGCAACTGAACTGTGTGTATGCTTATCATATGCGTGTATGTGGTCGCTGCTATATATATAATTTAGATTTTTTTTCTCCTTGCTCGGCCACCCACTGAGACACTGATTGATGGTTATTTCGAACATTTCAGATAATATGAGAGAATGACCACGTCTATCATACAATCTTGGTCATGAGTAAACCTATTTGGGAAATAACATCAAATGTATAAAATGAGCTGAAATGATCCAATGATGATCCAATGATGATTGACAGAATAAAAAAAACTTCAGATCACATCTTATCTGCTTCTCTGAAGAACATTTGCTTCTCCTGGATGATTTGAAGAAGCTCCAGGAAACCAGCCAGAAAAAAAAGTGAGCATTTTGTGTAATTGCAAGGAAAGAGAACAGTGGTTTCGAGTAATCCGGCCAAGAGAAAAGCTAGCTCTTTCAAGGAATGCTAAGAGTCATCCCATGAATTATGGGTAATAATAGCATTTCTATGCTCTAGTTTAGATTTAAACCTCTGTTCCAGTCTGGTATTAAGATGCTCTACATTCAGTCCTGGCTCCTCTATGTCTACAGAACCAAACAGAAACAGCACAGGACAATACTAACATTAGCATCTAATCTGACTTTACTGAGGGCTGCTGTTGAACTATCAGTTGGAAAATACAGCTTGAGTCATCACAATAAACTATAGTCCAATCAAATCAATAAAATTGATTGATATGGTGATATAATGGTGATAAATAACATTATTTAGATATGCAAGCATGTGAATATAGATTATGCAGTGACATACAATAGATTTCTATTGTTTTTTTTAGTTCTATATTGATTCTATGGTTTTACATATGGTATTATTTAATGGAGTTTTCCACCCCAAACTATTGCCAAGAACACACACATATACACTGAATCTCAGAGTGTATTCATTCGATACCCCTGTGTTCTCAGTCCTCATTTGAACAAAAGCTCTCATCAAATTTAAACAAGCTCTGTCCTACTTACTGCAATTTATATGTAAATGAGTGTGTGTGTGCTTGATCGGAAGAATGTGGCTAGGTTAGGTTCGACAAACTGGATGTGTGGTAATTGTGTTCATTCTGCAGTGTGTACCTAAGTGTCTATGTGAGGGATATGTAAACACTGATGTTAATGTATGCATGTGTGAGATCCCTGACTGCACCAACACAGTCCTCTCCACTGGTATACTGTCTCTCTATAACACTGATTGGCTTTTGTGTCTAACAGCAGGAGTGGTGCAGATGACTGAAAGATGGAAAGAGAGAGAGAAATGAGGCACTAGGTGGCAGCAGTGTATTATGAAAATGAGGACACACACACATAGCTTTGATCATGAATTCAAACCAGTACTCAAACATTTCTTTCCTAAATCTGTTTACCATACTGTCATATATATATATATATATATATATATATATATATATATATATATATATATATATACTAGGGCTGTGAAACGATTAATCGCGATTAATTGCATCCAAAATAAAAGTTAGTGTTTACATAATATACATGTGTGTAACGTGTATAATTATTTTGTATATATAAATACATACACATGCATGTATATATTTAAGAAATATTTGCATGTATATACTTTCTATATATTTATACAAAATTAATATTATAAATAAATATAAATTCGGGCTGTCAAATGATTAATCGCAATTAATTGCATCCAAAATAAAAGTTTGTGTTTACAAAATATATGTGGGTGCATTGTGTATAATTATTTTATATATATAAATACACATACATGCTTGTATATATTTAAGAAATATTTTCATGTATATGCTGTATATAGATTTTTTATATAATTTATATTATATATAAATATAAATATTTTATATATAAATAATATTTTTCTTAAATACACATGCATGTGTGTGTATATTTATATATATATATATATATATATATATACAAAATAATTATACACAGTGCACCCACATATATTATGTAAACACAAACTTTTATTTTGGATGCGATTAATCGCGATTAATCATTTGACAGCCCTAATATAAATATTTGATATATAAATAACACATTTTTCTTAAATATATTCATGCATACGTGTGTATTTATATATACAAAATAATTATACACACTACACACTCATTTATTATGTAAACACAAACTTTTATTTTGGATGCGATTAATCGTTTCACAGCCCATATATATATATATATATATATATATATATATATATATATATTATAAATCACATACAACAATACATAAACATTATGAGGACAGAATTTATGGATCATTGGTTTAACAAATAAATATAAAAAGTGACAAATGACAACCAATCAATATTTCTAACTGCTGACATTTCACACAAACTTTGACCTCAGACAAAGCGTGACCTATATCTAGGCATGACGTGACTAGTTTCCCAGAGCAATTGGTTTGTTCACACTGAACACAAAACTGCTGTGTGAAAGAGACGATCACAGACAATAAGTGGATCGGATCGATGTTTATTGTAAGGTTATGTGGAACAGGGTTTTGGACTAACACACTGGATTGAGATTTTCAGGGTACAATGTCGCACAAACAGAAACAGGTTAGAGATTGTCTCACCTAATTAATAGTAATTAAATTATAATAATAATAAATAAACTTAAATGACCATGTACTCTGTCAGCTACTCATGCGATCAATTCTTTGAGTTTGAACAGAAAGCTGCAGACTTTCTGATCTCAGACAGCATTAGAGAGACAGAGCAAGACAAAGTGAGATAAAGTGTGAGAGAGAGACCGGGTAAGAAGTATTGCCATCTGTCTCAACCTGTCTGTGATTACCAGAAGCAGGCAGACAGGAGAGATCTCCAGAGGGATTGGACGATGGATAGAGGTAGAATTGTGAGGTAAAGGGTGAGAGTCAAGGGAAGAATAAAAGACTGCAATGAAGTAGGAATGATTTAGAGAGGCGTGAGAGAGAGACAGACTCTCCCGGGGATAAGCGTGGACGGTCTATCAGTCAGACTGGAGGAAGAGAGAGAAGGATGGAGCGTGAGAGAAGACATCCGTTAAACTTTAAGTCTCTGTCTCAACCCCAAGTGCATTGGCCAATATAGTATGCAAGATTAATAAGATCCTCCTAAACCATTGTCCAGTCAAAATAGCATGCCAGAGATGTCCAGATGCTGAGTTCACACTGAACGATTTTAGGGCCGATTTTTGCTCGCCAACTGGTTCTGGTGAGATATTTGGCATGCTAAAATATCGGCGATTCAAAATTCTGCTACGTGAATGTGTTCTGACTGAAAACTACATTGGCAATGACCTACAGCCAATGAGAGAGCAAGAAACAGGACATCGGGATGTTCGGGGAGGAGTTATAGACTTCTAGAACAAAGCACAAACATTTGCTTGAGCAGCAGCAGTTAATTGCAAAATTATTTATTTACCCCAACTCTCTTTGCAGAACACACCAACCATTTCCTCCAACATAATGTTTTTTTATTCCTTTTCGCAGCAAATCAGCGCACATGAAAGGTAGGAAGGGCGTGCCTGTGAACCCGGTTTCAAAAACTCACTTTCTTACTATAAACTCAGTGACCTTTACAGCTTGGAAAAAAATGTGAAAGGCTCGAAATCTCTCAGAAAGACAGAAAGAGAAAAAGAATGAAAAGTGATTCCAGATTTTATAACACTTGTTCAGAAGAAATCAGAACTAGAGTATAATCACACACACACACACCAATCTTATCAAGGTCCTTGAAAGTGACAGTTTTGTCAAAACCCAATTTCAGGTTGGCAGATAAAAATAAATTCCATCAAATGAGTGTAGGAGTGTGTGTGTGTGTGTGTGTGTGTGTGTGTGTGTTAAGAGCGGCTCAGACTGTAATTGTAGGTGTTGTGTTAGTGTGTGTGTGTGTTATAAAATATGGATACCATTGTTCAGTGGTGGTGGTGTTCTCCATGAGTGATTTTAATTACAGATGGAGGGATAAACTGGCCTGAAAAACTGGACTTTAGTGCACGCACACACACACACACTACTAGCCAACATGATGATAGATGACATGACATTAAAACGAGTCAGGGCTAAAGCCTCTTTCAGGGTGAAAAAAAATGAATGAAAAGGTAAGCCTGGGGTTAAGAAAAATAGAAAAGGAAACAATACCAATACAGAATTATTATAGTTTTCTCACTATATAAAGGCATGGGGGTGTGTGCATCTGGGGTTTCTCAGACTAATTAATGAAAATCTTGTTCGTTTTGAAAATGTTTTTATAATAAAGCCTTGAGCAACTCAGTGGCCCAGAAATTCCAATTAATAGACTCTCTCTCCTTCTATTTTTCCCTTTACTGACAGCATTTCATTCAATGAGCACTGAAAACTACTACAGATTTACAGTTAATGTATAGGTCTATATTATTTTCATGCTCATATAAATACCACAAACACACAAAGCCATTGATTTATACCTAGAGTATGTATGTCATGATGTTAAAGAAATGCAAGACACCTCAGTGAAACTCAATCTTTTTGTTGGCTCTCGTCAGAAACTAAATTCAGGTCCAGATATGAAGGCAGAGCCTTTATTAGATGTGTGACACTGGAGCCGAGCATGACAGCCCTGTCAGTGGTAAAACCATTAGGCTGACTGACAGCGAAATGAGACTATATTTCAGATATAGTCTACGGTTCCCACAATGCTTTGTGTCAGCAATTCCTAATGTACAAGGATATTACCCATCATAATAACTGAGGCCTTACTAGTAGCCCAGGGAAAGCCGCAGAAATGACACCATTAGAAATAAATACATTTATTTAGAAATAAATAGCATTTTTAAATATATTAACAGGAATAAATTGCATTTTAAAATATATTAAAACAGAAAATACCTATTTTAAATTCTAATAATATTTCACAATATTTCTGTTTTACTGAAGATCAAATAAGTGCACATCCTAGCCGCGCACAAGAGACTTTTTTCAAAAACATTCAACAAATTCCAACCCCAAACTTTAGCATGTGCTGGCCCTGCTCTAATCCAGGTTCAGTACAACACAAACACCTGTAATGAGGAAATTAAGTAAAACCGTATAATCATCCTCCTCTTGTAAATGTATTCTCAAGTGACAGCCTATTAATGTAGCATTCACAAGCCCATTAATCTTGATTTAGAGAGGCAGACAGAAGTCACTGGCTCCCTGCTGACTACATTATGCTTGTTTCATGTCTGCCTGAGTGATTATTTTAAACACTGCATCCTGTAATAGGTGTGACTCCAAGAAAGTGCATTGTAATGGCTCTTTCTGTGGACAGTGTTACAATGCTGAGCAATTCAGATGGAGGTTAAAGCTCTGTATGAAATGTACCACTAGAACAAATCAGTTCACATTTACATGCAAATACACAAAAATACATGCACAGACATGCATTCACACAAGGCATATCCAATGCTGTAATTCTGGGTTTTAATCCAATCATCAGAATGCATGGTGAAATATGTTAAATCGAACTGGCATAAATAAATTTGATGCATCTGTACAAGCAAATCAGAGACCACCACATACAATCTAAAAAACAATTTAAAGAGAAACAAATCACTGTCATCAAAAAATTGCATTATTCTTTGCAGTAGCAGTATGACATTGAGGCTAAAATATTATATTAAAAATCACAAATAGCAAACACAAGCAGCTACAAAAGGCTTCAATTACAGTGTTGTGTCCATTCAGACTAACACTGAGGGACTGATTGACATATGAATTACCCACAATGCTTTTTTCACTGCCAAAGCGGTTGCTCACGTTATCAAATGCACAGTTTCATTCATTCTTAAACCCTTTTCTTTACTTCTGCCCTCTTCGTCTTGCCGTCTCTTCAACCTCTTCAATCTTAGAAATACAACACGCACTTAATATTTGTCATATTTTAGACTTGCAAATTCAGATGATGCAACAAGTGCCTTTAAATGAGTGTGCCCTCTCTGAACAAAGGGCAGATCTTCATTAACAATCACATAGATCGACATGTAATGGAATGCTATGTTTCTATGGAATATTTAATTTATGTACCCTGAGGGGCATCTCATCATCTACTTTATACTTATTAAACCGTATATCAAGCTAATGGCATTTGAAAGTTCTTGATTCAGCTAGTTTAAGTAATTGGTCTTAGTTAGGAGACGTCAGATCTGATAGATGTTTGACCTTCAGGCTGTCAGAGCACATAATCAATGACTGAAAAATCTTAATGTCTGTTAAAGGTTCACTAGTATTTGCATCTTAATCAGCATGTTGTCTTGTTTTTCAGTAAGAATATCATATGCACATCATTCAAAGAAGAGAAATTCACTTAAGAAACAAAATTGCATATTATATTCATAACAGCAAATATATATTAATATGCATAATAAATATGAATTATATTACATGTATAATAAATTGTTTGCAATATGTTCAGAGAATATATCTTAAATTAACGGATTTTTCTTCCTTTATTGAATTAATTCATTTATTTATTTATCTGAAAATACATAATCTGTTTACATAATATAATTTTATTAGAAAGCAAGATTTGATTTTTATTTGCAGTGTGAAACAACAACAAATCTGTCTGCAATCAGTCTTTAGGAAAAAAAAAAAAAAAACCAAAACATCATCCATGCTACACGACGTGTTAGGATTCCTCAGCAAATAATGAGATAAAACAAATAAAGAGCATGCTTGGTGTGAATCATCCTTATTAAACAGTGGTGTTCAACCACTGATCACCTCATATATTTCTTTCAGTAACTTACACTGCATGCATGCTACCAAGAGGACAAATATATTGCTCTTGGGCATCTTAAAATTTCATTTTGCCTTGTTTTATGATCCCGAAAAGGTCATTTTGTGCTGTTTTCAATAAGATGTCTTGTTATTGCTCCAGATGGGGTCATTTTCCAGAGCACACTTTTATTTTTCAGCATCCGCTGGTGGCAAGACATGAACTTATATTTAGCACTATACAGTTCTTATTGATGTACTTATCATCTGAGGAAGAAGCGATCACCTCTCCAGACCCGAGACAATCATACAAGCTAACATGATTTATGATAAATGACTCTTCTAAAGCAAACAGTCTCATTCTTTAGGTTTAAAAGAGTTTCACTTGCACTGGTTTGCACCTTTAACAATCTCCTACCATCAAAGGCCCAGATTCATTTGATGCTCAGAATGATACATATACTGCTCATCCACCATTTTAATAATATTCCTATTTAAATGCATGAACAATGTTTAGCTTCAGGCAGGTTAACCCACTCCCTCCATCTCTCTATAGTGTATATATTTCTCTTGTTCTTTCTCGTTCTATAATACACATTCATGCCAAAATGCCCCCAAAAATGTTATAGTATTGCTGCTTGTTAATAAGTGTGAAGTAAATGGTGCTCCCTTTCGAGAAAGGTCACTTCGTATAACATAGCTATCAGAGTGCCACGGTGCAGTTAATATTTGGCACAGAAACCTTTGTTTGCAATTAGAGAGATCATATGTTTCCAGTACACTCTAAAAAAAAAGGTTCTTCAGGGGTTCTTTGGGGTGGTCATGGTGCTATATAGCACCACTAAGCCCAGTTTGGTTAATCAGGGGTTCTATGGGGTGGTTAACATGCGTTATGGCACCTCTTATGGGTCTACACCATATGACAAAGATAAGTGCTTAAAGTGGTTCCCCTATGATGATTACAAGCCAATGAACCACTTTATTGCTATTTAGCACCATTTTTTTTAAAGTGTAGTTCTTGACCAGGTTTGCACACACTGCAGCAGGGATTTTGGCCCACTCCTTCATACAGACCTTCCCCAAATCCATCAGGTTTCGGGGCTGTCGCTGGGCAATACGGACTTTCAGCTTCCTCCAAAGTTTTTCTATTGGGTTCAGGTCTAGATCTAGATCTAGACTGGCTAGGCCACTCCAGGACCTTAGATGCTTCTTACAAAGCCACTCCTTAGTTGCCCTGGCTGTGTGTCTTTGTCATGCTGGAAGACCCAGCTACGACCCATCTTCAATGCTCTTTCTGAGGGAAGGAGGTTGTTGGCAAGATCTAGCGATACATGGCCCCATCCATCCTCCACTTAATACGGGGCAAAAGCATCCCCAAAGAAAAACAGCCAATTTCCTTAAAAAATTTTTGGGGAAATGTTCTAAATTAACAATTTCATACTTTTAACAATTTCATACTATCTTGCCTCTGTAAATTTTCTTTTCTCTCTCAGTGTTGGATGACAAACAGCTACTGGTCCCCATCCAGCTGTGAAACAGTGCCTTCCAGCACAAGATGCCCGAGACATCCTCAGCTTTAAGCCTAGTCTATCTAACAGGATTAAGTGGATGGGTTCTGCAGCTAGAAGGAAATGCTCTCAAGAACAAAAGAAGACAGCGCAAAGCTTTAGATTACGGAAAACAAAAATATACTAAATACAAAAAGATCACTTTATGTACACTACACTACATAATATAATCGTGGGGGAAATATTTATTAGCATGTAAATACCAAGAAAAATTAGGTAGCATAAAACAAAAGGAGAGAGAGAACGAGAGAGCGAGAGAGATGGTTTTTGCTCTAGAGCACACATGCATAATTCATTCATTTTTCAGTCAGGCTGGAAAAAGTCATGGACCTATAGCTCACACTTGGCTTGTCCTATAGCTGGGACTTCCACAGCCTGTGAAGCCTGCAAAACTACACTGTCAGACAAAAACTGTGTGTGCAGCATGCTAAACCACTCACTCTGCCCAGTGTACATCTCTGTGTGGTATCCTACAAGCATCATTGAATGTTGACAATGCATACATAACTACATAATGCATTACAGCACAGAATGCAAAATATGAAGCTTATTACCTTGTATGTAGAAAACTATCCCTTTAAAACCTCTAAACCTTGAACAGATATTAAATTCAATACAAAATAAATTACTAAGATATATTAAATATATACATTCAATGCATGCTTCATAGCACACACTGGTATGTGAGCACATGTTCAGACAGCACACGTATGTTGGAGACGTGACACGCATATGGTCTATCGCTTCACCTTTAACCTCAAGTGTAACTGTCATATCAAACATATGGCCAGTATGGCCAGTGTGTGTGTGTATCTGACGAGTGTTGTACCTGTGGAGTGAAGAATCTGGTTGCACAGTGTGTGTGTGTGTGTTTCCCAGCAGAGAAAGCCATCCAAGGTCAGTGTGACCCATAACTTCAGTTCTGACAAAGTACATAAGATGATTATAAATTTCTACATGGTAAAAATCACAAATATATCTAAAAATGGGTTTTATAAACAATAGTTGCTTCAATCATATCAAACATCTGAGGCCATGTTAATAATTTCTTGGTCACTAATAAAATCAGATTTGCAATTTGTACTCTTTGTACTTGTGGATTTCATGCCAGAGAGAAATAGCATTTTGATGTAATTATAAATTCTGAGCTGTTTGTCACTCCATAATCATGCTGTGTTTATCTTCCATGCTTTATGTGATACACGTACACACATCACACACCTTTTTCTGACATTTATGTCTCATTCAGTCCCCCCAAGGTGATATTTCAACAAATGTGATCGTGGCCCCTGTGAAGTGTCATCTGAAGAGGGTGTCTTCTTGAATCCCACAGCTTTATGACAGTCTGGCCACAGAGGATTTATGTAGCTCTACTGACATATACAACTCATATAGAGACATTCGGAAGTGCATAGGATAACATGAAAAGGTCGATCTAAAATATCACTGTCATCTCACAATGTCTGTTTCCAATTCTGTCAAATCTTCACGTGTTCATTAGCACATGCATGACTGAGCTTACATCGAGACACCAGGGCGGATCCTCATATTAAATCAGAGGATATTGCTCAAGCTTCCATGAAATGTACCATGACTTGCAAATTAGACACTTGGGATACATAAACTCTAGAGAACTTACTATGTGTTCATGTTGAAGACAAGTTTGCGTTTACATAATATACTTATGTGTGCTGTGTAATTTTTTTTAAATATAAATACACACACATGCATGTATATATTTAAGGAAATGTGTTATTCATTTATATAATATACATATATATATATATATATATATTAGGGCTGTCAAAACGATTAATCGCAATTAATCGCATCCAAAATAAAACTTTGTGTTTACATAATATATGTGGGTGCACTGTGTATAATTATTTTGTATATATATATAAAAACACACATGCATGTATATTTAAGAAAAAAATATTATTTATATATAAAAAATTATATATAAATCTATATACAGAATATACATGAAAATATTTCTTAAATATATACAAGCATGTGTGTGTGTTTATATATCTAAAATAATTATACACAGTGCCCCCACATATATTATGTAAACACAAACTTTTATTTTGGATGCGATTAATCGCGATTAATCGTTTTGACAGCCCTATATACATATATATATATATATATATATATATATATATATATATATATATTACGTGCAAATAATTCATGGCACATACATATATTATGTAAACACAAACTTTTATTTTGGATGCGATTAATCACAATTAATCTTTGCGCAGCCTTTCTTACCCCATAAGCATTTTAAGCATAAACCTCAGTAAATTTGATTGTTAAACTAAGAAAAATAGGGTAAGCAAAACCGAAAAGAAAAATATTTTTGGGGGTCAGTGATATTTTAAATCAATACTTAATACTTTTATTCGTATGTATTAAATTGATAAAATTTATAATTTTACAAAGGATTTTTACAAAGGACAAATTAAAAACTGTTTATTTTTCTTACCAACCTAGCAATTTTGAACAATAGTGTAGATGTTTATCTTATTGGTATAGATCATGTTCATCCCAGTAAGACACAATTGTAATAAGAAGATACATGATCAAATCATCATGAAATATATACATAGAAAATGTCTTGCAAAAGGAATGGCTTCATGCTTTGACTGGGGATGCAAAAATGCACAAGTAACCAGACACACAAACACACACATACACAGAGATGCAGGTTTATGCAAGCCTATTCAATGTATTTGAAAATGTATGAATTATATCAATATATTGCATTAAAGATGCTCTCTCACTATCACACACACCCCCACACGCACACACTGTGTGTAGACTCATCATTACCATGGAAATAAATGTTTCAGCAGGTGATACTGCTGATGGCAGGTGCATTTGAAGACTTCACATATAAACATAGCACAATTTACATTTATTATTTTCCATATTCAACCTGTCCAGGTGAATTCTAAGTTTTTTTTTACCTTGCCTTGGAAAGCCTTGGTTTACTTTACTGTGCTCAATAAACATATTAGGCTACTTTGCGTAAAAAATAACATATTTGGTGACAATAAAGAACATTCCACTAAAGTAAACAGACCAAGTGAGACCTTTCTACTAGATTGGTTAGTTCTTTTACTGTGTTGACACGTAAAAAGTGTGTGCTGGGAAAAATTCTGGGAAGACTTCTTCTCAGACAAGAGATGAAAGGATCCTTGGGTTATATCGCTACATCAAAAAGACAGACAAACCACACACACACACACACACACACACACACACACACACACAGTCTAAAAGGAGAACAGAAGATGAGTATGAGATAAAGAAAAAGCATTTTTTACTTTGATTTATGATGTCCTCATTGACATGTCGGTATAGTGTGTATTTGAAATTGTTTGCTATGCTGTAAAGTGGAAGAAAATATTACAATATTTTCAAATAATCTCAAGCATGACACTTATGTCTTGATATATAATCCACAATTTCCTCTCTGTAGTACAGTTAGAGATGTGAGGAATGCAAATGAAAATAAGGCTGAATTAAAAACATTTTTCATTTCTGCCCAAAATCCCCAAACCAGACAGAGTGTGTTTCTTTCTGCTTGCGCTGAATTTTCATTTTCAGCATATTGAGGCATGTCTTTGATCTGACTTCACCACTGGTGAACTTACACTAAAGGCCTGACGCTGAAGGAATGGCACAGTACTTACAAAATTTAAAAGCCACATGACAAGCAAGCCCAAAAAATAAGCTGTGAGCAACACACAAACAAACCTAAACAGAATGGTTAATCAAACAGAATCTGAAATAAGGGACCCAGCCAATCTTTATCTTTGAATGTTTTTTTTTATCGTATCAGTGAAGATGATGAACAACTGCACTTCTGTATGGTACTCAGGGACGACATCGGAATGAACAGGTCCTTGGTCACCCAATAACCCACCACAGCATTTCCTGTGCTCCAAAATTGCATAAATATTTAGCTGTGCATTTGTTTTTTATAGGAAAACAGCACAAAATGGCTATAAACTATGCAGTTGATGCAGTCGTCTATTCACCATCCTTGATGGGCATGATCCCTGGTGCTGAAGCAATCTCTAATTATTTGATATAAACATACAATTTAGTCATTAGACATTAACAATCAAAAATGAACAGTAGAATATGTGCTCATTACCAAATCGTCAAGAAGCCCCAATCTTAAATCAAACAATTAGAGAAATGAAACCCCAGGAGCTGTCATAGGATAAATGTAGCAATTACCACACTATTGCAGTAAGTCTACACGATCCTGATCTTGAAGCAACATTAAATAGATAAAACATCTGATTAAGATGTGGGCACTGCAGAACAATTAAATTCTATGAATTACTTGAGGTGATAACATGTCTTTCCAACAACAACACAAACCTTACAAAACTACCACATTAATGTTATAATTTTGTCTAAAGCTGTGAATATCACTCTAAACAATATATAACGCAAGTGAAGTGCCTTAAGCCAGGAGACGTAGCAGCTGTGAGAATCTCAGGGATCTTGTGGCTGAACGCCACAAAACAAATAAAAGTCAGAACGGACAGCACAGAAAACACTTTTTAATGCTGAGCTTTGAGAATGGATTTTAGCATATTATAGCTATGAACTTATTGTGTCTATTTGTATATTATTACAGTACTTATTTGTTTATGTAAGTACATTCTGTAGAATTAAGTTAAGAACACCTAATATAAAGTGTGACCGACTAAAGTAAGATGAAGTGAGAATGCAACACAGGTCAATAAATTGGGCCATTCTTATTGTTGAGCCCTGAACTGTATTAAACAGGATTTTAGCACTGCCATGGGATGCATAGGGAGTTTTTTTAAAGACAGGTCAAGTGGTTTTTAAAAAATCTATGTAGGATTCTTCTAGAACATCCTTCTGCTGCCAACTGGCTATAAGATGCCTGAAGTTTCAGAGAAATGTAGCAACCAGAAACAAGTCAAAGAAAATCTCAACATATGAATTTCAGGAAGGAAAAAAGCAAACCTGCAATTTGCAATTTATCCTCCCCTAAATTTACTAACCAGTGTCTGTATGTGGTCTGCGCAGTGTTTAAATTCCACTCCAGCACTGACGTCCATCACACTGTTCTAAGGCAAACGACTGCATCTTGACAAGGTCGCGGGTTTAGTAACCGGTTAACCAGAGTTAGAGTGATATTTGCCACTGCCCGTCTGAGAGTGGCTGCTCCCCAGACCGAGAACCGACCACAGATCAGAGATAATCACAGGCTGCAGTGGCCAAACCCTTATAACCAGTGGAAAATTCTGCATTTGAATCACACTGCATGGCAAGGGCTGATTTGATGAAGTGCAGTTTGATTACAGAGAAATAAACCAAAATGTCGTCATTTGGGGACGACTACTCTACTTTGTGTCGTGCTTAAGAATGCAACGGTTAGAGGTGCACCGATTTTAGCCGATAATTATTTTAAAGGTGCAGTGTGTAGATTTTGGTGGCATCTAGTGGTTCGGTTGCGAGTTGCACTAATGCTATGGTTGCTAAAACGGGACAAACATGTCGTCTGAGACAGCAGAGAATAGCCAGAGTAAGCCAAGTTTTTGTACCACAGTCCATTATAAATCTCATCATGGATAAAGTTACTAAACAATAACTTGGTAACTTACTAACCAGTTACTATGGATACTAAACATATTTTACATCACTGACAAGAGAAAAGTCACTACTCACGATGCCTATGGCTAACTTCTACAAATGCATTTCTGTCAGTAGAAACATTACACATTGCACCTTTAATGTTATGGCAGATAACAATGAAAAAATGGCTCGGTGGAGTCTGAACTTTTGCTAATGTGCTTGAGCAACAGATTCAGTTAGGAACCCTGAGGGTATTCTACACATATGAAAGACATAACAATATAGTCCAGAACACAATGAAGGGAAGAAAAGTGGAACACAAAGTCCTGTAGTACCAAACATAGCCAAGTGCATATGTACATAAGCTACTCACCAAACAGGTAAAAACGAGGAGGATGTAAACTTCACACTTACCTAAGAGAAGAAGAGAAGAAAAGAGAAAATTGGAATTCAATCACTACAATGTAAAAAAAAGAACATTGGTAACTATTAGAACCAAAACAAGGATAAACCATAAAACATAACAATGCATAAACATATTAATTAATCAATGGATTAAAAAAGACAGACTTTCTTAAATTCTTAAGCTTGTATTGACATTTGAAATAGATTAAGCCAGAAGAGCGTTCACTGAATAACGGGACCAGAATGATAGATTCAGCTTCAAGCGGTTTGTATAAAATTTGAAACCCACATCCCAGGTTCTTTTAGTGAACAACAACTGAATAGAAAGGCTGTCAATTCCCAAGACGGCACTTTACTCAAACCAGTTCCCCATCTACCAGCACACAGAAATTAATAAGCAGAGTCTATAATAACAACCACACTTATATTCATAAATCCACATGTAATTTAGGCCAACATAGAACACAGCTCACTACTGAATTGACAGCCATGATCCTACAAACAGACAATCCATTATTCATAAACCTAGCATATAGTTTCTTTATGAATAATACACAGTTTCAAGCATTAACGATTAATAGGAACCCTAAGTGGTTTGCGATATTCAAAACATCAACATCACTCCGATCCCAAGAGAAGAATTAAACCATTTTGATTCTGCTTGAGCTGTTCACAACCATGTTCATATTTTCTTTCCTATTGTCTCATCTGTATTCATCCATCTCTCGGTTGAACCCTTTATTGGCCTTTTGCAGGATCAGTACATTTGGAACAAATGCATGTGGCATTGAAAATCAGCACACAGCTACAAGAGAAATGTGACAGACCTGTAGTGAACACACACACACACACTTTACACATTAAACCTTTGCAAGTCACTATGTTTGACAGAGGTTGAGTTTGCCTGTATGGGAAGATGCAGCCTTTTTTTCCTACAGTATACTGAGGGCTTAAGTCACTTCACTGGGGATCGTAGTTGATCCGCGATCTGCCAACATAGAGTGAACGTTTATCATTTGCAAGTGTTTTTCTTGACAATTTACACATTTAAACAATTTTTAACCATTCAAGCACAAGAATACACAAAATAGAACTCGATCACGCAATGTTTTCTGCGCACACATCTGCACACACCCAAATTGTGCACACACAGAGGCTTATTTTAGATTCAGAACACCGAATTGATTCCTCTTTTGCGTCTCCTTGCTTGCACAGAGACATACACACAAAATTATGTTAATAGTTAATACCCATCTCTGCAAGTATTCTCATAAACACAGTCAGTTTTATGTCTTCAGTAAATGTAAACAGTTGAGGAAGAAATCAAATGTGTATCATTATATTGGATCCATTCATTAGGGCTTAAAGCGACAGCAGGCAGCTAAGACATTATAGTTAATCAAACATCGAAACACATCTTTAGAAAAGATTCATCTTAATTTATACACGATTATAGTGTTCTTATTTAAATGTAAAAATGTAAAAGATATTTTACTTTTAATGATCACATTTGTGTACCTTAATACTATTGTTGGATCTTACTTTGTAATATTCTATTTATACTTGTAGAGTTGTGTATTTGTTCTTATTTTATTACTGACTGTTCATTTGCTGTTAACAATGTTTAATTATTAAAAACTAGATTTTTAATTGTGGTATCAAAGTGGGCTTTTTAATAAATAAATTAAAAGAAAAGTTTTTTTTCTCAGTGTAAATACAAACTTTCTATGTAAATTAGACTTCTGTAATAAGTCAGTACGATTTTTTTTCAGCAAGGGTGCAAATATGGTTACAAAAGAGTTTGTAAGCATATAAAAAAAATTCTAATTGCAACATTGATAATAATAAGAAATGTTTCTTGATCAACAAATGAGCATATTAGAATGATTTCTGGAGGATCACGTGACACTGAAGACTGGATTAATGGCTGTTGAAAATTCAAAATATGGTAAAAAAAAAAAAAAAAAAAAACAATTTTTTTCAATTGTAATAACATTTCACAATATTTCTGTTTTCATCGATTTTTGATCAAATGAATGCAACCTTGATGAGCATAATATACTTACAAAAATATTTAAAACTTAGGACCTATATAAAATCACATATTCTCGAAAAATAAATAAATAGGTTCTTGGGTTTAGGTTATTTATCATTTTATCATGTGTTATGTAGCCAACAACCCATTAAACAGACATCCAGTTAATCCAGCATTAATGGGAAAATCAAATAAATAAATAAATGAGAGGTCATTAAATAAACTGAAATTACCAGGCAGGGTTTTCCTATTATACTGATTTAACGAGGCTTTTAACACAAGAGCTACTGAGATCTTCACAGCCCTGACTCAAAGTCAGGCACCAGACTCTCAGTAAAGATGTCCTTCATTGTCCTTTACTCCTCATCCCAAATACTGAAGCAAATCACAATCCTCTCTGCTCCTTTTAATCAAGGTGGTAAAAATAAGACTATGAGCTGAATTCTCCATTAAGCCTCTTTTGTTAGTTCTGAATAGCTTTTTCAGTGTGCTGATTCTATTGTGCCCATGAAGGCGTGCAGCCCAGAGAATATTCACAACCCTGCAATATATTGTGATCGACTCAGCTGTTCATTCAGCAAGTGTTCAAAGGAACTGATCAAAAGTCACCTTCAAAAATGGGCTAGGTTCAATTTTTATGTGCAAAGCAGATCCGAACCCAAGAAATGACGGGGTGAACATGAATCTTATTTATGGGTAAACGCTCAATTTCAGATGTCTCTTATGAGGTGCGAATATGTTGCGTTTACAGTTCACACACAGATGTGCGATGAGCTGCATAATTGGACAGTATTCATGTGCCAGGAAAAGTTGAGAGCAACAGTAGGGAAAAGAGGTGAAAGCCAAGGTTTTAGCCTTGTTAGAATTCTGACAGCAAGGTGCACTTCATTGGTCGCGACGATAATTCCGCAGAGCTACTTCATGCATATTCTTATGCGAGACCTCTCTCACCCTCTACTGCATCACTGCAATAAGAATAAAATCTGGTGAAATCCCAGGAGAAGGATGATGAAAAAAGAGAGATACATGAGGCAACAACAGAGAAAGAAAGTATGCATAAATTAAATAAATATAGTTCATCCAAATGAGAATCTACCATCAGCTTAGTGTGGATTTGAGTAGTCTCTTCTTTCCTCCCAAAATGAGATATTGGACAGAACGTGCTGTACGCTGTTCTTTTCCATTCAATGATTGGTGTGTGCACCCAGTGCATTCTCATCTGTCATATAGTGACACTTTTGACGCACATGGCACACTTTAACGTCAACATAACACGTTTAGGTTATGGTTAGGTTTAGGTCTGGCTTAGTATTAGGGTTAGACCATTAGGATACATATATATATATATATATATATATATATATATCGGTGTCTCATATTGACGCTAAAGGGTGCCATGTGCGGTGGATGTATATGGATTGTCAAAAGTGTCATTATGACCCCTCTGGAATAGCTCCCAAATGCATGTCCATCCTGATAAATGTGAACCAAGTGTTTTTGGTGTCAATAATGGTTACTGTAAAAATCTTGTTTTTCGAAACACACACACACAAAATGTTTTAGAGGAAGATCTGGGTGGTTTCAACCTGATAAACCATAGATGCTGTACCACTAATAAAGGAATTATACTTCTGACTGTGTTTGAATAAAACACATAATAAACTTTGAGCTAACTAAATTAAGATATTTTCCATTGCCGTTACAGAATAAACAGACCGTAGATGTCTCAATTGGAGCATGTCTCATGTCATAAGTGAGAGCTGTAAGCCTATTTGATCTGAAGAAAGTTTCAGAGAGGTTTCTCTATCAGAGCTTTGCAAAAACTCTTTTAGGCTTCAGCCGTCAAACTCTCGGAACAAAAGTGACGCCTTTGAAAGGCGGTGTTACACTGGCACATTCCATACCTGCTTCTGAAAACCCAGCCACACGCACACACTCCCAAATTTTAATAACAAAGCGCCTTTCAAGCAGACTTGGCAGCAGCAGCAGAAGCAGCGTTTTTCATTCCGAGACAAGACTGCAGATGTGATAGTTGCTGTGCGGCTGTCAGCAAGTGCAGTACAATTGTTATGGAATGCTGGACCTTCTCAAATCCCCATTGCATTAAATATACATGAGTGTATTACACCGTTAAAGCATGTAGGCCCAACAATTGATTATAGAAGTCATGATTAATCACATGAAACAATAAAAAGAAAAACACCTTAATCACAATTTAATGTTTTGACTCATTGTGGCTTTTAAGTTTAAATTAGATATTGAGATGTGATATAGATACAAAAACAGACAACTCAAATGATTTTGTAAATGCAGAAAGAACAAAATTGCTTATTATTCTAAAGCAGAAACCAAAGGCCAATATTTTCCAATGTGCAGTCTCCAAGCACAATAGTTCATTTTAATCTAGTGATTTTGACCTTATTTTCTCTCCAGAATATATCTGACTAAATCAGCACGCTCTGTAATGCTTTTACATTAAAGTGCATTTAATTAGAAAGAAACTCCCTGAGGATCATTCTCTGTGCATAACTCAGCTAATACATATTTAATGGGAAAACTGCATGTCACTCTCTTAATGGATTTCAACAATCATTGGATTCATGATATTATACTGAAATAATCATTCAAAGTCTCTTTGTGTGTGTGTTTGCAACGTAAAAACATATTTAAAGCTATTTAATAGAGATAAACCAGCAAAAACCTGTCTTTCTCAGTATGAGAGATATTTTTAAGTCAGTTCAGATGTTTTTGGGTCATATCGTGAGCTGTGAAATTTAGCAGAAGACTTTGACCTTGGGGAAATAGGCCTACTTGGTCGGTCTAAACAACTCTATGTTTATTGTGTGTTATGTTTCAATTCCAATTAAAAGACATCGATATGGTTCTGTGATTCACTAATACAAACCGCCAGAAGAGAATTCAGCTTTAATTTTCCTTGGTGAGCTCAATTCTATGAAACCAGTATCACATATCGCTATTCATGTTAATACAGCAACATGGGAAACTCCATTACAATTTCTGAGCTCCCCATACAAACATCAATTAGGTTGTCTGGTCTCACTTTCCCCAAACCAAATGATGAGTAAGACAGCTTGAATCAGCAGCTCTGATAAAACGTATGAGCTTCCTTTCAGCCAAAGCCAAAGCCGAACCCAAACCCAAGAGGCATCATCATACACAGAGATATGTCACTCATGAATAATTAATCATCTTAAATGAATAATCAGTATCACATAATGAGCACAGATAAATATTCATTAACTCCGAGACAAGGAAGTGATTGGAGACTGCATTGGTTTCTCAGGCGGTGCCAAAACAACATCAAAGTGAAGAGTTCAACTGAGAGAAAAACGTCCTACGGTAAAACACAACTACGCTGCACTGTTGTATTTGCTTTCTTCAGTAATCTCTCGCTGTCTCTATCCCTCCCTTTTCCCCAGTCTCATTAGCTTGTAAGGCCTGTAGAAATATTGCACTGAGACTGACCTATAAATCTGATATTGCAGAAATAGGATGATGCCTGTTTAAAATTATTACTCTACATCTGAAAAAGAAAGGAGGACTCACATGACAGCGATGTTGGGCGTACTCATAATTACTTCCTAGTGAAAGGTTAGCTAAAAAAGACTTAACGGCCAACGGGTCAAAGAGATTCCAACTGGCTGGATGTTCATTCCTTTAGCACAGCTTAAGATTTGAATTAATTTTCAGTATCGCCAGTATGTAGAATACCAAGCAATTTGTGCCCTCTATTAACACAGTAATTTGTTGTTGGTACACACTAAGATGATGGTTGGAATCGAATTATATTGAGGCTTTAACAGATGGCATTGGATTATTAACAGAGCAACAACAAATAGCCTTAAATTAGCATCTCGCACAAGGGAATTCGCTGCAGTTTTACATGGGTTTAAGTATTTTACACCAGTTTTCCCAAATCTTCACCGGCCCATCAGTTAGGCTCAATTGTATTTCATATAATCGAATCATGCTTCTTCCTTAAAGCTACTTTACACAACTTTTTTGTTTGACAATTATTACTTTTTTTAAATAGATATAAACTGCTTTGAGCACTAACTGGAGAATAGGTTCATTAAATTTAGGTTCATTCCTGGAATGAAACCAAGCCTGAAGGAGGAATCTCTCGTCACTTCAAAACAAAAGAGATTATTGAAAAAAAAAAGTGGAGGAAAAGCTCTGCTTATCCCTCCTTTCTCCCTGAAGGTTTCTTTAATTATTTTCATCCATTCCTCTAAATCCTCTGGTGATTTGTGCCTGGTGACATCATGCAAAATGGATGAGAGCAGTCGAGGTGGCATGCTAAGCACTTATTCAGTTTCCACCGGAAAATCACATTCATGTCAAATGATGATGTATTGCAGATGAGGGATGCTGGAGAACAAGCGATGGGGAGCATTGGGTATTGTTACATGGTTAAACAATGTGTTTATTGCTGGAGCAGGTTGTTAGGATTGCAAGTCAGCTACTGATATAACCTAAACAATGTAAACATTCAGAAAATCAGCAAAATTTCTAAAAAACCATGTGTCCATGGTATAACTAAGTAAAGTAAAGGTGAACATGACCCAAAACCAGCATTATAAAGGGGCCTCCTACAACCTTACATGAAGCTTTTAGACAGCCCACTGACTAACCGATTTTCAAAATGTGCATCTAATTGAAGTAACTAATTACTTGAAGTGTATTTCATATTTTAGACACACATCATAATATGGCATCTACATCCCCCTTATTTTGCAAGGATGCATTTAATTGAAAAAAGCAAAGACATTTAAAATGTAACAAAAGATTTCTGTCAAATAAATGCTCTTTTGAAATTTCTATTCATGTCAGTTTCACACAAAACATTAAGCAGAAAAACAGTTTTCAACATTCATAATAATAAGAAATGTTTCCTGACCGAATCATCATATTAGAATGATTTCTGAAGGATCATGTGACACTGAAAACTGATGTAACGGCTCACAAGAAATTACATTTATACATAAAATATATTTTAAATATAAATCCTTTCTTTAAAATTGTAATAATATTTCACAAAATTACTGTGCTTCATCAAATAAATTAGTAAAGACATTAAATTTACTAATTTATTATTTACTGTCTTTACTAATAAATAAGTAAATCAGCCTCTGTATTATTTATTTATTTAGTAAATTAAACAACAATTGTACAGGATTTGTGTATATTCATTTGTAATCCTTTCCTAAATAAATATGTTGGGAGGGAGTATCTGTGTGGTGTCTTATTAGCATTTTTGTGCGTGGTATGCAAGTGCACACTTGTCTGTATTGCTCTATGCTCCCCTGTGGTGTGGACGAAGTGGGACTGAGAGGAGGACACACAGATCACACGGTCAGTTTAGTGCTAGCGTGTTAATGTGAAGCTGGATCTCTCATTCAGATCAATAATTAAACAGCAGGCATGCACTAATGAGGCCCTGATGTTATTTCGGAGATAACACTTCAGCTTGGGAAAGATGCTCAAACAGACTAACATAGCTTTTGCTAAAATCTCTCCGTGTCGAACACGTTTTCAATCCCATTTTCTTTTTAATGCCCACCTCTTTCTCTCTTTCCCCCTCCTGTTTTCAACCCATTCCTCTTTGAAGCTTGACAGTCTTTGTAATTCTCTCTCCACACTTACTTCTTGAGGACTGAATTGCTTTTGAAGGCTCTTGAAATCCTGTTATACTCTCCAAGGACAGATTATTATTGCAGCATTGGCAAACGTGCAGGAAAAAATAGGTCAAATTCATCGTAACGAAAAGTATAATAATAAATGTAGACTATTAACGGACACCAGTAATCATATTTTTCAGCCAGCTTCAGCATGCATAATGAACCTGGAAAACAGCAGATAACGTATTGATATGTCTTCTAAAGTAGGAAGTTGACCACAGCAATAAGGAAGGTTACTGACCACATCCATCACACCACAAGGCCTCTCTCTCTCTCCTCCTCGGTTTAATGGGACTCGTTAATCAGACTGGAGTCCCGTCCGTGACAAAGATCTGTCTGACATTGACAAATTCACCCTTACAACTGAAAATAATGACACAGCTAGTGTTCATAGATACGCATGGCAGCCTATGATATGTCATGTATATTATGACAAGCCATTGTAATAGACTGTAATAGTTGATTGACGGCACACAGGAGCGTTTTTATCCAAAGTTGTTGCTTAAGAAATATTCTCACATAGCAAAGTAAAAGGCTTTTGTGACGACTGAAACCCATCTATCAAGACAAATGTAAACGGGTGTTTTTCACCTAGAGCAATTTGAACCTGTGGACTTCTAATCGCCAACTACATCTTGAGTTTGATAGCATTCTGTGGTGGAAGTGACATTTGTTTAAAAAGAAAAAAAAACACATTTGTCCTGACTATTTTAAGAATTCTAATTAAATGCAATAAATCATGTTTTCACATCTTTTGCATAATTTGACACTGGAATTAAAGTATGGAAATATTCTGTTGTGATATTTACCTGGATTTTTTTTTTTTTACTTTACCCATATTATACATAATTCATCCGGATACTCTTTCCTTACATAACTTTTCCATAGTCAAACAAGTAAAAATGGCAAAATTCAAAATTAACATAATAAAGATATCAGCAATCATCATCGCACACCTGCAAGTGCATGGGAGAATACACCGAATAAGTCAGGTCAAAAATCTGAGATGTGATCATTTTAATTGTGATTGACTGAAACGTAGCTAATCAAATTTTGATACTCTGATATTTTGAAGTATTGATAGTGTGTGGGATTTTTGGGACTTTTTTTTTTACATAATAAAGATTATTATTAATAAAGAAATTATTAATAAAGAAATTATTATTAAATTATTAAAAATATATTATTTCACACTTAACTAAAACTGTGATTATTTAAATAGTTTCAAAATGCATTAATTCATATTTTTAGGATGTATTCTGATATTTTGAGGCTAAAGTTCGGGGACTGAAACAAGCGAGCAACAATAATATATATATATATATATATATATATATATAGGGCCTATATAATTTTAAAAGTAGTAAAAAAAATTCTAAGACTTTTAAGTGACTTTCAAATAACCAAAAAGTTTACAGTAAATGTGCATGCGTTTTACTACAAATCAACCCCTGGGATAAAATAGTGTTGATAGTAGCTGAAGAAACACTGCAAAAACAGCACAATTCATAAAAGAATATCATCAATCACTGCATGAAAATGTGGGAGAAGAATGGGAGGAGAAAAGACTAATCTTGTCTCATAGTGGTCCAGCATCTGTAGTGAAGCATTAATGGTGTGGGATTAGCAGGGCTTTACCGTCACACTCCCAGATCCAGCTCCTGCCTGACAGAAATACACACACATACAGCAGAACAGCTAGATAAGCTTATCAGAAATCACCACAACCCTGAAGTTAATCTCATTCAGACCGCAAACCGACTGCAAGTTGTATATCCGAAACAGAGATTGCTAGTTTGGTTTGGGCTGAGTGAAAATCTCCTGGGGATGTTCCTGAACCCTTCAACCCGAGTAGCAATACAGACTGAGACTGAATTCAAGCATGTACTGCATAATCAAAATCCATATTTATAACATACACACACACCTCTATACACACAATTGCATTAATTTCTCATATCCATAATTTATCTCACTCCATTTCCTTGCACCCACATGCAATTTTATACAAAAACTTGCAAAACGCACAACTCTCGAATACCAAATTGTTTAATCATTCTTGCATGTGGATAAATGAAAGTGACAGCAACTGTTACTTTAACAACAGCAAAGCAGCCTGTCCTTTGATTTGTACGTGTTTTATCTGATTCTGTCTGTTAGATAAACTGGAAGATGATGGTAGGGATACTGAAAATCAGCTCTTTGGGAAAAGGTAATTACAGGTCTTGCTGTGTTCTCCTGTGATTTCATTAGCCCTCTGAGCATACAAATGTACACACACGCACACATACGCACACAAAATGATGTAGGTTCACTTAACTTGTTTAAAAACATCACGTGTCTTTTAGCTCTGTGGTTTACTGTCAGGATCCAAGGGTTGCCATGATATAGATTCAGTAAATATATATAAATATAGATACACTGCGCGGCCAAAAAAAGCACGGTTGCAGTATGTTTCTAGCATGATATATGTTTGGCAACAGTTCTTCTAAGCCAAATTGATGGAGTGTGTTTTTCATTTCTTAAACAGCCATGCAGAAATAGTATATCATGGCCATATTCCAAGATAACAATGTCAAGATTCATCAGGCTCAAACTGCGAAAGAATGTTTGGGAGGGAGGATTAAGAGTCATTTCTTTTCCCACATAAATTGGCACCTCGAGACCTTAAATTAATTGAAAGTCTTTGGGGTGTGCTGGAGTAGACTTTTGCTTGTTATGATGTTACGTGCATTAAGAATCTAAAAGTGTAGTAGTATTTGCTGTATTAAACAGTGAATCATTCAAATAGTGCCATCTGATTGATTGCATAGCCTTTGATGTCACAAATGAAGTATAAAAGTATTGACCCCTCATTTTATTTTATGATTCTTACAATGATTACATGGTGAGTTGCATTTGAATTGAATTTAGAGTCAGAATGGACCTGCAACCCACTTTTTAGCTGGTGACCAATAGAGATCCAGCATCTTAGCTTGTCCTACTGTATTTCACTGCACCTTCCCTGTAGAGGGAGAATGAGAAAGGAGAAGATATGTATGATATGATGTGATATATTACACTTGACAAATAGTGGAGGTCACTCCAATATACCTTTCAAAAGAAGTGGGAAATGACTTTCTATTCTGCTAATATAGAGGCCTGGCAAGGATATTATCCACTGTAGAAATGAGCCCTGCTGCAGGGACAGCAAACAATATTTCACACTTAAGATCCAAAGCCACCAGCGGACATATCACTACTCTCTCTCTCTAACCTTTAGTGTTATTGCTGAGAGGGCTTTATGTTGTGCTGACTTAAGCTGTCAACGATTCTTGTTCACTGTGGTCCTGGTCACTCTCAGGACATCTGCCTAGAGCATGCAAGCATGAGTACAAGAGTCTCTGTGCATGTGGCACAGCCTTACCCACTTCTGTTGGTCTCATTTTTGTATGTGGTACTTTGATGTACGTTAGGCAAAATAACAAATAGGCAAAATAACACACACATATTATTATATTATATTATATTATATTATATATAGTTATAATGTATACTGTGCTTTACTAAGAAAGTGATTGCCTAATTATACATATTATATATTTAGTCATTTGAAATGACTAAATAATGAAAATTTTAAATTATTTACAAACAGGTTTGAATTCTCAATTTGAGGTTGCAGGACACACACACACACACACACACAAGATTTCTCACACTCTTCCCTCACTCCCACTCTCATTTAAAAACACAGGCTGTACTCATGCGGGTGACAGGCCAAGCCTTGGCTGTCAAAACACTCACGGCAGGGGACGAGCCCAGCTGAAACAAACAAAACCACGCGGCCCATGCTCGGTCACCATTCACAGTCTGAGGGCGAAATATTTAGACAGCTTGTTGCATATTAGTTCACAAAACAACATATTTGTTTAGCGGACAACATAGCAAATTATGATGAAAGGTTGACTTATAATTTGTTCACTTTGGGCATTCACATTGATCACTTGTCAGTAATGCAAATGCTGCTTTATTGTTTCGGTGGTGTAAAGGTCATCTTATTCAATATAAACTAATAGCCTATTTGAATTTAGTTACAGGAGAGTTTCTTTTGATAACCTTTAGAAGGCGAGTGAACAACTGATTCTAATCATTCCTGCAAGGTCTACCACCTATATTCCCGCAAACATTGATTCACTATAGCATGTAGATTGTATTAGTAAATCAATCCACACAGATTATAAAATCAAATCACTCATTTTAAAACTTTGGGCAAGACGCAATTTCACAAGTGACAAACACGCTGTAGGTGTCAATACTAGACTCTAGCGTTTAGGAGTCAGGACAAAGACGGAATACGCGCTTGCACAATCGGGCCAGCATTGCATCGTGACTAAATTTTACCATTTGAACAGTTTATAAGTCTTATCAGTTTAAACATTCAAGCGATTTTAAACTATTCAGTATCCGCATGCTCTCTGAGAGATGGTTTTCTCTGTGTGTATACATAAAGTAAAGCCATCTCACAAATATCTTGCGCATAACACAATCTATTTTTCATAGATTGTGCTTTTACTGACAAAAACACGCAAAATGAAGTAAAAAAATTTTGGTCTAGGTGATATCCTCTAAATACAGTCTGTTATGTCTGAAATAATTTGCATCGCCAGTAGGAAATCTAAAGTGACGTAAGCCATGTTTGTTGTTGTGACTTTTATTTTGAAGTCGCAGAGAATGGCACAACCTCCATCTTTTTTAGTTAACGATCTGTTTAACAGTCTAATACGTCATAAGATAGAACTGTTATACAAAGAAGAAAGTATACAAAAAAGTATTAGAGTTTACCGTGTGGTTGATGTCGAATGTCGCTAGCTGACCAGAAATACATAATTTTAGTTTGATTTATAGTTTCGCTTAAGAGTCCCCTCAAAGGTGAGTTTGATTTTTCTAAGCATAAAGGTTGTGAGGTCCATCTATCACTGATTTCCATGTTCATAGAGTTAGTTCGTGGAGTGAATATATAGGCTGTGTATACGGCTTTTTAAAAATGGTGCATGGGCATTTTTAAAAAAATGGTGGTGTTGTAGAAACAATTGTTGTTTCACATGTGTACGAACAAACAGCATACACTAACTCACTGGTAGTTCATATTGTGCTAAACACACCTCTTTAGCAAGCAGAATAACGTAAGTACTTTTTTTGTAATCACGGCTCTACAAGCAAATCTTTCTTTCTTGCATACACTTCACACATACTCAATACACAAGACTTCATGCTTGTCCACATTAATGTCTTGAGTCTCTTGCCACTATTTGTAAACTGCAGGACGCACTCTTGTTGAACCTGACCGCACATATGTATTCTCTGCAGCACAAACCACAGGGACAAGCTTGACAATAATAAACAAGTCTGATGGACACTTACAAACCGGCACATTTAAACACCCTCTCCCCGACCCCTAGCGCAAAGTCAACATCCCCGTAGTGACATTTTAGCCGGGACAAACTTCCTTAGAGACACCAATCTGTCAGTGAAGCCTAAATGTTACGCTTGGCTTGCCTTCACCGCTGACCTGTAAATAACAATGCTGGTATATGGCTTGTGCTTCCCAGTGTCTCAACTCTAATCACAAAGTTCCAACACACACACAAACAGACTAAAAATGCACAAAAAAGTCCATGCTGATGTTTGCAAGCATTCAAAGCTAAAAGAAGGCATGACTGAATGAGAGACCTCCAGAAAACAAAACAAATCTAGCAGTGCAGAAGGTTCACAATTAAAACACTGCAAGTTCATTCATTCTTGAACATCCAATAAGAATTATTTCTCTAGTGAGGGAAGTTTAACAGGGAGTGGGAGTGAAAACGATGGTGTGCTGCTGTTCACACTTGAATGCTTCTGAACTTTATAATTGACTCCATTAATTTACACTTACCTGAGCCAAACAGTTTCACAGCAATTTCTGCATGACTGCATGGCAGTTGCCAACTACTCTAAATTCTCCGAGCTGGCAAAGCCAACATCTTCAAAGTAAAAGCTGTTATTGGGCCTGATTTGTTCTTGTTATTTCTATACAAATATTAGCAAATAATAAAAAAAAAATTATCTAATTGAAAATATGAAGACCAACACAGGTTCTACCTTCATTTTTACAACACAATTCATTTCGGAGGGCATCCATTTCAGAGGGCATTTACACCTGGTCTTTTCACGATCAGATATCTATCAGCTATCCGATCACAGAAAACTCATGAAGTGGCCAGGTGTAAACAGCCCCTATAGATGGCAAAATGTGGTCCAATTATTCTACAAAAGCTGTGAAAAGCTCTGGGCTGTGTCAGCACTAGTGATATATAAATCGTTATTTGTGGGTGATGTGTATATACAGTATATCAGAGTTCCCCAATAACTACGACTAAACACTCATTTTTCCATTAGCACTCTTCTCAGCCGAGACAAGAACACACTCTGGAGACAAGGCTGAAGGTCACCGGGGGTTGATGAAGTTCACCCTGAGCATGACAATGACAGATTGGGAAGAGAGAGAAAGAGCTTAATGGCAATGGGGGGAAAAAAAATGCTAGTTGAAGCATCTGGAGATGACTTTTGTCAGCAGTCATGACACCTGATAGACCTCCCATCATTCCAGAAATTCACATGGAAAGATCTAATACGCCCTACATTATCCTTTGATTTCCTCAAAAGTGCACAGCTGAAGCTTTTCACTCTTTTTAACTCTATCCCCTCACATTAGCATATCAGCCTGCAGGAATAAATAGTTTTCAAGACTAGCCAGACTCTCTGTACAGATAGATATTTATATAAAATAAAAAAAAAATAGATGGATGGATAATAAATAGGACTGTCAAACGATTAATCGCGATTAATCGCATCCAAAATAAAAGTTTGTGTTTACATAATATATGTGGGTACACTGTATATAATTATTTTACATATATATATATATATATATATATAAATACACACATGCATCTATGTTTAAGAAAAAAATATTATCTATATATAAAATATTTATATTTATATATAATATAAATTATATATAAATTTATATACAGTATATACATGAAAATATTTCTTAAATATATACAAACATATGTGTGTATATATATATATATATATATATATATATATATATATATATATATATATAATTATACACAGTGCACCCACATATATTATGTAAACACAAACTTTTATTTTGGATGCAATTAATCGTGATTAATCATTTGACAGCCCTAATAATAAACCTTCTTCTTATACTTAGAGTAATGCTGTAAAGCAGGACAGGAAGAGTAGTCTATCTTTTACCTGTTTAACTGTGTCAGTTCAGTTCACGACTAACATTACATGCTGTCCGTAGTCACACAAAACAAATAATTACTTTTTGCTTCACTAGCATGTGAGAGACAGGAAGGAGTCAAAGGGATACTTTTATGGGAATCTGACTCTCTCTCACACAAAAACAAATTGGCCTCATTGGCAGCCAAATCATTTGCTGTTCTACTTACAGCCTCTCTTATCACAGTTTGGCTTCCACGTGCCACACACACACACACACACACATGCTGTTTTTTCTCCCCAAAGCATCTGATCAGTGTGGGGTGAATTGGTTAATGTGATCCAGACACACTCATTGTATTCCTCTCAAACTCTTTGAATGAGTATTGTAGCGTGAATCGCTCACGCAAGAAGTAAAACAGAGCTGCAGTTTTCCTGCATTTCAACCTTTCTTTTGTTAACAGAAGCTCTTTTCCTCCCAAAAGCCCCCATTAATCAAACACCCACAGCCTGTGATATAATCCCAATATGAACTCTCTATCACCCTTTACACATACAATACACTTTAAAGCTCTTCAAGCAACTATAACTTACTATAGCCTGCTTCATGATAAAGAGAACGATTGTGACAAGATTCTGACGAAAAAAAGGAAAAGTCTCTTTATCCACCCTTGCAGCATTCCAAATGATTTAAAGGATTACTTCACCAATAATAATAACACAAATAAAAATTGAATCGTACTATTTACTCAGCCACACATCATTCCAAACATGTAAATTCCAAACATTTCACATTTCAGCAGCCCCCAAATCTACATAAACCCTCTCAACAAGCATTTTATTTTCAAAATAGAGAATATGAAAAAGAGAATATGAGTAATATAAAGAGGAAGTAGAAATTAGCCAAACATAAAAAAAGCATCTTTCAAGCACCAAATCAGCACACTGAAAGCTACATAGAAAACTGTGGGGGACCAAGACCAATCAAACTCAGCAGATGTCATTTTGTTTGACATACGAGATACACACACACCTGCACAAAACACTCACATCCAGGCCTGTTTCCCGAGGTAGTACAAGAAGACGACATTGAAACACGATAATGTTGTAAAACCACTTCCCACTGACAGCTAAATGCCAGTGCTTTGACACATTATACACAGATGCACGTACATCAATACAAACATTTGCAGACATCACAATGTGAGAAAGATCACAATGACACAAGGCAACACACTTCAGAAAATGTCCAAACGCTCAGTTTAAACTCAAGGAAGCCAGAGGACAAAAAGGGAGAAAATGTACAACAAAATTATCAAATAAGTAAACAAATAAAAGGTGACATATTTTACTTGTTCCTGTTAAAAATGCAAACATAATAAATGCAGGAGGATGCATGTTATATTCCAGTTTTATGAGTGGGTGTGCACTGATTTCTGAGCTGATGTCATTTTCAGATTTGGCTGGCATGCTCTGACCTCGAAGCAATCTTACTCATAAGCAAAGCACACAGTCATTTGACCTGGGTGATAAGACTATGACAAACACAACCAGTTTGTTTTGAAACAAATGAAGCGTATATGTCACACACTTCAACTTCATAAGTCGCTTTATCCTGCCACAGTAGTCAGTATCATACTTTCCGTAATGGTAAGTACGTTCAAAACTTTTGCTTTTGCATAAGACCTTCTTTATGCACTTAGCAATAAATCCCAGAACAATGGCTACTTAAAATGTTTTTCATGATAATGGTATGAGCGATGTAGCATAGTAACTGATTGGTGTGTTTTAATGCAATTTTGACATGTGTTCACAAAATTGCTTAGAAAACCGACCAGCTCAAAGCTAGCAAAGGCTAAGGTACTGAACTATTCGCCCATGCCAATGTGATGAATAGTTTAGTACCATGTATACTGGGCTCAGGGTCAGAGATGTGGTTCGGACACAATCTGATTTACACAGTGAGATTGGACTCACTGCAATGGTGAGGGCATCTAGATTGAAAGGGCCTACCAGAGTGTTTCAATGAACCGGCAAGATTAACTGCAAATTCAAATCAATGAACAGT
The DNA here is from genome assembly GCA_038021265.1 of Cyprinella venusta. Taxonomy (NCBI): domain Eukaryota; kingdom Metazoa; phylum Chordata; class Actinopteri; order Cypriniformes; family Leuciscidae; genus Cyprinella; species Cyprinella venusta. The sequence goes on from CM075876.1 coordinate 23,126,758, forward strand.
AAATACCCAATGACATAAAGGGACAGTGCTCAGCTAACCAAAGCAATGAAAAAGTTGTCTTTTAAAATGTTTTTGAAAGAAGTCTTGTTATCACTAAAGCTGCATTTATTTGATCAAAAATAAAGTAAAAACAGTCATATTGTGAAATACAGATTATATTATTAACTGCTCTCTATATTAATATATTTTAAACTGTAATTTATTCCTGTGATGGCAAAGTTAATGTCTTCAGTGTCACGTGATCCTTCATAAATCATTCTAATATGCTGCTCTGACTTTTCTTGAATGTTGAAAAAGGTGGTCCAGCTAAATATTTTTATGGAATTGAAATAAAAAGTGCAACATTTATTCAAAATAGATTTTTTTTAACAATGTAAATGTATTTACTGTAACTTTTGATCAATTTAATGCATTCTTGCAGAATACTTTTGACTGGTATAGTGTACAAACCAAGCGGCAACATTCTAATCTGAAAAATGAAGCCTACCCGGAAGTGCGAAAAACTACAATACATCTAAAATCCGCTAGAGGGAAGTCCCAAAAGGGAGCAAATATCCATAGATCACATGTTAAAATGTCTGTTTTCACAGCATAAATTAATGCTTTTACAGGTTGGTCCCATGTACTTTTATTGTATTTTTCGATAGGTTCCGAGTGCCTGACAACTGTGAGGGGGGTGAATTTTTTTCTAACTCGTTACTTCAGATCATATTTGGATATAAAATGTATGACAAATAAGGGCGGTTAACTTTGATTGACAGCTGATAACAGGCTGCGTGAAGTGGAATTTGACGTCTCGGCCATGATCTGACGCATCATACCACCTCTGTATCCTTTCTGAAGCTTTGTATTTTGTATTTCTCAAGATTTTCCAATACGGCGCCGTCCATATACCCCATAAACAGCCTCAAAACTGTTCTTCAGAAAGTCTATGGATGACGTCACAGTCGCTTTGTCCATATTTTTTTTACAGTATGGTACAAACACACAAATAGCCTAGATAAAATGAAAATCTTTTTAGACAGAAATTTTAGTTTAAACTGAAACACATGTTGTTATTCTATTAAAATCATTAAACCAAATAAGCAACTAATATGAGTGAGATGAATTCTGGCACTGGAAACACATCTCACCAGTCTGAATCAGTCCTAGAGTTACAAGCTCGAAAGAAAAGTCACACACACTCTTAAAAACACCATAATCACTTTAAATGAGCCCTCCCTGTTTTCCATTTGGGACTGATCACAACCCCAGCCCTGCTGCTGCTGCCTCGCTTTGTCAAGCTTCACAGAAACCAGACAGAAATTGGCTGTAAATAACAAAAGTACTATTGTCTTTTAATGGAGCAACAGCACTGTCATCAGCCAGACGCATGGAGAGAAATTTAGAGTGACAAAGATAAAGAAATGTGAGGTTTGTGAAGAAGATGGGAACGTTGTGGTTGCATATTTTCGCTTGCTGCACAAATTATTTGAATGACAAACATGCAATTATTTCAACCTAACTTGGTAAATAAAGCATGTAACATTTGGAGTTATGAACTACATCAGCCAAAACTGCCAGATTTCCCTTCATCCAAATGGCTCTATTCTTGGAGAAGTGGTCAAATGTGAGCACGCTTCACCTTCGTCATTCAGTTTACGCAATTACAATGAAACAGTCCATTTCATCTCCCAACTCTTTATTTGACTGAGTGTGTGGTCAGTAAACTGGTGTATAAATACATCTAGAACAGTGAAGTCTAGACTAGAAGCAAAAATATGTGCTCTAAATTAATTGCTAATGCGGTGTAACTGTCTGACCACTTCAACCACTTTCACCTCCACATATTAAAGAGTTTAAACCATTAGCCATAAAGGGGATTATATTTTCTGTCCTTTCCATTTAGTCATCTCATGGGATCTATGAACAGCAACATTCTGGATTAAAGTCTGAAATATAATCCTGTCTGAAAACTCAACATGAACAAAGTGCCTCCGTAACCACAAATACAGACATGTGTGAACCAGACAGAATTAGCTAAAAACCCTTTTGAAAAAGGTCTCTATACTTGATCCTTGTAATTGCTCAAATTGAATCACTGTAACTTGTCCAAAAGCGCACGAGAGACTGAACATGCAACCTGATGAAAGGCCGGTGGTACGTTTTTTAATGATATTTAAGTTGATCTCCTTAGTGCAGAAACTTCACTGAATGATCTGAATGTAATCTATATTAGGGGTAAAAATACTTTAAAATGTGTTTATTAGGTGGAGTCTTTTGGCACATGGCCTTAAACTTCTACCCGTTCCTGGGTGGCACTTTGACCCTTGATTATGTTCAATCAGGTTTAATGGTCTTGAACAGCACCAAATTTAAGAAAATTACAGTGGGGCAGTTTGTGAAAAATGAGTGCAGCTGTGTAAGCTAAAAAAAGAGATCTGTGTTTAAACTCATTTACTTAAAGAAACATCTTTACCTTAGCTATTTACCAGAATAAAATGACACACAACTTATGAGAGAAACATTTTGTGCGACATAGTCGGACAGCCCCTTTTTACCACAGTTCTACTGCAATTTGCTCTCAGGGGGGGGGGGGGGGGGAGCTTCACACTAGGTGTTTCAAGCTCTTTGCGACAGTTTTTATTTATAGACCACAGACTAATGGCCACAACACAGCCTATCATTTTATTAGCGCAAGGAGTTCTGTCAGAAACATATTACCACAGGACTTTCTTAATGCCAAGTCAATAAAGAGAAAGTGACAGACAGAGATAGAGAATAAGAAGAAATCACATATTAGTCAGAAAGGATGACCATGGCAAAAAAAAAAAACACTTTAATAAAAGTGATAAAATGTGATTAACTCAGTGATAGTCTAAAGAGTGTGATTTAGTCCTAACTAATAGGAATGGATGACAGCATTTAGAAAGATTATAGGATCCGTCCATGTCCATCAGGGTAGTTCGGAATGTTCAGAAACAGGAAATTAGGGAACATTTTCATCAGAGAGGCCAATGAAAAATGACCTTTCCAATTTCCTGTGACACCCTTCCACTTCCTGCTCACTCTGACAAGTGAGCCGGCTGAAAAGAGGGAGGAGAAATGACTGTCTTCAGGGTGCTAAATGAATCTAATCGGCTGGAAACAGATTTTAACCCCTCACAGTGTGCTATTGTCTGCGGAGCGAGCCGCGTGGAGCTCAGTGGAAACTGATACGCACAGGTCCAGCTCCGTGGAGACCATAAAGATGAGATAAACAGCGTAATTGGTTCACCACACTCACTCAAATCGGCACAGCAATATGGGTCTATATAGCGCAACAGATTCTTGCCAGGACATACATCATGTCCAATAAATGCCACTTGCGAACACAGGGAAATTAGGATTAGTTCACAATCTTGACAACACAATAAATCAGTTGGCTGATTGATTCAATCAAACAAAGGATTTATTTTTATTTTATGCAGCATCATTTTGCAGAAACAACCAGAATAAAAGTTTTACAATATAGATTCCTGATTCTCAGTTCCTGACAATCCATCTGAGGTGACCTAGCCTCTTCAGTCACAGCCGAGTGCCGCTGCCGCAGGGCTACTTCAAATAACAGATTCATAGTTCAGAACATTAGAGCAGAGATCATATTAACTATTACGATCATGTATCTCTGGAGAGGTTTCAGCTTGTTAAGGGAATGGAGTCTCTCCTCAATACTCCATGTTTTATGGACTGATATTCTAAAATAGTGCAACCATTACAACCATTAAAGTGAAGGGCCCAGAGCTGCCCCTCAGTATAGCAGATTGAATGCCGAGTCTGACTCTCATGCTGCACAGTGTATTAAAGAGCAGTCATTTGCATTATTATACTGCTTACCTTTATATAAATATCATTTTATCATTATTTTTATCGTCTGCTCTCGCTGAACCCTAACAGTCAGCATATGAGGGATTTTTGTTTCACCTATCCATTTAATTTGCCCCAACCCAGATAATAATGGAATACAAAAATATAAACCCAATATGGTAACACTTTATTTGAAGGGGTGTGCATAAGACTGTCATGACACTGTCATAAACATGACATAACACCTGTCATGAACATGAAGGAGTCTTCATGAATGTTTATGACTTTAGTCATTAAGTGTCATTCGGTAAATTATGACACTTTTAATGCAAAGTTGACATTGTTAAAAATGTCTTTGTTATGACAACTTGACATTAACCAAGACAGAAATGTCTTTGTTATGACAACTTGACATTATCCAAGTATGACAGGTATTATGTCATGTTTATGACAGTGTCATGACAGTCTTATGCACACCCCTTCAAATAAAGTGTTACCTAGAAGGGAATAGAATAGGTGTTGGGAACCAAGAACAGATTGCTTATTCAGAACTGGCAAAGAAGAGAGCAAGAGAGAGAGGAAGGGAATTGAATGTTTTGTTCCATTAACAATTCTTCCACCAATGCAGCAGCATATGTAACACTATATTAAACTAATCTGACAGTGTTTCCTACAGTAATGTTCAGTAGAAATTATAACACAGATACTGAATCTTATAAAAGCATAGAATACAGTGTAATCAGTGTATTAAAATCCTGAACGAACAAATTAACAGACAATAAAGTCATCGAGACGTCAGAGTAAACACACTTTTTCCAATTCGCCCTACAATACCATTATGGAACTAATTCATTGCTCTGCTGATGATACACACAGCACAAACTTGCGGGCAAGCTGACTGTGTGCCAGTGAATGTTCAAGCAGACATTATCTGCATGTATAATTGACAAGGAGGTGAGGGATGCTGGTAGGGCAGTGTAGATTGGGTGGTATGAGTGTGAGTGTGTATGTGTGTGAGGCTGGCACATGGGGTGGAGGGCAGGTTGTCTCGAACAGGAACACACGAGAGAGGAATGGCTAAGCAGTCACTAATTATTTCTAAATCAATATTATGACAGCAGGAGCAGAGAAGTGCACGGTCAAATCCCAGTCTGTCAGATTTCAGTCCGGCTCAGTCCTTTGTGCCTCTGTAAACAGTGCTTTCTCTCGCTCAGTCTTCTTTCTAGTGTGATTGATTACATGGATATTCCTCGTGCGCAGGGCTGTTTGGAGATGCTGGAGAGGAAACGGGTATTGATCAGACATCTTAATGTGTGCTACCTTTGTGTCGTGATCATTGCAGAGCCCCCTTTAAGTACAAGCTAGGCTTAGCTTTTTTTTACACACAATGTGGGTTTATTTTATCAATAATAAATCCCTAAATCCCACTCATACTTACATTAACACTGGAAATCCTCACAAGAAGATGTTCTGACAAACCTGCATCAAAGTGTCGGGTTACTAGAAAACAGACAGAGGATCAATGGGAGAAAGTCCAATCTCATATAGTCTATTATGTCTGATAACTAATTTCTTTAGGTCTGGCTCTATCTGTGTTGTCTTCTCACATCAGGGGCTCTCCTAAATCCTGAGACCTGCTGATCAGACCAGATGTGATGATAACAGACCACATCTCTCCATTAAGCAGCAATCTGCCTGTAGGCAACCAACTAATGTAAATACCAATTTAAAATGCTGTAAATGGGCAGCAACTCTATGACACACCAATGGAGCTCCACACATAAGTGACCCAGCATGACACGGAACTGCTTTTTGTCAAGTTTAACATAAGCATGTTGCTGAAAGTTGGAATAAAGTTTGTTATCCTCCAACTGGATGGAATCGTAGTATGGTGTCCATTACACTCACGATTTTCAATGAAATCTGTCAACTCTGACTACCTACACTCTCAGAAAAAAGGTACAAAAGCTGTCACTGGGGCTGTAAGGTAAACTTTTGTCCATTTTAGGTGCTAAAATTTACATTTAGGTGGTAATATGTACATTTAGGTACTAATATGTACATTTTAGTTTAGGTGCTAATATGTACATTTCAGGGGCTAATATGTACATTTCAGTGGCTAATGTCCATTTTGGGTCCTAATATGTACATTTTAGGTGCTATTATGTACATTTCAGGGGCTAATATGTCCATTTAGGTCCTAATATGTACATTTTAGGTGGTAATATGTACACTTAGGTACTAATATGTACATTTTAGGTGCTAATATATACCACTAAGGTACCAATATGCAGCCTTTGGGTACAAAAGTGTACCTTTTGAAAAGGTACAGCCCCAGTGACAGCTTTTGTACCTTTTTTTCTGAGAGTGCAATCTGTAGACAGTGGTTTGATGTTCTAAATAAGCATAAAATTCACAACACAGAAATACTAAGCTCAACAAACAATTTTTATTTTCATGCTTGATTCAATTCAGTACTGAATGAAATGCATGGTTTTATAATCGACATATGGATCATGTACATGATCATATCCGCGTACTCTGTTCTGCTCTTTGTAATGCTTGACCCAAATGTCAAAGACTCATCCACCACTTTATCAAGTCTAATATGGAGGAAAACTGATATGAAGACATTTACGCATTTAATCCCAAGATGTTTCCATAAACTAATAAATCCCTCAATTCTCAATAAAACTGACTTCACATTTCTTTATTCTTCTCCTCCTTTCACCAGTTCACACAGATCATCACTGCCCATCTCTTCTTCATCACTCTCAACCTTCAGCCTCGTCTACCGCCTTTGCTTTCATCACCTCTCTCTTTCTCGTTCTCTCTCACCTTCCACCACTTAGCGACCGAGAGCCAAACTCAACATCCCCACCTGAGCCCAAGGTCACAGTCTTGCCGGGGAAATAAACATTCGTTCTCTGCCTCTTCTGCTCATGCTGTTGCCCTAGTATTATCTCACCTAAAAGAGCATTAATAACCTGAAAGAGGGAACATTCTAGCAAGGTCACTACAGTCCAATGAGACAAATCTCATAATGACATGTTTCACTGACTAAAACTACAACAGAAATAAAACATACAATAAAATGCTGTCTTTATTCAGTCAAACACAAATATGTTTTTAAATGTGTGCCTCTTTAGTGACAAAACTAGTGAAAGAAGGAAATAGTAAAACAGATTTGAACAGCAGAGGCTTCTGTTAGATGAAAGGACATTAATCGAAAAAGGCCTTTTTACTTCCTCCCTGATTAAAAGATGCTTCCTTTTGCTCTGGGTGATATCATATCAAACTGTCCTAATGAGTCCATAATGCCACTGGAGATTAATGGGCTGTTAAAATAGAAAATACTTTTGAGAATTGTAGTGTAGAATGCCTTACTACATATAAAACTACTTTAAACTTTAATGTAGTTTTCTGCAGAGACAGAGTGAGCTCAAAGTGCACCCTGTTTATTTTATTTATTTTACAAAAACACAAGGTTTTGATGTTAATATGAGTGTACACAAAAAAAGAAGACCCTCTATAGTTTATAATCATGTATTGATTTTATTTATATGACCATTAATGACGGAGTATTTTAATTCTATGTTGCAGCTATGTGAAAAAAAAAAACAACGATCAAAATGCGGGGACGAGTTTTTGGTCCCCAGGGGGTTAACCGTAGACCTCTATTAGATCAAACAGCACTGACGTGGAAACCGTGAATTAACTAGTACTACTTTATGTCCATAGAGCAGCAACATTCGCCATAGATTTAATGTTATTTTTAATGTGATGACATTATTTGTATAACATTATTTGTTCATGCTTCAAAGATGACTCCCATTTATTAACCTTTCAAGATGTAGGAAAACTCAAACTTATTTCAAAATATATTTTTTCTTTCAACAAATAGGAAATTTCTCTTGCATTTCTTTCTTTCTGCTGTATCGAAAACGTACCGAACCATGACTTTAAAACAGAGGTACGTACCGAACTCTGCACACAATAGACCTACAACCAATCAGAGCAACGCAAGTGACGTATGATGAGCTTTGATGACGTGATGATTATTTGGCAACAATCTGGCAATTTGATTGGCCCAACCATTTATTTTTACTGATCATAATTACTCCTCAATGGATCGAGTCCAGACCGACCTTCCCGACCATAAAATTTTGTGGGCGGGGTTCGGGCTAGCATCCAGGCTAGGAGAAAACTAAACTAAAAACATTAAGTGAATGCACATCTGTGTGGTCGCTACTTCTAATGTCAGTATGTCAGCTGTATCAGAACTGAATACAGTAAAGGCTTTCAAAAGACCCGCAGTAAGCAGCGCTGAAGGCTTTTTAGTGTTCTAATCAAGTGAAATGCCTCTGGTGGATGCTGACTGAGAGAAACTGATTGCAGACAGGCTGGAATTCTGGGGAACAACTGCAAGGTCTAGAAGACAAAAAAAAATCCACAGAGAAGTGTACCATCTGATTTCATGAGCTTCATGATTTTCATTGTGAAATGATTTGCTTTTTTCTTTCAGAATACACTTGATATAAGAGTTGTAGTATATATATATATATATATATATATATATATATATAAATTAACAGCCCAACAAAATACACATAAGATAACTAATTCAATAGATCACATGAAGATGGACACTGCAGACAAACATATAAAACCAGAGATGATCAGTAATTCAATTACTCAACAGAACAAAATCTGATTAGTAAGATCACCAGGGACACACACGCTGTAAACTTATAAGAACACACATAAAACAACAACCACATCCTTTGTGTTTCATAAGTTCTAAACATTTAAATCAGATCATCCTTTTTGCTTATATAAAACTGTAAACAAAGGCAACATGAGCCAGAGAAAACAGCTGCTGTTGAACCCACCCGGAGAATAATGAAACGTCCGGCAAATTCTCACAGCTGTGTCTACGGTAAATACGACTCTTCTTTGCCTAATGAAGATAAATCCTGTGGGTCTTTGGCCTTAAATCACAGACATTAATTAGAACTAGCATTTAACCAGAATGGCGCCTAAAATGCGAGGTATGGACCAACATGGACTCTCAGTACACTAATAGCCATCATTGTAATTGGCTAAATGCTTCTAAAATATTCAAATACCTGTGTGGAGAAGCCGTGTCAGCATATACAGTATGTGTGTGTTTTCATGCGAGCTTAATTTATTCAACCTCCTCATCACCATGAGCAACAGCCTCTGAGCACTGAAAATCCAATCAGGAAGGAGGAAAAAACACAGCAAGTGGCATTCAATAGTGGGCCTAATGAGTCTGGTATTTAGCCACAGATGTACACACACTCACATATACGCAGCACTGAGTGGGGGAAATAGGTTGATCTAGCTCTCTATATAACCAAATTAATATTACACTGTTAGTGTGTGTGTGTGGTATTTTCATGATCAATCACTCTAGTGCTCAATCACGGCAGGAATGCTCGTTTTAAATGCTGCCTTAATTATGGTGGTATTGTTTGTTTGTTTGTGTGTGTGTATATAGTATGTGTGTGTGTGCATTTTGGGTAGAAGCCGGTGTGCATATCAATGATTCCATGGCATATGGCTAAATGTCTCAGGTGCAGTCAGGACACCAGGGGTTTAAAAAGACAGGCTGATTCATTAGAAGAAAGATGACAGATTAAAGAGAGACAGAGACATAAATGATGACAGAAGAAGGTAAGCTGTAGAACCTGAGATTATGAGTAGTTATTAGTATTTGCCAATGAAATAATACAACCAATGTTTGAAATATCTGTCGTGGCATGAGAATAATGGAAAACATTAACTATACAAGGAAATTATGTAAAGACGCCCAACATTCAACCCGAAAATAGTCATATAACCATTGCAATAACTCCTAAGTTATTCAATTAAGGTTAAAAAAAACTGCATAGTGCTGCTTTAAGATGATCTCCTGCAGTACTGCCACACAACCCTTAATGGTCACAGACATAGTCACTGTCATTGACTTTCAAAATATTGCAAATTGTGTTGTGAAGGAACAATGACTATTATCAGCTAAGACAAAAGATAGCTCAACACAAACTGTCGCAAAAGATTCAGCTTTCCTTACCTGTCAATCACCCACATGACCATGTGCAAGAGAGGAGAGTGACAGAATGAGACAGACATTAGAACAGACGTTCTAACAATGAAACACTGTCACAAATCACATCACGTCAAAAGGTTTCTGCAACAGAATACTTGAAAGTAAATAGCTTGCCACTATTTCTAAACAATACCATGATCTACCATGTGCATTTGCAGCCAATGAATATTAGTTGAGAGTGAAGAGCTCTAGCAAATCTGTTCTGTAAATTAGCTTTCCACTTTCCACAATATCTTTCTGCTTTTGTCCGTCTTGCGATGCAATTTACGTAAACATTTGATTTTACACAGAGACAACAAGCTCATCTCAAAATCTGAATGATCTGCCTCTCACAAACTCAGATAGTTTCTAGTGTTTTTGTCACTCCAATGGTCAGGGATTTGCAATCCACTTCACACACAAAAATGGTTGACTTCTTTTAAAGGGCAACTGTGAGATGGCAGTATTGATTATAATATGACTTTAAAGCGGAAAAATATTGCATGTGTTTTAAGTCTTGCTGTGTATCCAATGGCTGTCTTGACAATCTTGTCCTCAAATTATAGCCTACTCGAGGCACCATTTAGGCACTATAGCTCTCCTTGAATTTGATCTGTTCAAGTTCATTTGGTTCGCAAAACTGGTCTAAATGATTTATGAACAAAACAAATCCAGTTATCAACTTACTCAATGCATCGGAAAAAATAAAATTAATTGTGGAATTTTGCGTTGCGTTTAACATGGTGTCTTTATTGATAATCACAACATTATCACTACAGCTTTAGCACTAATAAAATACTTGTGTCAGGAGGAAAACAAGGATAGGTGAAGAAGGTCATGCAGAGTCCTACATTACTGTGCTATTGCAAAATACAAAACACATTCCAATACACACACACACCAACAGACCAAATTCTAAAGCTTTTAGAATTAGAGCCTAAATACAGCAACAGAAGTGCTAAAACCACACATTAGGAAGGTGTTTGATTTCGCAGTGTCACATGGTGCACTGAGATGCCAGATCAGCAAGCATCTGCATCTAACAAGCATCAAAACTTAAAGGTGCAGTATGCAATTTCTTAAAATCATTCTTGAACACTGTTGATATTTGAAATCAACCAAAACAAACACACACAATGCAATACAAGTGTCTCTTTCATCATAGCATCATAGCAAAAAAAAAAAAATAAAAAAAATAAAGCGAAGATGATGAAAAAATTACAAATTCTCTTTTGTAATGTCTCTCAGCCATCTCTCTTTCTAAAGTCTTTCTTAACTCTCTCCTCTCACATCATGAGTGGACAAGCCCTCTACTACTGATTGGCTACAAGTTTGTAATGGTGCTCGGTCCGATCCACTTTCAACAGCGTTTTTCAATCTTTTATACTGTTTGGAATTAAAGGTTTCATAGGTCACACTGACAGACAGAGAAGGTATGTCACTGGAATAGTTTAAATATATGAATTTGAACTTGAAATGAAATTATCTGTTATTTTATGTTACTTTGTTATGTTGTTTTTGCATGAAGACAATCTTCCCTTAATGAGGATGAGATTCCTGCAGAGGAAATTATGACTGGAATGTCACTCTCACAAACAGCCCAGATATATGCCAAGGAAGATCCTGTAGCCCAAGAGCATCTCTTGAAAAAAATTAACAATATTTAAAATTAACTCTCCTAACAATATTAACCAATCCTCGTCAATGTATGCAGCACTTTAAATGTGACTGTTAATTGTTTAGATGCCCTATAATCAATGATTAAATCTATAACCAGCCCCCCAAAATAAAGACACATAGAAAATGTGTATACGTACAAATGGATGTATATCAGATTCAGAAGAGAAAGAAAGAAAGATAAGAGAGACAGAGTGACCAAGTGTCATCTAAGAGTAAACGAAAACTTAAATTCAGAGAATGCCATTTGAAAGGAACCCTTCAGTTTAATGGTTGATGCATTATAGCATCACAGACAGGACTCAAACCCCAAACACTGACCTCTCACTGGGTCTGGAAAGATAGTCTGTGCCAAATGGCCATCTACCTCTCTGACAAAGAGGAAAGTTACACACTTTCATTCAAATCTCACTTCTGTTAGCTCTATTTATGCTTACCTTCACACATCTCTAATGTCATGTGTGCTTATTATTATGCAAATGAGCAGCATTAATTAGCGCCCTGGTCGTCTGACTGAAGCTTAATCTCTAATTCATTAATACACATTACTAATTAGGCACCGGTGTGGTTTTATTACTCACAAAAATGACAGAGACACCCACTTCTTATCTAATCAAATCAATTAAAGTAAGAACCGATAACAGAGGAAATCCGGTTATTCTGGCAGCATATCGCTCAACTCAACTGCAACATTTGCATGATTGATTTGTTGATCCCAAGATAATATAGTTTAGAAAAACATTGCAAAATTTAGTCCATTGCTGTTTCGGATTCCATTTATTTTCTTTACGTAAAATACATTTTTCAAAGTATATTCTTTGCAATAGCAAATATTTATTAAAAAACACTAGGAAAAAAAGTGTTATTTCTCTCTTTCTAAAGATGGTATGACATCATTGTATTGTTTTGTCTACAGAACAGTGATGCCAGAGTACTAAAACCACTGTACTTTAATACCTATACGCTGATTTCACGCAGCCGCCATTTTGAAATGGCTCCAGTGGGAAGAAAACCGGAAGTATTGCCTTTAATCATAGGAGAGTAGTGAATACGGTGGCGTATTGTTGTGTTTAACGTAGAAATTAGCCATTCTAAAAATGTACAACAATAACAGAATACGTACAAGAGAGGTGGTGCTTTGTTAATTTTTAATTTAACGTATTAAACTGTTAAAAACGGACCGCCCTTGTACCGGGGGCAACGGGGCTTAATAATAAATTAATGAATTATATTAATATATTTAAAATATTTTTTGTTATCTCGCGGACCCACTGGAGGAGCACTGAGGACCCCTAGTGGGCCGCGGCCCACCGGTTGAGTACCACTGTTCTATAGGATTCCAAAAAGATTCACACATGGCTGGCATCTTTATCAGACTCATTTTTCACGACATACCCTTTACAGTTATCAAAGCTAAATGAACATGAGGGTGATTACTGCAGCCTGTTAGATGCCTGAATAGAGAGATTGAAAAAGAAAATTGCTGGTGGCTGATGTGGCAACCCTGTTCAAAGGCAACTGAGATGAGCTCCTTTTAACGGCTAAGGTGGTTCTGGCCGGAAAGGAAACTGATGCTGATTATATTGTCAAATGACACTCAAGGGCATAATAAAACCGGCAGAAAATAGCAGTTCTCAGGTTACTTGCATAAGACATGGTGGAAAGTTAAATGTTTAAATTAGGTGTCATTTTATGTGCCGTCCCACATCTGAATTTTTCGCACATGCTGTCGACATTGTTTTGGTGCCTGATTCACTAAAGGAATTATGCAAATCCGATAATGCCACAAACCAGTAGCTGCTGTTATGAATAGAAAATGCAAACCTCTATTTTAAACAAATGTCTTTACAGCCAGCTTTCTGCCAGCAGTAATAATGCAACATAAATTGCACAAGACAAAAAGTATTGAAGATTTAAAATAAGACTCGTTCTGTATACATGTACAATGTACAGCTCTATTTCCTAGAATTTAGCATGTGGTTCAACTGGATAACGGGTGTAGTGAAGACAACAGATGTTTTGCAGTAAAAAAACAAACCAAACAGAAAAAACACTGCAAAAGTGATTTTGCCACCAAGGTCTCTCACCGCACAACCCTGCTGAGAAAAGAGCACAAAATAGAGTGAATGATGGCTTGTGAGAAAGCAAGAAACTTGTTTCTGGGCTCCATTAGAGAGAAGTCACATTAGAGCATAGTGGGTAATGTAGCACACAGTAGGCAAGTCATGGAGAAGGACAGAGGAATGATAATGAGAATTTAATCTACAGCTGTCAAAATTTAAAAAGACTGTGCGTGGCCAGGGTTCTTCATGCTTGTGTATACAGAATGTTTCCATTAAGTGAGTCGACTTTTGCGGTGTGGTACACACTCTCATTTCAACAATTAAAGAGAAGCTGTGTAAACATCAACAATAAACCGCTATCTAAAACAGAGATAGAGCCAGACTCAAGAATAAAACAAATAAAAGGGTCTCTCTAAACCCTCTACGATCCATTAAACGTGCCAGTACCTCAACGGAGAGATTTTATTGGCACAAAATGACCAGCATCATTAATTCCTGTCAGTAAATCAGTTAACCTGGATGACCAGACAGCGTGTCCCTTTATGACACTTTCTAGTCGAGAGAAATAGCACTTCCTTATCAGGCACAGATCTCCCTTCCCTTTGACCCCAAGCTAGTCTAGGGACATTCTTGCAGTGTACACTAAAAGTCATTTAATATGACAAGAGTGTGCCAAAGACAGCTTACTAAAAAGGTATGTGTAAAGTAAATCTTGTGCAAAGTAAAAGAGAAATTGTCTCTAAATATAGTTTTTGGTCAAAAGTCTCCATAATCTGTCGGCACCAATAGCCTAGTGGGCAGCGTGCCGTCATATAGCGGTATTGTTCGAGTCCCAACCTTTCTCGATTGTGGCTTGTGGAGCTTTCCCGATTCCGTACTCTCTCCAACCTCGTTTCCTGATCACTCTACACTATCCTGTCATAATAAGGGCAAAAAAACAGCAACTCCATAATCTACAATGAAATGTAGAAGAAAAACATCAATACTTTCAAAGTGCCTTGCCTTGCTATTAGATTCTTCCCTTTTTTCAAAAAAGACTCTGGGTGAGTAAAGAGCAGCTTATTAAACAAAGAGAGTAATGACTGTTACACAGGGCTGACCAGAGAATTCAGTACCCACAAACATGCCCTGAGCACATATGGACACATGGCTGATCCCTTGACCCAGTAAGTACCAAACCTGACCACTACCAATATGTTAACTCAGTCATAAATGAAAGCTTTAGCGTAAGTTCTGTCAGGAAGACTCAATCGTTGCATCCCTTATTGCCTTCATATCTAACCAATCATGTGCCAATACTTGCAGTATAAAAGATTGGTACTTACACATGTTTGAGTTCGCAGATGCTGATGCTGCCAATAACCTCCATCCTCCCCACCAGGATGGTCCTTTACCCTCCATCCTCCCCACCACCACCAGGATGGCCCCTTCCCATACCGGGGGTCAGCTGTCTAGGACACTACAATGTAGTTTGAGTTTAAGGACTCAAATCCTCATTCATCTTCGTTATATTTAAGGGTGATTAGGACATATAAAACATTCCACAGAATAAGGTCATAAAGGATTGGAACAACATGAGTGAAAAGAACAAAATGCTAGATTTCTGCACTTTTCAGAACTGTAATGCTACAACCGTAAGCAGCAATGCAACTGGATCAACATTTCATCTGAGAGAATGAGATTGTTCTGCATCAGGGGATGGAAATGTACAAATACTTCCTGTACTAAACAGAGAGCCTACAATAGAGCCTTTGAAAGCAGCTCACATTCAATTGCTGCTGACTAGCCCTTTTCCCCGTCAACAAAAACATGGCTCACACACCCTCATAGACAACACACAAGAGCTATACACAATTCAGAAACTACACAGAGACTAACATACTGCAGCTAGCATCAGCAGCATGGCTCACCAGACTTTCTGCTGAGAGAGACAATTCACTAACAAAGAACTCAATACAGTCTCATACAATCAGCAGAATAACCCCCAGAAATGATGAATTTGTGGTGTTTTAATGAAAGAAGAGAGGGAAAACTAAATGAATTATGTAAGTGGAATTTGTCTGTCTGAGATGTAGTCATATCCCATGTAAGCCTCTTTGTTAACTGCCCTTTTCACCTTTCTAAAACGTCCTCTCTGCTAATGAATTAGTATGGATCTACGGTAAACAGTCTCTGTCAGTCTCTCTCTGTTAATTTAATGCAACAGATTGGAAATCAAATCAGGGTTTCAACACGGTAACCTAACTTAACAAGAGAAAGAGCGACTGTGCATCGTCGAAACATAACCTGCATTTCATTGAATTCTGAATTGGAGCATATCTTGAATGAGGTCTGGCACAGAATAAGCTGATTTTATGCCCCCGTGAAATCCTAGTTATGGCTACACCATAATCCTTGAGTTAAAGCACATTAGTATGAGGCTTCAGGAGAGTTGTTGCTGCAAACCAGAAAAATTTTTGCATGCCATATTACAACAAGGATTCAAAGTCAAAATAATAATGTAATATGCTGCCTATCTTCCACGGAATATGCTCCATCTCATTCCGAATGCTCATTATAGGAGCTTATTTGAGATATTGAAAATGGGAAAGGTTGTGCAGGCCACAGTATTGATTGTGTAAATGCATTCAATGTATGCAGCGCTGTAGACACAATTTCTGAGCAGGATTTATTTCCACTGATCTTTCACCACTCAACTCCCTGGAGAAGAGCAAATGTTATGTCTGTTCAATATGAAGTAGTATTTCTGAGAAAAATTGCATATGTGTGTGCATTTACCTGCCCGCCGGCAGCTAATGAGCTGCCAATTGCCTGAGCGTCAAACGGTAAAGACGTATCAAAAGCTCTTCAATCCTGTCAGAGCCAGACACATGCAATCAGTAGATAACCAATCAGTGTCAAAGCGCATCAAATAAGCATACCACATCAAACCTCATTTGCATAATTCAGCCTGACCATACATAACACCTGACATTAGGACAGCATTATAATGCCAAAGGTTGTCGACCCATTCACTACTCTTTCCATGAACAGCGCATATATCGGGCCTGTATGCGTATTGTAGCCTAATTCATATTAAAATGTCCACAGACACTATCAGATTTAGTCATGTGGAGAAATATAAAATGTTTAAGAAATAAAATTACTTATGCTCATGGAAATATGTAAAAAACACACTTTAGAAATCTTGTGAAAGACAACAAGAGTTTGAATTCAAACAACAGACCACTAAATACAATTTACGGATTATTTAAACAATTAACTGAGCAAACTGCGATCCAATTATTGCCTCAGTGGGCCTTAAATAAGCAGTCACTGATGCGTTCCCTCAGTTTAAAATCTCAGGAACAGAGGTTAGCAAGAGAAGATAGCCTGAAGACAGTGCAGGTGTTGAAAAGCAGCAGGCAGCAGGTTAGAGTCCACCTGGCACACAGCCTGAATCTCAACAGCCAAAACACACAGTCACAACCACAGGAGAGAGAACTATGGAAAAGACCCCATGCAATGTGTTTCACTTCCCCCACTGCTCCCTGAGAGTGAACAATAACTTCACCATCCCTTTCTTCCTTCCACAATTCTATCTCTCTCTCTCTCTGTAATGCTGCGTGCCTGCAGTGTAAATGATGAGGAAACTACTAGAAATCAACCAACGGAGAAAGAAAGCTTTTAACATGTTACTGTCATAATGTTTCAAAATGAAAAGGGTTTTTGCAAAATTTAGACAAATTAAATGAAATATGGGAAATGAATAGCGAAAATCTAAATATATAAATTACTTGGTCACCAAGTCTTGCTTGGGCTCAACAAAGTGGAGAATTGTATGTATATATATGAACTTATTGTATGTATATGAAGAGTTCAGATGCAAAAGCCTCTAAGTGCCATTGGAAATTTTCTTCTAAAATGATCATTTTTATCAAGCTTATATATTCAAGTTCAGTAATTTCACTTAAATGACAATTAATAGTTAATCCTCATTGCAATTTAAGTGAAATTACTGAACTTAAATATACAAGCTTGATAAAAATGATCATTCTTAATTCAATAAAAAATTAAATACATCTGAAGCAAATAGATGAACTGTTCACTTTTTACATATTTTTGTGTGCCAGCCAGGGAGTTTGAGCTTTGCTCTGTCAACCGATTTGACTTAACTTAAGAGCACTGGCTCTGAAAATATATATGATTGTGTACATGTTTGTGCCACCATGTGGCGTGTGTACATTTCATAGATCTAATTAAATGAACTCCACCAGACTGATGATCTGCTGAAATGATAACCCTCAAATTTATTTAGCATGCAACACACTAAGAACAGAAAGGAGTGACAGTTTAATTTATTCTGTTTCTCTATTAACAGAGGATTAATTTTAGCAGGAATTGCACCAGGGTACAAGAGACGATTCCTCCTTGGCAACTGCACAGATTTAAGCTCATGATTCCAAGCAGCCACTGATATTCATTCCATCCAGAAACTCGGCTACGGTATTGCACACAAAAAGGCAGAGTGACATCACTGCAGTCATGGTATATTACACCCTTTCTTTTCCATTGCAGTCCCTAAACACACTTAAAAGTGTGACTCCTCTGCTGTTAGCTGAATCCAGCCCACTCATTGACAGAATTATGTGGAGGAACTATGTGGAACCACGAAACTACCTTACTAGACATCTCATGCTATTAGTAATAGCAACAAAAATAGACTAATTTTTCCAGAATCTGTTTCATCAAGTATATGGTCTTGACCTCAGTCTGGTGCAAAACCTCCATCACTGTTTCAATGCTGTTGCATTTTCCTTCCTTCTGTGCTTAAGGGTAAATGACAAAATCATGCTTTACAAAGCTGTGTTCATTTTCAGTGCCAAGAAGGATGACGTATAAATCATGGCATAAAAACATCAAAGCCACATTCTCAGCTAAGCAAAGCCTAAATTATGTGTGCGCAGAACAAATACGGAACTATTTAGTCAATGTGAGTTGGATGGCTTTATTTACTAAACCTTGACCCGATGTCCAGCAATGCAACTACCCCACATAGCAAATCTCATGCTGTGACCTGCATGATTGCCTCTCCTTTAATGGGTTTCTGATGCTGTAAGAAAGCAGGATTCACTTCACCCTCCATATGTCACAGTCTTAGCAACAACATAATATTGCTGGAATAGTGCCAGTGTTTGAATCAGAAAATAAAAGGAATGTGGAAGACCAAACCCGTGTTAAACTTACTTAAACTGTATATTAATTACTCAATTGTACTCAAACTCTCATTTAAAACAATGACTTTGAATCTTTCTGCATTAATTATTCTCATAGTTTATTGTTAGAGAGCGATAATTTGTGATTATGATCGACTTCACTTCTTTATTTCACTAAATGCTGCCATTGATTACTTAATCCAAATATTAAATAGCACTATTAATGTTAAATAACCAATTAATCCACAAAGTGGTTGTGTCCTATTGTATACATGCATTAAAATTATAACTTTGGCACAGGTTCAGTTGTAACTAATGTTGCATCAACAGATTTCAACCAAGCATTAAGTAACAAGTTACTTAAGTAACTGCATTCTCAGATTTCATTTTCATTTTTTTTTCATATTTTACTGGCTACATCTGAGGAAATAAAGCTCAGAGTGAAATCCCAGTCACACAACAAATAAGCTGCTGGGAAAACAGACCAGATTTGACAGAAAAGGTGAGGAGCTGTGAAACTGTCTCTCACGTTTAAATACAAAATTCATATCTATTCAAATAAAACTTAATGCACATGGAATTATGACATTCCCCACAGAGGTATCGGTTATGAAGTAAGCCAGAACAAGACTGTACAGAAAGCAGCTCCAGCTGAAGGTCTCCTGGGTTTTGAAGGTCAGCTTGCGACTGGACCCTGAGGATGTCGAGTAACAAGCAATCACAGTCAGGACAATATTAACATGGAAAGGGACCGCTGAGCCAACGGCACACGCTGACCTAAATCATGGGAAACACACTCACCACCATGGATACTATACTGGGATATCCCGGGGTGGGGCACAACACTTCAACACAATACAAAGACAAAAGAAATGAGTTGGCAACAAAACCATATTAGGCCACAGTATTTCAGAATTTGACATGCCACAGCATCTATAGAGATTAAATGTTCAATAGAATATCCTTTTGCAACTTAATGTTTGATCTTTAATAACTAACAACTACATTTAAGTCTTTAGAGATAATTTTGCAAGAAGTACAAAGGGATACTCCAATTTTTTTTTTTTTTTTTGGAAATAGGCTCATTTTACAACTCCCCCACAGTTAAACTGTTGAGTTTTACTGTTTTTGAATCCATTCAGCCAATTTTATGATATTTTGAAGAATATCAGTAACCAGACAGTTTCTGGTCTCACTGACTTCCATAGTATATTTTTTTTCCTACTATGGAAGTCAATGAGACCAAAAACTGTCTGGTTACTAATATTCTTCAAAATATCATAAAATTGGCTGAATGGATTCAAAAACAGTAAAACTCAACAGTTTAACTGTGGGGGAGTTATAAAATGAGCCTATTTCCAAAAAAAAAAATGGAGTATCCCTTTAAGGTTTATGCCATGATGTATAGGATTTAGGGCTGTAATTGTGCAAAGATCTTAATCCAAAATGTGTGCATTTTTTATTAATTCTCCACTGAATTATGCAACCTCCGAGTAATTCTGAGTCTTGAACTGTAAGCTCTCAAGTGTTGGCTTTCTAAATATCTGTTGATTATGTGTCGGTATTGTATGACTTTTGAGCAGCAACTCTTCATTTTATTGTGGTATGTCATTTATGTCCCAATAGACAAAATGGGGGGTGTGCACTAAGGGGTTAATCACCTACAATTAGGCTAACACAGAATGGTTGGGGCACACAGCATAAAAGTGTATAGAAAGATAATCATAATACTGAATAATTATACTGATTGACTAATATACTAACTGAAATAAAGGGGTTTGTTAAAATGAGTTAAGCTACACCTTATGTAGTTCGACGTGGATTCTTCTCGCAGCTGTTGGGTATAGTACTGTAAACGCAGCTATGTATTGTGAGACATCTGATCAGGGTTATGGAGTTATTTTAGAGCATTAACAGGTGCTCTTGCACCATCTTGAGTAGAACACACACACACACACACGCACAATAAAAAAGAAAGAAAAGAAGCATCATTCTCCTTCACTGTTCTGATCTGTTTGGCCGTGCCGATAGAAAAAAAAAATAAACCATTCTGTTTAATAAATTGAAGAGGTCAGCAATTCATCATGGTTGAGTTCAAATGAAAGGTGCAAAAATAGGAAAGGCTCTGAGGGAGAATGGTAAGTAAAAAGAGATTAGAGAAAGAATGGGATCTGGTTATTTAAATGGAGAATAGCTCTTAAAACGGCACAAAAATGTTTACATATTTAGGATCAAAATGAAAGGAAATTGAATTTCTAATCGAAGTATATCCCACACAAAATATCTTCCAAAGTCACCGCTGTCAGATTACATTTTCACTCTCTTTCAAACACAAACAAATATGCTAAAACAAAGAGATTTTAAATGACTAAACACATAACAAAGCTCTTTAAGAGGTAAAGGGATGATGATGATATTGATGAGCTGTGCAAAGGCACAAGGCCGTAACTTAGTTTTTGGTCAAAAACTAGTTATTGATATCATGTGGATAAGTATCTTGAGTCAATTTTGATTTTTTTTTTTCAAGAAAATAATGGGTTGTCAAAGGGAAAGTGCTGCGTTTATACTTTTCGTGACTGTACGAGGAGCAACACAAAGAACACAAGAACACGAAACTCAGAAAGTGCCTGTGATGAGGGGGTATCTGAATGTGACAGTTTATGTGTCTTTTAGGTCCACCGCTATAAACCAGTTCCCGGGTCGAATAAGCGCAAGGATCTGTTTTATCGGTTATGCCACTCGCGTTCTCCCGGACTGTGTACCAATTGAAGATACTATTTACTGCTATTGAGGTATTGTGTCATGTTTAATGTAGTAAGTTTTTTTTAACTTCAAAGTAGGTGACTGAAGACATTCTTTCTCATTTCTGTATAATCACTTTTTACAATAGATCTGTGGTCACCTATCACTTGATGTGTCTGCTTTGGACTTATAAGTATGTGTTTCACTCAGAGGAATGGGCCTCTCTTTAATACTAGGGTCCATTTGGTAGGAAAAAGCATCATGGGGCATGTATTGCTCCCTGAAGGGCTTTTGTAGCATAAGGCTCGAGATTATGGCCCAGCATTCTCAGAGGCAACAATCTATGACCTCTCAGGGGATCTGTTACAGAGTATTTCTGAATACATAGTAAAGAAACTGCTGTAGGCTATTTGTGGATATATTTCACTGTCCGGAGAGCAAGTACAGATGTTAAACACTATCATTCATATAATATACCAAGAACAAATAAGAATTTTTCCTGTAATATAACTCAAGAATCCTGGAAATATAAACTGCCATTAGAGTGCAGTTACTGTATTATAGTGTATTATAGTGCAGATCCATGTTGTTACCATATTCTTTCCTGAATAAATCATGCAACGTCTATATTGCTGCTGATTTTCTATGATCACCATTTAGACGAAAAAAGCCGTGGTGTGTAATTTCTGTGGCTTACTTAGTTTTATTTGTATAGTTAGTATGAGAAAGCATTTTGCCATCATACATAGTAAATTTAGGCAAGATAAAAGTATCAATGTTAATGTGTTTTTGTCCTTGTTGTTTTAAACACAGATTAAAAGTGTGCTTAAAATTATTTTTATAATGTCTGTTTTAGATGTAGAACACACCATAAATAATCAAACATTCAAATAAACATCCTTCACAGGTACAAAAAGAAGTAAAGTCAATGTGTAAATACAGGCTGTGTCTTTATGAAAGTATTTCTGCTTCTCTAATGATGAGGCAATTTTAAAGATCAATCCAAGACAAGGCAGCAGATGATCAATAACATTGCCATAATAATGTAGATATTCATGAGAAAAAAAAAAACGAGATAGGAGGAACAATTATATGTCAATGCTTTGCGTTACAAATGTTTTGTGTTCCCTCGAGAAGCTTTGCTATGCTTGAAAAATTCTTGCACAGTTTCTCTGGGAAATGCATTTGCTTGCAAACTTTTTCTTTGCGAGTGAACGCAAAAAGAATGCCCCTTTTAAAGAATACCGTCCCAGATTCATTTGTGTTTCATCTTATATTTTTTCCATCACCATGTCTTGGGGCTTGGGTTGGTACTTTTTTGTGTACTAATGTCTCTATGATGATAAAGATCCTATGAAATCAAAACTGGAGTTTTGTGGCTTTTAGTCCAAAAATTAGTTCCTAACATTTTTAAAAACAAACTGTTTGTCTTTAGCAGAAGAAAGAAGGATAGTCATTCAGGTTTGAAATTACTATAGAGTGAGTAAATAGAATAACCAATTTTAAGTATCTCTCTAGCTGAAGCATTTTTTGGCTAGAGAAGGAGAGAAAAAAAGAAGAAGAGACAATCCCTTCAATATCCTGAATCCAACTTCCCAGTATAACATATATCAGCATATAAAACCTATACTCGGCAAGCAATTTTATGGGGTTCTGAGAGCAAGACAATAAAAAAGGTATTCCAAAACGCAGGTCTTGACCCTATACCTATTACGAAACTCTGCAAAAACCAACCCATGACAGTCTACACAAGAGTCAGCTGCAAAAATAATTTTCAGAAGTGACAGGCATCTCAAAATCCATTTGAGGAGATAAGAAAGAAATTCCATCACATTCCAGATTGTGGAAATGTGTGCATGTGAGAAAGAGTGATAAAATATGTATGTCTCCTCCGCTCAGTGGCGGTGTGGCGTTCTCCATGGCTGACTTTAATTAGAGATAGAAGATAATCCAGCTATAGTAACTGGAAAAACACATGGAACGGGAAACTAACAGGCACAGCCACACACAAGCACACAGCAGAATAGAAAGATGATTGATGATGTGTCAGAGAACCAGTAATGGACGTACAGGAGAAGAAGTCCTACGGTGGCCCTTTGGGCAACAAAAGACTGAAATCATTCAGCTCATTCACCCATGCAGGAGTCAACATTAATGCGCATCTCTGTGTGTGTTCCTGAGTTAGGCTGATTGATGAAAAATGGATGGAGTTATTCTTTTTAAAAATATTTCATAACAAGCCCTTGAGCTACTCAGTGGCCCAGAAATTCTAATTAATAAAGATTCCCTCTCTCTCTGTTACTATCTCTGTGATTCGTTTTTTCTACTCTACCAACACCATTTTCAATTTAATTAAAAGACAGAGATAAAAATGGCTTAATCTGAAATAGAAAAAGCTCAGTGATGAAGGTGAACACTCTATTTTACACACACATACACAGGAAAAGTGATACAGGAAAAGTACAACTTTTGAATTTGACCTCTAACCCCTTAATTTGATACAAAATTGATCTACTGATATCCACTGGGTTTAGGATGTGATGAGGTACACATTCATACAGTGCCAACGTTTCCATTATGAAAAAGCACAGTTGTGTGATTTTGTTAAAAGCTTACATCATAGTATCAAACGGTGATCCTTGCAGCTCTCAGATGATTTCTGAAGAAAGTAGAAATCATTTCAATATAATTCAAAGATAAACAGAACAAAGCTAATGACAGTTTACATTGAACTGGGTTAAAAAAAATACTGGTGGCCACACACATACGTTCTCTTCAAGATGAAGCACACCTTTATGAAAAGATGAGATGATCTGTACAGCAAGCATTTTGAAAACTGGGCTGAGATAATCTACTGGAGTACTGCTCAAATCACAACCACTGGACAGTAAACATAAACAAACATCAAGGGAAAATCAAACAGAATATTCAAGAGTGAATATTGAATCAGTCTAAATAAATAAGTTGTGTCAGCAGTACATAAGGGACTGAATTACACTCTAAATCACCATTGAGCTGTCTGACCAAATAATGATGCAAACACAAAACCTGATGTGTTTTTCAAATCTGATATTTGTAAAGTCACCACTACTGTCATTTTGCACATGAATGATGTAATAATGCCATAATTACCAGTCATTGCAGATTCATAACCATGCATGTTTCTCAGCTTGAAGGCATGCGAAGTTGTCACTGTAAAAGCAGAGCTATATTTTGGTTTGAATAATGAATCCCTGTGGGCTCACACACACACACACACACACACACACACACAAAACATACAAACTGCAGCTCTATTAGAGGTCAGCCAGAGACTCTGTCCCCAATGGTCATCTACCCCAAACACACACATATACCCATACATTTAAAGAATAAACAGCTAAAGAAATACATATTCAAACCAGCATATACACTCTTAGAAGAAAAGGTTCTATATATAACCTTAAAAGGTTCTAATCAGCGCTACATATTTGGAACCCCTAAAAGGTTCTATACACTCTTAAAAAAGGGTTCCTCTGGAGTTACATACTTGGCCAATAGAACCTTTTACCAAAAAAAAAAAAGATTCTATATAGAACCATTTTGGAGTTCCATATATGAAGCGGGGGATGGAACCATTTCTGGTTCTAAATAGAACCATTTCTTCAAAGAGTGTAAAGCTGCAGTCCATAGCTTTTTGGGGGATAAAAATCATCCAAAATACATATTTGAGAAAAAAAGATAACCAGCCAGTGTTCAGAACTATCTGCTTGCCTTAGTTCGTAAAATGACTAAATCAAAAAATAGTTCGTAATAAATGACTGTTCACAGTTACTATCTAGGGCTGCTCGATTATATCAAAAATCCTAATCATAATTTTGGTCAATATTGAAAACATTATTGGTGGGTGAAATGTTCAAAGTCTTATTTCATGATATGAGTCATTTTATATGTCAATTTTTTTCAATGTCGAAATTTCACAGTATTGATACTTCAGCAAAACTAATACTAGGTTGATTAACCCTCTGGGGTCTAAGGTGTTTTTGGGGTCCTTGTGATGTTTTGACATGCCCTGACATTTGTACTTTTTTCAGTTACTTATAAACATATTAATGGCAGAGGTGAAATTACACTCTATTAGCACAAACAGGGCTACCATAATATGTAAGTAACATGTATGTAAATGTTTGTATTTTTGAGAGAATATTGTTTATGCATGGTTTTTGAAAAAAACTAAAATTAAAGTTTCTGAAATAAGGCAACAAAACACAACTACATTTAAATATCTTTTAACTAAAGGAGTTTTTGCTTCAATCATTCACAGCACGTTTCTCAAACCTTCAAAGTTTTACCAACATGCTGCTCACATATTATTGTTGCATTTTTATGAACTATCACAGAAATAAACTGCATAAAGATCTTTAAATATTTTCCCTGAGATTGGACCAACATGTGCAGAACAGAATTTTTATATTTAGGGGAAGTACCCCTTTAAAAGACATAAAGGGTGGTGTATGTGTGTTACGATTCATCTTACGTCTTCTTAACATAATGATTGTGATGTGCATAAGTGCACTTTCCAGCAGTTTCAGACAGTGTATTGTGGCCATGAAAAACACACACAAACACAAAGACTAGTGGTGTTTGTCTATAATAAGAGCCAGTAGACAGCTTGTTCACTCTGTTCAGTGTGGCATATCGATCTGATTCTCCACTGTGATAAACCAAACACGTGTCCCTGTGGAGCACAGTGGCATTGTTCAAGAATAAACAAAAGTGTGTGCGCTCACACACACCCGCATTCAGGAAAAAGCAATATTTGCAGTTCTATTGTTCTTTAAAAGAGGAACCAAGATATTTGTTATTGACACCAAGAATTATTTTAACTGTTCGTCTGCAGTCCATCCTTTCAGAGTGCCGTCCGAAGATTTAAACGTTGTCCTGTACAAAAGACAGCACATATTCTCTTGTCAATCCTCAGCAGGATTGTCTGCACTTGCAGTGATTGTTCATGTCTAAAGTATGCACATGGCAGCTTTTGCTGTCATGACCTCACCAATCAATCTCCTTTAGTCTGACAGCTCACTCATGGACAATCTCCATGAAGACGTCTAAATGAAGCACTGTTAGGAGACGGCTAAATTAAACACTACGGGAAATCTGACAGCAGGTTATTTGATCAATACAATATTCCATCAGATGATTCCTTGGCCCAATGAGATCAGCTTTAGTTTTATTAATTTTATTCAATTTGAATTTAACTTGAATGAACCATTAGGCGCAAATTATTTATATTACACTTAAACTATTATCTTCCACAAATACACATGTAGTAAAGAAATGTGTGCATGTTGCCATTAATCTTCATTTATTAAGAAATTATTGGTCTCCTGCTGATTCTGTCGTTTATGCCACAGCTTATTGGGCAATGATTCAGAAACGGTAACTAATAATGATTTACGCCATGCAAACAATGACTGATCTTTACTCATTATTAATGCATCAACATGCAGAGAAGCTGAACATTTAGGGGCAGCACTATTAGTAAACAGTTATTTTAACCCTAATATGCATGAAAGCTCAAATAAAAGCTAAATAGGAACTGCAGTGTTGCGCAGTGATAAATAGAACCTTTGGGTGAGGCAGTCATAGCCATGTTTTATCATGAATAAAGCACAGCTATTGACCAATCAGTATCAATTACTGGAACTAACCGTTTTATAGAGATTTATATGCAACTGTCTAAAAAAATGTGTATCCGTCAACAACAACCAATGTCATTTATCCACCTAAACTGATGTTATTCATGTTGGTGCGTTTTATTTTTCAGCTATGGAACTGACTTTTCATCCTAATCTTGTTTCCTTCTTTATTTCTAAATCACAGCAAGGTTTGTATTTCAGTTTTGGCACCCTGTATTTGGCTGTTATGATGTGGTGCATGAAAAATCCTTCCAAAACTATCATCAAGCTTCTAGTCAAGACTGGCAATCTCTCCCTCAAGATGAAAACATAAATTGCTGTGTAGTGTTGCGAGATGTTATCAAATGCCAATTTCATTTTTTCTTGTCTCTGTAAATTGTGCTTTTCCTCTTAAATATGATAGTCACTCTACCTGTGTGCTTCAGTAGACAGAAGCTATTGGTCGCCTTCCAGCTCTGAAATAGAGCCTCCAAAGAACAACACTAGAGTCTCACCGTACCGTTTAAGACTGTCTCAACTTTAAGCCCAGGCTATCTAGAAGGATTACTGTAGATGACTTCTGCAGCTGCTGCCACAGAGGAAGAGCATACATACAGGAGAGATAACAAGAAAGATAATACGAAGAAAGGTATAATTAACCTTGAAAAAACACACTGAAATAAAACCAAAGCAGCTAGGACAGACAGCCATAACAATACTGTATTTAAATATAATACAGAGACACAAGACATGGACATTGTCAGATGTCACAGATTTATTCCACTAGAGTTTGTGGCCCTCTCAATTGAGATTCAGCCCTCCCATTACACCACATGAGTGTTTAAAATGGCCTTCCATTAGTGGGTACTGGGACTCATTAAGACATGTGAGATGACACATGGATGATGTGTCTTAAATTCCTCCCTGTGGAACTGCCACATCAAACATATGGCCAGTGTAGGAGGGGAACAGCTGTGAGTTGTGTGTGTGCGCATGCAGGGACATGCCGATACATGTGGAGTCAAAGATTGGAATCTGTGTGTGTGTGTGTGTGTGTCTCCCAGCAGAGAAAGACATCCAAGGTCAGTGTGACCCACAGCTTGAGCTTTGACAAACATCTCACACTTCACATTGTCTGCTTTTCAGATTATGAATTAATTAGGTTGTATTGCTGTAATAATTATAACATAGCATAATTTTATGAAAATGTATTAAATAATAATTAAATATTATTTTTGTTGTTGTTGTTAGCAATAATAAAAGCAACAAATCATTCTTTAATAATAAATGAATTCTGTTCTTAATATTGTTTACCAATAAAAATATTCAAATATTTTATTAAATACCTTCATAAATTAACATGATTATCAGCATAATAATCAAATGAGTTTAAATCACATTTGAATATAATATGCAATAAATATAATATATTTTGATAAATGTAATCTCTATGAAGGAAGACTAAACTTTACAAATGTTCAAATAAAAGTATTGTGACATTTAGAAAACATTTCCAGTTGTCATTTCAGCCTTAATGGCAATTCTTCCATTATCCATTCCAGAGATCAGACAATTTCCCAATTCCTATATACCTCACAACATACAAATGACAAATTAGTTTAATTTCTGTACTGTTTGTATTTGTATGGAAAGAAGGACTGAAAAAGACAGAGGCATATTGGACTCACTTAAAAGTCACTCAATAACTATGTGCTAGTAGTCTGAACATTTGGCATTCAGATATAAAGAGAGAGAGAACAGAACCCCAGGAGGGAAACATATGGCCAAAATAAAAGCATCTCTAATAGCATTTCAGTTCAGGGACCTTAATACTCCAATTTCAATTAACTCCAACACTCATTCGGAATTAAAACTGACTGCTGACAGCAAAGTCATTTACTTCAGATGTGACTCATTCTACGTGTCCACTGGTGCAGAAGAAACATGCTCAAAATACCAGAGACCTGCTTCAGTGGGGGTTGTCTGGAAAATCTGTAGCAAGAGTGGCTATTTTAATATGCGAGCTTTGAGCTATTATGAAAACTAACTGCATAGTAATTACATGCAAACTGCATTTAATTAAATATAGAATGTTATTGAAGCATTGCAAGTCTATGATAGATGTCACTGGCTTTACTTTGGCTGTTTTTTGCATGAAGTTTCATGTTTCTCAACTTGTTTCTCAACTGTTACCACTTGCCCTTCTGTCAATCCAGCAATCCCTGAGTGAGCCGCTTCTCATCTCCCACTGAGAATGAATAAAGAACACTCACTTACATCCGCTCACTCAGCATCAGTGGATACATACTGTGATTATATTCAGAATGACTGACTCGTTCAAATTCATTTGGCTATAATTTACTTTCCTTTTAATGCACACAACACTAATATGCTTGTAAAATATGTTTTTTCTAATTTCCTCTGCTCCGATGATCATGTAAGCTACGCACAACATTTTCCTTAGCCTGGATGTTAGCTGAACTTAGCCCCGCCCACAACATTTGAGGATGAGAAGTTCGGACTTGATCCATTGTCAAGCAAGTATGCCCGAACCAAAGCTTTTCGGATCAATGAAATGTCAGGGCGGGCTTTATACGATGATGGACAGATGATCAACCTTAATGTAATCATCCACATCGCCAAAGAGCGTTTGGGTTGAATGTGTACAACAAAGTATGGCTGCCGCTGGATAATTTAGATGTGTATATTCAGCCATCGCGTCTGTTACAGAAGATGTAGACAGTCCATTCATTTTAAAAGAGAAACAGAGAACCGTGATCAAGGCGTTTGTCGATCCAATAGAGTGCAGGGGCATTTTTTGTCTTGGTTCGGTTGAAACACGCCCCATAATCAAAGTCCAATGGATTCTGACTAGAATCTGAGTATGACGACTTCAGGCTAGATTCTCCTTGAACTCTAATAAAACTTTCTTGGTAAAACATTTGTAGACAACATCACTGTAAACATCCACACATCTGATTAAAAATTCCATGAAAGATAACTCATTATAACAAAAAAATACTATTAAATAATTTTGATTTAGATGATGGGAAAGCATGCAATTAGTAGCAGAATGTTTGAGTCACACAGGTTTGGTGATAACTCATTCCAACATCAAAGGAGGGAAATGATGACTGTAATGATTGTGTGTTGATTCCTTTAGGTCTATTCAAAGTTGGCGTGACAACAAAACACATTCCTCACATAATAGGTACCAAACCAACAATCTTGTCTTATTGCTATTGGCAATTGCATTGTTGCGGTGTGAGCCTACATTCAATCCTTCGGTACATTTAGATACATATTTTTGGTATGAGTTGCCTGTCTGTAAAAACACACAGACACAAATGCATTGACTTTTAATTTTTAAAATCCACCCAAACACAAATGCAACCACAAACTTTGGTCAAAATCAAGAAGATGAGGGAAAATGCATGTGTATGTGCATATACAACAACTGAAAAAAAAATTGAGCTTGATTGGGAAAGGAGCATTAGTATGTGTATAATAGGCTGTAAACTGGTAGATATTATCAGTGCTGGTACCAATAGAGGTCACTTAATTTTGCTGTCATCAAACTGTAATCCGAGAGAACAATCCATTTCATACCAATCAATACTCCTCAATTACAATAGAGCAGACAATTATTGCTCACCAAGATGTTTCCAGTATAACAAATTCGCTATGAAGACACAATTACACATGCAAACACACACAAGCACACAGATCAATGCGTCATGCTTATGACATTTGTCAGACTCGATTGAGCCCCATTAATGTGTGCATGAAGCACAGCACGTTTGACACTACTGGCATAGGTTTCATTTGAAGACCAAATCGGTCTATATTTGACACAACCTGTCATATGACACTGTTAGCCATAGATGCTCAGAGTGTGACCATTTCCGTTGGTCCAGATCTTATTTCTAATATTGTATCGTGATTGCAATATATTTATTATCATAACAGCATAAAATACTGTTTTTTACAGAAAAAAATAAAAAGGCAAAACTAAAAATAAAATAAAAGTGTAGCACATAAGGAATATTAAGGAAAATTACAGTTACATTACATGCCTCCAACTCCATGGTGGGCCAAGACCACACTGAACCTTTTAAAAAGTGGTTATGACTTTCAATATATAAAATAACTAATTAGCACAGGTGTAATATACACAGAAGCTTAAATACCTCCAGGATTATTGTTCTTACCGGTAATATAAGATCTATCATCAAAACCCTCAAGGTATTTTTTAAGCTAAAGATCTCTGATCCAAAAACTAATGCCAGACCTGTGAATCATAATATCAGGAAAGTGCCTTTAGCTGTGAGGCAATTCCTTTGATAACCACAAAAAGACTACAGTAAAATAAATCTACGTACTTTTATGGGGTAAAACCTCATAGACATTAAACGCATTGAGTGGTTAAAGAATCAGTGGTTAAAATTAATATTTACCACGATATCACAGCAGTCCGATGGTGTTTTTTATATTGTGTAGGTCTCCTGCTGGCTAATTGGCTAACTTGTGTTATCACTGTCTTACTGAAATACTTCTGCTAAGCAGTTGTGGGCCACTATTACCTAAAATGTGTCTATTAATGCAGATAGTTTGTCGTTCTCACTAACGTTACTTTGAGGAAAGATTAAGCATGGAGCAAGTTCCCTTTCAAGGGAACTCGAGCTGCGTCAAACGTAGTAGGAAAAAACTCAAAAACAACATTAGGAAACTTTAAAATAGCATAATAGACACTTTAATTATAAAATTAATGTTAAAAAAAACGAATTTATGCCCGCTGCCGTGGCCGTTTCAAATTATGTAAACCAGTAAGTTTGCTTAGTTTTAGCTTTCAAACCTCCTACAGAGTGTATCCATGGTAACTATGCATTTAAAATCAAGTCAGTCATATCTAAGCACCTAAGCAAAATCTAAGCATCACAATGGTGATTGGAAATCACAAAAGTGATTTATGAAAGACCTTCGTTTTACTTCTTTCAAATATAAGAACTTTTTTCTGAAATCACTTCTATTTATTTATTATTATCGACTTTTCTTAATTTGCATTTTATTTCAATATTTAATTTAACAACATAATGTTTCTATAGAAAAAAAAATATCAAATCAAATGTGGCTTCACGGATTTAAGGAAATAAGTATATCAGTCAAAGGCTGTAAACACAGATAATGTGTTTAAAGTGGTCCTAGTTTTCTCTGTAATTGGATTCAACAGAAAATAAGATGGGTGATACAGTAATTCAGGGAAATATTCCAGAACATCATCCATGCTGCCAGCAGCTGTAAAATGTCTGGCATTTCAGAACCAGAAACATGTCACCGAAGAAAATCTCTGTATATCAATTTAAGGCGAAAAAAAGCAAAGCTATAATTTATCTCGGATCACGTCCAAACTTACGAACGAATGTCAACATGTGGTCTGTGCTCCGTTTCAGCTCAACTCCATTGCTGATGTTTATCATTATAAGGCAAGGGGTACCATCTCAACAACATCTTACATTTAGCTGAGACCGGTTAACGGAAAATGAAATGACTTTTGTCCCTATCCGATCCACGGTCCAAGAGCTCACCGCAGATCAGAAACAATCACCGCCTGTGCTGACCATAGCATTTCCACATGACCACTGGAAAATTCAACCCGCACCGCATGGCAAAAGAATATTAAATCAAACATACAGTGGGTAAAATTATGTGAAATTACTCTCTAGAAAATAGTGACATTGCTCGTGAAGCATGTTTGTTCCACAAATTGAAAGTAAAGATTTCATCATGCTAAACTGGGTGGTTGATCTGTGTGTGTTTGGTGGCTCTGCGCGGGGACTTGTGCCTGAACCTTTGCTAATGTGCACGAGCAGGACAGTCTCAGTAAGGAAACCTGGGTCCAGGTGGTATTCTGTGAGTGGACACACATCAGATTGACACAACCATCTGTCGGAATATTTCAGTCCATAATTCAGCACCCTAACACAGGAGGAAGGAACCTGTTACACGGTCGAGGGTGAGAACATGCATTCATAAATATTCAAACATACAGTCATTTTAATTACATTCATTTCTTTTCTTTTTTCTTGATGTTTCTCTATGATAAAAAAGGTTATATAAGGTCATTGTTGTGAGCCCACTGGTCTGGAAGTACAGATATGTTGTCAGATCAGAGGGATTTCAAAATTAGTAGCAATTATTCCAAAATACAAAACAAAAATGTGATGACCCTGGACAACTGGAAAACCAGTCGCATGGGTCATTTTTTTATTTATTGATATTTATACATCTGAATAAATAAGCTTTACATTGATGTACTGTATGGTTTGTTAGGATAGGACAATATTTGGCTGAGATAGACACAACTATTTGAAAATTTGGAATCTGACTCAGTGTGCAAAAAAAAAAAAATCTAAACACTGAGAAAATCATATTTAAGGTTGTCAATTTATGTTCACAATTTTGCTGCATTCACTCAAAAATAAATCTTTGAAAACAAACCTAAATGCAATGAGACTGAACGTCAATCTAATTAAAGTCATACAACACTGAAATCTAACTTTCATAAAGAACTTAGACTAAACATGAATGGCTGTTTAGGGTGATTTTCAATGGTTTCTGAACAATTTACAATGTTCTTATGGAAGGCTCTTCCTAAAATTTACACAATGGCTTTCACTGTATAATGGACACATTGTGTGGACTCCAGAATGACATACTTAAGCTTTAAGGGGTTTTGAAAGTGTTCACTATTAATGTGGAAATAATAATTGTGCAGATATTGAATAAAATAATAGGGTAAGAAATGAATAAAATGGACTGGCCAGGATTTATAAGAGCTGCTTAAAAAAATGAGCTGGCTTATTGCTGAGTACAAAACAATGCCTTCAAATATCGTGAATAAACCATTTTATTTTGTATGTGGATGGTAGTTGGAAGTTGTGGATTTGTAAAATGTGTACTTCCCAGTCCAAATGCTGAATTCTGTACAGAAACTAGTTTTATTTTCACTCTGCTGTTAAGTGAGTTAATAATTTGTAATGTGATAGATAGGAGTTTCTTTTCTGACCACAAGACCTAAAAGTGACCACATACATACAGTACATGCATGCGCACTATGGCAAATTCAGCCATTTATTTAATGTGACAAAGCTGGTAAGTGATATGAAGAGGTTACACACACACACACACACACACACACACACACGTCTAGCATGTGCTAAGCAGGCTGTAGCCCATGGGAATATGTCTCAGTCAGCAGTAAGTGACTGAATAAATGCTGCTTCAGCAGTGAGAAGCAGTACTTTATACCACGTGATGCGAGGACTCATCTTTAATGCTATTGTACCGATGAAAATGAAGACAAGAATCATGTAGACCACATCCATTATGTAAGAGGTTCATACCTTCAACAGACACCTCAAGCAACCTCCCCACGAAACTGAGCAAAAGAATCCAACTGGGATCAATCATTTCAGAGAAAGTGAAGATGGACACATGCAATTGAAATTATTTCCTGAATTTGAATTGAGATAAAAACAAATGTAGAATTGTAATTAGAATTTGAATATATGGATATAGAGTTCATATGTTTACATGCACCAATTTTCATCAATCCGAATTAATCCAATTTAAAATTCTGTTTAATTGAACCCTGATCTAATTCATGTAATCGGAACAAAATGTAAGCACAATGGATGGATGGATAGATGGATGGATGGATGGATGGATGGATGGATGGATGGATGGATGGATGGATGGATGGATGGATGGATGGATTTGGATGGATTTGGATGGATTTGGATGGATGGATGGATTTGGATGGATGTATGGGTGGATTTAAAGGAAGCCGGTGTGATTTGCCCAAACCTGAAATTCAGCACTGGCAAGAGATTGTGGCAATCAAGATACCAAAATAGGACAACAAAAGATGTTTTCCTTGGCAAAATGATGGCTGGTTTGCTTTCTTTCTCTATTTTTATCTTTTGAAAGGTTTACTATTTCATTATCAAAAAAAATCTAACTCACTGTGCTATTTAAATACACAAACAGCGTGCTAAAAAGCATTGGCCCTGACAGACTGCAATGTGCACTCTAGGGGTCATTGTCATACAAACTGACTGTATGCACTATTAATCTGCTCTAACTGATCTTGCTTTGCTCTCAAACTGTATTAGTGCAGTATTAATAGTGCGCACTGTATTACAGTGCTTCCAAAGAAGTCTTTAAGCAAGAAAGAAAAGGTAAAGAAGGGAATTCAAGAAATTGCAACCAGGGCAAAATGTTAAAGAATAAGAATACTACAACTGTATCGTGCTCAAAAGGGGAAAAATTAATCACTTTGTAGTCTTTTCCTGTCTACAGTAGTTACTGATACAAAACACAGTTAGTTCCACCCACCTATGGCCAAATCACACAGCGCTTCACACCTCCAGGTGGAAACAGGCTGACAGATAATGAAAATGGAATATCTTTAGAAGCACAAATAGACGTGCACACACAGCTAAGCCATGCTTTCCGAGGAATTCTCAAAACCTTCTGCAGTACAATAAACCCAAAAAAAGAAAAAAAGAACAATGTGAGAGAGGGAATGAAAGAGAGTTTCCCAAGAACTTATTAAACACGAACATGCTCACCAGAACAAACCCAAAGAACAGCATGAGATGAGTGTGGATGAAATGCACTACTACATGCTACAAGAAAAATCTGGTGGTCTCCATACTACTAAGTGTTTAGAGAATTAAAGGGGAGCCCGGTCAGACACAAAAGCCCTCTGTAAAACCTAAATCACTCTTTAATGTTCTCTTGAATGGGCATTGATTTTGTCCTTGGGTTAAGCTCTCTCGAAGCTGGGATCATCAAGACTCTATGAGGCCTTTGCAATAGGTGGAAAACAGAGTATGTCACATGGGGCAAGTGTGACACTGGACAGGGCACAAATTCCCCATTAGATTATCTACAACACACACAAAAAAAGGAAGTGCAGCCTCCCTCA
Organism: Cyprinella venusta; assembly: GCA_038021265.1. Taxonomy (NCBI): domain Eukaryota; kingdom Metazoa; phylum Chordata; class Actinopteri; order Cypriniformes; family Leuciscidae; genus Cyprinella; species Cyprinella venusta. The sequence continues at coordinate 23,163,024 of CM075876.1, forward strand.
CCTTCTCAGCAGGGGATACAAAAAGTACGCAAAAAAATCTTACCATAATGGTGTCGCTTGGCAGTCTTTCAAAGTTCGTCAAAACATTATCTGTGATCACTGCTCAGGGTTAAAGGGGTTAGTTCACCCAACAATGAAAATTCTGTCCGTAATTCCTCACCCTCATATTGCTCATTTTCGGAAAACACAAATGAAGATATTTTTTATGAAATCTGAGAGCTTGCTCAGCCTATGAAGCTCACTCCTACATAGGCTGCAAGATAATTGCATTTGCCGGCCCAGAAAAGTTAGTAAAGACATCGTTAAAATAGTCCAGATTTAGATATAAAAATAGTCCATAGAGCCCTGTGAAGCATGCGCAAGAACTGAGATGATGATGCAGATGTGTCTCATAGTGTTTTAAATGGTTATAAAGTGTGCATTTCCTGGATGTCAGAATCGTCAGAAACCAAAACATAAAAGTACCTTACCAAAATTGCAAAATGAATTGGCTTACCTTTCACACTTTCTCGTCAAATGATAATGAGCGTCATCATTTCAGTTCTCGCACATGCATCGTGGGACATTCGTGAATTCACGTCAGAGGCCCATACAACAGAAAATGAATAGTTGAATTAAGTTGTTACTTTACTACGTTTTTTGGCACGCAAAAAGTATTCTCATCGCTTGATAAACTTAAGGCTAAACCACTGTAGTCACTTGAACTATTTTAACAACCGACAGAATGAAATTGCATAGAAGCCTATGAAGGAGTGAGCCAGCTCTCCGATTTTATCAAAAATATCTTAATATGTGTCAGAAGATAAACGAAAGTCTTATGGGGTTGGAACAACATGAAGGTGAGTAATTACTGACAGAATTTTCATTTTTGGGTGAACTAACCCTTTAAGAGGCTTTTGCCATGTTACAGAATGACTGAGGATTGTAGGAGACTGACCTCAATGTGCTGCTTTTCTCACTTCAGTATGCAGCAATTCATGTTCTTTCTTCTAATCCTGCTTAACTTTTTAAGATTTAAAAGTTCACTGTGTAACAAGAAAGGAGAATTTTCTGTACATCTAGCTACTCTCTACTTTCCAAGCATTTTGTGCCAAATCTGATCGCAGTGTGGCAATATCACTCAGTTACAAAAGAAGTAAATAATAAGTTGCAACATTCTCTTAGATTGTGTGATTACAGATCGACAGAAGAAGAAAAGTAAAATATAAATGCATTATATTTGGTATATCACAAAACATGACACTTTACAACCCAACTATAACAACCTGGTTCCCGTCACTGATGTAAATGCATATTTTTTATTTATTATGGAAAATTGTCTGAGGTCTGAAATAATTTTTTGTATAATAAAATAAAAATAATCACATTTTTAAATTGGACAACAAACAGTTTGATTCCTTTGAGTTTAAGTCCTTCAGGAAGGAATTCTCTTTTAATGCGAAATTTTATGTAGTATGTTTTATAAGTGTTTTGACAGTTACGCCACAGACTCTATTTTGTTTATTGGTGACAGAACGAGTGGTTGAGTTGTTGACAGTATCAACCTCATGACTCTAGTGTTCCGTGCTTCTACATTCAGATTGGGCTGATTGGCCCATGATTAAGTAACCATGACGACAGATGATATTCAGCTGTGCACTTTGCTAACCTGATTAGGCATGAAAAATCACGGGCTGAAAACCTAACTCACACAAAGAGTGGTCATGTCCTGAGAAAATTAAATGATTGCTATTTTTAGGTAGGCCATTAGAAGTAGAGATACAAATCTCGTGTCTAAATGAATCATTAGACATTTGTCACTGAAGAGCGTTGTTAGACCACACGTCACTACAAATGACTGCTTAACAGGCCTTAGCGGACATTAGAGAAGAAAAACATACAAATCTAGATGCATTCAGAAATTGTCTTTTGCGTGGTTTATATGACTATCTCACGCCATGTAAAATGTAAAGTGCAGACATTGGTATAGGTAACATGCAGAAACAAGGTTGTGTTGTTGCAAAGTGCCACTCATAGACCAGCCTCCTTTTTCTGCCGCTGCCTCAATAAAACGCAGTAGTCCAGTGTTGTAAATAAGAAAACATCTGTATTGCAAACCCCTCCACATTGCAATTGTTGTTGTTTTTGGCATATAACGCAACATAATAGACACCAACACAGATATTGTTCATGTGGCATGGTCAAATCAGATACGAACAGTTGTGATACACAATGTGGACATCAATAATTTTAGATCAGATAGAATTTCTAATTGTTTTTTTTAGCATCTCATTCTTGATGATCATGGCAATATGCCAAGCAGGAATGAAGGTTAATAACAATTTCACATTATTTAAGGAAGACATATTGAATCCCTTTCTTCAGAAAAAATAAAGACATGAGCGGAAAACACGACCATGCAGACATAAAAGGACTCATAATTCCTCTTTAGAGCTCTAACAAAAGGTTAATAAGATCCATGTGACAATCAAACACCTGTTTGCGTGGATGTCAGATGGGAAGGTTATCTCTCGTTCTTATATTATTGGGGTTTTATCTCTCAATATTTCAAAACAAAAGAGATCATTGGCCTCCCCTCCCCACTTAATTATTTCCGCAAGTCATCGGGAGGGTTTCTCCACTGTGATGTGAAAAATTGACAAAAAAATGGGTGACAGTGGTTTTGATAGCTTCCTTTTAATTAATTTAATCCTTTTCTTGTCAGTGCTGACCATATTCATGTATCTCAGATCATACATGATTGATGATTTGTGGAGAGGTTAACAGTGAGGAGGGCTATTACTATTTCTTGTACATCTCATTGTTTGCATGTGCCACCAAACATGCATGATTTAGGAAAGAACTACTTGGGTACGAATTACTCTTCATCTTTGCGTACTACTTCTGAGCCATTTTTAAGGAATGAGTTGGTTCACATATCAGAGTTATTGAATCAGTCTAACAACTCACTCCCTTAGCAAATCACTCAAAGTGATCAATAAATAGGAGTATACTCACTAAACCATAAGTCATTTCTTTTGAACATTTTCAATACAAAATGTTCTAGAAATTATTGTATTATGTGTACTTGGGGTTAATGAACAATCAAATGACAGAAAAATATATATAGCTGCACATGCACAACTAAGTTATAAAAAAAAGCCAGAAAGAAAACCCAGTAGAGGCATAACTTTGAGCTTTGAAATAATGAATGAGATGTGATTCAAAATTCCATCAGCTGAGAAACAAAGTGGATGACAGACAAGCACACAGAATCATTTTTGCCAGACATTCTTGTCAGTGTTCACCAAGACAAATAATCAATTTCCTGAAGCCCTGCTGCTCTCATGAATCCAAATAGACTCCTTTCCCCTTAATATCTTCTGCACAGAATAAAATATGAATGACATCCCACCTAAACTCCATAATGAATCATCAATGAGTCATTTCTTACATTTGGTGAATCGGAAATCACTAATAGCCTTTGATAAATAGTGAAAAATGAGATTCATTAATTATAACATGGAACGTGTAGATTCTTGTGGAAAGTGTGGAGTGCTTGAAGTTCATGCATGACAGAAAAGTTCAGTGATCAGAACTTCAATTTTTAGATAAATTAGTCGATGTTCCAGTCTACTCTAGAGGAGCCATTTGCTCTCCATTCATTGCTGAAGGAATATTAAGACTCACTGTGATTTGTCCTTTCTATTATTTCTATTCATTGATTTTTTTGTTACTTTTGTTATTGGCACTTTCAAACAAATTTACAAAAAACCCTATAAAATGTGTCTGTGATTATGAATGTGATCAAGAAGTAAAACAAAAATAAGAGCCAATAAGATATGCCAACAATGTATGTCATATCTAGCACTATTGTACTAAGTGCTAAGATGACGCCACAAGCTCCCACAGGAACACGGTGCAAATGCAATTGTGTGAATTAGTTAATGTTTGTGTAAGAAAAAGCTCATTCAATTAAGCTAATTTAATAACTTTAACCTATAACCAAAGTGGCTAAAAATACAAATACAAAAGTGCAACGCTGCAAACGGCTGCTGTCAGACTCACCACCTAGCTGTGAAGACCTGGCAGATATCATAAAGTCACACACACTTACCTAAAAAAGAAGAGAATGGAAAATTATTTGACAACAGGCCAACAATGCAAACACACGCATGCTGCATATACATACACAAATGTAAAGCGGAAAGGGCAGGACCATAATAGTTAGTTCTATTTCATTCTTGTTTATGAATCCTATTATACAGTTGAGCAATGAGATTCCACAATGAAAGTATAGTATTTTGCAGACATACTCAAATCTATTAAACTCTCAACATCCTCTGCTTTCACTGACTGCATGTCAGCGGAAAACACACTTTTAGTTCAGCACAATAGCAGGAAGGGACTAATTCCACAGCTAATCCAGACAGAACAGAGGCGAGCGCACAGCAGGCCGGAAGAGAGACGGACTCTCTTATCAGCTACACTATAACCAGAGACAGGACAGCAATCAGGAGGGGAAAAGATAACGGGGAGCACTTTCTTCTGTCTATTTCAAAAGCCCAGCCCACAAAAGGAAAAGAGAAAGGGGCTATTTTGGAATTCCATTCTCTGTGGAAAATAAAATGCTGTTTTTAGAATTGAGAAAAGTAAAAGGGATTCGGAAGACGAAAGAAAACCTCTTACTGGTTATTCCCATGAGATGATTTCGGTGTGCCATGTAGCAATTTCGCATTTGCATGATTGGCATGTTTCTGTCACAAGCGACAATGCAGGTGACAATAGGGTACAGAAATATAGTGGCTAGCATAGTTGGGAAAGTCATGACCCTTTCCTCTGTATAAATCAGCCCTCCATTTAGCTTGGTTTTGCGCTGTCCTTGAGTCAGTTGGATCTCTTTTCAGGACATCTTCATACCCCAGTTTGGGTTGTTTAACTAACAATCACAACCATGAAAACCTAACCCAGTAGGTTCCCTACAAACAGACTGCCATTAAATTTGTATATTGTGAACATTTACAAATAATTACTTAACTTTTCAATTTAGCAATTGGTCATGATGCCAATTGGAAACAAAAATTCCTAGACACAATATTAAATGTAAAAAGTTTGGGTTGCAGTACATAGTTACGTGTTAGAACAAGTGCTTTCTTGGGCTTGCATGGTATCATTTCAATTTTAATTTAAATAAATATGTCAGAACGGATGTGGACTGGTGACCTTAAAATGTCCAGCCGATTTGGTCCAATGTGACCAAAAGCTTGGCTAAGATGCATACTGTACAGTCTAAAACAAATGATAGTCAAACAGTCTGCCTTGGTTTTTACCGAGGATCTTAAGAAGACTATACAAATACACAATCTTGCCAGAAACAATCATACAGAACAGGAGAAATGAGCATTAGGATATAAGTACACACTTGTCCAGTGCTGTCCTGTAGTGTGGAGAACACCAATGAACACAAAGAACTGGAAAAGAAGACACTGATTAGTCAGTGTAAATGTGTTAATGTGATGCACATCTAAAGAAGCATGGGGTTAGAGCGAGCAGAAACAGTTGAAGAACAGTCTGGGGCTCTGGATCTCTCATTCAGGTATTAATAATTAAGCAGCAGACAAGCACTAATGAGGAGGACCTGATGCTATTCAGGAGATAACACTTGAGCTATGTGAAGATCTATGACCCTCATATATTTCAGCCCTTACAACCCATCCATCTCTGTTCTAACGCTCTATTCTTCTCACCGTTTTGAATACTCCTTTGTGTACCCAGCTTCTTTTCTCTTTGTTCCATTTCTTTCACATGTTAATGGTAATGGATAAACTAATGATCATTTGCTTATTTTTTTGTAATGATTTTTGTGAAAAATATAATGGACAAATATGTACCAAAAAATTTCTGATTTTTTATTTATTTATTTATTTTTATCAATAACATTAATGTATTACTGTTTATCATCAATTTGTAGCCATAAGTTCCATACCATTTAATTCATAATCCAAATCATGCATGATTTGCTGGGAATTAACTGATGATATCTATTCTTCCCTGAAATCAGCAAACAACATATTAATATGGCTGTTCAAAGAGGAGCTTGACAGGATCCGTAAAGATTGTTACCAATCTCCTACATCAACCTGCTAGCTCTTTCTCTCTCTCTCTTCGTCAATATCTTTCTCCTCCTTCTGTCCCCCATCAAGATAGAGCTTAATGATGCTCGTTAATCAGAGTGCAGTCCTGAAAAAAAGCCAGTTCTTCTTCACGAATGGTTTCTGCTACAGAAAGGAGCAATTGAAATGTTTGTGCTAAGTAATGGGACAGGGATATCATAAAGTCGTCTCATACATGTCTATTCATAAATAATAACTCCTGAATGGAATGATCATAATCAAATTTCATGTCATATAATATGGCTCATTCTTGTTTGCAAAATTCTTGCATGCAAAAATTCAGCATATTGTCAATGCTACTAGCGTTTCGCAAAACGTTACATCCTTTATCGGACATAAAAGAGGAAATAGAGGAAAAGGTCTTAATGAATGCTATAACAGAGGGTCCCCGGCTTGACAGAGTGGGTGGTCTCTTGTTCAGTAAACGAAGAAAATCGCTGCTCTAAATGAAACTGAAAACATACAGACCCAAAAAGACAGTATACACTCATTAACAAATAAACAACAATAAAAAAATCTGTATCTTTGCATCCGGAACTAGTCTCCCCCCAAAAAGAGGTAAAAACTGAAACCTGAAGAAAAGATTGAGTGTAAAAATGCGAGAGATGTCAAGATCTAAGAACAGTCCAAGGATTTCTGAGAACAAACAAGTCAGTAACGGAGGTCATAAATTGTTTTCAGTCCTGATAACTGTGGCATTTTGGCAAGGATATACACATTTTCACCCTCAGGCCAGACTGAAAAAAAGATCTCTTGAAGCTGAAGACATCAACAAATAAGCACTATTCCCTCACTTTTTTTCAGCCGTATGCTATGTGGGCTGCATGTCACACTACAGACTTGCGCCTTAGGCCGCTGGAAACTCATCTTCACTAGCATTCCAGCTTACTCTCAACACATCCATCTTGAGTTTGTGTGAGTGTGTGTGTCTACATGTGTGGGACAGCCTCAAGACATTTAACTGCTGGGAGCTCCATATTGTACCCAAGAGCTCAAACATCTTGAGCTAATCTCTAGAGCCGCTATCACTATTGCAAAGAATTGAGAGACTTCTACTGACAAAACCCCTAAAAATATATGATGATAATCATATGAAATCTAGTTTTGTGAAGGATATCAAATGTTTAGTCATTTTGGTCATTCAAATTGTTAAATCTGTGCGTTTACGCAATGTTTATTTAAATGTTACCATTACCAACAGGCACCATTTGCTTCATTTAAAAAAAAAAAAGTGAATTGAATTGAGCAGCTTGCCAATGAATTAACATTGTTATATAATTAACAATTATACTAATATATGTTATATTACTATTTATTATATAGTTTATACAACATATGCCTAATAAATAATTACAAAAATGGAGTTTTAGTTTTGGCATCAAAATTGGCCTCATAAGCCATGACAACCCTGCCTGACCTCAAGAAACATCTAAATAAGAGACATTCATGTGGAAATTCATGTGGAAATCAAAGACAGCAAAAGGAAGAATTTCCTGGCAGTACAACACATATCCTAGAAAGAGTTTGCATCACTCCATCTGTCCACGTCACACAGGGATGAAATGTGCAAAGGGGTCGTCTTTTGTACATCTTCAGACATTTCTGTCACACAAACAAACAGGAAGGTTCAAAGATGTAGCAGACAGAAGACAGCATAGACAAAAAGAGCAAATAAAAGCATGAATGGCAAATGAGTTACTGATGAAAGGCCAAGCTCAAATCAGAAGCTTCTCCTCCACTGATGCACGCTTTCTAGATTATACTCCCTGAGAGGCAGACGTGTTCATGTGCGTGCGTGCGTGTGTGTGCGTGTGGATAAAAACACAAAACATGGGAAGATGCATTATGAGTGTGAATGGATGAGCATCACTTCAACATATAACATTATTTTCCAAAAATATTAAACAGAAACCCTTCGTAATCCATTCACAACAACTATTCAAGTTCACTTTTGACCTATTACATAAAGAAAAAAAAAAAGAATTAAGGCTCTATAACAGAGTGCCTAAGGGAGATCCTGGCATTTTGTACTCACTCTTTCTCTTTTTTCTGCTCCTTTTCTAATTCGCTCTCTTTTCAAAAGGTCAGAAATCTCAGCCTGTCCATAACGATTGCACATGAAACAACAGGTCAGCCCAAAGTCACAAGGATCATTTTAAGGTCAAATGTTATCTTGGCTGCCAACAACATGTCTACAGGTCTGCAGGCAAGTAAACCAGCAACACAAAGCAAAATCTGACTAACCCTCTCAGATCCATCTACATTATTTCCAGAGCTGGAACTGACTGTGTGTGACATTGAATCTACCAAAGGCAAAATTAAGAACGGTTTCTCTATCATCACAATAGCCGCTTTTTTCACTGTCGGGCTAGGGTGGGCAAGGGCTAACAACGTGCCCAGAGGGCCTGAGTCAGACCTCAAGCACTGAGGCCAAAATGAAGTTGTGTTTCCACTGTCGGGCCAGTAACCCTGCAGCACTACCCAAAAAAAACACGGCCTTAAAGGGATACTCCACTTTTTTTTGGAAATAGGCTCATTTTACAACTCCCCCAGAGTTAAACAGTCGAGTTTTACTGTTTTCAAATCCATTCAGACGATTTTCTGATATTTAGAGGAATATCAGTATACAGACAGTTTCTGGTCTCAATGACTTCCATAGTAGGAAAAAAATATATACTATGGAGGTCAATGAGACCAGAAACTGTCTGGTTACTGGTATTCTTCTAAACATCTGAAAATCGGCTGGATGGATTCGAAAACGGTAAAACCCAACTGTTTAACTCTGAGGGAGTTGTAAAAAGAGCCTATTTCCAAAAAAAAAAAGTGGAGTATCCCTTTAACAAGCCTCCGTAATGATGTCACACAGCCTCACCATCATCCAATCTTTAATTGCTGACCTGAGCGGTGGTATTATTCTTGTAAATAAAGTGACCCAGAACTGAGGTCTGATGTATAAAACCTTGGTGGTCAAAACACACAGCAAAGTGAAGTATCCCAAAGTGACACAAAAGGTCATTGTACACAAAGAAGAGATTCACTTCCCTGGCTGTTGTACTATCTACAAACAAGCAGCAAAACTCAAAAACCACATTCTTGCATTAAAAATTGCAAGTGCCCTCCAAAAAACTATAATAATTGTCAAATCTAAATAAAAGAAAATAATTCTAATAATGTTAACAATTTTCATATTGCCATTAACTTAAATTGGGGAAAAAAATGACTTATCTTCAGGCATAGCTCTTACCCTGAGCTAAAGGTTATTACTTGCATTAGGATTCTCACCTCATTAAAACACAAACACAACTGAACTACAACATACAGTATACCAAGCGTTCCAACTGTTTTTAATCACACTAAATCTTAAAACATGATTCATACTTGAGTGAATTAGTTCCGAGATGTGCATCATTAACCTCAGATCATCAACCCATAGAGCACAAAATTAGCCTGCCATTATAACACCATCACTTCAGCAGCCTCAGCGATCACAGGTCAGTCAATGTCTTCCATCTTAATGCTCCTGAACTCCATCTGAACTGATCCAGGCCTCATTAACTCAACAAAGACAGCATTACTGCTCTAAGATCAGCTGCATAATTACCTGATCGTTTGATTGGTAAATCTTTATAGATATGCAGCTGCCCGAGTGCTGTGGCTAAATTAAGATCTTTTCCACTATTGATAAATAAGCACGGTCAACAACTCCTAGGAGTGGATTTTATTTTTTTTTAATTTTTTTTTATACCTTTTATGACAAAAAGAACAACTACAAAAGGAGTCTCTTGTCTCAGAGATGGATAAGAGAATAAAGAAAGAAGCTAATTATGGATTACTTAAATATCTTTCAAAGTTAGTAACTGCCTCAGGCTGTAAATCAGATATTTCCTGGTTCACTGCAATTAATGAAAAAGATACTCTGATTTGATTCAGCATACTGATACATCAGCAACACACACAAAGAGAACAAGGAAAGGAGGTCAGATTTCTCTCAGGGATTTCTCTCCCAATATCGTCAAATACGAATGACAATAAGCATACAGTTTGGATTGGTGGCATGGTTCTGTTCTGGGCAAGAACTCCCTGCACCCAGAATGAACTTTACTGACAGAGACAATGCAAAATTTGCATCATGTTTATTTTTCTTTACTTGACAAAAAGCAGAACACTTTGCTTTTATTGTGAGTATCCACAAAAATAGACACTTAACAAGATCTAATGATGTACAACACTTAAACGTAAGATCAAAATCAACAGAGTAATTTGAATCTCTTTTGCACTGATAAGGAAAAAAGAGAGCTTGTCGCGCCGACACGATAGCCGACCCCAGAGGGTTATGGGCTTAGTCAACAAATATTTTTCATAATATTTATGAAATAATATTTTTCAGCCTTTCCAAAGCCAAAAAGAGCACACTGCATGTTTCGAGCTCCCTCCTTCACAGTCAGGTGCAAAAACTCATCTGTCATGACCGACAGTCAAATTGCTTGATCCTATTCATGCAGTGCGACAAGAAACAGCTAGAGATTTTTGAGAGCTCTTAAGCAAACAAACATGAAAACGTACACAAGCACGTCGAATACTGCAGCAGATTACATATTATATTACCACTCAAGACGGCTCTGCTGCCAAGCTGAACACTTCTGTTCTGAAGAGATGACAATCATCCGCAACAGTCCATTTCTTTCCAAGATCAGAAGTTAACCACATATTCTGGTTCATGGCTGAATCAAGTTGATTTCTGAACCCTTTGTCTGTGACAGATCAGAGCATGATACCGCACCAACTTTATAATCAATTCACTTGTTTGCCAGCTCATTTACTCATAAACATTTCATAAGAATTGTTTCTCCAGTCAGATGAGTTTAAGAGGGTGTAGGAGTCAGAGGCAGAGAAAACGATGGTGTGCTGCTGTTCACACTTGAACGGTTCTGAACTTTATAATTGACTTCATTAATTTACTCTAACCTGAGCCAAACAGTTTCACAGCAATTTCTGCATGACTGCATGGTAGGTGCCATTTCTGAAATCTAAATTCTCAGTGCAGACCCACCCTATAATTATTGTTCTTTTATTATTGTATGTTTATTTATTGATTATTTATATTATACAGTATATTATTGATTATTTTCTCTTTTCACTGGGTTATATCTCTGACTGCTGTTATTGTGAATAAAAGAAAGTGTCATCATTAAACAAATTCACCCTCGTGTTCTTTGAAACCCATATGAAAAAAGGAATTATTTAAGGCAAAATATAGTTATCAAAAACAATGATATATGAATAATGAATTTCATGATGTGCTTACATATCAAATGGATTCTAAAGACGCATATGTGCATTTGTCAAACTAAGATGCTTTTATGATGCTTCTTGTATAGTTTGACAGACCTCGTTTTATTATATGGAATAGAACAGCTCAGACATTCTTCAAAACTTCATGTGTTCAACATACGAAAAAAGAAGGTAAGCAAATAATGACAAATTGCATTTTTTGGGTGAATTCTGCCCCATACAATGAAAAATATGTATGAAATACACTACCATTCAAAAGTTTAGGGTCAGTAAGTTTTATTCAGCAAGGATGCATTAAATTGACCAAACGTGACAGTAAATATATTTATAATGTTACAAAAGATTACTATTTGAAATAAATACTATTATCTTGCATTTATTCCTGCAAATAATCCTGAAAAGAAAAAAGGAAAAATGACAGTTTCTACAAAAAAAAAAAATATAGGAGAATTATTTTAAACATGGCTAATAATGTTACTTGCGCGTCAGAATGATTTCTAGAGAATCATGTGACACTGGACTCCAGTCACTAGAGTAATGGCTGCTGAAAATTCAGCTTTGTAAATCAAAATTTTATTAAAATAGAAATATTTTATTTAAAAATGTAATAATATTTCACAATATTACTGAAAAAGGTTATTGTGCAACCATTGACAGTCACAAAGGTAATACTAAAAACGTCTAGACGAAGTGTCCTTTGCACTACTTGGAGATTAACAGAGAGAGACAACAGATGTGTTCACTGTCTCCACATGAGACACAGTGTAGTCCAACACATTAGTGCTGCAGCCAAGTAATTTAATGAGATAACAAGCCATACATACACAAATAAATCACACCTCTTTGAATATAACGATAGATAATGAGCTGCATGCGATTGTGTTATTATGTTTTTACAAATATCTATCAGTGACGTGCAATGATTTTAGCCTCCTCGGACACGACGCCCAGGTTTTATTAGCAGAAATGATTCCTTGGAAATTATGTGTTTGAGCCCAGTCTGCCACGGTCACATCTGATACCCCCAGAAAGGAGATTTCTTCAAAAGCACACAGCTGAATTTCCATCACAGCTGTTCACTATTCTTAACTCTAGCCGATTTATGCCGACACATTAGCATATCAACCTGCTGGGATCAATAGTTTTCCAGCACAACAGATGTACTTACTGTGATTGAGCTTTTAAAAGAGGATCTAGAGATCTAGTAGTCATTCAGACAGGTCTGAATCATTAAGAGGGCGAGAATGAGCCACTGAAGTCTTTGAGATTTGACTGGTGTCTCTGTTTTGCAGGCTGCTGATGTCTCACTGTTGGACAGTTTAGACAGCTAATCATCTGTACTGGGAATAAGAGAGAAGACTTCATGACCAACATTAAACACAAGCTCGTTATGCATGGCTAAGACGTGCACACAGTAATTGTGTGTTATACTCTGCATACACACAGCCTCTCTTATCACAGTTTGGCTTTCACATGTCGTACACACTCACTCACTGACACGGTCTTTTCTCCCCAAAGCATCTGATCGGTGGGGTGAATCGGTTAATGTGATGGAGACACACGTGCTCAGTTTCCCTCAAACTCTCGAGTGTTGTAGGGTGAATCATTCGTGTTGGAAGTAAAGCAGAGCTGGAGATTTTCAGCAATTCATAATGTCTCTCAAAAGCTCTCATTTAATCAAACACCCCCAGGCCCCAGCCTGTGAAATAATCCCAATATGAACTCTTCATCACCCTTTACACACAATCACAAATCTGTCTAACCTACTTTACCATAAAGTGTCGACATTTTGCTGTTTTAAAGCTAAATGGGAACTTTGTACCACTATGAACACTAAATGCAAACATAAAATATCAAGTTTTAGTACAGTCTTTCACTTTCACATTTTCTTTCACTCACCTCCATTGCTATTCAACACAGAAGCCCACAAATCTGCATAACCAGTTCACAGAACACCTGATGGAACTCCCTAATCAACCATTTCAATTTCAGAAAATACAGAGAAAGAGAAAAAGACAGACAGGCAGACAGCAAACACTGACAAAACAGGAAATTTTTAATAAACCAGCTCCTCTGTCTGTTGGACGCCTCAAAACACTGATTGTGAACTGCATAACAATGATCCATAAACCTGACAATTAAATACACCTCAAGCCAGGGAATCATTAGCCCACACTAGGTGATTGACAAATGAAAGGGATACGAAAAAATGAATATTTCAGAATTTCATTAATATAATACATTTTTGAAAATATGATTGATTGTTTGCATATCTAGAGGCACTGACATTGGTTGCTTTAACATCTGGGGGCATGATTTGACTCTCTTTATATGGTCAGACTGAGCTCATAGCTTAAATGAACTCGGAAGGTTGTGAACTTTACATAATATATTTATATTTAGTTTACTTATAATAATTGTGTTTTTTGACTTGAAATGTTTTTTTTTCTATTAAGGTCTAAGTAATTATGTCTCAACTTAACAGTACAAAATCCTAACGCATTGTCTAAACACAAACCATTTATGTTAAGTAAAAAAAATTCTTGAATTATTAAACTGTTTAAAGTATAGTGGGTTACCTTTGTGGAGAAGAGTGGATCTTTTTGTTTGGCTGTCAACTGATTTAATTATTTTCTATTGCATTGATTGAAGGAGCATGTAAATTTTAGCATTTAAGATGCTAATATGTGCTACAGCTAGCAAATAGTTAGCTATAGTCTATAAATGTAATTAAGTGTCACTGAAATAAATGAAATATAAATGGATGAATGGATATAAAAAAAATACCCAAATCATGTCAGGAAACCTTTAAAAATTTACGTTGAGACTACTTAACTTAATTAATTACTTAATCCATGATGTTAAGTTACATGAACAAATTATGTTTGTTTAACGTAATCCAGTTATGTAGAACCTGTTGACGAAAAAACAAATAAATAAAGCCAACATATCATTGTTTTTGAGTGTATATAAATACCCTAAAGGAGTGGTTCTCAACCAGGGGACCAATTTCCAAGATGGCGAAAGGATGACTTAAAGGTATTTCAATTAAAAATAATAATATATTAATATACAAATCTAAATGCTAACAAACACAAGTTATTAAAAACCAACCAAAAATCAAGCTCAAGTTAGAAAGGCTGAGAATCACTGCCCTAAATTACATCCAGAGAAACGTAATCTGACATACAGTATGAAGAGACAGCATAACAAAGGAGCACCTCATGCTTCTTATGTCTTATCCTGACACTCTTGGAAGTTCTCCCAGAGGGAGATGGCAATCTTCCTGTTTGTGATACCTGGAGTAAACAAACCTACTGTAGCAGCACATCATGCTCTGACAGAGCACACACACACACACACACACACACACACACACACACACACACACACACACATAAACTAAACATCCAAAGAACTGAAGCTTTTGAACATGAAATCACTTTCATCTTATAGTGCAACCTCAACCTTTTTGCTTTGAACACAATATTCCATACCCGATTATAGGGTATTATTATGTATATATTTATACATTCTATTTTCCATATCACTATTCCACGAAGCTGCTGGTTTCCAACATTTTTATTCACCAAAACTAGGAGTACTTATATATGATACTTTTTTTCAGAAGTTTCAATAACTGTAGACTATATTCTTCAATTACAAACAACAGTTATTGAGCAACTATATTTTTTATTCACTTTTTAAAATATTTTACAATATTATATAAAAAAATTAATTTCAGTTTTCTTGATATATAATTTAATATTTTTTAATATTGTTTGTCATCTTGTGGCAGTGGCACCCTATTTTTGTCATTTTTTGGCACCCTAGTAGGCCCCAGGCTCGTGGTTGAGAATCACTGTTACAGAGTAAGGCTCAGTATAAATATAAAGCTTCTTTAGGCTTACGCAAATGTGGTCAGTTTGATGCATTGATGGCATACTCATGTGTTTATGTTGTAGTTGCCCTGTTATTACTCAGCAAGACTGAGAAAAGACAGCAGGGCCTTGCTCATCATACACATAATTGAATACTGATCGCAATTAATCACTTCCAGGACAGAGACAACTTTAAACATGAGTGGTTGCAAAGGCTGTGTGTGTTTGGAAGGGCTGTAAAGCTAATTTAATGCAAGGCTGAGCCGAGTTATCGAAGTATATGCTAAAGTATTATAACAGCTGCTGTCCCAATGATAGATAGCTTTAAAAGTGAGGCCCTTGCTTACAGCACTCAGGGTTGTTGATCGGGTAAGGGCCAATGTGATTTACACACTGCTGTGAGAAATACGAGGCTGGGACTAATCGCACCAATGTACCTGTAGAGCAAAAAGATAACTAATCAAATGGAAGAGGGACAAACTGACTGGGTGGGGGGTAAAAAGAATGAATTAGCCTTTTCTTCTGCAATCTACTTCTGTATTAACATGGACATTAACACTGGCTGCCTGAGATTTGCCTGTCTGAAATGTACTCCATTTATTCCTTTTGGGACAGGCCCTACTCCTGCTGCTGCCTTACCTAGTCATGCTTCACAACAAATCGAGCCTTAATAACAAAGGGCTATTGTATTGTGATGAGACAACAGCACTCTCTGCAGACTTTAAATAATAGGAAAGGACAAGAAAGACAGATAGAAATGTACTGAGGGGAAAAAAAAGAAACTGAAGAAAAAAGGAGGGCTGGCGTTTGCTGTTTCCATCCAGCTGTGGTTGTGTATTTTTGCTTGCCTGCACACATTCCTGATTTACCAACATGCAATTATTTAAACCTAACTTGGTAAATAAAGCATGTATAACATCTGAAGTTATGAACCTAGCCATAATTATCAGCTAATAGAAACCGCTTCATCCAAACGGCTTCATTCTTGGAAGAGCAGTAATGCGTATGTGAATGGTTTTCTGGCCTTATACACTTTTAAATGATTATATAATTACAGTGAAATGCACCATTTCATCTCTCTGCTCTCTGCTTGACTTACAAGAGTGGTCACCGCCGGTGTTATAAATGGTGGTATAAAATGTACATTACACCAAAACTATTCAAAATGTGATATATCAGTAAA
The DNA here is from genome assembly GCA_038021265.1 of Cyprinella venusta. NCBI lineage: Eukaryota > Metazoa > Chordata > Actinopteri > Cypriniformes > Leuciscidae > Cyprinella > Cyprinella venusta. The sequence goes on from CM075876.1 coordinate 23,179,532, forward strand.
GAAAACTCGTAAGGTGAAGTGTATCATTTTTGTACCACTCGGAGACATGTTGGAAATGCAAAAATATGAACAAAACAAGTTATTATTTTTGAAACATTGGAAAATTTCTTCAAACAGGTATATAGTTACAAACAGGTTCTCACATGTGTGGTTTGTTAAAGATATATCTGGGTTCTAGAATATAAATCTCTCTCAGAAAAATGTTGAAAAGCTGTTTATACAACAACCATTTTAAGCCAAAGAAAACACATTTCAGAACCTTCTAAGAAAGCTAAATGAGGTCATCTGTTTTTCTCTACCTGCAACGTAAATAATTTCATCGTCTGAATTGAAGAACATTTTCTCACTGTAGATTTGGAAAGTCACATTGGACATCAGTGAAACCAAACTCAAGGATGATTGGGAAAAAAGGAACAGTTACTATTTATTTCCACATAGACTACACTAAAAATAAAGCATTGTTTCCAGTTCCCAGACCCATAGGAGAGCTATACTTCAGTCTCTAAAATTCCCACAATCATCACTCTAGAGGTATCACGAATAGTTTCCACACAAATTAGTCATCTAATCTGAAAGATATTTCATTCCTACAAAGTCTGTGCTATTCTTCGTCACTGTAGCAAGGAGGAACAAACCTTGTGTTCCCAGAACTACCAGTAACACACTTATTAGCTCAAATTGTAACAGTGCAACACAGCTTGTTTAAAGTCTCCAGCTGAGTTTCTGGTTGTAGGGATCAAGATAGACTCTCAGCAGTCTTAGCTGGCAGAGCTTTTATTTACAGAGCAGAGACTAATGGCCACAGCACAGCCTATCATTTTATTAGCACAAAGAGGTCTGTCAGAAACATATTACTCACTACAGGGCTCACTCACAAAGACAGAGAGAGAAAGAGAGAAAGAGAGAAAGAGAGAAAGAAAGAAAGAAAGAAAGAAAGAAAGAAAGAAAGAAAGAAAGAAAGAAAGAAAGAAAGAAAGAAAGAAAGAAAGAAAGAAAGATCATCACAAAGTCCCACATATTATAAATAAGTCGACCCTTATGTATTTTTTTCAAATACTAATACAGGGTTTTTCCTGGATCAAAAATGGTCTTCAGTGGTGGTGGACGAACACAGTTCTCAACAAAGTACCCTATCCATGTGAACGGCGAGCAGTACTGACAATAAATCCCCCCAAAATGCAAAGAAATGGTCTGTAAAATGAACGAATCTTTTCCTATTTATTCATGAAATATAAAATAATTGAGAACAGATCATAAAAAACAAAGTGCTTATTTTAGCCCATACAATCTGTAAATTTAAATGTTATACATTTGGTGAGTAATTTTGAAAAATGAACAACAAATTAAACACATTACATATAAGGCCTACATAGAAAAAGTGATTTGCATTTACACTTTGTTTTGTTCCGTTCATTGCGATGGTTATCGATGTAAATTGGATTCAATCACGCATTTAAATGTGGTTGTCACACCAGAAATTTTGCATTAAGTGGTTAGTTAGCAGCATGAAAAAATGATATACAGAAAGTGAGCAAAGATCACTGCCATCATAGTCTGAAACTGTAAATTACAATGTGAGGTACACAAAGCTGCACTCTTGAGCAACAACTCACACGGAATAAAAATGACCGTTTTGAGTGGTGTTGAGCGGGTTCCGACTAACTTAAACACATCTGTTTGGCCATTGCATTCACACACTCAACAGATATGTTCGTGATTGGCTACATTTCTCAATGCTGACAAAAAAGCTGTAAATAGAACCCTTTGATGCTCTATACAGATCACCTACACAAACACTCACAGAAGCATTTTAAAACAATAGGCTATCAGCGGGTACTTGTACTGAAGAACGGCAGATATCGTCACATTAAATTATCAAATACATTTTGGCAGGACAATGATTAATTCTGGTGGCCGCTAAAATATTTTCAATGCAGGAAAACCCCAGTAATAAGAGTAATTAAATTCTATTTATTAGTAGTAGTATCTGTGTAATAAATATGAATAAATAATAATTCATATTATTCAAGTAAATAAATAGTTAAATGTTATAGCCCAAATTCTTGCTTTGAATATTAAATTGATTCAAAACAGACAGCAGTGGTGTCAGTAAGCAGTGACTATGTTGTGTGACTTTGGTATGTTGGGATATTTAAATTGTGTATAGAATATTAATTGTTACTATCATACATTTTAGAGTGTGAGCTGCTGTTATATGTACGTAGCTCTGTAGAATGTGATGTAAGGACACAAAGCTTGTCGCCTTTGGAGTTTTTCCTAATTCATTATGACAGTATTAAACAGTTCGGCGGCACACTGCTAAATACCTCCTAGCGCCTGCTGGAGCTCAGGGGATACACATATATGTACGCTCACACTGAAGTCTGCAGGCAAGTAATGTTAGCTGAACGTCTAATTCGTATTGAGTGGTGGAACTGTTAATTTCCACGGACTGGTGTATGTGTGTTGGATCATCACAGAGGGAGGCAGAGTTGTCTGAAGCAGAAACGGTTAGGGAGGATCAACTAACCAGCCAGCCATTATTTTACAATCAATAGTGAAAAGGAACAAAAGAACAGCATGCTGAAATCCCAACATGTACGATGAGTCAATCTTATTTGTTTGTCAAGAATTCTCTGAACAGTGTGCACACACTCTCTCTCTCTCTCTCTCTCTCTCTCTCTCTCTCTCTCTCTCTCTCTCTCTCTCTCTCTAGTATGATTGATTACATGGATATTCCTTGGGCACAAGGCTGATGGAGATGCTGGAGAGGAAACGGGTATTGATCAGACATCTTAATGTGTGCACGATCACTGTAAAGCCCACTTTTAATACACATGACTTAGTTTCATTACTCAAGACGGAGACTACTATGTGAATTTTTAATCGGTATTATCTCAAAGTTAGAGTTCAAACACTACTGTTGAAAAGTTTGGAATTACTATAGACATAAGCAAAATATACTTTTAATCACCAAGGTTGGGTTAAAAACTGATCAAAAGTTTTTTACACATATTAATCATTACTTGTGTTGTTGGCAGTATTAACTTACTGAATACTAACTTGGTAAAAAGTAGTATAATTTTTTTTTCATAAGCTTAAAAGATTGCATAGTGTTAATATCTGCTATGTTATCCACCTGTTTCCAGGGGGCGCTACTGTAAAAAATAAAGTGGGTGCAACTTCCGGTCAGGCAGTGGAAGTAGTATACCAATGGTTTTTTGTGTGATTTAGCGAAGAGGCTAGGTGTTTTTCGGATAATGTTTTACTATTTAAACTGAGTCGCAAACCTTTCTGAGAGATGTCGTTACGGAGCTCAGGGACAACATGTGCTGTTTGTGGTTGTACATAGGTGCAAGGCTGTCAGGGTCCATACAGTCTTAAGTAAATTAGGCCAGATGGATAGTTTCCAGTGAGATCATTTAATCAGGTCTGGCTCTACAAATCTTTTAAAGCTCCACAGGCCAATCTGAGCTCCTAAGCTCTGTGATTAGGTCTGGTGTGATAACAGCAGACAGAAAGTTTAATCAGCTCTGTCGCTGAGGCTTGTGGGATGGGAAGAAGCCATAGTCTGATAGACGAGAATACATCTTCCCATTAGCCATTTAGCTATGTGCTTGTTTTATTGACCAGATGCTAACATAAGGTCAATTTGCTATTCAAAGATTTGCCAGACAAACACTCATTATTGAAGCACAATTTCTCTGAGTGTGCTCAAGAGGACCTTAAAGCTACAATAGGGTGTTATAGCTTTTAATTAGAAAAAAACAGCATTATATACATATTGAATAATCAAAACCAGTAACATAAGCTTATTTTTTTAGAAACAGCATCAAAGCTGATTAAAAATCGTTTGCATCTGTTTGATACAGTCTACTTAGCCATCTGACCTTAGCTAACAAGATTACACACAAACACACACACAGAAAATACTGACAATTACTATAATACTATAACATTTAGGCTAGTTTAAACGATTTTTAGATAATAAAGTGTATATATTAGATATAAAAAAACGTATTCTATTTTAGATCGTGAAGGAAACATTTCAAATTTTCATTTAAGTTTAAAGCTGCAGTTCGTAACAAGCAAGTACAAACCAGCCAGTGTTCAAAACTATCTGATATCTCATTTTTATGTCATACTTCCAAAAAGAATAATCTGTGATTCTGAATGCCAGTATCCACACCGGCGTGGTGACTGACAGCCTCACACTCTCCTCAAACATTGTTTATCCGCGCTGTTGTGTCGAGGGTGTTGAAGTAAAGTTGTTAATTCCGCAAATGACTGCAATTGCAGATTTTGACCAGAGATGGCGATAAAGAGGAAAAACGCCGGACTGCAGTTTTAACATTAACAATTTGAGAACAAAGTATATTGCACGGTTTGACGTGACATAAGCGATCGTTAGATTTAATCAGCGCAATTTACTGCAATGCTTTTACCCCATTAGTTGGATCTGTGAACTGAAATAAACAAAGTTAAATAAAAATATATTTTTTAAAAACTTTGAAATTTGAAATTGCTTTAAAGAGAAATTTGTCAATGGCATTACTTACAGTATGGCACCATAAATTCAGACCCGCGCAGCCAGATTAAAGGATTATCAATTACCCAAAAGAGGATGGTCAGAAGGTGGACTGTAATCCTAACCCGAGACTGTAAATTACACTCACATTATCCTCTACGGTCAGAGACCGGATGACTGCTGCTGAAACAAACCATCAAAGAGCATTCAATAACAATGCATTCTAGAATTAATATAAAAAAAAAATGTTATTTAAAAAATATTCTATTCGATGTCACCATTAAAGAAAATAACAATTGATTTTGCCATATTACACTCTACGGGATACTCAGCCACAACATTCTGTGGTTGAGTATTTACTGTATATTGCAAAACTCGCTTGCACTGTTTGAGTTTCACGTTTGCTTTTTGCTTTCGATGTTTATTTCATGCTAATGGGTCAAAGGTAATGCCTTACATTACAAAGTGAAAAGAGCATGCTTTTAACTACCTAATTCCCTAGTTTTACCCACAGATACAAATTTGAATCAAGCCAACATTCTCTGCTCTTCTTTTAACAAACTTTCATCCACAATAACACAGTTATTTTGTTTTGTTATTTTTCCCTGCAATATCTTTCCCCCTTCTATTTTAGTTCGCTCTCAGCAGGAGATGAGATTAATTAAACTTTACAACCAAGTCCATAACGAAATCAGCATTTTAGCAATGCCTCAGCTTCCCACTACAAGCGTCCATCTTCTATTGGAAGTCATTGCATATTCATGAAGTCAAGCACAAGTAACATCTGGCACAGTGAAGAACCTTCATAAAAAAATGGCATAAAACTTTATAGTTTTGACATTGTGGAGCCAATAGTAAATCAAGTGTGAACAATGTGAGATGATTTATAATAGAAACTCACTGTGAATGAAGAATGAAAGTGGAATACCCTACAACTATAATTATGTAGATCCTCAGAACTGGTAGAAAAAAAAGCTGTTTTTTTTGTTTTTGTTTTTTTTCAAATGCTCTTTCTAATTGGATTTTTTTGTTTCATTCAATATTTAAAAAAATAAATAAATAATATATTATATTCAGTACTTCATCATTTCATTATCCTGCTCTAAATATCATTGTCACTATGTATTGGCCATAGAAAAACTTGGGAAATATTGGTGGGCCACTGGTTTCTAAGATCAGATAAAGTATGCAAGGCCATAAATGATCCATTTTGGTTTGATCAAATAAAACAACACCCTGACTTCTTGTAATTTTGCTGAACGACATGATCAAAAGAGGAAGCCTTTTAAAACAAATGCCATAATCTTCTAGTAAGACTACACAATGGCAGATAATTACAAATGTTAGTTTTTGTCTTTCAACAGAATGATTCCACTGCTGGGAAAAAGTAGTGATGACACCACAGTTTCCTGTCATTGGATTGAAGAGATGCACAGAGATTGCTGAAGTGAGACCTACAGCGGTGGAGCCTTCTGTCAGATGAAAGGCTCATTTAATCCCAGCAGGTCTGCTAACTTCCTCCTTGATTAAAAGCTACATCCGCCTGCTTAACAAGCCTGCACTGCACCCTTATTTTCCATCCCTCTGATAAATGTATTGAACCGGGTACAGTAAAGGTGTTGCGTTACAATAACTCTCATGTCCTTTAGCATTTTAAAACTGGACTATTGCAGAAGATCACTAAGGAAAGGGATAATATACTTGAGCATGTTGTGTCTATATGATAATTGTGCCTCAAATAAATACCTCAACAGAAAATAGCAGTGCAAGATGCAACAAACTCTACCTCTGGACCAACAAGATCTTCAGTGTGTTTATGCTTAGTAATAAAAAAATCTCCTCCCATCTTAATGAAGATGAATACTGGAGGCTTTGTCTTTAAATCGCACACATAAATCAGTGGAACACACCATTCATCTAGCATTAAATGTGTGTGTTGCACTTTCATCTGCGCAATTAACTTTAAAAATGACAGTAAGGCTAAAATCGTGGGCCTTGTTTAACCATGACTTGTTCACTCGTCCCATGACATTAATAATTAGCATCTATTGCTCTAATTTACTCATCTTGATTGATTTAAATCTGAGATAAGATACACAAAATATGCACATACACCAAATGATTCATGACATGATCAGAGTAAATGGGTTTGGCATTTGCCTCCAGATCTGTAAATGAGGCTGGTATTTAGCTACAGATGTGCTCTCGCTATCCAATGAACAAACGAATATTAAGCAGGGGCTAGAAACTATAAATGTTCTGTGTGTTTGTGTGGGAGAGATAACCTCTTCAAAATAAGCTTGGTTCACAAGAGGGCAAATGAAAGATGGAGAATATTACATAAGGCTAAACAATTGTCTTATTGCCATCCCACGGTGTGTGTTTACCATTTTATCTGTCTGATTGAAGCATGTAAATGAGGCATGTGAGTTGACTCAGGAAGCCAAGCAGACAAAGTCAACATTTGGCACACACTTGCATTGCTGTGCACCAAAGAAACAAACATAAGAAACTCTAAAAGCACATGCTGGATGCTCCTACATGAAAAACATTATTTGGGACAACAGATTATGGTTATGTACGTAACATAACTCTAACATAACTATATAAAAATCAACAGTCATAGGATATTTAACGCCAAAATCAATCTACATACACTATTCGTTCAGAAAGTCATCTCCTATGTTCACCCTGCATGTTCTTGATCAAAAAATACAGTAAAAACAGTAATATTATTTGAACAATTATTACAATTAAGTTAACCGTTTTCTATTTTAATACATATATTATTCATGTATTATTATATATTCAATTTATTCCTGTGACAGCAAAGCTGAATTTTCAGCATAAATACTAAATAAAATAAATTAAATATGTCACATGATCCTTCCGAAATCATTATAACATGCTAATTTGGTGCTCAAGAAACATTTCTTGTTATCAATCGAAAAAGTTGACTAATAATTTGTGTAAACTGTGACACATTTTTAAGATTCTTTGATGAATAAAAAAATTCAAAAGCATTTATTTGAAATAGAAATCTTTTGTCAAATTATAAATGTCTCTACTGTGGCTTTTGATCAATTTAATGTATTAATTTAATGTAATAAAGAATATTTTTTAATCGTACTAACCCGAAACTTGTGAATGGCTGTGTACTTGTCAGATCAACAAGGACAAATACAACATGCTGCATCAGGCCTTGTTAAGATGGTAAAAGACACATCATATCAAAAGGGACAAAAAGCTGAAAATAAACATAAAAAAACACAGACACTTGATACAGTATGCGTGTGAGAAGCTGGCAACTAGGTGCTCAAAGCTCCACCATGACAAGAACACTACACTAAATGATGACCCCCAACTCTCTGTCATAACATATTAGACTACACTTCTTAAGACCTGCTGTGTGTGTGTGTGTGTGTGTGTGTGTGTGCAGAGTGAAAAAAAAGAAAGATAGAGGGGGAGAGAGAAAGTAAAGAAGAAAGGCTGTGCCTACATTAATTAGGAAGCCCAGGGCTGGTCTCTCACTACAGTTCCACACTCTTGATGTCTCCATCATACACAAACAAAATTGCTTTGATTTCCCAGTTCATTTGCATAATGGACCCGGCTCTCCCTGAATGCACAGCCCAAACAAGCAGCGAAAAAACAAACAACAAAAAGAGAAAATTAAGCAAAGAACAAAGCTTCTGCGTGTGAAAGAGAGAAAGAGACAAAAAAGGGAAAGACAAAGACGAAAAGATGAATTTACTGAACAGTTGTGCCACTTTTGCGCAGTATTTTCAGCACAAAACACAGTGTTTTTCCACTAACCACCCACAATCACGCAATAGAAAGGAGCGTTATAACTGCACATATCAGATAAGCATACTTTAGCATACACAAGAGACCAGTTCAGGTGCAAATTATGTTCAGCAAGAATTCTGCAAGGTAACAGCTAAAACATTACTTCCATGCATGATTGTTTTGGCAACACAACAACAAAGCCTGCACATGCAAATAAGCAACACTATCAGTGCGTGCAATTAATTCTTAGTGAATTCTCCCAAGTGTGTTGTTGTTTTACTCATTAAAAAAGATATTCTAAAATAGAAGTCCCACAAGTCCCTTTCCTGAGGGCTGAAATGCAACAGAATGACATCAGTCAACTGTGATGTTACTGTGACCTGTACTATTGACATGACTCATGATTGACTGATGACTCATGGGAGGTGGAGTAAAAGGTCGAAAGTGTGTGACCTTTACAGACACCGTCTGACACATAACACGTTGATAATTGGTGCTAGCTATCATCATGGGGCATTTCATTTGAGTCAGAGACAAAGACAGAAGTCCGGATCAATCATATTCCAAAGGCCCACACACACTAGAGTCGAGGAAAAAAAAAAGAGAAGAAACAGAATGCAAGAGATAGAAAGACAGAGAGAGACAAACTGGCCTATATAAAGCAGTAGTTAGCTCCTGAGAACGAGTTAGCTGCTGATAATACTGAAGGAGCTTAAATATGTGTACAATGATAGGCGTCATATTCCTGTAGACGTGTTTTAGTTGAGAGTCAGCTTGACTAACGTGACCTGCCAGAACTGCTTTATCTCTGTTCTGAAAAAAATCCCAAATGTGACTCAGTATACAAACAAAACTATTATATTCTCTACACAGGGATGCATGACAGTCATTCTAAGCTATCAGAAGAGATTGCCTGTTCATACAAACTCATAAAACAGCAGGCAAGTCCTCTGTAATGATGAACTGCGCAAGGTTGTGCTCTTCTGGAAGGAAGTATTATGGGTTTAACCCCCGGACATTTGCTCATTTATATGTGTGATGTGTGCACACCGGTGCTCTCAAAGTGGTGAGAGACATCCAGAAGAGAGGCCTCTGGAATAATTTACACCTAGGAGACAGAGAGAGAACACCACAGAGAGGAACACCTGCCACACAAGAATTTGCCACCGTTTAGGAAAAAAGATACAATATTAAAGATGAACATGTCAAACATCTGATCACAAGACACAGTTACAAACACATGTACCCGAAACAGCTTTTTACAGTGGGAACTGCTTATAAATGCTGAAAATATGCATATTTGACATCACATAATGAACAGCAAAATCAAAGTATGGCTCTGTGTGAAACGTGTTTGTGTGTCTGTGTGTGTTTTTGGTGATATTAAAGAAAATGTGTGTAATACACATGAATATTTACAGTATATGCATATTCGTACACACACAAATACACACTCCCTGACTTAGAATTCAATTAAAGAAAAGAGAGCTAGCACACATAGAATATTAGTGACATGTGAGGGTGGCATTTATTTGCCATTTCAATCTTCATTTCTGAGAATAAGACAAACGTCCAGTATCCTGTGAGTCATAGGGCGAAGATATTAATGAGAGATGGAGTTGAAGTACTGCAGCCAATTTATGGTTTAGCTATAATACTTAACTAGAAGTCAATGTGAGAGTTTGAGAAATGTGTGGGTTTTCATTAGGATAAAATGATAAATGCAAGTATAACTTATTTTGCGTGAGTGTGTATGTGAGAATGAGAGGAAGATAACTGCTTGCAAACTGAATGGCCAAGGAGATTTCCAATTACACATGTGTGAGGGAATGTGTTGAAAAGCTACATACCCTTTAATAGAAACAGAAGGGGGGAGTTTTGGATGGGGTGGTACCTAATATTTGCACAAAACTGGTGTTCCACCCCCTGTGCAATGTGCATGTCACATGCACATACTCAATAGCCTTGCTTGGCATCAAATTGTGTCTTTAGTGTGATAAAGGGTAAACATTGTCAGTGTTAGAAGCTGATAATTCTCTGATGGCTTCACTTCCCCTGAGCTGATCTTATCTACTGAACTAACACACAAACACCCTTACCCATACAAACATTAGCACTGTATTGCAAGGAGAGAACCCTGCTAAACTGAAAGAGGGGGGGAAGAAGTTAAAGAAATCCCACAAAATGCACAATAAACCTTTAAATCCATCTGAACAATGAATAAAATGAACACAGATTTTTAAAAATGATACAATGAATACACTAAATGAGCAGTGCTTACACAGCATCTAATGTGTCAATAGCAACATATTATGGAGGTGTATATATTCAGAATTACAGCTAATGCCAAGAAAAAGAGAGATAACAGAATGACTTAAAATAAAAAATATATTTTATAAACACCGTGAGAAATCTGCCTACACACAAATACACACACCTTCTTCGCATTTATATATCTTCGCATTTAATAAAAAAAAAATGAAAAGTGGTATGCATGTAAATCCTAATATAAACAGGTACAGAGATGGAAACCAGCGAACGCATTTTTTGGATCGGTGCAGTATTCTAGTTTGGTGAAACAGTGGTTCTGAGTACTGCAATTCAGGAGCCAGTGGCTACAGAAAATCTCTCTCTAGAGGCAAACTTTGAAATTAAAACAAGATGTCTGAACAACTCTCAGCATGAAGAAGCACCTCTTTTCTGAGAAAGAGAAAAAGATTCCTAGTCATTTGCTGCTAGTACAAGCACACACACAAACCACAAAAACAAAGAGAAAGAGAGCAGAGACACCAAACACATAAAATCACCAAATATACCAGCCCAGAACCACAGGCAAAAAGCATCTCCCTCAAAAAGAAATCCCTTCAAAAATGATCTGCTTGTGCTTCTATAAAGATACAGTGCTCTCTCTGTATTCTCTAGAGTGCTCTCTGCAACATAGACCTTCCCCTCTGTGACCCCTTAAAGGGTTAGTTCACCAAAAATCAAAATTATGTCATTGATGACTCACCCTCATGTTGTTCCAAGCCCGTAAGACTTCTGTTCATCTTCCGGACACAGTTTAAGATGTTTTAGATTTAGACCGAGAGTTTTCTGTCGCTCCATTGACACGGTATGGTGAACGGTATGGTAAATGTACAGTACGGTATACTAGTGTCCTTGACTAGAAAGGAAACAAAGACATCATCAAAGAAGTCCATGTGACATCAGTGTGTTAGTTAGAATGCTTTGAAGCATCGAAAAATACATTTTGGTCTAAAAAAAAAAAAAAAAAACTACGACTTTAATTAGCATTGTATTCTCTTACCCACTAAATGTCACATGGACTACTTTGATGATGTCTTTATTTGCTTTCTGGACAAGGACAGTATCCCATAAATTTTCAATGGAGGGACAGAACACTCTCGGACTAAATCTAAAATATCTTAAACTGTGTTCCAAAGATGAACAGAGGTCTTACGGGCTTGGAGCAACATGAGGGTGAGTCATTAATGACATAATTTTCATTTTTGTGTCAACTAACCCTTTAAGAGCCCAGAGGAATGTTGTTCCAAACCAACCAGTGCAGGGGCTTTGTCATCCTCTGTCACTTTGCTCAGAAATGAAGGCCATTTTGCCCTCCAACATCAGTTCAACATTTATGTGTCATTAGAACATTTGTTTGTAGCTCACAGTGTACTACACATCTTGACTCTTATTTAAATTTAAAGCTAAGAGTCACCCAACTCAAAATTTCATTCTTAATATTTAAAAATATGAATATAGTTTTGATCCTAATAACTATTTAATAAAGCTGACAATGGTAAGTCATCTGCAGTTGATGGAGCTGAAAATACAAACAGGAGAGTCTGTGCCAGGGCTAACTACTACAGTTTTGACAGATATTCTCATGCTTCAAGGGTTCACTCAGAAAAAATCCATCAACACTGTGGATTCATCCAGAGAAATCCTTTTTCTACCGAAAAAGAGTTACTTTAGACATGTCACTGCATGCAGCCTTGTGAAAGCATAGCTGAAGACAAAACACGTTTATATATCACCTTCAATTCTAATTACCATATTGCATCCTGATGTTCTACTTTTACTGTTCATTTACCTGTATATTGATACTGATTCTCATTTCAATAATACAGTAATTTATTTGGGAGGTGTCTTGGGGCCTCACAAGACAATAATCAGCCCTTGATTCCTGCGGAAGTCTGGCAGACGACTATTTTAAACAAACTGGTAGTAGCATTTGTGCTGTATTAAAAAGCATCGTCCTGTCAAGTATGGATTGTTTCAAAGCAGCTTTACGGTTATAATAGAAAATACCATAACAGCCTTTACAACAGCATTAGGATAAAGTTATTGTCCAGCGAGTTATTAATTAATCTAGTTATTAATAAGCCAGCAAGTTATTAATTAATTATATAAATAATCCGTTGCGAAGATCATTAGTTATTAATGATAGGGGCCGCTAACTTGACACCGCTCTAACAGAAAAACTCGTAACGCACTCTGGCCGCCCATCCGCACAAAACAGTGCCTGGTGTCTCGAGAATGCACTCCAAGAAATAGGTTCGAAGGTGCAAACGATTAACCGTTATCTTTGCGCAAACCTCAAAAGCGTAAATCCGCGCAACGCAGACGCGTATCACGTGTTCAGTCCAGAGGTATGCACGTTTGAATATGTGCACAGGCAAGTCCTCAAATCAAACCTCCATAAACTACTTGTCTGGTCTTAAAAATTTATAATACAGAAATCTTTGTCGCGTCTGCATAGCCTTAATGTTAAAAAACACATTTTTTAAGATGAAAAAAAATTGTTTTTATAGATACTAGACACATGACTTTCAAAATGAAGATTGGTATCAAAGCTATATATTCAATGTAGGTGTATAGAGCTGCAGTAAGATGTAATTTATAGGTAAGGTATTACCTATAAATTACATCTTAGTAAGGTATTTATAAGGTAAAAATAATAAAAAAAGAACAAAATAAGCTCACATCAACATTTACCAATGTTCATCAGGAGAGGCCGCATGGTTATGTTTGAGCTTTTCCAGTTCAGTTCAACCACAAGACTGAGACAGAGCATTACAGAATCTCTAATTCAAAAACAGTGGGCCTGTTTGAATACTAATAATGGCAATACTGAGTAATTAGAGATGAGAGTACTTAATTAGCTGCTCCTTGAACTGGTAGTTAGAGCAAAGAATAATTTACTGGTATTAGTCCTTAGGCACCAATTTCATTAGTTACTTTGCAAAAGCAGCCATCTAGCAGAGCATTTCTTCACCAAAAACTAATATACTATTGCTATTTAAATAATTCAGATAAATATGAACACATTAAGTTAAAATAATAGCCCAGGGATAGGCACTATTGATCCTGGAGTGCCATTGTCCTGCAGAGTTTAGCTCCCAACCCTAATCAAACACACACAACTAATGACTTTGAACCGATTCACTTTAATGAACGGTTAAAACGACTGATCTGTCCAACACTGAACTCAAGAGACATGAATCGGAAACACTTTACAATAAGGTTAAAGTGTTAATATAACTTAATATTTGTTTCTATGCAGATTTACTCCATGACAAAACCAGTCATTCTAGAATGATTCATTCTTTCCAAATAGAGCTAATCAAGTCATCTGCTGAAATTCTTTTTTATATCGCAGAAAAACTAAATATCGCAATGTCATTTTAACCGATATCAGGCGGCCCTAATCCTCGCTTTGTGTTTTCTATGCAGAGATATCGACATTGGTAAATATCGGTATCAGCCATAACAGCAATATTAATATCAGTTATCGGTATTGACCACAAATTTTCACATCGGTGCATTACTATTTATAGTATAATTATTGCCAGTGACATATGAGACAGAAAGAAAAAATCATAATCAAGGTAACTTTCGATTAATCACGATTATGATTTTAGCCAAAATCGTCCAGCCCTACTACAAAGTATTACATTTAAAAAGATAAACCAATGGCTCAAGGCGAGATAGGGACAGACACTCAAATAAATGCACCAAGGCATGAGGATGAAGCAGTCAAAAGGTCTGGATTACTTCTTTACCCTGTCTGCTTTAAAGAAGACTAATGTCTCCTTTCTGCTGAGCTCTTCAAACCCTATCAGTCAAAGAGGAGAGACAAAGAGTGAAAGTACAATGACACACTCAGACAAATTATACGCTTACAAAAACACACATTCACAGCAGGGACCATCAACCAAAAATGCTTTTATTTTGCATTCTCTTCTAATCCAAATAAGAAAAAAAAAGTTTTGTAAATTTGAATTTTTTTTTAATTCAGTGTTATGTCAGACTACACATTCATTTGGATAGCTGCTTAGACAGGTAGTTTCTTCTCCACTTAGCTCTTATTAACAATCAGAATTGTGGGCTTAATTAGGTTAATTGCTCTGGGAATCTCAGTGCCCGTCTACAGGGCGCCACTTAGATTCAGACACCGAGTGGCGTCTTCATACAAATCCATTGTCTATGTTTATGCATTTGGGAACAACTGACCCATTTAAAATTATCTACATGACATTAACTGTGATCAGTGGCGTCTGTCACAAGCGTTTCCAAAAGACCTCCTAAAAGTAAGGTAAAATATTTCTTTTTTACACTGCCCAGAGACCCATTAACATTTCTCACAATCATGAAATATGAAGGTCAGGATAGCACTAAAAAAGAATGAGTACTTTTTTAGAGTACTACCATAGCTTATTTAATTTTTTGCGCAGCATTTGGTGTACATGTCAAACTAAAACGTTGGTGTTCAACTTTGCGCTTTAAAAATAAAACAACCGTTCATTTTTCGTTTTGCAATTACGGGTTAAATAAGGGAAAACAAATGCAACACTAAACTTTCCCTGCCATTAATGATTAGATAACACAACACATCTCCTTCCATTAATAATAACAATGTCTAATGTGGTGGCTGTGATATAGGCTATAAACCTACCAACGTCCGTTACCATGATTTTTGGAATTACTTATCGCGAGAGGAAAAAAAGATGTTTTAGTCGCATAACATCGGTAAATGGAATCGCCGTCATTTCGCAATAGTTTTTATCGACATCTAGAAAATATCGCAAAAGTTTTGCGCAAATCTGTAATGGAAATGCGCGGGATGTGTGGGGAATAATAATGCGTTGCAATTGACGACGGGCATTATATAAAGAAGGAAATGCCACAGAATAGAATCTTGCTTAAGGAAACTACATAGAGCTGCTTCTTTTATTTGTTGTTTGTTGATTTTAAAATATAAAACTTGTTGAAATGTTTTCAGTGTCAGCATCAGTTCTTTTTGAACACTTTCATCTCATTTTAACAAAATTGTGATAATATTGATAATCAAGATAATTTTGGACTATAATCGTGATATGAAATTTTCATACCGTCCCATTCCTAAGCATGCTGTATAGCTGGTAGTCAATATCAATGCACTCCTCTCCGTTTGACCGCCTCATGTTTGGTTTCTTTTTTTATGCCGCCTCAAGTTTGCATTGGCTCTCTCGCGTGAGAATCTCATGTCAAGTTCGCAATGTTGAATTAGCCGACAATTAATTTGAGTAAATTCTTATCGACAATTAATCAATTAACTGTTTGTATCCCTAATATATATATATATATATATATATATACACTGAATATGATACTCAAAAAGAAGGGGAACATATACTGTATAGAGAAACTGATTAGAGTCAGAAAGATGTGAAGATGTAAAATCACTCCCTCAGCCGTTGTATTAAACACTCACACAGCAGTGCTCATTTGTTTTTTGTAATTTACTGCCAAGGTGATATAACACTATTTATAATAGCACTACAAATATCTATTAATTTTTTTTAATGTAAATACGAAACACTTTACTAGATTTCTGATGTTGATTACTGTGGAAATCCTCACAGTCCGTGAAATATCCAAAGCCTATAGCTAGAAAAAGCTGCCCAGAGCCGTAACCATAAACAAACAAGTACTAAACTAAGTAAATAAAAGGGTGCTGATAAAGGGGTGGTGACTATGAGGTTGCCATACTGTTAGGAAGAAAGCCTCTTTTGTTTGAAGAAGATGATCATATCACACACACACACACACAACCATCTACAACAACCATCTATTGAGGCGTAAGATTTGGAGGCATATTGCCCTGTCTGCTGGATGAGTGTGAGAGACAGATCAGGGGGTCAGGGGAGGTTATGTGATGGATCTTTCCGGAACGTGACAGTGAGAGAACATGTCTGATGAGAGGAGGAAAAGTGCTCTTCAAATGCCAACCTCCATCAGAGGGAGGTCACATCAGAACTTTGTGGGTAATGTGCCACACAGCAGGGAGGTCGTTGAGGTTTAAGCTTGATAATGAAAAACCAGAATTCAACCAGCACAACAGGACTGAACAAGATGTTCAGCACAACAGATTAATCTAGCAATGTCAAGGAAGAATTCTCCCTTTTTGACATAATCTGCACAATTGACCAATGGGTGCTGTGAGCAGGGTACGAGAAAATTACATCTCCTGTCCTGCAACAGAGCAATAACCAGGTGTTCACACTAGCTGTGAGACCAATGGTCAAATAAACAGACAAGCATGATAGTATAGTGATACATGATAGTATATGATGGTATAGCGATAGCATAGGGATATGAAATATGATAGTATTTTAGGAATTTGAACAACACGTTTCTAAAAAACGTGCGCAACAATGAACGTGCGTCAAAACATATGCCAGAGCTCAACATTAACGCTTGTCCGGGACACGTGTGTTTTTTTGTTTTTTTTGGGACATGTGTGTTTTTACTTGCCCGGGAGAATTTTACTTGCCCAACTGGACAAATTGCCTGATTAAAACATTAATATCAAAACAAATTAAAAAAAATAAATAACTAGGGAATCACAGAAAACGTGGGGATGATTTTATTTTATTTAAAATGTAAGTGGTGATTGATAGCTGGTTGATAATAATATAAAGTTATATGAACTAATTTAATTAGACACCATTTTTGATGATAAATTTGTATTAAATAATAAAAAATGTCACTTGTTCGGGTCCAAGTCAAGTCGCAAGTCATGTTTTTTGCAACTTGAGTGAAACTTGAATCCAAGTTGCATACTCAAGTATCCATCTCTGTTTTAAAGCATTGTAGAATTCTCAAATATCACATGTTTAATCTGAAATCTGGAGCTTTTATCTAACCCAGACTTAGAAACCCAAATAACCAAAAAGACAAGCTCTGTTTCTGCCTTCCATGAACTATGAGCCACCAGGGAGAGTGTTTACAATATCAGCACAGAGTCACTATCAGTATCCCTGTCTGTGAATCACTTAACCTGGATGACCTTATAGAGCGTCGCTAAGACATCACTACCCATTTGGGAAAAGTCATACAGTCTTATCAGACACGCATCCCTATTCTCATGAGGTCATCCGTTATCTGTTCCAGGTCAACAGCCACAGAATGATGTGGTGATGATATTGCCCCTGAAAACCACTGGGGGAAATAAAACAGCATTGAATAAAAGGTTTTAATAAACATGGATCCCAGGTTCGGTTTTGTTGTGTAAACATCTGTCCTGTGTTTCAGAGTGTATAGTTAGCCTGTTTTGATTAAATACAGCTCAACCAAAAAAATATCCACAAACCCTGCAATTCAAACATGACAAGGTCAGAAACAGAGGAGAGAGGGTGATAAAGAACAAGAGACAGTGGGGGCTGGTAGCCACATTATGAATATTTTGACCCTTTTGTGTGTCTTGTTGTGTGGTCTCCGATTAATGGAGTAAAACGTGTCCTCTGCTTCCACAAGAGCTAAAAAATCATTCAATTGAGAGGGAAAAAGAGCACTTACGTGTGAGTATATGGTGTATATATTATATGTATACAATGCCAGTCTGGTCAGACAAAACAATACAGAAAACAATAATATAGGCTAATGGTTTAGACAGACTTGTATTATAATTTCATGAGGTAAATTTTACTGTGTCTAAGTTCTGATTAGTATGCTTTCAACTGTAAAGGGTGCCATCACAGCTGTTCAGCAGCTCAGGGTCATTAACCAGAGAGATTAATGGCTTTTTACTACTCAGAGTGCTGACCAGTGGAATCTGAATGCACACACACACACACACACACACACACACACACACACAATATCTAACAGATGAGCACAGCGACAGACAGGAAATACACACGCATCACTGAGCAACCAGCCGTGGTCCAATACCAGACACCTTTGACCACCGAGCTCAGTGCGCTTAGATATTGACCTTGGCACGCTGGGACTGGGTAACCTGAAATGCTAAGTCATCTCCATTAGTGGATTACAAAAAGATACAGACAACTCAAACAATTCAGATTGTTTAGAATATACTCAAAAAACTTGATTTTCAGTTTTAATCTCATCTATGAAGCATCTATAAAAAGCATCTATGAAGCTACCAACAAAACAAATCTGCAATTTCTACTATTTTAATTCTAAAATATTGTAATTAA
This sequence comes from Cyprinella venusta, assembly GCA_038021265.1. Classification (NCBI taxonomy): domain Eukaryota; kingdom Metazoa; phylum Chordata; class Actinopteri; order Cypriniformes; family Leuciscidae; genus Cyprinella; species Cyprinella venusta. Next base: position 23,198,339 of record CM075876.1, read on the forward strand.
AACAAACTGTTGAAAATGCACTGAAAATGCATAAGTATTCATGCAATTCAAACGAGCCATTTTGCAAGCAGGTTATTTACCTTAATCAAACATCGACATAGGCCTAAATATAAAGTTTGATATGTTTTAGTTTGACATCACTTTCCACATTATCGTCAACAAAATTATTCTGTCATCTACAATTACTATATTCCATTTCAGTCAGAGTAAAATGGTCAAATATTAATCAAAAAAGATATGCTGATCAGAAATACTAAACCAATGACAAAACCTGTAAAAAACCAACAATAAATTAAAAGAAAATATTAAATGTTCTGTTATATTTCTATGTATAATTCAAATACAACAAAAACATATTTACGCCATACTAAGCAATTCATTTTTACCCAATACAAATCTATAAACGTAAGTAACGCCACAGCGCTCTCAGACTAGACATATAGCAAATACAAACTGTAATCCTTAAATATAGATTACGGAATATAAAGCTGTCTGAAAAGGCAACCCAAGCCAGAAAGCCTTTAATTTTGTCTGGGTATTGGAAATTGTGGGTCAATGGGTCAAATATGCTTCATCATATAATGGGAAAAGTGATGAGGAAAGCATTGGAAAATGGATCAAATGTGTCTAAATCTGGACTTTCTGTTTCATGCCCCCTTGCCATTTTCTCCATTTATGCTTTCTACTGTAACTCTCTCAGAATTCTAGTCTTGCATCAAAGAGGCATTAGTTAAGCCCAAACAATGATCTGCTATAGATCCGGTCTGGTTGGAACAATTATTAAGATGTTAAACCATGGCATTCTTGACAGTATTTGTGTAATTATATTTCTGTAAATGCCAGAATACTTTTGAAGCAAACTTCATGTATTTGCTGCCGAATACAGAACATGTGCAACCCCAAAACAACCCAAAGGACCTTACATGCATCTATCCAGACAGAGAACAACCAGATATGATGCTTGTTTAGTGTAAAGCATTTTGCATTACGCCAAAGCCTTTGCCTTGCAGAGTGTTTACACAAGCCCAAAGCCTTTTTGAAGCCCAAAGTCGCCATCTTGGCAGAGCGTCACCGGGCATCACTCCCGGACAACCGGAAATGGACAAAGAGGCAGGACTAGCGGTCGTGATGTGACAGCTAACAGACAGAAGACAAACCATTAGTAGTGACACCAGCGGCAATCCACCTGTCACTCAAGTGGCTATGCCCTTAATTATCCAGAACTTCAAGACTTTTATATATTTTAAACAGACGAGTTATACAAAAATTCACCCCACAGTTATCATAGACCAAAACCACTTTTTGTACCAGGCTGTAAACATTTTTTCTGCTTTAAAGTTGGGGCATATTAACATGGGGGATATATGGGATTGACTCTTTTTTGGAGCCCGTCTCTAGTGGTCAGTCGATGAATTGCAGTTTGAGTCACTTGAGTTCAATGGTGCATCCATCAGATTATAAAAAAATTGATTTGAGGTTATTGGTGGAATCTTCATCAGATTATGGACAAATATTGTGCTAGTGTGTTTGTGTGTGTGTGTGTGTTTATGAGTGTGTGTGTGTATCAATGTACCCATAATAGCTCTGATCACATGGGCATTGCCATCCCAAACATTCTGCTATCTATACACCAGTACACTACTCCACATATACATGCAGAGATTTACAGTACGGTGTCAGTTTCACACAGCTGTATCATGTAATGGAAAAAGTGTCATAGGAAATAAGATGCCGGAAATATTTTGTGATTCAAAATATTCAAGAAAAACAGCATGTAATTGAAAATTAGCCCAATAACATTTTTCTTTGTCTCTAAAAATTTCATTTGCACTAATTTAATCAGATAGTTTGACAGTCCTAAATGACTGTCAGGACAGGTCTTACACAAGCAGTCCCCGACGTGTTTCTAGTTAATGGAGAGCCCCAGATATCAGTATTCTGTCCGTAGTCAATGGAGTTTTTGAAATCCAGCAGGCAGACAGTCATCAGACCATCAGGCACACAGCCTGAATCTCAACGGCCTGTACACATAAATGCACACTCACACAAATACACACCACACTGATTATTGGACAATTTTGAAAGGCCCTTTTTATTGTGTGTTTCTCCTCTCTTCCCCAATGGTACATAATGATCCCCATCACAATCTATTTTCCTTCAGACAAAAACACACAAAAAAAATCTCAAAAACCACAATGTACATGTTTAAATGCATGTTAGCAAGGACAACAAATCCAACAACCAAAATTGAGAGTAAATAAATAAACAAATATGCATTAGTAGAGATCCACTGACTGCAATTTAATTATTTGATTCCAAGAAAATGGATTTTTTTGCAACGTGACCTGCCGATTCTGATATTCTTTCTAAGAACTATAATTGACAGCATACACAAACAAAAATCTACTTTTAGATTTCACATTAAAATTTCACAATCACATTATGGTACTTGCGACTCACAAGCTGCTTGAGACTTTGAGGCAGCTGGTATGCTTCACTTATATCAGTAGTGCGCACACTTTTGGTGTGAGCGTGAAACCTGCGGGAATGACAAAAATGATATACAACAAAAGCACTATTTAACCAAAGTGAATAAGACGAGTGAGTGAGAGGAGGCAAGTATATGTCACTTTGCCGTTGGAGAGAAGAGCGAAAACATGCAGCTGACGTTATTGCCTGTGCTGCTGGCAACAAAACGGGCCGGCTTGGAATCCGAAAGACGTGAGACTGACCGTATGGATACCGACCAATGCGGAAAACAGTCTGATTCCGGTCCCTGGCTGGTCGATTGATGCATCTCTATGCCCACCCACTCACACTTTGGTTTAATGGTCTTAACCTCTACACAATGTGCACAGTGCACACTTCCCCTGAATATTCAGAACAACAGCTTACAGCATTATGTAACTGCAGTGTTTTCCGCCCACCTTGACACACACACTGTGAAAAGGTGTGTATAGACATTAACAAACCAAGCAGCAAAAATAAAACCAGAAACAAGTGTCAAGAACATGAGAGTGAACAAACTAAAAGCATTATAAGCGGACAGAGCAAAGGTCTGTGAAGTGCAGAGGATGTTTTTACCAAGTCAGAGTGGGAATCCAGGTGCTTTATATTTCTATATAGGTCAGTTAATCATCCAGTTATGCTTTTAACTGCTAGGACACTACTGTCCATGCAACAGGGATGAGTCAATTTTACTTTCCATTTTACATAAGATGTCACTGACAAGAATGGGGAGGTGATCATTCTACGACAACATGCACAGCCTTATCTAAGCCTTTCTGATTATTTTGGACAATCCACTTTTACGTAGCGCATCCGTCTTCATTTAGACAATGAGCGGAATATCATCTTCCGCTTTATTAAAGAGAAAGTAATAACACATTAATCACACCTAAATCACATTAGTAGTCATAAAGCAACACATTCCTTGCGATCATTTTGTCTGAAGGCTTTACATTATTTTATTAGGGAAAAAGCCTAATGGTCCTTGCTGTTTGGCTTTGTGCTCATTATGCCACGGTGCTATTCAAAAGGCCCTCAAGGACAACTAGCCTATATCAAATTAAGTTGGTCATTTGCATGCCAAATCTAAATTTGCAATATTTACACTTGTGCATATAGCTGTTTGCAAGCATACATCCTTCATTATAAATAATTACAAACGAGTCTCGCTGTAAAAAAAAAAAATATTACAGGTCAAAATTATACATTTATTTTAAAATGGTGCTGGAATGACCTCAGTGTTGAAGAAAACGGTTACAATAAAACTAGAATAGTAGAGGATGGAGGTATATTTGACGGCACATCAGCTCTGAATGTATGTCAGTGGAACAGACAGGAGTAGATAAGAGCGAGAGAGAGAGAGAGAGAGAGGGAAAAGTAGGAAGATATGAACAGATGCGCTGTTGCTCTGAGTGTCAGTTGTGATTAGCAAATAAATAAAACAAGCCGGGGTCTGAGTGCTGTGTGTATATTATGTGCGTGGGTGAACTATGCTTATCTAATTACACACCAAATGCAGCCCAAACCTCTGACCCCCTCTGAGCTCAACTCAATTACCCTCCCAGACAGAGTCAAAGCAAGACAGAACCACAGCAAATCTATGCTTGCTAACAAGACAGCCTAACAGCATCTATTTGTGTTTCCTCAAGTCCCTTTCCAACTAGTCTGTTCACTTGATGGCCTTCTTAATAACGCCCCCCGAGAAGCTATGTGTTGGGTAGTTACAGGTACTAGTGGCTGACATACCCCAAGGAGCATACAGAATCTCTCTACTTGAATGCAGAGAGAGAATGCATGCCAGGTTGAACCTTGCATATGATTCCCCTTGGTGGATTTTGGCAATTGGCATTTCAGAAGGGTCACATTATTACAACCCCCAAGGTTAAGACTGACATGTTGTCTCTAGTTGTACTAATGAATGATCTATAATTTCTTGTAACTGCTTTGACCTTAAGCTGTAGACAGGTTTCTATTTCTCTGAACAGTTATAACTGTATCTCTCGTTAGTGTAATTGATTGGGTCTTATACCTCAATTTACACAAAGCAAAAAAGGTATTGCATTTTGGAGCTAGAACTAATATCTGATCACAGATGCCAACATTTCTGCAATTCAATGGACGACTAAACTAGTGCACAAAACAGACGGAGCAAATCTTCACTTCTGGTGAATTATAAATTTAATGCAATGCACTGATGGCAGCAGTACTTTGTCCCTTTTTACAAAGATTTGGTACGTGGATGTGTAAATGATCTTGGTTTGGATATGTGCAGGTATTTGAGTATGCAAATCAAACCCTTGAATATCCCACTTTAATATTGCCATGTATTTGCCCTAAAATGATTGTCATTTGTTGATTTAAGTTGCAAACACCTGTCTTTTCCCAACCCCTGTCATTAGATAGCTCTGATTACCATTCCCTAATTATAATCACAGATTTTGTTTAGTTGCTCCTTCATGCATATTGAAATGTAAATTTTCCCTGCCATGAAGAACAAGGTCACGTCTCGTGGATGCAGGGGCGACGGTCAGGCGCCTGAGAAGAATAGAAGCACAGAAGCAGAGCATAATTAATGAGATATTAAATAATCAAGTAGAAGGTAAATGATGCTTCAAATAAATACTGACAAAAAAAATATTTATTTCTATGATTCCATTGGCTCCATCTGTAGAAACATAGCCAGTAGCAGAGACACAAAATGACCAACTGTTACTGCAAGTTTGGATAGTTTGACAGGAAATGAAGGGGCTATAAAGCAGTTCAATAGCCTGAAAGCTTTTTTTTTTCTCTTCAGCAAGGACTCGCTGTTGTACAAGCTGAGATCATCAGACCCACGGACTGATGATTCACTGCCTGACATTTACATGAAATATTTCTTTGTGCCTCAGTGTATTGGCCTTTACATGTGGATTTCAATCAATCAAGTTCCATCAACTCATCACTGAGCTTAACAGATCACAGATGATGGCAAATATCATCATCAGTCTGCCAGGAATCACAGCTGTTTTAACAAGGTACCAAGCTGAAACAAAGAGGGAGAACAAAACTGGATGTTTTTGACACATTTAATAGACAGTAAATGAGATCTATAAGCAGAACTGTAAATTTTGCTCTGCTTTCTAAGATATGTCAGTGAAATAATGTGTGTGTGTGTGTGTGTTCAGTGGCCAGAGTCCTTTAGCAGTCAGAAAGAATTACAGTGAGGACTCAAACTATCACACAAACAGACACACAGAAGCAAACAGCAACACAGGCCTTGTTCAGTATTCTGCCTTTCATAAAACAGAAAACTATTACTGTACAAAAAATAAATAAATAAATAAATAAATGTGGAAAGTCATTTACTGCAAAATTCTGGGAAATGATATTACTACTAACCTTAAGAAATTCTAGAAATTGCTGGATTGTGAGAATCCACAAACCACCACCACTTCACAATCCTAATACAAAAACTACCACTAAATGTTGCCATGCCAACCAACATCCCCATCCTATTTCATCTAGTGTCCTCCCTCGTTTTCTGCACGCTGAACAAAACCCATCTGAAAATCCGTCGTCATCATCGCACTTGTCAAAAATCAAAGAAAAGCACATCTGGGTTTAGAATTCAATTTGCTGGAAAAAGAAAAGCACAACTCCATGAGCAAACAAGCACACAAGCCTTAATGTGACCAATAATGGTATAATAAGGATTAAAGCTAAATAAATGCGTCCTGTGCAGAACCTGTCAAAGAGCGTCATAAATCACAGGTAATTAGATGGCATCAACCCCCATTTTCCTCTCTTTGGTGCAATGTGTTTATGTAAATGTCACCATGGCAACATAGAGGGAAGTCTCAAAGAATTCCAAAACAGGTGGGAAGAATGTTCGGCATTAAGGAAAAAAAAAAACAGGCCGCTCTATCTTTCATCTCACTGCACTCTCACTTTGTAAACTTCACATTAATGATACAGCAAATAAGGTTTTAACAAAGGGCAAGGGCACTAAAGGAACAAAAGGATGATCTTATGCATTGCATTTATTTTAAAATACTTCTCTTTTTTCACTGAATTTAATTTCATGCATTCTATTCTTTTTCTTCTTTTTTTTCTCTATGTGTGCTGCATTCATTTGTGTGACAATTTAACAGATTGTGCACCAACAATAAAATCTCCCAGTTTGGCCTTTCTTTGACATGTTATATGATGCCTGGAGATTCCTTGTTAACACAGGACATGAATGTGAATGTGCCATATCATGGAGCAGTTCTACATTCATGTTACAGCTGCTGTACATGCAGCTATGCCCTATGGGATATACAATATAATGGGTTATTTTAGTGTATGACAGTTGCTATTCTGCCACATGCTGATTTGCAGACTTGTCATAAACTGCACTTATACAACCACGAGTATTAGAGGTCAATTTGACTAAAAACAAATAATAGTTGAGCAAATAAACAGCTGTTAAGCAAAATAATGCAAATAAAGAACGAGCCTCGTGCAACACATTTAGCAGCCACATCCGACTAAGACCAGTGACACAAATAATCTATACACAACAATCAAACATAAGCTACACTCTAAAAAATGCTGGGTTGTTTTAACCTAACGTTGGGTCAAATATGGACTAACCCAGCAGTTGGGTTAAATTTTTACATTACATTTTTAACCCAACATTTCGGGTTTGTCCATATTTGACCCAACGTTGGGTTAAAACAACCCAGCATTTTTTAGAGTGTATAATCGCTCATAGAACAAATCACATGTTGATCAATTATTGCTAAAACTGCTTGCTTGCAGCACCTTTCATCTGGAGAATTTGCAGCAATTAATGTAAAAAAATGAGCTTGTGTATGCTCTGATGTACAATTATAAAATTATTTAGCTATTCTACAACACATTAACATTATTTTAAAATTTTTGTGCACTAATTATCAAGACATCAAAGCACTATTTTTCCTCACCAGGTTACAGACAAAGCAAACACTATCGACTGCGAATCTCCAACTCCAAGTATCAATTTCTGTTAATATAAAATCCATATGAGTAATCCGACAATTATGTTCTGTCCATGGCTGAGCACACTGACTGAAGTTCAACTCAAATAAAAACTGACAGAGCTGTCTAATGGAAAGAAGCTTTGTCGGAGGTCTTTGGGCAAATAGGGGAATTTAAAGTCTGTGAGGTTATGAGTCCCATTAACATAACATGGCAATGCTTGCTGACACTTATAGAACTCATCAAAATGAATACAAAATGAAATCATTTAAAGTAGCTAGCCTATGTAAGCCTTCTACAATCTTATTGTCCACATGCATCTCTAAGACTCATCTCTTTCTGTGAACCATATTGAAAGCGTCACACAACACAGTGAAAATCACTCTCTAGAGTGGGTGTCATGCATGCACCAATTTTTTAGGAAAGTTAGTGGCAGTAAAACAGGACAAAACGTTTCGATTGTACGACATACCAGAGAGAAGTCTGACATTTCACCAGAAGATTGAGTTTTAACATTTTGATTAAAAATGACCAGGTCCAAAAAACTGAAAAAAAAAGTAAAATATTCACAATAAGACCAATATTATATTTCATTATGTTTGTGAAATTTGCGTTGTAATTGACAGCCACTCTACTTTAAGTTTCACATTAACTAATTTTCTTTGAATGTTCTACAAAACAAAACAAAAAAATAATAAATGTATCAAGAAATCAAGAGTTTCGAGCAACATCCTGGGAGGTAATGACAAAATTTTCAGTTTAAAGCAAATCACCTGGTAAAGATGACTGCATCTAAATACAGTTGGCTCATTTTGAACAGGCATGATGCTTCTTTAGAAAGCACACAGAAAAGAAAAGGAGGGTCTTTAATGGAGTGCTATTTTTTAATAAGGATTTTCTTTCATTTTTCATAAGGAGATTGAGATGAAGACTCAGTGTGATTGTGGTTTTCACTTCTTAGCATTTTCCCAGTGGACAAAAAAGAATTATATGAACCCCTATATTATCTCCATGCAGAGAGCTCAGGGTATATGTGCTGCCAGTCAACATGAGCCTGATGGTGAATAAAGAACATAACCTACTTTTTAAACAAAATAGTGATACTCATGGACATTGTGTGTTAGTATCAGTATGCATTAATGGATCTATCCTGCCAGTAAAACCGATAAGACATTAAAAAAAAATCTCTTCTGTAGTTAAGAAAAGCATTATGGCTATTTATTGCTCCCCTAAGGTCATTTGTGGCATCATAAAAAAGGAGTATGGTCTGGAGTGTGTGGTATGACATTCCACAGCTTATTGAAGGATCTATTAAGAGCTGCTAGTAGAGAGTTTTCATAGGTCAGCTATAAACAAAAACACCACAATAAGCCATTAAACTACTGTAATCTATTTGTGGATAAACAACCCACCCAAGAAGTAAGGAAAACTAATGCCGGTTTTCATTGCATGTGTGTATATGCAACTTTGCTTAGCCAGAAAAAAAAAACATCCTCAAGGACAAGTAAATCATTTGCACTGCAACATGCATTTCACACACTACATACCGGTTTCCCACAATCTACTTCACAAGGACTAGGCACAGTAGCTAGACACTCATGAGGACTTGAAAAGCCATCAACATAACATCACACAAAAGACTTCCACCCAATGGACGAAATCCAATCTTAAGAGCAACACAAATACATCAACACCATTTAAGTTTACTTAGCCTACCGAAACTTCATACAGATGTACCACAGCAATGAAGCTTTGACACAAGACGTCAGCACTGTCTCAGAAACACATGGGAACTGAAAACATTACAATTACTTCGCTAATTTCACACCGTAAAAAACTGCTACCTCGTAAATCAACAATGAATTGAACACTCCAAACAACTGTGTGGTTCATTCTGTCCAAACATATGCTCAATGAGTGCCTGAGGGACCATATGTTGTGAGCTTATCATTTAAAAAAAAAGACACATACAAGGAAATTTCTGAACAGACTGAAACAAACGAACCGTTTTAAATACTTTGCGTTGATGTGTGAGGATCGGAATCTTAATTTATTTTGCTAAAACAAGACGACAGTAAAATCTACAATGAACTCAAAAAAGTACAAAGATTTGGTCACGGTAACAGCTCCCTGAAGGAAGGGGCAGATTGTGAGCGAATAATCACTTGGGTAAATATTGTTCTGTCCAGTACATAATGCTGTCATACAGGCAAACTATCATTTTAGGGCTCCGTAGGGTATGCAGAAAATAGAGATGTTTTTGACCAGGTAAAATGAGTGTTTTCTTACAATATTAATGAGAATTTAATTTAAGTATAGTACAAACTTTTCATTTAGACCCTAAAGAATCAATTTAACTTGTATGAAAATGGCACTACATGACCCCTTTAAGTCAGTATAATATTTCATATGTGCTTATTATTAAAATTTGTCATGCTGTAGTTTTCACTCTCCTCTTGACTAATGTCAATGGATTCAGGGACTTAATCACTGATTTGTTATTAATATTCATCATTACTTTAATCAAAACCAATCAAAACCCTGTTGTATACAGTACACAAGTATAAATAACTATCTGTACAATCCTAAATGTCCTATAAATCATTCCAGTAAATGGATAAACAGGAGCAGGTTGACACTTTTAAATTAAAGCCTCTAATAGTAAAAAAATAAAAATCTGGAAACAGAGTAATTTTACTAGCCACTGAGAACTAAAAAATGCTAAGATAGATTATTTTTTCTCCAAAAGGGAAACACTGTGGTGTGAACTCAAACATCTTTGAAGACAGGGATCATCTAAGAGTATTAAGTTGTTGTACATATAAATCCTATTACTACCTCAAGCAAATCCCCCTTATTAAATCCCTATAATAAAATATAATGAATACTTAATCTGATACAGGGTTGCAACATTCACAAACCAACCAAACCTCTCAGAGGCTTTCTCTTTTTCATTCTGTTCCCACCATGAACTTCCAGCTTGTGTCAGGTACACTGTTGTTATGTTGAATGGTGAAGGCATTTCCTCCACAGGCAAATCAATGGGTAGCTGACCTACTGATCCCAAAAAGCCATTAGAAACGCATGGTGAGTCTAAATTCGGTCAGTAAACTATTGATCATATTTTGGAAACCAGATTAGGGCAATGTTTCAGTCATCAAACCTCCATGTGCCTGCAACCACCAAACCAAACAGCAAATATGACCCTCGTCTTCTAATCACATGGATCCCAAACTCGCATGAGGTTCTAATCCTATTTAGCGTGTTGTCTTGAACAGAGGCTGTTTAGAATCCAAAGCTCTGATTCAAGGACAAGCCACGTGGTTTATACCGACGCGTGATAAAAAGTAAACACAACAACTACTCACCTTATTAGAGTATGGCTGCCTGGCAAGGTTTATCCCGTCCCTAATGAGTTTATCCCTGATCATTATCTTCAGCTTCAGTTTGGGGTAGATTTCCAGCTCCTTGCGGTTCCCCAGCGTCAGATTCCTGGACGCCCCCATGTACCCCACGCTGCGCACGGGTCTATCACGGCTCTGCTCAGTCCATGACCTGGAGCCCCGCAGCCTAGACTCAGGTTGCTCTACCATGCGACTCGTGTAGATAGGTGAAACCGGGTGCATCGGCTCCAGGGTAAAATAAAGCCCGGTAGCCGTCTCCTTATCTTCGTCTTTTAACCTTTGCACCGCATCGTGAATCCGCTGGCGGTGGTGCGGGATGAAAACCCCGATGGCATCCAAGTCCGGGTCTCCGATTTGTTTGCAAACTTCCAAGTCGTCGTATCCGTTGTCCACAAAAGCCTCGACATACTGACACAGTTGAAGGGTTTTCAGCCATTCGTAGACGATGTTGGGCCCGTTGGCCATCATTTTGAATGGTGTTTAAACGTAAAGGTGAGACTACCTTTGTGAGCAGGTGACTGACAGCGCGTGCGCCCGCGGTTTATATAAATATCCTAGTCAACGCGTCATCTTCATTCAGTTTTTCTCTCCACTTTCTGGCAGCAGGAGATGTTTAGAAAATATCCAAGAGAACATGAATGATAATAAAGACGGCGCAGGGCACTTCAGTGTTTATCAATACTGACAATACTCGAGACCCTTCAACTTGGCATTGCTGTATACGCTAGGCTACTCCACAACTACCGCCCCCCTTCACCGGGAATGGTTGGTTGGCGTCAGAAGTGGCTATACTGATAACCATCCACAAAGACTACATTTTCCTCCCGTTTATTTCTACTGTTCCCACAGCAGTGCCAAGAATAGACGTGAATTTTACGCACCGCAATGGTCTTCTCCAGCGCTCTCACGAGACCGTCCTTCCCTTGTGTCTGTCACTACGGCTTAAAGCCAACTCTTTTCCTCTCTGGAGACAAATGAAACCGCGTCTCTCCTCGGTTTGGAGACGAGCACATGTGGTTTCAGACTTGTAGCCAATATTAGCTGAGCAGCATAATCACGTTGGTGTAGCAAAAGATCGGCTTTCCTCAACGAGGCGACGGTTGGTACGCAGACGCGGTTTGAATCTGAGCACGCGCTGTCAAAACTGTCAGTTTGTCAGAGTTTGAGATAAATGAAACCTTGGCATGGCGTTTCTTAACACAAATAGGTAGAATGTATTCTTGTATCGTTTTAATCCAAAACTTTGTTACTTTCAGGTAAAGGTGCGCGCGAGGTAACGTGTGCTGCTGTCTGCTGTGTGTGTAGCGCAGGAGCGCGTGTCTCCTCTCTGATGCTGTAATAGGATTTCAAGCAGAAGCGCTGCTGTACGTGATGTGGTACAGTCTCTTGGTGCCCCCTTCCTTCAAATCGCGTAAAACAGATATTAATTTGCTCTTTAGTCTGGGGTGGAGGGTGCTGGGATCAGGGGTTTGAAAAATCTAGAGGAAAACTGAATAAATAAATAAATAAACAAAAATGTGATGTTATCTTTAAAAGATTAAAAATCACTGGTCTGCAGACAAAACACCATGTACACCACTGTACACCAGTGTTGTTATCATAGACTAAAACTATTAAAAATGTTCCATTGATAACTAGGCCTAGACTACTGAAATAACATATTCTTTAAGATATTAGATGAAAAGCTTAAAAAGCACATACAACTTTTTTCGTTGTTTTGTGTTTCAAATTAAACCTGCTAATTTTATCCTCGCCTTCTTCATTTTCTCATTCAGAGCAGTGCCTCAGAGCAACATTTTCCTTGTCTTACTACCCCTCCTTGTGGCCTTTTATAGTGTAACAACATTCTTTTTATATATTTCTTTGAAATTCTATATTAAAACTGTCTCATACATAATCAGTGGGAAAATGATTAAGCAAAAGTGGGACATAAATAGGACAAATCATTTTCCTGATTGATTTCCCTTTAAATACATCAGTATAATGTAACAGACATTGCATTGAAAAGAAGTTAAAGTTAATCATTTATTTTGTTTTAAACATTAAGGACTTTTTAATGACTAATTCAGGTATGCACTTTTTATGTTTTGCAATTTTAAATTGCAATGTGTTTTGCAATTTTTGTTTATGGATGTAATATTTACCATGCAAAATGTAAGTTCACGACATACTCAATACTCAAAATTTTGCCTGGCTGTGTAAACATATTTTAGAGATAACTCATAATAAATATCTCTTGAGGCAATAAAAACAAAAACAAAACAAAAAAACACAAATCACGGTAAAAAAAATAATAATAATAATAAATATCAAGATCTGTATTACAGGAAGGGGAAAATGGTTTGATACCATCAATTATTTATTAGCTCAGGAAGCCTCATTTTGTTACTTCCGAAATTGAGGCGAATTTTCATGAAATGTTTTAATTAATTTGAATAGCCTTTACAACTTGCTGAAATTCTTTAAATGGAATGGGAAAATTGTAAAAACTTAAAATCTTGAAATGACAAAATGTTTCCATTTTAATCAAATAAATCCATGACCATCAAAATCCATCTTTTTTTTTCAAAACATAAGCAAAAATAAGGATTTCCACAATTGTGGAGAAAAAAAATGTGATGGAATATTTTTCTCCAAGCCAATAATGCTTGGCGGTGAAATATGGATATTAAATTTGTAGTAGAAAAAATGAGCCTCCATGCTTTTTAAAAATGCACTGCGGAAAAAGAACAATATTTTTTTTAACCAGTAAAGTTTAAAATTATTGTTCATTTTTGTCTGATATCGTTGTCATGTTGACATGATGTCTGATAAGGTAATTGTCACTCTGAAAATCAAAATGAAAGATTTTTTGCTTTTAGTATGAATATGTTAGCCTTGCTGCTAATCTATAATCTAGTGTGCTTTAAAACAATGACAAAATCCACATTTAGAAGATATAAGCATTTAAAACTTACTGTCTCTCATTTCTGCCATCATGATTCAATGATTTTGATGACATCACTCTGCACTTCAGCTTCTCATCAGATTTTCTGTCCAATCAAATGCATCCCACCCCCTACATTATAAACAGAAGAAGCTGTGGTTAAAACGTCAAGTTAAAATATCATTAGATTACACATTTATTATTTTCTACATGGTGAATCACTATATAGATAGGGAACGATTTAGACAGTATTTCCATTGAGGCGAATTAAGTCTGGTTTCACATTAGCGCCGCAGAAACCGCCGCAGAACACACACAAAACGTATCAGAGAATTCTTAAAAATGCACAGAATGCTCTATTATAAAGTGATATTGAGGAGATTAGGAGGAGAAATGGTTAAATAGGAGAAAACTGCGGCTTTACTGAGCTCAACAGCTCTGGCTGAGCTGTGATATAAATTAAACGCTATTGGCTATTTTTTAAAAAAGGGAAGGAAGCTGTTTAATATGTCCCACCCTGTCTTCCTGTTCCAGTGGAAATTGCATCAACACAATAATGCTGAGCATTTCAGCAGGCCTTTAATTTGCATGACATCATTGTAGTGGGCATGGTCTGGCTTCAGTGTCCAACCCATCTCAGCAAACTCTTTTAATGCAAATCACAAGATATCTAAATCTTTTGTGACATTTTCTGAAGTGCCATCCCACATTATACATTTAATAGAACAATTTAAAGAACCAGAACCATGAGCCAGAAAACGCAGAAAAGATTTTTCAATAGTTTTATTTTCCATTGCACAGTAATTTCTATCTACAGAAATTCTAAATCGTTTTGTGGCAGCAGATAGTCATAAACATCCATGTGAAATTTGCATAAAACTGTACAAGAAATTGGCTACAATGAGAAAATACTGCAACCCACTGATAAACGTTATATTCAGGACAGAAAATGAATGAGGCTCTTCTGCATGTTAAAAGTGTAATATTTCAGGTAAGAATGTTCTGTCTGAGACAAATAAAACGATTCACTTAAAGTCAACATGAAACATTACAAAATGAATAGACCAAATTAAAGCCAAGAAAGCAACAGGAACCTTCTTTTCCTCCTTATTCATGAAAGATTACAAAGGGCAAAAAACCAGGTTCACATTCAGAGTGACTCTCTATGAAACAGACATGAATGAACTAAAGGTGTGACCAATAAATGAGTTTGAACACTTATTACATGACATTTACAGCATTACAGTTCAACACGGCTGATTGGATACTTCTGTTTATCGACTGACAATGACAAAATGGCAACCTAGGACATCAAATCTTTCCTGGAATTATCTTGTGAGTAACCAATCGAACACGAGCCTACATGTTGAAAAGTAATTTTTGGTTTTAAATTGTAAATACCAACCATGTTGGGGCTTAAAATGTAATCAAACACACATAAACAAATGTTTTTTCTTTTTCTTTTTTTTCAAACAATGAACCGGTCCTCTGAAGACGCATTCTCACATAATTCTTGTATGCAGGAATTTTTAGTGAATGCTCACTCACTCACTCACTCACTCACTCACTCACTCACTCACTCACTCACTCACTCACTCACGCACTCATGTTTAATTGAACAGATTACACAGCAGAAAACAAAGACATGAAGACAATTGACAGAGCGCAATGAGCTCAAAATACGTCCTCCTCAAAGCATATATAAAAATAATTTTTTAATAATCGATGATTAAAAATATGACGAGGATATCTATTCAGGGAAATACAGTACTGCAGAGAAAAATACACATCGTACAAATATAATTGAATTAGTTAATCAGGCGAGATGACATACGAGCGAGATATTCAAAAACAAACCCGGTCTTCAGAAACACTATAACACCATGGCATGAAAACACATCTACAGAGAATATAGAGTCCAACACAGAGAAACATTTAGAGTCTGAGAGAGATTGGCTTCATTTGTTTTGTAATTCTTTTTTCCCCCCCACGTTTTTCTTTGTTTGAAGTACGGCATACGAAACACACGAAAGGCGGACTAGCACACAGCCAAAAACATCAGAAAAGTCCTCAACACTGTTACTGGATGCAGTTCAGACACAAACAGCGGTCGAATGGAATACAGAACTCAATGAAAGAAAATCTTTGGCGTTTGAAAAGATATGGCAACTGTCTTAGGGTCGGTGTGGCCACGCTCACTCGCGATTGACGCTCCCAGATTGTCGAACTACTTCATTCACAGAATGGCAAAACACTTTGGGCAGAGAGGCGAGTGAGAATCAGTACCTTGGATGACGATGGATCACGTGATCAATGCAACATATATAGCAGCATTTCTTGCAAACCACAAATAAATATAATGGCACTAAAATGTGGTTTCAAGGGAGAATGGGACAAGAAAGACATTGACCGTACACTTTTTGTGTGTGTGTGTTTAGTGTTACTTTCTAGTTTTCTGGTTTTGAATGTACTGCTAACACTCATTGTAGGTGTTTTCACAGATGACGATTGAAGTACGTTGCGCATTTACCACATTACGCATGAAGCACCGGTGTGAAACCAGTACCGACAGATACAAACTTGTTAGACGATGTCTTCCTGACATTCAGAACTATAATGAATATTGTTCCCAACCCAGTGAACGCATTCAACCCTATTTCATATCTATAATCAAGCCTCAAGTCAACACAGATTCGAGCTGGAAAACCGGTCCAAATTTCCAAGTAAGCCGACATAGCCGTTTCCAACAGTATAAGTGCTTTTTATATAACAAATGAAATGCGGACCGAAGTACAATCTGTACATCTATGCAGTATGAAGGGATGAGAAAGCTGGTCTAATGGACAAAATCAAATCCCAGAGCCAACACTAAAGAGACTTGCGACGTCATTTTCAGTCTCAACAAATGTTCTAGCGGTTGAGGTCTATCTATATGGCTTCTACCCCCCGAAAAAGATGGATAGTTTTAAACCTTAGTTTTGCCTACTTTCTTCCACAACTCTGTCCAGACCAGATATTTCCTGTAAGGAGTTTCACAGAAAGTTTAAACATCTGTATAATGGATTACATTAAAATGCCATCATTAAATCACTCACAGTTGGTTTACAAATAGTTATCATGTCAACTTATTTGAAACCCTCAAGATGGTACTTTAATGTAAAGCATTATTGTACTGATATTCACAATAATTTCTTAAAAAGATCACCAAAAAAAGCATTTTATATTTAAGCAGACATTTACATTTTGCTAAATAAATAAATAAAATAATAAATAAATAAATAAATATTCAAATAATAATAATTAAAGCAAAAGGTATAATTTGGGGAAATGTTACAGGAATATACTGAGTAAATTTTTGGAGAAGGGAGATGTTCTCTCTTCTTCTGAAAGGTTTGACTCCTCCACGTTATAACGTCATTTCCTGTGAATGGAGCTCTTCCCATGCTTCACCTGGTGTCTTCGTATTTTAGTTTCAGTTATGACAGTATGGCATTTTTACAGACTTTGATGGAGATTTATATAGAGTTATGTATATATACTTCTTTTTTTATTTTTTTTACGTTTGTTGTTTAGTTGTATTTTTTTGTTTAGTCTCTTTGTCTTTTTTTTTTTTGACTACTCACTACTCTCCGATGTGGGAGGCAGGACGTGATTCCAAAAAAACAACAGCACAAAAACATTTCAAAGACTGAGAGAAGAAATGGAATTTCAGGGCCTACAAAGCCCAGCCGCCATGAGAGAGGACTGGCGATATTAAACGAACAAACGAAAACCGAAGAGTGGATGCCATCGTGGTATATGGCATTCCTCAGATTGGGGCCGCTCTCAGTCTGTGCCTCAGTTCTGTAAGCAGACTGTATTTAATATTGTGCTAGGAAAGAGCGAGGAATCCCACTGGTCCAGCAGAGGAGAGATAAAGATGAGAGTGGGAAAAAGGATTACGGATGAACAAGGCTGTGTAGGAGAACTCCTGAGTCCCTTTGGGCTCTGCTGTTTGCGGAGATCAGAACTGGTACCATTTCTTATCCTTACACTTTAGCATCATCTGCAGTGGGGAGGAAAAACAGTAAAAAAAGAAGAAGATCAAAGTTAGAGATGCCAATCGTACTGCTACTGCAACCTGATTGTAATGCACATAAACAGCATTTATGTAATACATAAACGTTTAGCTATTTTTAAGAAGGGATTCATCTGTTATTGGCATCAGCAGTGGGAACGCTGTACCTCATGAGCGTGTTTGGAGAATGAGTCAGCGCTGGCCATCATGGCTGCCGTCCGCTCTTCCACCTCACCCAGTTTTTGCCCTCTCTCGTCCAACGCTATCCGAGCTCGAGCTAGATCACCCACGATTCCTGACGCTGCCCCCTTCATGCCTTCTATACCCCCAGGACCTGGAATGTGTTGAGCCAGACTGCGAGCTGCTTTTCCGGCTCCTGTCTCGCCGACTGAAACATAAATCCAGAAGCGGAGTGTCAAAAAAAGAGAAGGTGAGAATGTTAAAAATGAAGTGACAGCACAAGAGAAACAAACACGCTTTTTGTTTGGGGAACAGCACACATAGTTAAGATGTCACTTTTGTGAACAGACCTCATTAAGATAATAAAGAGGCAGAGGAGACTGAGCTAGATGACATGTGGGTCAGTTCTTGTGTAACTTTTGTACTATTTATACACTCTTTTAGTATTTATTTTTAATTAGCATTTATTTGTATGTTTTTAGTTTTCATTTAAATTGTTTGATCATTTTTGGTTTGTATTAGTTTTTGCATATATATTTGATTCAACTTTTTTTGTTAGTTTTAGTAGCTAATGTTAGAACTCAGTTTAGTTTTTGAGTCAAATTTTCTCTACATGTTTTTTATATGATTTTGTATGTTGATTTCAAACACTTAGTTAAAAACACTGATATATCTGAATAATTTTTGTGAATTCTTTCACAAAATCATTATAGTTTTGTAATAGCTGATGGGTAAACAAGTGAACACCACACTAAAATGAACTGACATACATGCCGACTAGAGTTACATTATAATATTTTTCATGATTCTCAGGTTGTATTTTTTAAATATAGAATATATTAATGATAATAGCTATTATTCTTTTATTATGAAAAAAAATCATGAAACAGCTAATATTAAACTAAAAATTATTACACTAACTGTGTTTCAAAATGGTCATAATATGTAAATATTTGACTGAAAATGCTGTCAGTGGTTCCATTGTTACTGTCTAATAATTTTCAATAGTTTTTTCGTGGCCAACGACATGTTAGGATTTGTGATTTTTAGAAATAAATCTAAAAAGTGACAACTAGCCTCCCTACATCTAAACGGTCATCTGTTTGTGGTCTACATTTCTACCACAGTGATACTTCACACATCTGAGTGTTAAGAGCAGTTAATGAAAGATTACTCACAAAGATCTTCTCTGTCTAGAGACTGTGCTCCTCCTCCGAAAAGACCCTTAAAGAATCCCCTGTTAGGAGCTTCAGGTGTCTCCACTGGAGTAAACAGTTCACCTAGCATCTCCTGTTATACAATCCAAGCATCATCATCATCATCATCAACGTCATCATCGTACAGTAAATACTGTGCAATAGAAGAGTCTTTCTGAATATGTTTTGCTCACCTGTAAGTTCTCACAGACCTCCTGGCTGTAGGTGATCCTCTGGATCTCAGTAGGGGAGGTCAGGTACAAGGCCTGGCCGAGATTGGAGAAGCAGAACGTTCTCGCTATCCTCATATCTGTCAGGGGTAGGTAATTTACATCCAGCAATGGTCTCAACCCTGGCAGACTGAAACAGCATGACACAGAGAGACATTTCTTTAGCTTTGGAATATCTTACCTCCTCTATTATTCAAGAGCTGCAATGTTCAGACTGTGGCAGAGATTGTTTTGTCCTTTAGAATGCGCTGTTAAATTACGGGAAACAAGCATTTAGGATTTTCTAGATGTTATCTGCAATAATAGCCCCAAGGTCTTCATGTTTGATGGTTAACTTTGACCTTCCTACTGACAGTCACATAGATGTTTGTCTCCCTTTTCTGTTCTCTGAAAATTTATAACCCAAAGTGATTCAGAGAGCAATACAATGATTAGACCGGTGTTACAAAAGCAACATGCCCCCTGGCTCTGACTTTGCTGAACAGTGGAGCAAGACGACAAAATTGTATACTGAAAATAGCCTGATTTCCAAATTTACTGAGCTTGCTACAGTATATCAATATCAAGCCACGAGCAATTCCTCACAAATCCCAGAGAGCATGCAGTCCAAGTTGCAGTCTTCTTAAAATATGTTATATACAATAATAAGAAATGTTTCTTGAGCAGCAAATACGCATATTAGAATTATTTCTGAGGGCTGCTGAAAATTCAGTTTTACCACCACTCGACATAGATCACATTTTAAAATATATTTAAAACAGAACACAGTCATTTTAAATTATAATAATATTTCATCACAAAATGACTGTTTCACTGTATTTTTGATTATATAAATGCAGCCTGGTTGAGTATTAAAGACTTTTAAAAACGAACCAAATTTCAATCTAATAGTGTAAAAATATTTAATATATAATTTTATATATAACATTAAATAATATATAAACATATAAATAATTTAATATATAACATTTATATATATATATATATATATATAAATAATTTAATATATAACATTATATATATATATATATATATATATATATATATATATATATATATATATATATGTTTTTCTAATTTAATAATGGTGAATTTGATTTTTTATGTATTTACACGTCCCAACATGCAGTCCTAAATCAGTGCATCTAAATATCCTCATCTGTCTTATGTTGAAGGGCATCCTCTCTCACCTGAGGGTCATGATGTGTCCATTGGCACAGAAGCAAGCCAAACAAATGCCAGCGTTTATCTGTACCACATCTGCCCGCAGCACAAAAGATGTTTCGGTGATGTTGTGTTTGAATACGCAGGTCTGAGAGGGCAGGGCTATGACTTTGGCCTGTTTCTCAGAGCACACCACGGCATACTGGTTTTCATTCAGTTCCTGGGATGTGGATGGGGATACAGACACCGGCCGTCTCTTGCGGACCTTGTCCCGCTCCTCTCCGTTGGCTGGAGCGTTGGGTTCATACCATGGCTCAAAAGCAGAGGCGAGGAGAGACCCTGTAGAATCTAAGAAGGCCATCCGGAGGACGCTACCCTTCAACCTGATAAGAGTGCCTGTGAAGAGGATTTTGAGATGTTAGAGTAAAACCTTCAAATGTTAACCCTCAAATGTGCTAACTTACCACAAGGGGAGACAATGACTGGCTGCAGAAGCCTCTGCTCTCCAGCAGGGGGCATGTTGAGGGAGATGGCCAGGACTGTGCCCAAGGACGTGCCAACCCACAGACTAGGTGTGAGCCCGCCGTCTGCTTTGCGTGTGTACGTCTCGCAGAAAAAGAAAGATGTGATGGCCTCTCGTGATTCCTTGTCAATACTGGTCACGCTGGAGCTCCGCGAGCGGCTGAAGGAGTTGTCCCTGTTGTCTAGGGGTATGGAACCCCGTGGGGGACATACAGAGAGTAGGACAGTAGAGAGAAAAACACAGAAAGGTAAAGCCCCCACTCTAAGACAACAACCGACAGATTAACATCATTACTCCATATAACAAAACAGCCCTTTGAGCAGAAATTAGGTTTCCCTTGGTGATGTGGTTAAAGCAAGTTAAAACATACAACATCCTTCAGTGGTGAGAAAATGACCTTTAGTGTGGGAAATGAGGCAGTCTCTCCAGTGTGATGGAGACAAATGGAATTCCCAAGATTGGGATGACCAGATGCCCTATTTTCCTGGAACACTTGCGTATTTTAGACCCTTTTACCCAACCTCATTTATTTGAAAACTGGCTCTACTAAAAACACCTCCTAAAATAAATCCACACATGGATATTGTTAAAGAGATCTGAAAATGGGATTATTCTGGGAAAAACTTGACGTCTGGTCACCCATTCCAAGATGTGTTCAGTCTGGAAATTAAAAAAATATATATATCAATAAATAAATAAATAAAATCATGGAAGCATGTGAAAGAAAATCTTGTTTACATGAATACACAATTCCCTATTTAAAAAAGTTTGGGGTCTGTAAGATTTTCTGATGTTTTTGAAAGAAATCTTTTATGCTCACCATGGCTGCATTTATTGATCTAAATGAGTGAAGTTAAAAGTTAGAGACAGTAGTATCGTGAATTTTTATAATTAAAATAACTGCTTTCTGTATAAATATAATTTAAAAATGTAATTTATTCTTGTGATGACAGGGATTACTAGACTTCAATTGGGCTGCCAAATATATTTTATGGGAAGCGATATTTTAAAACAAATTCATGATTTTGTGATGAATAGAAAGACCAGCATGTATTTGAAATAAAAAAAAAAATATGATATGTCTTTCTGTATTAATTTGAATGCATCCTTGCTGAATAAAAGTATTCTTAAAAAAAAAAGAGAAAAAATTGTACACACCCCAAACTTTTGAACGACAGTGTATATACACTCTAAAAATTGCTGGGTTGTTTTAACCCAATTTTGGGTAAAATGTGGACAAACCCAGCCATTGGATTTAAAAATGTAATTTAAAAATGTATGTCCAATGGCTGGGTTTGTCCATATTTTACCCAAATTTGGGTTAAAACAACCCAGCATTTTTAGAGTGTATAAAGCTGTCCCATTTTAAGACAAATACCTGACATTCGATTAATTGTATAACGTTTCTCATAATATACAGTAACAACACTGTATGTGTGAGGAAAAGATCTTTACATCAACCTACACATTTGATTTCCATTTCAAATCAGCCGATTCCAGAAAGTACTCCTTGAGGGAATTCCCTTAAAAAACACTCCTGCTGGAAACTGATGACAGAACTGAAATTGATACTGAATTAAATACCAGCAAATGCTGAACTGGCAAAGCTGCCTTGAAGTGGAGAAGACTGACAGAAAACCCTGACCACATAAAAAGTAAATCTGTGGTTTTGGACATGATGTGCAAGACACTCACAAGCCTTTTGATAAACATATACAGAACTCTGAAAGTGCAGGAAACCTGACACGACCTTAGTTTTTGGCTAACTGACATGAGATGTTCAAAGAAAGTGAGCGTGTGGACCCTTCAGATTCTGATAATGTGCTGATGGACTCCACATTCAAAAGTTGTGTAGCATGAACACAAAGTCAAGGCTTACCCAAGTCTGGCTTTAGCTCAGTAGGCAAGCTTAATTTCCGTGACATCTTTGCTGGAAAAAAGAGAACACCTCTCTTTACAAACACATTGAAGCCTCAGTAAAAGCCATGCAATGCTAGAACTAGTTGTGCTCCAGAAAACACCAGACAACATAGCCAAAGGGGTTTTTTTTTTTTTTAAATCATCCTGAGGGACACAGACACTTCAAACTGGAAAAAGGTCAGAGGTAAGAGTCAGAGACAAACTGCATAATGCTGCATGCTGGACAAACAGTACTGGGATGTAAATGGGTTGGCCACACAAACTCCTGAAAGGAAAATAATTAACATCAGAACAAACAAAACAATCATTCTCAGCACCCCATGCCACAATCATGCACCACACATGAGAATACAGACTGGACATTGTGAATGATTTTGAACATTTTGTAGAATTTGTATACCCTTGCCACATACAGTATATAGAGGCATGTGTCAACTTTTATCTATTCTCTTTAGCCGTATATTTGCGATAGTTTTTCACTTGCGAGGAATATTGCATAAGATATTAAGCCTTGATTTCAGGGAACATTTAATATATTTTCGTACCCCATTAGCAAGCATTCAGCATTTTCAATTTTCAGTACTATCAGTAGTACTATTTTTAAATTTACATTCATTTTTATTTATTTTTATCCAATTCATTTTACAAAGTTAATGATCCATGATTATTTTCATCAGAAAGTTTTAGTTAACACTAATAAACCTGACCACTAAACATCTAGACAAAATTCAGTTAGATTAAGCTTAAAACAAGACAAATCTAATTGCTAATGGAGTAAGA
This sequence comes from Cyprinella venusta, assembly GCA_038021265.1. Classification (NCBI taxonomy): domain Eukaryota; kingdom Metazoa; phylum Chordata; class Actinopteri; order Cypriniformes; family Leuciscidae; genus Cyprinella; species Cyprinella venusta. Next base: position 23,222,207 of record CM075876.1, read on the forward strand.
AAGATCATTAAGGATGTTTAAATATTTCCAGTGGAAAGTCATTTTTTACAGTTTAATGAGCTCAGCGTTCAACAAAAAATAAAAGCAACAAAACAAAACCTGGCCTCACAGCTTGTCTATGTAAGAACAACTCTAAATGTAAGAAATCTAAATGTAAATTACCCAAAACTGTACATATATTGTTTTCCTAATATTACTCCAGTGAATCAAGTAAAGTGAATACCAAGGCTGGTTCCAATCCATCAAAATAAATGGTTAAATTTTCTAATTCCCATCCTCATTATCCTGTTCTGAGATGTACGGACATAAATAGACAAGAAGTACAGGAAGACAACAAATTGAAAACCTTCATTCCTACAGACAGACAATCATCGGACGCAACCACCAGTGTGCCAAAAGAGAAACGCCTCAAGCAAATCACCACAAGCACATGTCACCATGTTACATGCGTGCTACATGAACGTAGCATGCAGAGGGAATTTCCGTCGGGGATATTCAAGTATTGTGCTTTTGGAGACAGACATGTCCCCTGTTTTGTTCATACAGTACAAAAAGACAGAGACGGTGTGGTTGAACAAAACCAGTAGAACCTCTTTTACTCCTTCATCCGACCTTACCTCCTCTCCCTCCTCCATTGTAGAAATGCTGATGGTTTGACATCAAGACTTTTTGGGAGGAAGTAAAGCATATGAGCAGTTAGAGATATTTTTACGCTTATAGGCGAGCAAAATACAGCGCAATAGAATCATAACGTGAAAGATAACGTGTGTCGATCGATCGCAATCTATTGTTCTTTATCTGGCCGTGTCGAGGTGTTACAGCAAGTGTACACTGCTATTTGCACGATTATTACAGGGACCTTCTTTCAATATTTGATCAAACCACTCGCTGAGAGAACAGCTGCAGAGGTCTGTGCTCTAACTGAAGGTTAAGTCATTTTGGAGACACGTTCTCATTCTGTTCTGACCTTTCGGAGCAAATCTTATCTCTATTTTGAGATCTGCCCGGGTCTCTGAGTGTGAATGTCACGCTCTTTCTAGAAGGAGGTTTTTAGGTTGTCTTCAGCTTATCAACGCCACCATCGGCTGCGCTTAACGAACTAAAGAAAGAGAATGCAAATGTTTTAGGATTACCTTGTCTTGAATGTTTTTGCATTTTATATTTGCAAAAAACAATGCTAATTTGAAAAATGATGGCAAAACTATGTCCTTTTTCCCACCCCAGAGGAAGACGTGATCTTATAGTAAAGGTTAAGAATCTGAAGGAAAGACAAAAAAAATCCCTGGGAAAGTGTTATTTGCATAATATGTCTCTAAAAGGTAACAAAAAGTTCACGGTAGAACCTCTACAGTATAATGTGACACATTTTCGATTAAATATTTGGTCACACAATTCGGTGACAGTATCTGAAAGCAATCAATACCTCATTAACCGCAGTCTAAAAGCACTCTCAACTAAGAGTGTGGTGTTTTACAGTGCATTTACAAGCTTTGGTTGTCTAGTAAATTTAGATTTAATGTGTCCTTAACGCCCACAAAAACAGCTGTGACTTGCTGCAGCTGCTACATTTTCGGTTCTTTTGTGCATATAATTTCCGAAACCACTTCCTAACAGTTGTACCAGCACCAGTCTGTACTGTATGATTGCTGTGGACGGTAATTTTAGCAAACGCTTTGATGAAAAGACAGTTTAGCTGAAGGGCACAATGGTCCCCCTTCAGGGCTTTGAACCTACAACTTGTTTCTAGCCCAGATGTTTAACTACTAACCTCCCACCAGGCATGAGCACCTTGTCACACTGTCAGTCACCATTAACATTCATCACAATGCCAGCCATCATCAGTCATCCGTGACCCTTTGTGAACTTTTGTTCTCCTCCACAGACGCAAGCGCAAAGTTTTATGGTGTTACATAAGGTGTGCCATGTTAACACTGCTGATGATTTTCAGCAGAGGCTAGTCTAATGCTGAGATATGAACAAAATAAATGCACACTTGTGTTGTGTAAACTTGATATTTGGTGTAAAATGTACTCACCCTTGTGTTGTTTGATCAAAAATAACATCTAAAGAACCGGATTAGTCTAATGCAGACTGGTAAATTTGATCAAATGATTAAAAGAAAAAATATGACTCAACAGAACAATTGATTTTCAAATCATACATCACTACTTCTCTTCATGAACTCGTGAAGAGATGCAGATTTTTCAATTATTTCACATCAGGCATCAGAGCACTTGACACACAAAGTTTGAGATCAGTAAATTTTTTAAAAATACTATAAATTATATATATATATATAATCAAAAATACAGTAAACAAGCGCCACATGCGCATTCTATAGCTATGCTGACCTGGTCACAAATATTTCTCGTTATTATCAATGTTGAAAAAAGTTCTGCTGCTTGATATTTCAGAGGAAACCGTGATACTTTTTTCAGCATTAAAGTATTTTGTAACAATGTAAAAGTCTTTACTGTCACTTCTAATCGATTCCAAGCATCCTTGTTAAATAAAAGTAATTCTTACTGACCCCAAACTTTTGGCCAATAGTGCACTGTTGTAGTTCTTTTCCAGAAGAAAGAAAGTCATAAGGGGTTTGGAACAACATGACGATGATTTATGACAGAATTCTCCATTTTTGGCTGAACTATCACTTTAGTCCTCAACAGAGGAATCGATTGAAACCCTAAAATGCCCTGTGGAGCTCATAACACGTGGCTTTCAGCAGACTCAAGTGTCAGACTCAGGACTGATCATTATAATGGTGTTAGTGGGCGGTATAGATTGTGTCATGCTCTGAGAGACGTTTTACCTGAAGTGGGGGACTTGCAGCGATCCTCTGAGGTGGCTGAGCCTTCGTTAATGTCACAAAGCCCTGAAGAGAGAAAGAGAAACATAAGTGCCACACTATGGACCATGTGTAATGTGTGCTAGTATCTGTTCTTTATGTGAAAAAGTAGTCTTAAGATATATTTTAATGGGTAATACAACTGACACATACATGAGGTGCAGTGTGTAGCCCTTGCTCTGATCTCAGAGTTGAGAGGCAGATGGGCAGACAGGAGCTGAACCCAGCTGCTCTGATCAGCACTCTCCCTGTGCGCATATCCGACAGATCCCAGCCCCCCGCTAAATATCACTCATTAACCCCGACACAAACACACACCGGATAATCTAACAACCAGTCCATTGCCAAGTCTCAGCAATCATCTCTTTCTTACTATTATGTGTTAAGCTGCAATTATGCATTCCAAGCAGCAGGGGTCACATTACTGTTTCCCTCTCAGTGCACTGCTGCATGTCCTGCCAATGGTGTTTGTATGCATATAAATATATATATATATATATATATATATATATATATATATATATATATATACTGTATGTGTGTGTGTGTGTATGCTTTGTCTATTATGGATGAAACCATGTCTGTGTGCATATCAGACCTCCAGAAGGTTGTCGGCTCTTGCGTGGAGATCGCAGTTGTCTCTGGTATGGGTCATTGGATCCATACAATTCCACAGTTCCCAGATTCAACAGAACAGTCTTCTGTAAGTAATCCACTACCGCCAGACCGTTGCTATTGCCAAACACCACCCTATGATGCACAGGAACATTCTGCTTTAAAGATTTTGGTTGGTTTTATGAGGGTTTACACTGGTTTACTGCTGGCCAGGCTAGTGCACCAGCATAATAATGCCAAAACATATCTGGTGAAGCTGATTAACCAGCATGGTGCTTTCTCAAGGACACTGCAGTGAACCAGCATCCAATACATATTTGCCTATATTTTCAGCAGGGTTTAAGAGCAAGGGCAGTTTGCTGTAAGTTTAGCTTTGATCGTTGTGATGATCCATTGCTATAAATACTTAAGCAAGCGTGAAATTTAATTTGAAAATAAAACAGCAACAACAAAAACAGTCTGGGTCAGAAAATAACCCAGTAGTGAATAACCCAGTAGTGAATAAGTAGTGAATCCTCCATGTTTAAAAAAAAAAAAATCTATTATCCAACATCTGATTATGTTCAATTATATTCTAAGTTGATCATTTCAAATTATTGATTTAATTGAAGTATTTGACACACATGGACAACATAGTCTAAATTGCATGTTAAAAATGTGTTCTCATATAGATAATAAATTTATTATTACAGTATATATACACACTACCGTAAAAATGTTTGGGCTCGAAAAGTGTAATATTTTAAAGAAATTACTACTTTTATTCAGTAAGGATGCAAGACATTTATAATGCTATGGATGATATGATACGAAACAAATTTCTATTTAAAATTATTTATGGTCTTTTGTACAGTCTATTTATCAAATAATTGTAAAAAAAAAACATTATGGTTTCCACAAAAATAAATTAAACTAAGCAAAATAACTGTTTTATAATAATAAGAAAAGTTTCAAATCAGCATATTAAAATGATTTCTGAAGGATCATGACACTGACGAAGTAATGGCAGTTGAAAATTTAGCTTTGCATTACACAAATAAATTATGTTTTTAAAAAATTATTAAAATAGAAAAGTTGTTTCTAATTGTAATAATAGACAAAAAACCTGTTATTTCCAAATGTACAGAAATTTCCAATATTACCTGTTTTTATCATATTTTGTTCCAATACAAACTTTTGAACGATTGTGTTTAGTGTGAAGAAACATTGAAGTTGTTATACGTTGAAAATCCTGACATCAGAATAATTAAATACAAATATAAAACAAAGCAAATGTTGTCCTTTCATAAAAAAATTCTGAAACTAGTCTGCAGCATTCGATTTACTTATGTGTATTAAGCACTGAACCACCTGACAAAACAACGCAAAACAGACTCACAAGCCATAGCAGGAGTTGATGGCCAGGCTGCTGATCTGCTGAGGCGGCTCTCCACTGACCCACACCAGCTGTACCACCAACTCCACCTGATACCCAGGAGACTGCTTCAGAGGGCTGCTGCGCACCCTGAGGGAGTGACAGAAAGAGGACAGACAGGCCCTGACTAAAAAAGTATAACATTTATTATACAATGTGAGTTAACACTTTATTTTACAGTGGCCTTGTTACATTGTATTTACATAATTACATGCAACTAACCCTCAACCATGCTCTACCGTACCCTAACCCTATAGTAAATACATGTTGTTAATTAATAATCCTCAGTACTTAAATGTATAATTACATTGTAACACCTTAATGACACCTTAATATAAAATGTAACCCACTGTGATATATTACATACTTCAGGAAAGGCATGAGTTCCCAATATCATGAAAGTCATGAACAATGATAAAAACAGATTATTCAAAACAAACAAGCATAACTTCAAAACAAGCAAGTAGTCTAGTAACAACTATACAAAAACATGCCAAAAAGGGGGCAGAACTAGGCAACTCTGTAGTCAGATTTGTCAGACAGCAATTTGTGTCAACACTGAAAACACTAACTTTCAGTCTGTGGCAGCTAAAGCACTCAACGCTCTGTTTGGAGAGCAATAGGGGGCGTACACACAGGACACAATCAATAAAAACTAGACAGAGCACAGCTGAATGGAACAGAATGCAGGAGACCTGAGAAGTGTTTGTAAAAGTAGAACTTTTTTTGACTTGATGTGGCATCTTAAACAAGAAACTCATATTTGGTGGATATATGTTGGGTTCTCAAAATGACCAAAACTGTGGTCCAAAAGTCAGAGACCATTTTAAACATGGAAATAATTTGATATTAAACAAATCTGGTTGATAATGGAGATTCACATCACCATGGAAAGAAGTGTAAATGGATTTACGCATATGGAAGTGAGAGGTTTGGTTTGGGAAAAAAAAGGAAGGAAAAGTACCTGGAATGTCTAGACGGTAGCAAAAAATTGAAGGGTTAGTTAGAGAAAGAAGACAGCTGAGAAAGCAATGGAAAAGAGCAGAACAAAGTCTGAAGGAGGGACTCAATCTCTTACAAAGGGCCATAAAAGATACTATGAGCTGGCAACATTACGCAGAGCTGAGCGCCTACGGAAACGCTTGCAAAAAGAAGGAACGTGCGAGGGCTAATTTCTATAAAGACGTATTCAAATTCGTAAAAGAAGTTATTCACCAGTGAGAAGAATGGCATTTTAAAAGCATCTAGGCTTGAGCTAGAGAGATATTCGCAGGAAACGCATTCAGATGCAAAAAGCCATGAGCCTATGTCAATTCAATCCGACAACCCACCTATCAATCCACCAAAATACCAAATGGAGGTCTGTGCACCTAAGTGGAAAGAGGTAGAGCAAGCTGTGAGAAAGGCAAGGGCTTCATCAACTCCAGGGCCTAATGGAGTTCTGTACAACATGTACAAGAGTGCTTCAGGAGTTCTACGAATTCTGTAGAAGTTGAAAAAAGTGGCATGGGAAAAACAGGTTGTACCTAGAGCACGACGCAGAGCAGGTAGAGTCTTTATACCAAAAGAAAGGACAACTCGAAGCTGCTAGGGACTAGGAAATGCTTGCTGATCTTGATCAACGGCTTATTTTTCCACCACTAACCTGGTCTGGATCAGCAGGCATTGTTCAACTGATAGAGTTAACAGTACCATGGGAGGATGCTGTAGATGAGGCATATGAAAGGAAGAAGCAGCGGTATGCTCATCTGGCCACTGAAGCAGAACAGCGAGGATGGAGAGTGCAGGTTTTTCCAGTGAAAGTGGGTTGTCGAGGATTTGTGGCACACTCTACAATCCAGTTCCTCAGAGACGTCGGATTCGGTGGCCAAGAGTTACGTCGCACAGTAAAGAACTTATCTGAAGCAGCAGAGAGGGGCAGCAACTGTGGTTGAGACGGAAAGATTCTGGCTGGCTGTGTACCGGTTTCGTAGAATTCTTGAAAAACTCGAAGAGTCGGTTGGTTTATTTGTATAGTTTGCATAGTAATAACAGTTATCACGTTCCTGTGTATATTGCGTGAATGAGGGTTGGTGTTTGGGCAGATATTGAGTTTTGCGGTAGGAAGTACCGTTGCCACTGAACCTACTTTAACGAAGACAGCGGGGCTCGACAGTCTTAGGCAAATGGGTTGGAGCGTATGGTTGGGTTGCGGAGAGATTGTACTGTAGTTAGGTCACACGTGAACTACGAGGAAGGAGCAACCTCAGCAGCAGGAGGGATGTAAAGGGGACGGAGGGGGTGACTCTGGGACGCCATAGTCACTGTCGAGCCCTCTTGAGGTGTCGTGGGCTAGTCGACGAAACACTGAGGAGGGATGGTGCCAACTTGAAGACCCTAGAGATGTCCCCTACTCGACTCAAGTCCACTGAGGAGACCACACTGTAGTTGTCGCCGTCGTGTGTGCTGACGCGCCAAGTACACTGCAGCCGTTAACGACGAACAGAAGGACATTCACATCACCATATGAAAAGAAGCATAAATGGATGGAGAAGCATGGTTTACTGTAAAGCTACGTCTTAGTTTGTGCTTATGTTGGCGGATGCCGAGTACATCTACTCTCATGTAATGGAAATCATTAAGTTGATATTTATTTTTCATTTTACAATATTACAAGGTCAAAATTCAAATAAGCAAATTTGTGACATTGATCATGTGAACTCCTTTCTATTGACAGTCAGATGTTTTCATGCAGATCAAGTGCTACTGTCATTAAAGCGAGAGGACAACGTACCAAAACTAATAAATTCTGAAATTCACATTTTTTAATTCATCTCGAAGATATATAATACAATTTTCATTAAAAAGTCTAGAAATTTAGAAAAATACAAAACAGAGACATTTACACAAGTAGTTTCACAAAGATGAGCAGCCTTACTTGAGGCAGGGTATGTTGTCTCGCATCCCATCTGAAGAGTTGCTGCTAGTGGAAGGGTGTGTCTGCGGGCCGGAGGTTTGTGGACTGGGGGAGGTGCTTGGTGTGGGAGGAGCTGGTGTCTGATCTCCTCCCACATCTGGAGACTCTAGATCATTCAGCTCATACTGTAACCTGACTTCCAGTAACTGTAAAACACACACACATATGTAACCGACACAAGTGTGCTTTAGAACAGATGTGCATGTATCAGCTAAATGCAGTGAGTTAATTGATCCCCATCGGTGTCGCTATTCTTAAAATGAGACAAGCTAATTGGTGTACGTGTGTTCTTCCAAGTGAATGTTTCTAAGTGTGTGAGAGTCACAGGACTGAAGGTGCTAAAAGGTTTAATTTGCCCTCATTATACAGAAGTGTGAACATCCTGTCAGCAGCCGATGGTAACGCTAATGGTTTTTCCCACATTTGTGCTGAGCATGCGCCCCCACCATCCAATCAGATGCCTGAAATTCACATGTGTCCCTAATATGACTGTATTTGAACATCTGATTAATTATTATCCCGGTTATATGAGTCGTATTAATATGTAAATAGGTTACGTTGATTAAGCATTAATAAAGCACAATTGCTTAACTGCTTCAGTCTTTCCTGCAATGAATTATACGTGAATTAAAATTATTCACAGATATACTTTCTAATGGCATTATCATAAGTGCTCATTTATTTATGGGTCACGGAAGCATCAGTATGCAAATATGCAGCTTGCAAAAAAAAAACTGAGAGGGCAAAATGAATGCAGTATTAATTATTCAAGCTCAATATAGACGTGGTGAACATTAATTAAAACGGCTTTGAAAAGCTTAGGGATTTCGTTAAGCATCTGAGTAACAACTGTTCCTCGGATATCCTTAGTTAGCTCTGTAGACGGCACAAACACATGTACAAACGCATGCATTCAACACATTCAAGACACTGAATAACATTCATTTAATGAACAGATTTTATATTATTATTAACGTTATGAGTCATGGCGGTTGTCAGGGTACTAAAATAACTCGAGACAGGGGAAAAGAGAGAGAGAGAGAGACTTAAGAGTGTCTATAAAGGCATCATTACTCATTCCACTCCAGAAAACAAAGTTTTTAAGTCAAAAGAACATTGTTACATAAATTAATTAGTCAGAAAATATATTATAAACCATATTTTTTTTTACCTGGACCACCTCTGTGGTGATTTCCTGTTTGCTGAACCTGTATATGATGACGTGGGCAGAGACCCCAGCCACACAAAGCATGCGGCTCTCGGGACACCAAGACATCAACTGAATGGCGAACGGGTCCTCATCCACAATCTCTGAGCTGGGTTTCTCCTCCTTACAGCGTGCCTTCTCAAATACCTTCGCTGTCTTCAGTTTGTACAGCACCTGGAGCATTACTGAGCACCATGGGAAAATAGAAGTAAAGAGATAATGTACAGTCAACCAGTAAATAACACATAATTAAAAGGTTTTTTTTTAATCAAGTCATTGAACACTCACTGTAACGCTCAAGTAAATATTTATGCATATTAAACCAGCTGATTGTACATTATCTATTCTATTATGCTACTTCCTAAATAAATAAGCAGGCAAATAAATAAATAAAAGGACAAACTAATTTGAATGGAAATTATTTTATTGTGAGCGAGATTGCAGAGTTAAATAAGACATAAAATATAAGACAATTTTATATGAAATGGGTTGTCTTGGACAAGGATCAGTTCAGCAGTCATTAGACAAAAATGTTTATCCACAAAATGCTGCAATTGAACAAATCGGAATCCAGTATTCCAAAGAACAAAAGTCTAATAACTTCTAGATTTGTACAGTTAATTCTTTGGGGGATTATAAGGATGATGGGAAATGGTTTAATGCCTTCAAATGCATAAATGTGTTTTGTATAATTTCTCAGGACCTCTAATCCACTGACTCCAATTGTTCAGTTCAGTCAAAGCAAAAAAATAAAATAAAAATTAAATAGCATAAGATTAGCCACTCTGTCTTAGCAGGATTAAAACTTCCTGTCTAATTAGATTTATATTTCACTGGTGGACAAAATGAGGGCCACTTTGGTTTTAAATTAGCTCCTACCATTAAGAAAGCCCATTTGAATGTTAAACAAGCGCTTGCATGAGGGGTTGGCAACCTTTGTGGCATTCGTACAATGTGTTTTAGCACCTACGGCAGAGGAAAAGTGGAAACCTTTCTCACAGCTCACAGTTTAAACAAGGTCAAATGCCATTTACAGGTAACACTCACAACACGCCGGTCTCCCTCAGCGGTGCACAAGGTTAGACAAAGCCGGTGGGATCTGGTGAGTTTTGTGTGTGTGACATTATATGGTCCCCAGTTGGGTCGTAAATCATGGAAAATTAACTTATTGTTAAGGTGATGTTTGATGTCAAGTTATACTCCAACAGCGGTCAGCAGAATCCAGAATTTAATTAAATATTTAACAATGTCAAACGTCTAACTGTAGCCAGTCCAAAGAAAACCACTCACTGGCCACGTTTAGAGTGGTTTTCCTTAGGTCAGCCGGAACCGGGGACAAGCTAAGCTAATGTTAGTCTTTCCATTTATTCCAAGGTTCACTGAAGTCAGCCGGATCCGGGCCGTATCCACCCTGCGCCTAGACACGACCACAACGCATCCCTGAAGTGCCAGACTCATCAGCCCTGTGAAGGCCTCATGGACACCACAATAAACTCGCCTCCATACTGGCGTGATGACCTCCATCCAGATGGAACTGGATAAATATTTGTGAATGTTCTGATCCAATCTGACTTCTGACCTGTAATGCTGCCTGAATCATACTTACACACTGTTCGTTCGCTGGCCAGAGGAGAACTGGCCCTGGGTTCTCCTATCAACTTGAATGGGGAAATAACAACATATAAAACTGCTTGCCAAAATCAATTTAAGTAATATATTTCAAATCAGCAACAAAAACCGCCACAAACAGACCCTTAAATGTTATTCAAATTGCTCAAATAAAGTTGTCTAATAAAAAGCATGTATTTTAGATTGGTAAAACCAGTCCTAAGTGCGCATTTCAGAACACTGACTGTTTCCATGTAAACCAGAGCTTCTAAATGCAGCTACAGTGACGCAGTGATTTAACCAATTGCCGATTGGCATTGCCTTATTTCGCCATATTGCACATTGCATTTTCCTGTCTCCCATTCGTCATAATATGAGTGAACTGCTTTGGTGTAAATACAGTCTTTGCAGTGGTCAAAATAGGTCGGTGGTTTGATTCCCAGGAAAGATCTGAGATACAACTGCTTTGTTTTTAGATAAATGTGTCTGTCAGATGCAAATAAAGGAAGTTTATGAGCTTTGGAAAACCATTAAACTGCACACATTGTGGTAAATCAAACTATGATACTGCACACAATGGGTAAATGAGGTGAATATGAATTCAGAAAGTCTCACTCACTTGCTGAAGCATCCCAGAACTTCACTGAACCATCTGCATGCCTGCAAGAAGAGCATATAATCTTTTATTTCAGCTGTCTTATACACACACACAAACCCACATAGCATATCCTATTACCACATGTATCCAAACAAACCACTGAGGTAAGCTAAGTTGCAATGTCAGATAAATAGCGAAAAATAGATTCTGTCATCTCATGGGTAATACATCATAAAATGCTTACTTTTTTGTCATACTTCCCTCTCGCTACCATCTTGTCCCGTTCATTACCCTTTCTTCTGTGCTCCTCCTCCCTTTCCCTATACCCTGCCTTCTTCTTTTACATCATTTAAGTCTTTTTTATTCCCATTTCTGCCATTTCAGCAGAACTATACTCAGCGAAAGAGAGAGAACAGCGCAGAAAGTGTAACACACACATACACACAAACACTTACCCAGTTATTATTATTTCAGGGTAGCTTTGTGTGCCCAGGCCCCAGTTTCCGCCGCTGATAGGCCATTCCTGTGATGAACAACAGAACCACAGGAAAGTGCTTAAATCCACGAAAGCTAACCACATAAATCTGATATTTCTCAACATATGAGAATAGGGGAAATTTAGTAGTTATTGCCCTAAAGCGTGTGAGTATTCCTGGGAAACTTAATAAAAAGAAAGCACCCAATTTGTACATTTTAGTAAGCTTTCTCTTAATATAATGACTGTGGCTGGCACTGGCAGCCACAAAACATTTCTGCAATGTGGGTGGAACCTTTATTAAATGGCTGGCGATGCTCTATAGGAAAGCATTTCCTCATGAGGCGTGGAAGCTGAAGCAGTTTATTCAAAGGTATTCAGAAGTGCTGTGATTCAAAGTGGGCCGTCTGAGTTAACCTGCTCCCTGTGGGAGACAGAGCCACGACTTACACACCACCACACTCCAGTCTTGGCTGAGAGTTCATGCTTTCTTTCATACCATAAATACCCCTGTCTGTGTCTCTGACCCACACAGTCTGAGGACACAATGTGCCGCACGACGGGGGTCTGAAGTCACACAGGCATAGGGCAATGGTGTGATTCACCAGGGGCCGCAATCTAGTCACTCAAAAGCCAATGTGTGTATGTGTAGGCATGAAGTTTTAACCTTAAAGGCTTCATTATCTATCAGATTTGCATATTTAAATGTGCACACCCACTGTTGTACCTTTTTGCTGTAGCCCTGTCGTTTCTGGCGAGACCCGACAGAGTAAAGTGCAGGTATGAGGTCCACAGGACAATCGGCTAAGTACTCACAAGACGTCACAGGAGACTCATGAATCATCATGGGATACGGATTTTCAAAGATAGGGTAACTGCAAAAAACATCACAGGTCAAAACCAACAGATTGATACTGTAGTGTAAAAGTGTGATAGCGTCAAAAAATGCTGTGGGTGATACGTACCCATTTTGTGCAAGGTCAATAACAACTAAATCCTTTTCGAGGAGAACTACTACAGCATATGGTTCCTGAAAATCTGCAGAGAAACATAAATGGCATGGGCAAAATCATGAATACATGGGGGCTATACAGTACATCTGTGTAATAAATGTTTAACATTTAACACATATAATATTGAGTAGCACAACTGTCTTCAACATAGATAGTAATAAATAATTAGTGAGCACCAAATCAGCATACTAGAATGGTTCTTAAGAATTTTATTTAATTTTTTATTATAATTATAATTAATCCTTAGTAGTCTATGTACAGTATATGAAGTCCACAAATGGCAAAATTTGTTTAGCTGTAAAAGTTACGACTGGAGACGTCACTGCATGAGTTTGAAACGCTCAAATGTCTCAATAATGAGTCAGAACATAAAGACGCTCCACTTCAAATATAGCTTAATCAAAAGAGCCAGATTACGCAAGCAGTGCTGCAAACACTGTTCCCATTCCTCCTGCGTTCATCACTGCTTCTTAGTTCGGCTTAACACAAACTCTAAACAAAAACACTTAAGCCTCTAATACAGATGATTGAGCAGAGATGCTGTTTTGGCAAGAACTGTCGGCGCGACTGCATGTATGAAAGCAAGCTGAATCACAAGAAAAATAATTGTTTTAAAATATTGTTTTAAACCAATAGCATGCACAAGCTATTTGAAATGATCAGGGTGTTATGTAAGGGATAAAGCCCAGTCAGCTGGTCATTATCTGCATAAAAAAATTATATGACGCAAATCATGGCTACTAAAATATTGAAATATTGGTTTAATCTGAAATAATTTTATTGTCTTACTTAGCTTAAAGCTTCAGATAAGTAAAATGCATATATCACTTTTATTAAAAATCTGCAATCCAAGTTACCTTTTTTATAGGCTTCTTAGCTAACATATACAGTAATATTCAAAATCTAGGGGTTGTTAAGTTTATTTTAAATGTTTTTTAAAGTCTCTTATGAACACCAAGGCTGCATTTATTTGATCCAAAATACAAAAGATACAGTAAAAATAGTAATATTGTGAAATATTACTACTATTTGAAATAACGTTTTTACAACATTTTAAAATGTAATTTATTCCTGTGATGGCAAATCTGAATTTTCAGCATCATTACTCCAGTCTTCAGTTTCACATGATGCTTCAGAAATCATTCTAATATGCTGATTTGGTGCTCAAGAAAAATGTCTTGGTACCAAAGATGAAAACCAATGTGCTGCCTAATATCTTTGTGGAAAGAGTGATGTATTTATATAAAAAAAATAATTTATTGAATGCCTTTACTGTCACTTTTGATTGCTGAATAAAAGTATACATTTCTTTCAAAAAAAGAAAAAGAAATACTGACCAAATCTTTAAACAATAGTGCATTTAGCTCCTTTACTTTAGTTTTCCTTCATTTTAAGGCATGGACAATTCTCAAAATGTGTCATTGCAGCCATTTCAGAAAAAAAAAATATATATAATCAAAGATTGACCAATTGGAATCAAGCACTTTAAAGAGCTGCATAAAAACTATACTTGATGTAAAACTAAAGTTGCATCAGCCTTTGCTACAGCTGCCTGCAGAGAGAAAGAAATCACTTACTATTCATAAATAGGCATCAAAGTGATAAATTATTCAAATGTGTATTGCAATAATAAACAAATGCAGTTAGAAAACTGAAACAGAAAGTTATGAATTGAAGGAGCTTTCAAAAACGAAGGAGATGTAAAACGTAATTACTAGGCAGCAGTTCCACTGGGAGAGCTCAAGCTCATCTACAAAGAACATGAAAGAATAGAACAACCAAACAAAACAAAGGTCAGTAAAAAAGAAAAGAAAGGAAGTGGCATGAGATAAAAAAAGACTTATTGCAACAATATTGGACAGAGCAGTTGCTGTCAATGAGTAAAGTGACCGTTACCATTAGGATATGGCGTTTCACACAGGGTGAGGAAATCTACAATGGGATAGTCCATCTCCAATACCGCAGTGCTCTTCCCATGCATGACCGTCAAGCATGGCCGTCGACCAACAGTGTCATATGACAAACCACCAGAGAAGATCATAAACGGCTCCCTGTTCAGAACACACACAAAAATAATGTACAGTGAGCTTCAAAATGCTGAGCTTCAAAAGTTTTTCCATTATGTTATCAGCATAAAAATGAATGAAAAGTTGAACAATGTCTTTTCCTTTAACAACAACTGTAGTGCAGAATACTTATTTATTTTATGCTGTAACTGTTTGGTTACTTCCAGGTTTAAATGAGCTTCAAATTAATTTTGAAATCTCATATTTCAATAATGGATTCCATTATATATGCACAGACATGCATGCATTTATTTAAAAACATCTAGAAGTAAGTGGATCTACATGGTTAACCAGCATAAATCAGCAAAAAAACAGCCTGGACCAGCATTCAGGAAATTCAAGATGGCCTTAAGAGCAGTAAAAGGAAAAAAAAACTGCTACAAGTATGTACCTACCCTGCTCTCGTGGTCTTGTACTCTACTTTAAGAATGGGTTTGCAAGGCTCTGGCTTTTTTCCATCTTTAGGCTGCTTTCCTGAAAAAGAATCAGACTCATTTAGAGAATTTGTAGACATCCTTCTCTGGCCCCGTCCCAAATAGTGCACTTGATATAGATCATACTGTAGCTCATTGAAGACCCTGTGAAATAAGATTAACGAGAGAGTTGTCTTTTCTGTGTGGACGTATGTCTTCTTGAAATAGAAAATTATCAAAGAGCTTGTGCATTTTTTTTAATTAGCCAATAGCCTAATTAACATAGGAAATACTGTTAATTTTAGGGATATATTAGCATACAGGTGGCTTCCCAATAGTCTTCAATTACACAAGTTTCATTTGGCATTTAAGAAGAAGGTTTCACAGCAAAGTACTACAAGAGTGGACGTTAAGGAAGACTGCAAGGACTGAGGGTGACATTTCGGACAGTGTCTCTCTCCTACACACAGGAAGTTTGTCACAGAGGAAAAAAAAAAAAACATTTCACAGGCATAATGCAGAATTTTACAGCATTAAAGACATGTATATGTAGATTCCACATTCGACCGATCCAGAGACGTCAATGCGTCTGCCATCTTGGATTGGACAACAATTTACATGCTGAAAGTTTTCCAACATGCAACAACATTGGGAAGCCTGTGGTAAAAAAAAACGCAGATATTTCAATTCCAGAAGAAATGGGATACCTTTCACTTAACCTTTCACAGCTGAGAATGTGCTGGTTTCTGCTTTTATATATATTAACTCAAATATTATAGGCTTTTAAAATATGGTAACTTTTTAATGTCATATTAGCTAACAAAGTTTTGTTATATTATGTTAGTTTAGCAAAATCTGGCAGACGGCTTACGCATAATTGCCCATAGAAACAGCTATGGGCAATTAGCTGTTGCTAATTGCCCATAGGCATCTATGTGTGTACACATATACACACACACATATATATATATATATATATATATATATATATATATATACATATACACATATATATACATATATACATATATATATATATATAAGCTGTACATAATTGCCGATATAATAGAATATTTTATAATATTTTATAATAAATAAAATTTTTTGTTTTAATATTTTTTAAATATTTTTTGAATTACTATTAAAATTAAAATTAAAATTTGAATTACATAACAACTGTTTATTAGATTTTAAATATATATGGGAATTATCTCTAATACTAATGTCTATTGAACATACCAAATGATATAGCCGTCTGACAATATTTTATGGCTTTTTATTCAATTATGTTTCTTTGTTTTTAAATCTGGCTGTCTGATGTGCTTCTCTCATGGAGCCAGGGTGAGGCTGAAGGGGTTGTTGTATAAGAGAGGACCGCAGTGGAGAATCTTCAATAGAGCAGACAAGGATGTGTGCCAAAAGGAGGAGCATGACCTCACCTCACTCATCACTAAAGACCACAACAGAGGCAGTCTCCATAAGGGAACAAAATGAGGCTGAAAATTAAAGCTTCACTTGAAATGGAAATCAGGTAAGGGTGAGGGGGGTGAGGGGATTGTTTCATGTTGGAAAGAGGGGGGGGATCAAATTACAATCCTGAATTACCAAGTCTTTGAGTGAGATGTGATACAACCTTGCGAAATACACATAAGACCAATTGATTTTGCAAGCCTTATCCTGAAAAAAAAAAAAACATGAATTCGAAGAAAAGAGCCAGAGAGAAAGAAAGAACACTAACCGTGTGGCGTGATTGTCTGTACAGGCTTGACTGGAGACTTTATATTCCATATGGTCAGTGTGCCGTCTGAGTGACTACAGATAAACTGCTTCCCCTCGTGGTGCCAGGCCACAGAATGGATCGCCTGTGTGTGAGAATGACAATTTAAGAGAGAGGAAAAAGAGCAAGAAATTAAAGCTGGTTATGCTTGCATGGGGGCACACAACTCAATGGGAGATTTCCTAATAGTGACTCACACCCGTATGTCCAAGAACACGAACTAGGAGTGTGTTGTGCCTACCCAGGTTGACATGATATGCCCGTAACAAGAGCTGGGGTATGTTGGGATAAGTGATACTTTCTTCATATATATATATATATATATATATATATATATATACATACATACATACATACATACATACATTGTATATACTTTCCAATAATTCCTCACATCAGTAGTTGCTTTTTATAGCTTTCTTTTGTACTGTTGTTGTATTGACAGAAGACTTTAGCTAAACTCTGGGGAAAACAGTCAGGCCAATATAGCACAATAAATGCAATATAATTGAATCAAGGGGAAGAGAAAGAGAGAGAATGCGCAGCATGCGACCGATGTATCGAGAGAAAAGAGAGCGAGTGAAAGCACAAAGAAGGCTGAAAGAGAGTTCTCATTATTTTCTAATTAAGCACAGTCTCCTCTTGTTTAGCATAATGATGGCGGCTCTATCTCTGTCTCAGGCGGAGAACGGGGACGAACCTCAGCAGACCTAACTAATCAATGAACCGAGTGCAACATCATTACAGGAGCATCCAGAGAGGAGGAGCCAGACGAACACACGCACACACCATCACACAGAAAAATATGCTTATGCACAGTTCCATTCACAACACCCAACTATGATTATGAGGGATTATATTGCTTGAATATTATACGCTCTGAAGGTAGAGAGCAAATGGCTGGGAAACACAGTTGTTTAGCAAAAGCACATTTATGCTATAACTGACATGCAATGATTTTTAAAGCAAAAAAAATTTAGTATGCAATTCAGAATGGCATACTACATACTGGTGGTTATTAATACTGTACATACAATTCTATTTATGCAGTATATAGTATATGTGCTTGACTAGACCTTCCATTTCCAGTGTGATAAATAAAATGCAAGTAGCTTAATATCAGCCATATATTTAACATTATTTGATCAGACTATCATGATTTAAGATTTGGAAACCAATTTCATTTCTGTGATTAAAAACTGAGCAGCAGGTCATATGACAACTATGTAGCAAACTACGTAGCAAAAAAATATTACAAAAAATAAACTTAAAGTTAAAAAAAAACTTTGTGATTATTAAATCTCATTATTAGAGTGATTATTAAAAAGTAACAAGGCTGTAAACATTTTAGACATACATATTTAGATTAGATGATTCTTAAAAATTTCAGAAATGTGAATGAAAACGGATAAATTTCACCAGGAATCATTGACCTCCTTGGTTATATCCTTGTATACACTGCAGAATGTCAGTATTCAATTGCTTCTGAGTTGTAATTATACTCATAAAGTGACAAGGACACATGGGATGTCAGTGTGCATGTGTGTGTGTGAGCTTGAGAAAGGGCTGAAGGATAATCGGCCTGCCTTATTAATGACTCCTTAAAGACACCAGGACTTCTATACCTCACCTCTACACTATCCTCTCAATGTTTCTCTCTCTCTCTTCTTCACACTCTTTGAGATACCCACAGAGACACCTCAGAGAGCGTGACACTGTCATACCTCTGACTCATGCACGCACACAGAGGCCCAATTACAGCTAAAGAGGTCTGATGGATTCACTGCAGGCAGCCACAACCCGCCTCTATAGTCCAAAAATATTGCTGCCACTGCCCTCATACACACAAACCACACCATTCCTAAAGCAAACTTCAACATAAGGTCAGCTGGCCCTATTTTCCATAACAGATTACTACAGTAAATGTGTATACATATAAAAATGATACATTAATTTCAAGGTGCAACGTAATGGCAGTTTATCAATTGGAAACTCTTAGCGAGCAACGTTGCACGTTATGTCCATCTGCTTGCCTGTAGCCTATATAGTATAGCCTATCAAGGTGTGAGTTTGGTCTTTTATATAATTGTATTAGTTTTTAAGTATTTTATATGTCTGGGCCGCAGGGGAATCCTGCAGTATGACAAAGCTAAATAAAACGGGCCGAAAATTGCCTGTCGAATATTACAGGTTGCATTTTTAAAGAGAATTAAAAAAAAATTAAGTGAAATTTGAAAGGTGAATATGGATTATTGAATTTTTAATAATGAAAATATGTGTGAAATGTGAATTTCACCCCATAAAAAGGTAAACGATAAAATAGAATGCATTAAATACAAGCACGTCATTTTTTTTTTCAAGTAGTGCAATTCAACAAGCTTTTTTGTTGCAAAAACATTAATTTTCTTCCATAAAACTATCCCTTTAAGCACTAAAAGGTGAATTGACAACCACAATTAGTTGCCGTGTGTATGTGGACCGAAAATTAACTCAGAACACCTTAGCAACCACATAGCAATGCCCTGGCAATCTCTCACAATACTAAAGCATCACATATACATTGGCCCTAGGCTCTTTTAACTTGGTCAAGTAAACAATAACCTAGAAACCAACCACCCAAGCAACCACGCAGCAATGCACTAAAAAACACTGCACTCATAACACTTAAGCAACCATATAGGAACATCCTAGCAGCCTCTCACAACACTAAAGCATCATAGACACATCAGAAAGCAAAAAGCAATACCATAGAAATCACCAAAAACTCCCTAGCAAAGGCTTGTAAACCTAAAAAGTCAGTTTAGAATATGTTAGCAAGTAGAAAATGTTGGCTACTTGCTGTATATCTCACTCTATGCACACAAAACTGAATACATGAAAGAGGAGGAGGATGAGGGAAAGGAAGATGGAGAAAGCTAGATCATTAAAAATCTCTATTCCACAGAAAAATACAGACAAACTGCCTGTCCATACATCCTTTATGCTACTTGCACTGCTGCTCTCCTTTTCTTTATTTCAGTGTTTCCATCCATCTATTACAGCATAGCTCGTCTCCTCGTCGCCTCAGAACTAATTCTGCTGCTCATTGCACCTCAGTGACCCCTTCAGCACTAATAGCTTCCCATGATCTGATATGATGTTAATTCTGCTGTCTATTGCACTTCTGTGACCCCTTCAAAGATAAAAAAGGGTTCTCAGGCAACATCTGCATCACTAAAGACAGTCTGATCAACCTGTCTGAGCCTTGCCCCGGACTCTCCTCCATAATTATAAACAGCAAAGCACTATTAGGGGTCTGATAGACAAGCAATGGTGTTTCGTGGTACAGCCGTGACTCTGTGCTGAGCCGAAATGACACCTTGCTACCCCTACGGAGCAGTGAATTGTGGGACATTTATCTCTGCTGTACTAATCAATCAAGTTAAATGAAGGCAAGAATAAATCAGACATCCAGCCAGGCACAGACATTCTTCAGGGTACAGATGAGTTGTCCTCCGAGAAATTAACTCTCACTCGCACACACACACATAAGCTTACACACCAATGAGGGAGTTGCAATAAGAGATGGGTTTGATGCGTGTGTGTGTGTGTGCTTGTATGGAAAAAAGCAGAGTGTGTGTTGGTTTTAATTTCTTTGCACTTTGCTTTGGGCACATCATGCTCATCATAATAACCAATGTACGCTGGCTGCCACTGTTGACTAAAGCCATCGAACCAGCTTAAACTGGAGTGGCAGATTAACTATATTCTACGGGGACTTTTTCAGATGAATGGAAATAATTCCCAGGACATGCAGACAAAAAGACTCTATGGAAAAATAAATAAATAAATTGCTGAAATGAAGTGTTCACAACTAATTCAAGAGATATTGACCAAATGAATGGACAGGGACATTCCTCAATTCCTCAAAGAAGGACTACAGCAGTACAAAATCGGGGAAAAAAGATCCATTGTTCATAATTTGCATCTTGGGTACAAATATATTATAACAAAATTATAAATGTAACGAGCTACACGTAATTACATAACAATCATTCATTAGTTTGAGGCTCAGTACGTTTTTTTTTTTAATTAAAGAAATGTATACAGTACTTTCATTCAGCAATGATGCATTACATTGATCAAAAGAGAAAGTGAAGACATTTATTATTTTAAAAAAAGATTTAAATCGTTAAATTGTAATCATATTTTACAATATTACTGTTTTATATTATTTATCAAAAGAAATGCAGCCTTGGTGAGCATAAGAAACTTCTTTAAAACCACACATTTTGCTGTGTGTCCTTCGTTAAATCGGTAATTAAATTATTACCACTGTTTTAAGATCAGGCAAGATATGTGGACTGAACAAACATGCAAACTGTAATCCTTCTATGGTTGTTGCTTACTTTGCCTTTCAGGAAATCAGCTGGAGGAACATTCTGTAACCTGATTAATATTCATGAGTCATGCTGATAAGGTTTATAATGCATCTCTCCCAAACATTTCTGTCAATATGAACGAATGATTGAGAATAGGCAGAACTTAGCATCCAAACTACACACTGCCACTCATTCCCTAAAACCAGCCTCTCCTAAAATAAAGATGTTCTTTTGATGCTGCAGTATCTAGCAGAAGAACTATACACCTACTAAAAGAGATCTAATCAGTGTCCTTTATTAAAAATCAAAACATCTCATGAATATTTGAGTGACGCAAGCGTTTGTGCCACTGCAGGAAAACAACATTGTAACAATACATACCTCATCATAAGTGTACCGGGATTCAGCTCTCTTTGATTTCAAATCCCACAGCACCACGATCCCAGACTCAAATCCTATTATGAGCTAAAACGAGAAGAAAGATGAGGTAGGAAAAAGAAAAGGAGGAAAATACACCGTCAGTCTGTAAACCTGACCTGCAAACCGATGAGAGTTCACGCAGGTAGCAACGTAAAACTAAAAGTAAATAATGTGTTTCAGCAAAGTATTAAATAGCTTTTAGAGAAAATTTAAGTCCTTTCATCTGATTGCTAATCCAAAACCAATCTTCATTCATATTCTAACAAAATCAATAAATCAGACAAATTAATCTGCTCTACACATGGAAAAAATGTGCAAAGCAATTTGTTATAATCTTCATGAATCAACTCTACATTTATCATTAAAGAATTTGCTCATTTAAACCTGTATGACTTTTATTTTTCTCTGGAATTTTTGCTTTCTATTTTAAATAGGATCCTGCACACAAAGATACTGTATGACTTTAAAAGACTTTTATGGTGCTTTTGCATTGTTTCTTAAGCTACAAATCATCAGTCCACAGTTATTGTAAATGCATGGAAAAGAACAGGAAATTTATCAAACATTTTTTTTAATGACAACAAGTCTCCTGTCATCTGATTAAACCACTTTGTTCTTCTTAGAGATTCAGTGATGGTATATGAATTGATAAAGTGTCAGAGTTCTGTCAGCCAAGAGGGAGGGACAATGTCTCTAAGGACTTTAAGACCCATTAAGAACTGAGCGGACCTGTTATGGATCGATGCCCCGGTCAGGGGCAGATGTTGGATGGGGGAGAGAGAGAGAGAGAGGATCATCACTGTAAAGGCCTATAAGGAGCACCCAGCTGCCAGAGAAACAGACAGACAGTTTGTCATCCATACGAAGGCAAAACCCCAGCAGGTGCATGCCGGTCTCTCTGCTCCCCTCTGACTGTGCACTGGCAATTAGCGAAGGTAAAATGAATGTCTAAAAAGATGCATTTGGAAATAGCTGGAGCATTTGTTCATCTTCTTCATATCTTCTCAATCATTTGTTTTCAAAAACAACATAATTTGCTAACAAGCTGTGTGAGATTAGACCCAATTACTGAACTGTGCTGCACCATAGGAAAGCAACGTCTTATGAGTTCAGAATGGAAAGAAACAAAAGCTTTGTGCGACGCAAGGGGAATGAATTATTCATGTCAAGAAGTGTTGATTTGTTTTTATGTAGTTTTGCAGGCATCTCCATACCTTGCCCTCATCCATAGGATTGTCACTGATGTGAACGACTGGGCCGGGGTGGGCCTTGGAGGACCTGTGAGAGAGAGACAGATTTGGGATTGGTGTTAGTCAAGGAGAGGATCGAGGAATACAAACACATGACAGAAAATATAGTAAGAATGAGTGAGGAAACACCTTGTGGATGTGTGTGTTTAAGTGTGTGAGATAGAGAGTACTAACTAAACTAAAGAGAAATGACATGTTTTAAAACATTTACAAATGAAATGTTTTTACATTTAATATTTTTTTTATATAATATACATTACAGTTCAATAGTTTGTGACCGATTAGATGGTTTTTTTTAAAGATGTCTCGCCCAGGCTGCATTCATTTGATCAAAAAAAAAAAAGATACAACAATAATATTGTGAAATATTATTACAATTTAAAATAACTGTTTTCATTTTTTTTTAAAATGTGATTTATTCCTGTAATGGCAAAAGTTAATTTTCAGCATCATTACTCCTGCCTTCAGTATTGCATGATCCTTCAGAAACCAATATAATATGCTGATATGGTGCTCTGGTCAAGAAACATTTCTTATTATGATCCATGTATTTGGAAACATGATTTTTTTTTTTTTTACTATAACTTTAATATAACATTACTTCACTTTTGATCAATTGAATGCATCCTAGCTAAATGAAAGTATTTTTTAAATGACCCCAAACTTTTGAATCGTAGTGTTTGCAGTCATTTGTGTAATGTAAATGATTATGTTTCCCAAGATGCACCATAAAATGAATATCAGTTCAATACACACCAACATTCAAATACATACCCATACATATTCCTAAAACACCAATATCCCACAAATAACATCCCAACCAACCAACCAACCAAATATCCTCAATGAACGATCAAAACACTTGCCAGAACAAACAAAACCATGATATATTCAATCTTGAGAGTGTTTAATAATAATTCAAATCCCCAAAAGGTCTTAAGGCCATAGAAGTCCAGCACTAGCTGGAATCATACTTTTATCACCACTGAAATAGGGTTTTCATAATAAAAATATCCTCTTTAACAATACATTATAAAATCCAAGAGTGGGATTCTTGCCATGCAAAGCTCTTTAAAATGACAGGGTTTTACATAATGCAACGAATAATTCATGACAGGCCCCTATAGAGGCATCTTACGTTTACTGTTGTCCAAATGAAACGAAACTAATATGAATTTTTCCAACCACATACTTACACCATTTGGCTTTTGAAATATGAAATATACAAGTCTCCACTGACATTCAAACAGTCAGTTTCAACCTCAAGATTATTCACAGCTAAAATGGAATTAAATACATAAAAGAAGCTTTGAGCTCTCCCTGGGACATAATGGTGTAGAAATTCTACAAGACCACTACTGCCCACTCATTTACAGCCAATGAATAATATACCCTCGTTACTTTAATTAAGAAACAGAGCAAAATATTTCATCCCAACTGGAAAAAGGCATTGTATCAACTGTTTTGGTACATTCGGCTACGGTCTCTTTCTCTCTAAACATTACAAAACATGCTGCCTTGCCATCAGTAGGTGTTACTTTAGCATGGATACTGTGGACACCCATAAGGCATTGACTGTACTGGCAGGAGTCTTATTCCTTTGTACCCTCTGACTACCCAGCAGGCCAACTGTGCTGTTGACGGCTCTCAGGCACAGGCTTAGACGCCTATAGTGGTGACAGCCGTGGCATAGACAGGGGTCCTTCTCTCCCCTCCAGTTCCATTCTGTTGAGCTACAGCGTGATGAGGAGAGACAGAGCAGTATAAGTCTGTTATGGTGATGGAGGTTCGACTGACAGGGGTCCTGATCTGCATCTTCCTCCTTCAGTGTTTGTTGGGTGTCTGAAATGTGACTGACAGATACAGCGGGAATAAAAATCTGTAACATGGGACCCCTCACCTTTTCGAAATGACATAATAAGAGGAGTCTTCAGGGTTTTTCACATGTAATTTCTTTAATAACATTGTTAAATGTAACACTAACACTGTCCAATGTAATCTTTAGCAAATCTCAAAATGAATATACATTTTTCGCAAATTCTAATGTAATGACCACATTAACTCAGCATTGACACGACTGTGATAGGCCTCATCAGCAACAAAAATGAAACGCTCTACAGAGAAGAAGTTGCACAACTGGCAGAATGATGCGGCACAAACAACCTATCCCTAAATGATGATGGACTATCAGCAGCTTGACTGTGAAGAGAGACTAAATTTCTGGGCATGCACATCACAGAAGATCTCACCTGGGCCAGCAACACTAAAATCACTCTCCAAAAAGGCCCAACAATTTCCGACGCCATGAACGAGTCTTCCTCCACCCATCCTCACCACATTCTACATGGGCATTATTTAGAGTGTGCACAAATCACCCAGCGCCCCTCTGAACCCCTACATCCTGATCCAGAAATGTTAACACTCCCACCCCATAATTAACCACTGGCTGCTATTGTCCCCCAAGGACCACTCATTTCAAAATCGTTTACAATTATTCTCATGTGCAGTTCTGACGTGCAATACTATGTAAGCGAGTAGACTACTCATATGTGGATAAGTGGGCCTTACAAACCATCCCCCTCCCACAATACTCTCATCTCTCCATGTTGTGCACTGATCACTTTAATTATTTTTCTCTCATCTTTTTCGCCTTCTGTATCACACATTCACACATTAATAATTTAGCTGACACTTTTATCCAAAGCGACTTACAATTGCTATATATGTCAGAGGTCGCATGCCTCTGAGTGTTAAGTGTCTTACTCAGGGACACATTGGTGTCTCACAGTGGATTCGAACCCAGGCCTCTCACACCAAAGGCATGTGTCTTATCCACTGCGCCGGCACTGCACTATGTGTTGTTTCAAGTATGTGTAAATTCAAGGATGTCTAAAGTTTTATGTATAGTATATGTACAGTTAGATTACTCTTTATAAATAGGTTAGCTATGTATAAATGTATATAGGTTATGTTTGTCTTTTTTATGTTTATATGCCATTTAGTTCCCTTGTATGTCTCCACATATAGCAGAATGACAAAGCTCACTTGAACTTGAACCAATATTTGCTGAAAAATCCTTCACATAAAGATAACTGAAAATGTATTATTGTGTCAGTTAAAGTATTCAATATATTAAAAAGGCAAAAAAAGAGCTTTTTACAAAACAAACAAAAAAATAGGGTGCTTGATTTTAAGCTTGAAGTGCTCCTATAAGAAGAAAATTCCTAATTACAAAAGGCAGGGGGGCAAAATTCTAAGTTCAGGGAGCATGACAGCTGTTTTAAAATGACGGCCCTAAATATACACATACTAGTAATTATTTAAAATATATGCAACCACAATGTTCAGTTGAGATACAGTCAAACAACATTTACCTTTTCTAAAAAAAACATTTGAAAATAGCATAATTCATCCTACTGTATGTCTGATGTCATAAAAATTACGGTAATCTAGTTAGACTAGCCTATCCCACCATTTCATCTGCGGCATGCGTTGATGATTCTGGTGTATTACAGTCTATTCCATCAAGAAATGAACCTACCTTCACACGACAGAAACCAAACTCAGTTCATGAGGTCAACAAGTACATTTGGTATAAAACTGAGCCCTGTTTATGCATGTGTGTGTTTAGTAAAGAGGCAGAGAGTGAGTGAGAAAGCGAAAGAGACAGAATGAGAGAGGATTAGCACCTACACAGAAAGGTCAAGGTGGCGATCATGTTGAGAGAGTGACGGATTGTCAACTACTTTGTTCCTTAGCCCTCAAGATTCCTAATTTACGTCCCCACAGTGCCCTCCTATCTCTTAGCCCTTACTTTAGGAGGAGCAGGCTGGATTTAGAGAGCCGATCACCATGGCAACAAGAATAGGATGGGCAAAATCTCATTCTGTAACTGCCGCCCTCACTCCGCACTGTCTCATTCATTTAAGACACCTTATGATTACATAATTTCACCAGTTTCACCTACATACACCCTCTTACCCACAATCCTTTTCTGAGGTCCAACATAATGATTATAGCAAAAGCACGTACCTCCTATTCTCACAAATTCTCTCTGATTATAAGGAACGCATGTTGACATGAAATTTAATTTCCTGTCATACGGAAAAACCACAGCACAGCATCCACTCCCATCGGTACCAACTGTTTGTGTGCATGTGTAAGCGTAGGGAATCCAGGATGCAATTTGCTCAATTTTAAGCGATTGCATCCATTTGCTTTAAGCAACAACATATGTTGTGCAAATTGAGTGTCTGAAATGGATCTTCTATAAATATCATAAAGGTATCTGGTATATACTGTTTTAATGACTGGATGTACAATCTCAACATGCCTCACGACCTACTGTGTCTTCTCAACCTTGGCCAAGGAGAGATCTATACACTGTCTTTGGCAGAAAGCTGGATTTATGACAGCGCTGTCACACAAACAGACATGCACAGACTCGTTTCGAATTGCAGAGACAATCTGCTTGTCTGGAGGGCATGGATGCGATTCTTTGTGCCTGGCTTTTGATAGCCTGTGCTGTTGTCTGTGCACCTTGGTACAGCTTAAAATTTAACCTAATAGTGGTGGGTGATATACAGTACCGGAAGACTCGAATAACTGTTAGAAATTTGGTTTTTTGATGGATAATTTGGCTTCAATGGTTAAACACAAATATACTGCTTTGCAAGTATCCTCATAAACAGTCATTTATGTCTTAAGTGAACATAAACATCTTGAGAAAGAAAACGCATGTGTAATTGGACCTGTGCATTTGGTCTTAAATTGACAGTTTGAAATTTTCCATATAGGTCTATTTCTTTGTTCTGTTGTAGTTTGTAGTCCTCTTGCTTGTTGTAATTAGTTACTTCATTCTTATTTTATTTTGGACTGTTAACTTGTCTTCAGTAAGCTTGTCTTTTTTTACAAAGGCTAGTATTAGTTTTTTGTGACACTGAAATTGGTGAAAATAATAATGAAATTTCGGCAACACTTTACAATAAGGTTCATTAGTTAACATTAGTTAACTACATTAGTTGGCATGAACTAATAATGAACAGCAGTTATACAGCATTTTTTAATCTTTGTAAATGTTAATTTCAATATTTACTAATACTTTATTAAAATCTTGTTAACATTAGTTAATGCGCTGTGAACTAACATGAACAAATAATGAACAGCTTTATATTTATTAACTAACATCAACGAAGATAACAAATACTGTAACAAATGTATTGCTCATGGTTAGTTCATGTTAGTTAATAGTGTTAACTAATGAACCTTATTGTAAAGTGTTACCAACATTTCAATGGTATCAAAAATGTTGGTGATATAAAAACCTATATTTGAAGCAAAAATGACTATATTGTCAAATATATCGTTATCGTGAAATAAAATTGCTCATATCGTGATTAAAGATTTTTGTCATCTCATCCACCCCTACCACCTAAGATGGTTCAGAGTCCCCTTGTCAGTGTGGCCTCACAGCACTCCATTATGCCCACCCTTAATCCCCCGACAGCCCACACAGTCAAGTGCCAAACTACATGCCCCCGTACTCTAAAACAACTCACCGCTACTTATACCTGCAGCAGCAAACTGTTTTTCTCAATGCCTGGCATCAAGCCCGCATCACTCCCCATCATGTTATCATCCCTACAGCAGAGTAGCATGCCAGATTTCTCCCTCTAAAGCAGGCACAGACCATCTTGGTTTGATGCTGTGCTGTGAAGTGCATTTTGAGTGTTTATAGAAAGGCGGTTTACAGATTTTAAGACACTCTTTTTGATATAAGAAGTATTAGATATGTTTGCATAATTGATTTCGA
Organism: Cyprinella venusta; assembly: GCA_038021265.1. NCBI lineage: Eukaryota > Metazoa > Chordata > Actinopteri > Cypriniformes > Leuciscidae > Cyprinella > Cyprinella venusta. The sequence continues at coordinate 23,251,040 of CM075876.1, forward strand.
AAATAATTAGCATAAGGTTAAACAAACACCGATGTTTAACCCTCTCAAATCTAATTCATTTTAAATAATTTAATTTAACGATTTGATCATTTACAAATACAAATAATTTTTACTAGCATAAATATACAGTATTAGCTGTTAAAATACATAATATACAACCCTGTTATCGCATGACACTCCTCCCATTACAAAATATGTATCATTCTTTACAATTATGAAACTGTTACCCGATTTATTGCCCAATAATTCCAGTAAGGCCATTACAGTAAATGTGATTTATGCTAATTTTGTTATTGACTTATGCGACGTGTGTGTGTGTGTGTGTGTAAGAGAGACAGTGGAGAAAATTCCCTCCTCAGTGACATGAGAGTAAAGCCATGTTGACTTGCCCCCTTTAGTCTGTCACTACAGGTACAACTGCAAAGGGCAGAGCAGCTCTTCCAACAATCCTGTCTCTTCCTGTCGCAAGGGAAACAATGTGTCTGTCTAATAGTGTTCGTATGCCTAAGTGCTAAAGCAGGAGGTGGAACAGGACATCTGTCTATACTTAAAATGATCCGATCTGACACCTGTAAATGCATGTGTGTCTTTGTGTGCGCGCATGTCTACACTGTCTGGGTCTCAAAGGCACTGCAGCCTTTTCAATGGGTCAGGGAGGAAAACAAAACTGCTGACAAAATGTTCAAATGAATAATTGAAGAACTCTGAGAATAAGTAGAGCGATGGAGGGAGAGCAGGTGAATTGACTATTTAAAATCCCACTTGATTGAAATGATCGCTTAGTTACAAATAAAACATAACAAGGCTAAAGGAACAATGACAGATGTGACACGTGACACATTACAAATCAGATTTCTGGACTCAGTGAGATTACATTTCATTTCAAATGTGTGTGTGTGGCACTCACAGTTCAATGGCTTTGTTCCACATGATGGTGTATCCTGAGAGGGTAAAGGACTCCACATTCACAATGTGGATGTTTCCTCGTTCCGAGCCAATGTACAGCCATTTACTTTGGAAGGGCAGATGACAGAACGTTATCCTGAAAAAAAGAGGGATGAAGGAAGAGTAAACGCATTATATATAATATATCAAATGTATAAATGAATAGAACCACTCACATGCAAAACACAAATGCCTCATGTCTCCACTGATATTGTAATATGATTTCTTATCTATATTTATAAGATAAATTCCACATTTTTCACATACATGTATTTCCATTGTATTCTCAGGTGTCATATTAGGTTATTTTTGTCTCATGCTATCAGAGAATTTGTTTAAATATTTGGATCGCTTAATCTTGATCCAGCAGTCTGTATTCTAGGGATTCTCATACATCATACTTTAAATTCTAGGGTTCAGCTGCTCAAAATTCACTGCAAGACGACGTAGTATACTGCTGAAAAACAGATATTTGAGCAACCTCATTTAAGAGCACAATGGATTGGATACACTGGAACTTATGCTCTTGAAAGTTTCTTCTGGAATAACAAAACCACTTCAGTTCTATGAAATATGGGATGCTTTTCTCTCCTACGTGGAAAGGTAATTGGATGTAGAAGGATGAACTCATGTACATTTAGTTCAAGACCAATTTACCTGAGAAATGAAATTCAGTCAAATTTTATAGACTGCATGTTAGCAATTGATTAATTTGTTTATTTCCCTGAAGCAAATAAGGTAGACATATCTAAGATTTTTCATAACTTCCCTAGCATAATTTCCAGCTCTATCAAGTCTCCTTAGCTATGAAAGCTATGAAATACAATTTTCATGTGAGAACCGCAGGTAAAATGGGTTGCACTTAAAGCCTAAAGCATATAATATTTAGTACATTCAATGTCAGGCTATTTTAATTGCATTATCAAGGAACTACACAATTTTCTTTCAACCAAATATGTTTGAATATACGTAATGTCATTCCTGAGCATAAAAAAAACTTTGTTTAGCTGAACAATCTAAACAAAGGTTAGATTATCTCAAAACTACAAAAGTTTACATACATGCTGCTGACATATTATGGTAGCAGAGTTTGTGCTGAATACAGTGTAATAATACTTTAGCCATGAAAAATGTCACAAGTAACAGAAAAAAGCACACGTCAGAGCATAACAGAACACCTCCAGGACCCAGAAAACAGCTCAGACCACTAAGGGTTAACTCAAATTTTTGCAGTGCATCCTAGACGGACAAAATTGCAGGAAAAAAAAGTTACTGGAGTAAAGGGCTGGGCTTCTTTTTAATGACCACTAACACAGACATATTAGCCTACTCAGTCTTAGGTCTATAAATATATATTCGGTTTCCAAAACTCACACGCATCTTGTTGAACAAGTGCTTTTTCAGAAAAGGTAGTCCACATGGTATCATTTGATGAACAAAAGGCTTGTTTGTTTTGGTGCCGTGCAAACGGCTTGCCTCTCACCCCTTTCGCACTCCTTTTTCCCAGCAACACTAGTGCACACGCACACACCTGCCCCCGACACTTCACACCAGCACCTTGCAGCATCATGAATATATTCATGACTGGAAGAGTGTTGAGAGAAATACCATGCATCAAACTCAACACATTTCTTTCCTCTGTCTTTCAGACAGACAAACGCTCACACGCACACACAAATCAGCTTGAAGAAGACGTTGAAAGATGTCACAAGTTGGGCTGCTGCTGACTGCTCTCTATTTTTCTCCCCCTTGAAAAGCTTTTAGAGAAATTACACAGGTAATGTTTTTAATGTAAGTATGTATGAAAAACACCAAGAGCATGAACACACAAACAACTTTCAAAATGCACTCATAAACACATAATTCGAATGCACTACAGCTCTATATGCATTAGCCTCTCGACTCTTTTAGCGAGAACATGAAACGGTGTCAATCGCCAGTGTGCAGGTAATATTGCAAATTCTATTCTTCTAATGAAATGTTGTGAGAATGTGAACAAATATAAAAAATGGTCGGGACAGTTGATGGGGGCAATGCTGCATTGGCACGAAAATGTAATCCTTCCAACTTAAATATTCAAGCTCAAGAAGGGAAATTCAATTCGTTACTCACTGTGTAGGACGTTTTCTGTGCACAAACATCCAAAGCGCACGCCCAGAAATGAAACGACAGCGTGCGAATACTGAATTTAACTCTTTCATGTCTGCTTGCACTTGAACATGCCAGTTTATGACTTAAGTGAACATAAACCATCAAGAAAGATAATATATTGATACACATGTGTAACAGTACATTGGATGCAATAGTCTTAAAGTGACAGCAGCCTAATATATCTCATACACACAAGATGGCGCCAGTGTGTGTGGCCGGCCGTTTGTTGCTCCTGGTTGAATGGATGTTAATCTTGTTTTTATTGACTGTTTTATATAGTGCAGACTCTTAACTGTTGTACGTTTGCCAAAACTTCTTGGCATTAGATTGGCTATGAATAATACGCACCAGTGTCTACTAATAACAAAACTACGTTTATCTGCACCTTGCTATTGAGAAACATGTAGCTTTTAAGTTGCTAAACTATTTTACTGATAAAATAATCAGAGCTTCACTGACAACAAACGAGTAGTTGCCTAATTCATAAATTAGCACGAGAAAAAATTCGATCACATCACTTGGTGTCACGATTCCCTGTGTATTTGATGTTCTTTGGTCTTGATGTTTCTGGTTTCAGTTCCTGTGATTTAGGCTATGTTTACACGGAAACGATTCTGAAGAAAAAATGCAAAAGTGGCGTTGTGGTATCACTTTTTATTCTGTGTTTAGACGAGCGTTTTGGGTGGGAAATCTGCGTGTATACGGTGACGCAAAAGTGCGTGAAATTCAATGTAGTATGCACTCCAGGTGGCTAGGTGGCAACGTGGAACACTACCACACAACAACACCAAGTCCGCATGCCTGCGTACTTAGGGCAGACTTTTGCGTTTTTACCCTTTACACGGGAACGCGGCGGTGGAGCGTTTTTAAGATTTCCACTCTGGAGGGTGGTTTCACTTTTTAGCGTTTTTAAGCCACCAAAACGCCGTCGCCGTGTAAACGAAAGGTACATCCGATAAAATATTTTTACGTTTTCACCCGCGAGCGTTCTCGTGTCAAACAGGGTCTTAGTTCCTGTTTCTGTTGTCATCTTGTTTGTTTCTATAGTTACCTTTGTTTGTTACTATGTCAACTAATCACCAACACCTGTCCTTTATTTAGCCCCTGGTCTTCGTCTGTTCTTCATCTTGTGTTAACGTTACCTGCTGGTATATATCTTTGGTTCCTAGTGTTCATTAAATGTCAAGCCTCATTGTTGTGGATAATCAACTCAAACCAGCACATGACACTCTGAGAGCATATCATGTAAAGAGAATTTAACATGACATCTGCAAGTGTACATCTGACATCCCAGATGACTAGGCAAGATTTATCGGCCACATCAAAATACACAAACATATGTTTGTTTTTATTAAGACAGAAAACTCCATTTTGATTTGTGTTGTTTCATACTAAGCTAATGATATTTTCAATCCCCTAAAAAACCTTGCTGTATTTTATTTCATGAAAAAATTATTCAAATTTTGGTCCCTTCAAATTCGGCAAAGCCTGACCAAGACAAACTCACACTGATTGCGTCTCTGCCACCTTTTTTCTCTAAAAACAACCAGACAAACCACATTCACAAACATCAACAGCCGTCCATGTGTGAGAGAGAGGTGTGTGTTTGTGTTCAGATGGCTTCTGTGCCGGTGTGATAATGAGCTAAATGAGTATATTAGCATGACAGACGATGCCCTGCACTCCTGACATTTTGCTTGCTCTTTCCTGAGCCTTCGTCCTGCAGGGACACCCACACAAAGAGCAAATCCATTCAGGAACAACCTTAAAAACATGCCAACCTCCCTGATCATTCATTGTTACAGCACCAAGAGTTCTTTCATCTGTAAAACAGTGTATTTGTAAAATCAAAACGGCTCCAGAAATGTGAACATTGATTTTTTTCTTTTATCGACTTCATATGGTAAAATTAATTTCACAAATCTAAATGCTTGAGACACCAGGTTCACTGAACAAAGACACGCTTCTAAATCAAAAACAACATGATGCTTCGAGGCAAACCAAAATGCACAATTGACCAGACGCACATGTACAACATGGTAGAAAATAATCTGCATCGAATGAGCTCTAATTAATTTCCTTCTGTAAACATTTGAAGGGACCAATGTGCAGTGTTTAAGTCAGTTGAATTATTTTGAGTTGGAATGTTTTGAGCGTAGAAAAATCATTTTTAGAGAACGCAGCCTCACATCTGATTTAATGTGCAATCTAGAGAGCTTTTTCAGGGAGCAATTTAATTGTCTAGCCCAGAAAAGAGTGTTTTTTAACAGGCTGTGCCTCTCTCATACCTCTCTGGTTGTTGTAACATCTTCCGACAGCTTCCTGTCAGAACGTCAGCTTGTGTGATGCCCACAGTGTCCTGACAGTAGGTCAAACTTTGTTCCTCCCAAAAATATACTTTCCAAAAGAAGCGTCTTTCAACAACAAGGAAAGTCTTTTGCTAGTTCGGAGAAGAGATGAATCCGAAGTTCTATTTACATTTTGCATTTGTTCCCTGAGAATTCTTTTCATTCACTTTATCCAAAGTGATCCCAGACTAATTGTAAACAAATCATGTTATTTATTTATTTATGCATAGTTGCATCTCTGTAATCGATAAATATTCTTTTTGAAAGAATTATTGCATCTTCTCAATTGTTTTAAGAGTGATGCAAGTAGAAAATATTTTATTTTCAGAGAAAAAAACAAGTTACTTTTATTTTCATTTATAATAATATTTTATATAATAATAACAAAATGTAATCAAATTAATTATACATACTTATATTTAATTTAATCACTCTGTTCTAAACGGGTTCTGAACACCAATTCATATTAACGTTATAGCTCAACACAGAGACATTTTGTTTGCACTCAGGGACACAGCCGCCCCATTGTAGCCTCAGGGACAAGGCAGGTCACAGAGGGAAACACTTTCTAAATGTCAAGCACACAGACACATCAGTCCTTTACCTATGACCCCTGCCTGTATTTTCTGAGGCAGATACACACATGCAGACAGATTCTACACACACAGTTATGTGGTAAAAAATTGTTCGACCCTGAAAGGCGCTGTTGGCGAGTTGTCACTCTCATCAAGAGAAGCAGTGCAGATTATAAGTGAAGGGCTGGCTCATCTCTTATCAGAGTCAACAGCTGTCCAAACCGAATCAGAAGGTTACAACCTTCCTGCACTGATCTATAGCTATGAGTGTGATTAAAGGTCTCACACATCTTCAATTCTTGCCACAGATCTACAACGCTGATTGAAGTGTCCTCAGTATGAAGACATGTCTCTGTTGAGGATACTGTTTGAAATAATAATATTTTTATGCTTTCAAAGGAACACTTTTTCTAATATCTTCTCTTATGTTACACAGTAGACAGAAAGTCATACAGATTTGGAACAACATCAGAGTGAATAAAAGAGTTTATTTTTTCATAAACTCCATCCATCCATCCATTCATCCATCCAGTTTCTTCCACTTCTCCAGGAACAAGTCGCTGGGGCAGCAGTCTAAGCAGAGATGCCCAGACTTCCCTGTCCCTAGACACTTCCTCCAACTCTTCCGGGGGCATACCGGAGCGTTCCCATGCCAGCCGGGAGACATAATCCCTCCAACGTTGTCCTCTCGATGTGACCCGAGCTCCTCACCCTATCTATAAGGGTGTGCCCAGCCACTTATGGAGAAAGCTCATTTTGGCCGCCTTTATCCGTCCTTGTCCTTTTGATCATGACCCACAGCTCATGACCATAGGTGAGAGAAGGAATGACCGGTAATGATCGAGAGCTTCACCTTGCAGATCAGCTCCTTTTTCACCACGACAGAACGGTACATCGACCGCATTACTGCAGAAGGTGCACCGATCCGTCTGTCAATCTCCCGTTCATCCTTCCCTCACTCGTGAACAAGACCCCAAGATACTTGAACTCCGGAACTATCCGCCAACCTGAAGTGGGCAAGCCACCCTTTTCCGACTGAGAACCATGGCCTCTGACTTGGAGGTGCTGATTCTCATCCCAGCCGCTTCACACTCGGCTGCAAACCATCCCAGTGCATGCTGAAGGTCCTGGTCTCATGGGGCCAACATGACAACATCATCCACACAAAGCAGAGATGAAATAGTGTGGTCCCCAAACCGGGCACCCTCTGGCCACTGGCTGCACCTAGAAATTCTGTCCATAAAAATTATGACTCCCGTAGTTCGTCCCGTAGGCACACACGACATTGAAAGACCTGTCCCTGACCCGAAAGCGCAGGTAAGAGACCCTCTTGTTCACCTCTCATCATGGGCAACTCCAGAGTGGTAGAGAGTCCAGCCTCTCTCAAGAAGTGTGGTTCCAGAGCCCAAGCTGTGCATGGAGGTGATCCCGACTAGCTCTAGTTGGTACCTCTCAACCTCCCGCACAATCTCAGACTCTTTACCCGCCAGCAAGGTGATGTTCCACATCCCTAAAGCCAGTTTCCGTGTCCAGAGTTCGGGTCGTCAGGCCCCCGCCTTTGGCTGCTGCCCGATCCACTCTGCACCGGCCCCTTACGGTCCCTCCTGCAGGTAGTGAGCCCACGGGAGGGAGGCCCCAAGTCACTCCTTCGGGCTGGGCCCAGCATGTGAGCCCCAACCCTGCGTCATGCCGGGCAACTTCTCGGTCCTCCTTTTTATTTGCTTCATAATGTGCTTATGAACCGCTCTTAGTCTGACCCGTCACCTAGGGCCTGTTTGCCTTGGGAGACCCTACAAGAGACATATAGCCCTGGACAACATAGCTCTTAGGGATCGTTTGGGTACTTAAACCCCTCCACCACGATAAGGTGGCAGTTCAAGGAGGGTTTTTTTTGATTGTTTGTTTTTTTTTGGTTAACATTATATGTTTTTTTAATCCTTCAAAAGTGTAACATCCGGCTTCTGCCTGGATTAGTTCAACTAGCTCATTTCCCACTACAGAAGTTTGCAAACATGACCACATGTTGACTCGACTCACTATGTGACCAACAGAGAAATTACATTTGTGTTCTGAGCTGCACCTGGGTACCAACAGTGAGAGCAAGTGGAAGTCAACTTGAATAATAAGAGAGTGAAAGAGTGAAAACAAAGGTATCAGATGTGAGTGTGGGCCCACAGACTCCACAACACCAGTTCTGCCACACACACAGTCATGTTACGCTATCACTGATCAGCAGTCTACTTGCACACACACGCTCAGAGCAAGCGTAAGATTAAGTGACCGTGGCTGACCTCTCCTTGTTGAACTTGAGCGAGTGCAGCACAGCTGGTCTCTTCTGTCGTAGGTTCCACATGTGAATACTGTCATCGGCCAAAGCACTAACCAGTGCCCCCTACAAGACAGAAAGAAGAAAAGAAAAAGAAAAGAAAGAGCATTACAAATAGACCTGAGTCAGGTTAGATGGCATAATGAATTTAAAACAGATGAAAATTAAGCTGTGAAGGACAGACATACAGTATTTAAAATGGCACACACTGTATACAGGTCCTAGAACAGATCGTGTCATTTTTTTAAATGTATGGAAGTTTTGTAAACTGAAAGTTTTTTTTTTTTTTTTTTAAATATTTCAGGTGAACATTCAGATTGTTGGAAAACAATGATACAATCCATTGAATGCACTGTATTTTATCCCTCACAGCCTTGTTTTCATTCCTGTCAAAATTTTTTTTTTTTTTTTAAATCAATTTTTTTGGAGGCACTGCCTCTATTACTCTCCTCAGATTCATGCAACAGGATCTCAATGAAAACACAAACTACCTCCTCTGAAACTTTATTCGCTGATGCTGCTGTTTGACAGTGTTACTTGAAAACACATTGAATACATTTCTTTTGTTACATTTTCGTACTGTTAATTTTCTTCGGATGTGCTACCTCTCTTGCGTGTTTGGTGGAGACAACCTATTCAATCTGCAACATTTCTGGAGGGCTGGAAGATTCGAGATACAGTGGTGGGAGGTGAATATATGTGTATGTGTGTGTGTGTGTGTGCGTGTGTGTGTGTGTGTGTGAGAGAGAGAGAGAGAGAGAGAGAGAGAGAGAGAGAGAGAGAGAGAGAGAGAGACGGAACTGAGTGGAAAAATAAATCGAAAGAGAGACAGTGTGGGTGGGACAGACAGAGGGGATGGAGGAGGGATACTATCACAAAATATCTCCTTTCTATCTATCCAGGCACTGGTATATTCAGACCAAATACACACAGACACTGCCTTTCCTCTGGTTGAATATAAAACAGACAAAAGTCTGTGCTTTGTCCCAGGTGTGTGTGTGTTTGTATGTCTGTCTGTCTAGCTCTGCTTGGTCTGCTGAGCCAGAAACAAACACACACACTGAGCCACATTTACACATAGCCGGGTTTTAGAGAAGCGGATATTTCCCACCCTCCGTTATAACATTATGTAACATTATGTTACACAATAATAACATTATGCACACAACATCGTTTTTAAAAAAGTTGTCATTTACATCAACCCGCATAAATACGGCATCGAGTGCCATCATAATCATAGATATACATAATAAAGGCCTTTATTATGTATATCTATGATCATAACTATGGCAAACTGGGCACTCAAAATGATGTTAAGCATTTTCTGGCGCATGATGTGATGTTTGAGAACCTAGAACCCTGTTTCTCCCAGTTGACATGGCAACACATAACCGGCTTTATCAGAAATCTCCACTTTGGCCGGAGTTTTTAGAAAATATAGTTTTCTGTGATAAAAACGGGGTTTTCATGTAAATGAGAGGCCAAACTGCGGGGAAATATCTGCGTAAGAACATACAATAATAAACTTGTGAAGTAACTCAAAATAACATTTTAGCTAAAAAAAAAATAATTAAAAAAATACAAATACAATTAAATGAAGCTCTGTTAAATGAAACTATTTTTAATCATCTTTGTTACACATTCTTAGACTAGAAATGCATCTTTATCATTACATCATTTCAAATAAAAAGTATACTGTATGATCTTTCAACTAAGTACTTTTTGACATGATACAATTTACAATGAAAATTATTATTTCATAAACCAATTAGATCAAATTAAGTCAATGAACCATTTCATTTTCGCAAATTAACTAAAACAAATTTATGAGTTTCATATGTTGCATATGTGTTTTAACTTTTACCATGATTACATTTTACCAAACAATTTTTTGTGTTATTTCAAGCTTTCCTGCAGTTCCTCTCAGAGAGCATGATGGTACTGATGCAAGGGTCACTGGTTTGATTCCCATGGAAAACAATAACAGAAAAAGCACATTTTGAATGCACTTTCAAGTCACTTTAGATAAAAGCAACCACCAAAGGGTTTCAAAATAGAAGAACAAAAAATACCATGTTTGTCAAATAAGGAGCTTGTTTATTATTCAATTCAATTTATAATTTCAAGATGTTTATATATGTAAGTATAAAATATGTAAATCTTTTTTTATCTCACCAAGTGTATTTTGCCTTGTTTCAAGATTTTTTTTAATGCATTAAAAACTATTTATTTATTATTTTCTAACATCTAATATCTTTTTTTGTTTTGCACAAGTGAAATATGCTGACTAAAATGACATGCACAGAGCAAAATGCTCTAGTCAACAAGTCAAGGCTAAATGAATTCAAGAAGAAAAACTTCAATAAATAGCCAAATATTCACATGGAATGTACAGTGAACTAATAGTTTTGACACTAAGAAGCACAATCTACAAGACAGCTTAATGTAAGAGCTCCCTGTGGTCTTGACTGTGGGCAACACTCTAGGGAGAAAATGGTAATATCAGCTTCCTCTGTAGGATCCCTCCAGGCCCACTTTGGAGGACAAGAGGGTTTGTGGCAGCGAAGGCTCTGGGTTAAGGGATCATCTAAGCCTCTTGAGGCTTCATCCTGGATTATTCAAACTGCCACTTGAAGCTCCATGGGAATAGGCTCTCGGCATTAGGTTGAGCAGAACACAGAAAGAGTGGGAAAATGTGAAACACTCACTTCATTTATGAGAAACTGTAGCTGGATGACGGCTGATCCACTCTCGTGCTGACAGTAACACTCCACACCAGGTCGGCCGAATCTGAAAGGGTTCTGAGTCAAGGAGCGAGTCGGGAATTCAAGGCTATAACAATAGTGACAGTTTTGGGTCAAAATCTGAACATGACACTTATTTTTTCTATTTCTTATTTTTCTTTCTAATTGTTTTAATTAAAGGCACTGTTCCAGTTAAATGCACGACAGTCATTGTTCATCCTCTGTGGACATACAAGTTAATTACCTCTGCCAATCTCTCTGGCATTGCTGCTAGCAATGAAGTCTGTCAGTCACTGTCAAATCTGCTCTCTGAAATCTGCTAATAAAACATAGCAGCCCACTTTATTATATTTGTTTTGACAACATTTTCCAAAGTCATAGGCTCTCCCTGTCTGAAAAGACTGTCAAAAACCCAAATAGTGTGTACTAATACACATCCATCTTAAAATCTGTTTTTCCTTGTGGTCCATGAACTTTTGTTTTGTATATTTCTGGTTTTCCTGTGTTTTCTTACTTTTTTGCAGTGTTATTATCATTTGTTTGTTACCTTAGTTACTGATTATGCTGTACACCTATGTCTATTTAAGTTCTCGTTATCATATATATATATATATATATATATATATATATTAAAGGTAGGGTAGTCAATTTAATATATATATTAAAGGTAGGGTAGTCAATTTAATATATATATTAAAGGTAGGGTAGTCAATTTTGTAGAGGATATCAATAGAATGTTAAGAAGTATTTTTAATTAATTAATTAAATAAATTAATTAAAAATTAATTAAAATAACATAATAATCTCAAAAAATTTGCACCAGAAAAGGGCATTTTATAATGCCAACTGACAAATAGTTGGTGAACACTGTGTAATTTCTCAGCAGGCTCATTGGGTGCCTGGCACGTGGTGTGTGAATGTGTGTCTATGTTTGTGCTGTAGAGATATAATTTAATGATAACCTCTACTGGGAACCTGGGAACTGCACACATTCATATTTCCACAGCAAGGAGAGACAGAGAGAAATAGAAAGGGAGGGAGGCAAGAGAAAAACACCTATACGCATATGCAATCAGGGTGGTGAAAAAATAACAATTAAAACAGATTCAAAGTGATCACTAGAGCTCAAACTGCTGGCACAGAGACATGATGCAGACAGCAAAATAAAAGCATGCATAAAGGAGTCTCACACTCGGAAGAATTATAAACACAGACACACAAATGTCTGATGTTTGTGTGAATATTATGAGAGAGAAATGTTAATTATAGAGATGTCCCGATCAAATTTTTTTGTGCCCCTGATCTGATACAAGTAACTGAATATGGACTATCTGCCAATAGAGTCCAGATCCAATGCTTTGTGCTCACTTCAAGTACATTAACTTACTGAAGTAATTATATTTATAGGCCTGTATGATAGATTTTATATTATTGATGCATATGAATGACTTTCGAGTGATTCGGTAAAAAAAAGGGCGTATCAAATATGGTAAACATGGAAGCTTGAACGTGTGTCACGAGCCACAACAGCAGGAATATTTGAATGCATGCACACACTTTTACATTTTTAAAGGCGGTTTGTAAACTTACTTGAAGGTGCATGCCACCACCTACTGCACAACCCGTGTGACAGCTTAGGCTAGCCGATACCGATCAGTTAAAAAAAATACTTGATCGCCCCGATACCATTCCTTGAGATCAGATAGGGAATTTCCTAGTTAATTGTAAATATTACATATTTAAATAATTATAAATAGTATATTTTAATATTCAATCCAAAAGCCAGTAAATACATATCCAATCAACTTGTTAATCTCCTTGTTATCTCCTTGTAAACACTATTGCTCTGAAATGACACTTTTTAAGCTGCATGCATTTTTAAAGTTGCACTGTAGAGTGCAGACAGAGCAGCCTTCATCCATCACCTCGAGGAAGCCAGTACAGTCATTCAGTGGCTCATCCCGTCCATCCATCACAGACACTTTGAAGTGACAGGGCTGGAAGATACCAGAGGAAATTGTGTGTGCAGATAAGGGCACGCCTTGAATCCTCATTTGTCCTCCGATCACCTGTACCTATCTGCTTTGGACCCCCATCAGGTAATGAGGGGCTATTAGCTGATATGGTGAGGTCAGGGGCAATCTTTGAGGGTCAAAAAAAAAACCATTAGCATAAGAGAAAGACAAGAAATACTGGCAAAAATGCTAATAAATCAAAAAGTGTATCGCTGAATAAATGACAGCACAGATGTGGAAAAATGCATAAAATTCCCTGAGATAACAAACATGTTGACAAGAGGGCAGAGCACAATACAGAGTGTGAAGGGAAGAGAAATACACTGTTGACTCTATGCCCACACGCAATAAAATCCAGTGGGCTGTTCATGGCTATAAAGAAAAACCTTGCACCTTAAGATGTTGCCATCCATTATAAGACAGTAACCATGCATTTAATGTATTCATTATGGCTCTGTTCTGTAGTTTATAATGTACGGTAGGGCTGTGTAAGAATCTGGCGATACGAGACATTCAGTATCACGATACATGGATCACGATTCAATATATTGCAATTTATTTTGATACTGTGCATATATTGGGATTTGGGACCATATATTTAAATTATGGTAGGATCAAAATTTTAGAAAAAATAATATTAAAAAAAAAAAAATACATGATGTGCATAAAAGTCAAACAAGTTTACGTTAGGTAAACAATTCAGTACACAGAAAATCAAACTTTGGGATTGTGCCAGTTTGGGATTGTGGTTCACAGGTTGTTAATGAGCACATTTGTATATGCTTAAGTAGGCCATAATAAAAGAAAATAGCCCCTGTCACAAAAAATCACAGATACACATTATGTGCAATCTAAAAATAAGAAAAGATATCTGAATATGTATATAAAAAAAAAAAGAAAAAAAAAGAAAAAAATTAAGGTATCATAGACACAAATGCTGCAAGGCAGACAACTAAATATATACAAACTTTAAAAAAATCTTGCTTTGACCAAATTCAAAAGGCTTGGCATATATCTTCTTTAAAGCTTAGCAAAATAAGTAAATCAAAAATGGCAAATGAGGTGAGAGGAACATTGATTATATACTTATATTGATTATATACTTCTATTATTTTTTAATAATGAAAGGCATCTATAAAAAAAAAAGCTAAGCGTAACGTCGCGATCGGGAGCAGTAAAATAACGAGAATGACAACACACAATTGAGGATTTTTTGGACAAAAAGCCAGTTGCGAGAAGCCAGACCGTGTAAAGTGTAATTAAAAATGAATCGCATTTATCTTACCAACATGCTAACCTCAAATTCTTCTGAAATCCATTGTGAGTCAAGCCTCATTTTGCAACTGGGAATGCTTTATTTTAATGCATTTACTAATGTTTTGCTGTTTTTCCAAAGCTATCCTGTCTTTAAAAAATAGCATACATGAACATTTTTCTTTTCTCCACGGTCTTGGCTTTCTTCCATGTGATATCTTATAAAAGCTCTTGTGTGTTATATGTCTCGCCCTACAGCCATGATTTTCACACATTTTAACATTGCTGGAAAAAATGCACACTATGTGGAAAAAATGAACTGACAAAAGGTGAAACTGGCTGAATATTAAACACAACTGTCAATCAAAACAAAAAAAAAATCTATGCAACAGATAGAGATAAAACAAATGACTGACAAACAGACAGCGATAGATGGATATTTACTTGGTTTTGCAACAGAGTGTGTTTGGGCTATATCAAAAGCATTAAGTCAGTCAAAAGTAGGCTAAAGGAGGGACAGAGGAAAAAAAAGAAAGCAGAAAGCAGCCTAGGGGGTCAATAGTGACGTTTATTCTGCTCTGACGTCAGGAGTGTCCAGTCATGCTTTACCCTAAGAGAGACAAGACAACACGCAAACACATGAATATGCACACAGAGAGCTGTGAGTATATATGTTAGAGTGAGTTCCAGTGATGTTAACAACTGAGTGTGAAACACAAGCATACTCTCTCCTTCTCTCCCATGTTCCTGCAGATGATTAATTTGTCTAATACGCTTTCTAAATAAATAAACTCCAGAGACACACGTTTGATTTATTGGGGACCCAAACAATTAAAGTTGCAAGCACTGTGGCTGTCGCTGCAACAAACTGCCTTCACCTTGAGCATGCTTCAGTGCACATACGCTCTCAAACAAGCCACTATGCAGATACACTTGACACACAGCGTGCTCTATTAAAACATCCTAGACTCAGCAAAACCATATTCAGCTAACATACAACCGAGAATGATTCATGATAATACATTTACTAATGTTTTGCTGTTTTTCCAGAGCTGTCCTGTCTTGAGAAATTTGCATGCATGGGCAGTTTTCTTTTCTCCACAATGTCCTTTCATGTGATATCTTATAGCAGTTCTTATGTGTTGAATTAAGCATGAGAGTTTGTGTTTTACAGCAACGATTTTCACACAATATTTTAATATTGCATGAAAAGATGTACAATTTGTGACAAAAATTACCTGACCAAGTGGAGAAACTGGTTGGACATTTGGACAAACATTGAAGTTTATGCAATAGACAGAGTGATAAAACGAATTAGCAACAAACAGATAAAATGATAGATGGGAAGATGGACTTCTATAGAAAATTCTGACAACACCTGTATTACCAATAATATTCATTATAATTTCGGGAATAAGGGAGCCACTATCAATATGCAGGGTATTGACATCGCTTTTGAATGTGGGCACGCTTTTAACTTTAGGTGTACTCTGTGTATAGGGAGTGGCAGTACTGACTGCACGTTTTACAAGAAAAGTATTTGTTACAGTAATAACACTCAGGATATGTTGCACACCACAATCCTCGGCCAACATCTTGTCAGTCATCTCTCCTTACTTTTGTCAAGTGAAAAGTGAAATCTAACTCCAGCTGCGACTCTGATATCCAACTGAACTAAATGGTTTTGAATTCTTTAAAAAAGCTAAATGATAGACAGATGATAAATGATAGATAGATAGATAGATAGATAGATAGATAGATAGATAGATAGATAGATAGATAGATAGATAGATAGATAGATAGATAGATAGAGAGAGAGATAGAGAGATAGATAGAGAGATAGATAGATAGATAGATAGATAGATAGATAGATAGATAGATAGATAGATAGATAGATAGATAGATAGATAGATAGATAGATAGATAGATAGATAGATAGATAGATAGATAGATAGATAGATAGATAGATAGATAGATAGATAGATAGATAGATAGATAGATAGATAGATAGATAGATAGATAGATTTACTTAAACAGTAAGAAGTATAAAAAGAAAGTCAAAAGAAAGAAAGTGCTGTGTGCATCATTAAAAGCCTATCTCCCTGTAGGTGGGTGTGATTGATTCCTGGAGATTGGCCAGAGAGTATTAATGACCCTGTTCTTCAAGCTAAATTTAGATCTAGCGTTCACCACTCACAGAGAATGATGTAGACCCTCTAAAACACACACGCACACAAATACAAGAGCTAGGAAGCTTGCAATGGCAAAAGAACAAGGAAGAGAGGGACAGGGGAAATGAAAAGCTTGTAGATTCTTTAGTAGTCAGAGGCCAAAAGACAAAATATATAGTACAAAGTAGAACTTTTTCAAGGGCTTCTTAGTTGTTGGTCAATGAGTTATAAGCTGAATCGGTTAATTAACAAAGTCTTTATTAAAATAATCTGAGGCTGGCCACAGACTTGATGACTTTAAGCCCGATTTGCAACCATTTCCAAAGATCTTCTCGCAACCGGGTTTTGGCCAAAAAATCTCCAGTTGTGTGATGTCATTCTCATTATTTTACTGCACCCGATCGCGTCGGAGCCCACATGGTCCCAAATCGGAAAAAAATCAAACGTTAGATATTTCTGACTCTTGATCAGCCAGCCTCGATTGTGATACCCACCAAAGCCAATGAGAGCAAGCAAGCTTCAACAACCAGAAGTCCTCCTTTGTTTTTCTTCTCATAAAACAAAACTTAAGCTAGGAGAACCAGCGGATGCCTTTGTTTTTCTTATCAAGTCATGTTTGATCTCGCAAATCTCTGAGAGACCTCGTCTCACTGTGAAAATGCCACTAAAATCGACAGGTGTGTGGGTCTCGCGGTCTGAACGAATCTTCTAGCGTGTGCATTCAGGGATAATAATGCTAAAAATCAGTTGAAACGGCTCTTACGTCTGTGGTCTCCCTCAGTTTTAAAATCAGTTAAAATTTGAAAATTTCTAGGGTGTCCCATGGCCTAAATTTGTGAATATTTTAAACAAATCATCTTAACATCCAACTGCAATGATATTAGCTCAAATTAAAGATTAAAACTGATTCAATTTTAATTGATTCAACTGATTTTTATGTGTATAGGTTTGTTCACTATTGTATTGTTTAAAGGGTTAGTTCACCCAAAAATGAAAATTCTGTCAGTATTTTCTCACCCTCATCTTGTTCCAAACCTCTATGTTTTTATTTGTTCTGCTGAACACAAAGGAAGATATTTGGAAGAATGTTTTAATCAAACAGATCTCATTCCCCATTGACTACCATAGTATGTATTGTTTCCTACTATGGTAGTCAATGGGGAATGAGATCTGTTTGATCAAAACATTCTTCCAAATATCTTCCTTTGTGTTCAGCAGAACAAATAAACACATAGAGGTTGGGAACAACATGAGGGTGAGTAAATACTGACAGAATTTTCATTTTTGGGTGAACTAACCCTTTAAGCATATGTGAATATACAATTTTTACCAGCACTTTATTGCATTAAATAGCACTTTAATTCAAATGTACCTTATGTACATAGAATAGCACATTACTGTGTATGAGTATGCGTGTGTCTGCCATACTAGATCGTACTAGAGCATCCTCCGGGACTAAACAGCTACACACAGCTTTTTTTTTTTTTAATCTGAACATTAATTCAAAGAATGGCACTTTACAGCATAAACAGCACTTTAGATTATATAATTCTTGTCTGCTAACTGTGGTGTTGTTGAAAATTGTGGCATCTTTTAAATTGTGTTGTATTGCATTCAATTTCTATGTTTAGATCTGTTAAATTTTACTGTGATGACCTGACGGGGGACTACAGATGTAAAATAGCCGTTGGGCTAATTTACATTGCTGAAAAGCTAAGATGTCCATTGATATGCACTGTCCCTTAAAAAAAAAACCTAGGATGTACAGCATTAGGACTTTGTAATAGGACATTGATACAGCTAACAGTGCTTTATCTCATTCATATGAGTCTGTGAAATGTCTTCTGACTGTATCTCTAATATCAAATGTGCTTTGCGTTTAAGATGAATAGATGAAGACACAATCAATGGCTGAAAGAGGGAGAAGCACACTGGGTATGGTGAATGAAATAGGATATTGTTACCCAAGGGAAGCAACAAAATACAATCCAAACACAAAATCAATCAACATTTAAACATACGGTGAGGCTGTGAACTGTGTGTATGATGCTGTATTTGATATATATATCTGATCAGAAGTCTAAAATTCACACAAGTCATTATGGCTGTTGAATAAATGTTTTGATCCAAGGTGTCCAGTCAAAATGCATGGCCCCATGAGGGAAGGCTGGACTAGTAACTGCAAAGCATTAATGTACTTGAAGTGTGCACCAAGCACTAGGAATATACGAATATTGTAACAATTCAATGACTGGTATCGGGGGCACAAAAACCTTGATAAAGTTTCGGAATTAATTAACCAAATTTTAAAAGATACATTAATACTAATAAAAAAAGGGTTAAAATAGTAATGAACAGCAGCCTGATACTAACTGATTCACAAGATGATCATTTAAGAGAACATGGTCGATCACATTTCAAAGCTAGAAAAGACACTTTCATGCTACTGAAAAATACAGTTTGTAGCATTGCTTCCATTGGTACGTTTTTTTTTTCCCAGCACTGCAATGCACACACAGGCAAAGCCTTGTGCTTTTTGGCAAAGCTGTCTATTCTGACTTCAACAAGGTCATCATGGCGCAAGCAATACGCTCGCAATAAAGATGGGTAATATTTAGCTTTTAATTTAAAGGTTTAGTTCACCCAAAATGAGAATTATGTCATTAATGAGTCATGACTCACCCTCATGTCGTTCCAAGCCCGTAAGACCTCTGTTCATCTTCGGAACATAGTTTAAGATATTTTAGATAGTCAGAGAGTTTTCTGTCCCTCCATTAAAAATTATACACGGTATACTGTCCTTGTCCAGAAAAGAAAATAAAGATATCATCAAAGTAGTCCATGTGACATCAATGGGTTAGATAGAATTTTTTCTAACTTAACATCTTATCTGTCCAAGGACACCATATAGCACACACACAGTCAAGATTTCCAACACTGGAGCAATTCCCAGGGCAGTGTCGATAAGTCAGTCATTAAAAGGATGGAAAAGAAGGAGGGGGAAAAAAAGAGAAGAGAAGGTGAATACGAGAGACAAACGGGGAGATGGAAGAGATAGATGAAAATAGTAAATGGAGGGAGGGGGTAAAAGAGAGGGAGAAAGAGGAAAGGGAATAAATGAAGAAACGATATACCGAAGATAGAGAAGCAGGTACTGTAAAAGAACAGAATGTCCTTAAGTGTTGTCACTTGGCTGGCAGGTAAAAGATTTTGTTATGGCTGCTGAGGATTTAAGTGAGTTTTGAATTTGCATTTTTGTTTTTCAGATTGATGGGCACAGAAGAAAATGATTAGCTACCGTTCAATTAGCATCAACAACTTGTGAATAAGTTGAAAGGTTGTCCGTAGGGTAGCAGGCCAAGTTTATCCAAGCGTTGGTCCTAACCAGCTCCATCAGTTAATGAAAAGGAAAATTAAAGTATGAATGTGAATAATGAAACGCAAGCAGTAAAACGTGAAAGACCAAGACAAAGAAAGAGAGAAAAAAGAAGTCAAGTCACTTTTGAGTGCTTACAAATTGTTGCTGACCCCTCTCAACGAGCCCGAGGGTCAAAAGGCAAAACATTAGCGAGCCTGTGCACTGACCCATAATACCTCAGTCTCTTCCAGATTCTAGAAAATTCCATCAAGGACAAAGCTTCTGTGTGAAGCCAGCAGCACTTTTCAGCTCTTCCCTCTACCCATGAGTCAGCATGCTGCCTGGACAAGAAACATCATTCAACACTATCTAAGAAATGCCAACTTGCTGCAGTATCTTTTTCTTTCCTTTATTCTGTTCTATTTTCTCCAAACTCCTAATGTCCCCTTATTTCTCTTGGTTTTTATTAAAGAGATAGTCCACCCAAAAAAGAACATTCTGTCATCATTTACTCATCCTAGTGTCATTCTGAAACCGTATGACACAAAAGGAGATGCTAAGCAGAATGTCTATTATAGTTCCTATAAAAAAATGGATGAGGACCAAAGTCTATTAAGCTCCAAAAGGGACAAAAAAAATGCATCACTAAATGACTTAAACATTATATTGCCACTTTAGGCCATATGGTTGTGTGAGGAACAGAATGAAATTAAATGTATGATTCACAAAAAAAAGTTGATTGACATAGGTGATCACCATTCAGTTTCATTGTACAGCCAAAGAGCAGCTATCACATTATGCAAAAACCCTTTTTGTTTTCCACAGTAAAAAGAAATGGCTGTGAGTAAATTCATTTTATTTTTGGTTATAACTAATTTACAGTAAGCTATAAAAGAAAAGACAAACTAAATAAAAGAACCAGCTGTAACGCTGTATCCAATCCATCGATAAGCTACCGCTTGTTGGTTAAATCGTGTTAAACCAACACCACTTTTTGTTTGTTTTTTTGCATTTTTACAATCTCCTCCAGCTGTGATCTCTTCAACTGCAGCCCATTAGCAACAAAATAAACCAGAAAGAGAAAACAAAATGAGTTTGCCGCCTCTGGAAAAGAACAGTAAGGCACAGCTAAAGGCTGTATGAATCTAACAGCCCTCCCTTGAGATGTACTGCGTCTCCCCTGCAGCAGACAGGGGTTAAGAGCGTATTTCAAGGGCATGACTATCACTCCCAGATACAAGACGAGTCCCAATGGGACAGGAATACTTCAACGGTTAAACTGTGAGGTTTTAGCACCAAACACCTCCAAAAAACACACGCTCAGAGACTTAATGCCACCCGATCATATGATACCCTCACACACCACTTATATGGCATTTCAGCCAACGCAAATTACTGTGAACGACAGTCTCCTGATTGTCTTGACCTTTACAGTGCTCGTCCTCCTGCCATATCGCATTAGACGGCGCATCTGCATCAGATAGTACGTGGGGCGGAACATATGGACACTGCTGTGAATAATATCATTACTATCTCCTTCAGTCCACATTGATGGTCCACTAACACCTCATAGGCACAACACGGTGAAAGACTAATGGAGATGAATGAGATGAGCAAGGGAAAATAAGATGAGGAGAAACACTAAGCAGTACATAGAAGACATTCTAACTGGTGCTGCTTCCAAAATTTTCACAAGTCACTCGCAATTTCTAAAATCTACAAGGTCTGATCTATGCAAGAGAGCTAAATAACATTTACAGTAAGAACAACTTATGCAAAAAAACACCTGATTGAAGTATGGAAGTTTACTGTGACATTTGGCCCCCATGCCATTATTTATGGATGGATGGATGGATGGATGGATGGATGGATGGATGGATGGATGGATGGATGGATGGATGGATGGATGGATGGATGGATGGATGGATGGAGTAATAATCGTCTTCATAAGAACGGTATATACTGTATACCAAGTTGGTGCACTTGTATTACTTATAAATTAAAGGAACTGCAATGAGTAAAATGGTACCTCCAGTCCAGCATGGCTCTAGTAATGCAAGTCTTGCCTTCAAAATAAAAGAGCAAACCACCAATTGATAAAGTCATCATGTCATTGCAGATGTCATATCTGAATTTTGTTTTTAATGCTATTTTAAAAGGGCCACTGGGTCATCCTTATTGTTAAGCCCTGATTGTACATGTTGAATGCTAAACAGTCAGACAGTCTGAATTCTGTCCCCATACGACTGACTGGAAAAGCTCTGACCTTCATCCTCAATGCATGTCCTCCAAGGATATCAGCTTTTTGATTTGGAGACATCTGAGACACACACACATTCAGTCGCTGGTCTCCAGAGCAATGTGTCTCCTGGCTTTAAAAGCATTGCCACACCCCTTCAAGTGCTCTGCCTTCCCAAAGCTCCCTCAGGCTTTGTTCATAAACCTCAGCGTGACAGTTTGATTGGCGATACAAAACACAGCTGTTTACTACACCCACAGGAAACAAAGTTAGAATCAGATAGAGAGAATCTGGAATCTTTTTAATGATTCAGGAAGGCATCTACCACTGTTAAAATAACACACAAACACAAATTACATCCAATAAACAATGGCACAGAGAACAAAGACTTGCCCAAACATATGGTCCAGTTCAGACATCTGAGACCACATTGAAAACCTGTGATTCAAAATCTAATTCAAACCAAACCTGAAGTTGCAGGATAAAAAAGAAAACTGAAAACAGAGAAACATTACGGCATAACCTGAATAAGAAATACTAACAATTCTCTATTTCTAGGACACTACTGAAATGAACCTTAATGGGACACTCCACCCAGATTTCCATTGTTAGAAATCCAGTCATACTATTGAAAGGTCATGCAACACTCTCTCATTTTCCCCTGAGACGAGAGAAATCCGCTATTTAGCTTTTTCACTTCCTCCTACAATGACGCAAAAATGTCATTTTACATCATTGTAGGAGAAAGTGTAAGAGGGGGGGATTTCTGTAAAGACTACAAGCACTAGTTCAAACCCGCCCATAGGGGGTTGGACCTAAAGCGCAAACAGACCTATCACAGATCAGTGCCAGTGCGTTTGATTTCACCGGCAGTAACTTTTTGAAAATATAGACGAAGGTACTGAATACGCAGATGTATGCATTATGGATAGGGTTGGGTCTCTGTCTCGCATGCGCGCTCTTGCTCACTCGCTTTACATTCCGGGAGATTTTAACTAATTTGCAGGCATCAGGGAGCCATTATCAATATGCGGGAGACTCCCGAAATGTCTGAGAGCGAGGGGATTAATGAACATGCCGAAGACAAAGCGCTCTGAGGTTTGGCTGCATTTCACGTGAAAAATTACGCATCAGAGTTAGTGTGACGATTGTCTGAAGCCCATATAGAATCACGCCAATCCATTTGCTGATGATGCGTGCGCAGCCTTGACGCTCTTACGTTGTCATATTATATTAGCGCATTATCTGATTTCATTGTGCGAAATGATTTCCAGGCGGTAGCGTAGAGTGGAGCTCAACTCTAGTCTACATTGATGGGCGGAGTAGTGGGAGTGGCCTGCAGAGCTGAGCAATGCAATGCACTATGGGGATTGTTGTCTACAATCCACAAACACTAAAAAGTCATTGTCTACCTTTTATCGGCCAAGAAGGACCCAAATTAGAAATGTATGTTAATAATCTACTACATATATGACACATATTCATGTCTCTACCGGTGGAATGGCCCTTTAAGGTGCTATGTAACATTCTCAAATTATATCAGAAAACATGATCATCCGATCTTAACCACATACTTTTCTTTATTTTAAAGTAAAGCAATATTACTTTTAGTCTCAGATATTTAGATGCCACTTAATATATTTTTAATCACCCTGGCATTATGTAAATATCCTAGAGTTTTCTAATAAAAGGAAGCTGACACGGTAGCCTTCACAAACAGAATTAAAAAAATCTGCTCGCTCTGATTTTACAATGTTTATAAAAGCAGCATTTACTCGCAAAGCTTTCACACTCACCTGCACCATTAACTCATCAATATAGAGGGCATAAGGTTGAGATTCAGCTTTTGTTCAAACACACACACATACTCATTGAGCACAGTGTGCAACTTTGGGAAGTGCATTAAAAATGTATGGTTCTGCAGCAACTGTGTAATAGAGTAAAAGGCCAGAAGAGACTAACAGGAAGACTCCTGTGTTCTCTTGGTGTGTCTGCGCACGGGTGAAAGTACGTCTAATGGGGACAATGAGATATGAGCGCACAAAGCAATTCTATGAAAGACGAGTTCAAATATTTAATACTACAGAATACATTTCCAGATATGTTAAGATAAGTTAAGGGAGATTAGTTAGTTAGAAAAGTTTCATTACAAACTGTTCACAGATTGGCAATAAAAAAGTGATTAATAAATGAAAAGTCTTACATATAGCTCCTTTAAACAACTGTTCAGTTGAGCTGGCCCTTGTTTATGTGTGTCTGTTTGTGTGGGTGTTTGCCCTGTCATAGGAGTCCGCTGTTCGCCAAACATGGCCAAAGAAGCAGCATGTAGGAGGTTGCAGAAAAAGCAACACTTGGACCAGAAATCCTGTTTAAACTGTGACACACACACACACACAATGCCACCCACATCACACTTTCTATCACAAGTGACAAGATTCTGAATACTGAAATAACTGCCCTTCTGTCTCTATTCAATAATTGCACTCTTTCCCATCTTCCATCTAAATCTTATGTACATTTGACATCACAGCCTAATCGGCATGCCGAACTAATCAGACGTAAACACACAAACATCCCCGTGGCCGTAAGCATCCCGAATCACACAGGTTCAGCATGAGTGTGCATGTAAGCTCAAATTTGAGCGAGATATGCCAGCCGTGTGCCTCAGTGAGCATTAAGAAAATGGTGACTCATCACGCCACACATTACATATGTACGTCTCTCTCTCTCTTGCTCTCTATAGGGTCTCTGTATGATGTCATGACAGCAGTAGAGCAGTGCTCTCAGCATAGGTCAGGAATTAACATCACAGTCACTAGTCTATAATGTGCGTGCATGTGTGTGTGTGTGATGTGGGGGAAGGGAGTAATGGTATTGTGTCTGCACTGATTGCGCTGTGTACTGTGAGACTAACAAAACAACAGATCAAAATCACATCCTAGTGGTAGTTTGTAGAAATAGATATCAGTCTGTCACAATTATGCAATACGTGCAGAAGCATTTATATTGGTGGCAAAATAGAGTAGCTGTTGGAACCAAATATGTTATTTGGGCAAATCTCTTTATTTATTTTTTTTATGTTCATCATTATAGATTTTCTGTCAAGTATACATCTAGTGGGCTACAGCGAGTGAAAGTCAAAGCACATGCGGGGCTGCCGCTTTACGCTCATTTTATTGTTTGTTTATTTTCTGATTAAACTTTATCTTGATTGTTTGGCATTTCCCGCCTAATTCTTTCCTGAGCTTCTCTGTGGGACTCGGGACCTCTTTTTTATATATATGGATAAAAAGAATATCTGCAGTAGAAAAGGCATTTACAAGTGGCAAAGAGCAGCATCATTGCTGACAAATGAAGACATTTGCCAGTTTTATTTCCTACAATGGATTTAGGTAAATACTCATCTCATCAAGTGCTCTTATTGTTTTTTGTATTATAAAGTATCTTGCTACTATTTTAGTGTGAGAAACCACTGGAAAAGATTCAGCCCGTGACTGAACTGTATGGGTGAATAAAACGGAATCATAAACAATTTTAGACCTTTTGCAAACCTGTTTTACCAATTAGATTCACAGAGTGAATTATTTGTGAATCTGGCATTGTAAACAACTGACAGAAATACTATCAGGAAAACTTATCTGGTCATTATACAGTATAATCTCCATTGTCAGACAAGAATTTATCAGTAAAATTTTACCAGTGCAGAGCAATATTTCACTGAGGCTCATGCCACAGTAAAAACTGTTTACAGACACCCCTGGGTCCAAAAAATGATGGGGTCCATCAATATTGTTTATATATCTACGTTGTGTTTTTAATATGCTATAAGACAAACTATGTGAAAATTCATAAGTCAACACCATTGCGGAGTATTTTCTCTGTTAAAACTGCAGTGAAAAAAATACAGTCTCAAAAAACGTAGTTTAAAATCACAGGTGTTTTTTGCGTCACAAACGACTTTGTAACCAATCACGTCAATGCGCAGGTGGGCTTTAGAAATACTATGCAAAGCAGGGGAGTCTCAAGACAAGCCAGGTTTTGGCAAATTTTTCTGTTGATTAGAAAAATTGGGTACATTTAGCAATAAAGCAGGTGAATTATGTTCCGTATATGAATTATATTATGGTGTTATGATGAAAGATATATGCTTTTCTCCACTGACGTTCTAAGTTGTTCAAAGTTGAGTGAGTGGATTCAAGCTATTTTAAGGCATGAATATATATATATATATATATATATATATAGGTAATTTTGTTGATCAAAGGTGAGTTTTAAGGGACACAATTATTGACTACAGGGGAACTTTAAGGAAAATAATAGGGTGCAGTGATGGCGCAGTGGATAAGACATGCCTTTGGTGTGAGAGACCCGGGTTCGAATCCACTGTGAGACACCAATATGTCCCTGAGCAAGACACTTAACCCCTAGTAGCTCAAAAGGTGTGCGACCTCTGATATATATAGCAACTGTAAGTCGCTTTGGATAAAAACGTCAACTAAATGAATAAATGTAAAAATGTAAATAATAGGATCACAAACACCCTAAGATATGATATGCTCCTAAAGATTTATCTCAGTACCTATATAAACCAATGCTAACCTACTGACATCCAGAAAGATGATGACGGAGTAAAAGAAAAATCCAATTAGACATCTAGAGCAGAATATGAGTGACAAATCCCAAGAAGCAGGGAAATGATTGTTGAGGAAGCCAGATGACTCCCAGATCATTTTGAAAATGACTCGCTCTGATAGCACAGAGATTTTTCTAAATAGTGACACATATTTGAGGAATAAGGTCATAAAGTGAGCTTTCAGAAATTGCTGCTGAACAAACTCAGGATTACGTTTTTCTTCCTCTTTCTCCTTTCTTGTTTTTATGTGAATATCCTAACTTATAATTCCTCGGGCAAGAGGGAGTGAAACACAGTTAAGGGCATGATTAAAGATGAAGTATATTTAGCTGTTCCAAAAGCCCAATGATGCTGACTGTGGTCTTCCCCTTTGCTGAGTAACAGAATGAAAAGCTAATGTAAAGAAAAAGAGTGAAAGAAATACTAGAAATGATAAAACAATGATGGGAGGAACGGGCATCGAAAGAGAGCATGAAAGAGACGGATATTTCTGTTGTTAGAGCTTGATGAGAGCGGCTCTCAGCCCACAGGAAAGCATGAATGCAGAAAGAGAGAAAAATACAGAGTGGTTTGACCTGCACACCCACACTACCTCCCAGTCAAGGTCACACCTGCTACCGCACAATCCAGTACAGTGTGTGTTTGGATGAAAGCCACTCTTGCCATGAGGTCCATTCAGGGGCTTGGATGGGTAGTACTTAATGATCAAAGGGCATCTCATGGGTGTTACGTGTATCGAATCCCACGACTGCTGATGGGGTTTCAAGGATCACAGTCCAGCTGCTAAACCAACAGCAGGACAATTAGCCCTCGTTTTCTCAAAGGTGGGGCTGTCCTGGCAACTAGCCGGCGGCAATCTGTCAGCAGAACACTAAACGACAAACTGCAAATGAGTCAGAAGCCCTGCACAGTGCCTTATCCAAAAATGTATGGTAAAAAAAAATGGCAGCAGCTGTTTCCAGAAAATCACTCATGGTGATGTTTCAAGCATTTTTACATTTTTTAAATTACACATTTTTTCCTTAGAAACCATTATGCTCACAACTTGTAATAATAACTTTAATGAGCTCATTGCTTCTGCCTAAAATGAATACATGATGTTAGCTACAGTAACTGTGTGATTTGTAATATCTGCACATTTCTGAAGACACTGTCACCTCTAATAACAGATCACTCTAAATTGTAACATAAACGCAAGCATTTTCTGTAAAGCTGTGCTTTAAATTAGTTAATTATAGGGCTTTTACTTTCAAAAGCCTTTATTATTTTTAATAATTACATGTATTGTCCTATTAAATCTAACATAATTTTACACTATATGGAAGCTAACAAGTAACTAATTAACATGATTTTAATAGTTTAATTAATGCATTTCTACTTGATCAGATAAAATAACACAAACTTTCAATGATTTTCTGAAGTTATGTAAACATGGTCCTTACATGGCACTTACACACTTGCTGTGATCCAGACACAAAATACCCAATCAGACCAAGAGTGCGTTTGACAGGGGATAAGGGGCTTGGAGAACAGAGTGATGGAGGGGTGAACAGGAAGAGGAAAGGGTCTGGGGGGGGGGGGGGGGTTCTCTGGGAATGGAAGTCTCTTTGAAGTGATGAAACAGATCAATGAGCCAAAGACAGACTTTGATGGCGAGAGAGATCAGCTGACAGACAGCTCGGCGAAGCCTCGTTAGTGTGCTAAAGTGTAAGCTGGGGTGTGTTGTGACTGACTGACGGGCGGACGCCACTTCTTTGCATGCACCTATCGCCCTAAAAACTAAATGCTGAGCTTGTGTGTGCATTTGAGTGATGGAATACATTTGCGTTTGCCAAAGAGCCAATGAAGCACAATGTGTGCCTATATGTGTAATTACAGAGCAGGTAGGTGACCTCAAAGGCACCAGAGACTCACAATTCTGCCAAGTTTACCATGAGAGAATGGGAGTCTGTCTCGCTTGGCAACTGCATCCCATAAACTGCACCGCACTTTCTAAACTGCATAGCAACCACTTAGCACAGACAGAAACAAAAATGCACTGCAGTGATGGGGGGGGGGGGTAAAGACACAGAAAGGAGAGAAACAGACGGCGAATGGAAGGAAGACAGGAGCAAGCAGGTGCAAAACAGACAGATGAACTTCAGAAGCAAAGGACAAGACCTGAATATTTGACTATTTGTGAACGCTTTGCACTGTATATCTATCTAAACTGGTGTCAGATCTCAGCAATTTGCTATTGTGCTATTTGTTATTGTCTTGTTGACTTAATGGAAAGAGATTCTGTCTGAATTTTTAGAGACATTACAAACAACAGCATTATTTTCTGAAAGTGAAGACAATATTGAATCCTTCTGCAACTTTTCCATTATCCTTTCTTTCAAAACGGTGACTCACAACTGCCCTTACATGAGGGTGTCAGCCCTTCTTTTTGTCCTGCATCCCATCAGATGGGGATAATTTACTGTATATTATTATTTAATAGCATCTCTGCCAACGTCAGCAGGTCCAAGCAAATGTAAACTTTTTTTTGTGGGAGTATTGTGGGGGTATTGTGGGAGCTTTTTTGAAGAGGTTGGCATAAAAATGAGCTGATAGACTTGAAATTCCCAAGGCAATGATGGGGTGAACTGAAGTGAACCTAACACAGACAGGCCACATCGAGAAGCAGAAATGCCGGATTAATGCGAGTTTAGCATTATAGTGATGTGAGGACCTTGAGAGCTGAGTGAGGGTATAATTAGGTTGGGCTGGACTCTGGAGAAGTCAACTTGAAACAATGTCCGCTAAAACACTGTCTGCTAAAATCACTAAAGAATGGCTGAGGAGTTTGTGAGAGAGCAAAGACAATAAAATATTATATAAAAGTCACATAAAAATATAAAAAATAGCAATAGGTACTTTAAAGGGGGACCAAAAAAATAGCTGCTACTTCTTAGAGAGGGCTTTTAGCATGCTGACAGCATGCCATGCTGAAAATCTAATGGTAACTGTTACTGTCAACATGCTAAAACCCTCTCCGAGTACCTGCGTCACTAAATGCATCCCTTTTAAAACACCGCAGGCACATCCAACAGACTCCCTGAGTTCAACAATAAATTTCAAGACAATTACTGTCAGAATACAAGTGCATGTCTCTCGCTATGGGAGTCGCATTAAGACGATTTGTCAAGTCAAAAACTTATTTAAACTTTCAAAAATCCATCTCGGTCAACATAAAAGGCCACAACCTGCTAAATTTTGCAGGACTAATCTTAAGTCTTGACTAGTTACTAGTAACTCTAACTCTATATCTATTTTTACACATTCCTAATATGGTTATTGTTCAAAAATAGAAACAAAATCAAATAATTTCTTCAAAACGCACCAGGTACTGTGTTCTTCCTTGCACCGTTCTATACCTAATGCAATGGGGTTTGAGTGCCTGGTGAATCTGATCAGATTTGTTCAGTTCTGTATGGTGGCCCTTTCTGCAGCTACAGACTACAGTAAGTTATACAGTCACACACTCAATCATAGGCAGCCGCTGCTGTGCCATTATGGCAGAGAGGACAGACTTAAACTCCTTTGCTTGAGCCGATCACACCACATAGACGTGCACACACACACACAAACATACACACACTGCTGCCAAGCTCTCCAGATGATGAGGCTCGCTCCTGTGGATTACGTAAGAAGTGGCATAGGCATCCTTGGGCAATGTCCGTGTGTGTGCGTGTATGTTAGGCTCAGCTCTACAACCCAGACACACAAAGTAAAAGAAGTCACAAGCCCCAATGCACATAAATAACCATCACAGCCATGTCGCAGCTATTATTTCATATTTCAAGTTGAATCGTGCTATGGGACACATCTTTAATAAATCTCACCAGTTCCACCATTCGCAGCAAGTGTACCATCACCACTATTGGTCATTAGAGACAAGATGAGGTTAATTTGAAGCTGATGTGAAGAAGGTGTGTGTGTGCAACTCCTCAATATCCATTTTCCAATGGTCAATTGATATTTCCAGCAGTGTCCATAAGCTGAAAAATGCTGTTTCCATTCAGCAAGTCTCTTATGTTCACCAACAATGCATTTATATCTAAAACCTTATTACAATTTTAAATAACTTTTCTACTTTAATATATTTTAAAATGTAACTTATTCCTATGGTGACACATTTTCTATAAAAATGCACATTTATTACTCATAATTGTGAATTTAATGTTTCTTATTTGACTTTTTATACTCTGAGATACAAATGAGCTTAAATAGTATGCAGATACAGATCCTACATAACGAAATGCCAGCATTAAATGGTCAACTTATGACTTAATTTCTAAAGAGAAATAAGTGTTTTAGTCTTCAAAGCTACACTGTGTAACTCTTTTAGTTTATTCTTAGCTAAAAACACTTAGTTCTTTAAAAAAATAGATGTGCTCATTAATGTATATTTACTTCGTTCAAGTAATAAAGTATTCTCGTGAGTGTATTATATGCCATTGAAAATACATACGGGTAAGGGGTTCTAATGTCGGTCGCCATGTTGCCCCTCCATCTTGAAAGTACATTAGCCAAAGAGGGACATACCCGTTAATTCAAGCTTCGCCTTACGCGTTTACATTTGAGTTAACACTCATGGACGAAGTCGAACTGGAAGCCATGTTAATCTTGGACTACATTGGCCACCGTAGGAGTTAAAACGAAATCGGAATTGAGAGGAACAGAAACTAATATTCACTGGATGGTCATATACCTTTTCACCGCTAGATGGGGGTAAAAATCACACAGTGTAGCTTTAAATATATGCTTGGTTATCTCACTTGAATTTGATGTGATATTATGATGAGATAAGGTATATTCATAAGGTTTCAGACACAGCCTTCATATATTTGTGTGATATTGTATTCAAATGTGTTCATTATAATCCCTAAACATGATCTCTTCAACAATCTGCAACCTACAGTAGCCTATAATAGGGAAGAGGCTTGAACATTGTGACATACGTCTTCTTTAGAAATGCATACCCTTCATTAAATTTGAAGAGATGATCATTGTGAATCAGATGATCAGACTCATAGTGGGTTATATTCGAAATTACAGTGATTATGACTGTCAGCAATCAGTGTTGGAGACGTATTTTTTGCATAACAACCAACAATGTCTACTGCAGACAAGGAAGTGCAAATAAAATATTCAGGAGACTATTTAAAATGTATCTGTTCTACCATAAGGTCATCACACCTATTTGTGCATGTCTGTGCAAGTGTGTGTGAATGTGTGTGTGTGGGAAAGGTTGATCAATAGATCTGCGTGCAAGTTGCAAAGTCTTGGGGCCCACGAGGCTAGTTGAGTTATGAGCCTGCCATTATCTCTCCACTGTGCTTGAAAATACAATTCGCAAAGGACAGGGACCACCTAAAACTCTCTGCTACACAATAACCACCGCTTCACCACACGCAATTTAATTATTCAAATGTCAGACCACTAATAACAATATACGTTTTTTCATAGCCTATGAAAGGTTGTTTAAAGCAGAGGTGTGTAACAAAATCTTTGGCAGTATCAAAACATTGGCTTGACCAATGGTGTGAGTTTAGGGGTGAGACTATGGGCCCTATCTTGCACCCGGCGCAAATGACTTTATACACAAACGCATGTCTCATTCCTATTTTGCACGCGCGCAAAGCGGGATTTTCCCCTCCACAGACGCACGTCGGTAAACTAGGAAATGAACTTGCGCTCCCTGGGCGGATCGGCTCAAAAAGGAGGCGTGTTTCGGCGCAAACATTCCCTGGTGCTATTTTACACTTCCAGAACACAATTGCGCCACTGACCATAAAAAACCTGGTCTAAAGTCAGTGGCGCGTTGCGCGTTGTTCATAATGCTATTTTAAGCGCGCATGCTTGGCCATAATATAGCGGGTAGGCCTACACAACGCGCATATACTGATTCTCTCATCAACATAGATGCAGTAGTTTTTATTTTTGCAAATCATACATTATAACAAGGAAAAATATTAACACATGAGGGAAATCATTTTGGTTTACATGAAGATGAAAAAACTGAAATACCCATTTCTTAAGGCTATTGTAGTACTAAGGATCAGACCTGTTTGCCCAATAGTGGCAAGAAACATACGTATAGGCTATAATGTTTAACCGACGCTGATGTGCAAGAGTTTCTCCCATCCCTATACAACGTCACTTCTGTCTTTCACTGTCCTGACAAGAACGTCGGTCTCATCGGCTGTGAACGCTCCTGGCGCGCGCCTGGTAAACCCGCCGTTATAATAACAATCCGTCATGCAACATGCGCACCTGTTCTTAAAGGGTATGTTGGATGGCGCTCGGATTGGTTTATTTCACGTTACGCCCAAACCACACCTATGAATAATGAAGCTACTTCAGACCAACCTCTTTTAGATTTGCGCCAGGCGCAAGAGGCATTTATCCCGCCGGGAAAATAGCAACAGCGCCGGGACCCGCCCACAAAGTTACTTGCGCCATGCGCTTTGACACTTGCGTTTCAGATCGTTAAAATAGGGCCCTATATGTTTAGACGACCAATGGCGGACAGTGGGAGTGTTTTGTCTGGTGCCGCAGAAATTACACACTCCACTTTTACTGCAAGAGCATGAAAAGTACATTCTCTCTCTGTCTCTGGTGCTTTTTAACATCTGACTGTCATGTCACTTTCTGCAGTCTGAAGCGAGCTGTGGGAAGCAGAACGCTTTTGGGATCGCAGAGCATTTGCCCGCTGGCCTGAGACTGAAGACTCTCCTCTCCCTCCCACTGCTCTAATCTTCTGGATGATTTTGCCAGGATTCTGCCATTCTGGTCTCTTGATCTGCCACTTTCAGTCATTCTCAACTGGGGAGAAGTTTACACAACTGCAAATCAGATCTGAACAGTGCTACGCAGCAGCAAATACACACCACAGCATCTACAAATACCAATGTGATCTCATTGGTATTCATTCATACCTTAATTGTGCGTCTAGCAGAGTTACATTTTCACACATTTGAACAGAGATTAAAATGTAAGAAATCAAATCTTTTTTTTTCTAATTATAGGTTAATTTTATTATTATATTTTATTATTAATATTTTATTATATATTTATTTTATTATAATTTTATTATATATTTATTAATTTTATTATTATATTATATTTTGCTCACGTCTGGATTTATTTAATCAAACTATTCAATTGTAATTGTAATTGAAATTATAAACGATTAAAATATCTGTTTCTGTATATTTTAAAAATGTTATTTGGCAAAGCTGAATTTTCAGCAACCAACAATCCAGTCTTTAGTGTCACATGATCCTTCAGAATTCATTTTAATATGATTCTTCATATTATCAATGCTGAAAACAGTAATATTTTGGTGGAAACTGTGATATATATATTTCAAGATTTTTTTTTTTTTGATAAATATAGAAATTTCAAAATAACATTTATTTGAAACAGAAATTTTCTTCTGACACTTTTGATCAATTTATCATCCTTGCTATTGGTTCAACAGTAAAAAAAAAAAACTCAAAAGGAATCAATTAGGTGTTGGTGCACTATCGGAAACGCATCTCTCTGTAAATCAACACCCATTGTGTTCATGAGAATACTTGCCGAGACAGATATTTTGAAATAATTTTGTGTGTATGTGTCCATACAAAGTGCAAGGAGATGCGGAAGAGGAATCAATTAGGTGTTGGTGCACCTCTCTGTAAATTCTCTTTTGCTTCTTCTTGCACTGGAATGGTTTTAAAATCACTTGAATGTATAAATTGGCAAGACGAATCACATGCATTAGCAAATCACATGCATGGGCTGGTCCGTATGGACAGCTGATCACCTACGATCCGTTTAACCCCATGTCCTTGCTGAATAAATGTATTAATTTAAATTAAAAAAAAAATGAAAACATTTTAACAGCAATGTACCTATATGGCCTACATGGTACCTGCTGTTGGTGCAGTTTCAGTGTCTATCCAAACACATGAAAATGTACTTTACAAAGAAATATTTACAAATATTAGCCTAATGAGATCCCATTGCAAATACAATTTGTACCATATCTGACCAGAAATATCAACATTTCCAAAATCAATCACAGTTTTGCTAGTCAGGCCAAGATTTGTCAACTAACTCAAGATGCTCTGTAGTTTAGTATGGAAAAACAGCTCACAAAATCCAAGGTAAGACTTCATTCATATCAATGAATTCAGCTGAATCCTGAGATTCCTTTTGCATTGCCAATAGCTAGGGAAGAGATGTGACAAAAGAAACAAAGAACGGTTGCACTAATCACAATTTAGAGTCTCTTGGGAGATTTTCATTTGCCCTAATCTCACAGGAGCCAACATTTATCTGATCACAGTCGCTCAAAGGGGCTAAGTAACAACCGATATCCTCAAAGAGCAAAGACGATCAGTTTCTAAAGAGACTGTTCTCTGAAGAGCCGCCGCATCAACTTCCACCAGTATCATTCAACATCTAACAAAGCGAGGTGTCAAGTGAGCTCTTCTACCGACCTGACTGACAGCAAATTATCCTGTAGTGACAGCAGAAGAAATATTTTCATTTACAGCATTACTGACTGAAAAGTAATGTCAAGCCTCTGTCTGTATGAATGAATCAGGGAATGTGGAAATTCATTTTAAAATCAAAGGCCATCTATTTGAATACAGTGTGAATGGAGATTTTGATTAGACAGGAAGCTCTTTCCAGTCTCTGAGGTGGGAATAGACCTTAGTGACTTAATGGTATAATTAATAACTGACTTTATGTACTCGGATTCCATCATGAGGGTGATGAGAGAGTCACTGGACTAATGTTATGTGCCTTACTGATCCTAAATCCCAATCCAGTAACAATAAACGCCCTTTTACAAAAGACTTATGACGGGTCTGATTGGCAAGCCATGACAGTGGATAAACTCGGTTAAGCACAACAACTGGCATCACTTTAGAGCATGAAGCTTGTTATGTTGTGGTGCAGCATAATGTAACAGAGGGTCATTTATGTCCCAATGAATTTGTCATGAGCTTAGTAATGACAATCCATGAACACACAAGATGTAACAGCTTACACCTGATAACACAACTGATAGAGAAATGAAATACTCACTGACAGGTTCACTGCGCACCTGAAAAAGAGCATGCACACTATTTCATTTCTATTGTAAAAAGGATACAATCGCAAAGCTCCGCTCTGAGTCCCGATGGCAAGGATTTTCTGGACAGGGTCGAACGCCATAGAGGACGGCTGATAGGGGAAGCCATGGCGCACAGTCTGAGGATCAAATCAGAAGAGAAAAAAGTTTTAAAAAGGACAAAATGTGAAGTTCAGTGGCATAACCACTAATCAACTTCAACATTTAAGTCTGCAATTCAACTATTGTATTTTATAAGGTTTTTGAATTATATTTTACAATGTATTTAATTATTTCTCTCTCTATTTTTGGTTATGATGCGATATAAGTACGATATATTATATGATATATGTTATAGTACAATGTTATGATATAAGTACTAAAATTACTACAACTAAAATAAAAATAATTTAAAGCTAAATAGAAAGAGCACATCAATATTTACTAAATACATCAATTAAAAAAAACATAAATTAAAACTTAAATGATAAAAAATAATACTATAATAGTACAAAATACTAAAATAACACTTTTACATGACATTATTTTTTACACTCTTTCAGTATGTATAATATGATTTGAAGGAGAGTGACAAAGCATTGCGTATTTTTGTGTAGCACCAAGGAGTCAAAATTCCCTTCAGGGACAATTCGATATCAATTTAAATGTCAGTTTCAGTATTTTAATGCCCAGGCCTTTGAATTGCTCGAACAACTCTGATGTGCTATAGATAGACAAAAACAACAGGCAGTGAGAACAGAGGCCTTGCTGCATTGTATCCAGAGAACAACAATGGTTGGCTACAGGTTTATAGCACTGGCCTCTACTTAACAGCTGTCAGCATCTCTCTCTCTCTCTCTCTCTGTGTGTGTGTTTTAAATCCTCGGGGGTGCCTACATAGATAACATTGCTGAGAATCAAAGGCTCACCTATAATGCCGTCTAGTCAGGCAGCTAAATAGGTTTTGCGACACAGCCTCTCTCCGTCTCTGATTGTTTGTTTAGTGGCTAAAGCGGGTTACGTAAGTGGCGCACGCGGGGACGAGTACCTGTCGGCGAGCTGTGCAGCAGCAACAAGCTTCAGTCCATCCTTCCCCATCTCTCTCAGTTCTCTTTTCAATAATTATAAATGAAATATTAAACTAATCCAGCGTTCATAAACGTCTATTATTTATCTATCTATTTATCTATAATTTAGGCCTGCCAAAAAGACCAGTGTGAATGCAGAGTGGTAAACAACTGCATCCATATAGTTCATGACCATTTTTCTAAATACTGAACACTTAGCTGAACGCTAAAAATAATGTAGCACTTGATAAAAGAATCATTAAAGATAATACCCTGTTCTTGAAAACATTACATGTGGAATTGCATTAAAAACGTACTCCATTAAATAATCATTAGACAGCGTTGATTCAAAAGTTGTGCTTTTTCTCTCTCTTTTCCGCCTTCAAAGACTGACAACAGCACTAGCTAATGAGATGCGGGTGCGGATTGTGAAGAAGCGTTTCATTGGTTGGACCAGTAAACGAATACACCCCCTTCATTGAACGAGTCGCTGTTCGATCTGAACGAGACCTCTCCTTTATAAACTAACTAAATTAACGTGATTGTCTGCTGGAAATGTATTTTAATTAATCATATAGTAATTTTTTTCATTAGCTTAACTGCCTAGCAGTAGACAAAATGGAGGATAAAATGACAGTTATGCTCTCAACTGTTATTTTTTAGCGTCACAGCAGATCTGTAGACACAGATTTGAATATAGGATATGTTTGTAAATGACTGTTTAAACGAATCAGTTGAGTGATTGATTCAATGACTCACTACAAAATGCACTTGACGCCACCTACTGTCATAACAAGGTTACCTGCCTGTAACAAGGTTGACTAAATTATTCGGAAATCAATCAATCAATGATTGCCAATCTCATCTGGCAATACCGTCATTCTCTTACAGTTTCCACACATACGTGTGTGGGCTCATAATCTAATATTACAGAAGAAGAGAGAAACCTCTACAGATTACCCGTTTCTCTGAGAACTATTAACTCCATCCATTGTGCTCCCAGATCTAATCCAGAGAGGGCAGCTAAATCAGCAATACTTCAACTAGGCCTATTCATGACACATTGGACGCACTAGCTGTGTCTCAAAACCAACCTAAGCAACATTTAGGGCACCTATGATGGGCAAAAAACAATGTCTTTACATACACAACGTGTGAGTGGATTCAAAAAGATAGCTATTCAAATTAAAAAAAAAAAAAAAAAAAAAAAGGTTAAGGGTTTTTTAAAAAAACAACATTGCAAATGAAATGTTAATCCCAGCACAGTAGATTATGCAAGAAATGGGTTGTTTATCCCCCCTCCCTCCACTCAAACATCACAGCTTCATTCTATAACCACACATGATTCGGACGCTTCAATAAAGTAGAATGTCTAACACAGAACACTATAAAGGGAAAAGCGGAAGATATGAGCAGAAAAAGCAGCCGTGTGGTTATAAAAGAATCTCTGTGTCACGCATGAATATTTTACGCATTTGTGCGCATTTTCCAAACACAGAGTCAGCTCTTTCCACGCACAGCTTGTGGGAAAAAAAAATAAAAATGTAGTCTTGCTTTGAGGATGCATGACTGTATGTGCATATAGCCTAACACGGGGTATACGAGCATTTTAATGTAACAAAAAAGACATTCCATTGCTGCGCAACCAAAATTGGACAATGGTTTGAAGAAAATAAAATAAATATACGACTGACATCATAACGGTCCCATAAAGATATGTATATTTATATAAAAAATTTCCATTACAACGTTATGATGTTTCGCATCTTCGAACCAGAAAAGGCAAACGTTACCTGTATTCTATAAGTCTGTGGATAAAGTGTTAAACAGTGGCACTTGCGTTAGGTAAAAGCACTTGCGTTATTAGAGAAAAAGCCACATTAGGTGACGTTACACATTCACTTGAAAGCTTCCCCACCTTGCAGAGCTGGAAGTGTTCAGACTGAAGCGTCTCCGGGATGAGCTCGTTCTCCTTGGCCCCGAGCTGCGGGGATGGAGAAGGGGACGACACGGCCGTCAAGCCGTCCAGCACCTTACGGATATTAAACTTCTTCATTTTTCGCTCCGGTGCGAGTGACGGAGGAGGACGGGAGCACATGAGTCGAGATCAGCCGTGGATGATGAGGGGGGAAAGCCGCTCTCGCTCGTTTCTGCAGCACCTCTCTTTAAAGCTCACATTTTAAAGTGTTTTTCACCGTATCCTCCATGGCTAAAGGCTTGAGCTGTGAGCGTTGATTTATATATATTTTTTATTATTAGCGTTTGTGGGGCGTCCGTATATTCTGACTCGGCGTCCCGCTGCGTCTCGAATTCCCTCTATCCTATCTCTCTCTCTCTCTCTCTCGCTCCCTTCTCATCTCCTCCACTCAACACGGAAACACCGCTGCAGCGCCGCGCATGCGCACTGCAGACTGGATGACTACTGAAGCAGCCTTCCAAACCCCTTTTCCCGGTGACCAGGCAAGACTGTGTAGCGCTGAGTGAGCCTAGCGTCACATTGCAGAAATTAGGGGCGGGACTCTGCACCTCAGCACCTGGAGCCGCAGGGATGCTGGATGGAAAGCACAACAGCCTCTCCAAGCCATCACATAATGTCATAATATAGCCTATAGGCTAAATCAATTCATCAGACTGCCTGCACTTTTTTAAAAGGGATTTGACAGGGGAAGCTTTTTCAGAATATTGCTATTTCTGAAGGATAATTTCTAGGCATGTACCTTAAAGGGCAACTTAATGCAAAATTCACTTTTACATGGCATTTGAACATGTGTTTGTGTACAGAACCACCCTATAATGATAAAAATCCACCCATTGGATTTATCCCCATTATAAGCACAGTCTCAGAGCAAGCCTTCTCATGCCGCTTTCCAGGCAACCTGTAACCCGTGTTTTTCCAACCTTATACCCGTGAAAGTGCACTGTAACAGCAGTCAAACCCATGAATTCCCACCCGCGAACTCGTACTAGATCGATGTACTCCCACCCAGTTATGAACTCTGACGTCACATAGCCCGCGAAACCATAAAAAACCAACAATGGCACCCCCTACGGATGCAGTGTTTCTGCAGGCGGTACACGGTAAGAATACACTTAAGATAAACAAGGAGTACGCACCGTTGGTGACAGAAATTTTTACAAATGCACATAAGACCCATAAGGTCCGCCATGCTGGTTTGTTTACATCTAGCTACCACAATTCCTTGTGCTCAGGTAGTTTGGCGTGACTGGCCTGGAATGCTACAAAGCCATGAGTCGTGGTGTAAAGTACGTGCTCAAAAACCTGCCTGGAACGCAACATCAGATAATGGGCAATGTAGCACAAGGCCCCATACAACTAGACGGACACTGCCATATTAGCATAGGCCCGCCCTGAGTGAGCTAAACACAGTCGATTGTTTCGACGCAGGAGAAGCTGTACACAATATGGCTTCCAAAGCGATTGAGGTGTTTTGTTGGTGGATGATCTAGAGTTTTTTCTTCAAAATGAGTTAAAAAATCACCCTGCCTAAACATTCACATAAAACTGTGATTTGTTTTAAATTGTGAAAAACATTTTTTTTGTTTGGAAAGGCAATATGCAAATGAACGGCCCAACCCCCTCATGTATAATTAGGGAGTTCTCACGTGAGAAGACAAAGAAATTA
This sequence comes from Cyprinella venusta, assembly GCA_038021265.1. Taxonomy (NCBI): domain Eukaryota; kingdom Metazoa; phylum Chordata; class Actinopteri; order Cypriniformes; family Leuciscidae; genus Cyprinella; species Cyprinella venusta. The sequence continues at coordinate 23,291,646 of CM075876.1, forward strand.
AAAAAAAATTAAAATTAAAATTAAATTATTTTGGCCAACAAAAATTGCAATTGTAAATAAATGTATTTTAGAATAAATAAATAAAAACACTCGTGCCTAAATGTATCTTAAGTTGTAATCTTAACTGTAATTGTTTAAGATACAGTTATAAATATGTTATGTGAATGTTATTTGGCAGGATATAATTGACAGATATTTCTCATTTAAGATAATTTAAAATCAACAAAAAATAATTTGTGCAAATGGACATTTAACTAGACGTTTAATCTGAAAACAGACCATTATAAAAGTTTGCCAACTATCTCGCTCTGTATTTGCTTTCTGTATGTCTGATGAGAGATAGTGAGGGTCAGAAAGTAGAGGTCACAACCGTCAGTCTTGCACTGCTCTTTAAGAGTTTGTCGCTGGTAATTGACTTGGACATCTGCCCTTGTTAAATGAAGGCCAAGTTTACAGCAATGCCTGTGACTCCAAATAACATTTCCAGTGTATATAATAAAGAACATTTTGGGAGATATATATTTTACAAATACATATCAAGAATGGGTCTGTTAAAGTTTAAAGGGGTCAAATGATACGATTTGTTGTTTTCCTTGTTCTTTAGTGTGTTATAAGTTTTATAAGTGCAAATCCTGGCCTGTCCCTGCTCTCTTGGATAGCAAGATCATGATTACCTTATATGGCTGAGGTCCGTCATACGAGTAAACATTTACAATTTCGTCAGCCTCCGAACTGTCATACTTTGACCGCACCCCCTCCCGTTATGTCACATCCGTTTTGGCGGTTTTCAGATGTGGAAGTAACATTTTCTCACAAACACAACTCTAGAACCCTTAATGGCGTTTTATAAGTACATGTTTATATTTAAATTTAGTTCCTGCGTTATTTTTCTATACATTGGCTCACTGGGTCCTCTATCTTGCAATATACCCTTTAAGATCTAAATAAAGAATGGTTATTTTAGCTCAACTGCTACAGAATGATGCTAGCAACTCAAAGGTAATGAGTTCACATGGGATTTAAGCATACTTAAAATTAAAGTTACAATCACAGTATATGTAAATAAAGTCGCTTGTGAAAACCACGCTGATGAATAAACACTACACCTTCCCTGCGGTTTGGAATAGATCCCTTTGATTTATCCCTTTCATACTGTAACGATGGAGATCAGTGTCGCATGCATTTCCTTATCAGGCCCTGGGTGAGGATGAAGAGACCCTTATAAGGTAAGGGCCATTTTCGTGTATGAATGAAGCACTGACCAATCACCTGCTTGCTACGGGCAATCCATAAACCACAGGCAGGAACATCAATGACTTCATGTTTTTCATTTACTCTGCTCCCTATTCATAAAATAAAGAGAAAGGCAGTTTAAGTGGGTAGGCCTATATGATTGAGTTTGTAGGCCACTGATAGGGCACTCCCATTAATTAATTTTTGGATCGTTCTTTGAGAAGGGGCCAAGATTTAAAGAAGCATTACTAAAGCCGGGTGCACTGTACAATTTGTAATAGTCCATTACAACTGTTGCTTGTCAGACTGTACAAACATGATACCCACTGTAAGCCGGGTCACAGTTGTCATTGATGTCAGACTGTACGGCAGTCAAGACATGTTAAAAATGAATGAGTTATATGAAATGAATTGCCAAAACATAATGTCATGCTAAATGACACTACAGACACTATAGCTGTATTAAAAAATAACATATTAAATATTTCTTATAGACATACAGTATTTAGGCAATCTTAGGGTTTTTTATTCTTTATATAATAAAGAGATATAAGAAGTGAGCTAATTGCAGCGATTGCAGCGTCTCAATTCAGAGGCTCCATCCTTCAAAGAGATCATTCGAATGTTGATTGCGTTTTTTGGAGAAAAATTGCAGAATTACGGCCTTTAAAATCTAAGTCCTTTGAAGTATGCAGCCTTTGAATTGGGACACAGCTGATGTGTACCGAGAAACTGGTGGTTTGTAATCAGTTTCGTCGCTCCTATTGGTTTTTGATTTGATGGAAAATTCACATTACAGGACTGTACGTCAAATCTCCTGACAAATCTTCTGACCTTGTCTAAAATTTGATCGCACTGGTCATTAATTGGCAGTTCGTGAACATGTCAAACAAAATATCAAAGACTTCAGATTTTGGCCTAGGATCAGAGGAATCTTTTAGAATTCACAAAATTTGTCTTAGACAACTAAATCATGGCCAAAATCGTACAGTGTGAACCCGGCTTTAAGCAAGGTGCTCCCTGGCTGATGTGGTTTTCACACAAGAAGCCACAACTCCCTGTAATTCCAGATGGAGGATTGAAATTTAGTGTACGTCAGTGCAACCTAAAAAAAGTTAATTATTTCTTTATTTAGACATATCACCATCGCTTTATTAAATAGTACATTTAATAAAAATGTAAGAATAGAAATTTTATAAATACCACAGAATTGCTATACTAGGGTGATAAATGTAGTCTACTTTATATATATATATATATATATATACACACACACACATGCACAAATCATCTCCCTATCTCTTCCTACTGTCATACTGCCAATTTTAATAAGATGATGAGAAATAAACAGTATTTTTTTTCTCCGAATCACCACCGAAACTGCCTTCAGTACAACCTGTGTCAATTGCCTGTCCAATCAAATTAGATGTCCCATTCCCCTTGGCATGCTTATCCCCACCCCTTTCGTTTAACCGGGCACCTAGGCCTATTTTAGTCAAGTTCATGATGATTACACAGCGATTGTGTGCTTTATTTCATAATCAGAAGGCCCATGTCATTATTATTTTGTTTTGATGACCTCTAACAAGTTATGAATAATTCATAAAGTGTTTCAATATGCAAATATCTGTCTCCTGTGATTGAACACACAGGTTTAAACTGAGGGGAATGTAAAGTGTGTTTAATATTGAACTGTATTATAAGGAACAGTGTATTCAAATTAATCCACCCCTAATCCTACAGGGAGATAGCTAGATGTGACATGGCTTTAAAAGGGACATCATGACTATAATAGCAAATAAACTCACACATTTACGCATACACACAGCACAAGGCATTAGCAAAATGCATAATGAGAGCTACATTTACGTTTCGAATAAGCACAGCTTCCTAACGTGAATCTAGAACGTGATCACGTTTTTATTTTTCAGATTTGCAAATGCTTTTCACAAAAGAGATCTTCAAAAAGAGCCACCTTGGTTCTATTCATCCATATAAATGCCAATTCAGTCTGCAGTCTGTGTTCTACATCTGTTTCATGAACAGATGTTGATTCTGTATCACTGTCTTACATAATACATAGACAGCATCTTAATGAGAAGTAGCAATATTTCATTTTTGAGAAATAGTATTTTCAGCTTCTATTGCACAAAAAAAGCATCCTCGTGTACAAAATAACATTTAAAGGGACGGTTCACCCAAAAATAAAAAAAAAATTGTCATCATTTACACCCACATATCATTCCAAAGCTGTCTGACTTTCTTCTCTGAAAGATAGTATTCTAAAACAGATAATTGGTGCCCAAACAACATTGGACCCCGCTGACTTTAATTGTATGTTTTCTTTTATTTTCCACAACGAAAGTCATGCCGGTTTCGAGCAACACGAGTAAATGATGAGAGAACTTTGATTTTTAGGTGAACTAACCTTGTAAAATTATATTTCTGACGCACAGTGACCCATAGTCTGGTGAAGTATGGCGCTGACATCTTGGAACTTGATTAACTATACATGTATTCGTCCCAAACCGTCACGTTACAGATGTCTTGGTTCGGTGCAGACAAACGACGAATAAAGTAATTTACAAGCGATCCACACTACAATCCAGAAGGGGGCGTGTGGTAATGTAACACTGTTTTCTAACTGCCAAATCAGGAAAAAGAGCAGAAGAGGCTGTAATTTGCACTACTGCCTGTTCAAAATAAATGAAAAAAACCTAGCAATGGGGAATTTGTTGCTTTTGACTTCTGTGCACCATTATACTCCTAATAAGTTGGGGTGGGTGAATTACTTTGACTTAAAACTGACATAATTTGGGGATATCTGGCAACATCTTCATTTGGAAAAATAATGTAGTTAGAATTACATGAAAACGATAGTGGACTACTGTTTGGTACAGTATGTCCCCATTTAGATAGATTGGTAAATGTGTGTGTGGGTGTACTGGCTTGACAACTAAATGTCGGTGCTACAAGGAGGAACATTAGAAGAGAATAGAGAGAAAGGTTGTGTCATTTGCACTCATTGCAACACATCTGCTATCAGCAGGAATAATCAACAGATGCGATAAGACACCCATCAACAATTCTCAACAGACACACACACACACACACACATACATACAGATGAACTCACTGTGATGACTAAACTGCAGGATGCTGGCAATGATACAAAACACCCATCATTGAGCTTTGGAGGTGGAGCTGTAATTTAAATAGCACAATAAGATACAGAAGGACAGAGAAATTATGTTCAAATCAAAGGAGACAGCTTCACATAACAGGAAATACAAAGACATATTATCTTATTATGAGCTTTATAAATTAAGTATTGAAATAAGAATCCATATACACTATGTTTATCCATTTCCAATGGATTATAAATCCTGTGACTGACCAAAGGGTCACTCCGAACTGTTAAATTCAAATATGGAGTCTGAAATATGCTATAGGATTACATTTTTGATGTGTTCAGAATTTCTAATTTAGAGCACATTAAACTGAGGGAGAACTCCTGCGATCGTATTACAGAAACAAAACGTCCTATCATGGTGATTTAAGTTAGGATCTCATTTAGGACCTATTGGAAGTTTCAGCTCTGAATTTAATATCCGAGTCTTCACTTTTCCAACATAACTCTAAAATCCCCCACAATATCTCAAGCACAAAAGTGACGAACAGAGGAAAAGTGATTGCCAAAGGTTGAATGGAATGACTTGTGTGTTGTCAGGGTTTAAAATAATACTATTATAGTTTCCACTTACAGCAAAAGGGTAGCCAGCGAGACCTCTGTCTGTTCTCTCAGCTTTCCTCAATCTTGGCCAAGTCAGAAAACTATTTCAGGGCTTCCTGTCAATCTCAGCACAATAAAGATGGCAAAATGGCAATGTATAAGGGCATTCTCTTACATCTACACAAATCATTTCCATCAACCAGATGGATCAAACATCTCTCAGGTTTTAGACAACTTTAAATGACAGCTGTCAATCATTCAGTCTGATGTAGAGACATCTCTTCACTCTCTTCCCATTTCTTAAGGTACACTTATATAGTTAGTCTATTCCTCTGAGCTATTAAGATGCTTCAACTAGGGGTTATAAGACATGTAAGACAGAGCTGACATTAAAAGTATGGTGGAATAGGGACTTTTCGGAGCGGCTAGCAATAGCAAGTTAGCTTTGAAAGCATGAGATCCTACTCTCCCATCAGAGTGTCTCCATAGACACTTCTTCAAAACACATAAATGAAGATTTGGAGAAGTCCAAATGAAACACTGTTCAGTTTATGATTGGTTGTTTGAACTAAACAACTGGTCATTCCGTTCTAACCCTGCATATGTTCTCTCAATGGAAAAATGTTTCCCAATCAACCCAAATTCACTATACACGTCAATCAAAAATGCAGTTCTAACCTGCTTCGGAGTCGGAGCACGGTTTCATATCCCAGGCAAGGTTAAAAGTGCAAATACCCTTTCAAAATTACAAGAGCAAAATGCTGCTTTGGGCCATTACTAATGCAGTTATGAAACCTTCTCAATTAAGAGCCGTCATTCAGAGTGCGTTATCAGAGTCTGAACAGATAGTCCAATCATAAGACATCATGTGTCCTGATGATGCACGGTTCCAGATGGGCTTTACGTCTTATTTCTGTCAGCACACAATAATTTTCTCATTACATAAACAGCAGGGATTTATCTCATGAATTAATATTGGTATAGGTTCACCTGAATATTTAAGTGTCATATTATTGCTTAGGGGTCTGTGCACCACACACATACATAGTACTGGTGTAAACTATCAGAGCTTAGTGCAATTATCCTTTAGTAGAAAGTTATAATTTGATTTCATCACTGTCTTAATTGAAACAAGTATTTCTTTCGAGACTGTTAATTTGTAGCTCCCAGGATTAATTTCAGCATGAAACGAAATTTGTAACAGTCTTTTCTTCTATATTGTGACATAACATCTAAAATGCTTCTGTGAACTTGATTTTTTCTATCGGGAATCGATTGGATCACTGTGGTTTTTTATTGCTGTGATCTCATGTAAGTTACATGATGTCCCACCCTCACGCCAGTAAACACTTCATCGGAAAAGATGTTGTTGCACAAGGTAAGGGAAGTCATTTTGAATAAAGATTTAAATAATAACAATGTACATGGATAAATCATTGTCAAACACTGACACAGACATCAACAAACACTGTAGTATTCCATTAAAACGTTGATTTTGATTTCATGATGACTACGATTTAAAGCCATTATTATCTGAACTTCACTGAGCCCAACATGACACACAAACAAGTAAAATATCAATGACTATTGCCCTTGTTCAGTTCTTTTGATAATGACAAAGACATTATAGTGGTACGACACTACAATTAATATTGGAGTCCTCTGTCTAATCTCCACAGTGACATAAACCAAAATAGGTCACGTCTAGCGAATAATGATTATTTTATTGTTCTGTGTGGCACTCAGGGACTATTTGCCAAGTACATCGTGTAGCTACATGTGTAGCTGAGTGGACTGTGATACAAGGGAAAAAAGTCAAATTATGTCTGGCTTAGTGGATTAGCTTCCTTGGTTGGTATAGCTGAAAGAGAACAGACTGCAGACTGAGGAGAACAGGGAACAAACATACACATCTCCCTGACCCTACATTACTTCAGATGTTTTGCTTTACAGACAGAGATAAAAACACCCCAACTCAAGTTTATGTCTGTGTTTGTTTTAGGGATGAGGGAACTAAATAAAAGAGAGAGAGAAATGGGACAGAGAGAAAGATTTAACCTCAATTATCCTTATGAGCAGAGACATCTTACGAGTGGCTGTGAGTAATGCTATAACGTCAACTGGATTGGAATAATATCCTGGAGCAGACCTCCCAAAACGCCAACAAAAACAGAAAATACTGCAAACAACTAAGGGCACTCGCTCTTTCTGATTCAGAACGTCCTGCAATATGCAATTTTGTCAAATCAAATGTTCTTTACATTGGGAATGTTCCCTAATACCACCTGAAACTGACTAGCAGGTAGCAAATGTTAGTTCAACTAAAGCCTATAGGCGATTAAAAGGGATTCTCAATATGCCCTGCTCTAATAGAAAATGTCAACACAGAAAAGAGAAATGTGCTCATCAAGCCATTTCATGGGGTCCTTAATACATATCTTAAATCACAGACACATAAGCTGCATTCCTGCATCCTTCTAAGGCCGATGCATCACTGTCTGTCCCAAAGGCTCCTTAAAATGTGTCTCGAATGGGTCCCGGGAAATGAAGGATACAACAGATGCATCCTTCACAGCCTAGCCTACCCCATAATTCATTGAGCACAATGACAGCATTTTTTTTTTAGAGAAATTGCCAGATTACACATTTAAATCTAAGTATTGGGTTTCATATTACTTGAATATCTAGTGACACAAAAGCCTCAAAGCCTCTAGATTTGATATTGTTTATACTCTTTATTATGTATATAAATGGACCAAGGTGAAGGTACCAAGTTGTAAACTCCATTTTGTTCTCAATAGTTAAATATTAAATATTAAGTTGAGTATTATATACTCATCAATGGCAGCTGTCACAGTTGGCGACGAGAAAACCTCCGTAGGCTAGATCGTTCCATTTAACAACGCTTGGTCCAAGCTTCGCGGACTTCGAAGGATGCAGCCTCTGAATTGGGACATAGCTATGGTAAAACATGTAATAGATGTAATATACAGACTGTACCTATACGCTCAAATATCTCAAATGCTGGTAAAATAGCAATAAAATAAATAATTTATCACAGCTATTCATATAATAAAAGTAATTACTTTTGGGGGGGAGATTCATCAAGAGTTTACAGTATTTATTTTGATTAATCGCATTGCATTGTCATTGTCATTTAGCAAAAAGCAAGAATGTTGGAACTATAATTTCCAGAACTACATTTGGCTTGTCTTCTGGGAAGCAAAACCAGCCACTATGAGACAGGCTATCCTTCAGAGCTACTCAAAACAATCCTGACAGTAATCATTTAAATAAAGAATCCCAGAGTAAGATAACCTGACAGTGAGAGGTGACTCTGCATGCTAATCTTACAAACTGGATTCACTTGCTACAAAGGAATCTTTATATTGATATATTTTCAAAAGTGTAATATTAAACTGACTTGACTGATTGACTGACTATTTTATTGCTATGAAGTTGTGGTCAATCATATCACTTTCTTTTGCCCCCACCTTTACGTTCACTTGACTGAACCACAATAGGGTTTTTCTCTAGCTCAACCTGTTTGTTTAAATAGGCGGCTCCTCCATTTTCTTATGTGACTGCCCCTCGAGGATGCGAGAACGGAATTCCTCGCGAGCCTCCAGCATCTTTTTCCGATATGCATCCATTGTGTCCTATAACAAGAACTCAAAATGTTTTCCCTTGCAACTATTTCAGCACTATAATTTTTTTTAATGACATGACTGACGATACATTAAAATACAGTTGTTTATTGTGGTGTAAATCTGCAATTATAGTATTAACACACAAACCTGAAAGCCAATGCAAGTCTCCAGCTGTCTTTTCATCATTTCCTTACGTGTAATTTTTTCCTGTTTACGCTGTTCCAGAATATTGTCCCAGATCAGACGGAAACTTTGGAACTTCTCAGAGCGTTCCCTCCTCTGCTCCTCCTCCAACTCTTTATCTTTTAGACGAGGCATCGGCAAAGACTTCCTTTAAACATGAGTGGAAGAGAACAATGTATACACTAACGTGCAAAATTTGGGGGTCAGTGATTTTTTGTTTCAAAATTAATTATACTTTAAAAAAAATGTATAAAGTAAATTAAAGAGAGCGTGCGTTCACAGACACCAGAATGAACGCATTCACACGGTATCGTTCATCAGGCAGTAATACAGTACATTCAGTTCACGTTCACCCAAAATATGAACGAGTTCTTTAACTATCGTTCATTGAACGCGTTCAGGCACAACACTGATCACACGCAATCTAGCCTACTAGCCGAGACTCATTCTTTATGTGTACAGATATGACGTAATGACGCAAAGACATGCTCAAATCTCCCGCGAAAATCCACCAGTACTACTACAATTAAAAACATTATTACAAGCTTACCATTTTGAATTGAGCTACGGCAAGCAGATAGTGTTGAACACTGGCTGGTTATGTATTTTGGATAATTTAACCCCCCCAAAAAGCTACGGACTGCAGCTTTAAATTAATTAAAAAGACTTTAACACGATTACAAAAAAATCTGTTTCAAAAACATCTCATTCTTTTAAACTTAACATTCCAGAATTCTGGGGAAAAAATATCACTGTTTACACAAAGATATTAAGCAGCAAAACTGTTTTTAACAATAATAAAAATAAGAAATGTTTCTTGAGCAACAAATCTGCCAATTAGAATTCGTCTGAAGGATCATGTGACACTAAAAACTGGGGTAATGGCTGCTGAAAATTATAGCTTTGCCATCACAAGAATAAATTACATTCATAACATTTGCATTAATTATATTTGTAACAGTTATATCGCATTTTAATAGTATTTCACAATATTACTCTATTACTGCAACCTTGATGAACATTTTCTTTGAAAAAAATCTTACTGACCTCAAACTTTTTAAACGATAATATAATATAATGTAATGTATGTGTTGTACCTGATAAATGGTGTATAATCAATATATTTTTTGTCAGCATTCTGTGTGAACTCTCCACTCTGTTGGGACTGAGGTTGTGTCTCTAAAAATCCAAACAATGAAATACACACATGCACATATTATGCCATGTACTAAACCCATACGCAACTAAATGAAACACAATCCGAGCGTGTGTATCTTTGTGTGTAACCTGTCTCAGCTGTGACAGGTTCTTTACTCTCTGCATGTTCTCGCAGCTCTTTGAGATAGCGCAGTCGGGTCTGATGAGCCTTCAAAACAAACCAATCATTTACACATGCGGAATAGTTTGAGAAGACTGAGCTGATTTGCTTCAAGTACCATTTCAGTTATGTAGTACCTTTGCTGCTCTGCCGGGCTCCGCTGCTTCCCAGGCCAGTTTCATGGCTCTGATCTCCTCCAATCTCTCTGTGTCTTTCTTTACTTCTATATTTTCTGCCTCACTGTGGTCACTCACTACACGAAGGATCCAGTGGGGCTTACTCGCATCCAAACTCTGCACACACAAACACACAAGTTGGTACATATACAGTACCATTCAAAAGTTTGGGATCAGTGAGATAATTTGTACTGTTTTGGGGGGGAAAAAAGGCTTAAACTCAACAAGGCTACATTTATTTGATCAAAATACAGTTATATAATATTATTACAAGTAATAATACATGTATATTAAATAACTCTTTTCTATTTTCATATATTTAATAAGTAATTTATTCCTGTGATTTTTTAAAGAAAGAAATGCTAAAGAAATTTAGCATTTTAATGTATCCTTGCTGAATAAAAGTTTGAATGGGAGTGTATGCTTACGACTCATCCTATTAAAACGTGAAAATATAAAGTATGTCTCTTTCTTACAAAGATGCACTGTATAAAAGCTTAACATTAAAAGACCTCAAATGTATCAATTCAAACATAAAAAAAAAACCTTGTGGGAGAGAAATTTGCACAAAATAGCACATCGAATAATATTCATGAGACAATCTCTTTCTGCAAGAGAATATGGGGGCGAATGATTTAAATATATGGTGGGACTTGATACTGACAATGAAATATACATGCACAGGCACACAAATTGTACTTACATGGTCCATAATGGAGCTTGACTTAGATGTTAGTTTGTCTTTGTCCTTTTCACGTTCCTTTGCCTTATGGGTCGATTTGGGAGCAGATTTCTGGGCTTCTTTGTTTTGCTGGTCTGTACCCACAGGCGTGGATGTGCCATCCAAAATATCTCCAAACACTGCCCATGTAAAATAAAGAGATTAAACAAACAAGGTGATACACAATGTCACAAGGTCTGAAATAATATTTACAAAATTAGTAATTTGATGATATTTATAGCTATATGAGCAGAAACAACTATATAAGCAAGCCATTTGCACAACAATTTGTCCAATCTGTATGTGGCATTTTGAAAACAGTAATTATTCATAAAAAACTGAATTTATTCACACAGAAATAATCCTTTAAAAACCTCTAAATTATAGTGTTTAATACAAAGCCTCTAAGCTTTTTTAGAAATGATCCTGCTAGATGGCAGTATTGCTCTATTTAAAAACTCTACTCCAAATGTCTTTCGCTTTCTTTAGTTATTCTAGGTGTAAGGGTACATCCTACTGGACAGTTTACTTTGGGTAGCAACAGTATCCATAAAGACACCATAACAGAGCCCTAATTTAATTTAATGTCATGATGTGCTCTCTGACAGCAGTGTTACCATACAACATGTCACTACTGACTGAACTCGCTCTCCGAGAGTCATAAAAATGTCATCACTGAACCAATAAAACAGAGTGTGGATTGTCTATTGCTCATCTAATGCATATTGGTGGTGGTTGAGGAGATTCCCCCTTCTATGTATAGAGAAAAGTGATATATATATATATATATATATATATATATATTTAATTTAAAACAATTTTATTATTATATTAATATATTAATTAATAAATATGTTTCATTGTATTGATTTCAATTAATACATTATAATGTACATATACACACAATAAAATTCATTGATTATATGATATGTGAAAACAGTCAAATTCTGCACTGTCTGTGACACTGGGAGCACTGAGGTCTGCACTGTAGCACTTCAAGCACAGAGGTCATTCCAGCCGGGAATCTAAAGGGCAGCCATACTTTATGTATTCCATATGAGTTCAGTGCACTGAGCCTGGTTCCCGTGTGCATTTATTGATTGGTGTGTGTGGTAACTGTTCAGGGTGGCTCTGCTCCACTGAGAGCCACTCAATTGGGTTAATTTAATTCTCTTTCCTCCAGAAATACTTCCCAGGTCACCAGAGGGCAAGAGCCAACTTCATTTGACTTCCCATTGACCCATTTACACATGCTTATCTGAAAACGAAATAAGAGGCATGTGTGGAGTGTGACGCACACGCTCGTGAAAGTACAGTGCACGTGCTGATCTACACACACTTACATCACAGATAAAAGCCCAATCAGAGACATTTAACCACCTAGATTCAGCTAAATTATGGATGCACAAAAAAGGGGAAAAAAAACAAGGAATACATTAATATCAAGGGATCAGGAGGACAAAAGAATCTTAATGTTTTTATCGGAGCCAGGCAATCATGCAAACTAGTTCATTTCCACTACCTCTTCACAAAACACGCACATCCAATAGACTCCTCTTTCTACATCTCCATCCTTCCCATTTCCATTTCTATGAGCTTCTTGTTTATTCATTTTTCCTCCGTAAAATCAAGGTTGTTTGCAGCCCATCCATGCGCTGACCAACAGTAAATGACCTTATGTCATCCATCCAAGGGCAGAGCAAATCTCCATTTACCACAAGCAGATGAATTTAGTAGGCTTCCATTATATTTTTCACGGCCAGCTCTCGGTTAATCAAAGCAGCACAGGTGGGACGAGAGTCAGCCTATTCAGTACACCTCAGATCGAATGAGAAAACATGAACAGAGATTTAAATCACATACAGCCAGATGAGTCCAGGACCAGGTTTAAACAAACAAAAATAAAAACAGGAGTTTGCAAAAGACCAACAAAAAAGAAATTATATTAAATGTGCGCTCAATACTAATCAAAACTAAGTAGAATAAAATATTAAATTACAGCCGTTTTGATAGTAATTGTATTGTATTTTTCATTTAATTTCTCAAGCCTTGCTTCAACTATTAGAAGACAGCAGACTCGAAGAATTTAGAATCTTGTTTAGCAAATACAAACAACCTCAAACAACACGTGAGATCTGATGGCATGAACCTCACAAACGTCTGCAAGCAGTTGTTTTCTGAAATTAGTGGATCCAGACTGAATCATCAGGGATGAATCAACCAGAAATGTCAAATTTAAGCATATTTAAGCACAGCCAAAGCACACCAACATAAGCTATTGTGTTTTTTGACAAACAGAGATTAGCTCGAGTTGAATCTTAATGGTAATTTGGTATTATTAGGGCCAGAGCACCAATGGCCCTTATAATGGAAATCCAATAGACCCTATTGGTTGCATTTTTGCAACAAAATACAAATACTGTATATAAAATTTCTATAAATCTAATTTAAGATATTTTATTTCATTGACAAATTGTGTTTGTCACCTCGTGTCAAATTGTATGATGACAAATTCTGTTTGTCACCTCTGGGCCAAAATGCTGTGCTTGAACACACCACAAAGACTACATGCGACTATCAACTAGCATATCGGCATATAGGTATCAATAATCTATATTAGTCATTCAAAAAGGAAAACCAAAAGTAGGACTGCAGATATACAAACCGTTAAAAAAGCAGTGCTTGCTTTACATTTTGAATATTAATCTTGCGGTTCACTTTCTTCAATCCAGGCGGCAAATGTTGTTATGAACATATTTATGTATTGGAATGCTCAGGAGGGGTGAATTTAAATCAGCCTTCAGTCTGTGTCCTCTTAACTTCATTTGCTCACTTTAGGTTATATTTTCGGCCCTAACAGCCTGGAACAGCTGTTTGATAGGGATGGTAGTATCTAGTGTAAGACTGAACGTACCTCTCATTTCACTGCGCTCTATGTCTCTGAGTTTCTGGATGAAGGAGGAGAGAGATTCATCTATAGGCCAGCTCTCCTGTAACACCTCCGCCTGTATATAATACTTATGAAACTGTAAGACACACACACAGAAAAGCTTAAAAAGTAAAGTAGAAAGTAAAAAAAAAGTAGAAATTGTGTATAAACAAAAGAACTTGCAAAATATAAAATAAATCAGCCATCAACATGCAAACAGACTGACTTCAATATATAAACAAAAAATCATGTACTTTTTCTTAGAACTTTGCAACTAGAACTTTAGATGCTACCATAAATACACAAAACACACACACACACACACACAAGTGACAGCAGAAGCTGTCTGTGGTGACAGGTACCAGTGTGTCTGTAGGGTGCCGGTCACTCCCTTCCTTTCCTCCGCCCCCTCCTGTCACTCTCCCTTCTGCTATAAGGCTGCCCTGATCCTGCCTCGCCCCCGCCTGGGCCACAGAACCGCCTGCAACCAATATACACACACACACAGACACAAATGAACGCCCTATAAATACACTCTGGAGCTGGCAGAGTCAGGCTGTAGCTAAGTAACTGAGACAGTGACTTTATAAAGTGAATATGTGTTAAGACAAAATGTGGAGTGGGTGGACAAGAAGTCTTGGACTAAAGGAAAAGAAAGGAATATAAACTATACCATTTGTTTGTGTGAGTCTATGGGGATTTCAGTCTGTGTGTGACAGACTGCATCTATGATTTATTCATGTGTTGAAATATGCGAATGTGTAGTTCACCCCAAAATGAAAATTCCATCAGTAATTACTCACCGTCATGTTCTTCCAACCCCGTGAGACCTTCGTTCATCTTCGGAACACAAATTAAGACATTTTTGATAAACTAAAAGATAGAGCCACTGCTCACTAAGACTATTTTAACAATGCCTTTAACTTTTCTGGGCCAGCAAGTTTCGATCCTTTTAAGAAGCTTATGGAGGAATAATCCAGCTCTCAGATTTAATCAAAAATATCTTAATTTGTGTTCCGAAGATGAACGAAAGTCTTACGGGGTTGGAACAACATGAGGGTAGGTAATAATTGACAGAATTTTCATTTTGAGGTGAACTATCCCTTTAAGTGTCCAAATATATTTCTTAATTTGATAGATTAATTAGAATTCATTTTTAGTTTAAGATAGTTTGTTGTTACCAGTTTTTTTTATATAATTAATTACGATTTCTATCTATCTATCTATCTATCTATCTATCTATCTATCTATCTATCTATCTATCTATCTATCTATCTATCTATCTATCTATCTATCTATCTATCTATCTATCTATCTATCTATCTATCTATCTATCTATCTATCTATCTATGCAGAGTAATACATGCTGAATATTTTTGTTTTCAATTTGAAATAAAATTTAAATGTTTTAAATTATTTTAAATTGCAATTATATGTCACAATATTACTGTTTATATTGTGTTGTTTATCAAATAAATGCATAATTAGTGAGCATAAGAGACTTCAAAAACGTGTACAATTAATCTTACCGACCCCAGTTTGTGTGTGTGAGTGTGTGTGAGTGTGTGTGTAGTGCACAAACCATTGCTGGCTAAGAAGCAGTAGACTGGGAGGGTGACATGCCCTTTGCCCTGACTGCTGGCGACCTCTTTCTCATGGTCTAGGATACTGAGTTTAATGTTGACGTCTGATTTTGAAGTCTGAAACAGCACAGTAGCTCTGTGATCACTGGAGACTTTTATCACATGTCTGGTTGGAAAAACACACAGTTTAGATCAGTCTTGATGCAACATAACTGACTATCCTCTTAAAAATCTCAATTTCATTGCAATGCTTTGCAAAGCTAAAACCTTAATGGTAATTTGGAGCTCTGCAGTCTGCAGTGCTTACAAAATAACTAGAACATAAATTATGTATATAAGCAGGGGTGAACATGGTGTGCAATAAAAAATGAGTAGAGTAAATAAGTTCAGATCACTCATTTGCATACCGACATGGTCGATGCACAATCACCATTTTAGATTGAATAACTGTAATACTGAATAAGATTTTCATTTCAACTGAATACATAATAAATCTGCTTGTTTCAGAGCAAAATGCAAAGCTGTGACATTCACTGACATGCTTCACTCAGCAGTGCTAAAACAGGTAGTGCATATACTGTACTTACTTCCTGGCAACCCGCCAAAATAAAAGCGTGCTGATTTTAGATTTGAAAAACTCATTTAAAAATAAAAGTGTAAAAAAAAGTTAAATATTATTAAATTATTTTTAAGTGTACTAGAAAATAATTGTATTTGCTTTAATCAATTCAAAGTCAATTCATCAATTCATTAAAAAACAAAGTGCAATAATGCTATTATAAATTATTTTATTTTTGATATTTCTATTAATGGGTCGCACTATGTGCAGTTTGAGTAACAAACTGAATCTCCGGGTGCTCTCATGAGAACCCGACTGAAAAACGTATGTACACCCCTGCATATAAACTATTACGTAGTACACTTGTACTTGATGCATGTGCTAACCTGCAGATGATGTTCTTTTGATTAGGAATGTAGTAACCTTTCAACTCTTTTACTGAAAAGACATTGCTTGGGGTTTCTCTGACTAGTTGTGGTAGGGGTTCTCGGGAGCCAATCAGACGCATTCGCCACTGTCCTCCAATCACAGGTGTGTCCCCAGTATGTATCTCGGCTACAAAAGTATAACCACCCTACAGAGTGTAAAGCAGAAAACATAATATAAAAAAATACAACTTATACATGTAAAAAAAAAATATGGAGAGGGGTTTTCTTACTGATAAAGACAAACCTTGTTTGGCGTGTATATGTATGGCTCCACCCTGTTAAATACCCTGGGTATCTCTTCTAAGGTGTCATTATTAATGACATGCACAATACATACAGGAAGAGGGGAGAAGATCTTGGGAACAAGCAGCATGTTCTTAGGAACATGAAATACCTCCCTGGAAATGAGAATTGACATGAAAAAAAATGTATTATACAAATACACAACTTTGAGCTCAATAAATGCATTTCTTTATAAAAAGTCTTTTTTTATTAAGTTATTGTTTTGCTTAATATGTAAAATGACTGTTCCTGACCTGAAGATCAGAATCCAGGAGTTCGTTGCCTCTGGTACGGGCACTGAATAGTCAGTGAACGTTATTCTGTTGTACTCGTCCTCTCTACAGGGGTACAGCTCTGCTATTCCTTCACCATTAGCAACCATGTGTCTACCAGAAATGCATACTTAGTACTGGATAAAGATTAAAGCAGACAAAAACCGACCTATGACACCCAGATTGTCAGAGTCGGCTAGGTTAGGCTACAAGCGCTGGGAGAAGATAGCACCCACCCACTGAGCCCAGACACATGCCACATTCAACCCTCCAGGCCAGAGGTCACTCTCTACAGACCCTCCCCGCAACTAAAGCTAGGCGAACAGACAGTAAACAGCAGATGGTACCACCGAGGGACACGACGGAGGAGAGAAATTATTCTTTAAAATGAATAATTCACCTCAGTAAAGATACGGCATGTTTCTCCACATCTGATTCCACAGAAGCCCACATCTCTTGCAGAGTCTTAGCGACGCTCAAATTTTCCTTGGTTCCTAAGAACACAAACAAACAGGAACACACCGTAACATGCACTCATACAAACCCAAAACATTCACCTTGGAGCTGTGAAACTGGATTAAATAACATGGTTAGAATTGGCCCAGTTCATAGATGATGATGGAGAAAAGCATCTTTGACAGATAAATCAACCCAACAAATCTCAGTCCCTATGCTTCTGTAATGCCAATCATTTTACCAGCCAGGTCTGGCTTTGTTCATTATTCATTCTTCTCTTTTCTATTCAGAAAACACAAAATGATATTTACTATATCTGCCATCTCTTGTTAAAGGAGAGCTTGAAGGGAAAAAATGCCCCAAATTAATTTCATACTGGCAGATATGAGACAAACCGTTCTGAGGCTCATTTATGAATGAAAGTCATAAAGACACAAACTCTTTCAGAATGATAAAGAGAATGACATTCATTAAAAAAATGAGGAACCAATCCAATTTCACATGTAATAACTAAATTTAAGCGTTCTATTTTTAATCTGTTATTTTAGTATTAACAGTAATCTCTATTATAAATTTAAATTTCGTTGTACCCCCACAAGTGCAATGACAATAAAGGCTATTCTATTCTATTCTATTCTATTCTATTCTATTCTATTCTATTCTATTCTATTCTATTCTATTCTATTATAATATTTATTAATATTTTGAATTAGCTTTCATTTTTCTATTTTTCAGTTTAATTCTTTTTAATTTTAGTTTGCTTTAGTTTAGTTAGTTTTAGTTCTTTTTAATTTTAGATTGTTTTAGTAATTCTTTTTAGAAATAATTATTTTTATTAGTTTTTTTATTTATTTGCATTTTTTTTAGTTTTAGTAATTTTAGTGCTCCAACTTAATTTTAGTGCTCCAATTTTCTCCATCTCGTATTTAAAGTTTTCCATCTAATATTATATTTGACTTTATTTCAGCTTTAATAATAATTAAAGATAAGATGACCATTAATTATTAGGGTCCTGGTCCTGTTAATCTGTGTGTGACTCCTGAATCCCCACTGTAATTTTCACGTAATAAATGGGCTCTCTCATACTGGGTAATATCTTACGCTAAGGGAAAACCTCTTTTCCATGAGATATTGAAGCCAAAAATTAGCCTTCATATTGAATGAATGTAAAACGCGTTGCGGCAGCATGCAGACATAGGCAAAGCGGCTTAGCGTGCCTATTGGCTGTCCTGCGGCAACTGCAGCCGCCTATCGAGAGGCCTTTGGTGACGGTCCAATGGGGGCTCTTCGTGCCTATTGCTTCTCACTCCCGCTGAAGCGGCATGGCCTAGCCTTATAAATATAGCTCGATAGGCTGATATACCTGATTTTTCATCTCTTCAGTGAAGCTTACGCATCACTGGATCCAGAGTGAGAAGTTGCACCATTTCACCTGAAGCCGCTGGCCTTCATCTCGCCGCCTTTAGTCGCTGTTCCTGCTACGCTATCCGGCGTCCATATCCTTTTATTTCTCTGCTAAGAGTGTGTTCGCCACCGCGACATAGACAGTGGGGTAATGGAAGTGCTCTCCTTCCATCAAGAGCTGCTGGATAAGGGCAGAACCCCATCCACGCTCAAAGTTTATGTGGCGGCCATTGCAGCATTTATGAAAACCGCGATAGGCGACAGCCAATAGGCACACTAAGCCGCCTTGGCTATGTGTGCATGCTGCCGCAACGCGTTTCACATTCATTCAAAATGGGCTTTATGCACAGCTGTACTACTTCCTGAACTTAAGCCAGCTCCTTGTTTGCTGTCTGCCATTATTGACCAAACTGATTAATTCAGGTGTGCCTGACCTCAGTAGTCACTGCAACAATATTCAGACACACCTGAATTAATCAATTTGGCCAATAATGGCAGACAGGAAACAAGGAGCTGGCTTAAGTTCAGGAAGTAGTGCAGTAATGTATAGTAATGTGCATAAAGGATAAATTTTGGCTTTGATATCTTGTGGAAAAAAGGTTTTCCGCTAGCGTGAGATATTACGCAGTACTCGTTCCCTCTTCTAGAGAGAACCGAGGTAATGTTAGTAACCTAGTACAATTTTGAGGTAACAAACTCTATGAAAAATAGTAGGATCTTTGGAGACTGTTTGCCTGTTTTAACTCAAAGATGGTTGAGCTTCCCCGATGCTATTACTTCTTGAAATATAAATTGACATTATCTTGCTCAGTCGGATTCTGATACATCCTTTATCCTTTTTATTCTTCTTCTCACTTTCCCTTCATCCTCACCAATACCGCTGCATCTTTCTTTCTCACTTTCTCTCGGCCACTCTCCCTGTCACTCATGCTGTCAGGCTGGGAATGAAGTGATGCTTGGAGGTATGGAGCCAGATGGAGAGAGAGATGGAGAGGTGTGTTATTCTCTCTTCTGTCATACTAGCTTAGAATGACTGGCAGTTTCATTGATAAGTATGAGCTCCAGGGCCTTGCAGCTCTCTCTCTCACACACAAACATAAAAACCCACAGAACAGATGTCAGACAAAACTGACCACAAGAAGAGAATGGGTACGAATCGGATCGCCAAGACAATTGGCATAAATTTGAGAATCCACAGTCTCTTCTTTTTACACTAGGTATCATTAGATCTATTGGACTTTACCTGGTCTTGCTGCAGTGAGGATCTCTCTGACAAGGTATCGCTTCCAACCTGCCTGCAGGACTGTGGCTGCCTGCATTTCTTTGTCTGTTGCCTGCCTGCCGTTCCAGCGCTCTGGAGTGTCATCTATTGCAGAGCGAAGATACATGTGTACATAAAGTCATGCTATGATAGGTGTTATATGATCAAACCCAAAGAGAGACTCTGTTATCCCCACATTTCAAAGACTCACCTGATCGTGCATCCATGGCTTTATCATTGCTGCCATGTGGCGATGGGTCTCCAGTCAGAGTCTGTACAGCAAACAGCTCCTCAGAGGTCAGTTTCCGCCCCAGAGCAGAGCAGAACATATGATACACAGCCTCGTTGAACACCTGTACAAGACAAGATATATATAAAAGCAATATACAATCTACTGACCTCTATTTAATCTATTAGTGTGTGTGTGTGCTTGTCTGCGAATTTAACCCGAGTAATTTAACACATTTGCCACTTTTACATTTATTAAATGTGGGTTGTGTTCTATCGCCACTGTCTGACGTAGAGAGCAATGCACTAATTTGTTTAGTGAAGCAAACCAAAAAACTAAAAGCAAAGGCATAACAAAAAAATAACTTTAACTGTAAAAATTAATAGTTAAAAATTAACTAAAGAGGAATAGAGGATGTGGAGAAAATGCATTTTGAATTAAACTATAAATACAAAAGATTAGCAATGACATTTTAACGGCTTCTCGCTGATACAGTGGCGTGAACATTGCTGATGAGTCATAAAGAGCTCACAGTCATTATTTTAATTAATAAAATATGTGCTTGTCAGTTGAATTATTTCATAGCTGTTAAAATACAAAAGGAAACACAAAATAGTTTTGTATAGTAGTGTACATGGTCCCAGGGGGTCGCCCCAAAGCACCGACTCTATATATAACCCACCCTTTGTTGCTGTATGCCTACACCATGGGTCTTCTCAAGTTCTTTAGTGGTTGATGGTAGTTCCTCCGGATCTAAAAAGCAGCTGATCACTCGACCCAGAGCTCTCACGATCATTACAGCCTGCTCACAGAATCTCAGACTCTCCTAGACAAAAGCAAAATAGAAACAGGAGGCATAAGAACTGACAATTTTATTTGTGCACACATCCAAATATTTTTGCTGTTACAGGTTATTAAATAAAGCCAAAGACAGTCACTGTTGCTACAGTATGTATAGAACAGGTGGTACTAATATGTCAGAACTAATCAACTAATAAACTAGTCAGTGCAACCTCAGAGTGTATTTGTGTGTGTGTGTGTTAACGTGGACATGCCTTGTCAAGGTGTGGCATGACAGTCTCCTCATCACCAAACACAAAAGGAGACATGCTGCAGAGATGTAGGTGGATGGCAAATGAAGCGCTTGTGTGCAAACGAAGAACATGACGCCTAGTGAGAACAAACAGTGATGAATAGAACTGTTTAAAAAGAGAAATTCTATCATTGCTCTTTAGTGCTACATTGAAAAATTTAAGTTGTTCCAACGTTAATCTAATAAACCACTGAATATGGTTTGTTGAATATTTTGATTTCAATAAGAACTATTTTTCCATTCATCCCTTCACACTTATCGCCAGGAGCATTATTGCTGATGCAAAAGGAACCATACATCTACTGTAGCATGTGATCATCATATGAGTAAAGGCCTGTTCACACCAAGAATGATAGCTATAAAAGAGAACTATGTTAGTGTCCACACTAGTGGACAATATCATTCTGTTTATTCTTAGCACATGTTTTAAATGCTCAAGCTCATTGCAGCAGGATGGATTCTGATTGGCTGTCAATGTTTTTATCCTTCTTTAGCTGGATAAAATCATTTTGAAAGTGATTCCAATATCGGTATTGTTTCTCTGTGCCATTTACGTTATAGCTGTGGTGTGAACTCTGCTATTGAGAAAGATTTTTAGAACTATATCTTTATCTTTATAGTTATCGTCCTTGGTGTGTATGGGCCTTAAGAATAAAGCACATTTGGTTCCTCGAGACTGAGCCACTATGTTTTCAGATTTGGATTTGGCAGAACACTCAGATCTCCTAAGATCATGAACTATACAAGTGATGATGCAGGGAATTTGTGCATGTACAGCAGAATGCAGTCAGCAAAATCTGCTTTGCCAATAAACGTTATCATTACGATTTCAACTGAAGTTGCTCTTATGCCTTTTTTATGCACCCTCATAAACCCCCACAGAATCGGGCCGGCTCTGCATTAACCTATTAGCTTTACATAATTTGCAGATGAAAATCTGAGGAAATCAGGATATCTCATCACAGAGGAGCTTAACAGAACAGTATAAAGTGGCAATAGAGGAAGACAGAGAATGAAATAAAGAGAGAAAGACAGTAAACGAGAAGTACAAAAAGGCTTTTCATAAAATCGTATTAATCTTATTTTTCCTTTTCCTGAATGCATGAACGTCAAAAATGTGCCTACATTTGCAGTGTGACCTCTGAATGTAGGCTCTCAGCTTTTAGGCCATAGTGGCCTAAAAATAGCAGAATGGGTCATATCTCTCTCTTTTTTTCTGTATCTTCTTAACTCTTCTTATCTCTCTCCTCTGTTCTCCGCTATTGCAGAACTGATATCACAGCTTGGACCACTACTGAAAACACTACCAACACATTTGTACACATAGTATACATAAATATACATACATGAATATATATATATATATATATATATATATATATATATATATATATATATATATATACTTGATTATATATATATATATATATATATATATATATATATATATACGAGAAAATGAACATGTGGTTCCCAGACCAAAGACCAAGTACTTTATTTGTATGGCCGGAGGTTCTGAGCAAGCTGAGGCGAGCTGATGCGATACTAAAATGTGACACTGCGTCATCATTGCACGCGCCAGATGGAGTATCCAGATTAACCTCGCCATTTTTAAATAGTTTAGCCAGAGATAGTTACTAAACTTACTACTGTTATTATGGCATCTCGGAAGAATATCCGAGTTGGTAGGCAGACTATCCTTTGTTTGGTTGCCGAAGAGAGGAACCAGTGAGAGCTTGATGGGGGAACGAGGAACGAAAGGCATCGCTATGACGATGAGGTACTATTTGTGGCAGACAGTACTGTCTGCAATGGAAAACGGAGCGAAAAACGAGTCGAGCCGAGCTGGTGCTGGTAATGGAAAAGCACCAAATGTCAATGAGACGTGGTCTGCCGTTAGCCGGGCTAGTAGACTAGAGTAATGACTGCTGCAAATTCAGCAATGGTGGTGATATAGTTACCCAGGAGGAAGCGAGAGTAAGACAGCTTTACTAGCAGTGGTTTGGATCTGCACCACGGGGAGTTGAGAGACAATGCTCTTCCACGAGAAAGGCTTAGCTGTTAAAGAACCAGGCCTGGTTGATGACTCCTTTTCTGAGCACACAATAGACACACACATTAGATTGGATCCTTGTTGTTGTGAAAAGACAAACTGAGTGTGTACAGCATGTCCATGTGTCCTTACTCTCTTCCACACTCTCTCCCCAGTGTACTAAAGCTGAGAACCCAATGACAATTTCTGTGGGTAACAGGTTATCAACAAAGAGGAAGTGAGTACCTCTTCCATCTGCAGACTGAGACAAGGAAAAACAATGGACAGAATGGCTCAGCATCAGCATATATTATTGTTTCAGCTTTGTATTTATCTCAGGAGACAATAGAATACACACACACCATTACATAAATTCACACTCACAGTAATTACCAAATAGTAAATCAAACCACATGTTCTCATGGGATAAGGTTTTCAAAAATTCCAGCTCACCAGTATTACAGCACAACAGGGAGAGAAGAGCAAAATCAGCATGGTTATCGAAAACCACCCATTGTGTGTGTGTGCGCGCACATGTGTACCTTTGTGTAAGCAATTCCAGTGGAATCAGGTTGTCTAGCAGGAGCGGCCACGGAGTGGGTGGAGGCCACAGCGTTGGACAATGCAGCAGCAGACAGTCGAGAGGAGACGGAGTTCTAACAGAGAATTGAGTCACTTTCATGTTCTTTCCTAACACAACACATCCCTCCCACCACAGATACCATAATTATACCAAGCTCCATTACAAATGTCACAACAACAGGTTTAGTTCAATCTTGTATGAGGTGTTTTTATGATAATGCATTCTGAATGTCATCGATACAGTCAGCAAGGGGCCCCAGCCCACCTGTAGGGGAAAACAACTTTCAGTTACTATAGCTACACACTCATTCCTATTGGAAAATTAAGAATTTAACAGAGAAATAGATTTAGATATATTTTTAGAATGTATTTATTAAATAAAATGTTTGTTTAAAGTGGCACTTTTTTAGCCAGTGCACTGAACAAAGAAAGCTAAGCTAATAAGTATGGTTAAACTAAAACCTTGCCCCCAGTGTATGTTTATGTATATGTTGCTGACTGTATCAATTCTCAAGAGATTTACATATCCATATAACAATCAAAAGTGACAGTAAAGACATTTTTACGGTAATTACAAATGATTTATATTTCTAATGTTGTTTTGAACTTTGTATTCATTGAAGAATCCTGAAAAAAAAATGAAAAAAAATCTCACGGTTTCCACAAAAATATAAAGCGGCACAACTGTTTCAACATTGAGAAGAATAGATAATAAGAAATGTGTCTTGAGCACCAAATTAGCATATTAGAATGATTTATGCAGGATCCTGTGACACTGAAGACTAGGAATCATCACAGGAATAAATGTAAATAAACAATTAATTAATAAACATATTAATTGTATATATATGACTTGTAATAATACTGTATTTTTAGATAATGTTAAATGTTAACATTCAGGCACACTTAATATAGTCTTTTCAAAACCCTACCTTAAAGTGTGACGTCCTGCACTGATGAACATATTTGTTTGGCTTGTGGAAAATCAGCAACGTCCTACAAAACATATGCTTATTAGCATATTTCAGGCTGCAGCTTAATAGGAACTTAAGAACATGAGGATTTAATGTGACAAAATAGCAAAGGATTAGCATAATATGGCTTAGGCTTTTTCTGAAGATGATAGACCCTTACTGGAAGCATTTAGTGAAGTTGTGCAGGTCCACCCAAGTCTGCAGCAGCAGGGGTTTGTCTGACGCTAATGCATCGTGGGACTGAAGCAATGCAGCACTGGATTCCTTGGCTGTCTGCACCCTCTCCTTATCTTTTCCATCTGTCTCTTTGTCAGGGCCTGAAGTTGACTCTACTACTTCCGTATCTTGAATATGGAAAAAAAAAAAAAAATGTTATAAAACAGTCTATTACAAACACATGACCTTGCCTTTTTCAATTTTGGAATGGTAACACTGTATTACACATGATATGCAATAACAAAGGCCTGAAGTGATTTGTAATTTCCTGCGCAGATGTTTGAAATGAGATTCCCTGAATAAATATAGAGAAGTACTATGTTCGCATGGCTACTGCATCCATAAAATAAAAGCTATTTTGTTTGCTTAGCTTTTTTACAAACCTTTTCAAACATCTATGGAAATAAATCAAGAGAAATCTGTAAAAAAAAAACTCTTATTGAGAATCTTAATCATTTAACATTGTACAGTTAGCATTACACAGGACCTAATAATGGGATAATGGGCAAAATTTAAGATGAAATGGAAGTAGTGACAATTGTTTTCTTCTGTATTGTGACAAACATCCGACTTAGACTATAATAAAGAAAAAAATGATGGATGGGGACGTGGTTCCCAACTATCAACCATCGGTTGATGATTAAATCGAGGTAGATCTGAATGTGAGCTTAGTACAGCTTACCGATGATTTTAAGTAAGAGGTGGATTTTTGCTGATATTTTGATTGACAGAAGTCACCAGAGATAAGTTAAAGTCACAACCATTCGATTAAAAATGACACGGTCAAAAAAAAAAAAAAAAAAAGAAATAGAAACATGGGAATCGTTTACAATAAGATCAATTACAATCATTTAGAAAATAGATAGGGTGAATTTCCATTTCATTATGACAGAAAGGATGTTAAACAACAATCGATACAGAAAAATGAGGTTAAGTTAGCTGTAACTCTCCATTGTAAATGTGTCATCCTATAGTCAATAATTGTATTGCTTAAAACTCATCTTTGATCACCAAAATGACATTTAAATGTTTTTTCCTGTGAAAATGTCTTCAAGCCCTAAAATAGCTTGAATGTAACTCTAAACCCCTGCTTCAATTATTACACGTGGATTCATTAAAATGCATATTATTAGTCTCCGCCTCCACTTACTCACACCAATTCCGAGATACACCCGCTATACAATGTCGAAGTTATGATTTTAAACCACGTTTTTGAGACTATCTTTGATTCACAGCATTTTTAAGGAGAAAATACTCAGCAATAGTGTTGACTTAAGAATTTGCACATGGTTTGTCTTATTGCATATTCAAAACACCACACAGACATATAAACTTGATTTTCACCACAGGGGATCTTTAAAAAAAGACTTTTCATAAGGATACCATGATTATCTCAGTGGTACTAATCAGTAGAGCTCATTAAACCAATCAGTTGCACCATATTGAATTTAATGCTTTCCTTGGTGCCACTCAATTCATTATGACAATTAAGTGAAATACTGTAATATATTGCAGCTTTAACTCATTACACTCGGTGTGGTGTTCTGACGTATTAAACCATATAATGAATATAGACGCCGTAGCAAAGCCATTCACTTATCCACAGGTGTTACCAAGCAACACACTGGGCTCTCTGGGAAAGCACATAATTGGCCTGTCGTGATGAGGGGCGAGTGCACGATCATGATCACAGAGATAGAGATGATGCCATGTGTCTGTCTGTGTGTCTGTGTGTGTGCATCTGTGTTTGTGCTGATGAAAAGAAGACGGATTGGATGGAAGAAGAGTGGGATAAACGAGAAAGTGCAATTGTGAAGGCAGTCAGCTATCATATCATTACAGCAGCTATTAGCCTCAATGCTCTGATGGCTAAACAATGACTGGAGGGATATAAGTGAGGCGAATTATCGTCTGCCTTTTCAAATTCATTCTTTCACTTCACTTTCATTTCTATTGCATATCATACAGAAGCACTCAATTGAAAATGAGTAATGCTTTCTCAATTTTCCAAGGCAAAAAAAGCTTATAAATGATGGCACGGTGTATGTGAATAAATATATTTAGCTCAAGATCAGCTTTCAACTTCAAAATTTTTATTTTTGCAACTGCTAACTGAAATATGTAACACATACTGCCAAATAACTGGCTAATATGAGCTTAAAATTCAACTATTTACATGATACCTTACAGAGTCAGTGACAGTGTGGACCGTGCAGTGGCATTGCTCATGGAAACACGTCTTACCGTTGGCGATGCTGTCGTCCTTTTTCTTGTCCTCTGCTGTTACCTGGGGGAAAATGGGGGGATTAAAAAGTGTACATAGTGAGCTGGGAGAGACATGGCAGAGGAAAGCAGTGGAGACAGAGAACGTCCACATTCATCCAGTCAGCATGCGCTGAGCCCGTTTGGCTTCCAGAACATGATGAGAAATCCTCTAATCTGACATCTGGACTCGCACCAGAGACGGCTTTCTCCTTCAATTAATTGCTCACAGGAGAGCAAATGCCATAATCATTAAGGGCACTTGGATGGTGACAGGATTAGAAGACACGGGTCTGATTAGCACGTCAGTCTTTACCCGCTAATTGAGACACCTTTTTGTAAAACTATTCAAATCGTACTTTTTTACCCTTTAAGTAACAGTGTGGTGCCATGGAAACAATCCAGCTGAAGGCCTCAGAAACTTCTCCAATGTGCTTTTTTTTCCATGATTGAGCCCCAACCTCTTGTCACTTAGAAAGCCTTTTAAAGCCTGAGGAGTCGTCCGACTGTGCAATTTAAATGTGGAGGACAATTAGGAGCTCTCTCTATGCTACATCTAATGAAAGACAGCACCAGTGATTCAGAGATAGACTGTGACTCACAAAGGATCCGAAGAAGAAGAGAAGAGATGAGACGAGACGAGACGAGACATCTAGCTATAAGTTTTATACATGGCAATAAACACCTCAGGGTACATTCCACACATTCCTGTGGTCCTGTTTAAACCAAATTCAGCTTACAACATTATCAAAAACTGACAGGCCCAGTTTTCATTCACTTTCATTATATGGAAATGAGTGGAAGTGGATTTGGAAAAAACTGTAAATAATGCAAGTAAAAAAAATGACACTGATGATTGTATTTTTGGGTGAACTATTCCTGTAAGGGTACAGCAATGCTATTAGATCCCACAGGCACACACACTTCGACAATTATCTTACAAACTACATGGAAGCTATCGGTCTCAGTCCGATCTGAGCTGACCCCCCCTGTGAGACATCCACTCTGATGACTGACAGGCTAATTGTGCTGCTTTTTATACATTCCGAGGACACGACCTGTCCTTTTATGTAAAGAGGCACGTGTCATGTGTTTTACCATTCTCTCTCTTTCTCCATCTCTCTAATACTGGAACTGCCAGTGGCTCTCTCTTGATTAGAGAGACAGGCAGAGTGACATTGGAGCTGGAAAGAGAGAAGCGTGAGAGGATGTCATAGCCTGTCTCGGCCTCCCGGCCACCAGTCGCACTGCAGTCAGAGAGCAGAACATTTTGATGCACACTGCTTGTCCAGATGACATAAACTGAAATACACCGCCAGAATGCTGGGCATCGACAATGCAACCCCTGGAGTACAGTCGAACCCTCGACTGGATCTGTTCCGAGAGACCAGTCACCATTCATACAACAAACACTACTGTTTAAAAGCTTGGGGTCAGTAAGATTTGAAAGACATTTATTGTTTGAATCAGCAAGGATGTATTGACATCTGAATGATATCTGAATGATTTCTGACACTAAAGACTGGAGTAATGGCTGCTAAATGTTTTTTGTCGTTTTATACTGCTTTTATTGTATTTTTTATCAAATGATTTGACCTTGGTGAGCATAATACACTTCTTTAAAAAAAAAAAAAAAAAACATTTACAAAATCTTACTGACCTCAAATTTTTAAATGGTAGCGCACACCACCTTAGGCACCTTAGGCATACCTGAATGGTTTCAGTGATGTCCAGTGTATTAAGGCTGTTCTGGGTGATGTCATTCCGAGTGTGGCCATCTTCACTATCATCCATTTCAGAAAAGGAGGAGAGATTAGAGTTATACCCACGCCTTTTTACACCTCCCTGCTCCCTAAAAGCAGACAAATAAAATAATTTAATAACAAACATAACTATTTTGTGCTTATACGAGAAAAATGTAAAACAAAACCGCCAATGTCTGAGGTTAAACACACATTTATTGTGCTCTAAAGCGATTCAGATTAATTAAGTATGACTGAATATTGTCTTGTGCTCGAGAGCTGCACAATGAGAACCACAGTCTCTGTCCCTGTCTGACTCTCCCACACAGCCAATTACTGCTTTTAGCACTTAGTGTACTAATGTACTCACACGTCCAACTGAAAAAAATAAATAAATACCTGGAGTTTAAAAAAAAAGCTCATATTCAGACACTAAATAATTCATGCCTGGTGGAATTCAGCTGTCATTGGTTCAGTTATGACATGTTATATCTGAAAAATTGTGCGTTATCAATCGATTGATATGAAAAAGCAAAGTACTTATTACCACTGGACTTAATAGAGAAATGTACACATTCAGTACATATATATATAAACAGTTTGAATCATTTCTTTCCAATGAATCGTCATGAAGTGGTTTGAGATTTAGTCTGGACAAAATACAGTTTGTATCAGTTTTCACTCTGTAAAACAGTAATGGGACAGTAACAAAAAGAGCATTTAATAAGACATTTTCCAGACATGTATTTATTGTCAGAAATTAGTGGTTTTGTTTTATGTTTTTTTGTTGGTTCTGCAAGTAACATTAGTGACTTTCTCTAGTTTTCAGGTTAGAGTGGGTATTTCTTTTCTTTGATGCAATTGGTAGCTTAGTTTGCAGCACACACACACACACACATGCAAACACACAGCTTACATGTCATGTGCAGCCAAAGTCATAAGTTTGAAGTTGATGAAGGGGCTAGAAACCTCAATGAACTGCTCTGGCTTCTGAACAGGGGGTTCTAAAGGGCATAAACATCAGTTTGATCCAACTCAAGCAATTATCATAATAATTACATAAGAAATTAAAACACATATACAGATAAAACACACAAGTCTTACCCTTGGGTTCATCTGTGATATTAGTCTGCTTGCGGGGGCGGATGAGTTTCCATTGAGGAACTGGGGGTGCCTTAGGAGGGGCCACTAGGGGGCAGTCTCGAGTGCAGGTGAGCAGCACAGGGTGACTGAAGAGCTGAGAGAGCCCATACTGCCTTAGACTCTCAGATGAATCAGCCTGGAGAACACACCCACCACAATCTGAGATTTTAGAAGAGGAACTTAATAGCAGATTAGACAGCCAACGCTAATCCAAACAGAGCCAAATATTGCTTGAGTCTAAGATAGAGGGAGGGAGAGTACCATTTGGGGCAGGTTTTAAATTAATGAGATTTAGGTAACTGTGAGCAGTGGAGGAGGTGTAATCAAACAAGCGGAGATATTGGTCTAAACCTAATGTTTTTGAAAGAAATCTGTTGTGCTCATCAAGGCTTCATTTCTTTGATAAAAATAAAGTGAAAACAGTAATATTGTGAAATATTATTACAATTTTAAATAACTGTTTTCTATTTCAATTTTTTAATGAATTTTCTGTGATGGTAAAGCTGAATTTTCAGCTTCATTACTCCAGTCTTCAGTGTCACATGATCCTTTAGAATTCCTTCTAATATGCTGATTTGATGCTCAGCATTGAAAACAGTTTTGCTTTATATTTTTGTGAAAACTTTTTTTTTTCAGGATTCTCAGATGAATAGAAAACTCTTTTGTAACATTATTAATGTCTACACTGACACATTTGATCAATTTAATGCAGCCTTGCCAATAGAAGCATTCATTTCTAATAAAAAAATAAAAATAAAAACTTACTGAACCCAAACGTTTTAACTGTAGTGTGTATAGTACAGATTGAAAAACGTGCTTACCATCCTTTTAAGCACAGAGGTCCTTTCCTCCAGCAGGTGCAAGGGCTGGTAACTGGCACACACTACCATCTGAGGAAGACCAGTGGCTAATTCAGAAAGAAGAAAGAGAGAAAAAGCATATGTGAAGAAGACTAAATGAATTATACATGAAAGGTGTCATTTTTAGGCCCTCAAAATCTAAGCTGAACTTTTTTCCTGTTGTCAGACTTCCGTCTCTTTAATGCTTAAAGCATAATCAAATGACTGGAGCGCAATCTTGAATAAGAGGAAGAAAGAATGAGTGGATAGATCAAGGCGTGAGTTTCAAAGACAAAGGCATGAACAGCGAAGAAGGCACTATAATCTGTCAAGCCCTATTTTCCTAATTCACATAGCATTCAAACTTCCAGTGTAGAGGACAGTACTGTATAACAGCGATAAAAAAGAGACACTATATATAGTGGGATATATATACGTTTTAATGAAGTTTAAAGGGATAGTTGGATAATGTTGGACAACTGATTCAGATCAGTTGGACGTGGCTCTGGTTACACAAGGTAAAAACAATATAAATACTGTTCGTTTTCTCACACAAACCGCTCAATTCATGTCTTAGGCCATCAATGTGTACTTACATTTAACAAGTCATTAAATAATATTTAATTTTGACTTCTGATGCATGCTCTTTGACGTGGACCCCCATACCTGCATTATATGACTGAGAGACAACAACGGTTTGACCGAAAAATGTCAAAATTGAAAATACTGTGGAAACAAAGAAACCTACATCTTGGATGCCCTTGAGGTAAGCTAAAACATATCAAAAATTAATTTCAAAGTGAACTATCCCTTTAAACTGTATTTAGGCTTGTTTCAAGTGTGATATCAAGGCTGCAAACCTCAGAGAAAATGGAAAATAAAACACAATATTAGCAAACCGTGGAAAATAAAATGATAAGTTGACAATCCACATTTTCAAGAGGTTAAGCACCACCTTTTATAATTTCTTAAAAAAAGGACTTAAAGAGGACCTGGACCTATTTTGTGTCCTATTCATGGAAAGTGCCATAAATAGAATGAACAGCGATCATGTGTGAGTACGTTTCAATAAGAGATTCCCCTTTAGGCATCGAAGATCTAGGCCACGGTGCCAAAGTGATATATGTCAAAGCATGTTATAATTTCCAGCCCATTAATTAGTATCAAACACCCAGAGGGAGTGATAGGATAACAGAGGGGATGGATTCATTATATGGATTAAAGGACCCTATAGATAAGAGGACAGAGCAAACGAAGAATGTTTGTGAAGGATAACAAGAGAGAGAGTGACTTTCAGGAGCAAATATTGCATTATCCCAGAGTAATCTGAACCACTCACTTGCAGAAGCCAATTATCCAAAACAGTCTATCTGAACAGCAAACCATTAGCCTCAATAGACTCATCAAATTGTTAGTCTCCAAAGACCTGTCAGAAAACCATGTTTACATGCACACTGACAATTACACCTTATCACAACAGCACTGAGCTTTTCAAAGCAGGTCGGTGTAAAATTGAAGCATATTGTGTATGTCTGAGCGTGTGCATGCCCGATTCGCTGCTCTTTGCTCTCCTTGCATATTTCAGGCATAAACTGTACAGTAACAGAATTGACAGTGCTCGCCCGAGGCCATGCCAGATAATTCAATTCAGATCACACTACCTGAGAGAAAAACACTAGCGCTCTGTTCACAGTCTGACACAAACACACATACAGTTTAACACTGCTACACACCCTTCTTCGGTGAAAACACAAGCACAGTTATGCACACAAAAACACGTGCACAGTCAGAAAAGGGGTTGTTTTATTTATTCATGCCCATGATACACATCTGGCAGTGAAGACTGTGGAACTGACTCCATAATACATGAACCCGCAGAAGAAGTGATGCATGGAGAGAGAATAGGGTGCTGCTACCTGAAGATGAGTGGTCAGAGGGGGCATATTGATCCTTATGGGTAATTTTACCCATAACGCCTCACTAAATAGATCACCATCCCTATACGGAGAGCTAAATGCCACATTGGCTATAATTTATTACTGTTTTCAGATCGCATATAGAGAGTTTCTGTATGAAAATCAAATATTAAACTACATTAAATAATGTATGGTTATAGGAGAGAAGGGAAAAGAACCATATATGAAACTTGTACATATTATATACAAGTACAAGACACCAAAAAAAAACTGACTTTGATTTGGACGGATAGCTGCACTGGGCTGAATGGTCTTGTCTTTGTTTTCCTACTAGCAGACTCTTACAAAAAAAAGAAAAGAACATTTTATGTCCACACCTTAAGTATCATCTTTAAAGACTCTTTCTTTTTTGTAATGATATTGAATATTAAAATGGTTTTATATTATTAATTTTATTATTATTTCATATTTATTTCAGTGGCTGTCTATAGGAAAAAGGCATCAAAACCACTTTTTAAATCTTGGCTGTCTGAACTCAGTACAACCTCTCTGGTAACATTGCTGGCTTCGAGGCCACCTAGGAACCCTTTCTTAATCATCTATCCAATGTCAAGGATAACATTTTAAATGTTTGTTCCTTTTAATGTTTGCTAGATCACCACATTGCCCGTGCCCACTGGCCTTGAAATAAATGTATAACATTCTAAAATATATGTATAAAACTGATGTGATTCAACAGTTGTAAAATCACCCCTTTGTTTTCTCCTTGTCGTTATCTCCTTGTACTGTTCTATGTTGCCTTAAATTCAAAATAAAAACATAATTTTCATACATACAAAGAAAAAAAATCAAATTACAGGACTAGAAGGGTCCCCACACTATTTCCATGACTTGGGCTTGATCAGTCATAAGTATCAAATTACATTCATAACCGTCCTTACAGTTGTCCCTGTCTTAATTTATAGTCATAAGACATAATTTGAGGATAACCAGAAATTTATATTGACTACAGCATTATCCATTACTTTTTAGAATATTATTAATTTTAATATTTCCATTTCCATTCCATGTTTTTTAAGAAATTACAAATTTCCATTACAGACATTACACATTTCTATGACTTGTCCAAGACCCTAATAGAGTACTTCCTTTGATTACTCTAGTAATCACCAGAAAAAAAAATTTCAGGCTCTGATATCATGCATTTAAAATGCCCTAATATTAAAACATCAATATTTGATAATTTTCTAAGAAGAGACTATAATCTTTAAATTTGTATATCAGCTAACCCAGAGATCTTCAACCCTGCTCCTGAGACCTACTGTCGAACTTCAGGTATGCTAAAGCAGGTTAGAAATAAACTTTGCAGGTCAGGTCTCAAGAAGTAGGGTTGAAGACCTAAAGGTTCATTTTGTCAACTTTTAGGGGTGCACTAGCATGGATATGACCTCAAAGCTTTGAAATCAAAAATGTTCATGAGGCCTTCCATTCACAACAGTTCTATAGTGGCAACAACCTGGCTTCAGATTGATCAAGTGAGGCCCTGTAAATTTCAAGCACTAAATAGCTATTAATATCCCTACTCTCACTAAATACTGCCAATCTACCAATAAGCCTAGGAACAAAAGGTTACCACTCAGGCACTAAACTTCTACAGTGCAACATCTTGTGCGTTTCCAATAATCATGGAAAAAAATTATTAATTCAACAATCCAATAATTTATGTTTTAATTAGCCTCTTTATCAACTTACAAAGAGTGTTAGCGCAAGGTATCAAAGACTGAAAAGTCTCAACTACTTGTTAAACACTTGATATCCTACACCGTTATACTTAAAAGACTTCGAATTCTAAAGCCCCATTTTAAAGTTCCATTAAAAAACTCTTAAAGAAAGAGCCATTTGCACAGCAGGCATCTTGCCATATCGATTCTCTCATTTACTCTCTCTGCCGGTGTCTTTTAATCAGACATGTCACATACTGTTAAGGGATAAATTACTGATCTGTGTGCGGGTCGGTACCTCTGCTCTGAAGTACAGTGGGAGATTCGCTCTTGATCTTGTTCACATTAGAATCTGTTGTCGTGGTCTTCTCCTCTGAGCTCTCTTCCTCCAACTGGAATTGAGGAATATTGTCCCTCAGAAATTCCCAAATTTTCCCTGTAAACCAGGATCTAGGGACAACATTAACACAGTGAAGATTAGTGCCAAATGTTTTGATAATCTCTTAATTGGGGTTTTACGTATCTTAATAATCTCAATTTATTAAGTCTGGGAATAACAAAAGGCTTGTATCAATTTAATGGGCAGTCACAGGGTCAATGGATGGAACTTATAAAGCTTAACAAACAAAGCCTCTGCACTTTCGACCAATCAATAAACAGCAATTAGAGAAAGGCGAGAAATGTTTAATTAACTGGTACGGGGGATCACAAGAGCTTGAATGAAGGTCTAAACCGATAAAAACAAATGCAAACAACACACACTCTCATGCTTCTATTCAACTTAAGTATTTAACCTTCAACAAACACTACCATTTAAAAGTCTGGGGACTGTAAGACTTTTATGCTTTTGAAATAATTCTATCATGCTCAACAAGGCTGTAGTTATTTAATCAAAACTATAGTAAAAACAGTAATAATGCGAAATATTATATTTTATTATAATTTAAAATAACTGTTTTATATTTAAATATATATATACATACACTCTCAGAAAAAAGGTACGAAAGCTGTCACTGGGGCTGTACCTTTTCAAAAGGTACACTTTTGTCCATTTTAGGTACTAATATGTACATTTTATGTGCTAATATATATACATTTTATGTGCTAATATCTAATTTTTTGGTGCTAATATGTACATTTCAGGTGCTGATATGTACATTTCAGGTAATAATATGTACATTTTAAGTGTTGATATGTTCATTTTAGGTGCTAATATGTACCATTAAGGTACCAATATGTACAAAAGTGTACCTTTTGAAAAAGTACAGCCCCAGTGACAGCTTTTGTACCTTTTTTCTGAGAGTGTATACATACATATACATACATACTGTACATATATATATATATATATATATATATATATATACACACACACACATATATTTAGTTCACTCAAGGTACAAATATTATATAATAATAGATAAACAACTGAATTACTAAATAATCTCTGTTTTACTTCTTTTTTATTTATTTTTTTATTTTTATTTTTTATTTTTTGAAGAACATGTTTTTTTTGGACTCTCTTGGCTCTCTGATGTTCAGGCAAATATGTGAACTGTTGGAGTGAGATACGACTCCAAGAAGCTGCAGGGCAGCAACATGAAGTAAATGACCTCAGGAGACCCTACTTTGAAAGACACACCAGCCAAGCCTCGAAAAAAAAAAGATAGCACGTAGAAGATATGACAGCAAGATGTGTGCTCTCATCTCCCCGCAATTTCTTTCTCCAAAATACGAGCGTACGCTCTCCGAAAATGTGTGTACTGGTCTCTTGAGGAGCCTCTGAAACACCGAAACTCATCAGAGCGTAAATTACAAGACGCCATGCCGTGTTTCCCAAAACAGAGCAGATGTGAGAGTTATGCTGAGGAAGTGACAACAAACTACAGAGACAGAGTCAAACACTAGAGAAGAGAAAGTTACATGCTAATTTCACAACAACAACATTCCTGAAGTAACTCGATAAAGCCAGAAAAGCGGTGAAGGCCAGCTATTTGTTTGCAGAACAACAGCGTAGTGTCTGCAACCCATTTCCTCCTAATAAGGGTGGCATCTGTGCACACTGTGAGGAGAAAAAGGACATTCTGTGGATCGCAAAACACAGCTTAATGAAGCTTGTTAGCACATACCACAGACAAAGACAAAGCTATAAGCAGAGAGAACAAACTAATAAATATACAACTTAACTAAAAGCTTTCAAAAGAGTGAAAACTTGTGAGACATTGCTTATTTTAGCGCATTTTAATAAAGTGAAGAAATGAATGCTGACTATTGAAAATACAATCCAATTTACTATAGAAGGTCTTTATTATGTTTCGTGATGTCGAAACATATGATGTTAAGTCGTGATGTAACAGAAGCAGAGAAAGATCTTTTCTTCCATATGGTGATGTACATCTGAGTGAAAGTACATTACTGAGAAAGGCAAAAAAAAATTTAGGGTGGAGACTTGGTTCTGTCCATCCGTTGTTTATTGGATGGTGCATTAACTTAGCCTGGATGCCATCCCGAACTCCGCCCACAACATTTTTTGGACGGGAAGTTCGGTCTGGACTCGATCCATTGAGGAGTAATTATGATCGGTTCAGAAATCATCGGGCCAATCAAATTGCCAGGGCGGGCTTTATACGATGATTGACAGGTGGTCTTCAGTAACGTAATCCTCACGTCGTCAAAACGCTTGTCAAAGATGACTGCAGCTGGAGAATTGAGATGTATAGATTCTGCTGTCGCGTCTTTTGTAAAATAAATCGACAGCGCATTCATTTTAATAGACAAACAGAGAACTGCAATCAAGGCATTTGTATAATATATTTTTTACAAAATATATGAAATATATTTTTGGCGTCCTTCCTACATGATTCGAGAAAAGTGTAACTTATCAGCTGGCTCTGACGGTCGCTAAGAAGATGGGACGTAATGAAAAGCCTGTGGTTGTTGTGGTTTCTCCTTTGGTGGCACTCATGGAGAAGTAAGTAAAAGAAGTAACACTCGTTATTTAACTTCTAAAATAAATAAAGTAGGCTACGTTCTGTATTTGAAAACTGCGCTATGCAAAGGAGTTGACTTGTGCATTGCTCTGATTGGTTGTAGGTCTACCGACTATCCAATTGAGTGCAGAGGGGTTTTTTTTCCTGGTTCGGTTACGACACGCCTCATAATCAAAGCCCAATGGAGAAGTTTCAGACTCATTTTCTCTCTTAAAAATGAGTATGATGAAGTCAGGCTAGCATTAACTGAATGTGAGCCAAAAATAATTCTTGAATTAAACATATGCAGTACATGGATTAATCATTTCCAATTAGATTAATAACATGCATTTTCTAAAACAGATAAACTGTTTGTCCTATCCCAGTCTCTCAGGCCTATGAAAAAAAGCTTATTTAAGTATTCATAAAGCATAAAAACTATGATATAATTGTTACATTGTGTACTAACATTAATTGAAGATCATCTGTAAAGCAATAAAGACGTGCAGACCAATTAATATTCCAAAAAAGAAACCTGGTCCTCATTTAATCTAGTAATGAGGCATCACAGCTGCCAAAGGGCCATAAATAATTATATAATGATAATCTGAATAACTTGCACATTAGCCAATAAAATATAATTTATTCTGACTTTTGACTAATACCCCACAACATTTAAAAACATTGAATGTAAAATAAGAGTATGTAATTTTTTTAAGAGGAAGTGTTTAAGGAGAGCCTCACTTTAAAGGAATGATCTCCGGTATCCATCCAGTGAGACAATGCATGACTGTAAAATCTCCAAACTCTCTCCCAGAGCCCGAGACTGGAATACTGGAAAGAGAAAACCATATCACTATTAAACATTAACTGTGTACTTGTTAGCCAGACAGCCATACAATTAGGTGTGTGTACATCCTAAAATACCAGAATACCTTTCAATAAAGACTGCATGAATATGCACTCCACTTCCATTGAGTCATTTCAGACATTGATCTGTGCATGTCTATGAGTGTAAGTGTGACCTCTTGCTCTCTTTCTCTGAAGAAACCAGATGGCTGATGCTCTAATTGTGCCTCCTGGGATGCTGCATTCAACCAGTCCGGCAACTATTAATTATCAGCACGATTTCACTGTTCATCTTCACGCAAAGAACCATTCCATCATTATCACTGCCACACAAGAGCGCAAGCACTCTTCAAACAGGATGTACAGTGGCTTCAGGTGAGTCACGACTGTGATCACGTTAGAGCCAAACCTGGGCAGAAATGAATTTTACAGCATGTATATGTTTTAATTGGGAAATGCCCTCTGGAAGCACACCATTGTGCTTTTTGTTTCCTGAACATTTTATTTTGAACCATAAATAATTAACTGGCTCAGAGATGGTTCATTTCCTAAGCTATATAAAACTTTTACACCATGACAAAAATCAGTCCACTCTTTCATTCTTCTGGGATGGACAAAAACTATGCTAAATAAATTCTGGGAATAATGTACTTGTTCCTTTGCATGCAAAAAAGCAAAAAAAAAGGATTCTGAAGCCAATCAAAATGTCTTAAAGTGGCCCATTTTAACCAAGCTTTCTGTGATGAGCAGACTGAAATTGATGTTGTTTCTCACTAATAAACCTCCACTGCGGTAAGCTACTGTATTCTAGTGTTAAGTCGAGAGCCTGGTAAGTCAGATTTGTGAATGAATCATTTGGACTGGTTTTGTGAACTAATTCAACCGATTATTTGACCATTTAAACACTTATGTCAATTGTATTTATATAGCACCATTAATCCTAACAGAGGTTGTCCAATGTGCTGCACATACTGTAGACATAATAAGACAATACAATACAAATTCCACAGTTTGTACACTTATTGTACTCTTATACTTAAACACTTATACTCACTCAGTATTGGCCACCTTTAGTATACCCTTAGCCAACAGCATGGGCCAAAGCTCCGATTGGTTTGTAGTAGCAGGAAGTAACAGGTTATCATCTTTGTCAAATGGTAACATGTCATCAACAGTAATCTTCCTCCAACTTCCCTAAAAAGCAGAAGACAATTATAAAAAAAAAATACATCCACTTTCATTAAAGAGACAGTAAAATATCTCAGATAAACTCTCAACTATCTTGTGTGACTACATTCGTTAAATAACATTTATTCACTCATGGATGTGGTGTATATAAGTAAACATAAAGTAATAAATACATTAAATTTTTAATGATCTCACCATCAAACTCATCTTAATACACACAAAACCAAAAGGTGCATCAATCAGAACTCAAAAGAGCCTTTAAAGTCCATGGTTCATTAGTGTGCATTTTGTACACAGCAAAATAAGCAGTGAAAATGCTGTGATAAACATCATTAACTGTAATGGAGTTAAAGAGCGTGATCTAAGAATATCAGTCAGCAACAACATAACTATTGCCCAGCACATAGGCCTTATCTGAAATGCTCTTGTACTTGAGAGAGCGTTACTTTACCATTCCTTGATATCACCGGTCAAACAAATCATTGTTGCCAGCGTGCAGGTCAGTCTGGATTTTTTTTTCTATTTTTGTCATTAATAAACCCTTTTTGAGTTATTTGCTGTCTGCAATTGGGTTCGTCCTTCATCCATATGACATGTTGAGTTTTCTTTAAACAAAAATGTAATTCAGAGCTATTTAAACTACCATCTAAAATTCAATTTTGTTAGATTACAAGTTAAATCATTTTGGCATATTATTAGCTCCATAGTTTATGAATTTTTTCTTGAACTATTTCTTTAGTTCTTTAGAACTATTTCTTTAGTTATTCCAGGGGGTTTCTTTTTCAATGGAGAACATAACTAAGTTTTCATTGAATTCTTTTAACCAAAATGTTCTAGTTATTCAACTGTAAAAGAAACGCAAAGCTGAAAAGAAATGCAGTGAATGTTATCGTTCACAACAGGTTTTCAATATGGTGTCTATACTCAACCTGAACTTACCATCCAGTAAAGTTTAATGACATATTTCCCATAGGTATTATAGAGGGGCATGTGATCCTTCTCTGCTTTACAAAGGGAGTAGATGTGTTCCCAGGGTCTCCAAAGGTTGGGAACTGTTTCCATAGAGATGGCCTTGTCCTCTCCTGTGTTGCAGACTTTCCATAGAATGTAGAATTCACTAATGATCCATCGTATAAGCTGTGAAATTAGCGTACCGGGTGAGGAGTGACCCAAACGAATCATTTTTTTTTTTTTTAATCAGTAATGCAAGCCATCAGAAGTGATTTAATGACTCACCTCACTTGAGAGTAAATGCTCATTGACTGAGGTGAGGTCAAAGGCAGATTTATTTTCCACCACAACAGGAGTCTGTTTCAAAGGACAAAATACATAAAATGTCAGTTCCTGAAGATCTACATTGATGAGTAGTTTTCTACTCTATCTAACTGAACAATGATTATTGAAAGTGATTATAGTTTTGCTCACATGGTCATAAAATATTAAAATTTGTGTCACTTGAGAAATTTCTCCCATTTTCCAAATGTTTTCTTCCCACCATTGTCACAGATCATCTCTGAGGGACATGAATATTTGATAATCTTCTGTAAGTGGACTTTTAATTACATGTAAATCAAAAGCTCTTAGTATCACTCACATACTAGGAGAGAAGAATCGCAGCTATCATCTTTTTATCCCAATTGTTGCCATGGAAATGACAACAGAGCTGACCTTCATTCGTTCTCTAAATTAAACATCTTAAATACAGCTAGTCAGATGGCAAAAAATAATTGGTTTTAGAGCTCTAGTGCCTAGTCTTGATTGCCTTGTGAATTCTCTGCTTGTTGTGACTTTTTAGCATCCCATGACTTGCCTAGACTCATCAAAATGGAGAAATAATTGTGAAATGTTCTGCTAGGCATGAGGTAATTTAAATCACAACCCAAACATGATATGGAAGCAGCATAAACAGATTTCATCAATTAAGCTCGGCATTAAGGATAAGACTGGATTTGCCCAAAACATGCAATTAAAAGAGCAGGGTGAACACTACGTGTTAGTTGGTCATTAATATTTAGATCAAATATTTCTTTACATTGTACACAAACAATAATACAGTAAAAGTACAATTAAAAGAAGCTGACAAATGTGTCTTTATGTCAAAATTTAAAAAAAGGGACAAATTCTATTTAACTTTACTTTTTGTTGGACCTGCTAGTGATGATAATCACTTCTGTGGCAAATGAAAAGCTCTTACCTTATTAAGTATGTACTCTGAAGGACGTTTCCAAGTGTGTACTCTCAGAGAGGCGGGAAGTTCAACCTTCCCTTCTGGATCGTCAAAGAGCTGTTAACAATGTTGTTACATAAAAAGGCTCAGCATGGGTTTAGATTCACAATCAAATGGAAAAACAAATACAAAAAGTTAAAAAAAAAAAAAAAAAAAAAAACCCTGATCAAATTGCAGAGTGCATGGTGCCAGCCACTCTGACTCATCAATTGCAAAGCTACATCTCTCAAGCCAAGCAGTAAGCTGAAACAGATTTCTACTCTTACCAATGGACCAACATTGACATATTATGAAAAACATTCCCCCGAATTGTTGTTCTGTTCATGAATACTCACCTTGTTCTCCTTAGAGGCTTTAGTTGCATCCCATTTCTCTGCATTGACCTCAGAGTCGCTCCACTCCGGCCAGAGAGAGATGAGAACCTTCTTTAGTTCTTCAGGGCTTTCTGACACACTGATCACTGAAGATGCTCTAGAGACATGGTTTTTAATGTAATCTATTAAAATGTATTACCATTTAACATAATAATTTCATTATTGGTACTTACAAGGTAAGCATTAAGGGGAGACACCCCA
This sequence comes from Cyprinella venusta, assembly GCA_038021265.1. Taxonomy (NCBI): domain Eukaryota; kingdom Metazoa; phylum Chordata; class Actinopteri; order Cypriniformes; family Leuciscidae; genus Cyprinella; species Cyprinella venusta. Next base: position 23,334,391 of record CM075876.1, read on the forward strand.
GATGAATGGGTGATCCGCAGGTGATTACAGACATTAAGACAAATTTCTCCTGTATTACAAGTTTTTAGAATACTTATGTTTGAATATGCAAACTAGGGTTATCTCATTAAAAATGCACTAATTTGCAAATATTTCCACAAGAGAAATCTGAATATTGGATAAAGCCAGATTCAAAATTCATGTTTCATTTTGTTGACATATTAGACTCCATTAAAACACTGTCAACAGCCATAAAAAAATACATTTTCGCTCTGTTATTAGGTATAAAATGTTGTATAAATCAGAATCTGAATGATACATGAACCAACCCCTCTGTAAAACCTTAGGAATATTGATAGGAATACAGTTGGGAAGTTTGTAGATATTTCTAGCTCAGAGTAATGGAAAATAGCCCAAAATCTCAAAATTGGCCAGTGAAAAAAAAAAATAGATGTTTTTGCAAAAAGAACTTACTTAATAAACCATAATGTTTTTATTACCTTAGAATGATTGATTCATATCTATATGACCGTGGGCACCCCCTTCTATGAAGGTTGGTATATTGTTACATCATGTTTCTACCGTAGCGACAGCGAACAAACAATGCTACAGAGCGCGTTTCGTCACTACCTTGAAAGAGAAGCCGCAGAAAGCTAGAAGCTAGCCATAAACACAGTGAGTAATGACTTTTCCCTTGTCAGTTTTAACCAGCTCAGCCACAGTAACAGCTCATATTTAGTCATCTACACTTTTACACCCTGTTAGAAAATATATAGTTATATAGCATAGTTTCATGTGGTTCTTCTCCCATGCTGTAATATGGGTTTGCTATGTGGGGAGAAATGTGCTGGTTGTGTTTGTGAGACAATCAGCTGATTACTATTATTATATTAAGACCCTTGATCCTCGCCTGACTATGGCTTTGTAAACTTTATTCATGATGTGGTTTATAATAGACTGTGGTACAGAAACAGTGACAATGTTACACACTCTTGGCTTAATCTGGCTATTTTCTGCTGTCTCAGACGACGATTTGTTTGTCCTGTTTTAGCCACCGTAGCTTCTTCGAAAGGGAGGGATGAGCAGTGGGCTGAGCCATTAGTGCAACTGCTAACTAGATGTCGCTAAAAATACACACTGCACCTTTAATGAAATTTTATTTTATAGCAGGAGTGATACATTAATGGTACTAACGTTATGCAATTAACCTATGGTTGACCCATTGACCTAAACGCAAAGAAAATGTAAAGTATGACTGTTTTTAATGTACATAAATACAAAAAAAAAACCTCAATTTAGTGTTAGGCAACCAAAAAAAGCCACAAGAAAAATGCAATAAATGAACTTGCCAAACACATGATGTAGCTAGCAACCTTAACGTTATGTTGTTGTCAAAGTCACACCTGGCAAAAAACAATCCGTAAAGACCTTCTGTTTAAAACATAAAAAACTCCTGTAAGCTACGACAAACATAATACAGAAAGACAAATTGGCGAAATAAAGGATTTATTATTTATATCATCTGTGGTTGAACTATATTATTGAAATATTTCGATGCCACATCAACACCGGAAGTTTGTAACAACAAATCTCAAGTCAATTCTTACTCTTTTTTGGGAGATTGTTGTCCAGGCGAGGAAGCGACGAGGCTGGTTGAGGACGCCTTTTTCTTGGGTGTCTTCGACATTGCAAGTGTATGTAGGCCTTGTTTCTAATCTAAGAGTTCATGGTTTGAAGGAACATTTGGCTGAATAAATCACGGAAAATAATGATGAATAGGAAGCGATGGCCAGGGTGAGACTGTTTGCAGTGGGGAAAGTTTGCCATGTTGCTAGGCGACAGGATCGCTGGGGATTGCCGACAGCTCGAGCGCAGAGCTTCATAATCACCTCGCGCCAATGAACTCCTCCTGAGTCCTCCTGACCTCTTTAAACAAACTCTTATGTCTATCAACTGTCGTTTAGCGACACGAAGACAGATCACTTTTCTCTCTTCTTCTTCTTTGTTGTTGTTTTACGGCAGTGGGCATCCATAATGATCCATAATTTGAACACAGTTCTTTTCAAAGAAATAACCACTTCAAAAAAGCCAAATCAGCTTTACGTCACAACTTAATTACATCATCACGCGACACTTGACTTGTCTTTTTAAAAATTCACCATTCATTTTGTTTCTTTGAAACAAAAACATGAAACCATCGGTTTAATTCAAATTCATTTGAGTTGAGTCATTTCTTAATCACATTCGAATTAAACACTTCTCAGTTCAGAGTTGTTTAAAGCTGATTAATTGAAATGATCCGACTCAAAAGAATAATTTGTTCAGGAATCAGGCTTATAGTTTCTCCAAAACACATTTTGCCTATCCACAGCCTCTGCAAAGCCCATACGTCTGAAATTTGTGATATCTATGCCACTCCACTGAAGCAACATGCAAATACCATAGGCTATTAAAATGTAGATTCCTATTTATTGTCATACAAAGCCTATCCTCAACCTTGAGATGACTTTGATAATTTATATTTCATCATAATAATAACGTCACTTTTGAATTTATGGCACATTCTCTCATATTTATTGAGCATACAAAGAAAAACCCATGAAAATTTAAAACGTTTTATTTTGTCAGAAATTGTTACTTCAACAAATGTTGTTTTGCAAACTTGACAGAAACGGTCTTGATATATTAAAAATGTATATTTGCCCTCAGTTCATTGAATAAAGCCATGGACAGAGCAAGTGCTCAGATCCTTCATTCAGTACCAATTAAAAAACAATTAACGTAATAAACATATTTGAACATTATCATGTACAAGCCTGAGGAAACCCAACATGAACCACAAATGTACATCCATCCATATAGCCCAATGATTCTTTGGCCTATATGGCCCGTTAGGCTATTCATTTTATTTTTCCTTGATAAAATGGTTTCATGGTAAGAGTTTCAAGATGATTGATGGTTGGATCTTCACAACAGACTAAATGCCCTGGGAATAAGATTTTTACAGAAAGTGACATCTTGAGAACTTTTTTCCTGCAAAATTTAGGGTGACAATTCCCAGCGGATGCAAATAGTCCAGCAGACTACATTAAAACAGCTCACCCTCTGTGACATTATTATAAATCCTAATTTAATTTTGGCAAAGAACTTTTACTGGTACTTGCCTGGTCCTATGACACCCATTTAGTTTCATTCGTTTTAAGCAATATTACAACATGCACACTTTGAAGTAACTTGCTTGACACTATACAAAGGACAAACAAGGCACAGAGCCAGAGAGAAAAACTGGTCATTAAAAACACCAGAAAGATGTTTTATCTGATCAGATCATCTGTCCTTTTGGTGATGTCTTCTCCCCTTTTAGAGCACAAACTGTTGGCCCCTGGATGTGAATGTGATCCATGGCAGGGATGAGATGGGATGGGGTTTGGGGAATTTGTTGAGCCTTCTGCCTCCTATCCACAGCAGATAATGGGACACACAAGAGCATCCACACTAGCAGCAACCTGGCTTGCTCTCAGCAGGCACAGTTTGTTGGTCCAGTTTAATCTTGTCACCATTGTTTTCTTCATAGGAAAGACCTTTATCATTGAGAAGGATGTTCTCCACCAAGAACCGGGCAGCCTCGTCAACGTTGATGTTGTCCTGCAGTGAGCAAAGTCAAATGTTAAAGGGATAGCTCACCCAAAAATCGTTCCAAACCTGTATGACTTTCTTCTGTATGAATTATCTTGTTCGTGAACTGGTTTTGAACATACAATGAAAGTCAAGTGGGTCCAAAACATCAATGGACCTTAAGTGTATTGACAAAAATAACACTGAGACATTCTTCAAGGTATCTTATTTTGTATTCTGCAGAAGAAAAAGTAAATTCATACAGGTTTGGAATGACACTGAAACCTTTCCAGAATATTAAGATCATTTACAGAATCAATAGACACAACTTGTTAAGCTAAACTGAGTGTGTGGTGAAATTTCAAGAGGTATACTTCAGCATGAAGCTGGATTGATGGCAGCCGCCTACACAACTTCTCATCACTTTTTTGAGACACTTCACTCATTCCATTTACATCCTCTATCCTTAAGTAGTCTGTGGTTTCAAAGCGACAGAGTGTAAGACTGATTTGAGGGAAAGGGCAGAAAACAGAAAGGTTAAACAAAAGCCAACCATGCATATTTGTCATTCACTCAGAGTACTGAGCACAATACAGGTGGCACGGCCATGCTGAGAGACAATTAACGTTTGCATGAAACAATTGATGTCCAGCCGTATGGAGGACAAGACAATGCTGTTTTCTTGGAGTGAGCAGTGTAAATAAGTTGAATTTTTAAGCTTGTTAAGCACATCATAAGACTGCTTTGAGCTTTCAGAAAGTATACTGTGTCCTTCCTTGCTTATTTGTTTGAATGGTGGTGACCTATTATGATCTATTTTGGTAGGAATGATGGTTGACATCATTGCCATTTAGAGATCTGCATGGGCCATTGAGAAGCTTGTTTCAACTCTGCCCAAAGACATGCTATGAAATTATGATGAAAATCAAATAAAACTAAAGATATCAAATAAGATCTGCAGCCTATTTGTCTGCCCACACAGAGCAAAACAAAACAGCAAAATAATAAACGGAGCAATTCCAATAGGGTCCTCACACCATAGATACCCTAATAATAATAACTAAGTATTTTTTTTATCTTATTTTCCAGTAAAAATTTCTAAACATTCTTTAAAAAAAATTATACGTTTTCCTTAGATGCAAAAATGTGTATAAAACATTTTTCAAAGAGCAAATAAGTTTGCTGTTCAATTTGCATGCAATCATGACACTACAAAATTTTAGTGAGCATTTGTGTCTAAAACAAAGAAAAAAATAGTATATTTGTATATAGATTATTAGACATGTTCCATGGAAAACTTTTTTCTGTGTGAATGCACGAATTAATGCACAAATAAATGGATGAATAAATGAATGAATGCACAAATGAATGCATGAATGAATAAATGAATGAATGAATGAATGAATGAATGAATGAATGAATGAATACTAATTTTTCATAAATGCTATTATGTCTCCCAACGTGACTGTTTCTCACAATGTGTCATATTTTAACTTGACCTAAATTATTTTCTTCCTTTGTTTTTTACTCTCAGTCAATACAGGCCTTTCCATACATATATATGTCATTTGTACAAAAAAGGTGTGAAACTAAATACACATGCATCCCACTGGGAGAGGAGCGATAGAAAAAAAGAGATACTCGTACAATCTCTCCAGACCAGTCAGTACAGAGGCTTGATTGAACACAGGGAGGTCCTGATAGATGAGAGCCGACATATTCACCGTGCACATGCACATGCACTGAACACACATACATACACACACACATACACACGACAGGTGCCAGAGTTCCCAGCCAGACATCTGTGTGCTTGAGTCCCTAATGGAGAGATCTATTTCAGAAACATGTGCTTATGCAGACTGACTGATGAGACACCTTCTGTTAAACAGTTAAGACCAGACACCGCTACAGACAGAAACTGAACAAACACTTTTTAAATAGCAAGACACAGTCAAGATATTTAAGGCCAAATCATGTGACTTGAAAATGCATTTCAAGTGGTACAATTTAACAGGGTGTTAAATACCTACACAATCACACACTCCTAAAAGACATTGTATTCCCTAGAATTAACAAACAGACATTTTCTTCTCCTCCTCCTCTCTATACATCTTTTCTTCCTTCTCTCCCCTCAGACTATTTATCTTTAGCCAACTTAATATGCCCAGGTCCACCCAGCATCCCTCAAAATGTATGTGCAGGAAAGATTAATTTGCAAAATACATCAAATAAACTGCTGATGTAAGACTATAAACACACGTTTTGTTCCCTTTACTCTTGCAGTTTTCAGATTCAGCTGATACTGTAAAAATATGTAACTATGAATGTTGCTCAGGAATGACATCCATTTGTAATAAAACCATGTGAAAGTCAGCATACTGCAGGCACTAAGAAAAATATCCTTTATCTAGACGATTTCTATAATACAAACACAATGCCATAAATAATAGCACTAGTAAAATTAGAATTAAGAAATTAAGAATTAGGAGAATTGTCGAATTCATGGTGACTTTAATGAGTCCAAACTTTTGAACGGTAATGTCAATTTAAAAAATAAAAATATCTCCTTTTAATAAAAATAAATGGATAAAAAATTATATAACAAAAATCAAAATTGCAATGGTCATACAATATCAGTAATGTTAATGTAGCAATATCAATAAATTTTGTCACTCAGTTTATCTCCAGTGTACCAAATGCTGTTGCACTATTACCATTTTAAAACAGTGGGCAAAGACTCAGTAGAGTAGTTGAGTGGCTGAGAAAAAAAATTCTCCCTTAAAAATCCCATACATACTCCAGCTTCACGTGATGAGCTGCACATAGCACATTTGACATATGTCTGGTGATTCAGGCATGAGGATTTGCTAATGTTCTTAAGTCTGCAGCAGTGGTGCCGTTTTGGCCCTAATACCAAGAAGAATGTCAGCCATCTTAAATACTTGATCTAATATGGCAGCTTTCATGGTCGTCTGAGCAGATTAGAGAGGAAAGGTGTAGTAGAAGCTTCTATTCTAAGCAAAACTGTACTTGACAAGTTCTCCTTCATTTTGACCAAGTACAAACAAACATTTAAGTGGCTAATTAAACACACAATGAGTATACATTACCTTAGCTGATGTTTCAAACCAACCCAAAAACCCAGCCTCCTTGCAGAAGTTGTCCATAAGTGAAGAACTGTTGGATCCATCTTTCTTCTGGTCACATTTATTGGCCAGAAGGACAGAAGGGATGGGATTGCCATTGGCCAGTTTCACCTTGCTGTCCAAATCATGCTTCCATTTTGAAACAGCCTCGAACGTAGAGCCTCGGGTAATGTCAAAAACAACAAACGCACCCACCGCCTCCTTATAATAAACTCTGGTCATGTTCCCAAACCGCTCTTGACCTAAACATGAGACAAAACAAAACAATAAAAGCAAGATTATTTTGAGTCATACAGATATATTTATAAAATAAAAACAAAGTTATTCAGTCAATGTATGTATTTAAATAATGGAAGATTTCATTGTTTATCAAATTAATTACAATTAAATAATATATATATAAATTAAAAAAAAAAAAAGATTTAATGAACAAACAGCTCTACCTCAGAGTTTGTGCCTGCTACAATTCTTAAATTATCTTAAATATCTTCATGTGGGGGTGGGGAGGTTCTCAACAAATACTATTATATATTGCGCATATATCATGTAGTCATTTTATTTTTATTTTTATTCAACCAATTAATTTTTTTTTAAATAATGGGAGATAATGGAAGCATGTTAATTGCTGCTAATTGAAGCAGGTTTATGTTAGCTCTGCAATGCTGCACTCAATAGTGTTCCAGCCCAGAGAACATAAATTCTGAGCAAGACTGGACACAATCAGTTTTAGATGTGCTGCTGTCTCATAGTTCATCTTGCCTGAGGAGAGATAAAGCCCGGCACAGCGCAAAGTCTTCGAAAGCAAGATGGACAGAAAAAAGAAAAGTGGAGCAAAAGATTCGCCCAGCGGTAGTTACTAACAACACATCAAAGAACAGACTCAGTGCACACACCCCTCTCATATCCCTCTCACCTAAATTCACCACACTCACTTTATTGATATGTAAAAACCAAGAGAATACATTATTTTATATTCAAGCAAGCTTGACCTCCTTTTTTATACAACACACAATGAGGCAATAAAACAATGGGTAGTTATGGACAATTAAAGAAAGAGAAAATGATAGAAAACATTGACTGTCTCCTTTCCTTTGACATATATTGACTTACATATATATATATATATATATATATATACACACACACACACACAGCATTAGTCCAAGACATCTGACATTTTAGCAAGCCTAATGTTAAAAATGAATGGGTGCCTTACGTCTAATCATTCTAAATTGGCATTAAATAGATGTTTAATTTAAGACAGAATAAACAGGTAGGCCTCATAAAAACATATATTTCACAAATGAGATGCGAACATCTAATTCAAGCCACCTAGACAGGCGGACCCCTCAGAATCAAATCAGTGGCTTGTGACAATGTGCAGTTTCCTATATGAATAAAAAGACTTCAGAGCAGCTTCATGTGTCTAGAACGCTCTAGTGTTTATGCCGCAGTTAAGCCAGAGCCCAAAGCACTCTCTCAGATCAGAGTTCAGACAGAGGAAGACTGTGATCACGGTCCTGTCTGTAATGCCTGACATTGCTTTGTTCTTTACTCTTTCTCTTTCTTCAGTGTGTGAGGGAAGCTGGGGAAGTGCAACGAGGCATCCGTGTGCATTTGTGATAAGAGAGATAGTTGATTCGCATATTTCGCCATTCGCCTCTATGCCAAGAGACTGAAGGATATTGAAATTGCTGTTGTTTACGAATAGCAATGAGTATGTTTAATATTCTACTTTAATTTCCTAGCTACTTTTGGGGGGCAATATCCCGCAGTTTTTTTCCGAATACGGCTGATCATCTCATGCACATCTAATACACAAACTGACAGTTTATTTGCTTGTTTATTTATTTATTACAATGATTAGCTCAGATAAACGAACAGTGAATTCAATAATTAAGCTATTAGTAAGTCTGACAGAATTAAAACTTGTATTCAGTAATAATATTCATTCATTCGAAGCCTGATCCTAATGAGGCCTTCAAAATGTTCACAGGGGATCGTGTGGGCCAAACAGACTGGAATTTTTCCGAGGCCAAATTTTAGTCCCAACTCCCAGCAGTCCAACCCTGCTCTCCAGCACTGCATTCAATACAGCAGGTTTGTATCATATAGACTTTAAGATGTCTATATTTGGTTTCCAGTGATCAGCATTAAAACATGGGAGCACATTTCACCCCCCAACAGTCTCAGTTGAGTTCCATTATCTTCGCTCGTTCAGCTACGCACTTCACACGTCAAAAGCTTCTTAGGTCTCTCGGCAGCTAATTGCTCTTGATTGCTGGACTAAATTTAGACCATTTAACCTCAGGTGAACACACGGGAGGGCTGACACATAAGAAGACAGAACCTAATTTTTGTCTCCCAGTCCATTTTGGGCACACAGCCCTAAAAATCATATTAAAAAAATGTTCTGATGAATTGAAGATACCGAGTATCCAGAGACCAAACGAACTCATGAATGCATTTGGTGTGTTGGGCCAGCTGAAAATCTCAGAACTGCTTTTAGTTCCTAAATGGCATGAGAAGGGCATTATTCTGCTCAATACTTTACACCACAATGTGCTGTGCATGCTGTTGTGCATTGGCATTTCCTCAGAATTAATAGTTCTCTGTGTGGCGCTATTATAGCAAAACAGAAGACCAGTGAAGTTTGACTGAGTAAGCGAACAGTATCTGAAGTGATTCACATAGAGTTGGCTATACTAATCAAAAGAGAAAAGGAGAACTGCTGGGAGAATAGTTTGAAAGCAGAGACTTAACATGAAATGAAAAATGCAAAATGCAGTAGCAAGCTCTTGTATTAACTGAAAAAAGCCACAGTGTGATGTAATAGTTTCACAATGAAAGGTGCTTTCATTGGTCCATGGCTCCCTAGGGGATGTGTAAAATTACACTAAAATGAGGAAGCCGAGAAAAACATTTTGAGTTCATCTAGGTTGTGCAAATCAAAGAAATGCACTTTTTCTTTGATTACGAAAACAATTTAGTGTCAAGTTATGCTTGTGAAGACTTTTACTGTCTGTAATAAACTTTGGCAATAATTCCTGGACCCAATCTGAGGACAAACCATCCAATTGGATTTAGAGATACAGTGGAGAAAATAATTATTTGATCCCCTGCTGATTTTGTATTGTAAGTTTGCCCACTAACAAAAAAAATGAAGAGTCAATCATTTTATGGAGGGTTTATTTTAATAAATAGAGACAGAAAATCAACCAAAACTCCAGTTCTAAATTGATCTGCATTTCAGTGAATGAAATAAGTATTTGAACCCCAAGCAAAACATTTAGTACTTGGTGGAGAAACCCTTGTTGGCAAGCACAGAGATAATACATTTCTAGTAGTTGGTCAACAAGTTTGTACACATCTCAGGAGGGATTTTGGTCCTTTCCTCTTTACAGAATCTCTCAAAACCCTTAGGCCGTGTGTCCACCAAAGCGTTTTTCCACACGCCTGGCGTATGTTTTCAATTGTTTTCTATGGGAGCGCAGCGTTTTTTAAATGCCATGAGATAACGAGGCGCTGAGCGTTTTTTTTCCCCACACTGAAGCGCCGAGCGCCCAGCGTTTTTTAGTTGAAAAATGTTCAACTTTGGATAAAACGCAGCGCTCATCACTGTCACTTTTTACCCACCCGTCCAATCACAGAGGAGGAAGGGCGGGACTAAACCACACTGACCAACTGTTACAACATTCTTTCTGTACAACGACGTCAACCAGCTGAGCTAACCGAACAAAATGGATGAAAAGTACGTTTTTATTATGAAACAAATCTGCGAAATCAGTTTCAAGTAAACTGTGTTGCAGATATTCTGTATCATAGCAACGAAACCTCTCAACAGAAAAAAACGCTGCGCTGACAAAACGCTCTCAAGCGCCCAAAGCACAGTGTCTTCAGCAGAGCGTCTGGCGTTTTCACCTGGCCAAAAACGCTTTGGTGGACACACGGCCTTAATGTTTCTTGGGTGTTTCTTGGGTATTATGGTCTGGAGACCAGCTAGCCCACTCCAAGACCATAATGTGCTTCTTTTTGAGCCACTCCTTTGTTGTCTTGGCGGTATGTTTTGGGTCATTGTCATGCTTGAAGACCCATCTTCAGTGTTCTGGGTGAGGGAAGGAGGTTCTCGTCCAATATTTTACGGCGCATGGCCCCGTCCATCAGCCCTTCAATATGGTGAAGTCGTCCTGTACCCTAAGCAGAGAGACAGACCCAGAGCATAATTTTTACACCTCTGTGCTTGACTGCAGGGATGGTGTTCTTGGGGTCATAGTCAGCATTTCTCTTCCTTCAAACACGACGAGTTGAGCTGATGCCAAAGAGCTCAATTTTGGTCTCATCTGACCACAGCACTTTCTCCCAAGCCTTCTCTGAATCATTTAAATGTTCATTGGCAAACTTCAGACAGGCCTGTACATGTGCCTTTTTGAGCAGGGAGACATTGCGGGGCGCTGCAGGATTTCAATCCATTGCGGCGTAGTGCGTAATCAATGGTTTGCTTGGTGACTGTGGTCCCAACTGCCTCGAGATCATTAACAAGCTCCTCCCGTGTAGTTCTGTGCAAGAAACTAGCAAATGAAAATGGCGGGTTTTATAAAAAGCAGGGTTTATTTTCAATGTCCAATGAATTCCAGACCATGTTAAAATTATATTCAAAATATTTTTACTGAAAATTATGTTCCTGGAAATTTCCAGTTTGTTATTTGCATGTAAAACTTGTAAAGTTTGTACTTAGAAGTTTAACTGGGGGGAAAAAAATGCATACAAGTAAGAAATGCGAAGGGTCAGTTGAGCAAAAAAAGATTATGCTTCCCCTATTTGATCAAAATTCACAATGATGATTCCAATGGTTGAAAAACCATGGCTTGTAATGTAGGACAATCACACAAGATCAAAATTGTGTTCTTTAATAAAGGCCATTTTTTGACAGTGATGGTGACTTCATATTTTTTATTATTCTTTTCGCTCTACTGATCAATAATCTCCAAACTGTTCATGCAAGGGAATAAGAGTCAGGAATGACATGTCAATAATTGTGCAGTGGGAGACCTTATTCTCTCCCCTGGAGAAACAATGTCAAGAATCAATCTCCATTTATTAACAATCAATGGTCTTGTCTTTACAACTCACAAAAGAATCGATGGGACGTCGACCCGCCTGTAGCATGTGTAAATATAGCACAACACAAACTGACAGTTTCTCACCAGCAAAAAGGGACCCGAGGTAAACAAAAGCTTTGGCTGCATGACAGCAATAGAGACAGGCCGATCAACATTTTGGGAGGTCAATAGCGGCTAATGATTTGCAAAAAATATGATTAGCAATGAACTGTTTTGACAACACTGTGAGTCTTAATGATAGTGAAGGTTTATTCAGTGGCTAGTTCTGATTGATGTTTCTGCTACTTTCTTTTTAAAACCACAACAAGTAGCACTAGCTTTATGAAATACACAACATCCGTCGTTAGGAAACAGTTTACAATATACTGGGTCAATAAAAACAAGAAAGTGCCAAGTTTTCATGTCGATTTCACGTTTTAAAGAGAAAAGTGTCAATAGTTGAATCACTCCAATTTTTTTTTTTATTTTAGTTTTTGAAATTTGTTTTTTCAAGGTTAACATTTTAGAAATTGAGAAAATCAAAAACATGCCCGTTTTAAAGTAACTGCATGAATTAACATTTTTATGTTTTTGACACACATCTTCATACTGTTAAAAATGTATATTTTAAAGTACAATTTAGTTACTTACTGAGATGTCAAAACAAATCTGTGTATTTCTAAATATGACTGCTAATGTTAACGATGGTGAATCTGAATTGAAGATCACTTAAAAGCTTGAGACAGTGAGAGAAAAGGGAGGGTGGTGGCATAGGGAGACAGGGATACTTGCTGTCCATAGCCATGGAAACCTGAAGTTTCTCCTGCATGGCCTTTATCAAGATAACAATCTTGTGGGTGTGTTGCTATGGCAACAATCCAAGCCAGACAAGCCAGCTGCATACTTTTTTTCTCTGTGGAACAACAACACACTTCAGACGTTTTGGGCCGTCATTACGTACCCAACCAACAGTACATCTAAAGACCAGAGACAGGGGCTTCACTGCATTGGGGCAAAGACTATCTGCAATCAACACCCTAAAGATCACCCAATATTGACAGAGAGCAATGTAAATGCTATTTAGAAAAGCTTGACTATTTAGTTAGTTTGGCAGTTGAGCGCTATACAGTACGTTGATTGGCCCGTCTCTATTTTTCTTTAAAACTCCTTGTCTGTAATAAGGATGTCCCTTTCAGACAGCCTCAGTGGAGCACTGCTATTCTGGGCCAAGGTAGGCGGGTGAGCCCCTGGCTTCAGTCAGGGTCCGACACATACGTATTTGCAGAAGGCCTTGATTACAGTCATCCAATCCAGGGTCATTATCGTAATCGCTATTCGGTGTGGGTATGGAAAAGCAGCGAACTTGATTAGTACCACTGAGCTACCAATTATGCGCATGATTAACAGGGTAAATTAGCAGTGTAGAAGTAAATGCGTAAATGGGACAGACTTTGATCAACTTTATCCAGGATGATACAAGTCTGGACTGGCTTCGGGAACTGGGCCAGGATGTCAAAGTGAACAATCGAACGCCTGTATTTTTAATCCCACATCCTTGTGCGCCACAGCACCGTATATATTCCAGCTGTTCTCCAGACACATTCAAACATGCACCCACACATAGACTGAAAGAATACAACCTGTGTAATTCACACATCACTGACGTTGTCCTTGCAGCTCACGGTGACAACCATGGCTGCAGTGGGAGAATAAAAGGCTGAGTGATAAAGCAATGAAGGAAGATGGGAACATAAAATCTGGTTTGAAAGAACACTGGGGTCTAAATGAAGGACAATCCAGAGCTGATGAAAACTGCCAGTCAATCGCCTAAAAAACAGCTTTTAAAGGCTAAAACCAACATTTGGATGGAGACACTGTTTATTTTCTATAGATATATTTTTATTTATTTGACATACAATATACCTAATCTCATGAATTCAGTTCTTCCTGTAAAACAAACATGTGTTGTTACCTTGTGCCCCCATCCCCCCCAACACATTTGTTCATAATTGTCTTTTGAATTAGTAAATGTCCAAATGATTGTCCAGATAATTTCGCAATAATTCTTTCTTTGAAACTTTCTCGTGAGCTATAATTTTTCTAAAAAAAGACTTGGCTCACACAACCACTCCTACTTTACCATTTGTCATGTAAACACGCTCTAGAAGGACATGTATAGGCCTAACCATTGCGCTCGAGTCTTATGCAGCATCTCATGCATGTCATGGCAGAAACAAGGTTAAAATCAGTTCAACTTTTAAAAAAACGCGTCCCAAGACCTTGCGTTTTTTCCCCCATCCACTGCTCAGTCTCACGATTTTCAAAGCAAAAACACATTTTGTGTTAAGGAGCCATTTACGATGTCTTTGTCTGAAATTCTCAGACACCAAGTTAAACAAACCTCAGAGGCCTCAGTTTTATAATGCTACACTTACACAACAATGATACTGTATGTTTAAAACAGAGAAGTTTTCCTTTGTCCCGTTGGGAAGATTAACACATAATCTTCTAAATGTCACAGGTGTAACCAAGATCAGATGTTTTGGCTCTGCATTGTGTGTACCAGTAACAATATATAATATATATCAGACTCACATTAATGATGACATCCTATTAAAGAAACGTGTGTACTAAGAGCACCTCAGAACATCAGTGATATATTTTAACAGAAGTTATACAGTTAAAGGTTGTGTCAGCGATTGTGGGTGACATCACTTTTGTTTGAGTTTGTTTGAGCAAGAAGTTTAGTCGAGGTTGACTCATTTTTTTTTTTAAAGAATTATATTTTCACACACAGTTCATATACAAAAAAATTCAGCACTAGAAGCTACTCATCTGTCCAAAAGAAACAGTACAACCTCGGCATCCGATTAAAAGAGTTCTCTCCACCGTTCAAAAGCCTTCCTGATTATTATTTGTTTCTTTGACGAAAAACGACTGTATTCCCTCGCCCTAATCCTCCTTATCTTCTTGGGGGTTGCCTCTTCCATATTAAATGTATCTGGTCTGTTGATAGTATAGGGTTGATACACGCTGGCTTATTCTGTGATTGGTTAGAACAATGTTTATTTTGATTTTGAGTGGTGGTTGTACCCATTTGTTTTTGTGTGCAGATCTCAGAGCCAAGGCTGCCTACAGACACGCGTTTTTTTGACAGCCTGCTATGGTGCGGGCAGCTAGCGGATCGTTAGTAAAGATTAGATGAATATGATCATATTTGTTTTGGCCCTGAAAACGCTGATACAATCTTCAAGTCTCAAACAATCTGAAAATACATGTCTCATGCCAGAGTGCAGAGTTTAAGGTGCAAAGCAGATAAGCGATAAAGTTGTTTATGCCCGTCTCGTTATATGTAGACGTATAGACATAAATGCAAATAAACCATCCAAGCCCAAATCCCCACGATTCAATTTCAGTGGATGCTGACGCACATGACACTGAAATTAAATTGAAATCTGCAGTTGTCCATTTGTTTGCTGTGGACAGTTGGTACAGTATATTGAATTAAACATGCCTCCATGGTCCTATTGTGCTCAAGGAATACTGCAGTGGAAAGGCATAATCTGTCTTTGGGGAAATATATTGCAGTGTGGGTCTTCCTCTAATAGGAAGAGAGAGAGAGAGTGTGAACAGATTACAGACAGCTCACCTTCCAGCTCTCAAATGTCTCAGGAGCACTTTAGTGTGAAAATGCTGAGTCATTCTGAATTCTGAAGCATATATAAATAAACCCTATAAGGCCTCTAAATTAGCTGAACTTTAAACTTTGCTGAAAAACCTGTTGTTCCTCAATCTTCAACATGACTTCCACTATTATTCCATTATTAATATTTCAACATGGATATTTGTAGCAAATTAAAACAACAATCTTACTAAGACATATTATTGGGATGTACATGTGACAACAGATATGTATATGCATTTATATAAAAGGTAGCCTGTTATGCATTTTAAATTACATTTATTTAATTAAAATAAACAAATATCTTCACCAAATTGAAGTTTGGTAGTTGGGACAATAAATAAAAATTATTTTTTTTTCCTCCTCAAGTGGGAGCTCCATATTCTCACTATATCATATTTTATCGACCATAAAAGGTCTCTAAAACATATGCAAACTTCATATGAAAGGTTCAATAGGTTCAATATCTTCCAATACATACATTTTTCTGATTATATTTAATGTTATTATTTAATAGAATACTAGAGCATATAATCATAGAACAACAGAATAGCATTATGGATGGTATATCACAGACTTGCAGATGTGTGTAACGTGCATACAAAGGTCATGAGCAGTGTTAGAAGAGCTGTGTTGTTTCTTTCAAAGTAGTTAGGCTACACTATTCATTATCTGTCATGTCATGAAAGAAAGAGAGAAAGAAAGAAAGAAAGAAAGAAAGAAAGAAAGAAAGAAAGAAAGAAAGAAAGAAAGAAAGAAAGAAAGAAAGAAAGAAAGAAAGAAAGAAAGAAAGAAAGAAAGAAAGAAAGAAAGAAAGAAAGAAAGAAAGAAAGAAAGAAAGAAAGAAAGTTTTATGACTTGCTTGCATTCCATAACGTCACGTCAAGGTTTCGGCGGTTCATGGCATGCATGATTTCACTTCCCTTTTCAGCAAAGCATGTTAGTTACACAACACTGGTAGGCTATGTGGGACTGTTTTGCCACAGAATCAACATATAAGATAATGTATATCATATGTGGGTTAATGAAGTCACCCACAGAGCTCCTTCTCAACCTTTTTAGGCACGTTCCTGTCCGGATCATGTGGTAGGCAGCCAAGTAGGTTTGGAGGCACACAATGATGGCATGAAGCATATCTATGGCAAGCCATTCTAACTTTTATTCATTTCCAGGATATGAATTCTTGATATCAACAATTCAATTGTTGATATCAACAATTACATTTTTTATATCAAGAATTCAATTGTTGATATCAACAATCCAATTGTTGATATCAAAAAATGAAATTGTTGATATCAACAACAGAATTGTTGCTATCAATAATTCATATCCTGGAAATGAATAATTTAAAACGGCTTGCCATATTGCTCTCCCCCTAACTGAGAGGGTTAGTCTCACAACATGACCTACATTACGTTAGTAATTATGTTCGCTACTCAAACGTGGTCACAGTAAGCAAGAGTTAGAAAGTTTAGTGCCTTCTTTCCAAACTGAATTTTGGCGTTTTTTTAACAGTCATATTTCCAGAGGTCATACAATGTTTCGCTTACAGTAGTGTTGGGATGCGTATTGTAACCGTGAGCATATCTGTCTCTCTCTCGCGTGATTACCAAATCGTTAAGAGTCGAATCTCTTCAATGATACAATTGAACCGGTTCACATAACGATCCAGAATGAAATACATCTATCGAATACGTAGCCTACGACTCAAGAAACCGACGAGTGTGTAGACTTGGAGTAAAACTGATTGACAGTTGCATCAGTAAGCCTTCACATAGAAAAGAAATGTTTCATTTAACTCATTCAACCAGGCATGTAATACGAACACAAATTATTTAGGTTCCCTACGTACGTAATTAAGAGACATGAAATTGCAAAAGTGTCCTTTAAATAAAACTTAAAACGTTATAAAATGACATTAAAAAAGTAATTAGCAAACTGTGCTAATGACTTTATTATTACTTATTATTATTTATCAGTTTTATTGGTACAGACTAGTTTATTGCATACATGTAGCCCTATGAGTGGACCACGCGATGACGCAATTAGGCCTACTACGTCATACTGTCATTAAAAGTTCAATCTGTGTACGATTACAATTCAAAACCGTATCTCGGAATGGAGTTGGACTTCCCATCATTAATCTCTCTAACTCAGCATTACATCAAGAGTCATGTGCTTTAAGGCGTATTTAATGTCGAGACAAGTAAGTAAACCCTAATATTAGGCTATACGGGGAATCATACAAAACACTCTAAAACGTCATCTGGTGATTTTTAATTAAAAAGTTAGTTTCGTTTAAAAGTCTTCCTTACCTGCGATGTCCCACAGCTGTAGCCGCACTAGTGTTTTGCTGTCCCAGTGGAGGACTTTAAGTGCAAAATCCACGCCTATGGTCGCTCTGTAGTGTTGCGAGAAGAGTTGATGCACGTATCGTTTGATGATGCTCGTCTTACCCACACCAAGTTCCCCGATCACCAAAACTTTAAACAAGTACTCCTTACACTCCGACACAGATCCGCCTGCCATGCTGTCAAATGTCAGTTATGAGAGAGGTACGTTTTGGCAACTTTGAAAAACCACTTCCCCTCTACTCCCTCAGACAGTTTGGAGAAGTGCTTTGAGTTCGGGGACTAGAGTAAGGAAAGTATTCAAACAGAAACTGCACTACTAGCAAGCACACACTCCCTCTCCTCCCACCGGACAACCACCTGATAAGTCATAGGACCCGGAAATATCACGCCTCGATTGGATTGCTTTGCTTTTCATCCGCTTGGGCTTTAGGGTCAAAGAAATAAAGAACACGCAAACTCATGTGCTGCAGTCAGGTGAGTCGTGGAAGTGTAATAAAAGTGGTTGGATTTTAACGTGAAAAGATTTCGTAACATCACATTTGGTGTGATCAAAAGCAGACAGAAATGAAAAATAAGATTACATAAAAACCTGATGTTCCATTCATTTAGACCGCATTTGTTGTAATGTGGGGTTAGACAATGTTGCCTTATGAAATAAACAAAGAACACATTAAAATCCAATTTCAGAGATAGCCTATTAAAGATAATGATACCATGTCATAACTAAATGGATACTAAACTGATCCTCAATTCTTAATAGTGTATTAAAATAACCACTTGTATTTGCAATTGATAAAACAAAGTGCATTTCATTCTGAATCCATTTAAGCACCAAGCTCTGTCTGACACTGAAAAGGTGTGAATAAACTAAAGACAGCATTTAGATATAAAATATTTATTTTACAGCATGATTTGTCCTGGCAAAAAGAGCATTTCCCTCATTTAACCATGTAAACAGGCGATCTGTCGATTACATTGAGCAAATTATTCTGTTCCAAACAACTTACACTAAAAGACCTAATATTACAATCCATTTTAACATTTACAATATGTAAGATATTCAAGAATATTGTTCTTTTGAGAGTTGCAACCTAATAGTCCTGTTAAAGCATTACAGTCGCAAATTCATGTGATAATCCTACGCAAAATTGGCAGTAAATGCTACAAGTTACCACTAGAAGCAACTACTCATAAATACAATTTAAAAATGGAACATTTAAAAGTTTGTAAAAGTTGCTGAAAAGTTAGTCCAGCTTCAGTGCCACCATATACGTCCCTTTATCACAAAGAGCAAGTTATAGGACGTCGTTGTTTTTAAAACTTACAAAGATCTCACATTCTAATCATAGAAACATATAGCAGAAATACAAAGACACCATCTGTGTGGAAAACGATAGATGGCAGAACAGTATACAAATGTTTGAAAACATTGCTCCCATTTTCAAGGATGGGTTCACACATGACACGGTTTCTTTTATTCACCTTGGCTCCACATTTAAGCTTAATAGTATTCTATACCTAACATTACAATCAGCATTCTTGCCTTTGACTCTAAGCAAAAGCACTGTAACTTACATTTGGGAGCCACAAGGAAATTGGGAAATACCTTAGCTGGGAAACTCATCAAGTCAACCAAGTGAGGGATATTGTGCACACATGGTTTCATTGTTTCACTCTGAATTGTCCACAGTTAGACTGTTTAAAAATGGAAATCAGATACTAAAAGCACACAGCAGCCTTATACTAGATGAGTGGTTTACCTGTATGCGTGTGCTGTATTTATGTCTCAATGCTGTCTACATCCACAAACCCTCATTTTTCCATCATTGACTTTTTGTTAGTAATAGTAAGTAAACTTTTTAATCAGAACCAAGTCCAGCTACATTGTTCAAAAGCACGAAATCCCAGAAAGTGTGTCTCATCCTGCTAAGAGTGTAACAGTAAAGCAGCAAGCTGGCATTATCACTCCTGGACTGTTGTGATGTCATTTGCCAGCGGATTTCGGGCACGGCAACACAATGATATTTGGCACTCCAACTTTCGTCAGCATTTTGGAAAAAGGATGCTGCCAGCGCTGCCTTAGAGAAAAATATTCCCAACAGGATGTCCCACTTGTTCATTTAATGGTCCTTCTTGCTTTTCCGAAAAATTTTGACGAAGACTTACGAAGATAGCCGAGTAAACAAGCAAATTATATCCTGCAGTGATCGATTAATAAACAGCGGCATCCTGAGCGTGTGCTTTTACAGTGTAAAAGAGCTCTGTTTTGGGGTGTAGTTCATATTTAGGGAAAAGGGAGGGTTGTTATCAGAGCCGGGGGATCCGGGAATGGACCCCCCTGACCGAAGCGAATCCCTGAAGGGGGAAGGTGGAGTGAGCAGAGTCAGCTTACTCTGTGCCAACTCTTCCTCCACACCTTCCTCTTCCTCCTCCTCTTGTGTGGCACTCTCACACAGAAACCCCTGAATGAGGTCAAGAGCTTCCATTTCAGAACCCTCCACAGGGAACGCCTCCCCCTGCAAGGGAAGAGGCAGCTGATTGGTGGACAATTTATAAGCGATGGGGCTTGACTTGTTGCCCGTGCCAATTACAAATTGCTCAAAATTAGGAACCGTCGAGCTCAGAGTGTCCACCGGCCCCCCTTGAGGACAATCAGTGTTGTGGTCTATTAAATTAGGGGGGGAATAGGAAGGTTGTACCACTCCCTCCTGGGTCGTGGGATGTTGGGGAGCCACATCGTGCCCCTCGTTGAGATTGCAGAGTTCCTTGTCTTCGGGGTGAGAGCCATCGGGGGCTGTGTTGAGACCAGCATCATATTCAGACTCGGGGGGTTGTGAGGCGTTAGTTAGGGGTCGAATGACCGCCATCTGACTCTGGCCGACCGCTTGCCTCCTCACATGCACAGACAGTCTGTGGAACACACTCGACCCCCTCCCCTGGGGTCTGGCACCTGATTCAGACCATGACACAGACTTTCCATTAGGACTATGAATGAAACAGAGACCCAATGTTATTACCATGGAGGAAAAAACAGAATGAGACACAGAGACAGAGAAGAACATGACAGAAACATGATCATTATGCATGTCATCATTCATACAATTGATACAATTATCAGCCATAAAACTCATGATTAGGGTTAGCACAGGATGCGTTACTCAACATTGTTAATTCATGAAGTCGCTGACAGAGACCTCCCTCAAACATGCTAATTGCAAATGCTCATAATGACCTGCTTACAGAGCATTATGAATGCCACGATGGCTCATTCTCTGCCATCCCTTCACTGCACTGATTTGCTTAAACTGAACGTCATGCAGTATGAATAAGGGTTTCATGGAATTCCCCTCAGTTTCAGATCGACGTGGCATTCGCTGTCCGCTCTTAGAGTAATTAAGTTAACCGGACAGAGAGGCCTCAGAGCTGAAAGCTGCATCAGAATCAAGGGGCGTTCACACAGACAGTGATTTGCGGCAGCAAACTGAGAGTGGATAGACTCTGGCAATGCGATGTTTGTGTGTACAGCGATAACTTTAATGTAGCAATAACCAAGTGATGCGTCAACGTTTCGAAAAATGTATGTTTATGTAAATGAGCAGCGACTCGACAAGGTTCCTTGTCAAAATTTTTCTAAGATTTTTGTTAGTGATACATCTCATTTGTGATTAGATTTTTAAAAAGCCCACCATTAACTTTGGGGCATCGAGCCGTAGGAATGTCAATTAGCACAAAACATTACAGCAACCTAAAATCATTGTCAGTGTGAACGGAGCATTAGACGGGAATAGGATATGGGAGATACAGCCTCAGAGAACTGGGTTAAATTTTTAGTCAGGAGAAGGTTTAACATGGGGGGAGGAGGCACACTGAGAAGTGGGTTAATACTGAGGAGGAGAGAGAGAGGGACTAAGTGAATGGGTAGTTTGATGAAAATTAGGTTATGTTTTTTGGAAGAGGACTCAGCACAGATAGAGGACGACCGAATAGTGTCAGTCCCTACTAGCCGTATTCTACGTACATACTCTTGGTTTGCAGCAGGTAGAAAAACATGGGAGAGACAACTCAAATACACACACATGCTAGAAAGAACACTTTCAGTGCTATCACTGCAGTCCAACTT
Source organism: Cyprinella venusta (assembly GCA_038021265.1). Classification (NCBI taxonomy): domain Eukaryota; kingdom Metazoa; phylum Chordata; class Actinopteri; order Cypriniformes; family Leuciscidae; genus Cyprinella; species Cyprinella venusta. The sequence continues at coordinate 23,356,389 of CM075876.1, forward strand.
GTTGGTGTGCTACTGAGAAAGAAATACTATTATTTTATTTCCATACGTTTCATAGCCTGTATGTGCATTTAGCTGATATTTCAGAAATGTGACTCAAACCTATCATTAGGTGTCACTCACTTGGTGCTGCCGGTCGCATTGTTGTTGTTCTTCTTCTTGCGAAACATGTTGAAGATGCTGTTGCTCTGGCAGGGAGCTGGCTTCCCGTCGCCCACGTGCATACGGACCACGTCTGAGGTCGTGAAGGCGCTGCGTACGTTGCGCTCAGGCTTGGAGATGATGATGTACATCTTGGGGGTGAACATGCAGCCCAGTGCTACGGTAACACTGAGACTGACCGAGAAAGAGGTGGTGATGATCTTGTAGTTGGAGCCGAAGTAGATGGGAACAAAGGCCAGCCAGATAATGCAGGTGGTGTACATGGTGAACGCGATGTACTTGGCTTCGTTAAAGTTGGCCGGCACGTTGCGGGTCTTGAAGGCGTAGTATGTGCAGCTCATGATGAGCAGGCCATTGTAACCCAGCGGAGCCACTACGCCCACGTTGCTTGTGTTACAGATGAGGAACACCTCCCTGATGCTGGGGTAGCTTTTCACCGGCTCGGGGGGTTCCAGCACGATCAGCGTGATCTCCACGGCCAGCTGGAGACTAATCAGCATGAAGGCGATGACCAGCTGGGCCCAGGCACTCATGAATCGGGGCTTGCGTGTGCAGATTTTCTTCTTGCTGCCGGCTAGGATGCGTGCGATGCGGTTGGTCTTGGTTACAAGGGCGGAGTAGCACATGGAGGACGACAAGCCCACCAGGAGGCGCTGCAGGTAGCAGGAGAACACAGTGGGACGTGCGATGAGTGTGAAGGGGCAGATGTAGCCAAGGAAGATACCCGCCAGGATGATATAGCAGAGCTCACGGCTGGAGGACTTCACCACCGGCGTGTCACGGTACTGGATGAAGATGAAGGTGACGAACAGCGTTACCAGGATGCCGAGGCAGGAGAACACCACTGCGATGATGGACTCCACGTTGCTCCACTCTAGGTATTTGAGCGGGAGAGGCCTGCATTCTGGAATAAAGCAAGCAGAAAGTAAGTCACGATGGGTGGAAAATAAATGAAGAACAGGACAAAGAGACAGTTTTTTAAATATTTTTTCGACTATTATTTTAATGGCTTTTTATATCAGGACAGTTAAAAATTAAAACATGCTTTTTATAGAAGAGGTCTATTGAAGTTATATGTACACTAACTTTCAAAAGTTTGGGGTCAAAATTTTTGTTTTCCACCTGCATATCCCCCTGAGACGAGAGATTTATGTATTTTTTGTCTGGAAAAAATCCTCTGAAGGCGCAAAAATCGTAATTTTTTGGTCAGAGACTTAACACTACAGCCAGTAGAAGGAGCTGTTCCACATGTTTTCAACCCACCGATAGAGGGTGGGATCTCACTCACAGAATATACACATAGTTTCAGCCATCTTTTTTTGGAAGCTAAGCTAGTAGCAGGCTCTTGTTCTGTGTAGAAAGCCGAGTAGTAGGGGGTTGCTATCCTCTTTTTCCGGCCGTCGAGATCGTACAAATTGTCCGGGATTCAGCTTTTTCTTTCTGCAGTCGCCATTCATTGTTTACATGCACACCTTTTGTTTCAATCCAACTGAATGCAATCTGATTGGTGAATCTGAATGTAACTTAGTGTTCACATGAAAGCTAAACAAGTGATCGGTTGATGTGCATTTTAACATTGCTAAGAAAATTGCCGCTCCTCCGTGAGAGATACGAGACCGGTGCGTCTCACAGGTGTCGCTCATCGGTAATCACGCCACCGGCCTCGCGCCATTCTCCCACAGCCCTCAGTCTCGTCCTGCTCCTCGCCACAGTAAACATAATCAATGGCGACTGTAGAACGCAAAAGCTGAATCCCGGACATTTTGGGCGATCTCGAAACACATTTTCGGGCAGACTCATCACGGAGACTCACTAGAAGCCTAGACTTGTTTAACTACTGCGCTGTGTTACCGGTAGGCGTGGCCTCCAAGGGCAGCGAAGCAAGTGCATTCTGGGAGTCGTTGTCTTTCATCCACATAAGCCAAAAATACATTTTCTGCCTTTTCTCAGTCTAGAAAGCTGCAAATTCAAAAATAATTTCATATATCTTCTACATAAATGACCCATTTTAAATACACATTCATCTTTCCAGAGGTGAAGTATCCCTTTAACACTCTCAATCTCAATGGCAGAGCTTTCTATGCATCTCTGAAGGGTCTCTCTTTCTCATTCACTATGACAGAGCTTTTTCTCGATCTCAGATCAGTCTGTCTCTCTGGTAATCAGAATTCCCCGTTGCTGCTCGGGTTCCGTGGTGAAACTGTTGAGCCTGACACACGGCTGCTGGATACTAATGGGATTTCAACCTCACCGTTATCCAGCTCTGCTCGCTGCTGCAAAGAGCTGTCAAAATAACGCGCGGCTCACAGCCCAGAGGGAGAGAAAGTGTTGGTGTTGGAAGTACTAGGATGCGAAGGGCATAGAGAAAAGTGATAGGAAAAGAGCCGGCAGAATAATTGGGCCGAACTGGATTTAAAACCATAAATGTTGCCAGAATACAGCAAATTATTATTATTATTATTTTTATTATTTGAGTTTGAGCTATTCTCAATGAAATAGTGGTCTAAGTATTTGAATAAAGAGCTATTTTAATAGATGTGTGGATAATGGGGGGAGTGAATAATATGTAAATAAAGTCTCTAACCTGACAATTCGTCATCAGGCCACCAGCCCAGGTCACAAGCTTTGCAGGTGAACTCATCCTGAACGTATTCATTATCTTTACATGTAGTGCAGATCCAGCAGCAACTCACTTCACCTTTACGGATAACCTACAATCAGAAAACCAGAACTCTTACACTGAGTGTTAAACATTAAAGTTAAAACTTCATTGATCTCGCATTAACTAACAATGGCAACTTTTATTTACAGTATATTGGTATTAGTATATATACAAAGTAACATTAACCTAAATTTAAAAATGCAGCAAAAATATTAGCTCATTGTTATTTCATGTTAATTATTACATTTACTTTATTATTATTATTATTATATTTTAGTTATTTATTTTATATAAATGGTAATATAAATATAATATAAATTAAACATTGTCTTGAGATATTAATTTACTTGCATGAAATATTGAGACTGAAGACTTCAAAAAAAAAAACTAAAATATAAGATATCCATTAACACAAGTAACATAGTGCTGCTTCTCAAGTAAATTTGATGTCAAATATTTTTGGATTTTTTTTTTTTTTTAAACTGGAAAATTATACAAAATCAAAAATAGGATTTTTTTGCAGTGTACAACCACTGCAAAAAAAGATGTACCCCATATGTGTTAAGTTTAAACTGGAAACCATAAATCTGAAATATCTCATTACTGTATAAGGATTGTTTTCAAACAAATCTCCCATCCCCTGTCATTGGACAATCAAATGGATAGTCCCACCCCTAACTCACACCATTGGTTGAACTAATCTTGTTGCATTGGGCTGGGTGAAGGAAGCCCCAACAAGCAGAACAATGTTTTGATAGCTCAGAGAAGCAACACACTCAGGGAAGTAGAATCTTAGAAAGTATTTAACAAAAATTGCACTCTTCACCTTTAAAGTGATTTCATCTAGAAAAACTATGTACTATGCATACATTATTATGGCACACATACACACCTTGATCTGTCCCTTGGAGCATGGGTCGCTGCAGACAGATCGAACCATGTCAGTGCGGTTCGTCATGAGTTTGTCATCACTGATGCTTAGGAGACCTTCATGCCACGACCCCACCTTAATGTAATCAAAGCGGCCTATCTCCTCCACATACTGTAGATTCATAATGTCATACCTTAGAAGAAAAGGTCAGAGAGGCAATGATATAGATTTAAAAAAAGAGAAAGAAAAAGAGCAAGTCTTCCATAATAAGTAGCTCAGTGTTGCTGAAGCCTTTGGACTAGAAAGAGGCAGAGTTCACACTTTTACCATGTTCACACATTCAAGTCTCTCAACTTTGCATCCTCCACCTGGGATATGAATCCACAACCTCCCGAGTGCTCAGTCCACTCATCCATACTAATGACACTCCCTATCTTACAGATGAGGCAAAGTTTCACAACAGCACACATGTACACAAAGCAGTGGCAGTCTTGGCAACTGTGGAGGAGCTGTCATCTTTTGTTCATGTATAGCCAGGGTGACAGGAGCTGACCGCATCATGGTATTGGAGTGGAGAGGACTGAAGCATCTCCTCGAGACAGGCAATCTGTTCCACTCCAAGCCCATTACCATCCGATATGCACCTCTTTGCATGTGTTGGTTAGGCTGCCACATCTAATCTGAGGGTGATGATCAATTGTTGCCTTAGAGTAAGGCAGGGCAACTATTGCCTTTGAGATCCACTTTCCTGCAGAGTTTAGCTCCAAACCTAATCAAACACACCTGACCAAGCTAATCAAGGGCTGGGTCCGAAAATGTAGGTTGCTGACTTGCTGCCTCGGACAATGTCTCTTATCAGACAATGACGCAGCGTAACTGACTTTAAACTAGATCTGTTCCTAAACCTAGTGAACTGGCCTAGTACTAAGACAGCTGCCTTCTAAGACTCCTTCCTATAACTCATTGAAATATCAGATTAGGAACACTACATAGGCAGCAATTCCACACACAATTGTTTGTGATGTTAGCATGATGCTAAGCTAACAGTATGATACTCCAAGCATAAAAATACACAGCAAAAATATTGGGTTAAACAGTCAATTTTAACGTGTTGCCTAAACACATTCATAAAAATACACATTTGTTCACTCTAATTTGTTTTTTAGAACAGAAAGAGCACTTTACTATTAGCAATTAAAGGAGCAGGTAGCTTACTAGGTTTTAGAATAGAGCACTAGTACACACACATTAGTCTTGCCACTTACCTCCCAGGCGAGTCTCCGTTTACGTCAAAGTAGATTTCCTCTCCAGACACGCCGATAAAGGAGGTCTTGAGTATATAGTCCAGCAGCTTACTGCCGTCAATGGGATCCATCGCCTCACACAGGCCAACGTAGTCTGGGCACAGCTCTTTGTGCATATCGTGAAGGCCATGAGCCATTGCATAAATCGCATTGATCACAAAGCCCATCTTGCTGTCCTGGACATAGTTGTCTTTCAAGCTCTCATTTCCTGTCAGGGAAAGATTTTAAAGAAGTGTGTGAGATTAAAGTAAGAACTATTTTCATATTTGTGCCACTCTGCCTCCATCCATCCAGGATTTGATATGTTTATCTGTTGGAATTGCTTGCAATTTAACAAATAAAAAAAAATTCCGACACTCGATGAATTAAATTAAGAACTAAGTACAGCCAGAAGCTCTGTGCTGTCAAAATATTAACCAAAAAATGCAAATTTTCTCATTATCATTATAGACTGACTAAAGGCAGAATGTCACTTTGTCTTAATGTTATATATAATTGTATACAAAAAATACAATAGAGTGAAACTAAGAGTGAATAAAGGGAAGGAGTCCTGCTGGCAGGCTGGCAAACTACATGCGTTCACTTAGTTTCATATCTTAGCACTGGCAAGCCACTGGAGAAAAGCCATATTCATAAGCCAGCTGATGGAAAAGCCATTCCAGTGCTACATTCAAGATAGATCAGAGGCAAGAAATAAAATCATTGATTCAATCAATAGAATTCTCATTTAAAATGGCGTTCCTGGAAGTTGTGCACTGCAAAAAAAATATATATATATATTTCTTTGTTTTTCAGTAAAATTGCCATCCTTAAAACAAAATATATTCACCTGGAAGAAAAAAACACTACCATTGCCATTAGTTATATGTTTTTGAGATTTTTGCTTAAAACAAGAAAATAAATACAAACATTAAAATAATGTGCCAATGAGATGAAAAATAAACTAAATTCACAATTTTACTTTTAAGAAAACTACTTTTGTTTAAAGGATGTTCAGATATTTGTACAGGAAAAACAAAACAAAAATACGTTGATTCTTTTGGGTAAAGAATCACTCTCACACACATGCAGGGGTGGGTACCTCGTTACTCTGTGAGTGTCTTTTTTTTTTTTTTTTTTTTTTTTTTTTGCGCATTCACACAGTTTCACACATACTTTGTGACGGAATATTCTCCTTGTGCAACAAACTTTTCTTGTGCTCTCAGTGCTACCAAGCCAACCCTACAAGCAGCACAGAAGAGCTGGACTGATATCTTGTTTTGGCAGGATGCAAAGGATCTGACCTTGCTTGACTTTTAGACTAAACTGAGTCTTCTCGAGATATAGCTCATCAAAAGTTTAAAATCAATATCAATCTGATTCCTATCCAAGTGCATGGTCAGGGTCCAACAATAAAACGTGAGACAAGCACAAATCATAGCACACTTGAAGCTCAATGCCCATAGTGGAGTTATGTCAGGATATGTTTATTTTACAGCTTAATAAATGATAATGATGAAACTAACTGATGTATTTCTGTCATTTCCCATCTTCACTGTATGTGATGTACCTCTCTGAACTGCACATCATCTTTGTAACTGAGAATAGTTCTGCCAATCAAATAAGCCAAACACAGTCCAACCTATTGTGCTGTCTGTTGCCATAGTGAAGTGCTTCTTCAGTGCAGGTATCATAACATCATGTCCCTCATCAACTCTCACTTACCACCATGAGTGTCTTTCAGAAGAAGAGAACAATAACAAACTTTAAAAACTAACCAACATTACTACAATCATGTATATATTTAGGATTCTAGTGATTAAATTACATTATTATATTTGTTTTTAGTGTCTGATTATTGTTATGCAAAATAAAGTTTTTGTGCTTTGGGAGAACTATGGGAGAAGCAGCATGTTTTCTCAAGCACCGTCTCTCAACAATACAATATTGTGTATAGAACAAAAAAAATGTTAAACTATATCTCTATGTGGACAAGCAAAGGTAAAAATTAGTGGAAAAATCACAAAAGATGAGGGGGCACAACTCTGTTTACCTATATCACCTTTTAAAGCGCCAACCAGAGGATAATAACATGGAAAGAAATGGAGGGAAATATACAGAGTTACCATACATAATACAGTTAAATGTCATCATGCTCACAATTTTTCCTAAAAACTTAATAATTAAATCAGACAGACAACAGATATGCAAAATAACAATCTTTTTTCATTCAATTTCCAAACAGACTACATGTCATGAGAATGAGCAAAATATATCACATTTACTTGTTCAATGTATTTAGCCTAATATAAAATCACATCTTGCATATTCTTATTAGATAATATATTGAATGATATCTTACATATTGATACTGATATCTTTTGAATGTCTTTTGGTTCTTTGCTTACCTGTGCAGATTTTCTGGAAGTTATGGTTCTCCTGGGGATGACCAGGAATACGGCACTGGAAGCGGTACTGCCAGAACTCAGCAAACCACGGGTTCCTTGTGTTAGTGTCCAAACCCAGCTTCAGAAAGTACTCATTAAATGACTGAACTTCTTCCGTCTGCAACTTCATTGTGATCCCACCATCTGCTTCCTGCTCATATCCTTCTACCACCTCATCACGATCTGCCCAGCCATCACTTTAGAAGAAAAGAGAGAACATAACATGTAAGAGGATGAGGAATTTGTGTCATAACGATCCAGCTTCTTTGTATAAACACAGCTTCCATATTTCATACAAATGAGAAGAGATTTAGTAAACCAGTGGGCCCAAAGCATTTCAGTGTTGAGCTGTGAGTGGTTGTGTTTAGTTGGTCTAATTTAATCCTGGAAGTAAATTGACGGAAAGACACTGATTTTAGGATTTTGTAAACATGGAACTTTTGAACTAATAAATACATTAAAATAAAAATTATTAAGAGTTATATTTCAGATTTTGCACTGTCTTAAATGACAGCAGCATTCTATTACTTTAGGCTAAGACATTATGAAATCCTTATTTTCAAGTCAACTTCTCACTTAAAAAAATGATCAATAATATACATTATAATATAAATAAATTTAATTATTCATTTAGTACTAAAAAGAAGAATTTTCTCTAGTGACTTTCTTTCTCTCTTTCACTACTCACATATTTCTCACAGTTGCTGCCAAATGTTTTCCCATTTTGTTTTGTTATTCAATATCTTCATCGTTCTCTGCTCGCCCAATTTTCCTTCCTCTACTTCTCCATGTGGTATCATACAGCGAATTAGACAAAATTACCTTTAGAGGATTTGACCTAAAATACATCTCCCTAAACAGCTTTGCACCCCACAGTAGAGCAGAAAATGGCAGAGATTAGATAGAGCAGAGCTCTACAGAGAGTTTTATTACCTCCATGAATAATGAATGAGCTGAAGCTCAGGTAGAAACTCATGTGTGCTGCTATGATAGACAGATACGGCACTGTCCTGAGGCTGAAGACAGGCTAACTAGAGAGGTGATGGCACATACAGGAGTACAGGAGCTGTTTGATTTCATCACAGAACAATCCTTTCCCTAATTAACAGATTAATCTCAACAGCCCAACTATTTTTACCATTAAAAATTAGAACTGCTTCTTGAGCACAAAATCAGCACATTCAAATGATTTCTGAAGCATCATGTATAACATGTTTTTACTTTGTTTTTGGTTCTGTCCTATTTACCCGTGTGCCCTTAGCTGACCTAGTTGTCCGTGTCTGTTTGATTCATTACACCTGTCGTCCAAGTAATTGGCATGCCCTCAAACTCCACAAGCACTCCCTCTACACACCCACAACCCCGCCTCTGTCGATAAGCCTTGAATCTCCTGTTTCTCCTTTGGTTCCACCCAGCCCCATGGCGCCTGTGTTCCCAGTGATCCCTACCAGCCTCCCTCTCCCACCTCCTCTTCCCAAATCATCCAGTTCCTTAGCCCCACCTCCTCTGGTTCCCTTCAGCCTCTCTACATCTCCAACATCTTTTTGTGAAGAACTGCCTTGGTGCTTCAGTTCTACTGCTCCGCCCAGTGAGGAGATTCCCCTGGCTCTCATTTCCATCGTGGCCTGTCGACCTATCGTCTCTGTTTTGGCTCCTCCCTCCCTTGGCTCCACCAGAAACCATCGCCCTGATGGCTCCACCGGGCTCTCTCTTCTGCCTTGGTCAGATGTCGTCCTGCCTACACATTCGGCTCCATCTGGTTCCGCCTTTGCCCTGGCTCCACCTTCATCCTTAGAGTGAGTTCGTGTCCCGGCTCGCAGATCTTTCCCAATCCCATCCCCCTCTCTCTCTCTCCAACCTTACTTCCTGTCCACTCTATACAGTACTATCCAATCATAATAAAGGGAGGAAAAATAGTCAAAATTGGTTTGTTTGCAGATTTGCAGATTTGGTTGTCATAAGAGAAATTGCAGATTTGGTTGTCTTAAGAGGCTTCTTTCAAACACATTTTAAAATCTTACCAACCCTAATCTTTTGAATGGTAGTACATTTATATTGCATAATGTCATTCATACAAAACAAACCATTTTTGAAACTGAAAAATATCATTTCAGAGAGGGAGTCAACTGTGAACTCAATGGCTTTGGCTGATTCACTGAATGATTCGAATTCAAACTGCTAACTTGCAAGCAAGTTCAAGGCTTTCCTTTTGAATCTTTTCAACTGACTCATTAAAAAGAACCAGTTCATAAGAGTAATAATTTGATAAAGAACTAAACATCTCGGCTTGCGGTGTGTTTGTTGTTGCTTGCAGGAAACACGCATGTGTATAATTAATATATGGATGCAGACGATGTTTATCCGACTAATACCAATGGTGACTAAATGCTATCCTTTTTTTTGCCCTCCTCTGCTCTCTCTTCCTATCCTCTGTTCCCTCATTACTCATTCAAATCCAGTGTATTGTGCATGTGTGCTCTGGTTGACTGTTGCTCGATCCTCTCTAGAGGACTGAGTAAGACAGTGCAGGCTTAGGCTGAGGGCCATTAGAACTCATCCAGAAGCCTTTACTAATTCATGGCGCTCCAGTTAGCAGCAACCAGGCTCTGTGTTTCACAAGCAGCATTGCTGCTGGGAGCCCCCATCACGCCCGCTCTCGCTCGCCCCACACCAGCTTTCATCTGCCTCCATTATTATCTCTCCCCTTCACGAGACTTTCTGCATGCCTCTTTTTTTCTCCTAAAAACCCAAATCAGTCCATTCATATCCCAAACCTTTCAACGTCAGCCTCTTTCTAAGATTCTTTGAATTCACACGGGGCAAAACTTGAAAACTTGCGTATAGTGACATGAAGTAAATAGTGTAAAATCAACTTCTTAAACATTACAACAGCAGTTTGAGCGCAAACAGATGTGCTTTATGTCCTATGGGACGTGGTGTAACACAGTTCCAATGACAGGGCTGCTGGGATGCCTGCAGGCTTTCCTCACTCTAATGTAGTTTTGCTGTCGCCGTTTGAACCTTAAAGACTTGAAAGTGACCTCAAAGCATCTGTGAAGCGCTGCTAATGACTGGCAGGTCAACACAAACAGGTTTATATCTGCAGCTTCCCAGAGACTGTAATGTAAATGGTTCAACCCAGCTAGCTTCCTTTTTTGGCTTATTTTTGTGGCAGTATCTCACAAACGGACAAAGAATCTTTCTCTCGTTTTACAGTTCCATCCCAGCTTCCTCTAATGAACTGATATTTCATCCAAATGTGGGAACTTCCCATACACAGACATTTCGAAAACCTGTTAAAGTCACTCTTTCTCACTCTCTGTTCGCCCTCATGACTAATACATCTTTTAATACATTCAAAATGGAGGGCAAATGAGAAGGAGATGTTTCCTGAGAATTAGCCTCCATGGGGCTTTACGAGAGCGGTTCTCTTACAAAACCGCAATATCCGCAGATGATAACTTCTACGAGGAGGTCGCAGGCAATCATGCAGCCCTGCATGCACTAAAGAATGCTGAATCCAATTCGCCACATTACTTGAAGAGAAAATAACCTCAGAAGAAAAGCTATTTGGAGAGTTCAAACGCACCTTTGAGTAAATGACCCACTTAAATACAAATGTGATAAAGAATGTTGCTAAAGTCATATGGCAAGTTTAGAAAATAAAAAGGGTAAAAAAAGAAGTAGGAGGGAAGCAAGGACCGATCTCAAGGACATAATGCTTTATTAAAAGTACTGATAGTTAAAATCAGATAAATTAAGGCCAATCACTTCAAGTCATTTTATCATTATCAATGGTGGATGAGTCATACTATGAAACAGATGTCCTTTTCCAGTTTGCTAAGTGATTTTTCAAGGTTATTTACTGACAATTGTATACAAATAATAAATAACAAACATTTTACATATGTTGGCAAATAATTATGCCTTATTAAAAAAAATAATTTTAAGCTTTAATTTCTTCAAACAATTACTTTTCAATTATCAGTGGTTTATTTTACAAAACTATATAAACTGGTTAACAGTGGTTATATAGTTTTTTAAGATTGCCTCCTAATGATAAAAATAACAAAACATAAAATAACGAGATGATTTGGGGCAGTGTTAGGGATCAGGGGGTGGAGAAGGGTATGATTGGGGCAGGGTTAGGAATTAGGGGGTGGGGTTAGGAATCAGAGGGTGGAGATGAGTAGGATTAGGGGTGGGGTTAGGGATCAGGAGGCAGAGATGGGTAGGCTTAGGTAGATGTTCTGCAGTGAGGACCATCTCGAAAATTCAGCTTTGCCATCACAGGAATAAATGACATAAAAATGTAAAATATTAAAATAGATAACATATTACTGACTCAAAATTTCTAATGTTATTGGTCCCATATTTAAACTAAACAAATTCCATGCAAATAATGGTCTATTCTCCTTAGACAAACACTCCTAATTTCTCTCTATAAAGAGACACATCTAAAAAAAACTATTGACAAAAAATCATAATGCAATATTCTCAAAGAATGAGCAGAGCTGAGAGGCAGCGTGATGCTAATAAAAGACAGAGGGATTCTCTGGGACGCTGAAGTTGAAAGTGGAAAGTTGCACAGTAATAACAATATGCATGTAATTGTATACATATGTATTATACACACACACACACACAGCATGAACGATGAAATCTAGGAACCAAATGTGGCATAGTAATCCACTAACAACCACTAAGCACTTTTAAGAAATTGTACAGCTGCAGAGTTTTAAAAGATGGAGAAGCACTCACATTTTCTTTTCTGAAAAATATATTTATCTCTTCTTTCAACTGGTCTTAGAAGAATATGTAATGAGAGGGGAGAAGGAGTGTTTGGAGGAAAAACACAAAAAGATTAGGAACTAAGAACACAGAAGGCACTAGGGGAGGAGAGCGCTGCTATTTAAACATTTAATTTGGATTCCTGTCAGTGCTTGAAACAACACAGTTGAAATACTGAAGAGCTGATGCTGTTTTTCTGTCCTGAGAGCAATAATATGTGCCTATGAAAATATCTCTGGGGCACATGCTGTATGGGACACTAAAACAGAAGTTAAAAAATATAGTGGGAATGAATTTGATTTCATCATTAAGAGGCAGAGGTAAACATACAGTGCCCAGTGTAGCTTGACTTCTTCTGGGGAATCCGATATAATAATGCGATGCGTTCAAAGGAAGCTCCCTGTGAGACTGAGGATGTTGATTAGAAATTACAGTTCGATGTTTTTTCTGCTGCTGTACAAAATTACATAGCCTGCTTTTTGGTAAGACATGAGCTGGCTAAGAATAAACAAAGCAGAGGAAGAACAACACCTGGACCTCATCCTCTTTCACAGAAGAGCTCTCCAAACATACTCCCCTTTCTGTCTGTCTCTCTCTCTCTCTCTCTCTCTTAATCACACTCACTTTCTCTCTCACTCCATCTCTATCTCAGATACACATCATCAGCTCTCTTGCTTGAAGGCTTGGACTCAGATTTTCATGACAATGCAAGGCGTGTTTTAATGAATAAATCTCCATTAGTTCCCAAAAGCAGTTCTGATGTCTGTCTCTCTCTCTTTCCCTCTGTTTTCCTCTCAAACATGTACTGATAAAAACACACATGTTCGTTTCTATTACCCAACTGAAAACTGAATGAGACAGGGTCATGCAGACAGGAAAGCAGACGAAAAGCCAGACCCCAGACACAATGTTTTGACCTAGAAAGTCTGTTAGCTGAATATGATGGCCTGCCTGTGATTGTACGTGGGTGGGCTATAGATGCTGCCTTGATATAGATTAAACAAGATAGCTGCTACAATTCATTTCCAGATCTTCAAGTCTGCAAGGATTCCGTCCGTGAGTATTATCCAGCATTGCTCTGATTTCGCCATCAGACAATTTGAATGATCAAAGAATAGCCTTAGTAAATCAAACAACTCTGAGGAAAGTGTTGATTATATGACAATACCTCAAAACACTATTTACTCATTTGGTGTCCTGAAGGGTTTTTTTTCCAATATTGACTGGATGACTGTTCAGTATTCAACTTATTTACTCAGCGAATAAATATTAGGAAATTTCAGACGACCGCGATATACCAATTCTTAAAGAGTGTTTTAGAGACTCGTAATAACAACAAGTAGCAAAAAAGAATACAATTCCTTGTGGTGGCTTATGGGGATCAGTATTATTTTAATAATATTTATTGATATTTTGAATTAGCTTTTATTCTTATATCTTCAGGTTTCATTTTAGTTGTAGTGCTTATAGGTGCCAGGGCAACATTTCTAGACTTTTTTTTCTTTTTCAGGGATATTTTAAAAATATCGGCCGATATATCGGCCTTGGTGATATATCGGTTTACCACTACTGAAAATTCAGCTTTGTCATCACAGGAATAAATTACATATGAAAATGTAAAATATTAAAATAGAAAATATATTTCTGACCCAAAACTTGTGAATGTTAGTGGTACCATATTTCACCTAAACTGATTCCATGCAAATAATGCTACATTTTTGTGACCGATAATATACATATTCCTCTCTATGAAGAAACACAGCTAAAAACAAGATGACAGCTGATTAAAAATCTATAGAAAATATGTAAATATACAATATTCTTCCAGCGATTTTAGTATTTCAACTAATTTCTTCACCTCATTTATGGGTTGCACTTTATTAGTGTTCTTATCCATAAAAATACTGAGTAATGTAATGTAAAAACATGGGTTAAGGCTAGGTTTATGGTTAGTAGTTATAACCCCCAGTTATTAGGTACATAGCATGTGCATGTGAAACAGGATTGTAAATTAAAGTGTTACCCATTTATCTCAAGGCAATATTTCTTCTTCTTTTTATCATTGCTGGTACGATGATGACCCTCTTGGAATTGCTCTGTTTATTTCATTTAAGTTTTTCATCTAATATAGTTTTATTTCAATGACCAAAAACATAGTATTAGTTAACAATATTACATGTAATATTTAGTTAACAATAATAAATATATTACATTTAAGTGATGACATGATGCGTGAATTGAGGTTGGTTTACCAAAGATTAACTTTTGCTTGCCTACTCGTTATTTGCCATCAGATTAAATTCCTGAGAGGCTGTGAGATTGAATATTTAATACGCAGCCCACAGCATTTTTCCATGCCTGATCTAAAATCAAGTGACGAGCCTCTCTGGCACAAGCACCCAAACATAAACTCAAACACTGACACCATATAAGACAAAGACAGAAAGCAGGAGACAGTTTCCAGGGATGTGTGAGCCAGCTACTGAATCACAAATTATTCATTAGTGGCGAAAAGTGTGAAAAGCGCCTCTGTTCTCAATGTCCATATTTAATCTCATCTGGTTTCCCTGGAAACTTCTGTATTCAGTAGCAACACATTTTTCCAAGCATTTCGATGTCTGTTCTCCTTTCGCCATGATTAGAAACACATAGGCACTCAAAGCAACTATTATTGATAGTGTAAGAATCATATTTGCTTATTTTGCAAACAATATGCAAAAGTATTTTGCTCCACCAAAAATGATTCAGTTGTGATATAGCCATAAACAAGACGGCGTGGGTGTCATTTTGACTCGTTTGCCCTTTGTGTCTCTTTCAAAGCTCGCAATTTATTCCTCTGACATGAGCGAACATGAGCAAATTATATCTAAGCGTTTTAAGGGATGCATTTTTCCTCGGTAAAAACTTACCTCCCAATTAGCTGGAACTCTCCAGCAACCCCAAGGCGCCGCATGGCCATCAGCAGACCACGCACAGTCATTCCTTCACAGAAGCAGACAACCACGCGGGCTTTGGGCAGACGCTCTCGCAGTTTATTTAGCAGACGGTCAAAGTGCTTTTCGCCAGCATTACTGTATATCTTATCAGAGTGTGCGATACACAGACCCTCCTCTGCGGCCAACTCCTTAAAGGCTTCCATGCCACTCTCACCATAGTTACCTGTGGTCAGACACAAAATGTAGGATGGTTAATAAAGGATAACATAAAACACATAAGAAACTAGTGCAGCTTTAATCAAAGACACAGAATGGAGGATGGATTACCGCCACTGATCCAACACCTGTCAGAACAGTCAGAGTCCAGGATAAGAAATGGATGACAGTTGACTATGGAGGACACAAAATGACAGGCAGACAGGCAACTGAAAAAGACATGAAATGAAGAAATGGTCACCACCATTTAGGATACAAAATGGCGTCACACAGTTAGAATGAGAAACACAAAATTAAAACAAAAAAGGTCATTATCATCCCTTTTTGGAATACTTGATTCTGTTTGGTTGACTACTGCATTCTGAAATTAAATATGTTTGTAATTATAATGACTGATAAACAGGGATATGATAGTTCACCAAAATCAAAAATTCTATCATTTAACCCTCTGGGGTTCTTCGTTTAACAGTCACACTCGGGGCCTTCGGGTCAAAATTGACCCGAAGGGCGGGATTCATATTTAAAAAAGAAATCATATATATATTTTTTTTTTACTTGTTTTTTATAATATTTTTTTCTTTTCTTTTTTTGGTGTTTTGAGAAAATTTCAAAAATAAAAAAAATTATAATTAGTATTAATGCAATAATTATGACCAAATTTTCCCCCATTGAATATAATAGAAAAAAATATTAATATATATATACAGTATATATATATATATATATATATATATATATATATATATATATATATTTTTTTTTTTTTTTTTTTTTTAAAGCTGTATTTCATTTTGGAGTCAAGCCTAGGCCTCATAAAAACAATTTTTGAAATTAGATGGATGCCATTGTGTGTGTGTGTGTGTGTGTGTGTTTGTGGATGTGTCTGTTTTGCACTCTTGATGTTTTATAGATTCACCCCTTCATTGTTGTGTGCTTTTTTTCAAGATAGTTGCGGATTTGTAGATTGTACGCACAAAAAAACTCAGTATTTTCACATTGTTGCCAATTTCCCATTCATTTCCTATGCGGGTCATTTTTGACCCGAAGGTCCTGAGTGTGACTATTTTTTTAAGACCACTTAGACTTTTCAAATCCTGTCCCCATTTTTTTGGGGTGTTCATATACCAAGTACCATTAAAGTCACCAAGTTTCGGACCATTCCGATGAAGCTACGATTTTTAACATTTTTTTTATTTAAACGCTTCGGGTCATTATTGACCCGAAGAACCCCAGAGGGTTAATCACCCTCATGTTATTCCAGATTATGACACACAAAAAGATCAGTTACAAAAGGTCTCTGTGCCTTTGTGTACACACAATAAAAGTCAATGGCGGGGTTTGGACAGATTTGAAGTTGAAAAAATGTCTTGAAAAAATGACAGAATTTTCAATTTTGGGTGAACTATCCCTTTAAGTCACTCATCCCTCCACGTTCTCATTCTTCTCATATTCCATAATAATTTGTTTATTTATTGAGTGATTAGCCAAGCAATATTTAAGTTAAGGACCGACTGACTGATCATTATCCCTTAATTGTATTCCACAGGCATTGTACTGTAACTAGACAAGTAGGCCACCAATAACACTTTGTGGTGCTCTTGAGAATTACCGCAAATTACCATAATAGGTCACTTGAACGCACCGTGTCCTTTTCAAAATATTGTATGAATCAGAAACGATTCTGTACAAAAGCCTGCAGCTCACGACGGTACACTTAAAACATCTTTCGTTCCATTCTACATCTGGGCTGCCAGACGAAATTTACATCTTATTGTGCGGGCAGCAGAGGTCACTGCTGTTGACTGAGCTCAAAAGGAGAACAGTGACTCTGTCTTATCAGGAGAGATGAGCGGTGTGTGTGGTCACTGATGACTGTCTGGAGGGCAGTCTGTGTGGAGTGGGTGTGCGGGTGACAATCTGAGCGCATTCACAGGTCTGTGGCTCTCTAACAATTGCCTTTCTCTCTCATTCTCCCTTTCTTTAGGTTGTTTGGAACAGGTTTAGGTTATCCCTTTGTAGCTTTCTCTTTCTCACTAGTCATTAGTATTATTAGTCAACTTATTCTACGAACCCTAACCTAACAGTCTAATTCTAGTGAGAGCTATCTAAATCAAGTGTAAACATAATTAATAAAATGGCATGGTACACAATATGGTTGTCCATGTTAACAAAATGTTTGCTAGTTAAAAAGGAAATACTGGTTTTATAGTCATGTATATTTTTTAAAGGCATCTCATTTTAGCATTTCTGCTCACGTTCATAAAATTCTGTGGGGGAAAAAAACAGACGTGTGTTAAGAAACCAAACACTATAATCATTCCCTTCATTCATTTCTTGTCTTTGATATATCATGTGAATCTGATTTGAAACAAATACTACAGCTGAAAACAGAAAGCTAGTGATGTCCTCCTGTTGTCATATTAATAGCATTTGGAGCATATAGTTAAAGTATATGAATATTTTAAAGCAAGGTACAAGGACAGTTTAATAAACAATATGATGCAACTCAAAGTTACTAACAATAAAACTGACATGATCTGTTTTTAGAGGGCTTTTTGTGACACTTTTCAACTGCTCACGTTGGGAGATCAGCCAAACCAGTTGAAGATCAGCAAGCCGGCTGTAGATTTAGTTCGATTGTTTAGTAGGATTTACAGCAAAATAATGATTTAATAAAAAAAGATTCCCATACAAGCTTGAGTAAAACTGGAGCATGTTTAAAATATGACCATTAAAATGTCTCTAAACCAGACATGAATTTATATTTGGCTGGGTAATTAATGTAATCAAAGATCTTTGCTGTTACAATGAGCAACCGGCAGTGGTGTCCGACACAGTTGCTGATGTTGTGTTAATGAGTTATTGTCTACAGTTCATGACTGTAGAGACTATTACAGCGACTCTCCTGAAAGGGTGTTAGGGATCCACTGGAGGCAAGTTGTAGCGAGAACCCAAGTGCAGTATTTGTTCAAAATTAACATACATCAAGATCTAAACATGACGTGCCATGGAACAAAACTGTGGACATGGACTTACGCAACAGTGGTCACAGAAAACAATACTTGACCAAGACACATGGCAAACATGAGGGCTTAAATACACAGACTAACGACAACAATGAACAGGCGATCGATTATCCAGTGAAAAGACACGTGGCATGATCACATGACAAACAGGGAATCACATGACAGACATGGAACATGACATGAACAAAACCAAAATGTGACAAGGGCAAAAGTCATCTTTCTAATTAGTTATCACCAGGACAGAGAACTGAGCATCAGCATTATATTGCTTACTTAAGTCTGTGCCTGTGCTTCCCCTTTACTTTAGGCCAATCAAATGTTTTTTAACATGAACTTAGAAGTAGGATGATATGTCGAAGTCTATTAAGAAACCAGGAGGACATAACTAACAAAATTCCAATAATATCACATTACGAACTGGCATGCATCAGAACTTCAATGATATTTTGCATTGGTTTTTCCTCACTGAAGTTTGCTGACAGTAATCTAAAGAGGATTTTTATATACACATATAGAAAATAAACCAAGTTCTATCTGACCTTATTTACTTTTAATTCCACCAGCTATGAGGAACAGAATTAAAACACTATCAGTGAAAAAAAGAAAACAAAAAATGATTTTACCCATTAATCATCTCAATCTGTGGTTTAACAAACAAGCCTTCCACCTTTGGACATTTTATAAACAAAAAACTGAATTGAAAATGATACACATAACAATGCTAGAGGGAGCAACAAAAAAATGTGTGTGTGTATGTGTGTGTGTGTTGCATGCGAAAGGGGGAGAATACATTATTACCCTCATTATGTGAGTCATTAAAGTATGCTTATATATGCAAATAATAAAAAGGTCTTTGGTTCACTTGCACTACCACTTTAATGGAAGTGACTTACCATGTAGGTAAAGAGTGGTCACTCATTATAGCTTTTCCCAATTGTTTAGACTTAATTAAAAATGTTAACACTTCATGTTAACACAAGTCATATCATTAAAAAATCATGAAGCCAGACTTACAAAACCTTCTAATAAAATTTCGATAACATATATTCAATGTAGAGGAAATCAGAGAGGGTTGTAACATGGAATCTAAGCCAGGAACTGAGATACAATGGTGAAATCACCATCATACAAACATCCAATGTGACCACCAAGATTATGCATAAGTACAAAGTCTGGCTTATAGTTTTGACATGTAACATCCACACCAGCTTTGATTTACAAGTTTCAAAAACTGGAAATATCATGGCTGACCATGGGGAGGGACACACAGTTATTGCACATAATGGGACAGTGATTGGGCTATACATTTGCACAACACATTGTCTGTCATCTAAACCTTATATTTCTATATTTGTTATTAGTTGTTTATTTTAAAATGCTTAAAATAAAATGGGATATGGAATCTTTTTTTATTATTATCACAAAATAATACACAACATTTTAAAAAGTCTTTGTTTTCCATTGACAACCCATCCATTGTACAGAATGCACTTAGCATTCATTTAGACACTACATTCAGTTACAAGTGTAAAAGTGCTACAACAACACTCTGTCTCCGTTACTAAGTTAAACCACCTGCTCGCATATGATTAATTTATGAATTTACATATTAGCAGGAAATGTGTGAAGTTTTAATGAAATAGCCAAAAACAAACAGTCAAACAAAATGTGTAATGAAATGGGAATAGGTTACCTGTAGTCTTACATTTACTGTTAGAAAACTTATCTGAAATGTCTCATAGTTATAGCAAGAGTGAGAACCCAGGTGTCGCCAATGACTTACCCTCTGTATGAACCGCAGACACGTAGGTCCAGTTATAGTGTTGGACAATGTCGAGCATGGCGCGCGCCTGAAGCGTGTCAGAGGGCACGACACGGAGGAAGTATTTGAAGAGGGTTTTGTCGCTCAGGTCTATGCTGGTGGCCGAATAAGCGATCTGGGGAATGTTAAACAGCTGGAGGAGATTCTGCACCTGGATGGCCACCGAGCTGGAGCCCGGACCTATGACTCCAGCGATGGGCTTCTTACTGGGAGGAGGCTGGTTGGAAGGCGTCCCGTCGATGCACCACTTAGATCCGTCTTTGTCGTCCCGAATGGAGATGAGAGAGTCTCGAATGAACTCGATGCTTTGCTCCAGAGCAACGGATGAGTGCCAGCACGAGTCCCTGATCTCGCAGCCCAGGGTGATGTTGGGCAGCAGGTTCTGGTCGGAGTTGATACGGTCCAGCGTATAGAACATCGCCTCCACCCGTTGAATGCCGTACTGCTCTCGCACATCCCCGCATTTTCTATCGGCCACACGTTCGGCGGACGGCTGGTGGTGCACAGAGAAGAGCGCACCGATGATCACGTCGCCATCCATGCGGGCGACAGAGCGGGCCACCGCGCGCGGGGTCGCCGAGCGCTTGAAGATGTTTCCAAGCGCGTGAGATAAGAGTGTCGGTAGAAACAGACACATGAACAGTGGTAAGGGTCCGCACGAGACACGGGGCATCTTCAAGCGTGCCATGTTCCACATTGTGAGACGGGCATAGCGTGCGAGCTGCTCGTGCCAGCGGTGCTCGTTTCTCTGCAGTCCCAGATTCAATTAAGCAACCGTGATGCGCACGTGAGACAACATTAATGCGGCCTGACACCTGCTGAGAAAACACAACGCAGAGTTAGTTAGTGACAACATGTGCATCTATTACAATCCATTAATGTATTATGAATCTATTTTTTTAAAACATGCATAAAGTAATGCAAGAGAGTGATCATTTAACACTGAGGGAGTGCTGTGAATCAGGGTGTGTGTGACAGTTTAACCAATTAAAAATTAGTTACATGGGTGAAATCACTTCCCCAAATGGTGAGATGGTAGTTATAAAACTCAAAATAAAATATAAACGATTTGTAGGACAAATATAATGCGCTAAAGAGAAAAAGATCATGCCTATAGCTGAATTTAATTTGTGATATTGATGACAGAATATCTGAATCAGCAGTTCTCTTGTTTAATCTGATACAGAACATCCACACAAGATTTTTATTAGTCTAAAACTAGAAATACCATGTCCAAGGGTTGTAAAACTTTGCAACCTATTTCTGGGTGCAAGATTGCACAAAACGGGACAGATTTTCCTAAAGTTCAGTTTCTGTCATGCTTTTAAAGTTAGCCATGTTTTTTTGTATCTGTTTTATATAGTTTTATGTCCACTTTTGAACAGAAATATGTCTTATAGATTAACTATTTTAATTCAAATGAGGGTGGTATAACAATTGCATGTACACACTCTTAAAAATGCTGGGTTGTTTTAACCCAATTTTGGGTCAAATATGGACAAACCTGAAATGTTGGGTTAAAAATGTAATGTAAAAATTTAACCCAACGGCTGGGTTAGTCCATATTTGACCCAAAGTTGGGTTAAAACAACCCATCATTTTTTAGAGTGCATTTGATCACCACAATAAATAAGTGCACAATTTAAAATGTAGTCTATTGTTTTCGGTTGTTGTTAGAGCTTGGGGTAGGCTGAAACAACAACACCCTTGTGACATAAAATTAGACAGTTTAGGTATAAACTGTAGATTTACAAACTCCTTAGTTAAGTGTCAAGACAAATATAGGAATAATATAGGCTACAACACGTGCCGGTCTCTGTTGACTGTCGCTTTAGAAGCCTTGCCAATGAAGTTTTCCTATGAAGGCAAACTTACGTCATTATCCAGTCTTTGCAAAATAACTGCGAACGAGAGATTCACAGTCAAATTTAAGAAAAGGAAACATATAACTGCAGAATGAGCTAATTGTATTGGCGAGGTCGTTGTTTTTCACGTCCTTGCAGGGGCAAGTTTGGGGCGGTTTCAGCACCGCGGACAGCGCAGACAACCGTATAACGATGACAAATGAATGAAATAAGACGCGCCTTTAGTCAAAGCACAACTATTGGATACTAGTGTTTGCACACAAACCGCGGATACCCTGTGTCCCCTTAAATCTCAATGCGACTATATACAAGACAAACTTATTTTCATGCAGAACGAGATTCATTTAATTGCCCCCATCTCACTAACATCTTCATTTGTGTAGAAAACCAGAGAAAGAGAACAAACAGAAGCCTAAAAACAACTATTGTGCCAATATCACACAGATAGACATAGATGTCGTATGCCATCAAATTCGTTGTTCTATCGTTTCCATTCAGCAAGTATAAGCATTAATGACTTAATCGATTGCACTCAATGACGAATTAGATATAATTACGATGCAATGCCTCCTGTACTCGCATTAGTGACATTGCCGCACATCTGTCCGTACCTGCAGTTACCAGGAAATACAAACAACAACGGAAACATCTGCTCGGGAATTCGATCGCTACGCACCTGAGTCAATGAGATATCGCCTCTCCTCCTTCTGAGACAGCTGCTGCACTGATGATATACTTCAGTTATCAGTCTGCATCCCAGCCAGTGGATCTCTCTCTCTCTCTCTCTCTCTCTCTCTCTCTCTCTCTCTCTCTCTCTCTCTCTCTCTCTCATCTTAGTGATGTAAATATCATATGGCACGTACAGTGTGGTTAGTTTGACACCCAAACTCCCAAACTAAAGCCTAATAATTATAACCAAACATTTTTTTTAACAAATCACTTTTGTTGTGATAAACCTATCTATAAATATTTAATAAGTTTACAAAGTAAAAAAGGATGTCTGTTATTATGATTTGTCAATGTTGGCCTACACCCGGATACTAATCAGAACGGAAAACGTTCGAGCAGGCTTCTGTTGCTATGGTTACGTCCTCAATCGAACGCGATTTCTGTTCGCGAGGGTCGCTATGTGAAATTAAAAGTTCGAACTAATTTGTAATTAACTTTTTTTTTTTTTTTACTGAAAAACTTGCATTTAAAAACAAACATATTATTGGACTTCATTCTGAGGAATACTATTAAGATCGAATAGGTAAAACCAGCTTGGTCAGGCTGAGAGACCATCTTAAACCAGGTTAAACCAGCAGACCATTTTAGACAGATTTTTAGCTAGGTAGTTTAAAATGACTAAATGAAGTTTTGGAATGGTGGAAAAGAGGTTGGGGTGAGGAAGAAAACCACTTGAATTGGGTCTAAATCTGTATAGCATGGTTTATTATTATTTTATGGGCACATATGTAGCCTAACACAATTAAAGATTAAAATGTATGAAGCTTGCATGGTCCTCGGATATATGCGTCAGAATGGAGGAAGCAAAGGATGAACTTCTTTTGAAACACAGGAAATACTTTATGGTAACAGACATGAAAAATACATAAGGGATTTAGGACACAATTTAACAAAAGATTGACGCCTCTCGCTTGCTTAGTTGGAGACAGATACTATTCAATGGTATTATAGATTTGACTGTCACTACTGGATGAGAACTGAGAACTCATTTCATAGTTGATGAACTTTATACAATTAAATTGACCTCTGCTGAACCATGACTCTCTTTGCTTTTTAGAACAACTCTGTTTGCATCACTGAATCATTATCTTCCTGTTTACTCCTGTAAAGCTGCTTTGAAACTACAGTATCTGTATTGTACAGTATAAAGCGCTAGCTAGGCTATATAAACAAAGGTGAATGATTTAACATAAACATATTAAACACTAGAAATGCATAAGCTGATATGAATCTCATGTTAAATAACATAATTGTCTGGATATTTATCGAATCTCTCCACTAGCAGCAGCTCTCTATTCAGAAAGATTTGGCTAGGCCTACTAATAGCAGTATGAGGGTGAACAGCATGTGAAAGTATACAGTGCCATCTGCTGCCAGAACGACTCTTCGTTTCTAGACTTGACAATGTCTAATTAATTACGTACTGCGTCAACGTTATCTAGTGAATGCATTTCTGACCTACAATTTCCTGGCAATTGAAAAAATGTAAAGGTAGATAAGGCACGACTGGAGCTAAATGGATCGTGCTATAGATGATCTAAGGCAAATTGAGGGGGGCTATTCCACCAGAGAGCAGTATATCAAAATTCGTTACAATGCTGCTCTCTGGTGATGGAAGATGGATATTACAATACAATAATTTCGGTTGATGAAGCAAAGGTAGCCATTTCATGTTTTGTTGAATGTATTATCTAAACTATATTTTTATTTATATCTTATCCTCATACTTTCTAGCTGATTATTACATTCGTGAATGATATTACATAGAAGTTATGTTGTATGTTATATAAAGGTTATGTAATTATAAGCCATTTTTAACTAATAAAAAGTGCTCTAAACACTTGCAGGGATTTTTTTTAAAGGTTAAACAGATGATTTCACATCAACAGAAAATTCAGATTTTTTTAACGGACTCGTCCACTGGGTGGCAGCATAGCAACAGTTCATGACCCAATATCTGCCCAGTAATAACCTTAAAGCAAAATTAATCATTTACTGTTTTGTTTGTTCAGTACCAATAGCAATTTAGACCGATGCTAATCATTGCTTGTATAGGATATTTCAGCGATTGTTGCCTGTAGGTGGAATGCCAAAGTATAGTAAACTGTTCTAACAAATTTTACATTATTTTAATACATTCAGTGCACTGGGTTTTAATTAGGCTACTGCCATAAAATAGAATAAATGGTATTATTTGGGATTAACATCCAGTATGTTCACTTGCTTGCTTCTTATCTCCCAATATTTGCTTTTCCTTGCCTAACACTCCACAGTTGGGTCGGAAACTAAACGAACGCATTCACATAACCTATTTAAAGTAGGCTATTATTGAGTGGTGGTACGAGGACATGTAGTTTAAAGGTTAATCGTACATTCTCTGATTAATCTGCCTTTTTAAATACTAAAGACTGCTAAAGTTATATGTAAAGTTGTTGTCCCGTGACTTAAACATCAGTGACAGCTCTAGGTGGCGTGCTCTTATTACTCACCACCGGCATTTTTGTTAGGAGGGCTGGAGAAGGTTCATAACCTAAAATCATTTTTTTGTGGTTAAAACGTTCGCTCTATGAATTATTAATAAACTAAACAAAAATATTGCGCGCAGGGTTTCACCAGTTAAGCTTTATTTATTAACATGAAAATGGCAACATTTGTTGGAAGTGTGAGGGAACACGTGGCAATCGGAGAATTAATGAAACGAGTCGGAAACAGGCGGGTCTTGGTGGCCCAAACTCTAACGTTAAATATGATGAGATATAAATTATATTCTTCATATTTTTACTTATCAGTGTTTATTTTCCCATTCAAATTCAATTAAATTTCCACGGTGTAAATATCGTCTAAAATGTGGTTAAAACAGCGCAGCGTTGTCACGTGGTACATGTCACTTTTCTCAGCGCCTGTTAGAATGAGTCAATCACGGTTGTTTGTTGATTTCTATTATTAAACTTATTTTTTTTATATTTCAATATCAGGTACCAGTTCTAGTAATAACAGCTTTAAACGATTACACTTTTTAAAACACAAATGGCGCCAATCAAATACAAAAGTCCTTGAGATTTGTTTGCAGCTCAATGAAAATTTAGCTTTTTGGGCCCCCGTGCGCCCCCTGCAGGAAAACAGGTGGCTTGCCACACGCTTTCAAGCCGCATTTCCCATCCATTCCCATGGCCAATGATGAAAAGACCCAGTCACGTGATTTTGAAAGCAGGAAGTGCAGCCACATCCACAGCCCGCACTTCAGTGAAACTGCGGACAGCACGAACAGAACGCCCGAACGAGGACTGAGAATAGACCAATTTGACACCATGATTTGGAGACTTTTCTTCGTGACATTATTACTTGCCCTTTTGGGATCTATGACACGACAGGAATCAGTGACGGGTGAGTAAATGTGTCATCTTTAACGTTAACAGTGAACACAGCGTGTCCTGTTGTTACGACGCAAACCAAAACAGCCTCTGTCACGCCATCGGCTAACGTTACACCTAAACTGTGATTTTAATTAGGGGTGGTGGCGATTCCAGTTTTCTAACGATTCCATTAACGGTTGTTTCAGCACTTTTGTGGAATAAATATTGGGTAATGATTCAGTTCTTATGCTATTGCATTAACTGCCCTCGTCAGTCTGTTGCCAAATGACGAGGTCATTTCAGATTTCATCAGAACTGTTAAAACAGTGACGTTAAGTTACTAGAATCTGTAGTTACTGTAGTAATCTGACTACATCGATCTGCACGTTTTAGTACACTAAAAATAACCGATTCATAAGAGTAATTTATTCAGGAATTAAACTTCCCCGGTCGCTCTGAATGTTTTGATTGTTACATCGACTAAGAATCGACTCGAAAGAATCAGCTGTTCGAGTATTTGTGATATTGTTCGTTGGGATGTATGTTTCGCGCTATAGATTCAGTAGTAGAGTAATTTATTACAGGAAACTACGATGTTCAATTCCATTCCGGCGGAAGTGTGAACGATCAACGACTGTTAAGGGCATTCAAAAAACAATCTTAGCATTTATTTTTTGATTCTAAGGAACCGGTTTTTGATTCCCAACCTACTTCTAATAAGTTGTTAAACGCGGTTGATGCACTTTTGCTTCGATCCGCAAAGCTAACGTGTTTTTTTTTGTACGTCAAATATTTTTTATTATTTTGTATGTTTCTGTTTTCTTTGTTTGTTTTCGAGTTTGTCCTGACCTCTACGGACCTCAAAATAGTTTCTGAAACGATTATTAATTATTAATCTGTCACACAAAATGATCGCTGTTATTATGTAGCATAATCAAATATATTATGGTTTTCTATCTTTTTTTTTTTATCTTGTGGCTTTGCTTCCATTTAGATCAACTCTACTGCAATGTGAAGATCTATATTTATCCAGAGAATCACATGTTGGGCTGTAAAATAAACCAGAGAATTCTGTCTTCACCTCTCTCTCTCTCTCTCTCTCTCTCTCTCTCTCTCTCTCTCTCTCTCTCTCTCTCTCTCTCTTTCTCTCTTTCTGTTGGGACAAAGACATAGACATGTAGTGTTTCAGCAAAATGTCATGACTTAATATTCCGGTGAAGTATGCATGACTTCTCCATTCATTTTAGTCTGCTTAAACCCCGTCTCCAAGTTTATGTTAATCTGCCTCCACTTTTGATTTCAACGCTTACATCTCAAAAATCAGTCAACAACCGATACACAGAACCAAGTCCCTACCTACATGTTTTCTTTTTTGATTAGTCCATTACACTTGGATGTATGTCACAGTACAGAAGAAAAGATCTGTTGTTACTTCCATTTCACTGCGACTTTAAGAGTGTCACTAGGGTTTTAAACAACCTTTGTTTGACTTTAGCCAGAGACGTTAGATCATATTCACTTGATCACAAGATTTATTGGTCCTCTTCCCACTTTTTCTGTTCAGCTACAACAATTCATAAGCAGGGAAGATTGCATATTGTAAACATGGTTCTGTTATCTTTCACCTAGAGACTTGGAAAAATGGTTCACTGATTGTGGTTACATTCCTTGTTGTCAGGGTTAAAGACCAAGAGATAACTCTGACACATGCTCTGGGAGCACATCTAGCTCAACAATGGAGTAAACCTGTATATTAGATGGGCCAATGTGTTGTTTGATTATGATATGATTGTTGTAAATCTCAATGATATCATATGTTGTTTGGCTTGCACAATATGTTATATATTGGTTTGTTTCTTTTGCAGATGATGTCTGTGGTTCATTGGTATCTTGTGATGCATGTGAAAATGTGACTTCCTGCCTGTGGATGAACTGCACAGGTCAGTCCCTCCTCCGTGTCAAATTCAAAGCTCACATGACAACAATTAACTGACCTGAAAACAGTAAAATGCAGACAAGCCATGATTAAGCAACTTCTTCTTGAAAATGTTTACTGTTTTGTTTTGATATATATTTATACATATATCCTGTTTCCTAAGATCCTGTTCTTGTAGTTCCCAGATTATATTAGTTGGTCTGCTCGTAAATTAATCTAAACACAGACTACGCAACTGTATAGTGTTCCTGATGTGGGACACAGATAATAAATGAAAACCAGTGTTTGTGTGTTTGGCAGTTCATTCAGTGATTAATGCTGGCTTCGGTCAGTGTGAACCTGAAGTAACTGCCCTTTAATCCCTGAAGTCCTTTTCCATGCCGCTTTGCTAATGGATGACGTGAAATGAATCAGAGAGAGTAAATATACTAATGAAACGCACACACTGTTGCTATGGCACTCAAGGCTCTTCAGGGGAAAAAAACAGGAGAGAAAGTAAGCAGAAAGATGGTCGTTTAACAGATGAAAGGAGTGGAAAATTAAAATTGCAACAGAAATGATTGAGTAATAATGAAATATATTTCATATATATTGTTTAAAAAAAACTTAAAGTTGCAGTCCGTAGCTTTTTTTGGGTAAAAAATTATTATTATTATTAGAAAATGCATGACCAGCCAGTGTTCAATGCTTTCTACTTGTAGCTCGGTTCAAAGCGGTAAGCATGGTTTTAACTCCAGTGGTACTGGTGGATTTCTATGGGAGATTCGAGCATGTCTTTGCGTCACTACATCACATCTGTAGACATGAAGGAGGAGTCTCAGCTAGTAGGCTATATTACGTGAGAGGAAGGATGTTGGAGGTGGAGATTTATAGCCTTTTCTCACAGCACTTGATATAATTAAACTTATCCATTTGATGGCGGATCCAGAAAGGTTCAAACGACAATCACCAGTGACAACAGATTCACCCACTTTAAAATACAAAAAACTTTGTTCGGATTTCGGAGTGGCTACAGAAATAAAGGGAATGCAACCAGACCCATGCAAAAACAAGGATACATGAAGGACCTTACATGTAGTCACGCAATGCTGAACAACAAAGGGATACTTCACGTCTGGAAAGATGAATGTGTATTTAAAATGGGTCATTTGTCTAGAAGAAATGTGAAATTATTTTTGAATTTGGAGCTTTCTAGACTGAGAAAAGCCAGAAAATGTATTTTTGGCTTATGTGGATGAAAGACAACAACTCCCAGAATGCACTTATTTCGCTGCCCTAGGAGGCCACGCCTACCGGTAACACAACGTAGTAGTTAAACAACAAGTCTAGGCTACTAGTGTGAGTCTCCGTGATGAGTCTGCCCGGGATTTCGAGATCGCCCAAAATGTCCGGGATTCGGCTTTTGCGTTCTACTGTAGACTTTACATGTCTTAAACTCAATTTTCATCGTAAACACAACTCAAATACACAAATGATAAATTCGTAACAGAAACATAAGTTAAACGACAATATAGAGTTAATACACTTTAGTACTGCATACATAAGCTCTATTCACATTTCTGCTGTTTCATCAGCTTTCAGAAAGTGAAGGTGCATTTTCATTCAGCGCATCAATGCTTTTCATCAGTGTTATTTTTTTCAATTAAATAATCGCCTTTTAAAGTTTAATAACTCGTTGTTTTTTCCACAACCAAATTGAAAACGTTTAAAATGACACGTTTGTTATACCATTTAAGACGTTTTATTCACACTCATGCATGCTCCTAAATACATTTTACAGTTCGTACACATTTAGTCGCAAATGCGAATTAAAAGTTTGCACTGTCGAGCCCTGACATAGTAGAAGAGATAACGGTTAGCAGATAACTTTGAAAGATCCTTGGCTGTGTGATTGATAGTTTTTAATTGTTTGCTATTATACATGGTGCATAGTATTCTGTTAAAAATTGCAGTACAGAGATTTATATTACAGTAATGACAATTCCTGCTAAAATCTGGGGGAAAAGAAGTAACGAACCCCTTTTTTTTCACGTAATCTGTAATTTGGTTAATAGTTAAACATAATTTATAGTACACTGCCTGCGACAACATAGTTATAATAAACCACTTCCTTGAACCACTTTCACAGGCTTTGTTCTCGATCTTAAATTAAAAGTCAGCTGTCATTCTCCATAATCTGTGGGTCTGTAATGTGTCTCAAAGTATGAGACTATGCTCGACTGCAAAGAGAAGTGGTCTGACGTGCTCGAGCAGGTGTAGTGTCTGTAACCGCACCTCCCCCATAACAAAGACAGTTGCATTAGCATTGTGCTATCGCCTCCCAAGAGATGATGCTATCGGTTTACACTCATTCAGTCAAACAACAGACTGGAAATATCCGGGTCTTTCCTACTGTAGCGCAGACTAGTGTGTACTGGTTCTTTAGATAAGTTGAAATAGGTTTGCAAATTTGAGGACGTGTCCACAAAGCCATGGTTTCTAGAGGCCTGTTTGAAACAATGTTCAGGCTAAAATATATGTGTTGCGACATGTGCTGTAAATATACTCATTTGAATTATTGACGTGTGACTGTGTGGGTGTAGAAGGAAGGTGAGATGAAATGGAAGGCACAGTGTTTGCACAACAAATATTGTAACGTTTCACTTAGTTAAATATTAATACCTGTTTTGCTGATATGATCTGACATAATCATAACTTGATAGCATGCTCTACTGTATATAAAGTCACCTGCTCTGCATATTGTGTATGTCTCTCTTATTTAACACACCTGATTCAGATCCTCAGCTCGTTAGGATTGACATAGTCTATCCTAACGAGCTGAGGATCTGAATCAGGTGTGTTAAGTAAGAGAGACTGGAGTTGAGAACCCCTGCTCTAGTACTAGGCCTTCATTTCTGTTTAAAAATTTTCAGATTTATCCCGGATTTTTTTTTTTTTTTTTGGACACATGAAGAAAATATATTTTGTTTTTGTTTTTCACAATTCCCATTCATTTCAATGTAGGGTCATATTGACCCCGAAGACCAGAAGTGTAGGCTAAACATTTTTTTTTTTTTTTACATATCTTCAGAACAACCGAATCAAGCCCAGATGTACTGAGACAGAGGCACAGATTTTCACTCTATTCCATTAAGAAAAGAATCTCAACAGCAGGTTTTGCAGTCTAATCTGTGAAAACCAGCAAAAGCGGGCTGATTGACATCATATTCATTCAACTGATTGCTCCAAAAAGTGCCAGTGCAGTCCTTTTAAAGTAATGAACATGTATGCATTTCCCTTCAATCATTACTTGAGCCGGGTAGCTGAATTTGATTTGCTGTCCATACAAACTGCTGAGGGGTGGGAAGCAGTGTGGAATGTAAGGCCATTTTTGCTAGTCAAGCACTTATTCAGAAAGCAAGGAATTGAAAACATCTTGATGTGTTGTCATAGTGGAATTTCAACATGAGAGTTGTACCTTTCACAAAAGCATGTGACATTTCTTTCTCTGTCTTGAGTGCATAAAGAACACAATGTACGTACTTCATACACTGAGCTGTAGTTTAACACACCTGTTAAAGCTTTATCTTGGGGCTCAGTTCTCACTGAGAAGCGCTTCTTTTGACATTTAAATACTCAAAAGTCTGACGACCAAGGACGCTGTTATGCTTGACTCCTCAAACTCAATACACAGTCAGTCACACAATAGCAAGTTGTAGCAACAACCAAAATCTTTTATACTGGCCTTAACTAAGACTACACAAGGTTATTTTCTAACTTGAAAACTTGGTTATTTCATTAATATAATATACCCATATTTTTCCAAATATAAGAGGGAGCTTTTTATTTGAAAATACATTTTAAAAAATTAGTCGTCTTATATTCAGGGTCTTGATTTCAATAATACACCACAACAATAGCAAGATTCAAAGACGTGTAAAACAAGTGTACCCCCCAGGACTAATAAACGCATCAAACAACTCTAATTAAGCAGCCCAGGAATAGTCTGAGTGTAATGTTATAAGATGGCGAGCCAAAAAAAAAAAAACAGATGCTAACAGTCAAAGAGGCTTAAAGCGGCTCATAATTCGTCTTATCAGGGTTGTCTTATATTCGGAACAATATGGCTCACAATATAATATAAACAAATCCTAAAATTTACTTTTTAGTAATTTTAAGTATAATATTATTATTGAACATGATTTTGGTGTGACAATGTTTGCGTTTTTAGGCACGCATTGTCTGTTGCATGAATTAGTCAATGAGTCCATTGTGACAGGGCTTTCTGAACTTAAGCCAATGACAAACATGAGGAAGAAAACGGTGTTGGTAAAGTGGATTTCGAAACAATGTGTAAAAATTGAATTATTGCTATCAGTTGGAATTTGAGTGCTGAGCTGTATGTCATACTTGCATACAATGCTATTCATGTGTGACGGAGGAGGTAAATGGAAACCAGCTGATTGTGACTCAGGAGTTTCTGGAAAATCTTCCTTGAATCCTCCTACTCTCCCTTTATCTCTTACTTATTTGAGTGTGACATACTGCCAGTTCCTCATTATGATTTCTGGATCAATAACCTTCTTATAAGTCATAGGACTGTTTATGTGGCTTTATCTGGTGGAATGTTGGGTGTATCAAAAATCTATACAATCACCCCAGTTCTTTTTTTTACTGTTATATTCAACGTGTTGAATTAAGCAATGTGTTATGTCTTGCTGTTTTTTATAGCAAGTTAACAGAAGTTGAGTGTTCAAGGGTTATTTGAGTCAACAACACAAACAGATGATAAAACGAAATGCCATTTGTTGAAGAACTTCTGTGATTTGAATTAGTGCAGCTAAAATATTTCAATCAATCAGTTGATGCCCATATTTGAGTATCAGATTTCTCTTTCTTGCACTTAAAATGCACTGTGGCGTTATTCGGTCTTGTTTGTTCAGTTTGTTTTTATTTTTTGTCTTCACTACGTTTCAGGTGATGTCATACCTAAGTGTGTTAATAGCACTGTTGAAAACAAAACAGCCAACTGCATGAATGTGAGCTGCACAGGTAAGTCCTGTCCCACTATCTCAAGCTCCTTATTATAATAACTAAAATAGTGCTTGCTTGTAGCATTCATCAACTCCAAAACAGAAGCAATTGGCTCATTAGCTATGAAATGAATGTTCTGTGACTTGACCAATTGTATGTTTGGATGCCTGTTTTCTCTGGACTGCAGAACCACCACAGACCTCGACAGTGAGCCCCACCACGAATGCTACCAATGGTACGACCTTCCAGACTCGCATCATTTGCATTCATACGCACCTCAAAAACACATAACTACCTAATTCTAGGAATGGGCGATATTGGATTTTGGCCAATATTCGATATGCCGATATTTTCAAATTAATTTTGCCGGATACTGACAACGTTGAATTTGTATTTTGTTTCAAGTGCAAAAAAAAAGCTTTTTAAAGGGATCGTTCACCCAAAAATGAAAATTCTGTCAGTATTTACTCACCCTCATGTTGTTCCAACCCCGTAAGACCTTTGTTCATCTTAGGAACACAAATTAAGATATTTTTGATGAAATCTGAGAGCCGTATCACTCCTGCATACTAGTCCATAGGCTTCTTGAGGGATTGAAACTTGCTGGCCTCGAAAAGTTATTAAAGACAATGTTAAAATAGTGCAAGTCCAGTTTAATCAAAAATATCTTAATTTGTGTTCCGAAGATGAACGAAGGTCTTACGGCTTAAGAGTCCATACCGATGTTTTCCCGATATCATTGTGCATCCCTACCTAATTCAAAGCCCAATGTCAATTTTATTGAAAGAGCCCATTTAAATACAATATAAACAAAGAGCCATAAAATAGAATGACGGATAACAATAATGAATAGAAAAAGTAAACTATAAAATCAACAAATGTAAAAGTAATTTAATTGATTAATAAACATTAAAGCCCACTTACATTTCAATGATTCAGGGCCCTTATACACTATGAAAGAAGCTGATACCTCCTTTACTACATGCTAAAATAGATACAGGCCGAATTAAACACTCAAATAGAGCATTTTATCACATGTATCCGTCTCACAATGACTTTAAAACGTATTAAAAAAATAGACCCACATCAGATTATAACAAATAGCAGTCTGAAAAATGTGATGTATTGGCATTTTTATTGTTTACTGATGCAATACAAAAATGAATCTAAACAGCACTTTTTTCTGTTTAGCTACCACGATAATTACTTCCTCGACAATCACTACCACTTCAGCTTCGACTACGAACGTGACGGCCGCAAGTAAGTACAGCTCTCTGATGTCTGCACCTCTTAGAGAGTGAAGCACTTCGTCACCTTGTCAGCTTTGACTGCAAATTTGTTTTTTTTTCCCACAGACTCTACATCAACCGCGTCACCTACAACTTCTCCATCTAAGACGTCCACGTTTGATGCCGCCAGTTTCATCGGGGGAATTGTGTTAGTCCTAGGCCTTCAAGCCGTCATCTTTTTCCTCTACAAGTTCTGCAAATCCAAGGATCGCAACTACCACACCCTGTAACGCTCTGCCACCTGGAGGCCCAACACGGCACCACAAAACCTACACTCCAACCCCAAAAGAGAGAGAGAGAGCAGTACACACAGATTCTATGATATTTCTTAAACACTCTTGTGATTCCCCCATGTTTAGCCTCATAGTCGATGCCTGTTATTGGAGCTTTAGAATTCATTTATATTAGAGCTCTCGCAAGCACTCAAGTTCATTAACACAAATTCACAAAAGTTTTTTTGAGCGTTGGAATTATGGGGTGTGCAAAATGTGTCCTGCTGCTTTCATGAAGAACCACAACTTTCCAAATTAAGTTATGTCTTAAAATGTTTCATTTTTGATGACCACACAGTGATTCGTCGTCTCAATATCTTGGTGGTTCCTCTGAGAAGGGGCATGAGCCAGAATCTTCTCATCATGCCTGTGGCAATACTTCCCCCATATCCAGTGTTAATTTCACTATGGTCAGGTATCTTCACTAGAACAGTGTTTTATACAGTTGATATTCTACCCAGTCATCTTCACCAAGTGCAAAAATAATATCTGTATAGATCAGGAGTAAATGAAAACTCTTTTGGTTTGTGACTACCAGTGTTGTGGTGTCGCACTTTTTTGGCCTTTGCTCTCATTCATACCAACCGAGAGAGCCAAAGTGTTTGCAATAAATTACATTCCCCAGCTTTAACTATCTACAATTAGAGAACCAGTAGACATCAGTTCTCAAAACTAGTTAAACCTGGCATTTCACTCTCCATTTCCCACAATTTTGACAGTGGAGTGCTAGGTAATGTCAGATGCGTTATATATACCCTTAGTTAACATCCCATGACCTCATTGGGGATCATTGTGGTGGGCTTACCAGCATATAGGCCATTTTAAGTTGTAAATTTATGGGGATTCTGCCGGACACGAGAACAAATTCTGCCGGACATGAGAACGTAACAAGGCACACTGAGTAAAGAGTATCGAGGATCCCATTCAGAATGATTGGCGGATGAGTCAAAGTGCCTTTAGGTGGAGGCGGTGGCTTGCTGCCTTAAAAGTGAGCCTTAAAAGTGTGAATGCATTCGTGGTGGGCCGCCATCGAGGCCAGGCTCTGTGTTAGCGTGTCTGCCTGTATGTCGGTGTGTCTATGGACACGCATGCGTGCTTGTATCGATAGTGTCTGCCAGCTGGACTGATCGCTAGGTTATACAGAGTAGATAATTAAAGGTTAATTCATTTGTTAAATTATGGATTAATGTTATGTTTCTCTAAGCTTCTCCCAGTTCTTAAGGGTCATTTCTTGCTTGCACAGAAATATCAGGCAGATTCTAGTACTCCCATTCAAAAGCAGATTGATATTTGTACATAATCTGAACTCTTTGACCATAAACTGAAATCAATATAATTTTATATAAGGCAATTAGTCTTAAACTGAGGTGATAACCGAGCTTGTACACAGAGCCTGATGGGTTTTTTAGGAGCATTTGTGTTAAATACCCTTAAAAAGAACTGAAATTTGCCCTAGAAAAGTGCATTCAGGATATGATTTGTATTTCTACATTAATATGCGGATTTTGATGGACACTTAGAATAGAGCCGTGTCAAACTCATGATTTAATGCTTGGGTGTGATTTCTGGAATATAAATATTGAGTTTGAGTAGATTTGTTTTAAATGCAGAATTGACCTTGACTATGTTTAATTGTTGCCTTGTTCAGCATATTTCGTTTAGTACTCTGTTCTTAAATGCATTTGTCTGGCTATTGCGCTGGTACGTGTATAGGCCTAGGGCCTGTTTTTCCCCCCCTCCATTTCTTTTTCTAAAATTTGAAATGTAATAATCTTGATTAGCTTGCTGCTAATAACTTCCTCTGCGAGTCGTAATGTCGTTGGCTTAGGAAGCGATTCATGTTATTTGTGTTGCAAATATTGTAATGGCAGAAATGAATAGATTTGTTTGGTGCGTGCTTTAGTTTCATCCTTCTGCTTCTCTGACATCCCAACATCGTAATGTTCGATTTCCAGCATTGTGTTAACTGCATGTTTCTCAAAATATGACTGTTAAGGCCTCACTCTTTATTGAACCACTCTAATTGCTTGTGCGTTGTCATACTGTATCACGGTGCTTAAATGCCAAAGGTGTCTATTTTAGCATGAGTCACTAAAAAGCTGCTATAATGCTTCACAAGCTTCATCTTGCCTGTGGTGTAGTCCGATAAAACCTGTTTGCCATTTCTCTTCAGCTTTGCCAAATTAAAAACACTGGTTACATAAATGCATAACTACACAACTCATCACAGTATTGTGTGTATAGCATCAGGCTACATCCAAAGATCCCACATTTTAGCTGCGCATCCAAAGGGCTGTAAAGGACATATTATGTATGGATTTAAAGGGATAGTACACACAAAAAATGACTATATATATATATATATATTTTTTTTTTTTTACTATCATGTCATTTCAAACATGTATGCATTTCTTTCTTTATAAGAAAAGGTCATTGTATATCATTGTTTAAACATTTAAAACATTCTTCAGAATATATTTTGTTCACTGAAAAATCAAGTCATACAGGTTTGGAAAGACATGAGTGTGAGAAAATGATGGCAATTAGAATTTTTTTGGGTGAACTGTCCATTTTAGATCCATATTCAAAGCTCTGTGAAGGATCCAAATGTTTATAGATGAACGACTCAAATCCTTTCGCACACTCAGAGAATTCAACCTAACTTTAAATAGTCTGTGGCCTTGTTTTCTTATGCCATTATGTTTGTGTGCATGCATCAGATTTCCATAAAAAGAGCCATAACAATGCCATAATTTGCCATCGCTCCCTGAGCTAGTTTTGCATTCTTTTCTGCACCTTTTGAGGAAAAAGTGCCTTAATTATTTAAGATTAAATGAAGATTACTATTGTCATGAAGACTTCTACTCAGAGACTTAGAGGGAAGGTTAGGATTATTGAAGTTGTGAGTAGTTAATGAGAGAAACATGGAGTATTGCATCTTGCCTGCGCCAACATTTAGTTATCTAATTACAAAGAGTTAATAATGTCTTTTTTTTTTTAAATAACTGTAATTACTTTGGCCTATTGTTTAGTTGTGCATTTATTGCTTTTCATAAATCACTGCACACGCCCCACATAACACTCTTGTTGATTACTTTTGTCTGTTTCCAGAAAGTCTGCCTTAATTGTTTTATGCTCTATTATGTTGGATTTATTTCTCTGGAACTCTGATATCTATCTTTTGTTCTTGTGTTTTCCCTCATTTCAGATCTGCATTCGCATTTAGGTTGAAATGTGATAAATGAATTAAAGTTTGAGTAATACAAAACAGTTGTGGGTGGTGTTTTGTTGCCTTTTTATTTAAAGGGATACTCCACCTAAAAATTTAAATTGTGTCATAAATTACTCACCCTCAAGTTGTTGGCAAGTTGCGGTATGAGTTTCTTTCTTCGGCTGAACACAAAGGAATATATTTTGAATAACGATTCGAACCAAATAGTTGTTTGGTGCCATTGACTTCCATAGTAGAAAAAATAAATAATATGGAAGTCAATGGTGCCTAAGTTCCAATCATTCTTCAAAATATCTTCTTTTGTGTTCAGCAGAAGAAAGAAACTCATACAGGGATGAACAACTTGAGAGTGTGTAAATGATGGCAGAATTTTAATTTTGGGGTGGAGTAGTATTAATTTTTGATATGTTTTAGCTTACCTCAAGGGCTTCCAAGATGAAGGTGTCTTTGTTTCCACAGTATTTTCAATTTCGACATTTTTCGGTCAAACTGGTGTTGTCTGTCAGTCATATAGTGGAGGTCTATGGAGCCCATCTCAAAGAGCACGCACAGAGAAGTCAAAATTAAACATGATTTAATGACACTTGTAAATGTAAGTAGGCTACACATTGATGGCCTAAAACACGAAACGAGTGGTTTGTGTGAGTAAACGAACAGTATTTATATAGTTTTTACCTCTTGTTAACAGCCGTCGAACTTATTTGAATCAGATGTCCAACTGAACCGTCTCCGTGACGCCGGAAGTGATCGCGTTCGTATGTCCGTCACGCATTGTTTACAAGGAGATTTTCGGAAGTTTTACCTTTCACTAAACATATTTAGATATACGGGAAATCGCAATGGAAGACGAATTCGGTATATCTAAATATGTATGTTATGTTCCATGTTATGTTAGGCAACATAAGGGTGGAGTAGACTAGTGCTTGTATTATTTAGAATAAAGAGCCTTAAGATAATGAAGTTTACAACAAAAGTCTAGTCACAGTGTATTAACGTTATCCCTGGACTATGTTTAATCTATTTCAGTGTAGCTGTGTTCTAGAAAACAGTCTGTAATGTTTAACTAACAGGATATGTGCTCACCCTGGGGGTTAGCTTCATTCCTGCTTAGTCTGCATTCAATCCTCAAATTTATTCTCTGGACAGGATGTGTTAAGTTTTCCTCATACACACACTATTGAAAAGAAGGGTTCACGATGCACAGTAACAACCAGTCAAAATGTCACAAAAAACATGCAATGACATCATCTTGCCAGAATCAAGGATTGTGATCACCAGGAATCAATAATATTGCAGTCTGTGTGTGTTCGCCAGTGTTTCCTGCATTCAAATGAGTTTATGCAATACTGATTTGATCTGTTCTGTGCCACAGAGTGTAATTCTATAAAACCGTCTGAACAAAACAGAGTCCATCTTTTCTGCCTGGTTTAGAATGCTTTTGTTGCCCTTTTTACATATTTTTGTCATTGCTCTACTATTTTTTTCCACATCTGTGGTTTCTCAAGGTGAACAGCGTGGTTTCGTAATAAGATATGTCAGAGAATGGGATGATTTTGTTGTGGAAACAGTGGAGGAAACAATGTGTCAGCTGACTGTAAATCTCATAAGAAAGAGCTGATGCTGCAAGGATGCTCGTTTTTCCCTTGTGACCTATCTTTCCCGGTGTTATTTTCTCATACTTTGATTGGGTGAAATAAATAAAAAGCCTCCTCGAAATTTCAGTGTTAATTTAAATCTATTATTATTATTGTTATTTTGTGTCTTATTTCTGAGTGAAACTGCATACCGAACCAGAAAATGTAGGTTGGGATTTAATTTTATCCATAGGAAATCAATTGGATTGTGAAAAGTGATCTGAGATCAGCTTGCAAATAAACTGAAGATTAAAAAGCCAAGTTGGTCTCTGCACTTTAAAACATACATAGATATTTTATTTACAACTTGTTCAAACAAAACAGAAATAAAAATCACTTAAGCTCATTAAAGTCATGGAAAGCTGATGAATCAGTGTTTTGTGATAGGGCATCATTCCAGTGTCCTCTTGAACAGCAATGACTCTCCTATGGCCTTGATGTGTGTTTCAGGATAATATAACTATGACTCCCATGTGATGTCTTGTCTGCGGAGGCTAGAACACAGTTTCTGTGTCTCTCTGAGGAGCTTCAGGGACTCATGACTGCTCCTGCTCTGTTTCTGACCCGTGCTGGGTGATCCTTTGACAGGAGATGGTGGCAATGGTTGTACACCACTCTGTGCCCTAGTTTTTCCCTCTATACTGGCGGTCCGATGTGGCTTCTGCTGCTTCTGCTTGGGGCTACAGGATGGCTGGGAGAGTTTCTGAACCTACAGGAGCAAAAACATACGTACATTTAGACAGAGCAGCTTGTGTATTGGTTATTTGCTATAGCAGTGGTTCCAAACCCTGGTCCAGGAGTACATTGGCGTTGCCATGAGCTTGGCAGCTAGGTAGAGCTGATTGAGGCACACCCAAAATCAGGGAGTGTGAAATGTGTTTTCACTGGAAATTAAATCAGCGACAACCTACAGCGAATGAGATACAGGGGAAGAGTCGTAGACCAGTGTAAGGCTGGAAGCTTACGCTGCTGATATTCTGAACCATTAATCGGAACAAAGGGCAGTTGAAGGATGACGCGTTTAATTCATATATATATAGCTATTATTTAACCTCTTATTCTTTAAAGGTAAAGGTCTTTCTTAGAACTGATAGGAACATAGGATTTAACCTGAATGTTTAGATAATGAAAGTTATATAATCACTTTATCTTTCAACATAATCAGTGATAAAAGGAAAGATTTCCAGAGTCTTTAAGCAGGCAAAGTTATTTATGAAGTTACATGTTTAAATATATAGAACAACATACTGTATAGAAAACTTAACAAATTATTCACTGTTGTGCAGAAAAGGCTGTAAAAGCCTTTCTTGTAGTATGAGTTTATGTCCTGTGAAGCAAATGGTACAGACGTGTCCCATATTTTGTCCCAGACATGCCCATAATTGCTCAGCCCTACACCTGCAACATCAGCAAGCATGGGTTCTGCAAGCAACCATTTTGTACTTCATATTCTTTTTATCTTTATCGCTGCACATCGACACACAGGAAACTTGTAACTATAATTAGTAAAAAAAAACTAAGTACAAACTTACGGTTTGCTGATGTTTGCGCAGTTGGGTGATTTGAGCGGCTTTCTCCTCCATTCTTCTGACCAGACAGTCCAGCTCTCGTTCCAGATCGTCACGAAGCTCTCGCTGAATGGTCTCGTCTATCTGTTTGACCAGTTCCTGGTGTTCACTGTCTCACACACACACGCAAACAGTATTTAATTCCTGTCTAATTATCCCTGCCAACACATTTCAAAAGTTAATCTTGATTGTTCATGGTCAGGATGGTGTTACTCACAAGCTCATCTGTCCCAGTTCATCCTGAAGGGCGAGCAGAAGTTCAGATAGGCTGCCCATTGTGGAAGTTTCCTTGCTGGGGGAGGACGGAGGCCTGCGATGGACCCGTTGGTTCTCAGAACCTGACTTACGCAGAGCGCTCATCCTCTCACACAGGCGCGGGTTTCTGTGCTTCATCATATGCAGCACACTCTGAACATTGGCATTGACTGAGTGGCTGGGACTGGTCGACTGAAAGAGAAGAAAATTTACATTAATTACAATTATTAATTAAAGATATAAAGAAAGTTTTTGAAAGAAGTCTTATGCAAACCAAAGCTAAACAAAAATGGGGAAAAACAGTAAAATCTTTGTAACATTATAGATGTCTTTACTGTCACTTTTGATTCACTGATAGCATCCTTAATGGAAATGGCTGTTTATTTTAAAGAAAAAAAAACACCTTACTGACCCCAAACCTTCAAACAGTCATGTATTTCTTTATCTTTGTATAATGTATATACATATTCATCAGTAATTCTAGACATTTAGACCAATCTATATGATTAAAACTGTAAATCATTCTTAATAAATACTACCAAATAATTGTGTCAGGATGAGGTCATACTCACTGTTCCAGCCACAAATGGGAGGTGTTTAGCTTTAGGAGCGTGGGCAGTTTCCACCTTCTGCCATAATATGAAAGGAAAGACATCATTAACAGCACTCACTAAAGACTACAGGTATGTTCTGTAAATATACTGCCACCTAGTGCTCACAATACATTACTGCAGCAGAGCATTATTACCTTGCAAGAGGCCTTGCCTTTCTTTTTCTTGCCTTTGGGTTGAGTCGCAGCAGACAGGGTGAGTAGATTGTTTTCAAGCTCACGCTGCAACTGATGAAAGTCAAGGAGATGACAAAGCTGCTTTTTTAATTAAAGATGTTTTACTAAGGGAAAGGTTAACAAGATTCATACATCTTTTAATAAGGATTTATATACGTTTTTTGTTTTACCTCCTCTGCTTTCTCCTGCACAAGTTTGCGTTCATGTTCCTCCTCTAAAAGTTTCTGTTCTAAAAGCTCAATCTTCCTCTGCAGACAAAAGACATCAGTTTTAAAAAAGAAAACGTTTTAAAAAAAGAAAAGTTTTATATACAACAGTACCTGTCAAAAGTTTAGAAACATTACAATATTTTTAATGTGAAATTTTATTATATTATCATTATTATTATATCATGGATATATAATACATAAAGCGTAGGTACCTCAGCCATAGACTGTGTACTGGTGAGTTTGAGATACTCATTTTCCAGTCTTTCCAATTTATTGAGTTGCACCTGCATCTGTGGGTCAGTATGTTTGCTCTCCTTACAAAGAGATTCCTAAATACCAATTAGAGTTGA
Organism: Cyprinella venusta; assembly: GCA_038021265.1. NCBI lineage: Eukaryota > Metazoa > Chordata > Actinopteri > Cypriniformes > Leuciscidae > Cyprinella > Cyprinella venusta. The sequence goes on from CM075876.1 coordinate 23,399,094, forward strand.
GAGGGGAAAAAGAGAGAGAGCTAAAGAGAGGCTTTGAAAGACTGCAAAAAATTTGTACGCAAAATGTATTTTTCAGATGAGAAATAACAGCATATTTAAGCCCTTGGAATATATGGCACAAGCACTTTTGCTTTTGTCTGCCTGCTCACCTGTCTGTCTGTGTGAGTCATTCTGTCTTTCTCTACACCCTCCACCATTTTCCTCATATAATCTAGCTGTTTTTCCAGCTGAGAGCAACGCTTTTCTGCAGAATGAAGCTTAGAAACCAGCCCTGAAAAGAAACGCAAGAGACTACTGTGTGCATACTTTCTATTTGACTTTCCAAGAACTTTGAGAATAGATCAATAACTGCAGTTCAACATTTTCGGTTACCATTCTTCTGTGTGGAGTGATTCTCTCGTGTGCTGTTCTCCGGTTCTCTCTGCGCAGAAGCATCTGCCTGGTATCGAGTAGGATGAGAGAATTGTTGGATGTTCCTCTCCGCCTGAACTCTCTCCAGCTCCAAGCGTCGCATCTTCTCCTGCAGTGTTTTCAGGGCTGATATCACTGCTGCTCAAGTGCAGGAAATGATGTTTGGAAACGTTTACGTTTGGTCTTCTTAAATATGTGTATACAGCTATCAGACTCAACTTTACCTCTACTTCCGGCATCAGGTACTCTTTGATAAAGCTGTGGACTGATGTCCTGTACACCAGAGCTCTTTCTGTCCAGTTGATCTGTGATTGTGATTGTGTTCATGTACAGTCGCCTTGACAGCGTCTCTGGAGGCTGGTAAAAACTCCCAACATAACTCTGTTTAGACGGGGAGTCTAGATTTAAACTCTGAAATCCGTAAATTAGTAGATTAGCAAACAAAAAATAAAAATGCAGCTATAAATACTGAGTCAACATCTTTAAAAAAAATGCTGTTAAAATATAATTAAAACCTGAGAACCACTGTAACGATAGGTAAAAAGGATGTAAAAAGGATGTTAGCCACACTGTTGTATATAATAGCCAAAATCATTAAGAAAAAAAGGATGCTAGCCGCACTGTTGTATAAACAAATGTAGTACAGTCAAATGAGATATATCCTGGATAAATAGTTGAATGCCTGCTGCTCGAGACTCAACACACACACACAAGCTAATAAGGCTAACGACTACTGTCAACGTAAACATCGATAAGAATAAAAACAGCCTTGATAATGCAATTTAGCAAAAAGTATATATACCTGATCTCCTAAGTGATCCATTATGAATCAGTTTCTTCGTTACACATAAGAATGAATGATATATTCATCTAGCTATATTCGTGAGTGTCATGTTAACAACAGCTGAGCTGTAAGTTAGCCGAGAGCGCCGCCCAGTTTCAAATTTCCCTCTTCTTTTACCGCCTTCAGTGGTTCCACATGCAAACAATGACCACAGCTTCTAAATTCAAGACAAATACTCTTATCAAAAAATATTATTTTGTCTGCCTTTGTGGTTTTGTAGTGATTTGTTAATATTGTTCAGTTGGTGCTTGTTTTGTTTGTATACTTTCAATAAAAAAAGATATCAGTAAAAAAAATTGATTTCAATAAAAAACTACTTGAAAAGAAAACAACACAGACATCAGATAGATAGATAGATAGATAGATAGATAGATAGATAGATAGATAGATAGATAGATAGATAGACAGACAGACAGACAGACAGACAGACAGACAGACAGACAGACAGAGATAGATAGATAGATAGATAGATAGATAGATAGATAGATAGATAGATAGATAGATAGATAGATAGATAGATAGATAGATAGATAGATAGATAGATAGATAGATAGATGAACTTTGACACAAAGAATGGTGCATTGCTCATACAGTATAAGGCGTACTGAATGACATTTTGTTTTTAGCGATTATTTAACATATTTTCAGTGAATAAGACAGATTAATATGTGGTGAAAGCTTTGCATTAATCATAAGGGTTTTGAGATAAACAAGTGGTGGCGGGGCCCCTGCAGTTACCAATGTTATTTTGTGGATAGTGGTATTTGTAGTTCCATGTTGCGTTTGCTCCAGCACGACAACGTTGAGATAAACGACCTTCTGAACTACAATTCCCATTTTACTAGTATTAGAAGGCGCGGCCTAACAGGAACGCCTTTCTTATCATTGAATTGGTGCATGGCGAGTATTGTCTCCACCCATCGGTTTTTTCTAGAACACTATTGGACTGTGGTGTCTGTCAATCAATTGTTAACCCAAGCCGCTGTCCAAAATACTGAAAGCGACTGAAGAGCTAGAGCGCTGGAAGGTCTCATTCAACGGCAGCAAAAAAGAGACGACTAGAGAGAATGTCATTTTAGTAAGTATTTTCATCTGACAGGTTTCGCAAAAATATAATAGTAATCGCGCTTAATAATTACTAACCATACCCGTGGTTTTATTAACGGTGTAACCTTATTTTCTGAAGTTGCCTAATAACAGAACTTGATTAAACGTCATTCAACGGTTGTTTTTTTACAATGCGTTTACTGTTTACTTTATTATATTATATTTAGTGTGAAAATAATAGAAAACTATGCATAATTATTTGCCTAGACATTTTTAAATTGTGTCAGTCCTTGTTTAAACAACAGAAAAAACGTAAAACTTTTGTTTAATTCATCACATTGATTATATACACAAAATGCCTGCCAAGACATGCCCATTTGCAGGTCTGTTTATATTAGCAGAATATGGAACATTTTTAGAGGGATCTACAGAATTCATTTGCCAGCTTGCTGGAAAGATTGGTTTAGGATTGTTTTGGCTATATAAATAATTTTCATACCTTTTTTGTCCTATGCATGTATCAGTCTGTCAGGTGTCCCTATATAACTGAAGAATAGTTGACTGTTACAATGATGGATGTGAGAGACTCTGCGGGAAGGTGGGATGCTCTGGCAAGTAGAGACTCGAGCTTCAGACAATCAGCGATGGAGCTCATTCACCAGGAGGTGATGAGGAAAATAGAGAACATCGGGCCAATACCGGACCCACAGTCCTCCTCTCCCCCTGCCATGGATGCCCCGTCCAATGATCTCAACTCTCTTCTTGCCCATGTCCTCATGTTCTCCAAAAGGTGTCCTTATGAAGACGTCAGGAAGAAATGCATAAGTTTGCTCCAGAAGGTTCAGGTAGGTATTATAGTAACCCAATTGTTGAGTAAATAGTTAAGATGGAACCATGGTTTTACCATGGACACCATGGAAAACTTGAAATTATCAGGGAATTTCAAAAGTGTGATTTCCAGGCATTGACAAATCATGGACATTTTGATTTATATAATGTCAATATAATTGTTTCTAATTATGCTCAATTCCATAGTATTTATTTTTTTAAGTGGGATGCACAAAAAATCCACAAAAACAAAAACAAAAAAATCCTAAAAAAAAAAGTAATAAATAAGTGTGATTTTGAGGTTTTGCCTCTGCCATTAATAATGTTCCCCTTTGTTCCTATGATGTTTTTTTATTTCATTTCATACCATAGAACATTAAAAGCCTGTAGCTTTTAAGTAAAGACTGCAAGACAACTGAAGCAAACTGTTTTGAGATTGCCGATAGGCAAGATATGATGAGGTGAAGTGTAGCAGTTACAATGTTTGTTTTTTTATGGGGTTTAAAAAGGATTTAATGTACGCCACAGCTTAAAATAGCTCTGCCCGGGTTAAGGGAGCTAGGGGTGCGGGTCATTTCTTACACTATTTTTGTTGTCACAAAGTTCAGTGGAGGGGTCAGAGAGGATCAGAGATTCTCCTTATTCTTAAATGATGCTGAAAAGTTGTAAATCCATTTGGTCTAATACATTGCATTTGCATCTGCACATTGAATCTGTATTTGCTATCACTATTTATTTTTATGTAATCCTAAAGAGAGAAGGAGAATATTGTTTTCCCGAAATATTTCCATCAGATAAACAGAGAGGAATCTTTTGATGTCCGAATATTAGCATGTAGTTGTTGCAGTTTGCATTGTCGATGTTGTTATTTCAGGATCAGCGACTTTGGTAATTAACACAGATGTGTGAGTAATTAACCCAGAATGTCACTCCACTGTGTCCATGGCCAAAAATATGCAAAGACACATACATATGACATGAACACAGATTAAGATTTTAGATTAAGGAGAATCATCTGACTGAAGGTTCTGAGTATGATAATATATCATTAAATGGTCTTTGAGAATCAGTTTAGTTTAATGTATATTATAGGGACAAATAATAGTGAAATCTTTTAGCATGTAAGATATGTTGCTGCTGCTACATAAGTAGACATACATAAATCCTGTAGCAAATCTAGGCGGGTGGAGCCGAAGGAGTTAGAGGGTATCAGAGGGAGCGCTGCAGGACTAGCTTAGTTACAACAAACAACAAACAATGATCAGAATATTTAAATGTAGAGCAAGCTATCTCATTGGCTGCAGGATCAGCAGAGGCCAATCTAGAGGCCCCTCTAGAGTTTCATGTCTGAACTAAAGTCTAACATGTTTTTAAATGTCTCTATCAGTGACATTTTAATTTAATAAAATAAGGCATTTCATTGCCATTAAATTGAAACTACCGACCCTAAACAAAGGAGGCTGATAAAAAAATTAGGGCTGTCAAAACGATTAATCGCGATTAATCGCATCCAAAATAAAAGTTTGTGTTTACATAATATATGTGGGTGCACTGTGTATAATTATTATATATATATATATAAATACACACACATGCTTGTATATATTTAAGAAATATTTTAATGTATATTCTGTATATAGATTTATATATAATTTATATTATATATAAATATTTTATATATAAATAATATTTTTTTCTTAAATATACATGCATGTGTGTTTTTTATATATATACAAAATAATTATACACAGTGCCCCCACATATATTATGTAAACACAAACTTTTATTTTGGATGCGATTAATCGCGATTAATCATTTTGACAGCCCTAAAAAAAATTCATTTAAAAGAAAAAATGCCAGACGGACTTTGTTACATTGAGGTTTTTGCATCTAAGGTCTTCATACATACATATATATATATATATATATATATATATAAAAGCGAATGCATAATCGCTTCCTATTCTGTTCAAAAAGCCCTCTATTTTATGCGATTTGTGGTTCATTAGATTACAGGATGTTCCTCCCTTGTTTTGTGTTGACATTTTGACCCTTTTTGCTTACTGTATCAGCAGTAAGCTGTCTGCTCTGATATCAGGAATTATGTGATTCAAGGGGCATTAATAAATGAGGCCACAACAGCAGAGAATAAAACATAAAATTGACCTTTGATCCAGTAAGCGCCACACTGATGCTGGCAGGCGTAGACACACTCAGGATGTGACCTCAGAAAGCACTAATCCAAGAAAAAAATAATTATTGATGTAGCACAGCATCTTCATTGTCATTGTGGGTGGTGCAACCCACATGCTTGATAACACACTAACAGGATGGGTCCTCTGGTTGTGCATCACATCTGAGTGACTTTGGCATTGTTCGTTCTTCGTTGTGAGAGAGAGAGAAAGAGTGTGTGTGTGTGTGTGTGTGTGTGTGTGTGTGTGTGTGTGTGTGTGTACTAATGCATGTTTCTGCAGTGATAAGCCCTGAGAAGCTGTGGATAGAGAGACAGATCTAGGTCAGTGTCAGTCCACTGTCTGAAAGGAGTTTAGAAATTATGTAATTTCCTAAGGCCTGTGTTTTGTTCGTTATGGCTCATAGTGTCCCATTTCTCACTCAGACGTGGTGCTAGTTGTGAATGAGAAATTTAGAAATACTCAACTTTGCAAATGATGTACGCAAAGAGGTTTTACGAATAATATTTATATATGAGTTTCCAGATTTCATGTTTAAAATATTATAAGGTTATTTTCAAGCAAAGGTGTTTACCCCATTAGATACAAGCCTAAAAGAAAGATGCCAGGCCTCATGGAATAATATTACAGCACAGTGTACAACATGGGCTGAAATGTTTCATTATATAGGCATTAAGACGTGTTAAAAAAGCTGTAAAGGAGTGTATTTTTTGCCTACCCTGGCTTTGAAAATGATTCCTTCCCTTGGGCCTTAAATTAGCTGTTGGCTTTGTGAGGGTCATGTGGATTGTGTGTATTTGTGTGTGTGTGTGAGTGCTGGGTGTCACCATGGCACTTGGCACCAATTCAGTGAGCTGAGTGCTAGTAATGTTAAGTCTACTCTCCTGGGCGGTGGGCACTAGTTATTGCTCTGGAAATTAGTAAAAAAAAATAAGCAAATGCATTACTACTACTACTACTAAAAATCTATTGTTGTCTCAGTAAAACATCACAGACAGAATGAAGTTTCTGGAAGAATATGAGAAGTTGCATGATGGCGCTCCATAGCGGTGTCTTTGAAAATCTGGTGAGAAATATAATAATAATAAATGCATCTCTACCACACTGATGCATGGAGGAAGAGGTGTCATTGTGTGAGAAGCTACTTCACAGAGAAAGGTCATTTAATATTTTGGAGTACAGGATTGCAGAATGACTTGCTTTGAATTGAATTGAATTGAATTTATTTTTTAATGTTTATTAATTAATTAATTGAATTACACATTAATTAATTTTTTATTAATTTTATTAATGAATTTTTTATTAATTAAAGTGTAATTCAATTAATTAATTTATTAATTAATTTATTTACTTACTAGAAAATGTAAATCATATTTCTGATGGCTAAAAATGCTGAGAAAGTTGAGAATGAAATGTTGTTCTCAAAGCAAATCTCCAGAGCAAAAACTCTTGTTGTGTAATGGTTGTGTACTATGCCAGAAACTTGAACAAAAAATAGCTTTTTATTATAAGTCATCCCTTCATTATTAACCATTTTATTGCCATTTATATGCACTATGTGACTGAAGAAAATGGGTTTCTCTCCCCAAGGCAGCATTGTGCAATAGTGGGTTAAGTGTGGAGAAAAGGAAAGAATAAATAAGCTCTTTATTTTTACTTTACCATAGAGAGATAGAAAGAAAATGAGTGGAAAACTATCTGCAGTCTGTTTTCATTCCTGTTAAGAAATTTTCACTTTCTGAGGTTTTTTTAACATTAATATGAGTTCCTCTAGCCTGTATATGGTCCCCCAGTGGCTATAAATTTCAATCGGTGTAAACCAAGCCTTAGCTATCTTTCTCTGCCTTTGAGAAAATGAAAGCTCAGACGGGCTGATCTTAATTCTCCTCTATATGAAGTCATACGGAGGAAAGGTAACCTGCCCTTTCTCTGCTTTGCCCGTCCAGAGAATGTGGCTCGCCCATGAGAAAATGAGCTAAAAAGTAGGAACGCATGAGCGCGCGAGTTTTTCCTCAAGAGATATCATGGCTTGCAAACGAGCGAAGCATAGCAGTTGATCAGTGTTCGCACAAATGAACATAAAAGTATTAGTTCCATTCCGAGCCTCTGCAGAAACAGTGGGTTAATTGTATTTTCTCTGGAAATGCGCCGACACAACTTCCCAAAGTTTTGTATGGTCCAAACATTTCACCGACAACTGTTTCCTCAACTTGGGCCAATACAGAGCTGGCCTCGATGAACATATGAAAATAAATCGATCGAGCTACCAAGCAACTATTTCTAATGTGTAGCCTAATTGATCAACTTCGTATCGTTTCTTTCGGCAACATTTTATGTGATGGGAATAAATTCTAAATACTTAAAAAACTTCTCACAATTCGTTAATCACGATAGCTGTAATAGTAAAAACTTATAGCTGTTGTAAAAGTATTCTAGAGTATTCTTTCAGATGTAATACCTAGCTATTTCATATGCAAGCATGTCAGCCAATCACAGCAGTGGCCGGTTACCTTGAATCCCACAGCAGACACACCCCTTCAAACAGAGCGTTCAAACCAAATGCTACAAGCAGGCTAGGAAAAATGACTGTTTTTGATTTAAAAAACATACTAACATTATAAGGGTAACCCAGAAAACATTATAAAATAATAAAGTAACCCCATGTCAGGGGACCTTTAAGAAAGAGGGCTATCATGACGGCATAGAGCTATGGAGAACAACAACCCCACGATTGGGGAGGGGAACTTGTTTGTGGTAACTGTGCTGAGGGGAGGGGGAAATCCTTAGAATCCTTTCTCAACTCTAGGAATCAAGGAATGGTACTGTCCAAGAGGTAGATGACGCCGCCTATTTGGATGTGAAAAATGGTCTAGTTCCAAAAAAACAAGTCTTATTTGGATAGAAAGTGGAATGAAAGACACACACACCCCAAACACAACATAACATCAGACAGTTAACACATTGGCTTCTAATATGTGTGTGTATGTGAGATTTTCTCTCTCCTGCTGGTTTCGGTCTGTGAGTGTTGTTAATGCTTTTATGAGAGTGCTGTTAATGCCTTTCTGTTGATCTGCACAAACACCTCATGAAATAAGTCGGATGAGGAAAGTGCCGTGGATGAAATGCAGAATCTTTTTATGGCAAAGCTTCCAAAGTGAAAGTTGTAGACAGTAGAAAGATGAGGACAAAGCAAGGGAACAAAATTTTGTGTGTGTTGGATGTTATGTTGCGTATCAGGATCAGATTACAGCCCATCTGTTGTTGATTAATATGGATGAATGCATGCAAAGCTGTGCACATGGATCCATACCGGATATGATTTGGGAATAATTTCAGACTTTTACATATAATAGTAAGTTTTGGAATCAATATTTAGTCCCCATGGTCAGGGAGGAGACCTATTTGTTTAGGTTAGGTCAAATGCGTGCAACAGTGTTGACTTTTACTCAAAATTACATTGAAATCACCTCATAAATGTTATATAAAAGCTGTATCTGGCAATTGGACACTCTGAGAATACTGTGGTAATCTGGTGAGTTACCACAAAACCAAGTTTTTCCCATAGTGTAAAATACGAACACCAGAGGGCGCCATTGCCTCACTATAAAGCCACATACTAACTCGACTGTCTTGAGCCTGAGACTGCGGAAAATTCCACCGCTTGACCTAAATGGTTTTATTTCTTTACTGGTGTCAAGACAAGAATCAGGATTAGGTTTCTATATGTATGTCTATAATACCATTAGCTTTCCCTTTTAGCTGCCCATAGCATGCAGGAAAATGACATCATGACAACGTTGATTGGGAAGGACTTCAGTCGGGCAAGCAAAGAAAAAATATATATATATCAATTCAATGCTTTTAAGATCCCCCTAATCAAGAAATGGGCATTGTTAAAACATCCTCTGTGCTATAATGTAATATTATGCTTGCAGATGTTATTTGGGCAGAATACACAGCTAACTTTGAATGGTATTTACAGCATCTACCAGTAGGGGCTATTGGAACCATTCATTCATCCAGTAGGCCATAAGGTGAAGACGTTTTACGTTTAATCCCGTTCCCATATATGGGGCACTAAATTGTTTTAGTTGTAATAAAATTATCTAGTGTTTCTGGACGAGAAAATAAAAGTTCTCCATTTGTAATCCTGCAGTTTATTTTTTATTACTGTTTAAAGTCGGCAATAGTTCCTTCCTTGCGTAGTCATATTTTGATCATCAGTGATGAGGCTTCGCGGAAGAATCATCACGTGCTTCCGGCTAGACCAATGAGGTGGCTGCTTTTTTGGGATGACAGGTAAACATTAGTTAATATGTCTGCGCCCCTTAGGCCATAAGGTGAAGACGTTTTACGTTTAATCCCGTTCCCATATATGGGGCACTAAATTGTTTTAGTTGTAATAAAATTATCTAGTGTTTCTGGACGAGAAAATAAAAGTTCTCCATTTGTAATCCTGCAGTTTATTTTTTATTACTGTTTAAAGTCGGCAATAGTTCTTTCCTTGCGTAGTCATATTTTGATCATCAGTGATGAGGCTTCGCGGAAGAATCATCACGTGCTTCCGGCTAGACCAATGAGGTGGCTGCTTTTTTGGGATGACAGGTAAACATTAGTTAATATGTCTGCGCCCCTTAGGCCATAAGGTGAAGACGTTTTACGTTTTATCCCGTTCCCATATATGGGGCACTAAATTGTTTTAGTTGTAATAAAATTATCTAGTGTTTCTGGACGAGAAAATAAAAGTTCTCCATTTGTAATCCTGCAGTTTATTTTTTATTACTGTTTAAAGTCGGCAATAGTTCTTTCCTTGCGTAGTCATATTTTGATCATCAGTGATGAGGCTTCGCGGAAGAATCATCACGTGCTTCCGGCTAGACCAATGAGGTGGCTGCTTTTTTGGGACGACAGGTAAACATTAGTTAATATGTCTGCGCCCCTTAGGCCATAAGGTGAAGACGTTTTACGTTTAATCCCGTTCCCATATATGGGGCACTAAATTGTTTCAGTTGTAATAAAATTATCTAGTGTTTCTGGACGAGAAAATAAAAGTTCTCCATTTGTAATCCTGCAGTTTATTTTTTATTACTGTTTAAAGTCGGCAATAGTTCTTTCCTTGCGTAGTCATATTTTGATCATCAGTGATGAGGCTTCGCGGAAGAATCATCACGTGCTTCCGGCTAGACCAATGAGGTGGCTGCTTTTTTGGGACGACAGGTAAACATTAGTTAATATGTCTGCGCCAAATTTTGACCGCCTGGGCTAAACAAAAGTGTATGCGAGTGTGTTAAAAGTATAAAGATTGAAAAACTTATGGGCATAACACAGCGTTTTTAGTGTTGTATGTACTCGAAATACACAAATAATTTTTTTTTCTCAGTTTTTAGTGCATCGTCGTGCTTCTGGATATTAAAGTGTGTGTGTACACTCTATAAAGGGCTTAATGGGAGCTTTAATAACTTTTCCTGTATTTAGAAGGGAAAACCATTATTTATAATTTTCTTAAAGCACATCATCAACAGGTTCTGGACACTTTTATTTTCTGGTGAAGCACCTCAGTGTGATTAGCCACCCGTCTATGACACCACAAATGAATGTGTTCATCTGTGAAGTGCACCAGACAGGTGTAATTTAGTTTTTATAGATATAAGGATAAAAACTTCAAACTTCAAATCTTCATCATCTCAATGCTTCTGAATGAATTCTTCCTCGAAACTCAAACTGTCCTTTGAGTTTCTATTAGAGTAACTGATTCAGTTTATTGAAAACATTCTTTCTCCCAATTTCAGTTATCTTGAATACATACATTTTATATGCTGGATTTCTGCAAATAAAAAGGTGCAACGTGAGCCACATCCACACGTGCCACAGAACCCACGTGTAACCAGACCCAAAGAGGAAGTAGCATTACTAGTGCAGAAATGAACAGTTTTTTGTGTTATTATAGAGCATACAAATGCCTGTTTATTTCTGTTCTCTATTTCACATCCCTCTGATTTCCATTTTTTTGACCCTGTGTTGTCAGCCAAAGTAGAAGTAGAAGTCTATTTGGAGATTACCTAAAAATAATAAAATTGACCATTAGTATAATGTTCAATGTTCATTACAACATATTTTTTTTAAACGTCAGTCTGCCTTGATCCTTGATATTTTTTAGCTGTAGACATCGCAATTTCCTGTGTGATTTTATTATGGGAAAATTACAGAAAAAAAAAAAGATAGAAACCCTACTTCATTGAAATGAAACCCCCATATAAATTTGCAAATCCAGGAAAGGATTTGATACAGCCATTGAGAAGTCACATTTTTTCCGTAATGCTATCTTACATTTAGTTTGATAGGCATGAGAGGCATAAGGAATAGCTTGTGGCCAGAATGTGGGTGAAGGAACGTGCCTCTTGAGGAATGCTGAGATTATATTTCAGTGTTTACATTGTGTATTGGGGTTAGTATGAGTCTGTGTACAGTGTAACAGGCTTTTCATGCTTACGCATTCAACACACTTCACTCATCCATGCAAGTAGTGTCTTCTTTGTTGTGATGTGATACAAGTCTTAATATTCAAGCATTTCAGATGGTCTTCTAATGGATGCTGGGGAAAGCTTGAAAAGCTTTCTTGGCTGGTAATGTCATACTTAGCCTTTCTCATGTAATTATTTTTTACATTGGAACCCAAACAGGTTGGCATGTCTGAAAGCAGCATATCATATGATGACTAATGAAATATGAATTTGAATTCAACAAAGATGAAAGGACAATCTCATTCATAAGTAAACTTTGAGAGGTGGAATGAAGCTGAATAAAAGTCTGAAAGGAGTGAGAGATGAGTTATATCTACAGAGATAGGGAGAAACTGTGAGGAGTGAAAGGAAGAACAGAAAACAGGGCTATTAATTTCATAACCTGAATGTTAGCCATGTTTGTGTCTCCCATCTGACCCCTTGGCATTTTCCACCTCCCTGATCAAACACACACATACTATCAGAGTACTGGTACTACAGTACAAAGTTGATACTTAAATAGAGAATATAATGATTCCAGTCTTTTGGTTGTATAGATGACTAAGGTATATTAAGGTATTATTATTGTATTTAAAAATTATTAATAATAATAATTAATATAATTATGTGTGACTTTTTCAAAATATATTAATTAATCAGCAATAATATTTATGAATTTATTTTTTTATTCTTTTTATAATGAGGGTGTTAAGTAGGACATTTAATTTAAACATTTTCAATAGTTTAAGGTCTCATTTTGGTTTTTCTTTTAAAATATGAATAAAATAAATATTAATATGTATCACTAAGGATAGTGCATAATTTTTCTTATTAATGAGGATGTTAAGTAGCACTTAATAAAAAATATTAATAATTTGTGTGTGTGTGTGTGTGTTTTGTAGAAACAGAACAGAGCTTTTCCAAAGCTAATCGGCATTAGAGTCCCTTTTTTTACCTCAGGCTCTCATCTGCATTCTCTTATCTTCAGATCTGAATAACTGCCATTGGCTTGACAAGCCTGCACCAGTTCAAGGACAAAAAATATATCACTGAAATGGCATTTTGAATGTTGAGTTGGCAAAGTATGGCTGGATTGCTGGACAGGTTTGAAACAGTGACCCACCTCTAACCCTGATTTAGCACCACGTGTGTTAGCGCTTAGTCACTTGCTAACACGTTGTGCACATTTAGGGAAGAGAAAAACAAAACAATCGCGCAATATTTGTCCCTCTCACGAACAGCGTTCTGGTTTGCGTGTCTGTGTGTGTGTGTATTGTTTCGTGGGGGTTTTTTTTAGGCAGACAAACCATTTTGTATACGTCAGTCGCCAGTCATGACATTATTATCGGTGTGTCTGGATATGCTTGTATTTTTAGTTGAGGTTTCCACAGTAGTGTCACCTGCCGCCGTCCTCTCTGTCTGGACATGGGCTGTGTGGTCAGCTGTCTGATGGTCTTGAGATGTTCATGTGATTTTCATTTTTATTCTATTTTTTACAATTGATGGTTAATATCAAACCCATGGCCACACAGTGGGCCTTACATAGGTTTCTTAGCAAGTTAGCAGCTGTTGCTAAACTATATTGTGATGCTATTTTTTATTTAAAAAGAAGCTACCTTTTCCCATACATTTTTGTTCTCTTTTTTCAAGTATTTGAGAAGACTTAAACTAGCTCTCCATACAAATGTAAAGACATTAGAGTCTGCTTGGTACCTGTTAGCAAATGGCTTGACTGATGTATTTGTCAGCAATGAAATGTGTTATGCAATAGACCTAGTTAAGTAGAATGTGGTGTGATAAACAGCCAAGACTGTTAGCTTGCTTTTGACGAATATAGACTTCATAGCATGCCATTTTCTATATTAACCTTATGGGAACTCATTGGAGAATGTGTATGGGACAGTTTTAGATGCACATGTGTTCATGTTTTACAACTTGAACTATAATGAACTTGAAGCCTAGAATGCCATTACACCAGATACATAAGCCTTGTGACAAGTAATATTATAAAAGTAAACTACTAATTGTTTTCTCCATTTATCTAAAATAAAACCATTTCATTTACAAATGTCATACATATGTGTAGCTTTTTGCTCTGATTTATTTGTTATATAACTTAATATTAAAAAACTTATGAACGGTTAGGCCCACTGTCAAAGATAGTTTGATGTTTTCTGGGGTCGGGATTTGTTAATAAAAATTAAATCATGTTCTTGAACCATATACAGTACTCTTCAATGGTTTGTTAAAATATATATATATAATATTTAGCAGGAATGCATTAAATTGATCTAAAGCCACAGTAAAGACTTCTATATTATTCAAAAAATTATTAAAATTTTTAAATATTTTTTTTTTCATTTGTTATAATATTTCACATTATTGCTGTTATTGTATTTTTGATCAGCCTTGAGCATAAGAGACTTCTTAAATAAACCTTACCTATCCTTCCCCATGGTATGTATGCAGTTGAAGCAATATTATTGTGATAAACATAATACATAGAAACATAATTAAATTATTACAAGGTCAATTTTATTTTACAACAGATTTCTGTTGAAAATAAAATTCATTTTCAACTGGTTTTATTTCCTTTTTAGTTGCTGAATTGGTGAATCGAAGCATTCTCTGGTCAAATATTTGTATATAATGACTTTAAACTGTATAATACTGTCAATACAAACCAGTTCTTACATAGCTGTGCCATTTTAATATATCTCTCGTACCACTTCACATTCTCTTTGTATCAGGGACCTGGGTTTATCATCATGTCTGGGTTTATTTTGTGATAATGACCGGCTGACTTTATTGCAGGATTGAATTAACACTGTGAGTGTTTGTGTGTGTTTTGACTCCATCAGTAGAACTAATGGCCAAGTGTTATTGCTTCTGTTCGGTACAGATAGTGCTTTCAGTTGGAGTTATGGGCCAGGCCCACCCTTTGGCTGGTTTACTCAATAACTGTCATCAGTAGGCTATGTGTAAATGGGGGCAGTGGGGTTCTGAATAAATACCTTCCTAAAATGGCAGTTCATAGTCTATTTATTCCAGGTCCTGACCTCTGCTTCATTAGAATAATAAATCAATAGCGAAGGAGAGAGAGCGAACGATAAGGTGAGAGGAAGATGATAAAAGAAAGAGATGGGGTACTGTAAAAAACAACCAATACATAATACATAGACGATCGGTGGCTCCACCCCCACTCCTCTGTCATTGGTGGATACGCACAGCATGAGCGCACTGCGATTGGCTGAGAGGATACACACCTCCAGAATGTGTTTGTGTCCTGTGTAAAAGAGAACATTGCTAGCTGAAAAATGAGAGAGTGAGACAGAATCATGTACTGTAGAGGACGGAAAGGGGGCTTGGAAAAGGGGGTGGACCATATGGCTGCTGGATATGTCCAAGAGATTTCTAGGAAAGCTAAGAACTATTTGTTTGTGGTCATGCCTGGGAGACAAAAGGAGTGGACACACATTAAAATGCTGATTCTCTTGCATCATTAACTACTCCCTTTATTGCTCCTATTTAGGCATTCCTGGAATCATAGCCCAAGTAGCTTACATTTGCCAAACAACAACAACAACATGTTTTTCTGTACTTAAAATCCACCATACTAGCAAAACATGCATACTTTTGATTTGTGTACTTCATCTTGAGGAAGTCAGACTTCTTGGCCAAAGTAAAGTTGTATTTAGTTTTACACTTGTTTTTCCCCTCATTGGATGTTAAGTGACCTAATTAGATTAGCTAATGCATTAAAATTAATAAAGCCAATTGGCCATTCTAGTAAATATGTTGACTGTAAAATGTGGAACAGGAAACAATCTGCAATGGAAGGCATGGGATTGTGAAAGACACAAGACAATAGGTGTCTGTAACAGTATAGGCAGTGTACATGTCTTTGAAATAGTGTTGTTTTTGTAAGCAAATGTCTTGCACTCTGTATGACCCTCTTTGGTGCAGTATTTTCTAGCTCAGTGCAAATGAGAAACAGGTCTGTTGCACTTTGCATGCTGCCATAAATCTGACTGATAAACATGACAAAATGGTTATTGTTATTAGACAAATTCATGTTCAAAACAACCCAATTATGGTTTTATTTCACTTCACTGAGATACATAATTGCACTCGGTTGTATCATTGGTGGTATATTTGTAGGGATGATGCAGAATGTTAAAAGTCTGGCTGATAAAATGAGAATTATTTTAATGTTCCATTGGTTTTCAATGCAAAACAGTGGAACATAAAACATAATTATCGTTATATCAGTAGCACATTGGTATAGAAAAACACCCCATAGAAGGTATTTTTAAATTGTTACTGCTTTGGAGTATCATGATCTATTAGCATGTTAGCAGTGGAGTTGAACCTAGTTGAAAAAGGCTCATGCTGATATGCCACATTTATCGCAGACCATGGCGAAGGCACTGGAGTGTTTGTTATTGTTGTTATCTAACCGATAGGACTAATCTCAGTCATTATGTGCTAGTAGGAACAAATAAAGAAGCCAGGCTGAGCACATGGCAACAAACTACAGTTTTATTGGCCACATAACGGTAACGAAAAACCAAAAGAGGAACGTTTTTTTTTTACGCATCTCAAGTGTGAGTGAGTGCCTGTGGCTGGTAAAGAAGACACATTTTGTACCGTCTTTTTGTCTTCGTTTGATCAGCTGCTAGTTGTTTGGACACGCGGTATGACGGTCTAAATTCACCTGCCACCTGTCAGCACACATTTCACTGAAGACATTTAATGGCTAGCAGTGTTTGGAAAGCTGCCTTGAAACTTCCCAAGTTACTCATATAATTAAAAAAAAAAGTGGTGAAATTAAAATGATGAATTTTTATATATCCTGAAAACATATGATGAAACAGGATGATTAAATAAGAGATTCAAAGGAATCAGTTAATTGCTTTTTTGAACCAGATAATTTACATGAATTATCTGAGTTAACTGATTCACTACATCCCAGGGTGCGGTCACATTAGTGAAATTTGTGGGCAAATAAGTCCCTCGTCTATTGTAAATACTAAAGTCAGCGCAATGGTCAAACACGTCTGTGTTTGTGTCTGAAAAATAAAACAAAAGCAGCGCAGTAAAATGTAAAAATGCATTCTGTGTGAACTGAATGGCCTCACACAATGCAATAAAATTGTAGGTACAAACAATATCGCCTTGTTGTAAAACAGACAAAACACGTTTGTACATTCCTTGATGCGCAAGGCAAGTAATAGTACAGTTCAGTTATGGGTCAAGTACAGGTGTTAGTTACTCGTCAGTTATGAATCAGTGGCGCTTTCTCTCCCCACCCCCATCTCTCTACCCATATATCAGCTTGTTTACCATCTCAGGACAAAGCTGAAGGAGCTTATGAGCTGGGGGAGTTGTCTGCGTGTGTGACACAAAAGGAAGAACAGGGAGAGGGGGCTCACATTGTAAATGAGAGGTAGTGGAAGTGTGTGTGAGAGCATGATTCAGACCTCAAACGCCTATTGCAACACAATCGCCCCACCATCTAGTTTTTAAAAAGGTAACTAAAGGTCAGGACGGACAACGTCACAAATTTTTGTCATAAAATGCCTCCCGATAGTTAGATACAATACACAAAGTTTTACACAAAGTAAATGTGCTGTAGCTGCTACTGCAAATATATATTGGAAACTTGACATACATTTCTTGTGCATTCTTTTGCACTTTCGTAGGTTATAATGTTTGCAGACATTAAACTGTTGTTGACACACATAAACTTCCTTACATTCCCCTTCTTGTCAATATGTGTTCTGTGTGTGTTATCTCTCTGAATCCCCTCACCCCTCCCCTCATGTGTTTGTGTAGCAACTCAGCGCTCATTCTCATACTTAAGTCAATCTGTTAAATAGCTGTGGAGACAAACAGCTCAAGTTGAGCAAGAGAGAGAGAGAGAGAGAGAGAGAAGTATAGGAATACTGTTTTGAGAAATGGCGAAGACTGTGATTAGACCTCATTAAAAGCCCTGAGCCTCATGGCTGAATGTAAGCCTCTGTGTTTGGATATGTGAATGTTTGTGAGCGCTCACTTCCCCTTCCCCCCTTTAAACTCAGCTCTGTACTGTGTTTTTCAGGCCTACCTGTAAGTAGACATGTTTAGACTTGTTTTGATCTCAGTTGTTTTTTGTAATGTAATCTCTTTTTTTAATTTTAATATATTTTATCCCTTTAATGGCAAAGCAAAATTCTCAGCATTATTCCTCCGGTCTTCGGGGTCCCTTCAGAAATCATTCTAATACGCTGATTTGCTGCTCAAGAAAATTTCTTATTATTATTGTTAAAAACAGTTGTGCTGCTCAATATATTTGTGGAAACCGTGATAAATTGTCTCTATATTGAATGCATCCTTGCTGAATAAAAGTGTTAGTTTCTTAATTATGATTAATTTTTTAGCATTGATAAAGAGCGTTTTGTGAGAAGACAAATATTTAAGACTCTCATAAAAGCTTTAAAGGGATAGTTCACCCAAAAATGAAAATTCTATCATCGTTTACTCACCCTCAGGTTGTTCCAAACCTCTATGTTTTTATTTGTTCTGCTGAACACAAAGGAAGATATTTGGAAGAATGTTTTAATCAAACAGATCTCAATCCCCATTGACTACCATGGTATGTATTTTTTCCTACTATGGTAGTCAATGGGGATTGAGATCTGTTTGATTAAAACATTCTTCCAAATATCTTCCTTTGTGTTCAGCAAAACAAATAAGTAAATGATGTAAAGAATTTTCATTTTTGGGTGAACTATCCCTTTAACAAGGTAATACTTCAGATAAAACATACAAAATCTCCATGCTATATTAAAGGACGATAATTTTACTACAAACTTTACAATACAGGAGCTGATCTATGAAGAAAATGGCAAGCTAATTCCTAACCAGCAAATACATTGGATAAAATATTATTATTTACACTGTATTTAAACATTTGCCAAACATTTCTTTGGCAGTTAGTATTATTGGGAAGTTTAGCTTTGACCTATGACCTCTCATAAATATATTCAGTGAGGTAAGTCCTTGGAAGTACTGTTTTGTGTGTGTGTGTGTGTGTGTGTGTGTGTGCACTGTGCAGGTTTTGCTTCGTTGGTCTAGAAGAATCTGTGGTACAGGGATTCTTCTTTTGGTAGAACATCATGTTCTGTTTCTTTATATAAAACAGGAAGTGTGTATACTAAGTGTCTGAGAGTGTTAGAGGTGACCGGATCGTTTGTCTTTTGATCTTTTGTCTAAGATGCACGAGCAACCTTCTCGTAACTTTTTCAATAGCGTCAGGGTTGGTTTGAAAGTGTGTTTTGAACAATTTTCCATATGCTTGTAATGTATGTTTTTGGCCTTAGAACAGTTCCCTCATTCTTTATGCCTTTTATTCACATACCTATTTTCACATTTTCTTATGGCTTAGCGTTTATCTAATGTCTAGGAAATAACATGTAACTGTGGCTGTCTACTGTGTCTTATGTTTTGGTCAAAAAGAGGTAGAGCTGCTAATAAATATGGGAGATGTTAACAGTCTGAGTGTTTTGTGTGACTAAGTCTAAGATTAAGTGCATAACCCTGAACAGGAAGTGCAGAAAAGTGTGATGGTTCTCACAGGATGTCATGCTGCAAATCAGAGGTTATCTTTACCTTGGGGGAAATTCCCCTCACCTTGATATATTCACACACACACACATTGGTATTTCATGTTTTATGGTAACATTTCATAAGGATAATATTTTTTTATACTGTCCTATCCCCTAACCCTTAAAATGTAATTTATTCCTGTGATAGCAAACATCATTACTCCATTCTTCAGTGTCAGATGATCCTCCAGAAATCATTATAATATGGCATTATAATATGTCAATCATTAAATATTATATAATTTAATATTTGGCACTCAAGAAACTTTTCTCATTATTATTAATGTTGAAAACATGTGCTTTTTAAAGGGATAGTTCACTTTGAAATGAATTTTTGATATGTTTTAGCTTACCTCAAGGGCATCCAAGATGTAGGTGTCAGTATTTTCAATTTTGATATTTTTCGGTCAAACCGTTGTTGTCTATCAGTCATATAATGGAGGTTTTGGGGGTCCTCCCTTCGGTTCACCTCATGCACAGAGAAGTCTAAATTAAACATGACTGATTGACTCGTAAATGTAAGTACACATTAATGACCTAAGACACGAAACAAGTGGTTTGTGTGAGAAAATGAACTGTATTTATATCGTTTAACCACAGCCATGTCCAACTGATCTGACGGCACGGGAGCTTCGGTCTGCGCATGCTCCGGAAGTGGATTTTATCCTGATTTCTTTCAGAAGACAAAAAAAAAAACCTTCTGGGCAAATATACAAGAAATTTCAAGTTCAACTCTGTATTATGTATATTCTAATTATGTTAAATTCTGTATATGCTTTTCAAAAGTTTGTCAAAAGTCAGTCAAATCTTTTAAAAGTCATCGATACTTTTAATCAGCAGCACGGATGTAGGGATGCACAATATTATAGACCATCATTACCGGCCGATATATGTTCATTTGTAACGTTATCGTTAACAACCTGATAAGAAAATTTGGGCGATATTAAAGCCAATAAATAATGGATTATTTCCTTCAGATTCACACTGTTCGCTATGATGGTTTTAATTGTTTGAAATATGATTGGAAAAAAGGAAAATACAAATAAGTGCAACATGTGCAGCACAGGTCTACCGTATAAGCATAAAATTACATAAAATTATAATAAGAACATTACAATTTTGTGCTTGGGACATGGCTTTTATTGGTGAGACTTTTGTACATCTTTTGTAATCAGGCTCTCAACAATTATGTAGAAATTTGGAATTAGATTTATCTGCCAATATATCAGTTATTAGTTTTCAAATATAAAGAATTATCATTTATCGGCCAAAGATTTTTAAAAAATCTTATCGACCCCAAATTATTTGAACAGCAGTGTAAACGTAATAGAATTGACTGAAATGCTGGTATCTTCTATTAAAACACTGTTTGATTTGTTTTATTATCAATGTACAACAGCTCAACAACTACCTCGGTACATACAGATAGTCAGTGACAGAGGGATCATTGTTACTGAGTGTAGCTGGCTCTGGTCTTTCCTGTCAAAACACACAAATGCTGAGGTAGCAGAGATACCGCCTGAGAGCTGTGTGTGAATGTGTTTGCATGCAAGGGAAAGTGTGAGTCTGTGAGAGAGTGAGGTCCGGCAGGATAAAGGGAAGAGATCATCCCATACCCTGTGTCCCCTAAACATCAGATCTTCCTATTCTCCAACACACCCATACATTCTCACGCCTTTTGTTACATCACAGCTCTTGATGAACGAAACATTTCAATGCCACATTACTCTTTGATTTCTGCTAGGAGCCATGGTCAGTCTGTATATTTGGTGTGGATTTGTGTGAGCTGCAGTGAGAATAGACATAGACATGCCTTCCTGGGTTCCTGTGTTATGACACTTTGCTGACATTCGCTTTTTTATCATGTGCTTAAGGTCCAGATTACACACATGACCCTCACTCTTGCCCTTATGACTTGGTCTGTGGCGGTGTGTGAGGCCCACAGAGTGGCTATTTTTTGTGCTCTTACAACTAAGTGTGGAATTCTTCATCCTGTAGTTTGCATGTGGAGGTAGTTTTCCAGCAGGGTGACAGAAAAATACCTTTCATTTCTGAAGTGCCTAGTCATATAGTGCCCAGACCAAAAATGTTACACTTTTGTTTTATAGACAGCTTGATTATCCAGCAGTGTGATCCATAGAGCATTTTGTGCGTCAAAAGAATCGAGATCATCTGCCTGTTTGTACATATTACATAATATTTTAGTTAATATTATAAAACATTTCAACATGTTCTCATCATTTTGGAGCCCATTGTAGCTACTAAGTGCATGTGTGTTTGTGCACACTTGTGTGTGCAAATGTTCTGTGGTATGTGCATCTGTGCATGGGCAGCATTGCTTGATGTTTTATCTAATCTTGCCAAAGGGATACTTCTTGCATTTACTGTAATGTTGCTCATAAAGGGATTTTGTGATGAGAGACACACAAGCAGGAACTCACCAATGTCCATTAGGTAGAGATCAGTTTGTTTCGGTTTTTAAGTCAATGTGTCAGCATGATACTAAAAGAATATGTCATTACAAACCACTTAAAAACCATTTTTGGAAAAATGGAAAAGGATTTTTAAATACACCCTGTAATATTATATAATATTTTGTCCTCAAATATTTTGCCCTAGGTAATATGGCCAGGTGATGTGCAAAATTCAAACCAAAGCACACAAACTATCCAATTCTGTAAAAAAACAGTCATGACTTGCAATTTTTTGTTTAGGATGTCTAATCCAGAACTCCATATGGCAGCACATATGTGGAACACTATTCGCATAAGCCTCCAAATAGTTAATCACATTGGATCTCACATTTTTGGGACAGGTGCTGTTACCGTTGAGACTGTCTCATCTTGGATATGATTATATTCTCTTTACCATGGGAATAGAATAGAAGATTTATTGCTTTGTGTGCTTTGTCGATGGAAAACCAAGTGAGAAGAGGACAGGGCGTTCTGGGTTCCGCTCCAGTGGCCCTCCAGTACTCTAAAGTCCGCCCTACAGCTCTGTCACCACCGCAGTGATGTCATCACGGCAGCTGGTGCAACATGTTCTCTTTGTCTCTGGACTTCCTACTGCGAGACAGCAAGCCCTCTTCTGCTCTTCTCTCATATCATTAACTTTCTTCCTTCCGTCTCCTCCTCTCTTTTGATCAATTATTGACCGTGTGTTAATTATTGGCTTTTTTGGAAATAACTAATCTAATCTAGTTTTGAGAAATGAGAAGGTCAAGCGAGAGGCTTGAGAGTGTAGTCAGTGGGTTATGATGTCACTTGACCTCACTCTCACAGACTCTGGACCAGACCACAGCTGGTGGAGGTTCCAGCACGTGTGTGAGAAAAAAGTAAGAGTGCTGCAGACGTGTCGGTTTCTGCAAGATCAAGGCCTTTGTTGACGTGCACTTCTGCAATTCTCTCTCTGTCTTTCCTGTATTCCTGTACGATAACGCAGTTAAATATTAATATTCTTTGGGGCAAATTTAAGTAATATTTGTTCAGAAACCTGCGAATAAAGAAATAACAGGAATATTGCTAAATAGTATTACAATTTATAACAATAACTGTTTTCTATTTTGATCAAATGTAATTATGGAAAAAAAAAGAATTTTCAGCATCATTACTCCAATCTTTAGTGTCACATGATCCTTTAGAAGAAGGGTGTAATTTGCTGATGTGGCGTTAAAGAAATATTTCTTATTATTATCCATGTTTAAAACAGTTTTGCTACTTAAAGTAACACTATGTAGTTTTTCAACCTTCATAATATATTTCCAAGACCCTTGTGATGGTACATAAACTTACAATAGGTTAAATGACACATCTGCCATAGCCTGACTTGGTCTGTATCGCTATTACTTGCACTATGTAACTTCGGGTTTCGGGTAGTAATCGGAGCACAAAAAGAACTACAAAATTCGACTGCTTTACGGCATACGTCACTTCCCCCACCACCTCCTCAAATTGTCAATTGTCAAAGTAAGTTGGAAAAGAACAGCATTTATTTTAAAAGAAAACTTTCTTAACATTATTATAAATGTCTTAACTGTCACGTTTGACCAAACCTTTGAACAGTGGTGTACATTCAGAGATGCTGTGTGGTTTTGATATTTTAAAGAGCCAATTGAGGAGTCTGGATTAAGATGTTGTACTGAATAAGCCAGACCGTGGAAGTCTGATGTGTTAAACCAATGTAGATATATAAACAACACTTTTAGCAGGTACAATTCATTTTCATTTGTGTGAAACAGTGTGTTTCATCCTTGTTTGTGTGTTTGAGCAGCAGGTCTGTCTTTTGAAAATCCGGCAATCTCTGGTCTGTGTTATCTGTTGTCTGAGGTGACGTAAAAATTTGGCTTGAAGCTCCTGTTGTAGGTTGTTGTTTGTTGGGGTCATCAAGGTTGCTAAGCTATCAAGGACATTAAAACGGTTAATATAAATATGGTATTTACACATAAATAAACTCACTTAAAATAAATAAATAAAACTGCCATTCAGGTAAAAGGTTGTGTAAAAGGTAAAAACCCAAGATTGTGGTTGGATCTTGGGTTTAGGACTGTACTTATTGGCTCAGTAAGTTTAGAGGGGATGTTAAAAGTCAAATATGAGCAGGTAATACAGAATATTTTAGCTTGAGATTGTGAGTGTATAAGTTAGACAATAGGGGTTGACCCGAATAAGCAACTATTGATGTCCTTGTCCATCACAATCTTTGTTTTTTCTTTGCTGTTCTTCGCACATCTGTAGTAATGTGGAATTTACTTATAAATAATTAGGCTTTCATGCATCTGTTGCTGACCATATATCAAGTGCAACACTGGGCCATTGAGAGAGACTACAAGGCAGGAAGATGGGACATTAGGGAGACAGTGGAACAAAGAGAGGATCATAAAGAAAGAAACATGGAGACAGAGAAGGGGGGTTTTGAAAGGGAGCAGGGCTCAACAATAAGAATTTTATTTCTGGGCCAGTAGTTTAGATTTGTACTTGCCCTGCCTATATTTTCTATGATCCCAGGCCAAACATTATTTATTTTATTTATAATTTTAAAATAATCTTATTTATTTATGTACCTAAAATCAATTTGATAATAATCCAAAAAAAAAAAATGCAATAGCCTACCTATACATTTTTTGACAAAATAAGTAGTCAAATTATCTTTTATTTGTATAGCCCTTTTATGGTTTCATAGATGGTTACTGTGATAAAATGTTACTGTGAGATAAGATTTTGTATTTACCGCCCACTCTTTATCCCTTTAAATCATTCTTGCAATTTTCAAAAAAAACCATATCATAACTTTATATTAGCCATCATCTAGATAAGGTTACCTTAGTTTGTGGCATATTTAAATCTGCAGGATTTGCAACAAACTTTGTTCAGTACATCACATGAAGCCAAATGATTAAATTGGCATAAAAATACATGAGGCAGCTAATGTACAGACAAGGCAAGTGATCAGACTTATTGTTGAGGTCCGCCAGCATGCAAGTTACAGTCCTCAATCGGCCCACTGTAATTGAGAGGCTTTCACAACTTCTATGTGGCACCGTTTGTAAAGAACTCTGTGGTAAAGGCAGGGAAGGAGGGAGAGAGGAGCAGGATGAAGTTAAGTCCTTGTTTGGCTTCTTAACAACATTTTATTGCATTATGTTAATGAAAATCAAGTGATTTTCCTGAAAGGTTATCTGTCAGCTGATGATCTTTAAAGGAATGTCCATGGTGGAATGTCAGAAAAGGACCAGAATTGATGCAGTGTGGATTTGTGCTGCTGACATGCACACACAGTTTATCTTCTGGTAATGTGATCAGTGTTTGTTTTCTACAAGGGCAAATCCCACCACAACCGGAGCTACTGAATGTAAACACACACGTACACACTCACACATATACAATACTGTAGAAAAGTTCATTGACCCTGTAACATGTAATTTGCAGTTTTTGGTTTTTATTCCTGTTTGCTTAAGACTCTTTTTATGCTGTACTCCACGAAGTGGACAACATTCACTTTGAAATTCAATTACACATTTAAAATCAAACAAATTCAACTGAATTTCTTTTTAATTTTGGAAACTAAAACTGTGGTGTATTTATGCGCATATGGCAAAATGTTTATATGTTTATATTATCATATCCAATTAAATGACATTATATTAAAGTAAATTAAATACATGTTTAAATATATTTGAAAATAGACACAGTTTTTATAAATATATATTTTGATTATGTTGTAGTCATCTATATTTCATCATATATTGTTTTCCTATATTTTTAAATGCATTTTAAATTTAAAGAAATCTGCATAGTCCTTTAATACATACAAATTCCATTTACCCAAAAGTCTATTTTAAGATTTATTATGATTAAGTATCTTCTTGGCCCTTGTTCAAACAACAAATATTTTAAATATAAATTATATATTAAGCCATTCCGTTTACACCATCTATTTAGGATGTATTGAAAAACATATTATGCTATATTTTATGCCATATGTGTGTACAGTACATGGCTGTTTACGCTATTGACATTAAGATGACATGTTAACATTACACTCTTTTGTTTTAACCCAAACTTGGGTCAAATATGGACAAACCCAGCCATTGGGTTAAAAATGTCATTTAAAAATGTAACCCAATGACTGGGTAACAATACAACACAGGAGGACTGAACAATACATTAAGTATTATACATTTACTGATGCCTTGTGCATGTATATTGTCCCCTTAACAGAACAAGAACATGATTTTACAACTGATAAAGCAAACAGCCCTCAAGTGTGCATGGTGGGTCAGGGTGGAAGGGTGAGAGGTTAAAATTAGTAGATGTGTAAAAGAAAGAGGAAAACATTCATTCTGCCTTGCCTTAAAATAACGATGTGCTCTCTGTCTCTCTCTTCACACACCACAGACCTCATGTATCTTTTTTATTTTTTTGTCATGTACAAAACATGTTTTTCAGCAGGAAACTTTTTATAGACACAGTACATCCATTCATACTCTTACAACCATGCGTGTGTCTGTGCATATTTGTAAGTATTGCCTAATACAAATAAGATCTTCTTTTATAACCCTTGTGCTTTGTTGTGTCTACTAATAAGTGGCGTTATCTAGAGAAGTTGTTTCAAGTAAATAATACTAGATCGTGTAATAGGATAGTGCCCTATTATAGAAAAAGAACACTGTACAAGCCCCTCTTTTGCAGACTAATCCAAGCTTTCATACTCTAAGGATTTAGTTTATCAACAGGAAATTAAGTTGTTTTCTTTCCCTCTTTCTTTCCAAACCTTTCTTTGGTCATCCTCTAGTCTTTAACCTATTTTTTCCCTTGCTCTCAGTGGAATTGCTGCTGCATGTTTTTGGTCAGAAAGCTCAATTTAGTAGTTTGCCTTTAATTTGAAGTTCCCATGATCCTGTGGGGTGCTAGCTGCTGGGCAAGTCATTTAGTCACAGCTGTTTGCTGTCTTATGTCCATCGAATAGCCTCACTTGCTTAAAGCATTATGCTAGTGGAGTGGTTCCATCCGGACTGTGGAAAATAATTGCATAATTTTACCGTTTCTACAGTTTAAAGTGAGTATTGTGTCAAAACAACAGAGTGGCTCACACCGCAAGCACTCACAAGGTCCATTATGATAACGATATTTCAGTGCTACATCCTCTAATATTTTAATCTAGAGCCAAATTTGCTTCATTCAAGCCTTTCCCGTACCCTGCAAGTTGCTTCTCTCTCCATCTAAAGATGCAAAGTTTCACATTAAGAGGTACAGATGACGTGGCTATTTGAACACGGTGGGCAGCAAAATAGATAGGCCTACTTAATATGCTAAAATGCTGCAGAAAACAAGAATGCAGCTAATATAATTATTTTTGCTGTCATATAGATGAATCCGACTGTTTTTACTTAACCAGGTTTGTGACAAGAAAATATAGAGACTTACCTCTTGGAACTTTAATTGAATACTCCTCTGCTAGTGGATCATTAAATAGTAAATACACATGTGGGTTTGTTTGTGTGTGTGTGTGTGTGTGTGTGTGTGTGTCTGTGTGTGTGTTTGTTGATTGACCATGGCCATAGCTCATTGTGAAAAGAGGTTATGGCCCTTGTAAAGGGGGGTTTGCATTGTCCGATTATTTCCTCTGAGAATCCCATAGGACAGTCTTGTCTCCCCCCCCCTAGACAGTATGGGACCAAGCACAGTCTGATTGCTAAAGCTGAGCACAAAGGTTATGAAAAGAGCAATGAACGTTTCAATTATCATTTCTATTCCTCAAGCTGTGGAGGAGACGTTTGAGAAGATCACAATAGATTTAGAAATCCAAACACAGCCCTTTGTGATGGGCATATTTATTTTCTTGCCTTTATCTGCACATCTTATCTGTTGTATGTAGAGGTCCAAGCAGCGAACTTGTATGGTGTTTGTTTGCTATGATTTTCTTATTCTTTTTTTCTTCTTCTCTGATAAAAATGTCTGGAACCATAAATCGCAGATACATACGAGAAGCATATTTACACTACTAACTCAAAAGCTGTGCTATTTTTGAAAGAAATTAGTAAAGACATTTATAATGTTACAAAAGATTTCTATTTTAAATGAATACTGCTCTTTTGAACGTTCTATTCATCAAAGAATCATTGAAAAAGTATAATGGTCTCCACAAAAATATTAAGCAGCACAAATGTTTTGAACTGTGATGATAAGAAATGTTTCTTGAGCACCAAATCAGCATATTAAAATGATTTCTAAAGGATCATGTGACACTGAAGTTTGGAATAATTGCAGAGTAGAAAGGGAAATTGTTATATTTAATGTATTATCGTCTATAATGGGTGTGTATTTTCCACCATTGCTACTTGTTTTCTTCAATGGCAGGTTGTTACAGCTTGATTTGCTTTCTCACAGATTCTGTAGAAGTGCTGTGTTTGTGTATAGTTTAATTTGGCCGTTGCTTGACAAATCTAGTCTTTCCTGCTGCTGACCATATGGCTCCTCTAAATGGGCTCCCTAACAGACGGCCATGTATATGAAGCCAGTGTATTCATGAAGGAGAGTTGGACATCGTATGTTCTCATTAAATGTATTGCTAAAGCATGTACCCCTCCCCTCCGTTTTCTGTCTCAATTTTGCAACATGTTATTCAGTCAACGAGTTGCTTGTAGAACCTGTTTCTCCTCTTCTCTCGGATGGACGGATTAAAAAGAATGAGTCGTGAGGGGGTGGTGTGGGTGTTTAGGGGGAATTTTTGGCACGCTTCCTTATTTTGTCTTCATAAATAACAGTCTTCCTTACCTTCTTCTCTCTTTTGCAAGTTATAACAGTGGAACAACAGTGATTCTGCTGCTCTAAAAAGAGAAGAAGTGGTTTTGAAACCTTCGACTGTAGAATTTATGAGTTTGAGTGTGTCTTGGCACAAAATAGTCTCACAAAATCATTATATCAATGCTGACTAGTCAAAAAGTTTTGTCTATAAGTCAGTGTTTGTTATGGAAGGGTCAAAATTGTTTATTAGTTAGCCTGGGTTGTCTAGATTTTTCAAATTATTCATGTATATTATTATTTAATTTCTTTATTTTTGATTATCTTCATGTTATGAAGATAGAGATAACTGATAAATGGCAGACATTATATATTAAAATGTACACTCTAAAAAATGCTGGGTTGTTTTAACCCAATTTTGGGTAAAATATGGACAAACCCAGCCATTGGGTTACATTTTTAAATTACATTTTAAACCCAATGGCTGGGTTTGTCCATATTTTACCCTAACTTGGGTTAAAACAACCCAGCATTTTTTAGAGTGTAGTTTTTATGTAGTGTCTTCTTGTCTGAATAAAAATAATAATAAAAAAAATATTATACAAACTAAAAATCAATCATTCTAAAAAATGATTTAGGCACCACAACATTATAATGTGCAGAATGGAAAATACATATTCACTTTGAGATTTGCTAAAGATTCCTTGCATGAGTTTGTTATAAATCAACTGCTCAGCGAAACATATTTCACCCAATAGCCTGTTTGGGGTGTGTCAATTGAACATATAGAACTTATTGGATAATTTTAAAAAACACATAATAAGCAAAGACTGTAAGCCTGCTCATCCTGAATTGTTTACATATATGAGTGACTGACTTGCAGTATAACTGCTAGTATACATGTTTGTGCACATGTTCAATGTTTATGCAAATGTACTCTGAGGAACTCAGTGTTCTTGTGTCATTTGTATTGGTTTGTGCTGTGGCGTTCTGAATCGTGAGGAAGAGAGAGAGACTGTGTTTATTTGTGTGTTATCCTGTAAAGCTTTCCACCTGAGTGCATTAAACAGATCCTAATTACATTACTTTTCGAGAAAGAGCTGTTTGCAGAGGTTTTTATTGCTTGTAAATTATTTCCTTCTTTCAAGGATGGAAATTTCTAGCATCTAGGACCATGCAGGCTCTGCTAGCCTGTACAGGCTTTTCATAAACAATGAAATATTAAGGTGTTTCATTATGACTGTGGCATGGCCCGGGCCCTGTGGTTTTGTTTGGTTGTCTGGTTGTGCTTGGGCTTCATCTGATATTGATGAAGAAAGAGGACGCGGCGAGTAAAATTTGTTTACTGGAGCTTTTTAAAAGGAGCTTACGATGCTGCGATGTTATTGAGCATTTCCTCTTCACCACTGCAGTTCTTAAGAATTTCAGTCTCAAACAACGACATAGAGGCAGTGCCCTCTGAGGCAGTATTTTAACTGAATAGGCCTATTTCACAAAAATGGCCGCTGAGACCGGAAGTAGGGTAAACTCTTTTCCGGTGAAAGCGATAGCAGTTGCAGTCGGAGGACAAATGTGGAGACTAAAAGCGTCTAGTTCTGTTGCGTACATTTTTATGTTTCAACTTAAAGAAGAAACAGTAATATATATCACTTCACATCTTTCCGTGTTTTTTGGGTTTTCATGGAACAACTGGGGTGAAGTTAAATCACGCCCGATGCAGACGGCAAAAAGACGTTGGAAGCAGGTGTTGAAATCGTGTAATTTGGAGTTTATTGAGGCAAAAGATGTAGTTGATAATAGTTAGTAAATACAGTGAGAATTGGACCCTAATCACATTAGGGTGAGACCGTATTTACATTATAACAAATAAAATTCACAAACTCATATAGGAGCAGTTGTTGAATTGATGTTTATTAGATTAGAATAAGTCTCCAGTTCATCCTATCATTTCCTTATCAGCTGCCCTGCCCTAGTCATGTTTAGAGTCTCTCTGCTCAGGTATGATGTTGTATAATCACTGTTCACTGACACCATTATTGTTTTTATAGACTGGTGAAGGTGTAATAGGTTGATTGAACAGAGATAATGTTACCTCTCCATAGCTGTTAACTGGATAAAAAAAAAAGTTTTGTGGAACTGTGTTCTGTGGTCTAAATAAGGAAGTGTTGTTGAGCCTGTCGCACCGCTGCCCGTAAGCAAGCAGTATGTCCAAGGTACGGTAATGACTTGAGATAGTGGAACAATTTTAATAAAGCATCTTATTCACATGACTGTTCAGTCAGGGGCTCATGCTAGGCAACATTCAGTAGTGATGGTAAACCACACATCTTTATCAGTCATGACCACTAAACCTTATGTATTGATCGTCGCTGTTATAAAGCAAAGTCTGCTTGGGTTTCACATCAAATGATAAGGGACAGTCTTTAATTCTGTGGCACTGTGGTTTGCGTTGTGCTAAAGATAGCTGAAAAGGAGGTTTATTTATGTTAGATATACGTATTGAATTTTCTGTGAGCGCTGTGCCCCGTGTATTTTAACAGCTGTGAGCACTCCCTGTTAACATAACATCCACGGGAACTTTGGCTTCCTCGTGAGCAGAGCGAGCACCAGATCTGTGGCTATACAGCAAAAGCGAGAGAGCGAGACATAGAAAGAGAACAGAGAAAGTGATTTTTAAAAAACATTTTTCCTGTATAACATTGGCCTCAAAAAGCATTTGGGTTTTGGGCAAAAAGTCAGGGTTCAAATTCAAAATGTTTAAATGCCATTGTTTTATTTAAACCTTATTATTAGTATTATTTGACCTTTATACAAGCTAAAATCATTATAATAGTGACTAAAAGAAGTAAAGTTAGTTCTGAGAAAAAAGTCTTAATACATTTATTTGCAGATACCAGTTAGTATACCAGTTAGTTTGATATCTGATGTATCTTACAGATATAATGTGTGTTTCCAGGCACCCTTTTAGAGACACTGTATGTTTGTGTTGCTTGTGAGAGGGTGTTCACTCCCATTCAAAAGTTTGGGGTCGATAAGATTTTTTTTTAAATGATTTGGCTGCAATTATTTGATCAAAAATACAGTTATAACAGTATTTCAAATGACTATTTTAATATATTTTAAAGTATATTTTATTCATGTGGTATTTTAATCCAGACTTCAGTGTCATATGATCCCTCAGAAATCCTTAAATGCTGGTTTTGCACTTAATAAATATTTCTTATTACTATCAATGTTGAAAATAGTGGTGCTGCTTAATATTTTTGTGGAAACAAAAATAAATGATACTTTTTTGGCTGATTTGATTAATAGAAAGTGCAAATGAACAGCATTTATTTGAAATAGAAATCTTTTGTAACATGTTCAATGTCTTTACTGTCACATTTGGTTAATTTAACACATTCTTGCTAAATAAAAGTAATAATTTTCTCACTGACCCGGATTTTTAAATGGTAGTGTACTCACAGGACACGTTCTTGCATTCAAAAACGGTTACACAAAGTGGAATGCAACAGGTTGGTACTATTTTTAAGTTGTTCATGTTGTGAGATACTAAAACTGAGAGGCACAACATAATGGCCAAAGATGTCATCTGATTGCTTTCCAACATAGACGATAGATAGAAAATAGCACAGGAATGCAGGAGCGCGTCCTGTCCTTACACCCCCATTCAATGTTGCTATTGTTGTGACAACCAGTGCATGTTGTTTTCTTTGCATGATTATTGACTTTTTTCTTAATATTATTTAATTGTTATTTTGTTGCCATGGGAAAGGTAAAAATCTGAACCGCTAGCCGGTAGAAACAGTACTTATTGTTGAGTCCAGGGTGTATGCTTATGCGTGCTAACTTGCTCTGTAGTTTGTGCCTTGGGAGTGCCATTTCCTCTGACTGTCTGGATGTGTATGTGTGTACATTTGTATCGGTGTTCCAAATGGACCGCACCTCTTTCAGGAAGACAGATGCAAGACTGAGCTGCTCCAATCAGCCCGGTTCCCAGAATACCCAAGCTAAATCCAAGTACTAGACTGAGAGAGAGGAACATGGGAAGTTGAGTAGGAGAAATGACCAGTGACATAGAGGATATAAGGATGAAAGAGTGAGAGGAAAGGTGGATCTGATAATGGAGGAAAAAGCTGTTGAATGGTTATATGTTTAGTGTCATGAAAAGAGCTTTTGAGCCTAAGACTGTCTTCTGACAGTCATTGAACTCTCATTGTAATGCAAGTTCATTGACCTCCACCAGCCAAAAGACGCTCTCTCAGAAGACATATAAACAAGGTTCAAAATGAGTGCTAAAATGGCAAGTTAATTAAATGTAACAGCGATATAATACTGTATGGCCTGGTCTCACAGATAGTGATTAGATTAAGCCAGGATTAGGCCTTAGTTTAATTCTAACCTTTATGTAGCTTTTATAAAAGTGCCTTAGAAAAAAGACTAGGCTTAAACCTTGTCTGTGAAACCGGGGGTAAATGATTTAACAGTAAGAATGATAGTTTGATATTTGTTGATTCATATCTACTATAATAAAAATAAAAATTGTGTCCCAACTTCTGCTCTTCTTTTTCTATAGACCTTCACCTTATGAGAGAATGATGTGGAATATGTCTTGCATTAACCAAAGTAACTAGGCTTCATAAAATTGAAGTTAAACCGCTAAGGTCACATGGAATACTTTAATGATGTCTTTACTATCTTTCTGGGGCTTGAAAGTGGTACAGACTGTCAATGGAGGGACAGAAAGCTTTCAGATTTCATCTTTGTTTGCGTTCCGGAGATGAACAACTGGTTTGGAACGACATGAAGCTGAGCAACTAATGACAGAATTTTCAGTTTTGGGTGAACTAAACCTTGAAAGAAAACGAGGTTAAGGCTATAATACATTTTCTCAATTAACATATTTTCATCTCTTTGCAGTTCTTATGGGTCACATAGGATACTTGCATTGATCTATGGAACAATGGGGACATGTCCGGGCAGGTCACGACTGCTTTCTTTTGTTCATGCATTTACAGTGAAAAGATAGTCATTACACCTTTAGCAAAATGAAACAATTAGAGTTGACTAACATACGAATATTACTGGGGGAAAAAGCAAACTGAGAAAAAGAAAGACTCCAGTCTACTGCAGAATAAGTGTTTATTTCCCAGTTCCTCTTTTCTGCTGTAATATTGACTCTAAAAGGATCTTTGTTTAATACAGATCGAATAAGACTTTAATCGTTGTCAGAGTGAATGAGACATTATAGCAAAAACAATAAATGCTCAGTATGGGTCTTGGAAAGCACATCTTCCCCTTCTTTTTATTATTATAATTTTTTTCCCATTGTGGTTATTGTCACACCATATGGTCTAAAGTTCAAGGCTGCAAAGACTTTAGTCGACTTGCAACACTTTTTTTTCCAAAGCAGCAGATACATTCGGCCATAAAAACATATTACTACTAGACATTGAATAGACTGAGAAAAAAAACTGAAGTTAGACTACTTTTTTTTCTTTCAGGGGCACTAAAGTGGGGGAGTGAGGGTGAAAAAAAATGATTGGACCCTGAAACTGTTGTTCTGCTTTCTGATTGGCTGACTCCTGTTGCTAGGCTGGTCTTTTGTGTTTTTTTCATCACCCTGTTCTCTGATAGGTCAGGATGGAACTGGTTCAGATGAGGGCTGTGTCAGGCAACTTTCTGCCACTTGTTGAACATCCGAAAACTTGTGGTTTTAGTGTGGCTGCTTGTTCAGCACAAGAAAAACAACAGCGCAGAGACACACATTCACACAGAGAAGCACTTCTACAAACACCCTGTTACTCAGAAAGCAATCGCACATAATGAAAAGATTTTCACCAGCGGAAAGTCAGAGGCAGAGTTATTGGAAGATGATGGCTGTTTTTCTCACAGCTCTAAGAAATCACTTTTTAAATCTAACATTCACACAAGGTCTGAAATGAACATGGCTTAAACCTGAACTTTCACACTTGAGGAAATACTAAAGAGATTTCCACAGCTGGGATTGCAGTCTTTCTGAATTTTAGGGTTAGATTTAATGAAAAATGAAGGTTTGAAGTTTTATCTGATAAAAAAAAAGTCATATGAATAGATAGATAGATTTAGATTACAGCTGTTGAATGATTTCCTTGATTGACATGTTTTACTGGTGCAACAAAAAACACACACAAAAAAAAAACATTTGTGTATTCTTCAAAGTAGATGTGATGCATATGTCCAGACATGTTTTCCTCGTGCTATGCTTAACCTACTCCAATAATACAACCGAAAAATGACTTAAAATAACTAAAAATTGGATTTAAATTTCTGTCAGCTATTTTGATAGCTTTTATTTGTAGGTGTTTGTATTTTGCAGATGACTGGAGAACTACTAACCCCTTTTTGCAGTCAATTTCCACAGTAACATTAGTGCTCTGGTCCAACTAAGCAGTCAAGCCCAGTGTTATGATACGATGTGGGTACAGTAAAGCCTGAAGTTTGTTCTCGTATAAGAGTTTTGGCTCTTTATAAAGAGAGGAAAAGATGCCCCAGGGGAGGTGGGCGCAAGGCAAACGCTGACCATTCTCTTCTGTAGGTTTGCTGAGCCATAGGGGCTCAGTGGGCCTGGTTAACCACCCCCTATCACCAGAGAGAGTGCTGACTCCTGCTCTGGTCTGTTTACACCCCCCGATATTGGACGGTCCCTTCAGACACAATGAACATGCTGAATAGCTACTCTTCATCTCGTGAGCGATGCCAAATCCAAATGCTTTGACAGTCTTCTGCTCGTGCACAGGACTTTAATTCTTGTTTGTTAGACTTTATTACGCCACAATATATAATACAATCACGCATCTCAGCATATAGAGCGGAAAAAAAAGACATTATGTTGTCAATTTGTGAATCATTTAATATGTTGGTAAGATTGCAATTGAAACTCAACAATGTGCACAAAACTGTGTATTTAAACTAACCAGTTAACCAAGGCAGCTGTAGAAGTGTGCGTTGGTTTTCACCCTCCTCCCTCAGCCCATCACCCCATGAAAATAATCAATATCTAAGCCAAAAGCGTCACTTTATATATCAGGTGCCTTGACTTGTCCCCTGTGGGGGATATTAAGCTGAGGGCTGGAATTGATCTTGGCTTGTTTTTCACTGTAGTCCATGCCGTCATCCTAATTCAGGTTGCAGGGCTTGTTTACTGCAGTTCCCATTTGCTCAAGGAAAAACATCCCCTCCCACTTGCTTGAACTACTTTGGCAATTTGAACTGCTGGAGGTATATAACTGTATAATGTAATACAGACTAGTAGACGAATCAAGATTATGTAAATAGGTTTATTGGAAGTCAAAGTTAGAAGTCTGTGAAGTATTAACCAATGTTATGCTTTTTCCAGTCAAGCTTCCCATCCATGTTGGATAGCAACAATTCATAGTCAGTTTGCATATTAATCAATACATGTTTTAAATGTTCGCCCAAATAAACGAAATTATGCCATCATTTACTTTCACTCACTTTGTTCCAAAGCTGAAAGAAAATAGGCAGAATTTGAAGCACTAATGGACTCTCAAGTTTATTGTATATCCCCCCCCCCCCCACACACAAAGTAAATGGCTGTCGTTCTGTCTAAACCGTAACATTTTCACAACAGAAACAGGCAAGTCGGTTTTCAGCTTCATGAGGGTGTACAAACGATGGCAGAATTTTCGAGTCCACAGTAGACGCAAGTATCTCGTTTAACCCCGCCCATTTGTCACTGATTGGACAACGTAGGTTGTTTTCGCAACGCGATTGGCTCTTGGCCGCGTCAGTTATGTTTACAGCCTGTTATTTACCACAAGAGGTCTAGTAAAGAGTGGGTACTCTGCTCCGGAGCTTCAGCTGCTGATATGAACGGGTAGTGTAACCCAATGCTTCAAGGAACAACGGGAGCTAAAGCAAATGCAAGAGAGCCGCTTTAATTGTTTAATTAGAAGCAGAAAAGAGCGATATGAGGCACGCATCGGCATCTAATACAACTATTGAAAACTCCTCTCTCACCATGACAGACGTGTTTAAAATTTGCACACAGTGCGAGCGGCTTAGTAAAAAGGTAAGACAACGGATAAGAGTTTGACATCGAGTTTAACTAATGAAAGATGTATTTTTCGTTTGGCTGCTTTGTTCGTGTACTTTTCATTGATTTTGAATATGTCCGTTCTTCAGGTTCATCTGCTGCTGCAGTGCAGTCAGTTCTTTGTACTCGCACCATACACTGCTAGCTTGTTTTTCTCAGCCTGTTGTCATCGGATCAATAGACATTCGTCTTTGATCAATGACTTACAACATGAAGTCGGTGTCGAATTATAGATATGCTGCTCTTGTTGTTGTTGTTTATTTTAATCGACGCACAAAATATATGCAAGATTGCCATTGTGTAGAACTGCTGTATGCTCCTGGCAACGGGACATATTGCATTGTTTAATGATACATTTAAGCTGTTAATATTACATTTTTACGCCATTGCTTGCATATTCAATATACAGAGTCACATGTTATGCAGTTATACATGTCAAATTGCTAACTCGGACAACATTTTTGTTCCTAGTGAATCAAACTAGGTTGCTTTGAATCATTCTCTTTGTGCCTTTGACAGCGTCTATAGTATCAATAGGCAGATGAATGATGTTTAAGATCTGACTGTTGCTATCTACTGATTTTGTCGTGTATTATAAAGAGCTTATTTTAAAGCCAATGCCAGAAAAAAATTCTAGAAGCAACCATTGATATTTGAGCCGATAGATGTTGCGTCTGATGCCAGAATTTCTTTGATATAATTGTAGTTTTTTTATGCCAAGTGTATGTCAGGTAATCATGTTATTGGTTTTGATTTTTTTTAGGATGTTGGAGTGCGAATCCCCAGACCGATGGGAAATGGACCAAGTAGATTCATACCAGAGAAAGAGGTTAGTGTTATCATCTACCCTGCTGACTGTAAAGTTGGCATGAATCTCACTCTAATCGTTTTAATCAACAAATTGGACCTCTGTTTTGTTTTTCGTTCTTGCGTTAACCGCATGTATTATCACCAAAGTCTAGTGAAGGTATTTTACCAGCAGCACTGAATTCCTTGGGTTTACCTCATCTTTATTTCCCTGTTGTCCCAGATACTTCAAGTCAGTAAATTGGATGAAAGAACACAGTCGATTTTTGAAGAAGCCTTTGCAGTGCTCGGTCGCCTTGACAACATCTCCTTGGTGATAGGGTTCCATCCTCAGTATCTGGAGAGCTTTCTTAAGACACAGCATTACCTGCTTCAGATTGACGGTCCCTTGTCTCTGCACTGCAGACATTATATAGGGATAATGGTGAGATGGCAGACTATTATTTTGTATGCAGGTCCAAAATCCACAGTGGCAGATTCTTCTAAAAGCATGTTTGTGATCAACAGGCTGCCGCCAGACACCAATGCACATATCTGGTCAACCTGCACGTCAATGACTTCCTGCAGGTTGGAGGTGATCCCAAGTGGTTGAATGGTCTGGGAGAAGCTCCGCAGAAGCTGCAGGCTCTTGAGGAGCTCAATAAGATCCTGGCCCACCGCCCCTGGCTGCTCACCAAAGAACACATCGAGGTATGACTTCAACGTCACAGTCACTCATTGACACCCGCCCACAGCTGTTATACAACTTTAATGACCGCAGAGAAGTTTTATAATGCTCTGAAGTATTAGGTTGGTATCAGTAGATAGGAAGTTAATTAGCTTTAACAGAGTTTCCATAATGATTTATGTGGGTACAAATGTATTAATTTATTACAAATATATATACATACAGTGATTTGAATGCACCTCTTCTATGATGAGCATGTTAATTTGTTATAATATGTTACTTTATTTAAAGAATATTGATTAAATAAATTAAAAGATAGTTCATTTCTGAATACATTTTGATATTTTTTGTGGTGCATTATGTCATAATTAAAAGAATGAAATTCTTAAAAAGGAAGCCTTATTAAATAGTTGGATGTAATATTTTGGTCACACTTTAGATTAGGGTACAATTCTCATTATTAACTAACTATTATCTATGACTTTTGCCTCAATAAACCCCTAATTACTGCTTATTAATGGTTAGTAAGGTACGTTTAGGTATTGGGTATGATAGGAGTGTAGAATATGGTCATGCAGAATAAGGCATTAATATGTGCTTTATTAGTACTAATAGTCAATATCCTAATAATATGCATGCTAAGCAACTAGTTAATAGTGAGAATTGGACCCTAAACTAAAATGTTACCAATATTTAATTATTGCTTTTAACGATATTGCTTCACTGCTGTATATTTGATTAGTAGTAGTATTTGTCACATCATGTGATTCCCCGAACAATTTATGAACGAATAATTCATGATATTTGTAAAGAAAAGCTTTTAACTTAAAAATGTATTTAAAAAAAATATTTACATTTTCAAAAACAGTAAATAAGACACATGTATTACAGATGTAAGGACATTTTTATTCCCTTTGCTTGATGGTTTCACCACATGACATGAGTCATTAAATTGAAACTTGAAAATGAAACACATTTTGAAACCAATATCAAGAATATTGATATTGGTTCGAAACCTCATATCAAGAGTACATTTCTAGGAACCTAGCACGTTTTAACCTAGATTTTAAAACGATTTTCTTTGTCATAGACTCTCTTATGCCATTGACCCTTATAAATGTTGGTGTTTTTTTTTAATTATAGCATCTACTGAAGGCAGAGGAGCACAGCTGGTCCCTGGCTGAGCTGATCCACATTGTGGTGCTACTCACACACTATCACGCTCTGGCTTCCTTTACCTTTGGTTGCGGCATCACCCCTGACATCCAGTCAGATGGAGGACATACATTCAGGCCGCCCTCGCTCAGCGGTTACTGCGTTTGTGACATTGCCAATGGCAACAGCGCCCTGGAGGAGATGTTTGGTAACCAGCAGGTGAGACTGATGGAAATGAATTCAAAGAAATTGATTTAAGAGCCTTTATGAGATGTGCTAGTCTTCCGTCCATTTGTTCTGAAAAGGGATCTGTGAATTAACTGGAGTGCGAGGTTCAAATTCCTTACCATACAGTGTGCATACAATGTGTAATGACCTAGATTCCTGTATGTGTGTGTTTAGGTGTCGGAGTCGTCTGGCGAGGTGGAAGTGCTGATGGAGAGGATGAAGCAGCTCCAGGAATGCCGTGACGAAGAGGAAGCCAGTCAGGAGGAAATGGCCACTCGTTTTGAGAGGGAAAAGACAGAGAGCATGCTGGAGGTCACCTCTGGTAAGCAGATTTATGATTATTATGTTAAAATGCAACGAGAGGATGACCTGTATTAAACCACCATATTCGGTCAACAGAGGATGAGGAGTGTGTACCATCAAGGGATGTTTCACGACACTTCGAAGACCCTAGTTACGGCTACAAAGACTTCTCCAGGAGAGGAGAACATGTACCCACCCTCAGAGTGCAGGTGAGAATAAAGCGAAGTTGTCTTCCTTGTTGGCTTGGGAGTCAAAGGAAATGGAGGATTAAAATAACAGCGGTATGTTTTCTGCCCTGTATAGGACTACAGTTGGGAAGACCATGGCTTTTCCCTTGTGAATCGGCTGTATCCGGATTTTGGACAGCTTCTTGATGAAAAGTTCCAGATTGCATACAATTTAACGTATAATACAATGGCGACACACCAGGGTGTGGACACCTCTATGCTCCGTAGAGCAATCTGGAACTACATCCACTGCATGTTCGGGATTCGGTCAGTCTCTCCCCTGCTCACTGTGTCACAAATATGTAACAACATTGAATATGATAATTTGTGCTGTAAAAATTAGTTTGTTTGCCATTCTATTTATATGTCAATTACACGCATGTGTGATTGTGTGGAACAAACCAAACAAAATTTGTGTTTATATATGTGAATAAATATTACATTTGAGATATATATATATATATATATGCATGTATACATATATGTATTGTTCAAAATTCAATATTGATCCACTTCAAATGTCGATTGCTATATATATACACACACAATTGTTTGTTAGATGCAATTAATTGATTTGACTGCACAATATATATATATATATATATATATATTGTATTTACATTTGTATTATTATTTTGTTTTTTCTCTCTGATTATTAAGTCAAAGTGCTGAGGTACCTTTCCCTCTCTGTCTATTTCCTGTTAGGTACGATGATTATGATTATGGAGAAATTAACCAACTGTTAGACCGCAGTTTTAAAGTCTACATCAAAACCATGGTGTGCAGTCCGGAGAAGATCACCCAGAGGATGTACGATAGCTTCTGGAGGCAGTTTCGGCACTCTGAGAAAGTACGTAGCACTTCATTAACACAATAATATACAGAGATGGATTGTAAATCCATTTAGTTAATAAGGATTCTTTTATTCTGTCTTTCAGGTCCACGTTAATTTGCTTCTTATGGAAGCGCGCATGCAGGCAGAACTGCTCTACGCTCTGAGAGCTATCACTCGCTACATGACATGAAGTGCTGTTCTTGTCTACCTTTTTTAATTTTTTTATTGTTGTTGATGTTGCTACAGTGGGACACTTCAATAAATGTAAAAACGACAAAAAAAAAATGGAAAAAGAAAACTGAGGACGAAGAAGAAAGCTTGAGCAGCGGTGGAAGACAACGAGGAGATTGTTGTCAACTGAACCCACTTGCTGAATAACTTGTGTGGCTGCTCAGCCTGCAGTGCCAAAAATGGCCACTGGGGGCCGTCTGAGCAGACTTAATCCCTCAAGTGTGCAAGAGGACAAGCTGAGACTGCGAGCTTCGGGAGGCCAGACCTCCTTTAGTATTTCAGATGCATCTGCGATAAGATGCCATATAATCATATCTTCTTTTTGTGAGATGAGATTAAAAACACACACACACACACACACACAAATAGCAACTCCAGCACCGGTGCAGATAGACTGCACTAACATGCCTATCTTCTAGTGTTTTTTCCATATCGTTTTATATTGTTTTTATTTTATTTTCCAGCTGTGGCTAGAGATAGAAACATTACTGATTTTGCATAAACGCGTGCCTAGTCATGCACAGCACTGGCAGCAGATTGCCGAGGTGCCGTCTGTTCATGCTGCTTTTCTCAACTGAGAGGCCTCAAAGACACCCAAACCATCACCCAATTGTATAAGCTAACCCAGGAACGATTGTGTTATTGTGAGTGTGAAAGCGCAATTCAAAACGAATAGCTGCCTGAGCCCTTGTTAAGAGTTTACTGTAAGGCACCACTTTGTCTCTTTCGTGACATATTCAATGTGTGAATGGGCGGGGAATCCATCGACTCCTTTTAGGTTTTCATGCATTAAAAATATCAAAGCACTTTTTAAAAAAGACACATTTTAAGCTTCAGCTGTTATGTAGCCATTTTGTCTCAATGACTCTTTTCTATCATTTTTTTTTATTATTATTATTTGTGTTAGTGACTTTCAAAGTGAAAAGGTCTTCCTTTTGTGACATGCTTCCTGTTGTCATGCCTTATCTGTCTTCCTTTTAATGCACGGTCATCTTTTCGTTGTTTTTCATTTTGAGGTTTATTATAACCAAATACCTCCTGTTATGTATCCTTAAATAACTAAGTGCTGTCTGGTGAGCAAAACTTTGTCTTAAGTGGCTGCCTGTCGTAGGCTACAATCTGTACAGATCTAGACGCTAAGAACCAGGCAACCCACATGACTTCACAGTTGGGGGGTTAAACTATGCTTGTTCTCATTCTTAGAACTTTAATCAGTGTAACTAAGCAGTTTTGTTTCGAGTGTGTGTGTGTGCGTGTGTTTTCTTTTCAAGCGGGGTGGATTCTCTGCTGTCTTTATTTGTTTACTAAAACCAGTCAAGTACTGCATTCTGATGATGGCAGGACTAGAGGGATGGTACTTTTTCCATTGGAAATGGAAATGAGGAGGGTTTTAAGTCAAACGTGAGAGACTTATGTCATTTACTGACACTTTTATAAGAAAATATTTGATTAAAAAAAAATAAAACATGGTATTTCACTGGTTGTATCATTTGTAATTTAATCAAAGGTTTTCTTTCTTCCCAGAAAGTCGCATTACGATGATACATTACACCAAGAAAACATTGTTATTCAGTATTAATTGTAACATAAAAAGATTTGAGCAGTCTAAACACCTCATACCACAAGAATTGAAGGTCTTATTCTTATGTTTTTGCTTATTAAGAAAATAACACACTTTAAAGTATCAATGATGTAGCTTTTAGGTCACATGATCAATGTTTTCATGTCCATAAATATCCACTCATCTCCCTTGTAGCACCACAGTACATCATCACAGAGACACTAAGGCCTATAGAAAAACATCTCCTGCTGTGCACTAATGATTTAAACACACAATGTTGAAGGCGGCAATTCATCTTCTCACAGCGAGGATTACAGGAAGTAACTGTTGACCTGAGAACAATCCCTGTTTGCATAAATAATGAAATGTCCCCTTATGTTGCTGGTAATTTCCCTGTTTTATCTGCGGCTGTGAGGATGGTGGCCATTCAGTGCCAGTAAAGGATCGTTGTATGGAAATCACCATATGGTAGTTGTTGCTTATTTTCAAATAATAATGTGAGAAGTCTTGAAAATAATGAAATACCCTGTTCTTTTCTAAAAAAAAAAAAATCCCTTAGCGATTGTCACGATTAGACTTTACTCACTGAACATTAATAGGAAAAAGTTCAAATCGCATTGTAATTCCAATAAAATTCACAAAATCATATTTTGGTCATTGGTTTTTAAGCATGTCATCTCTAGGACAGCTGTGTAAACAATATTAATGTATAGACTAGCTGTAAGGTGTAACCGTTGGGGTAAAAGGAGGAAAGCAAGTGCCATATTATATCAGTTTGATGTGATTGTATTAGGAAGGTATGACTGTTTCTACTCTGTGTTCTTTACAGACTTTTCTGGAAGTGTCTGTTTAATAAAGTCTTTGAGATCACTGAGAAGCTCACGAGTGATTTTTAAACGTACATCAGTGTGGCCTTCTTCACACACAGACTTGCTTTCTACTATTTCAGCTATTGTAAATACAGCAGCATCAGGTTGAATAATAAACATCTGAAATGTATTTACATTAAAAAATATGTTGGTCGTAATTGACAAATTCCTTATTACCATTCACTACAAATATGTTCAATATACACACTGTCTCACCCCTCAATGTGTACATACTAGAGACACAATCCTG
This sequence comes from Cyprinella venusta, assembly GCA_038021265.1. Classification (NCBI taxonomy): domain Eukaryota; kingdom Metazoa; phylum Chordata; class Actinopteri; order Cypriniformes; family Leuciscidae; genus Cyprinella; species Cyprinella venusta. The sequence continues at coordinate 23,443,035 of CM075876.1, forward strand.
TGAAGGCGTGTATCAGTGGAGTTTACAGAATGATTCCAGTAGTGTATTCAATATGTAAATGTTGTCTTAGCCTCTCAGCAACAGGTAAAAAGAGCAGCTCCCAGCATGCTTCCTGAACCTGTCTGACTCCATCATCAGAAGGCCATTGCAAAGCTCCTCTGTCTGTGCAAAACAGAAGACAAAACATTTCATTTGTGTCCCAAATGATGTACTATACACTTACAGTATACTATGCACACTACCATCTAGTGTATGGATTTTATAATTTAGTTTTTTCATCATCTATCATATATATATATATATATATATATATATATATATATATATATATATATATATATATATATATATATAAACACACACACACACAAACACATATGGCAAGCTTCAAATTCATAGACCTTTCAAGAGCTTTCCAATAACGTTACTCTCAAATTCAAGAACTGAAGTGTTCTCTCGCTCGTCTACGTCACACATTGTTTACAGGGAGATTTCGGGAGTTTTACCTTATACTAAACATATTTACATATATCAAAATCGTCTTTCATTGCGATTTCCCGTATATCTAAATATGTTTAGTGAAAAGTAAAACTCCCGAAATCTACATTGCGGAATGTAGACGCGCGAGAGATCACTTCCGGCGCAATGTCTGGAGACGGTTCAGTTCGGTTCGGTTGGACATCTGATCAATCAGTTCGACGGCTGTTAACAAGAGGTAACAACGATATAAATACTGTTCGTTTTCTCACACAAACCTCTCTTTTCGTGTCTTAGGCCATCATTGTGTACCTTACATTAAATAATGTTTAATTAGGACTTCTCGGTGCATGCTCTTTGAGGCGGACCCCCATAACTGACAGACAACACCGGTTTGACCGAAAAATGTCAAAATTGAAAATACTGTGGGAACAAAGACACCTACATCTTGGATGAGGTAAGCTAAAACATATAAAAAAATAACTTCAAAGTGAACTATCATTTTAATGTGGGACACGTGTTGTGTCCAATAAAAAACGTTGGGATACCATCGTAATAGTTTTGTGAGCGCATGGCAACGTACGACACAAAGTACCTCACGCAGGAAACAACAAGTAACGTGTAAATTTGCGTAACTAACGTAAATGAAGAAAGCTAGTGTGCCACAAAGTGTTGGCAAAATAACACATTAGCAGACCGGAGGGAATAATATGGATTTTTTTTTCCAGAAAATGTTTTGCACAAAACAAATTCAAGCACTTTCAAGGTAATATATAGTTATTTTCAAAAACTTTCCAGGGCCTTGAATTTATTTTTTCAGATTCATAAACTTCAAGCATTTCAAGGACCTGTGGGAACCCAATAGTTTTCTTTGTATTGCTTTATGCAATTTTGCTTTATATACTATGATATATATATTCCAGTTCTAGTGATTGTGTTTATATGCACCAGTGTAAAGCTGTAAGATCTCCAGCAGCTTTTGAGAGTGTTGCAGCTCTCCATCTAAAGAGAAGTTCCACAGAGTCTGACACACCACAGCGGCCAGATGCCAGTCCCCAGGCCCGAAATCATGCAGACAGTCAATAAGCCTGCAGTAGGAAGAGTCAGTGAAAGCACAGTACTTAAACAATATACCGTACAGTCAAAAGAAGAAAGCACACTGAAGAGAGAGGCAAGTTACTTCAGAATGGTTCCCTCGACCCTCAGTGCGGCCCTGTTGTCTGGGTCTGCAGATAAGTTGATGAGAACTCCACATGCAGAGAAACACACATCAGGGGTCTTGGAGTCCAGAAGGGTTACCACAAACTGTTCCACTGACACATAAAAACATGAGTACAACGTCAGCCTCTGGGGGATCTGAGACAAACAATCTAGCAGAGAGAACGTCTCAAACCTTTGTGCTGCATGATGAAATGTCTCACTTCTCTGATCTGAGACAGATTTCCAAAAACACGGGTGGCCTCCAAAACAGCATCCATACTGGAGCTCAGCAGGAGCTTTAGTAGCACTGCAATGGCAGAAGGACAGACAGGAGGGGGAAATCACTGAAGAACAAAGACAGATGCAACATTCAGTGTGACTTCACACACACACACACACACACGCATCTTACACTGTGAGATCTGTGTGTGCTGGGAACGGACCACTGAGCTTTCGCCCTGATAGTAAGACAGGTTGTTGATGGTGGCCACAGCATTAATCACTAACTCTTCACTCTTCTTCACACACCTGCACCCTGAGAGACGAGACAAGAGCAGGAAACTTGAACAGTTATATGCCATCTATTTAGAATGGCACATATAACAGAATAGAGATGCACCATTATGATTATGATGAATCATTTATTATGCATGTTAATTTCCTTCCCTTTTTTATTACATTTGCCGTCATCTAAGCTATTAAAGCTACTCTTTAAAACACTAAGAATTTAACAACACTGATAAATCTAACAAATCTCAACCAAAACATTTTTTTTTTCAATTTGAAATAAATTAAATGTTAACTGAAATAAAAACTTACTTATTTTATTGCAGATAGTTAACAGGGCATCATTTTTCATTTTTGTTTATTTTAACTTGATATAGGCTACTAAAATAACTAAAAGTAATAATATAGAGCTATGTAAACCTTTTTTTAAATAATAACAATAAAAACAAAAAATTACTAAAACTTTACATAACATTTTTTTTTTCAATTTACTGCACATTAAAATGTGACACATGAATTCACTTTGATTTTTTTTTTTTGTGGGGTTTTATTTTTAATGTATTTAGACAAGATTGTTCGTCAAATCACTTTGCTTCTCTTAGTTTGTAACCAATATCAGCAGGATACATCATTATGAGAGTAGGTGGTGACAAATTACTGACTTTATGGCATTGAATCATGAATTTAAATGATTTGTCCAATCAGGAACAAAACAAGTGACTGTCTTTACGAATGAGTCATTGAATCATTCAACCGATTCGTTCAAAAACAAATGGCTTGGTGTTCCAGCAGTTCTTAGTTGGCAGAACTAAACCATTTTATTTCCATCCCACTGTCCTGGCACTTTTACGTATATGGGAAACAAATGTGCCAGTATTCATGTTCCGTATGTGTGAAATGATTCACTTTTTGTTTTGACCAAAGTCATAAGGCTATTTAAAGTAGGTTCATTCATTTAATGAAAATACTTTTACACATTTACCGGACTAGGCGAGATACAATAGGCTATATAGCAGCTGCCAGACGGTTCACTTCTTGGTATTGAAGATCATATCACTCAGAGGGCTAATCAGGTATCACTTCCCCCTCGAGAAGTTTCAAAACCATTCGTGTGAATTTCACGCTGAGTACTTCGTGATAAATCCAAATTTGAGGTAGTCAGAATCTGAAAAAAGCGCATATGACTGTAGTAAGATCCTGTATTTCTCGTTGAAAGTGCGGTTTGCTCTGTCAGTGTTTGTGCGTCACGCTGCAAAGCGTGAGTTTAGTTTCGAAACACCTTTTGTTGTGGCGAATGCTCTGTCATTGTCACCCTTGATTTCTCAGTTTCTTTTTCCTTCTCGATTTTTATTTTCATCATAACAGGATGTCATTTTAATGTAGCAGACATAAGGTAGATAAGCGAGGATGAATATATCTCCCACCCATTTCCTCTCTAACTGTCCACATCTCTGTTATTAAAAAACGATGGCATCCTCCAACCGTCATTTCTGTAGGAATCGAACAGAAAGGTTTCATTTTATTTTCTCACATTCTAAAAACGATACAGGACAAATATTTCCACAGGACAAAAATCTCCCTCTCTATTTCAAAAAGGAAACACACAACCACCTTTTCACCCTAGCATGCCTGCTTCTGAAACTTCCTCATGCAGAACCAAAAAGGAGCTTGCATCCATCACCATAAAACCACACTGCAACTCTGAAAACACAAGGCCGCTCAAATATAAAGCTATGCATAAGAAAAACAAACAGTTTACAGTGTGGGTGTTCTCGTCATTGGAGAGGATGCATTAACTTGAGGGTCTGTGCCAGTAACTGACACAGAGAGAACATCATGTGATTTGCACAGTGCAGAGCAACCAACTTGCACATTGAGTCAAGTTCAAGGAACTAAGCTTAGTCTGAAACGTGAATCGCTTCTGATAAACATTTGGTCACACGTAAAATGCTTTGAGAGTGACAAATGCATTGAAATGCATGAGTGAATAGACAACAGCATCTATAAAGTACGTTCTGTGTGGGATTTTCGTAAAAATGACTTTTGTTGAATGGTAGTAGAATGTAGAAGTGAACTAAACAAGTGCTCAAAAGGTTGGGTGTGTATTTGACATGGTTATGTTTTTTTTACCCAGTAGTTCCAGTAGCAGTTGCACACACAGTGTGTTGGCAGCTAGTGCCGTGCCCACGGTGGGATGGATGGCCAGGTTGGCCAGCAGTCTGATCAGTTTGACCAGGATGTCCTCTTTCTCAGGGGCATGGCATTGTTCAGATGACGATAGTGTTTCCTGGTAGGACTGGAAAAGATCTAAGAGGACATCTATCCCTCCTTCCTCTTCATAAACTCTCTCTCTGGCTTCATTGCTCTTAGATGTCAGATTTCCTAGCGTGAACAGGAGACGCACTACTAGATCCTGCATATAAGAAAAGAGGACAAGTGTTTTTAGTAGGTAGTTGGAAGTTAAGGTGTTAACACATAATAAATTACATTATATATATCACATTAAGTGGTGAACCTGATTTCGCCAAGTACAACTTGTTCCTGGATCAACATATTTTGTTGATCCTGGTACAACATTCAATCAGATTTGAGGGACAAGTGTACAGTTCATGTCCCTGTAAATTTAGGGATAACTTATGGGCAGGGTAAGGTTTAGGGATAGGGAAAGGTTTAGGATTACATTTTCAGACAGGAATGTTGTTCCAGGGTCAACAAAATACATTCCAGGAGCACCTGGAAGGCATGCACATACTGCATTTTATTTATAATTTAAATTTTATATATTTCTTATAAATATATTTTAAAATAAATATGTATTTATTTATAAATCAAGCCAAAAAGGGATGTTTAACAAAAGTAAAGTAATTGGAGTAAAGTATAGTATATATTATACTATACAATTATATATATATATATATATATATATATATATATATATATATATATATATATATATATATATATATATATATATATTTGTTTTTAATTAATATTATTATTTTCTTAAAGTGAAATGTCACCCATGAGGAAAAAAACTGCATTCATACAATATGAATGCAAACACCAGAACTGCAGATCCTTAAGTGGCATACATATCTAAAATGTGCACAGTAATATTTGGGGAACTACAGCAAATATAAATATTAATAATTGTATAGTTAACTATAACTATTTCATCATTGCATATTTTTATTTAGTCCCATGTTGTATATCCAGTGCATTCTTAAGCCGTTTCAGAAAATTAAAGCAGCACTATGTCGTCTTTTCAACCTTTATAATATTTTTCCAAAACCCTTGAGATGGTACATCGACTTACAATAGGTTGAATGACAGGTCTGCCATAGCCTGACGTGGTCTGTGTCGCTTTTACTGGCACTCTGTATCTTTGGGGGGCGGGTAGGAACCCGAGCACAAAAAGAACTACAAAATTCGACTGCTTTACGGCATACGGCACTTCCTCAAATTCCGACGCAAGAGCCCAACGAGCGTTTTTTTTTTTTTTTTTTTACCTCTGTATGTTGTCATGGCTGAAGCAGCAAGTAAAACCAAATGTGAAGTGCGTCAGATGGTAGCTTGATATTATAATATTGACAACATGGCTATTATCTACCAACAAACATTGAATTGAATTAGCATATCCATTATGTAAAACAGTAGCCAATAGGCTAACGTTACTATAAAGACGCTGGCTTGTAAACGTGAGCTATGCAATCTTTTGATGTACACAAATATTTCTTGTGAATCCAGCAGCCTTCGGGGAACTGATTTATCAGACATTGTAAGCTATTTTTTTTTTTCTCCTTTCGGTTTTCATTTAGAAAATACAAAAAAGTGGAGTGCAGAAAGAGACTTCTGCCAGTAGTCCAGTGGACAGTATGTCCCTATTTGATAAGCAGTGTAAGACTCTAGTTTATGATACCTAGCTAGCACACAGTGTGAACCGTGTTTATTCTTCATAAGATTAGGAGCACATGATCTCATTACTCTCAGTGCCAGAAGGAAAGAGAGAGTACAACATCTGAACTTTCTGTACCAAAATAAAACCAGCAGAAAAACACACACTCCTTCATAGACCATTGCTCAAGTTTCACTTGAGAGCAGAAAGGGGAACATGCAGCCTATATGCTTACATCTGTGTGCTTGTTTCAGTTTACGTCAAAGCGTGCGTAGACATACACTTGATCCAAACTCACCTGTTTCCTGCTGTGTTTGCCTAGAAGGTCCAAAAATAGGCTGCAGCAGCGTGGCGTCTCAGCTAGTGCATGACAGCATTCAGTGTAGGTGGACAGCTTGCTGGAGACAGAGCACAAACAAAAATATGCTCACACATCACATGGCACAACTTTATCAACACTACTCAGAAAGCTTCAAATAAACCTAATTAGAACGTCTCTCACCTAGTGGATATTATATGGCAGTGCATTATAAAACACTAAACCAGTGGTTCTCAACCAGGGGGCCCGGGGCTCAATATGAACATTAAAGGGATACTCCACTTTTTTTTTTTGGAAATGGGCTCATTTTACAACTCCCCCAGAGTTAAACAGTTGGGTTTTTACCATTTTCGAATCCATTCAGTCGATTTTCTGATATTTAGAAGAATATCAGTAACCAGACAGTTGCTGGTCTCATTGACTTCCATAGTAGGAAAAAAATATACTATGGAAGTCAATGAGACCAGAAACTGTCTGGTTACTAAAATTCTTCTAAAAAAATGGTATTCTTCGAAAATGGTAAAACTTGACTGTTTAATTCTGGGGGAGTTGTAAAATGAGCCTATTTCCAAAAAAAAGTGGAGTATCCCTTTAAATGACTAAACTACATTACTCAAAATCTAAGATACTACTAAAATCTACTAAATACTACTAAAAATTCGATTTTTTTTTATTTTTATAAGAACTAGGGTTCCCACAGTCTTGGAAAAATTTTAAATGTTTGATTTCTAGACCTGGAAAAGTATTTTAAGATAAATGAATAAAATTCATGTGTATATTAAATATAGATTCAAGTTTTCTAGTTATTACAAGCATTACCATATTTTATCAGGTAGATAAAATGATAACTTTACCAATGGGAGCCTTGGATTCAAAAAGCCTGAGAACCACAGCTCTAAACACTTGCTTCGATCCTCACCTGAATATTCGGGCCACATTAATGCAGATGTCGAGGTCATTACGATGGTTCTCCAGAATCAAGCAAAGAGTAAAGAATGCCTTGTTGGACAGGAAGGAAGGCCGAGACTCAGACTGGTCAGCTATATTTCTCAAAGCTGCAGTGACCTAGAAAGGGTGAAGAGGTCAAGACTGTGTTTGGTAACTGAGTGTGCAGCAGGTGTGCATGTGTGCTTATTATTGACTAATGGGTAGAGATGCATATAAAAGAGGAAGCAATTATAATCAAGAAGAAATAACAGAAGGCCTTGAAAAGTGGCCTCGTAAATCTCTCCATCAAGAGCTTAGGACACTGATTGGGGTACATGGAAGGTGCCTGCTAGAGCTGCTTGGCCCATAGGGCTGTACTTATATAAAAACCCTCATTTCCGTCTGCCAAAATGCTAATGAGTGGCACGGCAATTGCCACTGAAAATCAAACCATGCGTGCCAAGTTCAGGAAGTTTGTTTGGGCAGAGTTAAATAATTCCCTGTGAAACGCACTTTGGGCTGGAGGAGTATAAAGTAAAATATGGACACGGGGAAGTGGAAAAAGGGCATCCTCCCAGACAAAAGCAAAAACAAAAGCAGAGGAAAAGGACATTAAAATCCGCCCTTTTTTCGACCCTATGCAACCCCACCCTCGTGAAGCGCTCACATTTTGTTCCGTTTCGCTCCCAGAGCAGAGTTCTGAGAAACGTCAGGGTGGGGTTTAAGCATATTCCTCTGGTTTTAAATTCTTAAAGACACAGATTTACCATGTTTGCAATGCAAATCTATTTGTGTTTCTATGGCGATGTATGTCTGTTGCACAAAGCACTATTCCAGCACATAGGGGAGCACACGTCCCCGGTCACTGTGGAAATGTATGATGGGATCGTGTTTTTGAGACAACAAAATACATCACAGAAAAGTCTCTCTGCATTTTTTAAAGGGATAGTTCACCTAAAAATTCAAATTCTCTCATTATTTATTCACTTTCATGTTGTTTTAAAGGGATACTCCACTTTTTTTGGAAATAGGCTCATTTTACAACTCCCCCAGAGTTAAACAGTCGAGTTTTACCGTTTTTGAAACCATTCAGCCGATTTTCTGATATTTAGAAGAATGTCAGTAACCAGACAGTTTCTGGTCTCATTGACTTCCATAGTATATTTTTTTCCTACTATGAAAGTCAATGAGACCAGAAACTGTCTGGTTACTGATATTCTTCTAAATATCAGAAAATCGGCTGAATGGATTCGAAAACGGTAAAACCCAACTGTTTAACTCTGGGGGAGTTGTAAAATGAGCTTATTTCCAAAAACAAGTGGAGTATCCCTTTAAAACTGCATGACTTTCTTTCCTCTGTGGAACATAGAGAAAGATATTTTGAGAAATGGTCCATGAAAGACAATGGTAACCAAAACCGTTCTTCTTTAAAATATCTTCTCTTGTCTTCCACAGATGAAAGAAAGCCATAAAGGCAATTTTTGGGTGAACTATCTCCTTTTTAGATGTCACAATTGATCCAGAAATATGTTTCCGTTCATTTATGGGTTGCCAGTTTCCTTTGTTTTAGTGTATATGTGTGCGATTGCGAATATGATTGGCACATTAAAAACAGGGTTAGAGTTGACAATAAAATAACTTTGACACCTGCCCAAAGACCACCCACCTGTACCAGTATGTGTCCTGCGATGATACGCTGGCCTTCTCCCTCTGACCCCTGAGTAGTTAAATTAGCTGAAATTGTAAATGGGCCATGCATCAGTCTCTTTGACAGCTGTAGCAGTGCTCCGATGAAGTCTTTAGCCAGCAGCAGACTGGAGATGGCACTGTTTCCTGAGAGGAGCTTCAGTGAGCCGACACAGTATAGCACGGCCTCACCTTTACTCCACACATCCTCACACTGTAGCTGACACAGAAGGGAGTCTGATAGGAAACACATACACACAATGGGCTGAAGTTAGAGAGTTATTGAGCTTAGAGAGTCTAGGTGAGTTATACAATAATCAGGTCTAACCTAGGATGGAGTCGGTGAGGAACATGACGTCGTTACTAGCATCCCGGCTGATTTTGAAGATGAGTTTGCAGATGTTCAGCAAGTTGTTTCCACTCACATTGAGCTTGTAATATAGACAACAGTAAATTATTTCAGACCTTGTAAAAGATTATGATGTTTAAGGCAGCTGTACAGAACCGATATATATATATATATATATATATATATATATATACAGTATATATTGTATGTATTTTTCAGTTTCTCAGCTACCCTCTGAAGGCATTTATTTTTCCATATATGTATTTGGCGAATTCTTTTATATGAAGAAAATACACTGCATTGAATACATTTTTGCATGTAAGCTCAGCTGTCAGTTCGGTGGAAAGCGAACCCACAATGAAAATAAATGTTAAATTAAAAGGGAAATTGTTAAATACAGTTTTAATATATGTTCTTTTTTCATGTTTATTTTTTGTAATGTGCGAGGAGTATTAATATTTTAAAGGAGTGCCGTTTTCACCAGATTTAATTGTATTGAAACTAATTAGGGTAAATTTGACCCAGACCATAGTAATCATATCCAGATTTCTAACCAAATACAAGGTTTAAAGGTCATATTTTGTGTGTGTGTGTGTGTGTGTGTGTGTATACTCACTGCCAGAATAAGTTTAGCTAATGTTAAGTTAAGTCGGTCTGATCCCACATCTATAAGTCTGAAGAGCGTCCTAAGGATGGCGGACCTCTTTTTACACTGCCTTCCCAGCATGTCTCTCTCCGCTAGGGCATCATGGAGACCATTGCATGAGTTACACAGCTGTCCCACAATCTCATCTGACACGCCATCACCTATAAGGATTGTTTTTTTTTTTGTGTGTGTGTGTGTGTAAAGAAACAAAACCCATCAGTATTATTTTCCAGTGCACAAAATATGTAACAGTGTCATGGTCACATTTCAAACTGAATGTCTCACACAGTATTAGTTGCAGCATTGTGCCCCCTTCAACTGTCCCTGTGAAGGACAGGGAAAGAGGAGTAGTCTGTGGGACACACAGACTCTTTCACTTAGCTGAGTAGGCTTACTGACATTTCAGTGACCCACATGTCAACACCCACTGACAGAGTTAACATGGCCCTTTAGGGCATATCCACACCCCCCCCTCCCCCCTGTATGGTATGCAATGCATCATTAGTATGTATATAATAGCTCTTTACTGACATACTGTATGTACTGGCTTTGACAACATAATATGTCAAAGTTTTAAGTTAGATTAGACTTCAATAGAGTGTCCAAATTCTCCAGAGCTCAATTTTAATCAATATTTTTTTTTTTTTCCGATTCATCTTTGCATCCAGAATAATTATTCATTTCTACATGCTTTTTAACCATTCTGTGCACTGGCAATGCTTTATACTTGCTGGATCTAACTTGCCCTTAGGGGATAAGGCAGGGGCTGCGTTTTTCCAAAGCTATTTTTGCTAAAACAAATGTTGTTTCTCATATCTGTTTCCAAGATGGTTGGCATTCTCCCCGACGGCACCCTTCGATGATGCCATGGAGAATATGAATGGTATTTTATGCATGAACCGAGAGGCTCTTGGCACAATAAATATTTGATATTTATCTTTCAAATGAATTTTTATTGAATTTTCAAAGTGCTTAAATATTTACTGCTATTAGATTGCGTTTCATGGTTCCTTTCTACCACATGCTTTGACTTTAAAAGCTTATACCATGCCAAGCTCAACACAAGCTTTGTTTTTATTCCTCTGCAGTCTGCATTCAGATATTGTGTTTTCTTTCTCCCTGCAGTTTGCTTTCACTCTGGGACACATTCAAGTGCTGAACTGCAGCTCCTTAGTACGAACTTGCATAAGCACAATCCAAAAACCACAGAATTAGGATGGAATTAGGGGGGGAACTTTTGTGAACTGTTAAAAATCTGTACTCAGATGAAGAGCCATAAGGTCTCAATCTGAAAGCTACATGTTTTTGAAGCTATTAAAATGGCATTAAGGTTTTTCCTACCCTAAATTTACACATTCAATTCAATTTTATTCAATTATTCAATTAAAAAGTAAAAACACTGCTAAGAAACTAGTCATTTTTAAATGACTAGTTCTGTGCAAACATATGGTTGGTCTGATGATCTCTTTAAGGTTATCATATCATAACTTGAGTGTATTAAGCGCATACATAAGAGTCATTTTATCATCACCTGGGGCAAAGGACTCAAATTCTTGAAGGACAGGAAGGACCTTAGTGTTCCAGAACACAGATTCGTCCATGTTGTCATCACATGTGTCTCCATACCCAAGCCTGGCTTCTACAGCAGAAATACATGTGGGTTTTAGACAGACAGACAGACAGATAAATATTTAAATAGACAGGTAGATGTACTTTATTGATCCTGGAAAGGAAACTCAGACAGTTCACCCCAGCAGTTCTTAAAGGATGTAAGAGTGTTCAACATAGCATGAAAAGGTCAGAGCTTCACGCCCACATGTCTTTTCATTAGTGTCTGTTCTGTTCAAATGCGTCTGAGCATTTGCATTGTGGACGAGCTGCAGGAAGCAGTGGGTTGCAAAAAGAACAGATCAAATGATCAGCAAGCATCTGGATAAAAAACCTTGAGAAACTATTGCAGCAAAAGTGGTTAAGGTTTCCAATCCGATCAGATGTTTGTGACCATTGGCAAGATTGTGTAAGGAGCAAGATTTACTAGATTGTGAGAACTTCGCTTTGTTGATCGCGTGTTAGTGGTTTTAAGTGTATATACAGTACAGAAATAGCAATATACCTGGTTTTGATGCTCTTTCAGTGGATACATCAGTTTGCGGGATCCTGCTAATCACAAACATACAGTGAACATAATGTATAAGCAAACCAGACAAAAATTGTGTTTGAAACGGTGGTTAGATGAACAACAAAGCCTTAATGGCGTTTGAAAACACTTGTGTGGATATAAATGCTAAATATGTAGCTACCTAAATATAAGTATGTTCAGTGGGTACTTATTAAATACATAGGTTCCAGTAGAGTATTCTCATGGAATACTCCTATTTTCCTTGCAGGCACAAGAGGTCACTGTTGTGATATCCTGATGCAGAATTTTATTGCCTAATTTTTTGATTTTATCTTTTACTGTGAGCAATGTCAAAACCAGTTACTGGTGAAAAACAGATAACGTTCAAATTGTGCTTGTGTAAATGTTCATTAAATCATGTGTGTATGTGAGGGCTACTGCAACACACAGGAAACCACATGTTCATGTGATCGTTTCAGAGTTAGTCATACAGTGAATTTTATCTCAGAAATCAAGATAACATTAACACTGTTTTAGTCTGCGCTATCATTAGCGGATTAAACTTACAATGTCTCATACTTGTACTGCCTAAAATTCACATACATATTTTTTATTGTGAACTCTACTGTAATCATTCATCTTGATCATATGTGGCATGGGTATTTCCTAAGGATTTTTAATAAATGATGGTATGGCGAGGGATTTTTGAGGCATTGATCATGTTTGGGCTTTGGACTGTCTCGATAATGCCTCTTTGTTGATGGGGTGCCTCGGCCGAGACGTGATCTCATCGTGTGAATCTCAAATGAGACTGTACTGGTGGTCAACAGACCAGTCAGCCTGCCAGCCATAAACGGCCTGCGTGATCTAATATCGCTCCATTAGCAACTATAACAAGGTGGAGAAAGGAGAGAGAGGCTTGTCGCTTGACTTTAACTTACTATAAAAGTCCAGAGTGTCTGTAAATGCATCCAAATTGGATGCAATGCATTACGATTTTCATACAGTAAGTGGCCATTCTAGGCAATGTATTAATGAGAGAGCTTGGATCTGAATAAGTGAACCTTTTAACGTGATCTTCCTGATAGATTACACAATTCTGTTGTATGTAATGGAAGATGTACACAAAAGAGGATATCAAACTCAGGTTATAAAAACATTGGTAATGAAAGGATTAATGCCGCTAGGATCTACTGAACAAACAAGTTCACTCTTCTGAACAGGGTGTCCTGTGAGTCAATAGCACATAAAAATGGTTTATTGCTGTTATTAGGCACAGAGCAAAAATCGATTTACTGAGTGAATTTGATGGTGTATTGACAGTGGAGGTTTTTGTTATGAAGCCCAAAGCTGATTTCAAACCACTGAATGTACAGTACATTAAATATATGTAACTTTCAAGTAAATAAACTCTTATGCTCAAAAGGCATACCTGTGTTTTATAAGTGTGTGCAGGTCAGTTTCGGAGGACGATTTTGTTTTATGCTCTGTGACATCAGCATAATGTAGCTTTTCTCTGTCATCTGGTTGGTCTACTTCGATCCTTGCCTCTAGGGACGTATCTGAACAGGCACACGATAATACAACTTTAAATGGTCAAAACAGTCAAAAACAGTTAACATTTTCTTTAATCTTACTGATTACTTTCCATACAGTTTTGCAGGACAAACACACTTTTTGTTTTCTCAAAACAAGCAAACTCATGGCATACATGGTACGATGGCAGAGTAACATCCTGGGGATATTGTAAACTGATCTATATCTGATTTTTGGAATAGTCTGTTCATTTAACAGAAAAACTTTAACAGCTAGCAGATTGTCACAATGTTATAGAGGGTTATCAATATGCCTGACAGGCGAATAAGCACTAATACTGCATAGCACTTTATTGTTTGAAAGAAGAAGTATCCCTGTGAAAAAAAAATAGAAATATAGATTAATAAAACACTTTTATTTGTTTTCTTACTCTTTGTGTGTGGTGTCATGAAGGGTAGTCGGTGGGTGGATGCTACTCTTAGCAGTCTGGCACGAGAACCTCCTGATCCAATCCTTGTATTCCCTCGTTCAGCTGGGGGTTTTGGGAGGGTTGCTTCATTGTCACCGCCATCATGCAGGGACACAGACAGCCTGGATTTCTAGGAATGACAGAAGTCTTCAATTATTGTTCCCTGTTTTAAGTCAGACAAAGTTTTGAAAAGCCTCTTACATGTTCCAGTGGGCTGAGACGAGTTCCAGAGCCAGGCCTGGAGTCAGGAACTTCAAAATGGCGGCCATGAAGACTAGAAAAGAAATTTGTGAAGGCGATTAAAACCAGCATACCAGCTATGTAAATTAGGAAATGGTTAATATTATAATTCAAGTACTTCACAGTCAACAGTCGGGTTAATTAGTTAAGTCAACAGTTTATTAATACTTTAATAAAGACTTCTTAAAAATACCAAAAGAAAAAATAATTTCAGAACCAAGGCTATTAAAAACGTAGGTGGGTACTGTTGCAAAAATCCATTAAAAATTATTATAATAAGCATTAAAAACAAGCAAAACAAGTTGTAAACAAATAAGCTTATTATCTCAGGTGTTGTTTCACCTGAATGCAGATGGTGGTCGTCCATCATGTGCACGAGAAGAGGATTCCCCAAAGAGCTTCCTATGCTTCTCCTGAGGTGTGAAAGGTCGCTGTGTTGCAAGAGTTCTGAGAGAGCGACGAGCCTCTGACACTATCTCAGCACTTGTCTGTCTCCTGAGGCCAGAACTCATGTGAACATGCTCACTTTTGTCCTGCTGGAGCTCCATCCGAGACATGCTTGATCCATAGGGATGTGTACCAGTATCAAAAGCCTGTGACCTTGACCTCTATTCTATTACCAATCTGGTTGGAAATATGCATAACTAAGGGGGAAGAGGAGTTTTTATATTTTAAATAAAACTGACTCTTTGAAATATAAAGATTTAGATGTCCCAGAAATCTGACATTCTCATTTTACATAAGTCTTCACAGTGGTTTGCTGTCCTGTAAGACTAGTTTTCAATATTTAAAATTGTATTACTTTTATTTAACTGTTATTTAATATGCACCCCGCAAACACGTGTTCAACTGTTTATAAACCGGAGTCAGATCATTCAGTGCAAGGCAAGAATGCGCGTCCACGCACCGTCACCATGGAAACACACAACGCTGCTACAGTAGCTCGGGTGTAGCAAAACAAAACATTTAAAACATATAACGTAAAAAAGAAAATAAAAAACTCGTACAATAAACAAAATCATTCGATATCTTAAATTCAGGTGATGACCAACAAAACAACAATAATAATAATCTACGACACTATTACTACTATTAAGCGTTGCTTGCAGCCGACTTAATCAGATGTAAACAGCACGACAACAGCAGCAATAAAAATATCACCCTTTACCTTGATTTCCAAACGAGTTTGTGTTTCACGGTTTTAAATACATCGTCTATAATCTGGAAAGATGAGCGAGTCTAACACATAGACTGTAAAAAAATAGGTCTGACAGCAGAAAGAGGGACGCACTAGTCAATGACGGCCACGCGCATGGTCATGTGACACACGGAGGCTTTTGTTGTGTGAAACCTACTGGCTTTTAACTTTATTTCTTTGCCATCTTTTGTTAATTTTTAAGAGTTAGAACAAAGTAATAATGATTCGTTACCAATAATTACATACAGAGTTGAGTACCTTAATGTACAATACGTGTTTTAAATCTCGTGAGCCTCAGCATAACATTTCCAACGGAAAAAAGGTGAGACTATTTTTCAATTCAATAACGTTACCATTCAAAAACGTTGACCTATTGTAACGAAAACGAAGTACATTCGTTTTTATTTAGAATTAAACTAAATCAAGGCTTTAATGATATTCCTCCTCAAAACTCATATCCCTGGTGTTCAATTCAAAATGCTCAAATTTAGGCCCACAGAGACATGAGGCGATGCGTAACCACCATAGACTGTAAAGGTAACCACCCACGAGAGACGTGTGAGCTGACAAGTGAGCTGATATTATCCACCCAGAATGACACATAAAAGAGGAATTTAAAGCTATTAGTTTTAGCCTTGTTGTAACGAGGACAGTATCTCAGGTTTATTGAAGTAGTAGGCAACTCTTTAGAGGGATAGTTCACCCCAAAAAAATGAAAATGCTGTCAAAATGCTGTCATACTCACCCTCATGTTGTTCCAAACCTGTATGAGTTTCTTCTCATCTGTTGAACACAAAAGAAGATATTTTGAAGAATGTCGGTATCATACCAAATCTCTTCTTTTGTGTTCAACAGAAGAAAGAAACTCCGACAGGTTTGGAACAGCTTGAGGTCGAGTAAATGATGACAGCATTAAATGATTCAAGGCAAGCATTAACTTATCCATTCAATAGAGTAAATACACATTATGCAAATAGTGGATAATGTGTTTGTCTTTTGTAAATGAGACATCTGTTTTGTCTGTTGTGGTTTTAACAGTCATTTCCCACAGAAATTAAGTCTTCAGAGAATCTGTCCACCCATTGGCTGAATTGTATATTAGAGACGTTAAACATCATAACTGACTTGCTGCAACAACCTTTATTTATAAAGCACTTTTAACACAATAAAAATTGATCCAAAGTGCTGTACATAGTGCATAGCAGGACTACCCTATAAAAAACAACAAGTTTACAAGTTTCCAAAAGCTAAAGTAGATTTAAAAATGATCAGACAACGCCTTATAAACAAACATACGGATCTTAAAATCAATTTTAAACTTAATGTGAAGGGGTGCCAAAACAGGAGCAATATGATCCCTGTTTCTAGACCCAGTCTTGCAGCTGTATTTTGAACAATTTGTACTCGAGATAATGAAGACTGAGTAAGGCCACAATAAAGAGCATTGCAATAGTCTAATTGAGATGTTATAAATGCATGAAATTCTAAATCTTTGCTTGAAAGAAGGTTACTTTCCAATATATCTTAAATGGAAAAAGCTTCCTCTAATAACAGCACTAATTTGTTTATCAAAAAATAATGAAGGGTCAAAGATCACTCCAAGGTGACTTGCTGTAGACTGCCTATTAACAATATTAGTAAGCAAATTCACATACATGAAGGAATAAGGACATTTTCTTCATGCAGTGTTGAAATTATCCTCTCAAATTGTTTAGTGGGTTATCTCAAAAGTCTGCAAGCAAGACTGACACACTATACAAACCTTCTCTGTTCCTAGTGAAGTAAAATGCACTCATGAGCTGTCTTTTGGCTAGGCTAGATTTAAATAACTCTACAAGCTTCATTCTCATGGATACAAGAAGCCTCATTGGTGTAATGTAATTAGACGGGCTAGCCAATAAGGAGTTTGTACTAGAGTGCTCATTGGCCAATGGCTGCATAGATATGGTTGCCCTCTTTCATTGTCACTAGGGGAGTGTGGTGCCAGGATGGCAATTTTGATAACAGTATGTAAGGTGCACTGCATTTTTTCTGCCTGTCAGATTTTTGATAAGGCTTTGCACGAGGTGCACACATCTGTATTTAGAGGACTGCATGAGTGGTGTGAATTTAATTATCTTGTGAACCTTGACACATAGGCACACACACACACACACACACACACACACACTGACGTTGGTTTCTCTTTTTCTACGTCATTGAGGCAAATTGGTTTGCTTTGCAAGGACCATCATTTTTCTGGCTGCTGTCTCCTTGGCAACCAGTTCCTTATGGGCAGTCTTTGGACACACATTGACTCCCTCACCTGGTGAAAAGGAGAACGCAGTGATGGCTCACGAATCTATGATGAGGATGTTTAGCAATGTGTTTGCTCAGACTTTACACAAAGTAAAAACTGTCAAACACTTTGAGCTTGTGTCAACATGTGGTCAAGAAGCACTAGAGTTTTTTGTTTTGACCAAGCACAAAGAGATTTCAACATTTGCTTTTGTGCAGACGTAATAGGAAACTATGCTGTTTAATTCGAGGAGACCATGGAGTCACCATGAAATCAAATTTGACAAGTCTCTTCGCTTTAATATATGTCCAATAGGGAAGAAAGGAAGCTGAATAAAGAGTAAAGTGGGATAATTAAGGTTCATCACTGTCTGGCTGTTGTATATCACATGCTGCTTAGCATATTTATCTGTGTTTGATCCGAGAAAGTAGGATAGAGGAACAAACGTGGCTGGAAATGTCACTGACCAAGATGCCTCAGTGGTACAAGTAACCTAATCCCAGAATACATTGCTGTCATTGTCTCTTCCCAACACATACTCAATCACTTATTCTACCTCGCTTGACACAAATAAAAATACCTGTGTGTCGTACAAGTTTTCGTCCGCTCAGTATAAATAAAAACACATGGTCACACATATTCAAGTACTCTAACCCAGAATAGTTTGTCAGGTTAAAAATGGCATTGTTATTGGAGCCATAACCTCGTGGGCAGTGCTATGACCAGTTGTGGAATGGATATTGTGTGTATATATAATGTTTTTATGTATAAACCTCTGTAGTATTTTGGAATTAACATGTATAGGCGAGTGATGTGCTGTGAATCAATTGTTATGCTTTCCATCTAATTTGCTGCGAGAACAGGCAGCTGACATTGTCATTTTCTTTTCTAACAGAGTGGCTTTGATTATGACGCAGTGACGACAGACTGCTGATTGACTTATCTGCTGTCCAGAAAAGGCAGCCACACACTCTCTAGTGGGGTGCTATACATTTCAACCAACTAATGAATCCAGTTTCGGTTGGACAAGATACAATGCAGAGCACGCTAAGCTAAGGTAGGTGAAATGTGATGGGATGGAATTTGAGGTTGAATAGTGATGACAGCAGTGACATAAATGAACTTTTCTATTAAGGGGTGATATTTACACTTGATTTCCAAGGGCACTTTTACCTCTATAAGAGCATTTTTCTAACCTTATTAAATGTATGATTTTTTTTTTTGTTAAATTCAGTTAGAATAAGATTTAGAGCTGTTACCAATCAAATGAAATCAGTATCAACAAAATCTTTCTTTGGACTGCAGAGTTGCCACAGAATCTACATCTGAAATGGCATTTAGATGTTTTTACACTGCTGTACATAGATGGCATGAATGCATTTGAACTGTGATTTCAGTTGCATAAATAATACAATGACAATGTTTAAATACAATTTTGAATATAAGTTAAGTAATGAGAGAATATACATTGTTTGAATATGGAACTAACACTGCCTGTAGGTGGCGGTAAGTCACTGTATTAATGAGTGAGTCATTGAGTCATTTAACTGTTTTGTTCAAAACAGCTTATTCATTCATGACCAAAAAGCAAGTGACTGCTTTTAGGAATATGTCATTGAATTATTTACTCAACTAATTTGTTCAAAAATGCAGATTCTTTCAGTATTGTACCACCTTTACAAAGCTCAGAGTTGATAAGGATACATCTTTTTTTGGAAATATTTTTGTTGCAAAGCAGACCAAAAACAGACCAAGACAATATTGACTAAATTGTGTCTAAAATGTAAGTCACTTCATATTAATTTCAGAATTTTTGTATAAGTATCACATGTAGAATTGTGCTGATATTCAGGAAAAACAGCACTTTTGGATTTAAAATTGTGTACAGGGTCATTTTTGCCCTAATATCTTGAACTTTGGTGACATTTTTTCCCCTTTAATCTCCGACCCTGGATGGTAGTATCTTCAGTTGTGACTTTTGTCAGTGCAACATACCTCTGACACCCTTCTAATGAAGTGCAGGACAATACTGTCACACCCTGAGCCAAAAAATTCCCATTTTATCAACCCAGCCACACCTATGTGGACATAATGTAAAGGTATTATCAGACTACTGCACACTAATAATGCAGTTAGATAATTGGATGGAATCTTCCAGTAATGGAATGTTGGCACAGCTAACACTCATTAGAGCTTAATTATTGCAATCATAATGGCAGGTGATATGATGTAGCACTGTCACCACCACCTGACACGCATGTCACCTGACACGCATTTACAGTATGTGGATGAAGTACTGTACATGTAGTCAGCCAACACTGATAGTACGGTACAGGACTTCCTTTTAATTACTATTTTCTGAGGTTTGTTTGAGGATTTCATTTGATGTGAACACAATGGGACTCTTTGTCTTTGTTTATTGTGTTTGTGGGGTGCTACACTATACTGTTTGATTTCCCCCTTTATCCTGACCCAAGATTTATGTCGGTACACCCCAATTCCCCCCTTCACTGCTGATTAGAAGGTTCCCTAAGGACTGTCATAAATGTGCTCTCTCTATCCTTCTTTCTCATCCCCCCACCTACAGTACATTACTCTGTGATTTTATTCCCATGCTCATGTCTGTGGGTCTGTATGCTCTATAATGAATAGAATCTATAGCTCTCATCTGTACCGGGAAACAAAGAGATGATTGTGCAGTTGGATGGTTGGTGTGTGTATGTCTGTGCGAGAAGGGTCAGGGTGAATATGTCTATGTTATGTGAGAGATGCACATAATGGTGCTAATAAATCGTGACTTTTGGCCCAATTTCCTTTTGTAATCATGTCAAAAATCACCAAGGGCACAGATTGTGTACAGTAGATTATTGCTCTATTGTCTCACAAAGCATAGGGACTCATTTATTCTGTCTCAGTGACCGAGAGAGGTTGTAATAAAAGAAAGGGATAGTCCAAGAGAGAGAATAGTCACTGAGAGATGAAAGGACTAAGAGAATAGGATCATGAATCAGATGATCAGATCTCTAACCTGGCTGTTTCCTTCTCTCTTCCCTGACATACACACAAGTTTGTGTGTGTTTGTGTTTGAGAGAGATGTTTTAATATATGTACTGTATGGATGATCTAGAATTTTTCCACTTGGATGGTAAATATTTAGGAACCTCAACAAAATATATGATTTAAAACGAATTAGACCTACTCAGATTCTCGTTAAAATATAACTTTAACAAACTCAATGTTGTAACGAAAACTTGTAGCATAATCCTAAAAAAAATGCCAAATAAAATCACTTGTGACAGGTGCATTTTCTCAGATCACTGTTCTTTACAAGTATAAATGCAAGGAAAAACACCTTTAATTCCATTGTGGCGCACTTTTGGACCAGTATACTGTATATGGCTTTATAGGGCATAATACAGCATTGACCTCTTCACCTTTACGCCAAATAATTGAGAAAATCAGACGCATGTTGACTGCATGAATATGATGTAGGCAATAAATTGATACTAGACCACATTAAACATTATTTACTTCTTTCTGAGATGTGGCACAGGGCAATAAGAGAGGAGACATACTAAACATGGGATTACATCTTTGTGACTGGTTCACGCTTACTGCTCACAGTTGCTAAATTGAGTTGTCTGTAATGACTACAGATTCACAAGATCTTGTGCAATTAGATCAGGCCTCTGTTTTTTTTTAAAGAGTGAGCTAATGCAAAGCTGATTGAGTAGATTGATGTGTCCTTCACTTAAGGATTTCTGTGTCTACATTGATCGCAGGTTCTCACTGATCACAGGACTGCACATTTCTGTTTCCATTCATCATACTGCCTAATGGTTGTCTCTCCATCACCTCCACCTTGTTCTCCTCTTGCTTTATCTCTCTTGTACAGATCCATAAACAGTTTTAATTTCCTTTTCGTTTAGCCTACACATTTAAACTCTGAACTACATCTTCTGGGAACACTGTTATCTTTCTGATGCTCTACATCTCCAACATATGATGGAGAAATCCTCATGTGCTTTTATTTTCACATCGTACTACTAAAGTGAACACTGTGATGCTTCTAAACTGAGGATTTTTTGGAAATTAAAGAAAATGATACATTTCAGGGAAATTAGCGAGAAACACTTTATTTTATAAATGTCTCTTATACTAAAAAGTTGTCCAGGATTATCAATATATGATTCTATATTTTTAATAATTTGCTATGTAGAGATAAGGAAATCACAAGGAAAACAGAGAACTAAAATGCAATGAATGTACACAGTTTATCCCCATTGAAGTATAGTAAAATAAATGCTATTAATATAATTAAGGCAATTAATTCAGGAAAATAGATTAACTTTAGAGAAATTAAATGAGATAAATTAAGGAGAGATTTTAAAAATTAGTCCACAAAACTAATTATGCATAATAATAGGAAAATTAGGAAATTTGAATGGCATGCATTTGAAGTCTGACAGTGATTTGTCTTGGAATATACTCAATCAGTTAATTTATCACAGATGTGGCAATTTGATGGCTGTAAATTGGTTTAATATAGAGACGTAATCTTTGTAATCTTGCTGGAGTATTGCATTGTACAAATTGCATTGCATTGCACTGTCAGTGTGTATGGTGCTTTAAAACATGTGATGTGCTTCAACCACTAAAAAAGAAAAAAGAAAGTCATACTGTACACTAATCACTAATTGACTCATTAGCTGTTGAATGAGTTGACTATCCTGTCCCATCCCAACTCTAAATGTTGAGTGTATAAAGCCTGTGTTCTTAAGAAATAATAGACAAAATTATTCTATTATTAAGCCTATGTCCTGCTTCTGTACTGCACGTGTGTGACAAAGCCTAAAGGTGTTTTCAGTCACACATCTCAGAATGCTGTATGTCACATTGCTTTGAGGCAGATTGTATTCTACTGCCTAATGGATAGTGAACCCGAGATCCCTCACACACACACTGGCTCTCTCACTTTTTGTTTCTCTGTCTCTCATTTACCATGTCACACTATCCCTTCAGCAATGACATCACCACATCACATCCCAGTTCTCGAATCACCATGTCATCAATCTTTCCTCACACAGTTTGACCACAGCACTGACAGGTCTGGCCGCACCTGAGGAGTCAGAGGTTTAGGCATTCATGACAAGTACTTGATTCACATTTAGCCCACATTATTTGTTGTGTACGCAAATGCACTATAATAAAACAATGCCATACACACCTAATTGCTCACTTGTTAATTATCTATCATCACCAATTGCTAATTGTTAATTATCTATCATCATCATCAATATTTTGATATACTCACATGTGACAGGCTATTTTTATTTTCTATTTTTTTTCTATTATTTCTTATAATTTATTTATGCTGTTTCATCTAATATTTATATTTTATTTAAATTACCAGGGAGAATATATATATATATATATATATATATATATATATATGTGTGTGTGTGTGTGTGTGTGTGTGTGTGTGTGTGTGTGTAAATTTGTCATTTTTCGTTTCACTTAACTAACTGGGTCTTAAAACAAGATTTATTTTAAGTCTATGAATTTTGATGAAGGGTTAGGACCATTTAACTTTCAAGTCAGATTTGCTGTCCCACAGCAAACAGCAGCACACCTTGAATACACACACCTCTGATCCACAGTATTAGAATGTGAGCTTAAAGTTATGTAACAACCCTTGACCTTTAGGTTTAATGGCCCGTGATTGTGTCTGTGTTTCAGTGGGACAGATTCCAGACATTTCTTATTGCTTTGCCAGGGAGGGACAGTCAACAATCTCTATTGCCTGTAAAGCGTGTCACATGTGACTTGTGTTTATTTAAGCTATTTGTGAACTCCTTTATTGATATATAGGCCTAGAGAACATATGCTATTAAAACTAAATTGAACAACCAAAGTCCAGTTAATCTGGTTAAAATGAGGCTTTATATATTATCATTGCACCATAGGGAACATCCCAAGGTTCAATGTAACATTTTACAAACGTATATATTTTCAAAGAATATAGCCTTGAGACAACGAGGTAACTAAAAAAAAATCCAATGAAAGCTACAAAATACCCTAAATTAATCTGGAAGTTAAAAAAAACACCAAATCATTATTAGGAATTTTTAGGTAACAGAAATGCATCATGAGTTTAATTGGATCAAATTTGAAAATAACTTAAAACAACAGCCGAGACATATAGCTCAACCAAGCTTTATTTACATGCGCACCATTTTTTACAAACTAGATTACAATTCAAAATGGAGTACACAGGAAAAATACTCACAAACATAGTAGAGAAGCCATAAGAGGTAAAAGAGCAAAGGTGAGGGAGGAAGGCTACGACCAGGGTGGTAAAATGTGCAAACAGTGGTATTTTCTGATTATCACAATGGGCATAGTGAATAAAACCTGTAATGTTTGAGGATCTGAAATGGTCATCTGAAAAAAACAAAATGTAGAGCTGTAGCCCTAAGTATACATGCAAGGCAGTTTTTGAGGAAAGAGAATAATGTTTCTAAAATAATTTACAAGGTTCAGCTGTCTTATATGGGTGATTTTCCAATTCATTGCATACTGGATATCATCAGTAACAATGTGAGTTTGAAAAAAAAATATGATGAAAGAAGATTTAGGGTGTGGAATCATGGTATAAAGCAGGTGTGTCAAACACACAAGTAAAATTATGCTAAAACGTTAGCATATCGGTTGTTTTGTCTTTTTTTTGCTACAGCAGGACATCTAAAGACTTTTTCATGTCAATGTTGTTAGATAATTATTCTCGAACAACTTTGTGATTATTTTATCGAAAGGTGTGTCAAATGATTACATTTCATCTGCTCTCCTTTTGTTTCAACACATTGGTTATTCGAGTAGACTTTGTTCGTTTGCGAAGTGCATATACTGTGCATGCACTCTGAAAAAGTAAATGCATACAATAACGTTTAGTTTGACACCCCTGCAACCATGTCTGTCCAACTCCCCATGTAACAATTCCATTATTTTGTTCAACACGTTGACTTTGAAAGATATATTTGTATTATCACTACATTTTATAAGTATAGCAGGATGTATACGTATATATGCAATGCACACGATGCATATGTACATTTACATGCATGCATACATGGAAGTATGCAGTGGAGGTTAACCCTCTCTGGGGACAGAAACACAGAACATTAGGATTTGTGATAATAGTTGAGCACAATGGAACAATAAAGACATTAATAAACTGACAATAACACAGGATGTATTCCTGTTGCTTCATCTCCTTACTTCAGAAGACTGTTGTTCATATACAAATGTTCATAAAACATTTCTGAAATTGTGTACAGCCAGGTTGCAGTTAATTCAAGATGAGGCCCTGATGTTGTAATGGAGACCCCACTCTCCCCTGAGCAATAGTGATGCATTTTGCATACAGAGACAGAAAAGTCCCCAAATTTCACTGTGTCTTTTGTGAGTTTGGCTGCCAGCATCTCCTACATTTTCAAGTAATTTGGCAAATGTACAAAAGAAAGCTTATTGTTTTTGCTCAGTAAAGATTGCTTCCAGAGGAAAGGCCCATCCACCATTGAATGTTGCCATGATGCTAATCATTAATCCTAATCAATTATGCTATGTCCTTGTGGCCAGGGAAACACAGATGGCCTTAATAAAGGACAGGGATCAACACTGATCATTTAGCACCTGGTATGGCATGGAAATGTCCACAATGCAAGTTAATATTTATTTATTCGTTACTTTTGGCTACATTAATATGCGAGAAGTCCAAACATAGCTTTGCTGGCTAAAGAAGACGCCTCCACCTGCTAAGCTTTCAATTTTACCACTTTTTTGTACAGTTACAGACAGTACACACAAATTAATTACTCCTTTATAAGGTTATATTCAATCACAAAAATGTATTAAGTATTATTATGAGGCAACTACATTTTAGATTGGGAACTAACTACTGTATGGTAAAAGTGAATTAAAAACAAAACAATTGATGAAGTGCACCGTCAAGCTACTCCACCTGTGCTCTGAAATTTTTCAGGTCAACTCTTAGTTGTACTCTTATATTGATCAATGACTATACAGTTAGTGCTTAGAGGATAACAGGAGTAGCCAATCATTATACAAAATTGTGATGGAAAACAGAGCGAGACCCCGGCCAAGAAAACTAAATTTATGACAGAAAAGCTACAACAGGCCTATTTAAACATTTTTATATTTAGATTACTTCTCCTCCTACAGTGGGATATTTTCAAACATTGCATAATGATCTGTGACTTCACTGTTAGTTTGTGTTTTTCCATTGGGCTGTCTTTTGTTATAGTCTGGGTCTGCTTTTACAGATGGACCTGTTGACAGGCATATCATCCAGTGCTTGTCGCAGACAGCAATCTTGGCAAAGATTGACTTCAAGTCTTTTGGATGTTTTTTTGTGCAGGATTCTTGTAGTTGTTATTTTATTCTTTGTTGTTTTCACTGCAGTTCTGAACCTAGTAGAGAAAGACAAAAAAAAAGTATTGCTCTGTATTAAATAAATGTAATAAGATCAACACATCCTGAACAGTAATAAGGAGCCGCTCACACAAAAAGTAGTTTTGCACTGGACTTCTGTGTGAATGGCTCCTGACAAAATGTTTATTTCCAGCAGTAATGGATCTACAAAACACCAACAGTACAACTACATTGAAACACGTTTGTTAATTATGTTGGTTTTGTTTCTCCATGGCATGGGCAGCTATGTTTATAAACTTAATTTTGGCTCACCTAAGCGACTGTCTTCAGCCAGGCACCCAACTTTGATTGGACTGTTTTGTCCCAGTGAAGTTTCCCACAGGATTCAGACTAACAGCGTTTTGCATCAATGCATCAAAGTTAAAATCCAGTCCATCAGAGTCCATTAGTTCAGAGCGGATTATGGAATCCACATCGCAATCCAGACTGCCGTTAAACATGTCCAGGTCCAAGTCTGAGGGAAAACGATCTGTTCCTGAGGGGTGACAGATCCCTACCCCGTTACTTCCGTTCAGGCCAGAGTAAAGCGATGTCTCGGTCATCAACATGGAGGGCTGTGGCTGGAGGTGCTGCTTTGTGGAGACCAAATTATTAGCATCATTAACTAGACTTTGCGTCCTGTTGTTGGAGATGGAACGCAAAGCAGCCTGGGAATTGGACCCCTGATGGTGTTGCTTTTTCTGGAGGTGGCCGCTTCGCCCATTGAGCACAGAACTGAATGAAGACATCATGGGATCATTACGAAGCATGAGGCCATTGCGAAGACGGGAGTTTTGAGAGGTGACGGCGGTGCTGGCCTGTGAGATAAGTGGGTCTGACTGCGTCATCATAACGTCACTATGACTGTGTGAGATCAGTGAATCCGAATTCAGCAGCTCCTGAAGTGAGTTTCCAAAACAAGAAACGCTAGAAAACGATGTTTGCTTGTTTTCCTGGATGGTCTGCATGGGTGTCTGACGCAGGACTACTGCTGGAGGCCCAAAAATGGGGTTACTGAATCCTCCGGTGTTGTTGCTCACAGTTTGGGATGATGAGGAACTTGGGGGTGATGGAGTGCTCTTGGAGCCAAAACTGAAATTAGAAGACCCTTGAACAACCTGCACCTGTGTAGCGATGTTGTCCAACAGATCAACCATTAGGTTGTCAGCCTCATTGAGATTCATTGTGCCAGTCAGGTCAGCTAGCCCTGGAAGTTCTGCTGGGCACGTTTTGGAGTTTGATGAAGATGATGAGGGAGGAGAGAGACTGCTGGGGCTGGAGTAGAGCATTGGGGACAGGGGTGGGCCGTCTGGCACATCGTCGAGCTCTGGATTGGCCAGAATAGGTGAAAGGCGGCCACTCAGGGTGCTAGCATTGGAGTTAGTTCGCGAGCGGAAGTCAGTCCAACAGGATTCCAGTTCATCACTGCTCCGGGAAGTGGGACTTCCTGGCCATTTGGACAGACCACCAGCAGATACATTCTCCAGCGAACCCTCCTGGGCAGCCTGCAGCGCTGCCTTTTTCTTGGCCGCACGCCCGCGAGCAGTCTTGGTGTACTTGTTACCATTGTCCATGGAGACTGCACGTCGCCTTGGCGCTTTACCTCCCCGCCCCCCTTCAGGATTGATCATCCACCACGAGCTCTTTCCAGTTCCCTCGTTCTGTACACGGATGAAACGGCTATGCAAGGACAGGTTATGTCGGATGGAGTTCTAGAAAGAGAGCAGAGACCAGAGAAAACAGGTGGTTATAAATCATTCCAACACACACACACATATGCATCATTGACAAATATCTTATCTTGTAAAACGTGCAGTCATCACCGCCTGACTTGAATTTGTGATCACAAATTCAAAAGCTAAAGTAAAAATCAAACACGCATTAAAAAGTGATTTCAATACTCTGTATATTGATAGCCGCTCCCTGATGCCCGCAAATTATAGGCCTATAGACACAGAATATGTGTGATTGCTAATTAAAAAGCAAAACTAAATAAAGAGAGTGCGCATTCAAAAGCCCCCCACCACCCTCTGTGTTATTGGTAATACCAAAGTTGTCGCAAGTTTATATATCGGTGTCAAAATGTCCTCACCGTGACATCCCTAGTACATATTTACACTGCATAAATTGTGCAAAATGAGAACTACTGGTGTCACAAGTCAGCTTTGTTGAGAAAAGACGTAAAGATCTATACAGATCAAACAGACAATTGATCTAACGTACAACAGATCAATTTAGTTCTCCATCCTATCTCATGACAACTGAAGAACAGGTACTTTTCAGTGCCAATGAATAGGAAACCAGTGGGAAATAGATGCCATTGTGTATTACAAGTACAATGCGATCTCAAGAGTTTAAAAAAGCACAATGTGCAGTGTAACTATTGTAACTTAGAGGAAACATTTTATAGCCGGTAACCTTGGCAGAACAAACAGGTTACATTTCTATAACATTATCTTTTTCCCCTCAATAATGCATTAGGCTGCAGTTGGACATACAGAAGTCAATAAATGCTAAACTTTTTACATTCTAATATACAATGTGCCTTGACATTTGTAACTCGCACAAATACAGACTTTAGTTCATGTTGATGTCACATTTTACCTCTTATGACTCACAAGGTGCGTGTGTGTGTGTGTTGAGCTATGATGAGCGATACCACGGATACCGGTGTTTACAGTGCCAAGTCCCTCTAGAGATTAATGACATAATGTTTGTGTGTGTGAGGGAAAAGAGGCGTAAGGGTATGACTAAAACCTCAATGGAGCAGCATGTTGTGAATGAAGTCATTAAAACCAATTCATTTTCTTCCTCCACTTTCTTGGCAGCTATAAACAAACTTGTGGCACTGAAACCAAAAAACAAACTTGTGCCATTTACACCAAATGCAGTACACTGTCTTTCCAAGCATATACCTCCCTTATTTAAACTGTTTTTTTTAACTCTCGCTTATTGCGTAATCCTGCTCTAGGCAAGGCCCTCAGGAGAGGTTCTTAATGAGTGTTAATTGAGTGCCTATGCGTGTTTTGATTGTCAGAGTATCAGTGTCTTTGTGCTTGACTTTTCAGAGCTGACTCATAGCAGCTCTACTGCCCTTGAACCTATTTTTTTTTATTATTTGTGGAGGAAGCGCCGGCTCAAACATAACAGTATCCATACACATTATAAAATGCTCACTACGCCCCACATACAAACTATGAGATGAAGTGCAAAGCACACACCCAGTAAACTCTATATTTATACTCTCAGTCAGAAAACAAAGCTGCAAAGCTAATCCTTTCAGCCTGAAACTAATGGGACACAAACAATTTCTTTTAATGCTAAAAAGATGACAAAATCTAAAGGAAAATCAGTTTTCACCTGTTGTGTTTAAATTGATCCCATTTTGTTTAAATGTCTAGTCAGTACAATGTGTACTATCTCTCAGCACACATGTGAGTGTAGGAGAGGCTGTTAACTGAGCGCCCAGCTGCACACTGAAACTCTTTGGAATACAGAGACCTTTTTGTCCATCAGCAACATGTGGTAACAATCCATCAATGTCAGCAGCCACGCAATGCACACACACGCAACTACGGCTTCGCTCACATTCTTCTGAGAGATGTGTTTTGGTTATCCGGTGCTCTCTGTGAATGTTATTGCACTCTGGCTGGTCATTTTTGTAATGTCAGGAAGCCAGTGACTACACGAACCTATAACCAGCAGGCATTTGCCCTCAAATCAACCAAACCAAAACCATGGTGAAATAAACGTGCCAACCCTTACCAAAGTGTTAGAAAGGACAAAATTATTTTGATTAAAGGTACATTTTAAATATTGAGACAATATAAAGAGACAATCTAAATGTAGGTTTGTTCTAATGTTGCTGTTGAGTCTAGGTTTGGACAATGGCTAAATTTAAAGAATAAAGATGGATGGAAAGAAAAAAGAAAGAAAGAGTCTAATCTTTATGTGTTAATGCAACCTGAAGTCCTTCCCTCTCTCTGTCATATATCACACACACACACACACACACACACACACACACACACACACACACACACACTATTTCAGAAGCAGGAGCACACACTTACTGCAGTAAACTCAAGGCAGAGCCATTCTGTTAATATGGTTTTGGCAGCCGAATATTTCACTGCGGTTGATTTTCAATGACATACAGAGTATGGAGGGCAGTGTGTGTGTATGTGTACACATAAAAATATTGCATTTCCAGAAATCTTATTTCTTAGCAAACCCAAGTACTGCCCTTCTGAGTATTTGGTCCATATGTGCTATTATGTTTGTGTCCAAAAGGAAATGAAAACATTCAAAGTCTAGTGTTTATGTTTTTAAGAAAGGGTCTGACCAGAAGAGAGTTAGAAAAAGACAAAACAATTAAAAAGAGTTTGAGAGGGAGGGAACTCAGGGTACTTGAGCCGTTTAGAAATAAATTGATACCAAATTTCTGATAAATTTTTACACAATTTTTGTTTTCGACATAGTCTTTTCAGAACATGACCAACATGTATAATAGTCGATATTTGGTCTTGTCAGTGTTTACAATAATCATTTACCTTTTAAATATACAATATTCGTCAAAAGTTTGTTCAAAAGTTTGGATTTTTAATCTCTTATTCTCTATTTATGCTGCATCTATTTAATAAAAAATAAATAAAGAAGTAAAGACCTGTAATATTTTGAAATATTATTACAATTTTTATTTTTATTTAATTTTCTGTTTTAATATATTTTAAAATGTAATTTATTTCTGTAATGGCAAAGCTGCTCAAGAATCATTTCTTATCTAGTCAATGTTGAAAATTGTTGGGTCATGAATAAAACAGCATTTATTTGAAATGGTTATCTTTTGTTTAAATGATAAAGACTTTACTGTCACTTTTGATCAACAAAGCTATTCAATTCTTTTCTATACATTTTCTATACATATATCTCACCTTCATTATTGTTGATGATGCCAAAAAGCTCCTCATCAACAAACATTTTCTTTAGTAATTTCCTTGACTAGATTAACACTGCTGCTGACACAGCAAAGATGGAGAGAAAGGCAGTTTATACACAAATGCAAGCATGCAAACATTCACGGTCTTAGTACACTGACCCGCACCCTCCCACTCCCGCCTCATCCCTTTCCCAGCTGCCTTGACTGCTGGAGAGAAACAGAGAACATTCCATTCCATCCAACCAAAATGTGCGTTTTCCAGCCAACACAGGACGTTTCTACTTTTGTGTGCATGCATCTTGTTCCAAGTGTGTGTGTGTGTGTGTGTGTGTGTGTGTGTGTGTGTGCGCGCGCTGGTTTTTTTATCCCGGTGGTGACTTCAACCTGAATGCACACTGACTCATGGGGACTCATGTCACCGTGGAGACCTAAATTGAGGTCCCCATTAGGAAACATGCTTATAAATCATACAAAACGAGTTTTTTTGAAAATAGTAAATGAAACTTTTCTGATGGGCAGGGTTGGTGTAAGGGAATGGAATATACAGTTTGGACCGTATAAAAACCATTGTGTCTATGGAGAGTCCCAACAAAGATAGTAAACCAGACGTGTGTTTGTGAGAGACAGAGAGAGAGAGAGAGAGTGTGTGTGTGTGTGTGTGTTTGTATATGAATCAGTTGAAACTGTAGGGGACAGCATGCAGAGTGGGGATCCAGTTCTCTCTTAAAGTACATTCTGTGTTTTCTGTTCTCTTTCTTCTGTTATTCTTATGCTACTTTTGAGGTCCATACATCCCAGCCAACCATAGAAGAATTTCTTTAGCTCAATAAAAGTACAAACCACATAAATTAAAGTCATTCGTGTTATTGTGCAGGTTATGCATGATTAACCAATTTAAAACAACTACATAACTGCATGCAAATCTATGGGAATGTTTATTCTTTCCCTTCAGTTTTCTCAGAACTAATAATTGGGGCGCATGTTTCCAAAACATGAACGGTACAAAGAATCTTAAGCATGTAAGAGTGCCTAAGCAGGGTATGTGCGTGTTGTGTGCACATTGCATAATGTGGCATGTTCAAAGACCTCCTTGTTTATTCTGGGACCATCCAGGGGGTGGTGGCTTTCCGAGCCTACTCTGTTTAGCCAATCACTGCGTTTATTTACAGGCGTACACAAACATGCACCACTGCATAGCTGACCTCACTGTAGGTCAGTATTTGTCACCTGTGCTGTCCAGCAAACATACACAATCACTCCTAACCAGTTTCCTCACATTTCAGCTGAGTATTTTTAGCTTGCAAACACAAATATTCATATAAACATGCTCACTCTGACGTTTTAACACATTCAAGAGCTTAGCAACCACAGTCATTAGCATGTCACAGCCACTAACTCATTGAGATGTCACAGCATTACCCGTTTAGTAATAGTATTAGGTGACATGGAGTATCTTAGGACAACATTATCTGGGTCTTGGGTACAGCTAGTCCTATTATTAGGCTCTGTTGTGTGCCAAAGAACCACAAATCCCCTTTTTAAATATTAAAACTTTTCTTTTATACCATTTTAATTATTTTTTCAGCTCCTGATGGTTTGTGATGTGTATATAACAGGTTATTATAGTTAACTAAAACCATAAAAACATATTCGTTACTTGAGAAAAATCTCAACTGAAATAATAAAATATATTACAAAATTATTTTATTTCAGCTAAATTCATGCATTTACATCAACTAACATTTCAATTCTCTTTAATTTAGTTTAATTTGATGTATTAACTAAAAGCAGAAATGGCGAGGCTGGGAAGGATGCAGGATGCATTTGTAGGCATTCATAGGAGCCAGACTGAATAGGACACCCTTTGGCCTTTCACATGCAGCCTTCGAAGGACAAAGCTACAGTTATATAATCAGGTCAATATAGAAAATATGTTAACACTTTACAATAAGGTTCATTAGTTAACATTAGTTTATCTATTAACTAACATGAACTCATGGGCGTAATTTGGTGGGATTAACCCAGGTGGGACAGGTGAGAAATGTCCCCACCACTTTTTGCCAGGGTCGATATCGTCCCCATCATTTTTGAAACATCTCGCGGCACGGATGTACCAATACAAATAAACAAAACATCTCCAGTTGTGAAGACCGTTGTGGAGAGTCTCTATTCGTTCTGTCAAAGTAAAATGCACACAAACGTGTCCCTGCTTTCACGTGAAAATTTTCGTAACCAACACATATTAGATCTCATTAAACGACAAATTTAACGCAATTTACTATTTAAATCGATTGCTGGACGTCGTTATGTTATTGTAGGTACATCTGATTTATGATTTAGCATTGTCAAAACTGCATTTAACCAATCCAGTGTAGAAGATTACACCCTCTCTCTAATCAGGAAGTACTAAATGTGCCCTTCCAGTCAGGTGGTGATGAATGACTGGACCACATCTAAAGCTCAGCTATTTAGTTTGATGGACTTCACATGTTATGTAAAGTATAGAAATGTAAAAGAGTATCATTTCTATGACTATCAGCTCACGAGAAATGTAAGCCTGCCCTTGGATTTTAAAGTTCATCATCATAGTAAACTCCTCACACATGCATAAAATACACACACGCATGTGTGACATTCCTTACAATGCGTGTCTATCATGTAATTCTCTCTGCTGCTCAACACACTTCCCACATGTCCAAACTTTTGGTCCACACCCTGTTTGGCATCTCTCTTGGAATATGAAAGAACCACGACCTACTCAACAGATAAACAACACTGAACAGACATCAGCCACACGTGATATTTTTAGCTGCAATTCGGAACACTGTGTCCCCTTAATGTCCCAGGTTAACTTGGCAAAATTTATAGAGTAGGGTTCTATTTATTCATGTCTTCATCAGACAGGTCTGCTAGTATAAGATATAATTCTTTTTCAAATGTTATAATAGAGAGGGGTTTTTTCCCAGTAAAGCAATAAAACAAACCAGGGCTACACAAATCTGTTCTCAATCATTGCTGAATTTGGTTCTCACTTTATCGTTCCTGGAACCTGTTTTTCTAGCAAAATGCAAGCAGCATGTATCGAACACGTATTTAGACGACTTCAGCTGCTATATTTAACCCATTATAATGGCAGACAGCACTTGGCACATTTCAGTTAATAAACTGGTTTTCAAAGGTTTGCTCTGTAAAATTGTCACATGCACAGGATTGCATGACACTGTTGGGATGATTCACTGACTGATTCCCTTAACTAAGACATGGAATAATGAAACAGGTTTTCTTTATTCTGCTCTAATATTCTCAAAATGAATTTGTTCATAGTGGCTGTTGTCGTCGTCGTCACATTACTGTGGCTCTTGGGAGTAACTGAAAACATCTTTATCAATGTTTGGCCCCGTCTCTATGCGAATGTTTGTTGCTCATGTACACATCTGGGCTGGATTTAAAAAAGGCCCTGTTCTGTTTTATTTTTTGTGGGTGTTTGTGTGTTTGAGAATGTGTATACACTGCGGCTTTTCTAGCTATGATCACAAGGGTGCAGCTTGCTCAAGGGGCAAGCTTGTATTTTATTTGGTTTTAAAATTTCATTGTGGTGTGACGAAACGCTTATCACACGAGATTGGGTTCATGAGACGAGATGAGATTGTTGCACATTTTTTCAGAAATCCTCAATGACAAAATTCGTGACTGTAAAAAGGGACTAGAAGAACTAATAATCTTTTAAGCATGTCATTTCAGGTCTAATTTATGAGTATGAATTATCAAATGCATTAGGGAGCTTGTGTTTTTTTCTTTCCCTTTCAAATTGTGATCGCACGTACTCTGTGTATAGAAAACACGGTGCTGGGCGTGCATTCTACAAGATAAGACATTTATCAGACGTTTAGGCTCTGTTGCGCTCAAATCATCCGCCATCGTCATGCGATCAGTGAACTGAGACTTGCTACTTGCTGCACTGATTGCGATGGCAACTCGTGCTGGATGAGCAGTGCAGACTTTTACATTAATGGTTTTTATTTTTTTTATAAAAACAGCAAATCAACAGTTGAGGCGAATTTGAGTGCAGTGGTGGAATATTCTATGCTTATTTAATCCTCATGCTCAATCATGGCGATATCACGAGACAGCTTTTCCCTCTACGGGAGATCTCGTCACACCCCTAATTCCGACATGAATTTTATGAATTGTTGTTGAAGTGGATTGTTGTTTAAGACTGGGTAATTAGCTATCATAAAGTCTGAATTCGCTCACTCATTCACTATTCAGTGGGGAGGCCTGTTTTACGTTATTTACACATGAGAGAGACGGAGAAACATTGCGCAACGCAAAATGCAGAGCAGAATGCGTCCAAAAACAAGTCAAGATACCTCAAGATGACAAAGCCTAGGGTGTTATGCAACATGACATTTTACCACATAATTATTAAATTCCACTGTGCAGTCCCAATATTACAGCAAGTTATGCCCCTCGCTTTGGATAATATAGCAGGTGAGCGTACATTGGCTGTACGCTATAAATAAAAAGAGTTGTTCATTCAGAATTCACTACAAAGTAGCTGGAATAGGGCGCAATTTAGGTGACTGTTTTTGAGCAAACATGCCCTGACCTCAACATTTAGCCCATTAAACACAACCAGAGGTACTATTATATCATGTCTGTGTGCCTTGTGTTGAACTATTTGTGAAGAAACTTGCATTTTACTTTGCTGAGCTCTGCAGAGTATGAAGAGCAAGCACCCCCACACACATTTTTTCTGCTAAAACTAGATAACAACAAGGCAGCACGTCTTAATCGCACCTCTACATGCGACACCATTGAATATCACCGCATGGCCATCATTTACAGTAACGTGCACTACAGGGACGTATAATTCAAGAGGGTCTCAACGGACCTGAAAAAAAGAGACAAAGAAATTAGCGTTGCAGCAGAGAGTGTCACAGGGTTTTCTGCTGTACCAGCAATTCTCTCCCAGTTCCTGCTGCCTTGACTTTTGGGCCACATGATTTCCTGTTTCTGCTGATGTGACACACACAAACAAAAATACACTCTGCGTGTTGCACGTGCATTTATGCGCACATTGTGTCACACACAGATCTGTACAGCAATGCTCGGTCTTTAAACAAAACACTTGTTCTTCTGTGACCAGGTGACCTACTTCTGAGTTGTATCACATATGCACAGTCAGCTGCAGATAATCTCATGGGAGTTTTACCCGCACATACCAAATATCAATCTAAATAATGTAGGAATCCACTCCTTTGGCTCTTATACCAATTAGGCTTTTGCTTTGCTTGCAGTTTTAAAGTCTTGGTGCAGCTTTGTGCATGTCTTTGATGGAGACAAAGGGAAAAGGGGAAGGATGTTATAATCAAGTTCATATTCTCTGTGTAAACTGAGTTGAAGTGAAAGGGTACAGTAAGTTGCATGGACAAAAATAAAATGAATACATCCACAAAATTTTATATTTTGTGTTCCACTAGAGAAAAAAAAAAAGACACCCTAATGAAAGCAGTTTTATTCTGCAGGTCACCACAGGGGGCCACCATGTAAAGATCATATGACCAGCAAAATATTACTCGCTTTATCTCGATAACCCCAGACACTCTTACTGGCAGGAAAAATTAATCATGGCAGTGTAGCAATAACTAAAAATGTGCATGTTTGCATAATGCGAAATTGTCAGTCGAAGGTAATTGCTATCTACCCCACCCCGACATCAACAAAAAAATTCCGAGTGCACCTTTAACCTCTATATTATTGAAAACAGTCAAAAGCACTGCCTGCTAATATCTTCCTTCAAAATAAACTAGACTGATTAGATGATTAAGGATGGGGGTCACTTTAGCTGTGTACGTGTGTTTGGATAAATAGGAGATTACAGTTCTAAACATAGAAATATTGAGACGTGCAGGAATACGCGTAACATCAACCTCTCCGTCTCTGTGCTTTTCCCTTTCTCGTTTGCTCTTTTGCTTTCTCGTCAACACACTGTAACAAGAAAAGGCTACAAAAAAAGCTTTTTACGTCCTGTTTTTTGTCCCAAGCCAATCATACACCAGTTGAGTCGAACAAAAAAAACAACAACTCAAAAAACAAAAACAAACAAGAGCATGTTTTCTTGTGCTGGGTCGGTGGACACGGCTGGTTTAAACAGCACAGTCCCTTCTCTGTGTAACTGGTTTAGGAAGCTTCGATCTTTCACTTATTCGTTCATCTCCATTTCTCTCTTCACGTCTCTTTGTTCTGGTTCTCTGAGGCACAAAAGCTTTAACCACATGCTCAGTAATGCTGCAGCTCCCCATCATGACGAAACACACTGAAACACATCTCACGGACATGTCCTCAGAGCTGTGTCTGTCTATTGATTTTCCCCCTCCCCCTCCACACTTTCTCTTTCGCCCTCACATTTTCCTTTCACGGAGATATATGACAATCCCCTGCGTCGTATTCAAGGGGTTTGCCTGGTTACCGTGGTCCTCTTAACCCCTTCTGGTAGGTGTCGTCTAGCATATTCTGACTAGGGGTTACACAGACTAGTCGACTTTAATGATCCGCCATTTAAGCTTGACGTTAACTAGTCGCTGATCATGTGGTGGCTAACAACATTGTCAGACTGTTATGACTTGTTATGACTGCTATCGGACTTAGGTTTTAAACATCCCATAGATTTAAAAATTACTGTAATACTAATGGTGTCCTATAGAGGGGACAACAGAATATGAAATATTTGAAGTACACTTTCCATCAGTTAAATAACATAATCAGATGTTTATAGCATCTGGATACTCAATTTTATTAATCGGGTGAATAAACAGTTTATTGTAAGATAAATTGCTATTCTAATCTTGTGTGTCGGTCTACACGCACACACACATGGAAAGAGAGAGAGATCCAATCAACTAATTCCTAAACGGGAATGTTCTAGCTTACACAAGACATTTGTGTTTTAACTAAGTAAGTAAAAATAATAGGTTTTTACATAGGAGTCATTACCAATTAGCTGTTGAGAGTGACCCTATGACCACATCCTACAGACCTTTACCCTTAACTTCATTAGTGTGTAACAAGTCTGGTCTCACTCTTATGCCTCACTTCCACAACCATCGATAGCTCTCTCTCAACTATTTCCTGTTCCAGAGATACAGTACGGGCAGTGGCCCCAATAAGTATGTTGACACTTACACCACACTAAAAATCACATTGGGACCAGTTTGGTCAAAGTAATAGCAAAAATTGCAAATAATCACAAATTATTATGGAAGTTATATAGTAAGTATAATTAAAATTGCGAGATTGTACACAGCTACAGTATGTGTAGGTATCTGAATACTCTTTTTTTTTTTTACCCATATATTATTATTTGATCTGTTCACTGGGATATGTCTATTTTGCATTAAAAGGCGTGTATGAATTACGATGACAAGGGGCATAATTAGTTCTGAGATTCCAAAGCAAGCCACCGTTCCTAGAAAACCGCTCTAGGTAATTTTGGCTTATTACGGACTGGAACTCCATGGCAGTGGTATCTGAGCTGAATCTTAAAGGCTGTTAGTGAAGTCCTCGATAATAGATCGTTCTCACAAGTAGGACATTTGGTTTTTTCCCCCTCCTCCTCTCCTTTCTCCCTTCTGCCATTTTGACTGGCTGACTCCTGTAAAGGGCTTTTCTCTAGTGGAACCCAGAACAAAAGCCTTCCAGTAACAACTCATCTACTGCACTGAACTCTCTGGCACAGCTCCATTGCATTCACACGCTTTCCGGCAAATTGGACTCCTTCCAGAATCATTACACACGCACACTCATAGTTGAACTGGGCCTCTCTCTGGAATTAAAAAAAGAGCTCTAGGGGAGAAGCTTTGGAACTCAACACAATCAAGACATATGTGTGCGTGAGCATATAGCACTGCTTTCCATCTACTAAAGAACACTGATACACAAGCAGGGTGCCAATCTAGAGGCTCAATCTCACCATGAAACCACTTTTGAAAGAGGTCTGCGCAGTAAACCCTCCAGAAACTTAGAAAGAAAGGGGGTTGGATGGGCAAAAAAGAGCTGACAAGTTCTTCAGTTGAGGATTGGAAAGTACAACTCTGAGACAACTTGAAAAACCTGCATTGCAACCACCTTTCTGACACATTCTATAACTTGTACACCCATACACGCACGCACATACAGTATGTCTACTTAATCTCTTTATTCCATTCTCCCTGATATAAAATACCTATATTTATTAAATAGCTTAACTGAATTTAAACGGACCTCTGACCCAAACAGCAGTGACTAAGGCCATAATTTGCAGTTTAATAGTCATCAGAAAAGGGAAGTAAAGGTTATGTTCTATTTTTATTTGCAGACATACAGAAATGGCGGTCAGATCACGAGACGAGACGAAAAAGCCAACAGAGGTGTGCAGGATGTTTACACTTTGGTTCCTCTA
Source organism: Cyprinella venusta (assembly GCA_038021265.1). NCBI lineage: Eukaryota > Metazoa > Chordata > Actinopteri > Cypriniformes > Leuciscidae > Cyprinella > Cyprinella venusta. The sequence continues at coordinate 23,482,750 of CM075876.1, forward strand.
TGTCCATCTACTGGAATAATATGTGTTTACTCTTAAGATATGGCTGTCAGCTGATACTTCTTGCGTTTCAACAAAACTCCTGTTTAAACACAAGTTAAAAGCTCTGACTGTTGTTCATTACAATTATTTAAGCCATATGAAAGCATGCAGTACTGTATGTGTTTGATTTCATATATCGATTCGATATATAAAATCAAAGACCTATATCTAGACATATATCATAGACATGCATTATATCTGTCTATTCACCTATGAATGGATGCGACATACAGGCAGACAGAATGATAGACATCCATCTGTTTGTTTGTCGGTCTATATGACGGATGGACGGACAGACAGACGTTTTTCTATATTCAGTAAGGCAGAGTATATAGTCTGGTATAGTTTGTAAAAAGTAACCGAATCACATATTTCTGCTAACAATAAAGTTCTAGACACACTATTGAGCTTTGCATGTAAGCTGTATGAAATCTGGGCAAAGACCTTGTGCATTCAGTCTGCCTAACAACAGTGATTCATAATTCATTGAAGTGTAGAATGTGCCCACCAGGCTTTTAGTAATTTTGCACTTGGGTACGTGTGCATGTATAAGTGTGTGCGTGCTAACTGAGCTGGTTCACTGTAAAATGCACAGACAGAGATGCTCAGGAGACTCTTTGTCCAATCTTTTCGCTCTCTCTGTCTAGACATCCAGCGTCTGGAGATAGTGAGTTGATGTTTTCGCCTGTGCCAGGTTGCCTAGCACATGTGCGTGTGTGCAGTGGGAGCTTTTTAGACGGGACAGTTATTCACTGCGGGTAAGCTTAGCCGCTCAACAGACTTTCTGTGCTTTTTGTGGCACGCCTTAGGGACTTGAGCTAAATTCCTGGCCATGCCAGAGGGAAGTGCTTGAGAAGTACATGGGGCACTCTGAGGGCACAGTCGTTAAAGGCAGATACAGAAGTGTAGTTTTGGACAACACTCAAAGCCTGATTTTCCCTCTCATTTTCACTGTAAATCCACTTCCTTCGAAAACACCACAGCGTTCCAAGTCCTAGGCTGTTTAGGTTGCCAACGGTACGTCTAGTTAAAAAAAGAGCGAGAACCATTGATTTATTGATGTTTGAATCCTCGTGTATTTATATGTAATGGTTTGGGCAAACATTGGTTCAGAGGTTATGTCATAGTAACCGGCCATTGTTGACGTTCTCGGTGGCAGCAAGATCCTTTTTACAGGATTAAAAGAGTAACTGAGGCCACGAAATGCTAATCTTTTTGGCGTTACAGTACATTCAGAAAAGTTGTTCCAAATGTTTGTCACCAATCTGAGACTGAACACTAATGCGTTTAGTATCGTTAATGTGCAGACTGGATTAAAGAGGCCTCACAGTCTACTCCACCCTCTGTCCTCTCCTTCTCTCCCTCCCCCTCCGCTCTCTTCTCTAACTCTGAAAGAGAAAGCTGGAGGACTGCCAGAGTACGCGACCGCACTGTACACACACGAACACACCATGCAGCACAGCTACACACTGACCTACATATGCTTCCACTGCGCTGATTGAGTGTCCCACTGAACCTTCGAACCAATCGCATACAGGGGAGGAGTACAAGTCGGCCAATAGCAGCACAAGCACTCACAGTCTCTATACAATTTAAGAGTTAAAGCAGGAACAAAAATGCTCGCCAAGAATGGAAATTATATATGACTACTTTTCTTGGACAAGTTTACTATTTTAGAGTTCCCTGTGCAGGGTTTTGTTTTTCTAAATGATGGGGTACCTGACTGATGTTAAATGTGCCCGTTCACCACTGAGATGAAACCTCAGTGGACCATGAAGAGGGTAGTATTAGCCAATTAAAAATACACTCGGTATACCCTGACACACACAGAGAAACATAAACTCCTATATAAATGCTCTGGTGCCCACACATATTCACCAAACAACAAAGCAGGTTCATCAGGTGGTCATATAATAAAGCAGTGATTCCTATGGGGTACTTTTGATTTGTTAAACATATCGAACAGAATTTGTCATATATATTTACAAGTAATACTTTTCAATTGCATTTTCGAATTTTATTACATTAAAATAATGAATCATAATTAATCAGATTTATTTTCTGTTCCCTTTTAACAGAAAAGTAGGAAACAACCTTGTGTGGAAGATTATACATTTAATTGAATGACACTACCATTCAAATGTTTGAATTCGGTAAAGCCTAGTTTACACTACATGATTTTAAGCCCAATTTGCAAATTGTTGAGTTTGCCGACAGGTCAGGCTGTTATCGCGTGCAAAACGCGGGGGATTAGCGGGCGACACTCGACAATCTGTTAGTATGAAAGAGCCAACAATGCATCAAAGATGCTCGCAGACGCGTCGTCGAGCCCAGAAAAATATCTAGGATGCTAAATATCCAGAGCTGTCGCAGGACTCAACCTCACGTGATATCGTGAGCTACAGCCAATCAGAGCAAGGCAGGGGTTGAGGTCAGTATTCTTCGCTGAGTATTGGCGCTCGTGCTGTTTCGCGTCATTTTCGGTTCGTTTTATCGCGATAAAATGTGGTTTGTTGACAAGATAGTATTGTTGGGTGACAGAGTTGTTGTCAACTCGTGTAGTGCGTTACCTTCTGTTGCGGATCAATCACGTTGTGTCGTGTGGTGTGAACAGCTCAACAACTGGAACACTCCTGATTTCACAGAGAGCAAGTCACGTAGTGTGAAATACACAGTTCAGCCCAACGTTTTAAAATCATGTAGTGTGAACAAGGCTTAAGTTTCCTATGCTCACCAAGGCTGCATTTATTTGATCAAGAACAGTAAAAAAACATAATATTGTGAAAAAAATGTTAAGAATCTAAAATAACAGTTTTCTATTTTAATGTTTTAAAATGTAACATTCCTGTGACAGCCAAGGTGAATTTTTATTCTATTAAAATCATTGTAATATGCTGATTTGTTGTTCAAGAAATATTTCTTATTTTCAATGTTAAAATCAGTTGTGCTGCTTAACATTTTTGTGGAAACTATGACATTAAAACTATGATCTTTGATGAATATAAAGTTTAAAAGAACCGCATTTCTTTGTAACAATGTAAAAGTCTTTACTGTCACTTTTGATTTGTTTGATGCAAAAAATCTTCAACGGTAGTGTATATTAAATATATAAATTACAAGAACTACTCATCATCGTTATGTTTTTTTTTTTTTTCAGTAAGAGTTGTAATTGCATGATTGCACATCTTTTATAGAAGTTACATTATTTTGTAGATTATTTATGCAACTTGATGGGTCTGATTTTTGCCTATATTTTTGTTGGCAGGAGGCTGTAAGAATATGCAAGACAAATAGATTGGAAAAATTGTCACAGAGCTTGAGTCCTGACATCCTCAAAGTCTCATCCTGGTCAGCACTGCAACTGGTAGAAAATCACTTTTTTCATTCTCTTTTATCTTGGCTGTTTTTATCTGGAATAGTGTTTATATCTGCCTTTTTCCCTTACTCTGTCCACCTATTTCCTTTTCCATGATGTAATTTCTCTCTGCATTATGCAATCTTGTGTGATGGATGGTGTGATAGTGAAGCTGATGTAACCACACAGCAGATTACACTATGATCCTTGGTTTAATCTCCACTCACTCTCTGTACATAACACACTGTACACCAAGTCAGCTCATATGACCGGCCACCTGACTAAGCCTCAAGTTTAGAGACTAATCCTCACACTACACATCACACCACTGAAAAATTGCCTTTACAACACATACTACAACATGCCTATATTATTCACAAGTCTTGTACAAAATAGCTTTGGTACTGTATATTAACCAGAGGCTTTAAGTTGACTTAAGAGGTTAACGGACACTGCAAAAATAACACTGTGTCTGAAAGCCTGGCTGTTCCAAGCCTTTGTGTTCTCCTGGAAAAACCTTGGAGCCACTGCACAGCTGCAGGAAGAGAGAAAAAAATAGAAGGGAGCAAAAAGCTGGGTGGAAGAAAAGGAAAAGTAAAACAAACAGGGGGTATAAGTGGGGAGAGGAGAGACAGGAAAGGCACACTAACCCATATTTACTGTGCAGCGCTGGGAGGGAAATAAATCTGTAGGAAAAGGCAACGACTTTACCAATCATTCATACCAATAATACACTCACTCTCATATGTGGCACTGATACCGCAAATGCTAACACACATCAGCGCCATATTCTCACTCGAATCAATCAGTCTAAAAGCCCTTTCAGTCGAGCAGTGATGTCACCCCCAGCTAGATCATCAGAAATCCTCTCCCACTGGAATAGTCTCTATCTAGCCGTCTGTATCTACTTCTCTCTCCATTTGCCATTTTCCTTTATTTTTTTTTTACGTGGCTTTATTTGAAAGGTGCACAATGTGCGTTGTGTACACCTTCACATTAATTGTGTATCATTTTAGCATTTAGTTTTTCAAATTAAGATACTGCACTGTAAATTTACCAATATTAAAACATTTCATGGCCAACTCACTGCTTACACCACAGCACTCTGACCACAGTTGTTTTTGTACAGTTTCACTGTATCCAAGTAGCACAAACAGTGTGGTTATTTTATTTTCACTTGGATCTATGGAAATAAGATCAAGATGGTCTAGATCAACTAGAAGCAAGCATAAACCATTATTTTAGCAACTGTAGCAATGTAAGCCAACCAAGAAATCTCACTAAAAAAAAGTTCATCATGCATAGCTTTCATAAACTGTTGTATAATGAGTCGTTTGTATTCAAAGCAACGTCGAGACTGTGTGTTTCCTCAAGGTTTACACACAACATGGGAAAGTGTAACCTCGCACCCCCACCCACCCACTCACCCGTTCACAGTAATCTGAGAGAAAGAGAAGGAGGGAAACTCAGATAAAAAAAAGGAAGAGAGAGAAGGCAAGGGGCCTCTTTTTTGGTATCCATGTAGCCCTTTATTGGGCCTCTAAAAAGAGAGAAATAAAAAGCAGAAAACGAAGAGGATTTTGTAACACCATAGACGCACAGACAAGTTCCTTTCAATTTCCCTTCACAGACAAGATCCCTTCAGCACTAATAATGTGTGTGTGTGTGTGTGTGTGTGTGTGTGTGTGTGTGTGTGTGTGTATGTATGTGTGTGTGTGTGTATGTATGTATGTGTGTATGTACGTATGTATGTGTGTGTGTGTGTATATATATATATATATATATGTCTTTTGTTGATCATCGCTGTTGTAACATATTGGGAAGCCAGAATGCATATCCATCGACAAAAAAAAAACATACATTAACCGAACTCTGTCTACTGGTGTTACACATTGTTTTTTCTTTCCAGCAAAACATGTTATAGTTGCATCGTCAGATTTAAGATCAACATTGTTGCAAGTGCGTGCCGAACCGTGGGTGGAGAACGGTACAGAGAGTTCATGCTACATTACTGCATATGGTCACTCAAGCGCACATGCTTTCATCCACACAAAAAAGAAAAGCCCTCTCTTTGAAGCATAAGAGCAAGGAAATGCATTACTGTTCCCAGAAAAGGGGTGTGTGCATTTGTCTGTGCCCATTTGCCTTTGTGCATGTCAAAAGCATCAACACACACCATAGGAACTATAGAAACAAGAAGAAACAGACTTAGGGCCTCTTAACTACTCCTTAAAGACAAAAAGGGTATATGAATATACAGTAGATTGTGTAAACTCTATGAACCCTGCGTGCTTGGTTTGTGGCATTCAGAAAGCGTGAATGTTTGCAAGCGCAATCGAAGAGGAGCAAGTTTACTTATTAAACCCTGTGACTCTCCATGCCACCCAAGCGAACGATTACCATACACTACCGTTCAAAAGTTTGGGGTCAGTAAGATTCTTTAATGTTTTTAAAATACTTTTTCTTTTTTTGCTCCCCAAGACTGAATTTATTTAATGAAAATAGTTCAAACTTAATAGTAATAGTAAATATGTGATAGTAAAGTGTAATATTGTGAAATATCATTATATGTTGTTTACTATTTTAATAGGTATAAAATATCATTCAATAATGCGGTGGACAAGCTGAATTTTCAGCATCATTACTCCAGCCTTCAGTGTCACATGATCCTTCAGTGTCACATGATCCTTCAGTGATTTCTTCAGTAGAAATCTTTCCAATATGCTGATTTAGTGTAGGAAACAATTATTTTTATTATCATCATTGAAACCAGTTGTGCTGCTTAATGTTTTGTGGAAACCATGATACATTTCTTTTATGATTCTATCATGAATAGAAAATTCAAAGAACAGACTTTTTTTAAACTGTAATATTAGAATTATAAATGACTGTCACTGTTTGCTCAATTGCTAGCTAATAATAGTATTAATTTCTTGCATTAAAAAAATCTTACTGACCCTAACATTTTTAAGGGCTCTTATCAAATTATTTTTAAGTTCTTTAATCAAATGTTTAAGTTCTCTAATCAAATCATAAACTATTTAAAGTCGGCATGAAATCAAATTTGACAAATCTTCTTTTTATATGTAATATTGTTGTGTTTATTATAAATGATTTATCCGTGCACTTCATTATTTTTTTAAAACTCATGTACCCTTGAAATCTTTAATCAAATACATTACCCTTCCCTCCCCCATCGAAACGACCTCTCTCTCTTTTGGTCACGTGGAATGGCAAAAGGGTGTGGCCAGATTCGATGAGGGTGCGGCTATCGGTGCACCACCTCTCAGAGAATCGCATTCAATTTGTTTTTTGAATAATTTGGAAATAAAAGTCTCGCGAGAATAAGAGCGAGAATAGTGAGAAATGCAAACTGCTTTATGGCAAATTCGACATAATTCTATGATACTGCGTATGATGTTTTATCCACTCGGTAGACATAACTCCACACGATAGAGTTGGCCGGCTCCGATAATAACAGAAGCACATGAGCAGCGGTAGAAAGCGGGAGGAGGGCGCCACAAGTGAGTGTTTTTATGTCAGTGTTGTGAAATATACGCCGCACAGCTGATGAGAACACATGTCACAACAAAAGTGGAAATCAGCGAAGAAATAACTAGAGTTGACCCTAGAGTGCCCCTTTAATGATTTCATTTCAAACCCCAATAATAAACATTTTGGATCAGTCCAAAATTGTTTGAGCACAATTCATGAGTAATTATGTACATTATCTGTACATTATGTAAATGTTAAGGTGTACTGGACCTACTGTACATTGACTAGGTTGAAACAATATTTTTTATGGAGAGATAATGATTGGATATGCAAAGACAGATAGAGAATTATCTTTTCTGAGAATGTGAAGTACATAAGAAGAACAAATGAGAGACAGACAAACAGAGCAAGCAACATGTCAGTGATGGCAGTCTGAGTAAGACAGCACACGAGATGCCCAAGAGCTGTGGAGCGATTTCATGCCCCAATAAACACTGTAGCACACATGAGAGAGAGAGAGAGAGAGAGAGAGAGAGAGAGAGAGAGAGAGAGAGAGAGAGAGAGACGGGGGAGGAGGGCAGGCAGAGGTAAATGGGACAAAACTGTGCGAATCTAACTAAAAATACAGACAAAATTAGTTAGAGATTAGAACGGGTGTGTTCAAATGTGTGCCATATGCCACATTACTTTAGCCCATAATGTTCCTGATATACTGCTTCCTCACTCTCACTGAGCTGGCTGATAACAAACTGCTGATGTATCCAGCAGCTGGAACCATTGCAGATTTTACTGCCAAGTCAGCGCTTTGGCCCCATTCAGCTTGATCCACTGGCCTCCACTGACATCTATATCACCAGAACTGACCCAGGGGCAAGTTAAAGACAGGTGTGTAAACACTGAAGGTGCAGTGAAAAGAGATAAGCCTTCACTGATAGCGTGCAAGGCAATGGACTCTTAAAACAGATAATAGTCCTGTGCTGATGACCTCACCACCTGTAGAACATCTGATTGGCCTGTTATTTAGAACACACTGTATTGGTAAGAGGTGTTACTTTGGTGCAGTATGACAAACTGCTCACAGCAGTTCTTGGAAAAGGTTTTGACTTAAAGAGTAATGCAGATTGAGCAACGTTCAAACAAATAGATATTTAGTGAGCAATCCAAAGGCCACAGTGATAAGAGGAAAATCCCGGGGATTTTAGGTGGAAACTACAATAGAGATTTCACAGTGGGCAGAGCTACTCTGTGATTTTTGCAGTTACAGTTGGTTAGCATACGGTGTGAGGAAGGATAAATGAAAACTTTTAACCTGGCTATTCAAACGTGTAGCTTTGTAAAGTTTCTGAAACTTTTGACTAAGTGTCAAGTGTCATATACATTCTATTTATTGGACCCATAAAATGTTGCCCTGGGTTCCAGTGATTTAAGTTTATGACTGATACTGAAACCATCATAAATTTGACTACCAAATTCACTGTGTGCATGTGGCCGCTGTGGTGTTATGTCACAGAAAATAAATTTGCTTAGTCAAGGAGGATCTGAAAGCCTTACATCATCACAGAACCATATTTAAACACCTGCTTCACTACCGAAACAGGTCACGCCACACTCAGTCTACCATAATCTGTGTTAATCAATCCAATCTTTTGTCTAATCAAAAGTCGACACATATACTCCCACGTACAAGCACCAAAATAGACCCTCTGCGTCACCAGAACCAGGCTAATAATCGCCCACTCCTGTCTGACAATGTTTCTCTGTTATCTTTCAAAGGGATGATACATGAGATCACTGACAAAGTATTTCCCTAAAACTATAATTTCCCTATGTTCACTGCAATAATCATTCACTATCTCTGCCCTCATTACTGCTGGCTTTGTCTGCCAAAAGCTCCTGACATAGAAATCTAGCTTTATTGTACTCAATTAAAGGCAGACCAGTGTAATTAGAAATGATGGGTCAGGGAATTTTTTTTTAACTTTTTTAAAAACCTCAGGTCATAGCTTCAAGCTTTTACGCCTTTAAAAAAACTTAGCGGGTACATTAAGGGCACAAAAAAAGTGTGAAGAAGCACAGGCTGAACTAGAAATGCATTCAAATGTGTTTACCGCAGCACATGTGCTTCTAAAATTCCTCTGTAGTAGAACTACCCCACCAGGATGTCTGTTTTAATCAAATGTTTTCAAATATGAAAATTTCTGCTGGACGAGGGGGGGGAAGTGCATACTGTATGTACGAGTTAGAGCAAGTGATGTTGGTTGAAACCGTCTTGGGAAGCATATTGCATACGAGTACAAGGGTTTGCGTACAGTGTGCAGGGTGTAAATCTCATCATCGGCTTAATATGCACATTTCCAGATTTTTCTAACCACACTTGTTTTGTGCTCAATTGTTTTGCACTAATTTGTTTGTCCAAGAGGTTGGCAACACTGACCCGGCCCGTTGTTTCATAAAACTAGTAAAGACGACAACAACAATAGATGCCAACAGCTCTAAAAGTACAAAGATATTTTATTGGTCTTAACTTCTGGAGAGAAATAGTGCAGACATTGAAAAAGGACAAAACTTTGTAGTTTGCGTGTGTCAAGGGGATGTGTTCATGCACGCTATTAAATGGAGTATACTATGAAAGGCTATGCATTCGGCTGCACGCATATGGTAAGCGTTCACATCCAAACTAAAGTATAATTTAAGTTTTAGTGTAACCATAGCAAAACATCTAAGCGACCATTTTTTGAGAATGCGTGAGTTAAAATTTTATGTGGTCGCATTTGTGCGAGTGCATGGTCATGTACCATATGCAACAGAACGCCGTTGTATCAGCAGCTGCTGCAGTCCGTATGTTGAAAATGAATGAGTAAATCATGAATCCATTTTCCAAACCGTGTTTTTGACTTATCCTGAATCACTATGGTACGCCTATAATAAGTGTTTATATTCTGACTCTTTTATCCCGGGGTTGGCACGGCTGTGGAGTTGCCCAGTGCCTGCGTGACTCGCCATAGACATTAATGGAGAGAAGTAGATCCGGCTAGAATGTTCTTCGCAAGACACTTGCAGTTTATTTATTAACGAACGTACATGTCATCACGCACATTGCACACTGATGGTGAAACGCGCCAATTAGGAATTAAGTCATTATAAGTGCAAGTTAAATTTACAGTGTACGACATGTAAAGACGAGGCTAACAATGTCAAGATCAATATTTGTGTTGCCTGACACAGTGTTTTCACACTGCATCCAGTCCAGGGGCGGTGCATAGCAGTGCAGAGATCGTTTACACACTGAGTCTATTTCTGCTGTGCTGTACGCGCTGAATTAAAGTGACAGAGCATAGTTTGTGGTCAAAATGAGCACAAATTGACAGGATTACGAATTTCATCATAAATGCATTTGAATAAATAAAATGTAGTAATCTCACCATAAATGCATTTAAATAAATACTACTATTTTTCACAGTCATCTTTTTACTTTTCAATATTCATCAGCATGCATTGATTCATTCAATGGAATGTAGCAAAAAAAAAAAAAAAAAAGGTGCGTGCGACCAACTGAGAAAGTTGGTAGGACCAGTGCAACTAGTGGAAAAGTTAGTCTGGAGCCCTGAACCCAGTGACATTCATTTCAAGATCTCTCACACACCTAAACATGACCAGGCATGTATAAAAGCACCAAACATCAACATTCACATGTGTCAATCAAGACATAAAACAGTTAACAGTTTAGGCAACTGCAAAATGTTGTCAGATATCGCAAATATCGCAAATATCTACACATTTTTTAACCCTCTTTAAAATCAGCATGAAATGAAAATCTATTTATTTTATAAAAAAATAAAAACAAATCTATTTACAGGACCTCTCCAATCATGTAGTCTGCTTAAACTCTCTTGATAATAAACAGATTACAAGAAACACATAAAACAGACCAGCTGCATCCTGGAACTGTGCCAAGTAAAATTCGCCGAATACGGGAGGGTGACCGGATCACTTTAATCAGCGTGACTGAAACATTTCATTAAGTGTTCCAGGAACAAAAATGGTGCAACACATAGTAGTAGCTTGTTCTTTTTAAGTTACATAATCTGATTATATTTCAGATGTGAGATAAACAGCAGGGTTACACAACCTTCTAACATAGCATAGAGGATAGACAAGTGTCTGGTGGACAAGATTAAAAGTTTAAAAGCAGTGAGCTGGCTCTCGTGTGTGTGTGTGTGTGATGCTTAAGAGGTTTCACTTAAAAATTAATAAAATGACCTGAATTAATGCTTAAAGAAGTGAATCATTTAAAAGCTGCCTTTTTTCAAGAGTAGAGTACATCATTTTGCATTAGAGTTATGATCTGGCACTGCAGGAGCTCATTGTGAAGGAGAACGATTAATCAGTAAAATCTTACCACTTATACACCTGAAAAAGAAACCTTGAAGATTAATCTAAAAAATTTTAATTCACATTCATATCTGATAGTATAACCAGATCATTAAAACACCCACCATTATCCTGTAACATTCAGTGCAGAGAGTAGAGGTGGGTGCTGTAATGTCATCTATGCTTTAACAGTCACTCCCTCTGTCTCCCCTGTACAGTCACAACTGTATGTTCAACAGAAACAAAGGAACGCCTTTATGAGATCACATGTCATCCAAAACCCTCTCATTAAAACAGAGAGGACCAGTGACCTGGTAGCCATAGTGAAGCAGCTTCTTGTCCTTTTTGCACCTGTACTTGACCATTCCAACCTTTATGTTTGAATAAGACATCTCAAATAATCAATGCTCTTTCTGGTTCTTAATTTAACTTCTATTCTGGATTCTCACTCCGTTTTGTTCTATCCAACAGTTTTTGATTGGATGGACTCCAGATCTGAATGTGAACTTATCTTGAATCTTTATATATCTTTATAATCTTTATCTTATCTATATATCTTGAATTTGTCAGAAAGGGAGGGGTTTAATCAGACCAAATGACTGGAAAACTCCAACATATGTCACCAGAGAGAAGTCTTTTTACTGTAAGATTGAGATATTTTCATTTCAAAATCATGAGGTCAAAAAGGAAAAGAGAAAGATCTGAATGAATATTTTGTGCACATTAAGATCACTTAGAAACTAGATGGGGTTAATTTCCATTTCATGCCAACTTTAGCACAGAAATTCAGTGCTGATGCTTTAAATGCATCATTTACATTATTTATTGTGTGTATGTTTTATTTAAATGCAAATGTGGATATTGGCTGGCAACTGCAGGAGAGTTTATCTGTGGTTGTGTTAAAACCAGCACCCACACTCTGTACAAACAGATCTGCTTGGAGTCGTCAGATGTGTGCTGGAATGTGAAAATCTATCATATTTAGAGTTCGAGGTAACACAGGAGGAAATTTCAGTGGAACACTGTTTTTGTTCACAAATCATCATACTAATAGAGTCCAGGGTAGGTGTGTTTATGTCCTGTGTACTCGTGCTAGAATTGGGGTTATAGTATTTGATCATAAAGCATGTTCGACTGACAGATAACCTGTTTTGCATAGCCGTTTGAGAAATATGATCATGCACATACACAGACCTGAATGTTAGATGAGTCGGGTGCAAACAGTTCCACACTGTGCTGGAGTCCAAATAGTTTGCCATTGCCACAGACTCGGCAGTAACTCTCCTTTCACTATAATAATTCATGGCTATTTACAGCCAATGGGACAGGCGAGTTATGCCTCCTGCTGCAAACTCAGCCCTTGACCTTACACCCACAACCCTACCATATACCCCCTCCCCCAACCCACTCTAGCTCTGTAAGTGAAAGGCCCATATGTCTTATGCTGGCTATGGCCCATGACCATGACATTCCCTTTGAAGGCAGTCCTGCCTGCTGACGGCTAAGCAGAAGCTCGCGCCATTCTGAGTTGTTATGCAATTCCTAATGCCATTCAACACCTGCATAAACAGTCTGGGCAGCTTCTAGCGGGGGTACATTTACCATGCCAAGTTTTACATAAGCCGTGCTGCGTGTATATGAACGTAAAGGCATTTGGATACATGGACATGTATTAGACTTGTCTCTGAGGATATTGTATTTTAGGGGTTTAAGCATCTTTAACCAAGTCCATCTGTCACATTTTTTCCATACTGATCATGCCTAATTTGCAATTTATCTCTTATACTGGCATCCAAATAGCTTGTTTACAGGTGACGTCACTTGAGCTTGCTCACTTGTGAGTCACGCGCACGCGAACCTTCAAAAACTTTCCAGTTTTCTTTGCGTGAGTAAGTGTGCCAAACATGCCAGAACATGTGTTTCTGGTTGTGATGCAGTACAAGGACGCAGCACGAACTAAACGAGGAGGAGCGTGCACACCTTGTGACACACAAATTGCCTAGCAAAGTGATTGTCAGCCTTGATCCTTAAGGGGCACACCAATAGTACACATTTTGCATGTCTGCTTAATCAAATACGCCTGATTAAACTCATCAGCTCATTAGCAGAGACAACCAAAATTTTTATTTATGGGGTCTTCAGGTTGGCACTGCTCGACCGGATCGCTTACCTTCCAACCAGCTGAGCTGTTACTGTCGCCTTTGTCTTTAAAGTACGGGACACTTCTGACCATCCAGTCGTAGATCTGGGACAGTGTCAGTCTCTTGTCTGGGGTGCTCTCTATGGCTTTCGTGATGAGGTCCGCGTAGGACAGGTTGCCCCACGCATTCCTCCTTGAAGATGACTTGCGGGGAGTTTGCTGTTGGCTACCTTGACCACTCACCCCCTGACTAGCTGTGGTCGCAGACTGAGAGGAGAGCGGGGAGTCTGTGTTCTCCTGACCGCTAATGGGATGCAGTTCATCTGCTTGGCTAGGGCTGCCGTTGTCCTCTCCTTCACCCATGCCGTTGATTGCCATCGCGCTGTCATCCTCATCATCCTCTTCCTCTGGGATTATGTCAGTGTCATTGGACGCAGGCTTTGCCGAACTGGACTCCGGCAGCGGCCAAGTGCATGATCGCGGCCTTTTCTGTGGCTCAAAATCTGGATCGATGGCAACATCCAGCGACGTCAGTGGTTCAAGGGTTGTCTCTGCCATTGCCTCTACTAGCCTTCTCTGTCACTTCTCTGTATGTCTCAGTCAAAGTTAGATAGGCAGTGGGATGCGGTCACAGTCGCATTCCATGAATGCACTTCTATTCTAAATGTAGCTTAATGCTTCTTGAGCAATCAGTGCAAACCTTAATGATTATTAGCACCCCTCCCTGTTTCAGAAAGACAAAAATACAATATGCAATATAAAGCCTTGTGACACAAAATACCTTATAATCATAAATACAATTGTGCATAGAAAGATGATAATGTGCCCTTCAAAATTCAATTCTAACCTAATATAAAAAAGACATTAAATCTATAATTAAATTTTCACGCTTCCATGTGTCAGATTATACGGCGGTGTGCGCGCGAACGCGTCTGCGTTGGTTCGCGCAACAGTCACGTGAAAGTATAAACAAAGATTTAACGTGTACATTATTCGCAAACTGCTCCGTTTTCACTACATGTAACACTCGCTCGATGGCACATATTCTTGGTCTTACACTTCATAATGATAATCACTAACGCATATGAAGAGATTATTCGTATTACAATGGAGAAGACCGCAAGAATGACATATTAAAACCACTGATATTCTGAAGGTATAATATCCTGTATAGTATGTCCTAACAGTGATTCAGTATATCATTCGTGCAGTCATTATTGCATAACAATATTTAATATTATCCGATTTATTATTAATGACAGTAATCTGGATTAAAACTGCAACGACAGCGTGAATGAAAAGTGGAATAAAAACCGTAAGAGAACCATTTTAAAAATATATATGTTCATTTCATTGTGCCTTAGTGCAATATTTTCACAGGTGTATGAGCATTGCACAGTGCGAACGTTAATCGCCACTGTCAGCCAAAATGTCATAATAGTGACAGCCCTACTATTGTAGCTCATTTAAACAAAACAACAAATTCAGTACATAATGTCTCTCTCTCTATGTGTGTGTATATATATATGCATGCATGAATATGTATTATAATGCAAAATGCAATACCTCAACACGCACCATTCAGCCAGAGCCGTTTCTCCTCTCTGTGTCGCACTCCGGTCACTTGGTGCACTGATGTAATACAACTATATCTCTACAGCGCACCTCGCCAGTAGCCACGGACAAAGCGCCACAACGTCACTGCACACAACCATCACAGGCAGTAAGTCACTGTAGTGACAAAAGAACTGAACTGTCAGAGCCACAGCACATTCAGCGGGCTACAATCAAAACGCCGTTATGTCAGCTCAAGACCACTACAATAACGAGGACAGAACTAAGCGTGCTCGAAGTTTGCAGTGATCATTGTGTGCTATTAGCGAGTTTGACCCGATGTCACTTCGCATTCAAGTCTCTTTAACAGTTAAAGGTAACGTTAGAGACGGAGCCTTGTTAGAGCGCGCGACAATCCCTCGATGTTACGGACGGTACAGTGCAGAAAATTCCCGTCTTGAAAGTCCCTTCTCTTTCTGCACCCTACTATCTATCTGAAGCCACAGGAGGACTATCTTCTCTAATCGTCTGTCAGCACTCAAGCGAGCTCAACTTAGGAGTGAGTGACTAGAGGAGGGGGAGAAAAGAAACGCAGCCTCTACCGCTGACAGGGACCTGCCCCCTGATTCCGCGCATGCGGTCGCTTCTTAAAGGGCCACAGCTGCCAACAGGCGAGAGGACATGTTCAAACTAGTCACTCCAAGCAAGCAGTGAGAGGCCATATCACTTTATCGACTTTACAAATATAGATTCAGTTGCTAGAATTTGTAGTTGAGACATGCAAACAACATATCGGGACATATTATCAGAAATATAGATTGGAGAGGTTATAGAACATTTAACACAAGTAGACACCAGCTATTAAAAAGCTTCAGATTATAGGAGTGACTAGTTTGGCAAGCATATAACAAAATGCCTTGGAAAGTAATATCTTTTAATATTGTCATTTTCCCACCGTTCCAACACACTATTATTTTCTTGCATAAATCTATAGGCAGAATGTCCCATACAATAAAAGTCAGCTTGAAATGAAAATTCATCCTGTTTTGTAAATGCAAGTTTATATATCTTATTGTGAATGATTCATCTATATACATTTTTTATTGACCTCAAATGTCATAACTGGATTTTCAAAAACAACACACTTCCTTAGATCATTTAATGTGCCTTTTTTCTTTTTCAAAAATCTGTTACACTCAGATGTACATCACAATATGGAATAAAAGAAATGTCACTAAAGTAATAGAACCATAAAAGTAAGTCCATATGATTGGTAAATGAGTTTGTTTAAGGCATAGGTTTTTAAACATGTTGAAGTCAGTCAAATTATAGACAATATAATGACATCAAATGGCAAATGCAACATGCAAACGCAGCACTTATTTGACATTTCAGACTGAGTAAGTTCAATTTCAAAATTGATTATTTCAGAAGACTTGGACTAGTGCTTGAGTTGCAGACCACTATTATGATACTTTTGTCTTGGAGCTTGATATTTAAAATCACTATCCATTTTCATAGCATGTAAAAAAAATCTGCCTAAAATCTTTAATGAAAGAAATAAAATAATGGTGGTTAGTAAATGATAACATTTTTAGTCTAACTACTCCTTTATTAAATGACCAGACGATTTGCTACTGAATAATAAAAAAAGGTTTTACTAAATCTGGGGCCACTGACACATGTTTAGGCATGTCTTGTGTTTCCTTTCCGCTGGCCCTTTAATCCCAGCGTGAAGTCGTCCGTCATGACTTATTTTTTTACAGTCTATGGTCATGACAAGCCTCCTGCTGCCAGCCTCGTTTTATTCAAACACATGACGTAATTCATAATCAAGAAATGTTATACCCGTTTGCTGTCCTCCGTGGCGCTGCTCTAGTACAGTGACGTCTTACCAAAACACGAGCACGTCTTTGTTCCAGCAGAGATGCGTATTTTCTCGGGTGCAGTGATCTCGACGCCGATGTTTGTAAAGAAATGCCCGCATAATCAAATTAATCGAGATGAGATTCATAATAACGACATATATGCAGGTTCAGAGTCAGAAATAAGCAAAATTACATAATCGTACATTTATGTTGGATAGATTGATGCCATTCTGTGATACTTTTGCATGGGGAAACAACAAGTGGTACTATGCTGTTGCCTATTCAGGCACTTAAAATGTAATACGATTGTTTGCTGTTTGCTCAGACTCCTTTATTAATTCCCTTAAAAAAACACCCCCCTCCCTCTGTCTCATTCTCCTTTGTTCCTTATCCTGCAGAAATGGATAAGTCTGCAGGTGACCAATACAACTGCGTTGACACCAGCTTGTGTAAAACACATTAAATAATTATTTAGCACCTAATACACCATGCTTCTAATAATGTAACTGTAGAGTACACTTATTGCCATGAGGATGGTGATGCATGAAATATGTGTTTGATCAAGGTCTCTTGTGGTACATAAATGTATAATTCAATTGTTCTTCTAAGCCCTTATGTTTTGGATATGGATATAGATGCTCCTGTTGTACTGTAGATTTGTTTTTTGGAAAGGGTCACGAAAATACTAGTTCTCTCAGATAGAGAACTGCAGTGTGCTTTTCTAATGTCATTTAAAACAATAACACAGAGCACGTGGGGTGTGTACAGTCAAATTGGAAACAGAACTATCTTCTACTGCCGCCTTCAGACCAAACATTGAAATGACAGGAAAGTGACTTTTCATTTTTTTTTTAGTTTAGTTTATGCCTACCATGGCTGGTCACTAGTGGAGAGATGAAGAAAAACACTCTGACAGTGAAAATTTGAACTTTTTCTTAATTTTGCCGGTTTATAATTTAACATAATTAGTACAGACAAGGCTTAAAGTTTTATTGTAACCATTTTAATAATTTAAGTATGGAAGCCGACTTATGCCACATCAGAAAAATATCATGCTTTGGTAAATCATAATTATAATGGCATAACCTGACTGATGTCAAAATGACTTCTCATAATTTAAACTAGCTTTTTTAAAGTCAGAATTGTGACAATTCAGAATTTTTCATAATTCATTTTTTTTGTTATAACTAAATAGTTTCACATTAGACATAAAGCATTTGCATATATTTGCCAGCACATGTAGAACATTTTTTTTTACTACATAATATATTAAATGCAGCAGAATGCATCATCCACTAGAGGGTGCTGGACATCTACTCATTTGGCAGCATGCACATATAGTTTTGAATATTGATGCTGTGAGCATATGGATGATTCCAATTTCCTGTAAAGTAGTATTAAGGCTGACACCCCAAATGTTTTAGGAGGTCACATGGACTCTCCTATGGAGGTAGACATGGACTCTCCACTAAGAGGTAGAGTAACTGCAAGGGTGTTTCAGTTTACTTTTGACTCCGATCCCCACTAATCCAGTACTGTTCTGTCTGCATCTCTGTGAGGCGAGACACTGTCCTCTGGAAGGCAAAGACCTCTTCATCCGCTGTGAATAGTGTCAACCGCTCACTGGCCTCCTAAACAAAATAAATATAGGCAGTGGAGCAATTACAAATGCCATTCTACAAAAATTGGCAAAGAACCAAGGCTTAATAAATAAAGATTTCTCTACTTTAAGGGGTCATAACAATACATTACCATGCATATTTGTATGGGACATCATGTCACTGCAGAGTGATTAGAAACTGTCCAAAAATTGAGAGGTTATATTGTAGAGTGATATAGGGATGACGTATTTTTGTATACCAAAACCTGAAAACGAGTTAGTGTTTTAGCACTTCTATTTCCTGTAATATCCTCTTGTGATTTTATAAAAACTTTTACTTGTCTTGTAAAAGGCGGTTGCTAACAAGTGGCTAAGTGGGACAACAGAGGTTGTCGGGGACATTAAATGTCACAGATAAACTCTCTAGATCAAGGCCTGGACGTTGAAGCCATGCGACTATGGTGTAGTTCGTTTATAGTCTACATTTAGCTTTTGACTTCGGCCATATTTACGCTTTAAAATTCATTAAAAAGGTGCGTTCATTTGTGAAGATTATCACGATGAACAAAACGTGTAAGAATCACACAATCTTGTTAGTCACAGACCTTATTTTCTGCAATTATTCAAAAGCCAATAAAAATACTATACTAGGGTTTTTGTCTAACCTCTGGGCTCACTGGCCTACAAAAATATGTCACTCCTGCAACCCTCTATAAAGAGGAAGTCAAAATGCAGAGGTGTTTCTTAAAGGAACAAGAGAAAAAATGGCCTGTTCAATTTTAAGGTAGAGAAAGGTTGGAAAATGGAGTGGAAACATTTTGGGATAAAAATGTTACAAAGATTAAAATTTGACTTCGGAAATAAATAAAAATGTATGATATGACCCCCTTTAATCAGTGATAACTCCTCTTCATGACCGAATAAAATACAATAAAAATATGACATAAGTTCTAAATGTTAAACGTAAATTCAAAATGTTGAATTGGCAAATAGCTGAAAGCTAAAATTGAAATAAAATGAAAGCTATATAGAAATATTACAAAAACGAATAAAAATGGCAAAAAAAGACTAAATCAGTAAATCTGAACATATAAATACTGAAATAGAAAAATAAATTATATAAAACTTGAAACCTGAGAATATAAAACCTGAAAATTAACCCTGCCATGGACTGTTATAGAAAGCATTTTTGATGCTACATTAATGTATGCTGACAGTATGTTTATGATATAGTCTCAGAAGTATAACGTGATTTTATTTTTAAGTGTATTGTCATTACATCAGTCAGGCCGAGTTCATCTAGCATTAGGCGATCCCTGGCTTCCTCTCCAGTCATCGGTCCCTGATCAAGGAGGCAGTCTAAAGGTGCATCAGCCAACATCACCACTCTAACCTGAGAGTTTTAGACATAGAAAGTGAGCCATTGTACATTTGTTGGTGCTAACAGAGTACTACACAGGATATTATGATTAAATCGACAAAGATATGAAACAAATGTATTTGAGGACTGCACATGGATATCAACATCAAGTGTTTTTAATTCTGAAGATGGACAAGTTTAAGTGAGCTTTCAGGAAGTCTGGGTCAGTATGGCGTGTCTTGTGTCGTTACCTTTTGGTCGTAAAAGTTGTCAATAAGTGTGGTGAGGCGTCTAGCTTGGTCCTTCATTCCAACCCAAAGGTGAGGAACATTTCGTATGATGACCGTGTCAAATTGCCGTGAGATTTCTAAATAGTCACCTGCACCCAGCGGCTTTAAAAAACAAATAAACAGACACACACCAACAGATTAGGTAACATTAATGATTAAACATTCACTTTCTATGATAATTAATATTCTAAAAAAAAATTCTGTTTTACTCATCTTTAAGTTGTTTCAAACCCTATAGCTATAATGTGGTTTCAGAACAATACTTAATTAATAACGAAAAGTTTTATAAACAATATTTAATAGTTTTTTCTGCTTTCGCATAATGAAACATTTTTTCCTTATTCCCTGTAATTAAATTAAAAAAAAAAAGTTCACTACATTAATCAAAAGAGAAGAAAGTCATACGGATATGGAAGACGAGTGAGTAAATGATGACATAACCTCCATTTACTTTTGGGTAAAGTATTCATTTTGCATGTATATAAAGTATCACACAGGGTCAGAAATGAATACTTTTAATCATGAAGGATGCATTAAACTGATCAAAAGTGACAAAGACTTTTAGATTGTTACAACACATTGTATTTCAAATAAATGCTGTTCTTGTGCACATACTATTCAAAGGATCTAAAAAAATGTATCATGATTTCTACAAAAATACTAAGCAGCAACTATTTTCATCACTGATAATAATAAGAAATGTTTCTTGAGCATCAAATCATCATATTAGAATGATTTCTGAAGGATCATGTGACAATGAAGATGAATAGATTTTCACAATATTATTGATTTTACTATTTTTTATCAGATAAATGCAGCCTTGGTGAGCATTAATGAAAGAGATATCATTCAAAAACATTAAAAAATCTTAATGACCCCAAACTTCTGAACACTAGTGTATTTTGTTTCAAGTATAGTATAATATACAAAGAAAAACAGATTCATCTGCTTCAGCATCAGAGGTCTCTCCACCGTGACACTGAATGAGAGGGAAACTTCACTGATGTTGTCTCTAAAACCTTGGCACATACCTTTTTACCCATCCATCTCTCTTATCTCATGAGTCTTATTCCCTCTTGAATTTTTGTCTCTAATCTTCTATTTCACCCTATATTCTATATCTTCTCTGGGTAACATGTCTCTCTGTGGTAACTCAGTGGAAAGCACATTAACACATGCTGACATAGTCCCTACTGCATTAGCCTGACTATGAAGACGAAAAAGTTGAGGACTCTTCAGACAAATCCACACATGTACATGCACACACACACTCGCTCACACTCTCAGAACACTGAAGTGAACAGCACTCTCAAAAGCACTGAAGGACACCGAGACAGTGCCTCGGCTCCATTAGAGAGCAGCATACTCATCCTTTCTTTCCTTCACAAACAAAAAGGGAGCTTCAAACTGGTAAACCAAGTCCAAGGTTACATACATAAACAAGCACGCACACACACACACGCACACACACACACACACATGCTGTCTTAGACTAGCCATAGATGGGGTTGCAATGATAAACTTAGTTATGGATGGATGGATCAAGGCATAGGCGATTGCATACACTGCTTTGAAAATCAAATAATTCCCTCTCATATAGCATGTGAAAAACAGTAGGCCAAAAGAGTAGTATGTTCAAATGTATAGTACTCTTAAAGTACGCGTATGATGGAGGCCAAACAAGGGGATTTATGAATGGAAGTGAAGCAATGCAACTGATGCTGGAAGGTCACAGCAACAACATGGCATGGAGTATGTCTGAATTCATACTACCCATATTTATACGATATAGAGCATACTTTTTGACGATCGCAAAATAAATTCAAATTCAAATGTAGTACTTGCGTGATTTTGGATGCAGCGATAGTATCAGGAGAGTGGTATGATGGATGTGATGGTAGTAGACAATATGAAATATGAAAAACTAAGTGGAAAAAAGCAGAGAGATACATAAAAAATAAAAAAAGAAAGTTAGGTAAGGAACTTCGCATTCCAATAATAATCACTAGTGTTTGTATTCAATGCATTTGTTACTCCACTGCTGTTTAAAAGTTTGGGGTCTGAATCTCCGTAGATGAAAGCCGAAGCATTGAGAACGTTGTAAGTGTACAGGCAGTTTAATAAGGAGATATTTTATAAAGACAGTCCACTTCGCGTATACAGGAATGAGCCATCTTTGGAAAACAGTCTTGACCAGTCAAACCATGAACGCCATTCATTCGCGTAACTTCATACAGTTGAAGTTTTCCAAAGATGGCTCCTGCCTGTATACATGAAGTGGACTGTCTTTAGAAAATAACTTCTTATTAAACTGTCTGTACACTCACAAAGTTCTCAATGCTTTGGTTTGCATGAAGTGACCCTCATTATGTTACTGTGTTAGTGTGGGGTTATTTTGTTAGTTGTATTAACTAGCGATTTTTATTTTGTATTACTCTATGCCCTATACTAGCGTTTTTAGAGGTAAAACACTTTACATTCGATTATCATGAAAACAAATCTCAGAGAACGGTCGACTAGGTACCAATGTGTTATTAGACCAAAGGTTCATTTTGCGCTGGAGTTGTCCTTTAAGCCTCATGAAGTGGATTAAAAACCTGCCTGAGTGTGTGTTTGTTTTTTGAGTGGGCCACATTAGAAGAGGGAAGGAGAATAAATGGACTAAATGGATATGGAATGACAAATAAGCTTCTAATATTTTTGTTTCTCTTTTTTGGATATGAGGTGCTAGAATGCTTCCCAATTTAACCCCCACCTTCCTATATCCACATCCAAACATGTTGTAAAATATACCCCACAAACCAGATCTCAAATCAGCATTTTATGCCTATTTCTACAGACTCACTCGCTCACACAGCTCTTGAAAGGTGCAGTCTGCAATGGTTCCACAGGTCCGGCTCAAGGTCACTTCTCTTCCCTGCACGTTCAACACCCGTGGTCTGGTTACTATCAATGGTTAGAGCGAGGTAGACATATAGTTATTAGACTGAATGGATTGGAAAGATCAGCACTGAAACGTTAATGTACACATCAAAGCAGTCAACATAAATCTAAGCTATCTAACCAACTGTAAGATCTAAGTCAACTACAAGATAAAACCTCACACACCAAGTCAAGGAAACATCCACACTTAACCTTAAACCCCATCTATGCAAAGGCAAATGAACTTGCTTACCATCATTTTGTCTGTACGCCAGTTCCTCAAACAGCGTATTGACAGCTTTCTCTGCATCAGGCTCACTTGATCTATGGAAAGCGAGTGAATGAGAGAGATAATTGAATATGAAATTAACCAGGTTTGAAGTGGTCACATCAAACGGTGTGTGCTGAAGGCCTGTGTTTGAATTTTCACAGTGCCTCCGGGAAAAGGATGTTGGATTCAAAACGCAAACATTGAGAGAGTGTGAATAAGAGGGAGCAACAATCAGGTTTCAACAAACACATGCATATTAAACATCCTCTGAAAGTGCAGCTGTTGAGATAAAGGGTTTATAATAAGTCAGAAAAAGACGGCGTGTATATTTATATTAATGTGCGTTTTTCTTTTCTCAGACCCGGTAGTCGAGACTAGGGGCAATTGTAATTATTATAAATCTACCAGCCATTTTTCATGCAAGAAACATTTGTTTGGTAAAATAACTGTTCCGTTAATAGAGTAGTGAGAATGAAAATAAAACATAAACCTACTGTATCTCAAATATGAACACAAAATAAAATAAATATATAAATGTTCTACTTAACTTCAGTGTCACATGATCCTTCAAAATTCACTCTAATATTCTGATTTGGTGCTTAAGAAACATTTCCTATTATTATCAAAGTTGAAAACAGTTGTGCTGCAATATCTGTGTGAAAAAAACCTATTCTTTTCCAGGGTTTCTTGAAAAATATCTGAAGATATTGAAATAGAAATCTGTTGTAATTATTATATGTATTTACTGTCAGTTTTGACCAATTTAATGCATCTTGGCTGAATAAAAGTATTAATTTCTTTAAAAATAATGGTATAAACCATAACATTTCTAAGTCCAGGACATCCAAACAAATGAATAAATAATAATAATCATAATCGTTAGTGTAGTGTGTTACAATTGCTCCAAACAATTTTACAGCTTTTATTAATTACTGATGTGATGTTGATCTCTTATGCAGTGGTCTAAAAGTGAGTGTGTTACATATCTTACATGTAATATAGTCTTTCTGATGATTTCCCTTTCCTTTTCCGGTAATCTATTCCAGTGTCAAGACAGATAGAATGACAGTGCTCCTGTAAAGCAAAGACAGAAATGTGGTAAAAGAAAGTGGTTAATATTAAGAAGAGAGAAAGTGACAAACTGTTTCAAGAGTAAGTTTAAAATGACATTGGTTTTTTTTTGTATTTTGGCTTGCAATCCACATCCCCCCCTAGGGGGCGACAATGTGACACGTCGTCGGTTACTAACGTGTTCATTTTAATTGTTATAACAAAATAATATTCACAACATGTGATCCATTATTATCCTGATATAAGCCATATGTTTATGCGTTACATTAAGATTGACCTTCTCTAATGACTTTGAACTACTGTAAACGGTTTTAACATGTATTAACAGATTACATACAATAATCTCATGTAGTCTAAAGTACATTCTTATTAAATACATCCGTGTGAAAGATTAAGGGATCAACTTTATCAGGCTTCACAATGCACGTATAGAGATTTTATAATGGCACGTTTGTGGCCTACTGGTTATCATGTATTATGAAATTCTCCTAATGCTATAATAATATAATTGAAAAGTAATGTTAATCTCCAACTATGTCAGCACTGTAAAACATGTTAGTTGCTCACTTTTACAGATTGACACTGTGGAACTAGATGTATTGCATCTTAAACCTCTGACGAGGGAAAAAAAAAACTTTCAAACGAAACAAAATGCCGGAGGAATGATGACAAAAATGACTGATGAAAAGGAAGGGTGATTATTTTTAACAGGATGTGGATAATATGTGGTATTTAGGCGAGAGGCCTTTGCCTGAATCAATCCTCAATGACAGCTCCAGCGAATTATGAAATCAGTGAATTTTCCGCCACCCTCCTCCTTGAACTAAAGATAATTAGCAATCACCACACAGAGCGTGAGAGGAGCGATCTATTCCTCTTCTTCATGCATCTCTCGCCTCTTCCCCCCATTCTCCAGCGCTGTCAACTTTTCTATCTCGAGCGCAGAGTTCCACGTCCGAGCCAATTGGCTAAATCAGCCGTAATGACAGGCTGACAAACCGTGAGCAGTAGAACACAAAAGGAAAAGTGTCACTTCATCAACCCTGCTCGACCTTGTCACCAGGCCGCCATGTAAACAGCCTCCACGGCCACGACAACCACGCTTACCCAGCAGCCATCAAAATGGGCTATTCCTCTGCACACCCTAGTCCTATTTTTCTTTTCCATTAAAACTTTCCATATATATATATATTCCATATTTCCGTATATCTTAACAATTGATGGGCCATTTCGCAGGAGAGTAATCGAGAGGAGGGAGAGGGGGAGAAAAATACAATCAGTAATGATTCCAGTGCATGGTTCTTTATAATCAGCTGAAGACACATCCTCTTGTGGATCATTGCATGATTATGGTCTTTGATGGGTTCATTAAAGACTCATAACTCCTTAAAGATCTTCATCATCTGGCCTTCTCAACTCAGAATGCACTTTGCCACACAACTAAGATCCTCAGTGTTCAACAAGACTAGACCCTCAAAATGTGCAGGATCTCATAACTGACTAACCTTTTAATGAAATAACTAAAACGTGTTCAACGGAATTAAAATGGCAATAGAAAATACATCATTTGAATTTTAGCACCAGCTAAAAGTAAGAAAAATATTTATCAATGTTGTTTAATGGATAATTTCAGCCATTTTTGAAACTTTTTTAATCAACTGAATTAAACTATTGTGCAACAGCACATCCCCTCCAAGATGTAAAATGATCTTCAGTCAAACTAGTGTTAAAACTAGTGAAACTAGTGTTTCTGTTTCTGATTGGCTACGGACTTTATTCATTTCACACAACACACTTTTCAGTTGCATCTGTCAGGAAACATGGACATTTTAATTTATTTATTCAACACTCTAAAATTCTGGTTTCAACACAAATTTGGGTCAAATATGGACAAACCCAAATGTTTGGTTAAAAATGTATTTTAAAACTTTAACCCAACTTCAACTTTCACTTTCAACTGTAATTTTTTTAATTACATTTTAACCCATTTTTGTCCATATTTGACCCAAATTTGGGTTGAAACGACCCATCATTTTGCAGAGTGAAGGTCTAGAGCGATCTCATTTTCAAGAGGGTCCTATTATATTACATGGTTTTCCAAAAATAAATGAATAAATTAAAAAAATCATTCTTTAATAAGAATAAGAATTATTTTGTGTTCAAATTACCTGACAGATATTATAGCAAATAAATTCTAAATTATTATAATTATAAATTATAAATTCTTTTCCATAATAATAATAATATTTGTGCAATACCATAAATATCCACATTACCTAATATAACCATATTTTTACATATTCTTCCCAATAATAATAATAATAATTTATTTTTAGTTTTTGTAATACCATGCATGTCCATATTACCTGACAAAAAATATAATTTTTTAAAGGTTATTATTATAATTCAATTGATTATTCAATGATCAGTTTTATAGTAGCCTAAAAGTTTTAATCAAAGTCATGCCGAGTTCTTATCGTTGCATGTGCTGGATGCCCACAGCTTCCCCGCACAACCATTTAGAATAAGAATGAAGCCTGTCTCTCTTTCTGTCGGTCTTGCTCTCTCGCTCTCTCTTTCTATCTCTTCTCCACTCCTCAAAAAAGTTGCCTTTGAGTTTTTCAAAGCAAGGGTTGCCATTGAGCTCCAACAAAAGCCAAGGATAGCTGGCGATTGGACCCTGATGAGGTCCACTACCTCATTACTGACAGCCAAAAACATTTGATGCTTTTTTTCCTCCTGTTTGGGAGGAAGAGGGGAGGATTGACAGAGCCTGGCTTAAGGAGCGCGCGGTGGGAGAACTGAAAAAGAGAGGTGGCAGAGGGGGACAGGGGGGAAAGGTTGTAGTCCATTCATCTTTGTGTGTCTTACAGCCTCTGTGGGTAGGAGAAAAGAAAAAGGGGAGGGTGGGGAGGTGGAAGCAAGGGCGGGGTAAAAAGAGAACGAGAGACAGCTTAAAACACTGCCTTTATGCTTTTGAGTCCAGGACGACTCCTCTTACATCAAAGTGTTTTTACCACTGCGGTGTGTGATTTTGTCTCTACGTGTGTGTGTGTGTGTGTGTCTTGAGTGAATGTATTGAGAGATTAGGTGACTAGTGAGTGTGTGCGAGGGAGCGAGAGCAATGGGGGTGGTTAACGACGTGAACGCACTAATTACGCCTAATTATCTATTCCCTTTACATGTAACCGGCTTTGTTAGTTACTCAGAACGCTCTCAAAACATACTCAAAATGTTCTCACAACCTCTCCTTGCCCTGTCCAGGACTCTTAAAGAAACATCACCCTTGGAACATCTGCCTCGCTTTGAAAGCGTGGACCCCCCAGACCTCGGCAGAGGCCACAGGCCACAGCTCTCATCCTCTCCTTCACAATCACTCGCTCCTCAGTCTTTGCTAATCTGCCCCTGCTAAAAACATGACTGACCGACTTTAGTGGTGACTTGGCAAAACAACATCTTTTGAGGGACTGTTAACGAATGTCAAGTCACCTTAAATGTTGATCTTAAGGCTTATTCACACTAAAGCCAGAAGTTTTGAAAGGGCCAATAAGATTTTAAATCCAAACAATTTTTGCTTAAAACATTTAATAAGACAACATTGCCATTCAGGTGTCATCAGACAAATCAGTGTGAGTAGTTTTGGTGGATAAAAATATTTTGGCAACACTTTTAACGATTTATTTCTTATTATTAGTTCATGCATTAACTAACATGAACTAACAATGAGCAATATTAGGGGTGTAACAATATATCTCAAAATATCGCAATACAAAAATGCAACAATATGTATCTCTGATATGTATTGTGGTAGTTCACCCAAAATGAAAATTGTGAAGAAAAAAGAAAAAAGTTTTGAGAGTTTGTGTGTCAATACAACATTAAACTAATGTTAAATATAATGTATAATAATGTTATGTGGGTCCTGATAATGCTAAATGTCTTATGTTACCATTAAAAAGTCCACTACATTATTTTAAATGTATCTAGTCAGTGACGGAGTGCATGCATATTCGTCTAAAATAATTCTGTATTTTCAACCTCAGAATCATGAATATTTTTATTCTGGCATCATTATTGTCCTATGCACTGGGTTACCAGCACCAAGTCCAAGCCTATTAATTTCTAACTCAATGTAATACCAAATGTAGCTTTTAAATCAACAGTCCAGTTTTTGTTAACATTTTTACCTTATGTTTTGTAGTATCAAAGATATGCATCAAATTGTGACAATGGTATCGTTACTCCCCTAAGTAATAAATTAACCTTTGTTAATGTTAGTTAATAATACAAATGTTAGTTCACACAAGTGCATTAATTAATGCCAACAGAGGCAACATTTGACCTTAAAAATGTTTTAGTAAACATTGACATTAAATACTGTAGGAGTATTGTTAACTAATGTAGTTAAGCAATGTTAACAAATTAAACCTCATTATGAGGTGTAAGCAATGTTTCTTAGTCATATTGGACTAGGTATAAATGGGCCTTTACACACACAATCAGACAAAAAAAAAAATAATCGCAGGAGAAGAGACAGTGGCATTCCTGGCAACCACTTCTCTGTCCCACTCTCTATGGATGCGATTAGATATCTAGGCCTGTTCTTATTAACTGCCTCTAATTAATCAGATCAAGTGTGTGTCCATCTGGTTAACTATTCTTCAAAACTACTTTAAGGTTTCTGTAAGGGTTTAGACATTCTACGATAAAATGGCTTTGAGGGAAGAAAATGATAAGAAATATTAGAAATAGGTGGTTAACAAAAGGTCAGTGGAACACTAGCAGCCATCTAACATAAATAGCCTCTTTTCATGTTTGCTCTATCTTCAAGTCATTCAATCATCATACACTCATCCTTATTATCCACCAGAGACCTTCACCATGAAAACACACACACCACACACACAACCTAGACATTACCATTTTGCTCCAACCAAGGGAAGATAGGAAACAGGAGTTAGGAAAAAAAATCAAGAGAGACATTTGAGTGAAATTAAGATCATCACGCCTCTATTTTAATGTGTCTGTCTGATGGAAAATCAATAAGGGGTTTTCATCTTACTTATAAATAATAATTCATTCTGACAAATAAAAATCAATGAGTTAATGATATATATCAATGTTCATTTAAAGAAAAGTATAGTGTAGGTGTATATTTATTATGTATGTATACATTAATGTGGTAAACAAACTCACTGGACAGAAAGATGTCTTTAAGTGACTTCAGAAGCTAATATATCATACATAATAAATGTACACAACCAATCAAAATATATGTTTTGTATAAATAATAATATGTAATTTATTCCAGTAATGGCAGTTAAGATTTTAGCCGTTGTCTTACATGATCCTTTAGAAATGATTCTAATATACTGATATACTCAGTATATAAGAAATATTACTTATTATAGTCAATATTGAAACAGTTGTGGTTTTTAATATTTTTGAGGAAACCATAATATATACACTCACCTAAAGGATTATTAGGAAGGAACACCATAATACTGTGTTTGACCCCCTTTCACCCTCAGAACTACCTTAATTCTACGTGGCATTGATTCAACAGGGTGCTGAAAGCATTCTTTAGAAATGTTGGCCCATATTGATAGGACAGCATCTTGCAGTTGATGGAGATTTGTGGAATGCACATCCAGGGCATGGAGCTCTCTATTGGGTTGAGATCTGGTGACTGTGAAGGCCATTTTAGTACAGTGAACTCATTGTCATGTTCAAGAAACCATTTTAAAATGATTCAAGCTTTGTGACATGGTGCATTATCCTGCTGGAAGTAGCCATCAGAGGATGGGTACATGGTGGCCATAAAGGAATGGACATGGTCAGAAACAATGCTCAGGTAGACCGTGACATTTAAACAAGCCCAATTGGCACTACTAAGCAGCCTATAGTGTGCCAAGGAAAAATCCCCCACACCATTACACCTCCACCAGCAGCCTGCACAGTGGTAACTAGGCATGATGGATCCATGTTCTCATTCTGTTTAAGCCAAATTCTGACTCTACCATCTGAATGTCTCAACAGAAATCGAGACTAACATTTTTTCCAGTTTTCAACAGTTCAGTTTTGGTGAGCTCATGTAAATTCTAGCCTCTTTTTCCTGTTTGAGGTGGAGATGAGTGGTACCCGGTGGGGTCTTCTGCTGTTGTAGCCCATCCGCCTCAAGGTTGTGCGTGTTGTGGCTTCACAAATGCTTTGCTGCATACCTCGGTTGTAACGAGTGGTTATTTCAGTCAAAGTCGGCCCATTCTCTTCTGACCTCTAGCATCAACAAGGCATTTCCGCCCACAGGACTGCCGCATACTGGATGTTTTTCCCTTTTCACACCATTCTTTGTAAACCCTAGAAATGGTTGTGCGTGAAATTCCCAGTAACTGAGCAGATTGTGAAATACTCAGACCAGCCCGTCTGGTACCAACAACCATGCCACGCTCAAATCTGCTTAAATCCCCTTTCTTTCCCATTCTGACATTCAGTTTGGAGTTCACGAGATTGTCTTGACCAGGACCACACCCCTAAATGCATTGAAGCGACTGCCACGTGATTGATTGATTAGACAATTGCATTAATGAGAAATTGAACAGGTGTTCATAATAATCCTTTAGGTGAGTGTATGTATACATTTCAGGATTCCTTGATGAATAGAAAAGTTGCAATAAAAATCTTTTGTAACAATGTAAAAGTTTGTAATGTACTTTTGATCAATTTAATGAATACTTGCTGAATAAAAGTACTGATTTCTTATACTGACCCCAACTTTTATACTTTATACTATAATACCTTTAAGTATATGATTAATCATATTAAAATAATGAGTTAAAGTGATATTATTAAGTAATATTTTGTCAGCAAATAAGTATTATCGCCCTTAAATATGATTAAGACATAGGAGAACAAGAGCCAGTGAGTGCATTTCTGTGGGTCTGTCACAAATTTTTAGGGTTGACCAGACATGAGAGGAGGCACTTGGGCCACCCTAGTTACCCTGAACTGGGATCCTAGGTTGCCCCAAAACCAGATGGCCTAACAAAGAAGCTCAAGCGTTAGAGGTGCAAGGCAGGGCGCTGGGCATTCAGTTCTCTTACCAGGCAAGATTAGCACAGGCCAGAATAGAGGGTGACTTTAAGGACCCCAGGGATTTGACAGAGATTGGCTGAACCAGAGTGACTGTGCTGGGCCACTGAACATAAAAGATCCAGGGGTCAAACTAAGAAAAATCACAAGCTGAATGAAGCGTCTAGTGGCTTTTTTTTTAGCATATTCTGCTGACGGGGCCCTTCAACAATGAGGAATGCTACGATATAAAGTGGATTAGAAAGACAATGTGCTGCCAGTCATCAAAGCATCCTCTTATTCTGTTGCTCTTCAAGCTCACATAGAGAAAAGGAACGTGTAAAGAACTGGTTTGTTTTGTGATTTGTGCTTCCCTGACGACTTAACAGCATGCTCAAAATCTAAACAGAATAAAAAAAGAAAAATCATGGGGATATATACCTATATTCACAGTGTCACAGCCACAAACAAGCCATTTGATGTTAAAACGCATTCAGCTCAATCAAATGTGCAAGAATGTGGCCAGCTGTAAAATGCCTGAAAATGATCGTCTGATTATTTATGATGGAAAGCTGTCGCAGGATGATGGTAATTACCCAGACAGCACACAGGATAATGCCAATACCTGCTTAAAATAATACAATTAACTTGCAAAGCAGATCAGAACATTGCTGGCGTTCATGGCCGGGCGCACTTTGAAATGCAAGCAGCTTCCCGCAACGGTGTCTCAATTCTAGCCAACCCACGCCAGTCATTAAACGGCCTCCATGTCTGTCACACTCTCTCTCAGTCTGTTGCTCTCATCTCCAGGTATGATCAAAGCTGTCTTTTTTCTGTTTTGTGTGTTTTTGCAAACACATATGAGCTTGTGTATTTTTACCTGTGAATAAAATACATCAAAAAACCAGACAGAGTAGAGGAGGAAACATGAAGAGAGATGGACAGAGATAGAATGAAAGGATAAATAAATGAACTGAGAGAATGACTTTGTCTTTACCTTGAGTACGCCAATGAAAGGCACAAAAGCAGCCCTCTGAAGCCCATTTTTGTACAGTTCTGAGAGAGAGAGTGTGAGAGAGAGAGATGCTGGTTAGATTCACTCTTTAGCCTCCTCATAATGTCATTTTCCATCTATGATTGGCAAATAAAGTGTCTATTGATGAAGTGAGGAACGGGAGGGGAAGAGGAACAAAAGGGACGAGGAGAGGCAGAAATTGATTTCTGTGAGCAGCGCAGGAGAAAGGCAGTACATGAAATTCATTACATTCCCAACCAATGAGCTCAAGAGAAGAAGTCTCTCTCTTTCTGCACAGACAATAAACCTGCATCACGGTGAATAGAGACTTCAATTAGCCACACAGGCATTATAAGCCACGCACACACAAACACACACACACACAGATGTAAAGAGACCGTGACGAGTATATGCTTCGGTCTGTGCTGTAAAAGCTTGTTTAAAGCTGCCGTGGGCAAGAAAATAAAAAGGAAACAGAACTGTCATAACAGAGGCATGTTGAGCAATAAAACAGCCCAGTGAGAGTCGTTTGGCCAGTTCTCTCACCCAAGAAATGAAAGCTTACCATATGGATCTTACTATGAAAGAACAAATAGGGATCTGGAGGCCACTTATGACAACCATTCAGGTGAATTATATTTTATTTATTTTGTTGAGGAGGAAAGCAAACTGGGATCACCCTTATATGAGAGATATTTTAAAGGCATCATACATACTTTCCCCCTCACGTTAATGGCCATTTCCCCCATCTCTGACCCTTAAAATGAAAAGGTGCTCCAGACACTTTTCAAAGCTTTTGCCAGGTTACATATGTGATGAATCTCAATCATCTATTGTAGCAAATAATTTAATATTTTAATTAAAACGACAGACATCCAGATTCTTCGGGGGGAAAAAAACTACATTCTTTTGGCAATTTATTTTCCCATATCCCAGAGCTTAACTAAAGGGTCATTTATAGATTTAAGGAAGTGAAGTGCACCCTTTAAAGATTTAAGGAAGTGAAGAGCATCCTTTTTCACATTTATCTATCCATTTCCCTCACTTTACCTGAAGAATTGGTTCTGGGTGACCACAAACATCCAAGTTCAAACATGCAAGGCTCTTTAGCGGCTCTTCAGCCTAGCATCTTTATTTCAATAAATGAGCAATCTCTCGGTGCCATCTCTCTCCCTCCCATCTTTCATGTGTACCAGTCTATCCATTAGTCACCTAATTAAAATGGAATAAGATGGCTATTAAGTTTTAGCGTAAGCTTTGTTCTCAGTGGCTGGTTAATGTTAGGAGAGGGTCTCTTTATGTAACTGCCGCTTACCGTTTTGTACTCTGCACACAAGGCCACTTCATACAACGAGACATTAGCAGCGCTCCAAGACAGAGACGGGGAAGAGAAAAGCAGAAGGACTGTCTTATCTCTACCCTTATCGCTCTCGCTCTCCAGTTTAATGTAACATCACAGCAATTGCAAAAAACGGCATCTATTGAATCAACAATGAGGCAGAGGAAGAAAAGAGTGGGAACGGTAGAGAGAGATAAAAGAGTAACTGCTCACAATCAAGCGGATATCAAATAAAGTTGCCTACAAAAGAACGGCGTATAGGCAAGAAATCTTTGATGCCGGTGAGGTTGAAGTTTCCACGTGATTTAAAGGGATAGGTCACCCAAACATGTCGCCCATATGTCATTCTAAACCTGTATGACTTAGTTTCTTCTGTGGAACACAAAAGGAGATATTTAGAAGATTGTCCAAGCTGATTTTTTCCCAGAACAGCTTTGGTCACCATTTACTTTCATGTGTGTAAAACAACAGCTTGGACATTCTGCTAGATAACTGCCCTTGAAAAAAAGTCAAATGGGGGAGAAAATAATGACAGAGTTTTCATTTCTAGGTGTTCCTCAAGCCACACCAAAACGCACATAGAAAATACTGAAAAATAAAGGGTTTAAAGTTCAGAGGGATGCAGTCATCTTTGTGTTTCAGAATAACATCTCAGATTAGTTTCAGCCAATGACAGGTGTTTGCGAGAGAGGAAGAGAGCAATAAAAAAGCAGAAAAGGAGTGAGAGATTTTATGGCAATTATCAAAAGACCTCAAACATTATGGCATCAAAATACACAGATTAACCAAGGAGTGACTAAAAGGGGAGGTGAACTTAAAAAGGAGTAAAAAGGAAGAAACACGAGACTGACACACGAGACGGTCCAGAACTGGATTAGAACACGAGACGGACGTGTTGTTTAGGAACATGTTTTACGTTAAGGCCATACAAAGACTGGCGAGAGTGAGAAAAGTACGGCGGTCTATTGTTGAGAAGTTGGTAGAGAACAATATAAGGTGAAAAAGTACAAGAGTCATGTGTGCTGTGTAGGCGACAGATCAGTATCAGAAAACACACACTTAACTCTGGAAATTGGTGGAGGAAATGAAAGGAATAAACCACTTTGAGTTCTCTCAGAACTGAATGTGTTCGCAAAACAATTATGATGAATTACAAAAAGTTCATTTTAATACATTTCTTTACACTACAGTTAGAACGTTTTGATTTATGTTTTTGTACAGTAAGTATCTTATACTCTGAATTATATACACCAACTCTGAATTTATTTGATGAAAAATACAATAAAACAGTAGTATAGTGAGATATTATTATAATTTAAAATACCTGTTTTGACCCCAAACATTATAATTAATGGTTTTCTTTTATAGTTAATTAAAAAAAAAAAAACATTTAAATAATTTATTTAAACTTAAACATAATTTTAAAAAGTGATGACAGCTAAATTTTCAATATAATTTCCTGGATAATATTATTTATTTATTTATTTAACAGATTTGCAGACGTTTGAACCCCACTTTATTTTAGTCACATAAACTGCTTCGACATTACCCAGATATCTCACCTTCAGGTGGTCGGTTTGAGGTTGCCACAATCACAACTCCACACTTGAACAAGCCCTCAAATAACTGTTTCAGAATCATAGCATCCGCTATATCCAGCACCTGAAAAACAAATGAAAAAAGCGATTATTATTCGTTGTACTTTGAGGAAAGATTTATTTTGGCAGCACGTAATCTGATTCAACAATTTCCTTTTTCCTGCTCATGTAAAAAGTCAGTTCACAGGAATAGGTCAAATTAACCTGGATTTTATGGGCCCAAATTCATTGTGTGAAACCAAACTTTGCATTAAAACGCGTATTAATATGAAAAAATAGTTTTGGTTTTCATTTCATGTTGACTTTAAAGCAGATTAAAGCTGCTGTTGTTTCCATTCTGTCCTCTAGGCAGGACCGTCAGACCGTATAGGAGCAAGCGCAGGTGACCGTGTATCAGCTGAAGATGAGCGAGGCGAAACTCTGCCCTCTCTGCCCTTCCTCTGCCTTGAGCTAATTACCACAATTGTGCGCATACATGTGTACTTATGCGTGTACATGCGAATGAATGAGCGAAAACCAGGTGTCGTTACATTTTAAAACCGAAGCCTTGGCCAAGGTCCTTCGACATCACCCTCCCCAACGCGCTCGCACACAGAAGCAGGACAGACACAAAGCCACTCCACCTGACTGTAAAATGGCCACACAGAGCCGCGGCTTTCTGCTGGAGACAAGGACAAGTGGCCAAAGCGCTGAAAAAAGTAAATAATTGAATACATAAATAAATAAACAGTGTTTCGAGGTAAAATCAGTGGCACAATGACAGCCAGATGGCCACACAGAGACAAATACACGCACACACATGCGGTCCCATTGTGCTCTTGAGGGCCTGGCATGGCTGTCCCTGAATCTCAGAAGCGAGAGGATGAGTGGTTCTTTCATTATTATCATTTTCATCATCATCATTCATTATTATCATTTAAACGTTGCCTTTTTCACAGCAGCGAGCTGTTGCCTCGCACACATCTGCAGCAACACAGGGGCTGCTGACCCTCCCCTGACAAAAGGAGCCCTTTAGTCAATAACGCAATCGACCATGGTCCGCTCTCATCTTCTCCCATGTTTCTGCTACTTTTTCAGGGTTGAAATGCATTTAGTCAAAAGCAAAATTTCTCCTCGTTTCGCATTGATACTTTATTAGCATTTGCATATCTGGCAACGAGGAGCTAAATTTGAGGGCCGGGGATGTTTTTGTCATGCAGAAGATCTCCTCTTTTACTGAGCTCTACTATTCTTAGAAGGACACACTTATGACTGCCATACCCCCAGCATATGTTGTTTTTCTTATATTGAAGTGTTTCCCTTTTTTGCATATTAAACCTTCGGCCCCATCAAACCCAATTAGCGACGTCTATAGCGGCCGGCCTTACGTGGGGCAAGGTGGAGGGCGTGCGAGTGTTGTCTGTTACAAAGATGAGGTGCTACGGCATAAATTGGATCACATTTCCTTTAACCGTCCTCTTCTCTTCTTCATTTCAAAGGAGTCATTTAATTATGACCTTTTCATCAGTCCTGTATTTGTTTTTTGTTTGCCGCGCAGGCACCGCGACACTCATGTGCGCGTGTGTATACACACACACACTTTTAGTCTCTGGGTATTGATTGCCAGGGTGAGTGCAAGAAAGCCCTCTGTGTGGGGTTGTTGTGAACAACAGCGAAAACAACGGCGCGGATATTCAAATGAGCATCCAATTATGCCAGCAAAGAGTCACTTTTGTGTGGCGCACACGGGTGCCAAATTGCACTCTTTTGATCTTAAACCTTTACTTACACAACTCCGTCGATGAGTAATTTCACCCCGGAGACTGACAGGGGCCTGAGACAATACCTCAAGCGGTTTCTGCTTGCTCTTCCTCTTTCTATATCTCTCTTGGTCCTTCTCTCAATACCTTGCATTCATTAAGGGAGTGGAGAGGGACAAAAGGGGAAGGCTACAAATTACTGATAATGATGCCGGACTAATGAAGAGAATGGAGAAATTTCATTAGCATTTAAGAGGCATGGATGCATGCGACCCGCCATAGTCGCTCTCCATTACCCCTCACTCAAGGAAGCAAAAGGGGCCGAGTGAAACTCGATGCTTCATTTGCATGCTTAAGTGGCAGTGGCTCCTGATTGGTAAGGGGCTGTCAGCTCCTCATCAATGCATCATAAACAAAATGTGTGTGCCTTCCATATTGCTGCTAGGGATGATTTGCAAGCAGATTGAAGGTGAGCTTTCAGACTATGACGAGATCCAAAACTAAATTAATAAAATGAATGTGATCAGCATTTCAATAAAAAGAGCAGCCCTTCATCCTTAAGGAGTGAGAGGACGAGCACCAGGACAAAATATTCATTACAGATTCAGAAATGGGCTGATGATGGGTTTAAATCTTCAAAAATGTACCTCTGACATTTATTTTGCCTCATCCTTTTGTTTCCTGTTTATTTCAAGCTTTTTTCTCATCTCGATTATCTGTGGCCCCAGCATGTGTTTTCAGCTTTGTGTGAAAGTGTCTGACTCCACTAGATGGCTCCAAAATAAGCAAGACTTATATCTATGAAGTGCTGGTCGACACTCTGGTCAGATGAACTGCATCATCATAAAAATGCCATCAGCGTGCTTCTTACTTACAGCGGTATATCTGGGATTTTCTGTGGTATCCCTTCACCCATGCATAAACACACACAACACACAGTGAATGTGCATTAAAGTCTTTCAACAATTTTTCCAAACTCTTCACCCTCTCAATGTCCCTAGTCTTGCCCTCACCTGAAACTCATCAAAGCAAATGAGACAGGTTTCCTTTGCGATCTCCATGGCAACCGGAAAGATGGGGTCATACATTGTCATTTTACCGATCCGCCGCTTTGGTAGGCTCAGTTTCAGTTTGTGGATCCCTGAATGGAATGCACAAATTAAAATCAGTGCAAATAAAGGCAAATGCTCTCAAAACTTAAATGAAACCAATTTTAATCAGGGGGGAAAGCAACAAACTATTCCTTAATTGCCATCCATGCATGAAAACAAATAGTTAGCTGCTTGTACAATTAATAATACTATTTATTGCTTGATTTAGGATGAGGTTTGGGGTCAGCATTTTTTTTTAATTTAGTGAAGATACATTAAATTGATAAAAAATGAAAGACATTTATTGTTACAAAAGATATTTATTTCAAATAAATGTTCTTTTGAACTTTCTATTCAACAAAGAATACTGAAAGAAATATTAATCATTATTATCACAGTTGAAAACAGTTTGATAACTAAGAAATGTTACTTAAACACCAAATCAGCATATTAGAACGATTTCTGAAGGATCATGTGACTCTGAAGGATCATGTGACACTGAAGACTGGAGTGATGATGCTGAAAATTCAGCTTTGCCATCAAATAAGTAAATTACATTTTAGCATATCAAAATAGAACAGTTATTTTGAATTGTAATAATACTTTGCAATATGACTAATTTTTAATGAATCAAATAAATGCAGCCTAGGTAAGCACAAGAAACTTCTTTCAAAAACATTTAAAAATCTTACAGACCCCAAATTTTCGAGAACCTTTCATGTATCCACACATTTGAAAACTGGTCACCCTGGTCAGAACTTACTTCTATGTACATCTAACATGAATCCATTGAAATGAACCCTTATTTTTCTTCGGTTATCCACAAATGAGTAAAAAAGATTCATCAGCATGGTTTTTCCAGTGCCTGTTGATTATAAAACAAAAAAACAGAATAAGCATTAATGGCAACTCCAATATAAAGTCCAGCCAAGTCCCCCCAAATATATGAATGTTTAAAATGACTAATTATGTCTAAAAACGAACTGAAACTTACCAACATCACCATGAATATAGTAACCTTGGGGGGGATGTGGCCTTGGGGACTCCTGTAAAATAATAGCATAGTAAATATAATCATCTTCCTCAATGCTGTAAAAAGCTTAATTTTAGCACATTTTAGCCTATTTAGCTCACATCATAAAAATTACTCACTCAGTCCCTGTGAACCGGAAGTTGCAAACAACTTTTCTCCAGTGTTGCGACATATTTCCGAGAGAAACAGAATACTAAATGATGCAAAATAGTGGGCGTGGTTTTTTTTTTTCGAACTAGCACCTGATTGGATCTAGAAAAGTGTTTTTTGTGTGTGTGGATTGACATTGCATGGATGAATTGTTCACCACAAAACAATCAGTTTAGTCAAACAAAGTAAGTATGGTCAATTTTGAATTCATGGGGACTTTAAGAGTCCCCTTGATTTAAAGTTTCCAAACAATATCTGCAATGCATTCAATTATCAGACTACAAAGCGTTTGATGAGCCAGTCTAGATCTGTCTGTGGCTGCAGACAATTGATCATTCAGGAAAGACAGAGAGCCGACATCCTTATCCCCGTATTCACCTCATCCTCTCTGATTGTTTTCGGTGGGGTGAATGCGGTTTGAGCAGTGAGGCACGGCGTTCTTGGATGACAGCGTGTGACTTCTCACTGACTTTCAGAACTCTGTAGCTCGTTATTGTCGCTGGTGGCAGTGGCCCAGTCACGGTAGAGTGGACAAACACAGTGAAGACACTGAGCGAGAGAGGACACGGGCCTTGTGAGGGATGGGTCCACAAGGTGGAGTCATGCTCTATACTTTCACAGGATGCAGCCAAGGGGAAAAGTTCACATGCCAACACTCTTAGAAAGAAAAGCTCTGTTCTCTTTAACTCAACAAATGAACTGATGTTTGCTCTGGTAATGCTTAAGATACTGTAAACAATGACTTGGGATTAGATTTTTTGGAATTAATAACTTTGCTCAATAGTGATTAACTTATTACGAATGAATTGATTCATTACACTGCTCAATTCACCTAATGATGTGCCCTTTTTGTCCTAAATAATCAAGACTAGAGCACATCGCTGCACATGTTTGTGTTTATTTCCCAACATTAAAAGTGGAGCTGGGAATCTCTTTCCCAGACAATGGCGACCCCTCATTACTGAAAAGAGGGATAGGTGGGGTGTCCTGACTCAGTAGGGGGCTGTGCTGTGATCCAGCAACTGCTTGGTCTGGTCTTTCCTCCCACTCTCCACCCCCACAAACACAAACAGGCTGAAGCTGCTTTGACCTACAAATAACAGGCCCACAGCAAATTAGGCAATGGCCCGGTGCAAGTGCTGGGGTCTGTCTGAAAGTTGGACTGCTAAGTTTTTTCTTCATCGTAAACATTGACAGAATACACTGCTCTGGGTGCGTTTCCCGTACAACGATGTAGCTCGCTGCTTTAGTTCGCTGCTAAATCAACTACATTACATTTACATTTATTCATTTAGCTGACGCATTCATCCAAAGCGACTTACAATTGCTATATATGTCAGAGGTCGCACACCTCTGGAGCAACTAGGGGTTAAGTGTCTTGCTCAGGGACACATTGGTGTCTCACAGTGGATTCGAACCCGGGTCGCTCACACCAAAGGCATGTGTCTTATCTGCTGCGCCATCACCACCCCACTAGCTAGTCAGGACTGTTTCCCGAAACTCATTGTCGCAAATCAATATTTGGCTCGTTCTTACATAGTAGAGCACATTCGCACAGGCACACTCTTAAACACGTTACTTTAAATCTTTTGACAAACGAAAAAAAGGTAAATCACATTTGTATGTATTCTATGTATGTATTCTTTGTATGTATTTGAACTAAGCTGATAACGACGGAACTTTCAATCATATTTGGCAAATGATGCTTTCGGGAAACACACCTCAGTTTGGCACACAAACCATACCTCCTGTGTGTCATTAACATCTCTGTCTTCTTTTTCATTTAACATAATTTCTTTAGGACTGCAACGTTTTATTCTTCTTTCGCTTGGTTTTACCTTATTCTCCAGTTCTGAGGTAGGTTGACTCTGTGAGCAGTCTTTATTTTGAAGGATAGGGATGTTGGTATAGCCTGTCATCTCTCTGTTTAACTGTTCTAATTGAAGAAGAGCAGCTCTCTGTTGAGTGTCCTCTCGCAGCGAACCGGAGAGGACAAGACTGTCATAGTGGCTGATGAGCCCGACACGGGCAGCCCAAGGTGCTGATGTAGATGTTTGTCCCGCAGGTAACGTTGAGCACCCTAAATAAAGAAAACATGACAGTTGTTAAACATGTATCGGACTTGTACTGTATATACAGTAGTAAGCAGTATTTTAGTGCTTATTTAACATAATACACTTAAAGCTCTAGTCTGTAACTTTTTTTCTGTTAAAAACTATCCAAAATAAAGTACATAACCGGCCAGTGTTCAAAACTCCCTGCTTGCCTTAGCTCGATTCAAAGCGGTAAGCTTGTAATAATTTTTTAAACTCCAGTGGCACTGATGGATTTCTGCGGAAAATTCAAGCATGTCATCCTTTGCGTTCCTAACCCTAACCCCAACCCAGTATTCACACATTTATCCACACCGGTGAGGAGACTGACAGCTGCACATTCTCCTGAAAACAGCGCTGTGCTGTGCCGAGGTACAACTCACATAAAGTGGATAATTCCACGAATAACTGCAGTTGCAGATTTTAAACAGAAAAAGCGACAAGAGAAAAAACAGCAGACTGCAGCTTTAATAAATAATGATTTATTACATAACCCAAAAAAACACATATATATATATATATATATATATATATATATATATATATATATATATATATATAAAATATGTAATTTTATAATATATAACAAATATAAATTATAATAAAATAAACATAACATGCTTAATCAAAAAAGTCATACTGCCTTAGAAAAGTGTTATTCGTTGCATAGCCCAATTTACAAGTTTGAAAGATTGTAATAGTACATTTAAACTTAATAGACTTCAAATTTGGGGAAAGTTTAAAAAAATGTGTTCTTATATACTAAAGATTTCTTTATTAAATTACACACAATAAAAAAAATAATCAATTAAAAACATTTATTTTAATAATACAAATAACAATTACAATATTTTAAAGGTGATAACCACGCAAGTTAATAATCTGATCTACAACATGGTTATTACTATTATTATTACTATTATTGTTGTTATTATAACTTGGCCAGTCGTTACCTAAAGAATTATGACGTAGACGATTTCCCGGTGTTGTCACTTGTTATCAGATGGTTATCAGCACTGACCATATGACAGAAGAATGTTTGTGCTCACCTCTACCTGCCTTCAACACTT
Organism: Cyprinella venusta; assembly: GCA_038021265.1. Classification (NCBI taxonomy): domain Eukaryota; kingdom Metazoa; phylum Chordata; class Actinopteri; order Cypriniformes; family Leuciscidae; genus Cyprinella; species Cyprinella venusta. The sequence goes on from CM075876.1 coordinate 23,525,282, forward strand.
CACACCAAAGTCCTTTCGAGAAACGTGTCTTTTTTGATATAAATCCTAAAAGACATCGCGTTGTACACCGCGACATGTATGCCGCCATGTTGATTCAAAACCTAATAACTTTATTGAGCTCCTTACACTGACACCTTGGTATCCAGTTACAGTGAACTGCTATAAATGTTGTTCTTTCGGGTTTATATCATGTTTATATAATCACATAAGAATTCTGTAATGTAGCAAGCACGTTACATCCACATAATAAATATATCTTTAAAAATATAAGTCACAACTAATACAATTGGCACATGACTAAATAAACGGTAGGCATTACTCTACTGAAGGTTATAAATAGCCATTTTAAACTATAACAGTCTCAACTTCACAAGCCATGACAGCCTTTATCCAATCAAAGCCTAAGAATATTACCACGTGACCATGTTGGTATGTCACATGTCAGCTGTTCCTCAGCTGATCGGAAGTGCAATCGATAGCTGCTTGTTTGCTCAAACCTGTGACGGGAAGCGATGGCTGAGGCCATAGCAGATACGAGAAGGCTTTACACTAAACCACAAAACCTCAATGATGCGTATGGGCCGCCGAGTAATTTTCTAGAGATTGATGTTTCCAACCCCGAGACGGTTGGTGTCGGTCGGAACAGGTTCACGACATATGAGATCAGACTGAAGGTGAGCAGCCAATGCTGGCCTGACCAGACCAGACAATCACACACTGATCTTACTAATGCTCAAATACACTTGATTGAAAGAAGTGCTAATGGTACAGTCACAGATTGGTTCTGTTATTAATGTCTGTTATGTTAATAATATCACGACTACTGTTTACTCGTGGGTCCAGGTAACTTATAACTTTGTTTATGGTGATGGCTTGATAAACATTTCAATGACAACGTAACTGTTTTCGTCTTTATTTTGATTTATGAAAAAATCGGACTGCAAGTCTCTGGTTAGGTGCCCGGCATGGTTCCTTCAGAAATTAAAACCGACATCATTTACATACAATCTTGTTTAGCAAACCCTTCTAACTTCCTTTCTTCTGTGGAACACAATATCCACCTGAGGCTGTAATTCTCTGTAACTTAATTGTATAGAAATCAGATCCATTGCAAGTGACAGTTGACTGAAGTTGTCATTATTTAACATTTAACCTAAAATCTAATTTTCTTTTGTGTTCATTAGCAAGAATGAGAATCATACAGGTTTGGAACAAAGAAAAAGTCTAGTATGTTAAATGATAACAGATTATATATATATAACCTTTGTAAACCTGACATTGTAATAATAAACTAACTTGTGCAGTGGAGTACTTAGTTTAGTAGGGATGTCTACAAATGGCATGAGAATATTAAGCAGAGTTTTGAGAGTAAAGTTTCAAGCTGTTTAGATACGTTTGTGGAGATAGTTTGTGTGACCACACCCCTATGTGCAAGGCCAAGATAATGGGCTTATAGTGATAATGATGAACCTAGTTGATGTTAAAGTACTGTTCACATCATCTTTACTAAGTGAAACCTTTCAATTTGCCAATTAAAATGCATGATTTATTTTCCTTATTCTTGCACCCCAGTTAAACGTAACGTTAATTGATTTCTTGCATGTTTCAGGGATTTGTCTCATGATAAAATTAATCGTAAAAAATTTAAAATTAAATCCAGTTTATTGTAAAATTTGATTTCCCACACTTACACGCGTCATTCATATCAGCTTTCCGATATTTCCACTGACAAAATTCATACATTCAGCATTTTCACTGTCCACAATTATGATATTGATACCATGGAAGAAACTGCCCTATAAATATTTTTATATTTGGCAGCTGCTGTCACTTTAAAGGCTGGGAGTGGGGCACACTAAACCGAAGCCGGTGGGCCGTCAGTGAGCGTCTGTCGGGATTGTTTTTGCGGAAAATGAGTATTGGAATAATTTCAGATATTTCCATATAGTTAAGTATTGAAAAACAATATTTTTATCAACTCTACATTGCATTTAGTTTATTATTTCAGATGCCTTTTTAAAAGACTACGATTAAAAATTGTGTATATTATATATAAAATTCAACCCACCAAAGTTGCTTCTAGGAGTGGCTGCATAAATCCAGCTGCATTTGGTGGTATTATTATCAAGCCTTGCTTACAATCGTGTTTTGTTGGTTGAATTATTTGGAATATTAGAATTAGTTGTTTAGAATAGGGACAGAAAGACACACGTCATCTGTTTTGCATTTCTTTGTGTGTGTACTGTTATTACTGTACCATTATGGTAAAAAAAGTGTTGTTATGCTATGTAATTAAGATATTCAGAGATGCTGAATGGACAACTAACCTGCGAATTTTAAATATTCCTCCAAAAGCAAAACGGAATAGTATAATACAGTATTGTGAAAATTTAAAAAAATGGGAACAATTTAACTTTGACCTTCGTTCATTTTACTCTTCCATAACATATTTTCTCCATCAAATACAAAGACTACATACACGCGGCCAAAGTTATCTTTACAAAGACACACACACACATACACATTATTCACCCCAGTTTGCATCTAAAGCTGGTGTAAAGAAAATTCTTTTTTTAAGTGTCAGATTTAATGTTATGTCAAATGTCAGACTTCTTGACTCTTTGGTGTAATTTTCTCATCTTCTAATGTCTCTATTTCGTTTTTTCAACATAACACTTGATACTTCTAATTTGTTCTATTTTAAATGACTTCAAATACGTTATTAACTGCATTTGTTACAGCAAATTGCTGTCAGTGAGTGTGAATGTTACATTTTAACATTTGTCCTTGGTCTAAGTGTGTGGCCTACTTAGGGGCTGGTGTTCTAGAAGTCATCCAAGTGGTTAAAGATTTGGGTTGGTGGTAAACAAAAGGTGCACTGCACTGACCATGACTATTGTGCACTTGAGCAAGGCACGTGCTGTCCCTACAGCTTAACATTGTGACATTACATGAAAGTGGTGGAGAAAAACTTCAGTTCACAGTTGTGTGTTGGACTAGAATTCTATTCTTGATCCATTTTCACCAATACGTCCTCTTACCTTCAGAAGTTTTGACGAAAGACTAAATGCTCATCAGACTCTGATGTTGTTGTTGAAACGCTTCCCACTTTTTCTTCCCTAAATAGACTAAATTCTCCTTTGAAATGCTGTACTTTTAAAAATGAAGCTCTTGCCAAAAGGAGGCGGAGATGAAGACAAGACATTGTCACATCCCCTTACTGTCCTAAGCAGTCATTTTCCACAACTGATAAGTTGTGACAGGTGCTGTTGCGTCTGCTAATAGTCCACTGTCTTCCCAGCTTTCCTATAGTATTTTTAGCTTTCTCCTACCTACAGAGCGAGCCAGCGCCTGCCATTAGCCCAAATCTAAAGCTACTGTACTTGATTAGCGTATAATAATTAGCATATGCGTGTAATCAGTATTATTGTGTGTCTCTGAGTCGGCGGTGACCCTGTTTTGCATAAGGGAACACCCCACACATCCCTCTCACGCTATCGCTCTCTTGCTCTAGCCCTCTAGACCGAGAGAAAGAGCGGAGCTGTCAACTTTTGATTTGCTTCTGAAGTAGTCCAATCGCAACAATGAGAGGAGATAAAGGGATTCTGTTTGTATTTGTCATAGTAACACTGCCTGTGTTGATTACATGCTTTTGTGTGCCAAGGGCACTATCTTTCTTTTAGGCTCTTTCGCACCATCCATGCACGCTTTCTCTCTTTTGCTCAGTGGCCAACCATTATCCTTTCCATCGTCATATCCCACATCCCATAGATGATCCTGGCATGGTAAGTGAGAGAAAGAAGCCAAGCCATATTTGTGTGTGTGTGTGTGTGTCTTGGAGAAGGAGCGAAAAGCTTCTTAATCCCTTCTTTTAGAGTGGAACGTGTGAATGACTATGGGGGTGCAGACCTCGTCTTAACCCCCTGCCAAACCCCCACTGGATGGCACAAAACGTGCCCATCCCCCATCATCTCCTCCTGGTCTCGTCTCAGGATGGGCATATCTCTTCTTCAGTTCAGTTAGTGCACGATTCTTAAAGTTCTGTTCGTTTGTTTTTTCATCTGTAACGTAAAAGGTCAAATTAATTTACCCTCAGTCGATTCCAAGCTTGTATGATTTTCTCTCTTCCATTGAATGCAAAAGGTAAATATTTTCAGCATAATGAATCAGGACTAAAATTTCACATTGCAAAAAAAAGTGTCATAATAGTTATCCATACTTGTGCACTATATTACAAGTTTTATGGAGTCATATGTTAGCTTTGTGTGAGGAACAGACCAATATTGAAGCCATTGTTCAATAAAAATCTTGACATCTGCCATAGCTGTCTTTGGCACGTTCATGTGAGCAGTGACAATATCTGATTTGTGGGCATCTTTGTCAGATGATTCTGTCCACAATACCAAAGCTGAAAGTTTGTTTTTGTGATCTCACTAAGCCACGTTTCCATTACCTTTAAAATTGCGCAAATTGAAATTGCGAATTGAAAGTACGCCTATGGAAACATGTCAATTTCTCAAAAACTCATATATTGCAAAAAAAAAAAAAACAAACTTGCATGAGGTGGTTTTTCAGGCAGTTCAAAAAAGGAATATTTCTCAAAACTGCCATGAAAACTGTTTTTGGTCAACTGATCAACAGGTCAACTGATGTAGACCTAGTATGTTTAGAAGCAGATATGAGGGAGAAATACCCAGAAATGCCTCGTACCATTAATGCTTGGATAACATGCCTACGTCTGGCTGGAATAAATGTAAACCTACCAACATCCAATGCCATGATTTTTTGAATGACTTATCGATAGAGAAAAAAAATGACGTTTCAGTCGCATAACATCGGTTAATGGAAACCGCCATTTCGGAATAGTTTTTTATCGGCATTTAGAAAATATCAAAAAAGTTTTGCGCAAATCTGTAAATGTGGCTACTGACTCAATGATACAGTTGCAGAAGTTAACCTAAATTATCTATGTTGCTCCCAAAAAGGTAACACTGTGTTCACTTAAAAATACTTTGCAACTGGTTGCTTTTTTTAAAGTTTTCTAAACTTGAATAAAGTACTATTCTACTTTTTAAGGAAAAAGGTCTCACAGTTGTATGTCCCGAAGTCCACTAAACCTTAAAACTCCTTTGCAGTTGTTAATATTTAATTGAACAAACCTAAACAAAATGAACACTTTTCATGCTAATGGTGAGTGGTGACTAAAAATAAAACATCCTCAAAAACACTAAAAAGATTTTAAGTGATTACAAGGTGAAATGGGTCTGCATCAGATGGTTTTGCTGAACTCAGTGAGCAGAGAATCAGTGATCAAACCAAGTGATCACCACCAAACTTGACATAAGTTTTCACAATTTAAAATTCTGCGCATAAAAAAAGTTGACTTTACTTACTCTTTTTTTTGTGTGTGTGTGTGTGCCCTTTTTCAACCTTACAAAACAGAACTAACAAAATAGAAGTTGTATTTTTTATTACAGTGTGTAATATACTTCAGAAGTCATGAAAATGTACCACACGAGTGTGGACCATTTTTATGCTACTTTCATGGAGCTTTAGCATTCTCTTTGAAGCCTGAAAGCCTCAGTCCCCATCCATTGTACTTGTATGGGAAAGTGAGAGCAGTACAATAATTCAGAATCTTTCTTTTTGTGTTTGTGTTTTGCTAAAGAAAGTCAAACAGGATTGGAACAACATTAGGGTGCATAAATGACAGAATTTTTGCATGAACTATATCTTTAAGGTCTGTTTTCGGCCTAATTTCCCAGTGTGTCAAGTGTCTTCTTTTGCTCTTGAAAAAAAAGTTAAAATGGAGAACAGTTGCTTTATCTCTCAGTTTCTATATATGAAGAAAGTCATTTTAGTTCCTTCATTAACTGAATATTGAAATCTGAATCTTTCACTTTATGGATTCATTTTTATTGGGTTTGTCTCACACATTTAGAGCTCATATTCACATGACCGCAGCACATAAGCAGGAACACAGATAAAAACGTGCAGTATATTCTGATATAAGCTTTGTTTGGTGGCTTCTGTTCATATAATTTCTTATAAAATCTATATTGTGTTTACAGTGCTAAAGTTGAGTGACATGATGAGACCACTGACTGTGCACGAAAACCATCTGAGAGAGGACTTTGGGATTCAATGTTGTTTACAGACAGGAGAATCCTCAACCCCTCCCCTTCTGCGTTTTTGTATACAACACTCTTTTTCCCTATCCATCTTTCACTCCCTTCTTCACATCCTCCTCCTCTTCACCCCCCTTTAATTCTTTTTTTTCCAATTTCCAAAAAGCCCTCTCTCTCGCTCTCCCTTTCTGCCATTACTAAAAATGGCTTGCTTGCCTGGTTGTCAGTCCCAGTCAAGTGTAATCCAAAGTCTACAGCATCCTCCCCGACAACTATTTTAATGGTAATGGGCAGCATATTGTATCAAGGCTACCATATCCTACTTGAGATGACAGTATCAAAAGTGGGAGTTGATGCTATTGGAACAAAGACAGAGGGCAGCTTTTTGCCAGAGTGAGGGTGTTGGGGTGGTGGATGGGTGTGTTTGCGTGCATGTGTGTGTGAGAGAGAGCGACTTGTGTGTAGAACACGGAGGGGGATGATGGTGGTGGGGCGCGAGTGCTCTCATTGTCCCTCTGTCCTCTTCTCTTTGGAGCTATGATGCGATGAGATGGCATTGTGCTTCCATTTTTGCTACTTTTATTTTGAAAAAGAGAGAGCAGAGCGGAGAGATGAAATGCTCGCTCTTAAACTTGACTTGATCCGACTCGCTAAAAGCTAATGCATAGCCAGCACAGAGCCCTTACGCTGGTTGAGGTGACCTCTCTCGGCTGTTTTTTCACTGCCCTCTCTCTCCTCTTAATGAGGCTACACCATTGTCCCCAGCACCCACATGCATCTAAAAAACAGGAGAGAGACCGGGATTCTGCCGTCTCCTCATATCGGCATAAGCCATGTGGAAGCTTTTAACAGTGCAGAAGAGTGACTAAAAGAAAGAGCGCTTTTAGTGCACCTTTCACACAATTGGCTATTTTTGGGTGTTGTGCATAAAATGCACCTAGTCTGTATCTCACTCTGTCTCGCTCACTCTCTCTCTCCGACTTTTTCTTACTCGGGCAGTCTGTCCCACTATTTACAGGTTGTTTTGTTTTCATTTTGACATTTTTAGCTTGTTTTTTAACCTAGTGTGTTTTGAGCATTAAGAGTAGATGATGTATTGATACCTTGATCATAGCTGCTAAATCTTGAAGACATAAACTGTGAGTCAACATGGCTCAGGTAGACACAATTCTGACCAATCACAATTCTGATGTGCAAAATGTGCACATTTTGTTAAAAAAAAAAGAAAGATTAAAAATGTGCAGTTGGTAGAATATCTTCTTTTTTTTTTTACAAGTCTCTTATGCTAAGCAATGTTTTAAAATATTCTTGCAATTTAAAAGAACTGTTTTCTATTTTAATATAAATGAAATTATTCAGTTAAACTGAATTTTTAGCATTGCAACTTTTAGCAGTCTTCAGTTTCACGTTATCCTTCAGAAATCATTCTAATATGCTGATTTGGTGATATGTTTGGTGACACTTGTTGTAAGTCAGTCTGGTTAATAGAAACTACAACTTTTGAAACATGTTAATGTTACTGTTAATACATGAAGGGGGGTATTGGAAAAAAGTTACTTAGTAGTAATACAAATTATACGTTTTAACAACTTAAGAAATTGGCAGATGTTCTTAGGGATCATGCGCTGTGGTAGTGCGTCAAAGCGTCCTAGACTATATAAATGCAGCTATAATGCAAGTTGGTGATTTTGAATTAATAATTGTCGATATACACTCACCTAAAGGATTATTAGGAACACCATACTATTACTGTGTTTGACCCTTTCGCCTTCAGAACTGCCTTAATTCTACGTGGCATTGATTCAAAAAGGTGGTGAAAGCATTCTTAAGAAATGTTGGCCCATATTGATTGGATAGCATCTTGCAGTTGATGGAGATTCTAGGGCACAAAGCTCTAATTCCACCACATCCCAAAGATGCTTGGGTTGAGATCTGGTGACTGTGGGGGCCATTTTAGTACAGTGAACTCATTGTCATGTTCAAGAAACCAATTTGAAATGATTCAAGCTTAGTGACATGTTGCATTATCCTGCTGGAAGTAACCATCAGAGGATGGGTACATGGTGGCCATAAAGGGATGAACATGGTCAGAAACAATGCTCAGGTAGGCCGTGGCATTTAAACAAGCCCAATTGGCGCTAAGGGGCATAAAGTGTGCCAAGAAAGCATCCCCCACACCATTACACCTCCACCAGCCTGCACAGTGGTACCAAGGCATGATGGATCCATGTTCTCATTCTGTTTATCCCAAATTCTTCAGCGAGAGTCCAGAGCCCGGGTTCCAGCTTCTTCTTCTTCCACAGTGTCCATTGGAGCTTTGAGTGCCTTTTCAGCAGCTGTGGGAAGCATTTATAGATTTTGTAGGTGGTTCCTGATGATCCCGGGGCTGATCCCGTCCATGCTTTTGTCACCACGGCTCTCATTTCATCCATGGTAAAATCTGCCTTGTTAAAGGGCGTGTGTGGTGTAAGAATCGTCAGTCGCAAAATTCATTCACCCAGAGGAATACTTCTGGAGGAGTCTCCATGTTGAGCCGCCACACTGTCTTCTATTTCCTCCTTTGCACATGACAGGGTCCCACCCTTCGGCTTTCCTAGTAGGTCCACTGTGAATTGGAAAGGGTTGTTGAAAAAGGCTTTTCCCTATGCTTCTGCCTGATGGTCTCAGCGCTCCGAAGCTGGATCTTTTCCGCCTCTCTCTGCTGATCTCATCCAGGGCCACTCTTTCCTCATCATTTGCTTCCCGCCACCTTCTTATCATTATATTGTAGTGCTTACTGTGACCTAACCATATACTGCATTAAGTTTCCAGCAACAAGTGTATCGCACTGAATGTGTTCATGTTGCATGACACAACATACTCCTATTCGATCCGAACATATTTAATTTTTAATACAGCTATGCAGAACAGGATTTTGCACCAGTGAGCTTACACTATGGGCAGGGCTACTGGGTGAAATAGAAACCAAGCGATCAACAAAATGTTGATTTCCCACATGCACAAGCAGCGCAACTGTCAAACTCTGATTAACATGGAAGACAGGGCTTTTATTGCTTTATCGTTCTTGTTTTACCACAGTGTTATGATTTATGATTAGAAGTCTTGGTTGATAATGAGTCATGTTAGTGGCCAACTAGATAGAATTAAAAAACAGACATCATTAAATATCCCTCGGAGCTTACAGAATTAACATAAAAACCACCCGAGAGAACATAGCTGACCATCAGAGAGTCTCTAAGCATTTGATCGTCTCGTCTAACACCGAGTCTCATTACCTGCCAGTTTAATAATGTCATACCGTTCCCCTCTCCAGTATGCTCACAGGTATTGATGGACCTCTTGAAAAGCCCCATCTTAGCCGCAGTGCAAGGCTGCTGTCTTAATGAATTGGGCTGTTTTCATCTGCTCATTGAGTGTTTGATGTGTAAGGGCTTCCGTCTGTGTGGTTAACTTTGGTTGCCACGGTAATCAGGCCCTTTGTTGGGCTGTTTTGTTTGCTTGTCTCAGGTTTGATTGAGATCATTAGCAGTGAGGGGAGGACAGTCAAACTCTTTGGAGTTTACATCTGCAGCTGTACACAGTGTGATGCACCCCTCCTTTCTCTTTGCATACGCACACAAATACAACACTGCTCTCGTCACTGCATTTTTGTTGAAGTGTAATTAGTGGTGCTTGCGAGCGTCACTTTTACTATTGCTCATACTTGTTACGTCTTACCCTTAATCTAGGGGTAAAGAGGGAGCAGCAACAAAAAAAACCCAAAAAAACTCCAGTCTCATATTTAGAAACAACCAAACAAGTTTCAATTTGAAATGTCGTGCCTGCCTTTTATTTTAAACTTTAGCTGGAGTTAGAAAAGAAAATAGTAATATGAAGTAAAGAAACACATTACGAATAAATCCAAACAAAAGTATTACCTCGGAATGAGGGCCCAAGTCAAAAGAAAACAAATAACTCTACCTAATAGTGGAATAACATGAACTTATCTATACAAAACTTCCCTCACACCCTAACTAACCTTTAAACAGGAGAAAAGGTATGGGTATCCTCCACCCTACCAACTTACACCTACCGCCCAACTTTGGGCATAGGCCACGAACAAGAGCTCTCTAGTCCTCAAAAAATCCTCCACCCTTCATTACCCATAAACTCTTAACTGACCTTAAATTACCTAAAGCCAAGAATCACGCTATGACACGCATTGTTACCACACAGCCCAGGTTGTTGTGTTTATATATATATATATATATATATATATATATATATATATATATATATAGACACTGACACTGCAATTAAAAACTGAACATGTCTGATTAATTAAACATGAGCTAAACAAGAGTCCTAGCAACAGCAACAGGAGTCAGATTTAATTTATCAAGTGACGAGAGTGAAGCCAGCTGAGCTGACTGACAAGACGATGGCGGAAGATTTGGTTTCAAAAGCGTAATATAAAAGCACTCATTTAGCAATATTTTAGATTTAAACCCAATTCTAATAGGGAACCTGCAAATGGTTAGTCATGTTTTTCATTAAGAATAATAATAAACCCATAATTCAAGCAATTGCCACCCCGAATTATCGTTAATTCGAAATATTCATATCGTTTTTGCACGCTTGCGAAACTTTTCATTATAACCAACGTTTAAGCATGATGTAAACTAATTGTTCAATTTAAGCCCTATTCGGATGGTAATTTTTTCTCGTGTGGACAACAACCATGAAAATAAATTAGCATGGCACCTCAGTTATAAAACTCATGCATTCGGATGGCGATTTATTCAAGGTGGAGGAGTCAGTTTTGCGATTATGCAAAACAATTGCTTAGAACATACCTGTCTGACTGCCAAAAATACAATGAAATTAAGTTGGCACAATTATATCAGTTTCAGTGACATTTAGACATTCAGCCGTCAGTAGTATATCAGTGAGGATGGAATATTGGCCACTTTAAAGCCAGCTGTAGAATTGGCAAGCTTGTCCTTTGCCACGTGCTACAGGGATATTTAAAATATAATAATATTCCTTAAGTTATCTACTATTGACCATTGACTTTTCATTGATGTATTGTGCCTTTCCCTGAATGACTGCAAAATAGCTTTTCTATTAGAAGGCTGTCAAATGTCTTCTTTTGCAGTAAAGGGGAATAGATGATCAACTTATTTGGAATTTTTTTTTTCAATCTTCTCCTTTCATCTTGTTAACACAAAACTTAAGCCGTAGAGTGAAATAAGAAACAAAACCGGACTTATTGACACCTTCATTGGTCCTTATCATTTCTGTGTGCATTTTTAGAAGTTTTTAAGATAAATGGGCTTTTACCCATGGCCTAAGAACTAATCCTGTTCAATAACTAACTCTTCCTCCAGTGTGACCGCACACCACATAATAGTCCCGAAACTCTGACATTATTGTCATGAGTGTGTGTATTAAATTACCTGTTACCGTGATCAATTGACATGGGGATTAACTTCTTTAGACTTGCTTACTTAGTGGAACCTAAACCCAGTGGTCCAGCTATTCACACAGTATTAGCAAGCACCTCAGCAAGGTTGCTACTAAATGCTTCCTCACCATTGCAGTTACCCTGATCTCATAGCTGTTGAGTTAATCCCCGTCTCAAATGACCACGTGGGTTCAAGGAATGTCCAAGGGTTATAAAAAATTCAAATTGTAAGGTTAGAGAAATTTTTTATTAGGTTACTGCAAATAAAAATGAAACTTGTATGAAAAGATTAGAAGATATAAACACTTGAGGGGATAGGTCACCTCAAGTGTTCTCAGTATTACAATTCATGTCATTGTTTTTTCATTTGTTTTGAGGAAGGAAAAACAGGCTGTTTCCGTGCATGTATCTTTAATGCAATTAGCTGGTGTTCCCCGCCCTTCTTTCCAGAAGAGGGCGGAGCCTGTACAGCTCTTGCCTCCATTAGTCTGCAAAACCTAAAACATCTATTTGGTTTTGAATTGTCATCTCTATCGTGGTCACGCTCATGTGACATTGCAGTTCTTCATCATCATGAAAGTTTATTATCTGCATGTGTTTTAAAGCCATATCAGTCTCAACTTCTGATATATGGTTTTCTGAGCGCGCACAAAAAGCTGGATGTCAGACTGTGCATCCCGTGAGTATTAAACTAAGTTCTCCTTCACGTCTCATTGCGCTTAAAACTGTCACAAATACACAGTTCACATATACAGTCGCTTATGTCTCTAAATGCAAACAGCAAGAAAAGAAATCGTGTGTGTTTAAGATACAGCACCTACTGCTATATAGGCTCGAAATATGAATCAAACAACAAAAGATATATATATAATTGAATAACTCATTAGCTTAATATTCACTCACATGAGACCTCCTGTCATGTCACCCATCTAAAAAAGTGATTTTATTCTACATGGGTCGGGTCACATGATCAGTTAAATAAAAACAAATTTTGTTACCATCTTCTTTATCAATGGACACTTTAGCTCCCTTAACAATTTAATGACGACTTCTTACACCATCACAAAAAGTTAGTTATTTAGCACACCTTCAGTGAAACATTGTTTAATGAGAAGAAAAACAGACATGGGTCAGATTGATCGAGAAGGGGAAACAAGCAGAGATGGATAAAGATTGAAAAAATAGAGATGGGGGTAAAAGCTGAAGTAGTGGATATTTCATCAATGTTCCCCATTGTGTGGAGAGAGCTACGTTTTCTGAAGGGACCCTCTCAAGGCTAAAAACATGACTTGGAAGCAGCTGAAGAGATGGAGGGAGAGTGAGCGATGGAAAGAGGAATGGTCTTGGGGTAACTGAGGATCGATGAACATTATAACTCTCCCTGTCCAATTAGGGCCCACGTCACACTTTGTCCCCAAAGCACACATTCATTTCTTCGTTTAACTTACTGTCTCCTCCACCATGTATTCGTCTGTTTTGAGTCTGCGTCGAGCAAATCAGCCAGTGTAGGAGTATTGATCTGTACTTTTTATTCCCATCTGTGTGTTTGTTACTTGCACTGCCTTTTGCCTCTTCAGCTTCTCCTTGAATGCTGTTATCGGGCTGTTCTTTTATTTCATAAACATCTGCCTCTCCAGTGACCCTGTTTTAGTGTCTTTTTTTTGTGGACTTTACCTATTTATTTAATGCTTTACTCTAATACTGAACTGGGTTTCATTGAAGTATTGATGCTGTTCAGCTGCACTGTCAGTCTTTCAAACTGTTTTCAAGTTTCGAAGGTTTTCAAACTACTTTTATAAAGGTCTTTTTAAAAAAAAAAAAAAAAAACGCATCTCTTAATCTGAGATTGATGTGATGTTTCTGATGTTGTTTGTCCATTCTTGTTCTCCACAGACAAACCTCCCCATATTCAAGCTGAAGGAGTCACGTGTCCGGAGGAGATACAGCGACTTTGAGTGGCTGAGAGGAGAGCTGGAGAGGGAAAGCAAGGTGAAGGATGGATGAGTGAAATGGTAGTGTTGGTTTGGTTGGAACATCGCACGAATGCTCAGACTGAGGCATTTTATCATCCTTCCATCCTACTGCATAATATCAGACTTGTCTGTAAGGGTCCAGTTCATATAGATACATTTAAGTATCAAGTAGTAATGTTATATTTGGGGGGGAGGGGGTTCAATCATTGGATTGGAAATGATTCTGTAGTTCAGGTAATGACATTTGAAGTGATTGTAACAGACCTATGATTGCATTTGGAGATGTATGTAACGTGAATGCAGTTCTTGTATTTCAAACAGGTGGTAGTTCCTCCTCTTCCCGGAAAGGCTCTGTTCAGGCAGCTCCCATTCCGTGGGGATGATGGTATATTTGACGACTCTTTCATCGAGGAACGGCGGCAGGGCCTAGAGCATTTCCTAAACAAGTGAGTCCTCCTGATAACTTTACCAGAAACATTCATCTTTGGGTTTACCTTCACGTTCAGTTGAACCATGCGAGTAAGATTGGTAAATTCTTTTATCAAAAACCATGACTTTAGAGTTGCTAGCACCATGTTATACTGTTTGATTGCCGTATTGCAGCATCTTTATGCCCACACATTCAGTTGTCAATGCTAAATTACTCATCCACTAATATTCACAACCTATAAAGCTGAATTATGAGCAAAATGACATCAAAAATTGTCTTTGTTGTATATCTTATTAGTCTTTCATTAAAAATGTATACAAAAATCGAATCTTTAAATGTAGTACAATTTTGCACATATTTATGGTTCCATTATTAATGAAGGACACTATGTATCCATGATGCATTGTGGGAATAAAACTATCCTTGCGATTTTGTTCTTAAGTGCATTTGAGTTCGTGTTGATAATGATACGATTTCCTCTTAACTTCTTTTGGCCTCAGCACATCTGAACTGTTTTTATAAAGAAGAGTGAAGCGGCTATCATGATAACATAACACAAGTGTTTTTCCTCTTTCCGCTAATTCCGAGTTTTTAGGTTAAGGTACTTCAGTGAAAGAGAAAAACATACACTTGCCAGCCTTTGTGTCATCCGATGTCTTCCCTCACACTTTTTTTTCCTTCTCTCATAATTACCTACAGAATGATCAAAACTGATGAGAGGCCACAAGTGCACCAGCTTTACTTTTTACATTTGTTTTATTTTTGATGTGTAATTTATGATAATTGCAAGTGAAATTACAGGCATGCATACCTTTTCCCTACAAGATGTTGTGTGCACTCCTGCTTATTTTTGATCCGAGGTGCCGTTCCCCCGACGACTGAGACAATAAAAGTTACAGTTCGATTGTAATTATTTGCTATGATTGCAGACTTTGCCATTATCTTTGTTTCATGTGCAAATGCGCCGGCTCTACCTGTTTGAATTTTAATACGAGCCGAACAGCTGTAAATTAGGTTTGAAGAAAGAAAGGATATGGAGGTAATTAAGATAGGGTTTTTTTCCTTCAACCAGAAATTCCTGAATTAAATATCATTGTTCAGTACTAATAGCACCTGGGGAAGGGGGAAGCATGCCCATCATACTTCTCGACTATGTGTGTGTGTGTGGATTTGTACAGCATGTCTTTATATTGCCTCTCCAAACCTGAAAATGATTCTCAGTCATCTTGACTTATAACATCATAAGCATCATGTAATTTTAGAGGTGTCAGGGTCCTATTTTATTCCATTGGAAGCTGGAATAGATATAATGGTAAAATAATTAGTTTAATTAGCATGATGGCTTATTCTACTTTTTTAAAGATTTGCGTAATTAAATTTTGATATTACCGCTTTGGAGATGGATGATTTATGATCTGAAAAGGGATGCAGCGAAACGTCACAGCCTCCTAATAATATCTAAGTTGCATCTTGATTGGGGTCAAAGTTGTTTCCGCCTCCTCCCTCCCTCCCTCCCTCTCTTCGTCTCTCTCTCTTCTGCTTCACCATGTGCATCCTTGCATAATATTTTTATGATGGTTAATGTGCCTTTTGTGGTCTGATTTTCCAGAGTGGCTGGTCATCCACTGGCCCAAAATGAGCGCTGCCTGCACATGTTCCTACAGGATGAGTCCGTGGATAAAAGCTACACCCCTTCCAAAATTAGACAAGCCTGAACCGGTCTGGACTCATACACGCACAAAAAAATCATGACCCACAAGCAATAAGAAAGGTTTGAATCATTCTTAACTGGAAAAGAATCTTCGCATGATCCATAGGGCATCCAAAACAGTTCCCTGTGCTGAACACGAGACGACAAATGATTGAAAATGTACTAGAATTCGTCATTGTATATCTTTTCACTTTTCCAACAGTACGGTTTTAATTTGTCCTTTATAGATAGTTTTGGTCTCTCTGATTTATAAAATCCATGTTAATATTACCACTTTAAGTCCAATCAAACACATTCTTGTGTGTAATTAATTGTGGTTAAGAATTATTTATGGTAGTTTTGTCTGAGAGCACCACTAGCTTTGATAGTTGTAGTACAAGATCAAACGAAACAAACCAAATATCACAAATATGCAAGCACTATATCACACACTGGCACTATTTCACACACATTGGCATCCTTGTTACTGTACTACCTACTTGTGTTGCTTTTAATGCTGAAGAACATGTACAGAAGCTCACCGTGCAGGATGCACTTAATTGGGAACCTCCTTGGTCGTGTGCTGTGTCCCACTTAGCTACAGACAAGTCTGTTTTTACTGTGTAATGGTGTTACACAGATTGCATGTTTCCAGATTTGTATACTGCTGTGCCATTGTTTTGTTTATGAGAATTTTCCAATAAAACGGATCAAACACACGCACATATGATGTGGTTTGAAAAACGAAAGCACTTATTTTTTGGCTCCGCTAAAACTTCTTTTAAGAGATGATTCTAGACCGTCTGGATTTTGTATAAAGTGAGTCACCTGCGTATTTCTGTTTGACTCTTTGCAACATTTATAGGATATAATTGTTTTTCTTCTGATCAATGGCTAAAGAAATAACTAAGACTAGGTGATAAAGATATCTGTCATCTGTGTGCAAGAATTGTAAAAATGACTCTACTCATTTTGTTCTGACACTAATAACCCTAATGACACTAACCTCGAAATACCCTAATATAAGAGTTAAAGGAGTAGTTCAATTTAAAAAAAAAAACTTTTACTGATAATTTACTCACCCCCATGTTATCCAAGATGTCCATGTCTTACTTTCTTCAGTCGAAAAGAAATTAAGGTTTTTGATGAACACATTCCAGGATTTTTCTCCATATAATGG
Source organism: Cyprinella venusta (assembly GCA_038021265.1). Lineage (NCBI taxonomy): Eukaryota > Metazoa > Chordata > Actinopteri > Cypriniformes > Leuciscidae > Cyprinella > Cyprinella venusta. The sequence goes on from CM075876.1 coordinate 23,542,129, forward strand.
GCTTCAATTGGAACCAAATGGTTCAAGGTCCAAATGAGAGTTTCAATGCAGCTTCAAAGTGCTTTAAACGACACCAGACGATGAATAAGGGTCTTACCTAACGAAACGATTGGTTATTTAAAAAATAAATAAAAAAGTTTAAGTTTTATAAGCTCAAATGGTCGCCTTGCTCTGTTCTGTGATGAGCGTTCGTGACCCTCCTGTTCAAACTCGTTCATCAAAATGAACAAATCTTTTTTCGAGTCATGACTTGAAGGGTCCTTGATAAGACCCTTCTTCATCATCTGGTGTCGTTTAAAGCCCTTTGAAGCTGCACTGAAACTCTCATTTTGACCTTGAACCATTTGGTTCCCACTGAAGTCCATTATATGGAGAAAATCCTGGAATGTTTTCATCAAAAACCTTTATTTCTTTTCGACTGAAGAAAGAAAGATGACATGGGGGTGAGTATATTATCAGCAAAAGTTTTTTTGTTTTTTTTTTTAAAGTGAACTACTCCCTTAAATGAACTTTTCCCCCCATTTAAGACAAATTGGATTTAGCTTGTGAATTATTGGCCAATTAATAACTATATTTTTTATATATATTATTATATGACTAAATATAAGCCATGGTGCACTGTTTTTTTAAATAAGGGTTGTTGGATAAGTGTGGGTACTTCTAGTATTTGTTTAATGAACACGGAACAAAAAATGACCTGAACACGAAGGTTAAACACTGCACTTAATGTCTACTTTTTAGAACTTTATGTGTGTCTAACTATATAACACATTTGGGATCCAAAATTGAGTGTACAATATTGGGAAACAGGTGTGTTTTGTATTGTTTGTAATTGCTGTACAAATTACAGGCCTACATTCAACCTTTTGCTTGAGTCTAGCATTGTCTCATCCTGTGGGTATTAATTGTTATTCTGTTTCTAGCATGATGGATTTTGCCTAAATTAATTTTGATGGAATGCAAATGTTGTCGAGAGTCAATTTTATGTGCAACAATGCTGTATAAGGTAAAGAGGAGAGCACAGCCGCGCGGCTCGTGCAACCTTGGAGTTCACTGCACGTCAGAGCAGGAACTAGGATAAAGAGGATAAATTGGATTGAAAGTTGTCACCGCAATCATGTTTCTTTCTATTGTATCCTCTCTATCAAAAAAAATGAAGATAAAAAATGCAATTTGGGCAAAGCCCTTGATTTGTGAAAGAGTGCTTGAAACCCCGAGCTGTGCGAGGCACAGCAACTTCACTCAAGGTCCAGGGTATTGTATCGACAGTGGTTCAATATGCACTTACGTGCAGACATGAACCTCTCTCTGTCCCCGTTCAGTACCCCGTTTAGGGAGCAATGGACTTTTTTCTGCTTGTAGGACGTGGCTTTAGAAACCCAAAACCCCTACAGTGAAAGGAGACGTGAATTGGACCGTCGTTGAAGAAACAGGCAATCAATATTCAATATTTATTCTAATATCTTAGAACAACTTTCACAAAAATTATCACTGTACAACGAGAAATGTATTTACAGACTACAAAAAAACAAAAACAAAATCCAAGTGCTGATCGTGTCTCTTTTCCATGGTTAGTAGCTAGTCAAACAAGGGTATTAAATGATGACCCCCCTGACATGGGCCAAGTATGAGCAGAAACGGCTTTCAATAAAAAAATCAATCAATAAAATTACATTTGCAGAGTGGCCACACAGAAAACTCTCAATGCCGACAGAAATATATCCAGAGGATTTGAAATGCCCTGCCTGTGAACCCTAATCTTAGAGGTCACAAGCTTGTGGGTGCTGTGGCCTCCCAGTCACCTCAATAGGTAATTATGTGATTCATCAGGTCAGTAATGCTCAGTCCTGCTGCCTTCCTGCTAGGTTTAATTCCAATCTTAAAGCATGCATTTCAAGTAAACCTGATTAGCTGGTTCAAGTGTTTTTGATTAAAGTTGGAGCTTCTGCTGGAAGGCAGGACAGGAATGAACTTGCTCTTCAGTTCTGACTCATGGGCCTTTGGTTTTCAGCACTATGTCAAAGGGACAGCGACTTACTTCCCCTGTAACATACCTCATGGTTTCTTTTTTTTTTTCTTTTTTTTTTTGGTTTCCTTCAAAGTTCTCGTGGACATACGAATAATAGTGGTGCTGAGATCAAAACAGCATTGGTCATGAAGGTAGTTGGTAAATTGGACACAATAAAACGTCCCATTTTGAAATGAATGATTGTACGTAACAGACACTCCGTTCAAATATGACTACAAACTAAGATCATTTTGTATTTAAATCTTGATAGAACAAGAACAGATTAAGCTTGTTAAGTTACTTCCATAAACAACCTTAAATAGATTAAATCAATTAGAAAATTACTGGTTAAAAATTCATTTTTCGTTCTAAGCAGTGAGCTCAACTTTTAGAGATGCAGTCTGTTTGTTTGTTTTTAAACTTTCCCTGCGTAACATCTTGACATTGGTAGAGCTTTATTCTCCAAACAAGTGCGTGAAGAATCACATTAGGGCTTCTGGTATCATCCACGGCGTCCATGTGAATGCCAAGGTCACAGATACGTTTTGTTTCTTTTCTCTGTCTCTCAGCAGCTCATATATCACTGGATTTGTACATGTCTGAAAGCAGTCGTGTGATGGGCACGTTTCCGATGGTCTTTTTGAAGAACACCTCTTCGATGGTGGATGGACCAACTGAACGTAGAGCAGGCAAGAGCAACAGCAGTTTCCCAAAGCGGCACGGCTGAGTGGGGTACCTGAAACGTAACCATTCGGTTAAATTCCTTGAAATTGGAATGGAGTTTAATTTCAAATAGAAATCAGAAGAGTTCTAAATTCACCACTGTTCTTGCATAAAAATCATTGTATGTGCTTTAATAGATTTCCCCATGTTTCAGTAAGTATTCGCTGTACCTGGTGTGGATGTAGCTGTTTAGAGTCAGCTGGGCTTCGTCCTGAAGGGCTGCAATGGCACTAGCGTTACGAAAGCTCCTCAGTTCCGAACCACTGTGTGTTGGAACTGTACAAGAAAGAAAAGAGAGACGGCATGTTTGTTTAGCTCATTTTACACCATTTGGCCAGTAGAGCAAGTCAGACCAGCCACTATAGCATGTGCCCACTGAAAACTGAGACCCACATACCGCATTTGATGTGCCCCAACCCCTTAATGAGTTAAAGCCTTTAACTCATATATCACATTGATTTAACTTAAAGGGATACTCCATCCATAATTTACTCACCCTCAAGTTGTTGCAAACCTGTATGAGTTTCTTTCTTCTGCTGAACACAAAGGAATATATTTTGAAGAATGATTGGAATCAAATCGTTAGTTGGCACCATTGAAAAAAATACGTTATTATATAGTAAATATAGTAGAAAAAATAAATAAATCGTTCTTCAAAATATCTTTCTTTGTGTTCAGCAGAAGAAAAAAACTCATACAGGGTTGCAACAACTTGAGGGAGAGTAAATTATGACAGAATTTTCATTTTTGGGTGGAGTATCCCTTTAAGTAAAAAGTAATCAGATTACCTTACATGTGTTGCGATGGATTACATTAGTTGCTACAAATTTTTGTAATGTAATTTGTAATCAGTAACTGACAACAATTTGTAAGTAATCTCCCCAGCACAGTGTGTTCTCAAAGTGTGTTTTTTTAAGTTTTTATTTATTTTATTTTTTTACGAACTTTTTTTTTTACCTGCTTTGAAGGTGACGATGCACTTGAGGCAAGCAAACTCCGTCGCGTCCAGTCTGAGCTGTCTGAAACGCGTCACGACCTCCTGCAGCGCCTGGATCTCGGAGATGATTTTGTTTAGCCTCTGGGAATCTGTGTTCTCGGTGTTCATTCCTAATTCACGAGAAAACGTGATAAAGCCTTAGACTTGGATAATCAAAGTATGGATATGACTTTGTTAGCAAAAGTAAAAATAGATATTGGCAATTGTAAAAGTAGCCTATTTCAATCTTTGTTAACAACAAAGCATTACGGCAACTTAGCATTGCGGACATGACGAATCTCTTCCAGGCTACGTGTTGTATGTCCTACCTGAAACAGCTAGGAGAGTGCTGGAGTCCACTGGAATGGCCCATTGCGCGATGCCCAGCACAAACAGCTCCCTCCACGCGTCTTCTAAAAGAATCAACTGCAAAAAAAAAGGTAAGAGTGTTCACTAATGATTATAGACTACACAAAACATCTAGCATTTGATTTGGTTACATGCAAATGATACATTAAATGATTTAAACACTTGTTTACCTGGTCAGGTAGAGGTAGCGTGGAGAAGGCCGGAACACTCTTGGCCCATTTAATGCTCATGAAGAGCAGGCGCGCGGCTGATTCGCACACAGACTCTGTCGCCACTTCATACAGGTACATAGGAGTGCCACTAACTTCATGAGGATACTGAAAAGTTATTATATGAACATAGGAAATAAGTGGGGTTGTAGGTAGGCTATCCATTTACAAGTTACTATGTTTTAAATTCAATTGATAATTCTTTGATTAAACTGTGCGTTTACCTTCGGTGTGGGTTGGGCGAGTCCTACAATAGCCTGCCGTTCTGGTGTGCTTGTGACCGTGTTTAACTCCAGATTGTGAGGCTCCAGCTGCGTGACTGTTGTGAAGAACGGCGGCCCCGGGATAGACGTGGATGGAAAATGGGTCGACGAGCCGTTCACCTCTTTATGGCCTCGGAAATACAGTGCCACCTGCTTTCGAATGGTTGACGTTCTTGGTCCTCTCTCGTGCTGCACTGCTGTATTCATATGTGACATGATGATAAATGACATTCTTATAGGATAAAAAGTTGAAATAGGCCTAGTTTAAAAAGCTACTGCTAGTTTGGAAATATATGGCCTATGTAGGCTATTCTTGTTGGATTTTTTGATAATCAATTATTTCTACAATAAATATTGATGTAGCCTAGGCTAACAATCAAGTTAATGGTACAAAATCATTTTACTTGCACAATGAAGGCACTAAGTAGTAATCGTTGTGCTGACTTTTTTTCTACAAATTTGCATAAATATAAATATATTGTATTAGTGTTACTACACTTTTGGAAAAAAAAAATTCCGATTTTATTTATTTGTTTGTTTGTTTTATTTATAAGTCTGGGGTGCGTGAGGGTCTAAAGGAGCCTGTTTTTTTTATTTTTCTGGTCACATGACAAACTGGTTATTACATGTTGGATAGAATACACTTTGATAATAATAAATAAGCCAATATAACAATAATATATAATAGTCCTACTATTATATAGGCATAGTAAAATTTTAAACCAGTGGTAGCCTATTTTTTTCAGTAATCCTTTTAATTCGATTTTATAGGTGACACTTATAACATTTAGCTTACAAGTGTATTAGTCAACTAGCCTATTTGCCAAGTAAAGACAAAAGCAATCTGCTTTTTTTTACCGTATGTTTTTTTTTCTGCATCTATCAAAGGGGTTTAGCCTACAGGCAACATAAAATCATTTTCTCTTGCTAACTCTTGAAAATGTATAGGCTATTTTTTAAAAAACGAATGTGTTTACTGGCACTTACCATCTTTATTCATGTTAACTTCTAGACACTTTTTCAAGCGACAGGCGCGACACTGATTTCTGTGTGTCTTGTCTACTGGACAGCCACCCTGAGGGAAAAGAGGACAGGAAAGAATAAGGAAATTTCGTTTAGCAGTAATGGCACACAAACAGCCTCTTCTGCTTTATGCTCCAGTGATCTCCACTCCACAGGTATGTGGGAATGGCTGAGTAATGACGGCTATTGACTCGCTCCCCCGCCGCACGGCCAATAGTCTCATTCCCGCCTACCGCTCTCCAAATCCACCCAGTCCTGCCGGTGCGTTAGATTGGATTACACCTGTTACACTAGACGGGGCAAAGGGCCCTCAAAGGCGCGGGAGGGGGCTCACTTCTGGGATAATCTTTCAATTATGAAAATCACTGGAGGTGTAATCTAGTCCTTAGACGCGCTAGTTTAGATCAAATTAGCTGACGCTGTTATGGTTCAAACACTTCGCTGTAATTGATTAGCAGGCCTAGCTATAGCTCACCTGTGTGCCAGATTTGCAGACATACGTTCTGTTTCTCCTTATGCTCCTCTTGAAAAAACCCGAGCAGCCATCACAAGCATAAACCCCGTAGTGCTTTCCAGAACTTCGGTCTCCACACACTTTGCATGGAATGTCCAGAATCCGACCTACAAGAGATAGAAAATAACTATAGTTAGTGGTCTATTTAATGAAAAAAACGACAAAAATGTAGCAACCCAATTGCAGAATGTAGGCCTGTGTCTATTTAAGAATATTGACATATTTTGTAAAGTTAGATTTTTTTTATTTATTTTTTTTAAGGCTAATGTTTAATATTTATTCATTTGAACTCAAAGATTGGTATTAAGTTTACGATTTCAAGTTAGGCCGAGATCATATTTTCACCTGGCGATGGCAAGACTCGCGCGAACAGAAGCGATGAGATGACTGTTGGCTATAGCCTGCTTTTATTCGGCCATCTATCACTTATCTATATTTATATTTATCCTAGATAAACAAGTGTCACTTAAAAAAAAGATGATTTTCTGTGACACGGGCACAAAAGAGAAATTATGCGCTAGACGAACCTCAACATTGCACCTGCACACTAAAAAAAATCTTTTCATGATTAGTAATCACAACATTTTTTCCTTTGTCAAATCAACTTAAATAATTTATTTAGTTCAGATAACATATAATTTGAGTTTCTGATGATTAAATCATTCGCTTTAATTGTATTAACTCACTTTTTCCATTTCAATAAACTTAACGTTTTAAGGCAACCAGGTTAGCCTACTTACTTTTTTAAGTTAAACCAACAATATTTTTTACAGTGCATGGTCTTTTTATAGGCCTACAGAAATTTCCCTGAAAGTCATTGCATAATTTCGCACAATTCTCAAATCTTTCTTTCTAAGAGCCAAACAGACAATCGTGCTAAATAATGCGTTAAGGGACACACTTTTAATGAGTCAGTCCAAAGGAATGTGCAAACCCTGGGCGCATTGGTGGGAAGCGTCATATCGCAGGTCGCATAAAACAATGTTCAGTAGACGTGCACAATGGCGACATTAGGGAGAGTGTTAACTTAATGATTTCCCCATTGAGCCTCGTCTGACTGGCCTGGTCTCGACAAGCTGGCAGCCCCGCTTCATAATGAAGCTCGACAACTGCTTTCTTCGCGCCGTCTATAGGCTCGCGGATTAAGGAGTGACACGGGAGAGGAGAATAATACGCACCAGCGCGTTTCAGAGACTCAAATGAAGTGTATGCAAATGAACTTGGAGTAAATGAAAATTGTGATTTTTCTTGTGTGTGCAGAACATTTTTTTTCTGTATTTAAGTCTGTCAATAGAGGTATATTTGCATGTATATGGGGGAGTCGTTTAGAGAAACGGCTATGTAATTACACTGACATATGTCCACCTGCTCATTGATTTTCCAGTGACCCGTCAAAAAGGGTAGCATGGGAATTCGGATATAGACCAGTAACGAAGGAGAAGGAAAACGACTTCATGCACTCTGACTTTTTAAAACGAGAAAAGGAAAGAAAAAAAAAAACGATGCTGCATTTTGATGGAAAAACAGACTTCTATTCTGTGCATGCCAGATGTTCCTCGTATAGGACCTTTCAGAAATTATAATGGCGTTTTGTTAAAGGCTTGGTGACGGAAAAGTGACTGAAGATTTGGTGTGTAGGGCTATATAAAAAATCAGAATAGTTGGGAATTCCCGTATTGACAACAATATTGATTAATTTAATATCTCTTTAGCAATGGTGGGTGCTTGCATCCTGCATGGCTGAAAAATAGAGCCTCTCTTGTGATGGAGGAAACCTGTTGCTTTTGTCATGAAGTAGTTTTGAAACTTGAAAATTGCTCCATGGTGCACCAATTATTATTTATGTATTTATTTGTCAGATGAAGCGCTCGAAATTTGCACTTTTTGCAGCAAAAGAAAAAATGTTTTTTTTTTATTTGCATTTTGGGTTTTTCTGTATAATAATAATAATAATTATTATTGTTTCCAGTGTGCGATTTTCTTTTTATGTGGTATGATAATTAAACCCATCAAAGCAGACAGCTCTTACTTCGAGGAAGTAATAAAAGCCCGTACTGTTCCCCCATCCAGATTAGATGCAATCAGATTTGACAACACTCAATGGTACGTTCGTATATAAGAAACTCAGTTTTTAGAGAATGAAACACGTCTTTAACTTTCCTCTGTGGGGGTCCCGGTCTGTTGCATTGTAAGATGTAATTGTTTAAAGACATATGGCATATTTCATTACTGTAATCAGCATCAACTCTGGGAACTGCTGCATTGGATTACGTGCAATTGTGAGAAACTCTGCACTTAATGGGCCTTCGACCACCCAAACTGTGCAAGTGCCGCGATTTTGCCACTGTAGAGCAATATATAAATATTTAAATAATAACTGTGTATCATACATATCATTTGAAAATTATTTGAAATGCTTGTAAAGCCTCGTCAAAAAGTTTTTTGGGGGCTAGGCATTCAAAATAATAAACAAAAAGTTTAGGGGACAACGAAATTATTTCATGTGTTCACTGGTCCTAAAGTAAATTTACTAATTTAGACTAAAATACTAAGCTGGATTTAAAAATTGTGTTTGCGCAGGTCTGTTATTTTAAAATCATTTCTAATTGGTGAGCATTAAGGGGGGAATGTGATTGGGTTACCTTATTTTTTGCCTTTCACTTAGCCTAAATAATTTTCTTGGATCATTTAGAAGATAGGCTACTTAACATTTAACACCTTTTCATTTAAGTCTGATCTTTAGTCAAATTGAGGCGCGCTTCTTTTTATCACCACAACCGTATTTCTCAAATCACACTGAATGTTTCATATTTCAAAAAATGTTTCCAGTCGGACAATTTAGAAAATCCACATGGCAAATGTGAAAATAAACTGTCATGGAATTTATTTCAGAACACTTGCATTCTTGTTTCCTTGAAATTAAATGAAGAGTCAAAAGAGCACTCTAATAAGGATAACTTGGGTCTGATTTGATGACACGTTTATGCTTTACGCATAATTCTACCTTATAGGACCAAACTATATTTTAAAATGTGTTGTACAGGCTGTTACAATATTAGTTTATTAGTTAGATTTTATAGCCTATTCACAACTTATTTGCTAATGGGGAAACAAGGCTTCAAAACTCAGCAGTGTAACAGCATCAATAAACGCAAACTTATAACCTTCTCCGGGTTTATCAGTTTATTTAAGCCATATTCTTACACGTTTAGCCTATATCTGATAGGCTATGTAAAAACATTGTTATGTAGACTGCTTCGATTTTAGTCATTCCTGCTCGCGGTGTTAGACGTAGGCAACAATTTGACAGCATGTTAACAAACCGATTTGCGTTTGACAGCTCTGTGGAGTTAAGTTGATTTTTTGTTACTTTAAGCCATAAATATTGGACTAAGCAACCATTTTAAATTCACTTATCTCGTAAACAAAAGAGATTGTGTTTCTGATTCGCTTTTACGCTATTGCCAACAACAAAGAAAAACAGTCTACTCACTGGATTTGACATTTAAAATATCCAGACAACCACTTGTTGAACCAGCAGGCTTGCTCATATTGAAGACCTCTGCTCCAAGAAAACTGCGTTGAAAAGTTAAACTTTTCAGGCCCAGAGGAGTCCTAGCACTTTTGACTTGGATTAAGAAATGACAAGCATAAATTAAACATCCGATTTGCGGTGGGCAACTGGTCCTCTGCTTTCTGTTGTACTTTTCTTTGAGGTTGTCCAAGTCGCTCCTCTTGTTTCTCTGCAAATAGAATCCAGATTTGGTCAGACTGTTTATTGATGCGATGGATGCAGCCGCACTATGGCCAAGCCGGTTCCCTGTCTCTCAGCGACACGGAAAGTTGGTGAAACACAAGCCAGCACTGTACTTACTGCTCAACACCTGCTTAAAAAGTAGTCTACAGAATGCGTTGGAAAATGCGTCTGAGCTCAGAGTCTTGGTGAGTGACTTTGTGATGTGTACCGTCAGATTAAAGGTTTGCTAATATGTATGAGATGTATTAGAGTAGGAGGGCGGGAGAGAGGGAGGGTGGGAGGAGAGCCCAACTTCCTTTGACCACTTAGCTTTTCCCTGCCTTCTGCTTCAACTCCTGCTCTCGCATGACGTCACGGGGACGAATGAAGTGATATTCCACACACGGTGAGAGAGAGACACTGTGATAGGCTAATGGTGCGCTCTGTAGGAATTGATTAGGATCAGCGAGGCTGTTTAAATGACCGAATCAAACGTTTGCCACTGATTAGGAACACATTTCCATCCTCTGGGAGTTCAGTGACCTAGTGCTCCCAGACTTAAGTAAATCGTTTAAAGTATCCTATTTAAATAATCCTCAGAAACACAATCACTTTTTTGTAACGAGAACTTACTTTCTGTCGTGTTTTCCCGGATCCTTCCATCGCGCGCATGCACCTGTTGCGTTGGTAGAACGACTGCAAGTGAAAGATCCGTTCTCCCTCGAGCCCGAATACTGATTCTCATCGCTCTCTCTCTCTCAGCGTGAACATTTAAGGATATTGGTGTTTTTTGTATTTTTAATTCTGAATCAACATGCGGCATGTGCGCTATGTTTACTATAGCCTATATGGTAAATGTGTTACATTCTTTCCGAGTGCACGGTTTTCCGTAACACTTTAGCTTAGGATCCAGGATCCATAAAGTTGCTTATTATGCATATTGGCTGTTTATTAGTAGCCTACTTATAAAGCACATATTAATGCCTTATTCTGCATGAACATATTCGAAATCTCTTACCGAATACCTAAAATCTTGAGTTTGAGGCAAAAGTCATAATTAATATATTAAGAATTAGACCTTAGACTAAAGTATGACCCCTTTTCTTTTTTCTATTTTTCATAGTGATAAACATAGGCCCTATTCTAAATGTGGGTCCATACATCAACTTTTCTTATATTTAGAAACGTGTTTTATTGGGAATTGGGGGTTGGCTATAACATTTACTTTGTGTAGCCTAGGCCTATATGTGTAATTTTTTTTTATTATTTATTTTTTTTACTTATAGCCATGTCTCTCACGTCTCTGCCCAATGTGTAGGCTACATTTAAAGGTAATTAGCCTTGAGCCAGGGAATACAAATAAACAGTAATATGATGTAGTTGAGTTTAACCATTTTAGACCTTTATGAAGAAAAAAAAACGTTGTACCCTTATATTGAAAACATTTCTCCGCGAAAATAAATCAGGAAATTGTGTGCTCTGTTTCGGGGGGGACACATGCGTACGAGTTTCCCTCGCGGACTGGGAGAATCACGACTGTACCCCTTTGAGAACGTGCGCGATGACATCTTGACCTTAACAGCGTGCCGTGTTGTGGTCAACGCCAGCAGACACCCATATTTTAGGTTTAATTATGAACATTCCCACGGTAGCTCGGGACCATATGGGAGCCCTAAATCTCGGGCTAAACGTGGCGGACGGGGGCGTATCTAATCGCAATTAGTGATTGTCATGTCCTCCTTTAAACGGTGTTCTCGGTGCACTGAAAAGAAATTAGGATTTTTGACAGGTGAATGACTGCATATTCAAATGTGCGCTTTTTCACAACCTTGTGTGCTAGACTGAGAAAAACAGTGTCACTCACAGTAGACTCATACTGCATATCTCTGTGGGCATCACCAGCAAACTTTGGGCCACAAGTGATTACATCAAAATTAGTCAATTACTTCTAGATAGCCTATAATATGTGAAGAGCATCATGTTAATTGTAAAAAGTGAACAAATCTGATTTGACTTTCTCTCTTATTCTTTCTCTATCTTTTTTACACGTTCCCTATCTGTGTGTGTGTGTGTGTGTGTTTGTCTGTGTTTTAGGGGTGGGGTGGTCTGCTCGTAGTAATCTGCTTAACTCGCCCTAATCCTGTCATTCATAGATAGTCTTTACACAAACATAACCAACATCATGGTTGCCCCGGCTGCTTGCTTTCACTTTTTGTGCTTGTGACTCTCCTCTCAATAACAGTCAATGAAAATCTCTGACAAAGAACCATCTAATTGTGTATCTAGTTGTTGGCTTGACAGAATCAGTATGCAACTGCTTACTTAGCCCTTAAAGTGGAGAGGGACAGCAACACCAACTCTTATCCTTAACCACTCCTGTAACAGCATGTTGGAGATGTTGCAAAAGACTTTTCTGTGATAGCACTTTGTTTGGAGATAAACGCATGTATACCTCGATGAGGCAGCAAAAATATACAGATTGATGCAAGCCAAGGGACTGGAATAAAATATTTAGGCTGCTTAGAGCACTTCTGTTACTGACTTATAGAAAGAAACTGCAAGAATGTTTAAAATGAGAACGGGACCTTAAGTATTTTAGATATTATACAAAATAATTAATTAAAAATAAATATGATAAAAAATACACCGGCAACAAGGCCAACTTCATTCAACTATAAATTGAAGTCATTCACTAATTAAAAGCATTTTGAGGTTTTTCTCATGCAGATCACATTGTTAGACTGCTGTCCTTATAGTAAACATGTTCTCTTGCATTATATGATGTATAGAATATCTAAATATGTCTGTTGCTAAACTGTTTTGTATTTACATCTTTACATTTTGTTTAGCAGAGGACACATGCTGCCCGTTCTCACTTAAAATTAGTGTTTATCATGCTTCCTATTTTCCCTGCTAAATTAATAAGCTTCTTAAAGGTGTTATGAGTTTAAGGTTGAATGCAATTTCATAACTGTCCAACTTGTATGAGGAATTTGCTCTTTTAAAGAGAGTATATAAACATATTTCATCTCATAGCAAAGTATGACACTTACAATCATCATCATCTTGATAACTGTTATTTATTTTTCAGTTACCATAACTGTAAGTAAAATTAACCCCATGTTTTACTCTCTGATAAACATTATAGATTCACTTACACAGATGTTTTAATATTAAAAAGAGCATTCTTTAGGCCTGACATCAAATTTAATTTAATTATATATATTCCAAATAAGCCATTGTGGTATTCATTTCATCCCGCACCTTATATGAGGTTAGACCGTCACACACATACATGCCTGTATATATAGAATTTTCCCTTTATGATGCCTACATTTCCAAAATAATAATAATAATAATAATAGTAGTAGTAATAAAGGCCGAACACAACCTCACCCTGTCTAACTGGCAGGTCGATGGACGCTTTCTGACAAATCTATTTGGGGCAAATTGTCAGTGAGAAACTTCCGCCTGAGCTGGCCCGGACAAAACTGGCTGTTGGACGGACTAAATCCTACTGCAGGAGGGTCGGGACAATGGGCTCTGAATGTGTTGATGTGCTGGCAGTGGCTTGGGCCTGACAATGCCCGGATTAATTGGTCCCTTGGCTGACTGATTTGAGATGGCTTCACTCGGGTCCTCTCCATGGGGAGCCCCATTGTCCTTCTCCTGATTCCCACTTTTCACAAACTCCAAACAAAAGTCAATTTCTTTCTCAAGGGGTTTGGGGAGAAGAGGAGAAATATCGAGACCTCGTGGTTCGGCTTCGCGACAGGTGACTTTAAAAGGGAGCTCATTTCTCCCCTCATCGTCTAAGTTTTTAAATGGATGACTTAACTCATTCCGTTTCCCTTTCTGCCTGCCCTCCCTCTCTTTAAGGCCCCAGAGCTCCTCCTGAGACCGAGAGGTGTTATCGTCAGCAGGACAGGAGAGAGCATGTCGGCCTGTATGCGGTGAGGAGCCTGGGCACCTGTTGAGAGCGCTGGCAGCTCCGGGCCGAGGAGCTCGTTCTCATTAATATTAAAACATCGAGATGCCATCATGTTGCTGCGCTGAAATCGGTCTGATGTTGCCCCCCCCCCACCCGACCCGGCTCCCTGGGGACCGACTCTCCGCTTCCACAGTCACTCATGAAGGGTACCCCCTCTACCCTCTTTCCCTGCCCGTCTCTCTTTTTTCTGTCCTCTCATTATCATTCTGCTTTTTTTGAAAAGCCTCATTAACAAATTATGACAGCTGGCTAAAGAAGCTTTCGCCGTTCACACCGAAGAGTGTAGGGGCACGAAATGACAAACTTTATTCTGCTGTGACATCAACTTTCTTTTATTTTGTTTATTGGTCTCTTCAGGTCATCAATAGCATATTTCACAGAAATAAATTGCCTGCCAAAGCCCATCACATCATTTGATGGCTTTTATGTGATCAGAACAATGTGGTGCTTGCATGTTGATCTCCTTGATATTTTGTGCTTTTCCGTATTTGCAGTGACACTGAAGGAATTTGATAATTTTTTTATGCTCTTTCCTGAATTAATTAATTAGTATTAAAAATGTTTTAATACCTTAAATCTATTAATATAATACATTTTTAATTTAAACAACTTCAAAATGTATTGTATTAATAGATTTAATGTGTGTCTATATATATACAGTATATATACATTTTTTAATATATAATAGTACATTTTGAAGTTGTATAATTATTATATTATATTACATTAATATATTATAATACATTTTATAATATATTGTAATACATTTTTTTGATTTAATATTAGACTTAATATTAAATCTTCAATTTTAGTAAATATAAAAAGTTGTATTTTTGAACTAACCTAGAGCTGTACAGTTCAATTTGATTTAATATAAAAAAAATAATACAAGTAGACTTTGATAACTTGATGCATTTTAATAATACATTTTAATACATTTGTCAAGGTTACGTATGCACCGTTTGTCTTAATTTGACATACATGCAATGCAGTCAGTCTCATCTGTTGAATTAATATAGGTCAAAAAGAAATTCATTATTAAATTTAAATCAATGATTTATTGATTTATTTGTTATTGATGATTATTATCTATCATAATAATTTTTGTCTTGTGAAGTCCATTTGTTCATGCCCTTATGGAAATAATGACAATTAATACATTTAACTGAAGTCAACAAGTATAGTTAAGTTAAAATTGATCTAATTTGAATTATTATTGTTTTGATATGAGCATTTATTTATTTAACACGTGTAAATTTTGGATCTTTGTGCCACTGTATTTTGTTAAAAAAAAAAGGTGCACAGAGAGCTCAAAGAGCTGGCCGGACATTCATGATGTCATGATGCTGAAGCTGGCCTTAGTGACTGTGGGAAGATCACACCCCACTCATTACACTTCATTTTTTGGATCAGACAGAGGGTGTAGAGGGAGGGGAGGTGAGAAGACATCGGAGCGGGGCGGGGTGGAAGGGGAGGTTATTAGGTATAACTGATGGATTCATTGTTTTCCCAAAAAGTGATTTGTGTTGTTGTATCGCTCACGTTTCACAATCAGCATTATCTTTATTAAGCTCCTCGGCAGCGATTAGAGATATTCATGTAAATGACATCCGGCAGCAATATTTATCGCACCCCTCCCCCACATTACTATCCTCATTGTAGGTGGCCTAATTGAAGGAGACAATAAGGCTATAGGCCAAATACGTTCACATTTCAAACTGTGAATTTCATGGTAAGAAACGTTATCATACAGTTGCCAGACAGACCAGAAAGTTTTCCCCCCCACCCAAACTCTCAAAAGGTTCAAACACAAATGGTACACAGAAGACTGGCCCTTGCCCCTCACTCCTTAGACCCCAAACTATCATTCATAACCTTTCTGCGTTGCTCCGAAAAGGAAAAGAGGAGAGGAGAGAGGGAGGGGAGAGGAGGACTGTGGGGAGGACCATGAACGCTTATTTAAAAAGACTTCCTTTATTGGACCATGTGCAGGCAGTTCACTCACAAAGGCCTTAAATAGGATATTTTCTGTTCCCTATAGTTGCTTTCCCTTTTAAGTGCCGAGGCAAAAAAAGTAAGTTTACAACTCCTCTCACAATGAAGCTCTTCACTCCCAGGTTGCTGAGACCCGGGCTGACCTGGGAAAGTTAATTAGGAGGCCAACAATGAGCGAGCCGGAGCAAAATACCTCGCCTCTCCTCCAGCCAAAGATGTCATCCATTAATTAGGCAAATCTTTAAGGTGGGCTTATTGAATTTACAGAAAGGCCGCAGTTTGGGCGGGCCGCGTTTTTTGATCAGGCCCTCGCCCCAAACAATGCCTTCTCCTGGTTAAGGAAAAAGGGAGGGGATTGGTGGAAGCAGAGGAGGAAGAGAAAGAGAAGGAGGGGAAAAAAGGAGAGGGAGAGAAAGAAACGTATGGCTTGCAGAGGCTCAATGGGAATAAGGATGGGGAGATTCACAGGGGTTTGGGGGCATGCTTCAGCGATGATGTCATGCAAAGGCAACCTGGGGGCTTGGGAAGAGTGGAAAGGAGTTCGGGGGGTGGAGGGGGGGGGGGGGGGCACTCAAAGTTAACATGGCTGCATCTGGGCCAAAGCCTTCTCTCTAAAGGACCAAAACGCATACGCACCCCTGCTGATCAGAGCTGGCTTTCACCTCGCATCTGCTGAATTTTCTTCAATGCATTACCATGATCAATTAATGGCCGACTGTGAACTGTAAATGCTTTTCATTTCAGATCAGTATTAGTATCAGTATTATATTGGCGTTTTGTCATGCTCCAGAACAACTGGCTCAGCAGTCCATCACATTTGTCTTTTTAACTATAATTCCGCAGTTATTAGTGACAATCACATCATAAAATTTAAAAATATAGTTCAGTATATATTAAATATTAACAGAGAGACTTTCAATTCATATACAAATGTTTTCAAAAAATATTTTCAATGTCCTGATGGATCCCTTAACGTTTAGTTCTACCCCCTAAAAAATATTTTTTTTTTTACAAAAAAAACCTGTTAATTATCTGACCATGTGAATAAAAATTGCATTCCATGTACTTTTACAGTAACATACAGTCGAAGTTATGTAACCAGTCTAAAACAGCAAATTTAATTTTTAGTAAATATAAATTTGCATTGAAAAAGAATCAGATCAGAAGAACATTACATTTGATTATATTTCATTTAAATAGGTTTATTTATTTATTGTTATAAGGAATGTTACTGTTTTGTTACATTTAGTTTGTTTATTGCATTACTTTAGCATCTTATGTGTTACACTGATGGTGTTTTGTCTTTGTATTGCAGAATTAGATAAGTTGTCTAGATAAGCCTTTGGCATTTATTGGCTTTTATAAGTCACATCTTTGAGAGAGGACTTTAGGGTTTACTGAAAAATGTCACCGGACAAGAAGAATCTCACATCAAATTCCTCCAGGAAGTATTGTCTTCTCCACATAAAGCCAAGTTGCTCTTTTTTATTTGATTATGACTGATTTAAATCTCTAAGCAGAGCTTCATATTGGATTTAGTCTTTGTGGGAATTGGTCTGTGCGTTGAGATCCACCTCTTTAAGAATTTCATTGATGCTGTAATTCCAGGCTTTTCAATCCGAGCCCTGGTGTGGTAAAAGCTAATACTGACACTTGTACGCAGACAAGCAGTAGAGTAGCGTGTATAAAGCTTTGTTTGGGGAGCCTGGGTATCTCTCTGTCCTCTTCTTTGACATGACCAGTCTTTGTGAGAAAAAAAAAAACCTTCCCTTGAAGACCATATCCAAGTCCCTTCTCTCATAGTTCATGCTGTTTTAAGGGCACTGACTGGGCTGAGCTCTACCTCCCTAAAACGCACCCTCCCCCTGGTCGTCCTAATCGGAGGGGTGGATCTATGTGTTTTGTTGCTTGTCAAAAACAATCACTCTTCGGGCCATTACAGTTGCTGCACGTCCTCCTTTAATTGGTGTAACGCACGGAGGAATGAAAGCAAGGGCGGCCCACAAAAGCAGGCCAGTGAATGAGAACCGACTCGCACTGAACTGCTCTTCAGGGCAAAAAAAGTTCAGAGTTGGCAGCTAACAAGGAGTTGTAGGGGGGTCTTTCATTCAGCGATATCACTGGCGAAACCCTCAGACACCAACCTTAAAAATGTATTCGCATCGTGTTAGACAAAGTTAACATTTTGTTTCAGTCATGTGCAAATAATTTAATAAACTGTTAAAACATATTGCAGGGACAAATTTCTAAATAGGCTCTTAAAGGTGCACTAAGTGATTTTTACGTCTTTAAGTTTTACATAAAAAATTATTGTTTTTTAATCTTATATTTATGTTTTAAATCATTTACATATGATATCATTAGCCTAATAATGGCTTTGCAATATATGAAGCATAGGTTTCCTAATGAAGGCAGCCATTTTGAGATCACATGACCAGCTCAATACCACTCGCTTCATTAACTTCAAGTATTGGACACTTTTTATTGCAGATAATACAATTACAATAAGGCAATACAAAATTACTGGACACTTTCATTTATAGAAAAAAAATAATAATGGCTTACTTTTGCTCTTTGGTGCGCCCAGTATAAGTCCTAAATGTAACAAAAAATCTTTACACCATTCTGTTAAAATGTCACTGGTGTTTAAAGCGGTGGTTCTGGATTTTGGACATCGGGCCTCATTTACAAGTTAGCCTTATTGTGCGTTCACACCGGATGCGAATAGCGCGTCAGGCGCAAATGATTTCAATGTTAAGTCAATGCGAAGACACGATACGCGCTTAAAAATTTCCTGCGTAGAGCGCGGCGCCGTAGACGTGAATGCGCATCATTCACGCGTCAAGTTTGCACGAATTGAGCATCTAGCGGTAAAACTCGTTTTAATGGCAGGCTAGCAGTTACCGTTGACTCGCGCTTAGCCTAGTACCGGCGAACTATGCAACTGGAACGACTGGATGAAAATTTTCGAAAACTGTCTCTACTGATAAATAACACTAAGGCTAACGTGGAAATGAGGCCCGATGTCCAAAATTCTGAACCACCGCTTTAAATCCACTTAGTAAACTCTAAACTGTTGTAACTAACTGTATTTTTCCCCAGAGAAAGCTCCCTCAGCCTGTGCTGGAGGTTGTCAGTAGAGTTTTATGTCCAGTTCGCTGGAGCTGAAAGAAGTCAGCATCGTGTCTTGTTATGAAACAAGGCGTTCTTGCCTCCCGCTCCGGGTGAACGATTCCTGGGGTGACTTGCGTGGAATGATGGCCTCGCAGTGGCGGTCCACAGAGGCGACCAACAGTGAGGAAGTCAATGCGCCATTGTGTATCGAGCTCGTCGGCTACATGTTTGGTAATTATCCCGCCTGTTTGTTGGAGACTTGGATCTGTGAGCCAAGCCGGCAGACAGTAGAGCACAACACCGTCAACAAAGATGAACTTCTTCTGACATGTCTAGTTGAGGGAGACAAACTCAAAACGTCATTGATTAGCGCTGCCAATCAGTTCTGCAACAGCAATTTAGTACATTTTTTTTAATAGTAAATTCAATTAACAAAATCACAAATGCTATTTGAGAAGACATATTATTTAGAGTAAGCTTAGCAAATGTGGGTCAACTAATCATTACAGAGTGAATGTTTACACAACCTCAACCAACAAATAAGAATGCTCTTCTTTAGAATAAGCCTCTAAAATACAATTACCTTCACAGAACTTAACAAAATCTTTCAGGTTCAGAGTTTTTTAAATGGCATGATCTTTAATCATAATGCTATTATCAGCTAACATGGCATATGTCATAAAGCTTTGTAGTATACACCCACACAGCACTCTATTGAGTAGTACACCTACTCTAATGCTTGTTACCACAAATATGGAATAAGATGGCAGCAACTCAGTGCATTTATGTGGTCAAGACGCTCTGCTGATGTTCAATGTGAACTTCAAGAAAGGTGATTTAAGTGACTTTGACAGCAGCAGAAGACCACATTGGGTGCCACTACTGTCTGAAGATTGAAAACAAAAAACCTTGGCTGTTCTGTTGAGTCTAGATTTCTGCTGGAATATTCAGTATAGGGTCCGAATTTGGCGTAAACAATATGTAAGCATACTGTAGATCCATCCTTCCTGGTATCTTGTATTAAGGGTGTGGGTGATATTGTCTTGGCACACTTTAGGTTCCTTAGTGCTAATTGAGCATTGTTTAAAAGCCACAGCTTACCTGATTATTGACCATGTCCATCCTTTAATGACCATAGTGTATCTTCTGATGCAGGTTAACGCCAATGAGGTGACAATGAGGTCACGTTACTCAAATGGCCCCAAGATCTCACCAGATCTCAATCCGGCACCTTTGGGATGTGGTGGAACGGAATATTTCCATCATGGATGTGCAGCCGACACATCAGCATCATGTAAATATAGACCAAGATCTCTGATGAAGGTTTCCAGAAACTTCTTATGCCATGAAGAATTAAGGCATTGTACCTAATAAAGTGGCTGTGAGTATGTGTTAACCTTTTAATAGTAGCTGGTTTTACATTTTTATTCTAGCTAGCTAGACCATCATCATGTATGGTCATTATCTGGTCCAAACTGATCTAAATGATGGATCAACTGACTACAGCGGTTGGACTGAGATTGACCTGGGTGGCCAGTGACAAACCATGTTCCACTTTCACTGCCAAGCTGATATGAGTTTTTTTTTTTATTTTTATTAAAGCAGGGACATAGACATTTTTTAAGGCTATACAGATTTTTAATTATTTTGTAGTTCTTTAGTAATCACATATTAATATACATCTTAGACCAGCCCATGTCTTACTTGGGGTAAAAACATAATAATTAAAAAAAATTGTTTGAGATGATTGTCAGTCATGACATCACTACAAATAATATTAATAAATGACTATAAAGCTTTTTTCCAACTATGTCTAGCCTATCAAGATATGTGTTCACAGTAGGCTACTTTAAAAGAAGCAAATGTGCTTTTCTTTTAAATGCTGACTTTTTCAGGAATCCAATTCCAAGTCTTATTTGTTTTTCTTAATTTTTTTTATAGGACCATCATAGCATGCGAATTGGTCCAGGTTTTCACGTGATATTCACGTTTTAACGAGAAAGTTAGCTGTAATTAATTAGGCTGCAGGACTCTCTAAGCTATTTAGTGGGATCCGTTCATTGAACATTGAGAGCGCGTTTCTCCTGTCCAAGGGCTTTTCTCCTGTAGCTCTTCTCAGTTCGCATTGCCTCTCAGAGGGCAGAATAGCCCAAGCCTTGATCCTCGTCAGTTGTCATCCCCAGTTCGGGCCACTTTGGCCGCTGCTAGTGGGGAAGTCAGGCCTAATCCCTGGAAGGAATCAGGGCAAAAGAAAAGCAACAATAACCAAGTCAACCGTAAAAAATGAAAGCGAAATCTCTATTATCAGTCCCAACATTTCCCAGCGATGCAGTGAAATCAGGCTGGTTTGTCATTCGAGTCAGACACCGGGGGGAGAATCTGGGGTCGCTTTGGGTTGGAAGACTCACACGACGTTTAGAGAGCAATATTTCGGCGAGAGGGGCCTCGCATTTGCAAAATCCCCCTCACATCCCGCCATAAGCATTAAATGCAGTCTGACTTTATGTTGTATAGGCAACGCAAAACAAGAAAAGAGGCACAGTCCTTGCATAAAAGAACGCGGTTTTGGGGGATTAGGGACGGACCAAAGGATGGAGAATAACTTCTGCATAACTTTACAGCTCCTCTTTCTCCAGGTTTAGACCACGGCTTAAAGCGCACAGTCTTTAGTTAACCCTTAACTGCTCCCTATACGACCATAGACCCCATTTTTTATTGCACTTAATTTTTGGATTTAGGCTACATTTAATTAGATTTAGCTTATTTTTATCTGGGCAAATAAAAAAAATCATCAATTGTCAATAACAATAAAGAAAAACCCTAGTTGTGTTGCTGTAATCTAAAAGTTTTATACGAATGCCAAAATGTTGTTTTAGAATTTAAAACGCCTTAATTGGTCTCGGGTTAATGCAATCACGATCCCATCCCATGCAGGCACCTTTTCTTTCACAAATGATTGTGAGGATCAGATGACCCATGAAATTATTGTCTTTCTTGAAAACCTGCTTTTCGTTTTAAGAATTCATTAGGACAATCTTGAGCCACATGCACTTTTATAATTTTCAAAATATAAGCCAAGCTATCAGGCTCATCCCTTTGCTTGAGAGCTCTCCAGTCGATGAAGATGCTTCACTTAGCAGCCTAATTAGTGATTTTTGTCCTCGCTCAATTGCCTCTGTCTCCGCTGTGCATTCAAATGAAGTTCTTAATGCACATGGCAATTGTAGACCGGCCTGTATAAAAACCTGATTCGTTTCCTACTGATCAATAATCGTAGCCTATTTATTATTTCTTCCAGGGCATGTATGTGATTAAAAACCAAAACATGGGTAGGCTGATTTTGTAGCTACACCGCTCTCTGCTTGCAAACCGCTGAAATCAGCTGCCTTGGGTGACTTGGATCATCCAATTTAAGGCTATCACAATAACAGCGCTGCAGTAGTGGAGAGCTAATGCCACAATCCACGACATAAAACCTGCGAATTTACCCTCAGACATCAGCGCACGCAGTAGAATAGCCCTTAATGCGAGGCATTCTGAGCCCCCCATTCCCATCAGGCTCTCATGACTGCAGAATTGCCGCGGACTGCAAGTTATCAAGAGGCACTAATTTCACATTAAAGACCATTGACTGCAGTGGCTTGATTCGAGGGTTTGCGACAATTAACACAATCAGAATCGGAGCCCAGATCGTTTACCTTGACTCCGTAATTATTTTTTTGGCCGCGTGCGCGCTTACACATTCGCAAAATTGCACGCGGTGTCAAAAACCGAGAAGAGAGAGGATGCAGCGCGTGCATAAATCTACTGCCTCCAAACACAGAGAGAATAAAAATAATGAAAAAATAATACATTCAAGGTGTTTACTCCAGATTTTCATAAATCAAGTGTTTGTTCTCCATGAGGCTGCGAACATTTTAAAATTCAGCTTGAATTGATTCTTAGTGGTGATAATTAAACAAAATAGCATAGATTTTATGTGCATGAAAACCGACGAAAAGTCCCATTCTGAAGTGTAAACATCATATCCAAGTAGGTTAAATAAATACAGTAAATAAAAGGTAAAATATATATCATAAAAGAAATGTGCATCACATTGTTAAACACATGGGCAGAGATCACTGACCATATCTTAGCTACTGAATAAATTTTTGTGTAAGATTTATTTATTTATTTATTCCTTGCAATTTGTAACCCCCTTAAATGTTTGAATTATGCTTTTGATTATTGTACTATTTATGTAATTGTTTTTTTTTATTGTTCTATGAACCTATGTAAGCATAGGCGTATATGCACAGATATACAAATGGAGTTATTTTTGTCTGCTATTTGAGTTTGTAAATTGATACGGTTTCAATAATAATAATGAAAAAATCCTACTGAATTAATTCAGCTCTTTCTGTGTCTAGCGAATAGTTTAATTTAAACAATAAATTGTATAGACACAAAAGAAGTGGAATTTGCTGAAACTCCACTTCTTTTCAACTTCACCTGTCATTTAAAATCCCGTCCATCGCGAGATTTACCATAGTCATGTGATCGAGACTCCGCTTGAAGAAAACAGGAAGCTGTGCAGAGTCTGGGAACGCAACAGCGTTCTGTATTTGGAGTCCTAAAAGATATGGATTTGTTAACGAAATTTACATGTTTGGTATCATGCTTATTTTCAGGATGTGCGATTACATTAATTAACATTGCTAACTGCTCGGTTTACCCATCGGAAATGAGTGTCGATGTCGCATTAAAGCTTCCATCAGCAGCCTTGCCTGTATCGCAGGCAAGCGGTTTGGGGTTCTTCTACTCTCTCAGTCTTTCATCTATGTTTCCAGATGACTTGGAAGTGAACGAGTATTGTATTAAACTGCTTAATATCTACGGTGAACGCTACGTGACTTACGCAAACTGCCTGGTGTCTTATGCACGACCTGTCAAAGTCTGTCAGAAGTGTTACACTTACTTCAACAGTCTGGAGGAAATATATAAAAATATATCATCTGACCAAGTAAGTGCTCATTGCAATTTTAATTTACTCTAAATGTCCATCTATAACACTAAACGTGCCTAAAAATGGTTTGAAGGTTGTTTGATAGATTTCTCAACCACTGGTCACATGCACTCATGTCTCGTGATTGTGTGTTTGTGTGTGTGTGTTCATTGTTTCAACAAGCCTGACTCACACTGACTCTGGAAGGTTTTAGTGAGCTTTTTGAGCTATTTTAAGTTAATTTAAATTAACATCTTTGTCATCTTATTGCACCTTTTTAAGATGAATAAATGTCTAAAGATTCCAGTACGTACTGTATATATTTTGATTAGCGCATATGCTGGTTTGTGGGTATTTATTTTGTAATAACACTTCTACACAGATGTAGAAGTTAATGCTTAATAATTTGTGTGATTATGTCTTCTCATAGCCGGGCCCTGGAAATGTCAGTTGTCATGACAGCCTGATGCGTTCTGATAGGTTGATGCTGCTCTATACCCTCTTCAACAAATTAGAAGAGGTCTGGGTATCAGCAGAATGCAAGCGTAAGTAACATAACCTGAAACATTGGATGTTCAATTGAAACTGGCATTAGACTGGATCCTTTCTCGAAAGCATTTTTCTTTCATTTTCACTTTAAACCAGATAATATACTTCTCACCACTTGAAATAAGAAGAAATTGTGTCATGTGTAAAATTCACATTTTTCCTCATTAGATTGTCTGACTGAAGGCCATGAGGCTCTCTCTAATGAGACTCTGCACTTCATGGCCAATCTGAATCAGTCACTCACCTGCTTTGAGCAATATCAGGTAATATCAAATGGCTCACTTACATCAATACAAGCACAGTTAAAACAAATCCTTGAGTTTGAAAGTATCCTGTTTTCCAAACAGAAGAACCACTCTGAACTCTGCAAAGACTGCAAAGCCTCATACAAAAGGTTGAACGAGCTCTATGGTAGAATGGAGAAAAACTCAAAACTCTGCATTGATATAGAAGATGCAGTAAGTACCCACTATACTCAAACTCTGTCATTTGACAAAAACAGTCCAAAAGTTATTTGCAAATTAAGTTTTACAATGTGCAAGTTTGGGAGAATTGTAAAATAGCACCCTCTATAGCCCTACACCTGTACAAACTAAAGTCTGGAATACGCTACTGCTTTTGTACACTCATTTTGCCCCAATGTTGATGCTAGTTGATTCTTCAGATATTGTGAATTTGGAGATTCTGTAGTTTGTGATTTGTGAAAGGATTTTTTTTTTTTGCTGGACTATTATTCCATCCATTTGGAAGATATCAAACATGTTTGATATTTTGAGCTGATTTTAGAAAACATATTGTTTTCATTTGTCACGCCTCCCAGCAATGAAATACATGTTTCTGTAGCTGTGTACCAATTCAGAGGCTGCATCTATCCAAGGACCCTCAAGTTGAAGGCCACACCCATGAAGTCCGCAAAGGTCGAACTGAGCGATATTAAAGGATAGTTTACCCAAAAATGAAAATTCAGTCATTTACTCACCCTCAAGTTGTTCCAAACCTAAATGAGTTTCTTTCTTCTGTTCTCTTCTACATTCATCTTGGTAACCAGACAGTTGATGTTAGACATTGAATTCCATAGTAGGAAAAAAATACAGTGGAAGTTGGGAAGGATTAGTTCACTTTTAAAAAAACTTTTGCTGATAATTTACTCACCCCCATGTCATCCAAGATGTCCACGTCTTTCTTTCTTCAGTTGAAAAGAAATTAAGGTTTTTGATGAAAACATTACTGCGTTATTCTCCATATAATGGACTTCAATGGGAACCAAACGGTTCAAGGTCCAAAAGACAGTTTCAGTGCAAACTGCAAACTGTTCAAAGGGCTTTAAACGATTCCAGACAATGAATAAGGGTCTTATCAAGCGAAACGATCGCTCATTAAAAAAAAAAGGTAAGTTTCATAAGCTCAAATGGTCGCCTTGCTCTGTTCTGTGATGCGCGTTCGTGACTCTCCTGTTCGAACTCGTTCATCAAAATGAACAAATCTTTTCCCAAGTCAATTCGTTCATTTCGTTCGTTGAATGAACCAAATGACATGAAAAAACATTTGTTTATTTTGATAAACGAGTTTGAACAGGATAGTCACAAACGCGAATCACAGAACAGAGCAAGGCGAGCATTTGAGCTTATGAAACTTAAACTTTGTTTTTTTTTTTTGTTTGTTTGATTTTTTAAATGAGCGATCGTTTCGCTTGATAAGACCCTTATTCATCATCTGGAATCATTTAAAGCCCTTTGAACAGTTTGCACTGAAACTGTCTTTTGGACCTTGAACCGTTTGGTTACCAGTAAATTGCATTATATAGAGAAAAATCCTGGAACGTTTTCATCAAAAACCTTAATTTCTTTACGACTGAAGAAAGAAAGACATGGACATCTTGGATGACAAGGGGGTGAGTAAATTATCAGCAAAAGTTTTTTTTTTAAAAGTGAACTACTCCTTTAATGGTAGCGGATAAAGATGGAGCTATTTGATATTGTGAAACTGATTACCTTGCTTACTTCTCAGATGAACGTGACACGGCGGTTGTGGAGTAAAAACTATAATTGCTCGTTGCCTCGGGAAGAGACGGTGCCTGTCATCGCAGTGTCCAGCTTCATGCTCTTCCTCCCCATCATCTTCTACTTAAGCAGCTTCCTGCACTCGGAACAAAAGAAACGCAAGCTCATACACCGTGAGTAACTTGTTTAGCTGTGCAAATTGTCTCTGCAGAAGGTTCAAGGAAAAGGACAGAGGTGTTCGACAGTGTTAACTGTGCATGCTTTCGGTTTCATGGTCAATTACTTGCAGACAGTACTTGCCTCAGGCACAGATCACCAAGACTACCACTTTTAGCATCTTTCAAAGCGTGTAATACACCAACTGTTCTTAATGCTCTGACTTCAAGGCTAAACTGTGCAGTGAATATTCTGGTGTCTGGTTTTAATCTATTCCTTCATTTTGATCCACAGCCAAAAGAGCCAAGTCCAGCAGCAGTCTAATGAATATCCAAGACAAATTCAGCTGAGTGGAGATGAGGCAAGGAAAAGAGACTGAATCTTTGGTTCACCTCTCCTGCTAAATCAAGGGGCACTTTTATCATGGATGGATGGGGTTCATGTCTTCTCCTGGACTCCAAGCACATCCTGGTTCAAAGACTGTGATGTTCTCCAGCTGCTGGGATCACATCCTCTTGTTCTATTTAAGTCAGTATTTTTTTGTTTGTTTGTTTTGTTTTACACAATTTGTGATTTGCACTATTGATTTAGGTTCAGCGCTTCTTTTTTTGTGTGCAAAAGACGTAATTTTACTGTTTTTCATAGAGGATCAGTGAGCTTTTCAATAATTAGACAGGATGACGGTATTATATTGCATTTAAGGTATAAAAAAGATGTGATCCCGAGAAAAGGGTGCTTTATCTTTTACATGAAACTGGTTTTGCTGCTTTTTCGAGAGAGCATGATACATTTTATACTCTCTATTTTCCTAGGTAGTAACGAATGCACGCGCACACACACTCACATTACATGGCAATGATACCACTTCTGGAAGCACTCCATGTGCATTAGAGAAAGGTCTTGTAACAAATTCCTTATTCAGGGTCAAAGGTGTATGCCGTGAGTAGAGGAGAAAAGTAAAGGATGGCAGAGGCAACATGAAGCCTTTTAGATGATCCATGTGCTTGTCTGCTTTTTATGCTTTTTACGATGGAGTTGCCATAGTCTTCACCTCATTGTATGGTTCATAAATGTTTGATGAACAAATTCGCATTAAATTATGTAAAGTGTAAGTTATAAGAAAACCCCTTGCGTTCTTTTGTGGTTGTGAAATCTACTAGTTTCAACTAGTTCTACTAGTTTTCATTCAATCTACTAGTTTCCTCATACCTCTATTAAAATATGTTGATTGTGCTTAACTCCTAAAACCTTCCTTGGAGGGATTGACAGGCTCGTTATTTTCTTGGTTATGTGGACTTTCCTTGGATCGCAAAGCACCTGTTTCCCCAGTCATTAGCAGCTAATCTATATGTAGGATAAAGTTACTTGGCCGAATAATCGCAACAACACATCCGTTTAAGCCGCATTGGCTTTTTGGTCTTATGGAGCCGAGCCATTGCCTATTACACTGCCTCATAAGCGCATTTTGCTTGATTTGTCCAATCATATGATCGTACAGGAAGACGTGGGGAAAAATAGCCTTTTCATACGCGGCTCATGAGTGCAATGTCTAACAATCCGTTAAGCGTTGGTGAAAGTCATTACTCCTGACCCGACTTCCAAATGTAGCAACCAGGTGAATTTTAAGGCCACGTGCTCGACGAACTGACGCAAACGCTGAACTAGCTTTTGAGATGCATGACCCGAGCTTACTTTGCCTTACAAGAACCCTACAGAGGATGAGGGGAAACTGGTGGAAAATATGAGATTATCCCTAATCACGTTTTGCCCCAATAAGAATCAGAGCAGTGACTTTGGACCTTAAGCAATGAGCCCGTTAAGAAATAACCCTAAGCCTGAAACTCGGTAGGGACTTTGAAATCCAACTGCGTTTTGTTTAAAAGTTGACATCAGGATTTTGGATGACCTGTCGTTAGAAATGGAATCATTATTGTCTGTTGATGATTGCTTGAGAATTAGTGGTAACAAAAAAGTCTTATATTTTCACTTTTTGTGAAGCTGTAATTTTATTTCGAATAATAAAAAGACATTTCATTCTAAAAATGTTTATTGTATAATTATTATTTATATGTATAATTTACTGAATTCATTACCACCCCTCTGGCTTGTTTACAAGCATCATAATCTATTTCAATGAGCTTTAATTGGAATTGACTAAGAAAATAATTCTTAATTTTTTTGTGTAATATGTAATATTCCTTGATAACTTATTTTGTTATATACAAAAGCGTCAATTTCTGCCTTTTAATTATTTAAAATTGTCTCAATATTGCTTAAAATTAGTTTGAAGGAAAGGTAAAATGAGATATTGACAGTGATAACTGGTGAGTCATTATAATGTGTTATTTTGTTTCTTGTTAGCTAAAATTTGCACAAATTAGATAGAAGACTGGAAAACACAACATTTAGCGTAATTGCATGTCAAGTGTGTTGAGAAAAATCATGCATGTGATCAACTATAGCTGACAAAACCCTGGTATAATAGTAATATAATAACAACACACACCTGTTATTATATAATAATAATATCTGGGATACAAATTAAACACAAATTAGGTTCACTTATCAAATTTGTATCTTTAAGCTTGTCTGATTTGTATCTGGTTCCTTCATATACCAATCTACTCTGTCATCCATCACACAGTATTCTTATTTTGTGCAACTTTGGTAGTTATGCAAACCTTGCTGTCACCTGTCAGTTAGTAAATTAGCTAAAGCTGAATATGGCGCTTTGTTGAATAAATATAGCTTTATAATTCGGGAACTCTCACTTAAGAGCCAACATGTGTTGCTGAATGAAAGGGGCCATTATGACCTCATAGGGGTCAAAGTC
Source organism: Cyprinella venusta (assembly GCA_038021265.1). Lineage (NCBI taxonomy): Eukaryota > Metazoa > Chordata > Actinopteri > Cypriniformes > Leuciscidae > Cyprinella > Cyprinella venusta. Next base: position 23,571,572 of record CM075876.1, read on the forward strand.
TGAAGATCATGGGATTATGGTATTATGATTATAAAATCACTTCATCACAGTGGTCACTTAGCACCGCTGATGGCCACAGAGCTCTCCATTCCAGTCTCCGTTTGCCGCTGATCATTCTGAAATGCTTCGCCCCATTACAAAGGTCATGAGAGGTCAGCTGGAGGAGACATCGCAGATGCTGATTGGTGTGTCAGAAACCTAAGGTGGATGACTTCTGTTCCCTGTAGCTTCTTTTAATAAGACAATGGGATCACAGTCGGCAAGGCTTACACAGACCCGGGGTGTCTGGCTGAATAAGAGCTTTTGAATAAGGAGCTATGGCATAAGGGCAGAAACATCTGACCCTGTTGGGCACCCCTGCCCACTTATCTTCGGGTACAGTGCATTGCCCATCAGCTGGATAAGACGGCTATAAGGCCTCTTGAGGAAAATAAAAGACAAGATTTTAGGGAGGAAATAGGTGGCCACTGTGCGGCTTCATCTTCATTAGTGATTTCTAAAATGGGTCTGGCATCTGAATAGCTAAGCACAACATAACAGAAAGCACAGGATACAATAAATAAATTAAAATTAAGTTCTGTGTGATAAATTGTGTAAGGTCAAATTTTAGTTTCAAATGATTAGCCAACAAATGCATTGGGGCCATGAACACAATTATTAAATATTTATGGACATGACCTTTATTTTACAATTTCCACTACTGAATATCCACTGATCCTATAACTGTAAAAGTGTTCAAATAACCATGACTGTAAAGAAAATTTGCATAATATATTTGGGCATGAAACAAAAAATTAATTTTTTAATTGTCATGCTACTTGTTATGGTTGATTTCTCTACAGATTTATGGCCTTATAGAGCAAAGCCTATAACCTCCATTTAATAATGTGTAAATTAAGATGAGGGTTGTGACCTGCACAATTACTCCCTGCATATTTAACTCTGTCTGATTAACGCGGGACGCTAAGAGCATCTCTCAAGTCTGAAGTAAGCAGTCTCATCACTGTAGCTCTTATTTGTTATTTTGTGCTGCTATCATCATTCAGGTCAATGGGATTGAAGAAGAAATGGCAAAGGTTATTGAGGAGGGTTTGAGCATGATCACTTCTCGTCTCTCATATCATATCAGCACAGACAGAGACATTGATGTTTTTTTTTTTGGTAAATAATGTGGAATTTATTAACAGTTGAAACACTGAACCATACTGAGACCATGTAAATTACATGGAGATGAATCATAAATAAAACAGATTGTACTCTGGTGCCATCTATTGATGGAATGGGATATTAAGTGTGGCATGCTGTGCTTGCTACTCTGTGGGCTCTTTCTACCCAAGAGTCTTACCACAGGGTGGCAAACCGCTTCCACGTCACAGAGTCACTCTTTTGTGATCAACTGGTTGAATTCTGCTTCCTTATTAAAAGCAATTTGGCCTATGAAATTCACTGGCCTCAGGGGGAATAAGCAGAAATGTCTGTGCTGGGCTTCTTTTCTATTGTGGGGTTAGATACTCTTTGTGTAGTAGAAACGTGTTTCATTCCTATTGAGAAGCGTACTGATGTGCCAGATCTTCCTGACCCCGTTCCCAGATTATGGAACAGTCGGACAGAAAAAAGTATGTTATAATCAGAAAGTACAGCCATCTCTTGCAGTGGTGCAAGGTTCCATCCATAATCTGAGATCTCGTTTTCAAAGGCTCCGGTGTCTGCAGAAGCATTCCATCTGTCAAACCAGCTTAGCTGTGAAGGCCTGCTGTATAAGACATTGCCACATTACTTGGGCAAACCACTAAAAAAAGAAAGTGAAATTAGAAAATGAATTTCAGTTTTACAAATGATAATGACATTAAGACAATGTTAAAAAAAATTACTAATTTAAATTGTAAATTGACTTTTGTGTAGTCGAAAAGGACTGTAGTTTGTCTTTTTTGTTATCTGCGCTAGGCTACTATGTTGGAGCGATATGTCATAAAAATACATACTGAATTAAAAAAAAGTGATTGTCTTATAAAACCATCTTTATCGCTATTCATCTGACATACTTTTTTAATGACCCCCTACAATAATCTGGGTACAAATCTGTTAAAGAAAAATATTGTTATATAATATTGATCATCATCATCATCAAAGCTTTTATTAAGGACACACATTGTCCAAAAAAACAAAACAAAAAAAAAACAAACAAAAAAAAAAAACACCACAAACAGTAACAGTAAGGCAAATGCAAAAATAATAATAATAATAATTTACATATAGGCTAAAACGCCAATGGTGGAGGAGAAAATGACTGAACTTCTGGGCCAGGTTCGTCAATGTTGAAATTATGCTGTTTGCAGACTCTAACAACCTACACACACATCTGTATATGATATTACGCAAAACAGGTGGTCACGCCAACTTTTGTACTGGGGTCCTTCAGTTTTTAGCAGGTTGTCATTTTGTAAATTAAACGCCAATAAAAACTTAAAATCAGGGGTTTCAACCAAAAATATACACTACAACGCGCACGCGTAGAACCACGTACTGCTACTTAAAAACGGCGAGCCGTGTTAAAAGTAAAAAAAATACATTTTTTTAATCCTACCAACAACAATCACAGTTCTGTAAAATAAAATGTGTTTTTAAAAAATGACCACCGAATTTTTACATAATCAACTTAGGCGTGCAAATTCTTAATAAAAATAATACAAACACCGGGGTACTTTTATTTTGAAAACAAAAGCTATCGTGGCAGAAAGAGCTTGGATGCTGCTGGCTTCCCTCTCCCGCATATGTGTCTAGTCCTCCAGAAAAGCGACTGATACGGCGGCAAGGCGGCAGATAAAATCGGGGTTTAGTGCCGCTGCGAAATGGCTGGACAGCAGTTTCAATACGACGACAGTGGCAACACCTTTTTCTATTTCCTCACGTCATTTGTGGGACTAATAGTCATCCCAGCCACCTATTACCTCTGGCCCCGGGATCAGAATGCGGGTAAGGCCCCATATGCTAATTCACTACCAGCTAACCAGCTGCCTTTCGCTTGCTGATCACCCTTATAACCATGATGGCCTTTTCTGCAAAGAATATTTGATGACATTGCTGTATATTTATTAAAATGAATGCCGAGAGTAAATCCAGTAATGACAACAAGGGCTTGCCAGAATGTTAATGTGTGGCATTAGCAGCTGACCCTTATTCAAATAAACTAGACTAGGTGGGATATTTCCAGTATTTAAGAGGTGTCAGTAACGGATCCCAATTCAGATACTTATAAATAAGGCTTTTCAAGTTTCTATTTGAGCATTGCTGCCAGCACACACCAGCTACATACGTTAAATGTAGTGTTACTCCGTTCAGTAGGCTTGTTTTCGTATGTTCTCATTTGTTTACGTTGGCAAACACATTCAATTAATCTGAACATATAATATAACGCACTGGATTTTAACATTATTTTCCGTCTGCAATCTGCATGGCATTCAGTGCCACTCCCTCTAATTTGTAAGCATGTGTTATGAAATGTTTTTTCACCTTCTTGTGATTGTGTTCTTTCAGGAACTGCATGTTTATCTTTCATTTACGTGCTGTTTACATGCAACAGAAAAGCATAAATCTTGATAAAATTCACAGCAATAAATACAGCCTCTATGGCATGCAGTTTCTGCAAGCTACATAGAAGAAAACACAAAAATATACTGACAGGTAAAAGGTACACATTTATCATTCATTTGTAAACACATTTATATTTAAGTGTATACACAGTGCAAGTGTTCAGCTGTGGAAACAAGAATGAAGTGTGTAACACAAGCAACATTCAAGAAAAGCTACACCTTATTGGTTTTTACAGCACATTAATGCTCAGTAATTTCCTATCAGGCTGAAAACACTACAGCTTATTTTTGTTTGTGTGCGACTGTGTGACAGACTGCCTCCGTCTGTCTAGTTGTTAGTAGAAATGGTTTTACTGCACAAAAATCATTGTCTTGTTAATTTCTGTTATGTAACATTAACATTTTTTTGAACATTTTCAGGCAGCTTTTGTAAAATGGCTCTCAATGTAAGAGGGCCACAAAGGTTCACATTCAGATAAAAATATCAAATCCCATTCCAAGTTTGCAAAACCCTTACTAACTAAAAAGTACCATTGTGCTGTCATGCTTTTTGGGCATTCTAAGACTAATATTGTTTCTTGCATGTGTACTGTAAATACTGTGATGTATGAATATGGCAAGCATTCAGTACTATGAAATATGTCAACGTACCATAGCATTATTATCTGAAGCTATCAGTGTATGGAGTACTGCTTTGGTATGGACTGTATGTTTGTTTGAATTGTGAATGAGAATTCGATTTCATCGCACAATTGTTTGTTCTTATTCTTGTCTGTTACGAAATTAATTCTCAGAGCAATTGCGGTTGAAGAGTTTACGAAGGGTTCATGGAAGATGTCTGTGGTATCGCCTTCGGCTTATGAAATCACAACAGAGCATTGTTCCAACACTTAAGTAAGTGATTGTTTCTGTGAAAATGGTGAGTTTCAGGTGTATTCATCTCATTTAGCTAGTCTGAAAGCATTTAGTTTTTAACATGCATATAGATTGTTATTATTGCAGTAGTTGTTTGTTTATAGTGTGCACTGGGGAACATTTGCATTTGTACAACAGCATCTGTTTAAGATGATGCAAAATGCAAAAAAAAAAAAAAAAAAAAGAGTTTTTTAAATTTGCCCATTATGCATGTGAAGTATTTTAAAGGATATCAAAAACATATATTGTTTAATAAATTAACATTATGATGATGTATTAAGTGCTTGGTATTCTGTAAACATTTTTATTATGATTCACCATTAGGAGGGCAGCAGTTATTTCGTGATTTTATAAGTTTTTGTTGATTGAGATCACACTTTCATTTGATTTCTGAAATTTCAAATAGCTAACTAGATCAATTTGATTTTATAATGGGCATATTCAAATGTACTCTTCTTGTATGTTGTTGTGACAACCCAGCAATGCAGCACAGTGGTCAAAACTTATGAAATGATTAATTCTTCAGCAAAATAATGGTCTCAGACACTTTTCAAAGCTCTGCACCAACTATTTAAAGCACAAAGCTTGGATCAGATGCATGGAGTATTCAGACATCTCGTCTTTCATGGTTTAAAGCAGCACTATGTTGTTTTTTCAACCTTTATATTATTTTTCCAAAACCCTTGAGATGGTACATCGACTTACAATAGGTTGAATGACAGGTCTGCCATAGCCTGACAGTGTCTGTTTCACTTTTACTGGCACTCTGTAACTTCAGGGAGCGGGTAGGAACCCGAGCACAAAAAGAACGACAAAATTCGACAGTTTTATGGCATACGTCACTTCCCCCACTTCCTCAAATTCCGACGCGAGAGAACATTTTTTTTTAATAAATATGCAAAAATGTTGACAATTCTGTGTTTTTCTGTCAATATGGGATGCTGTGTGTACAATAATGAGGAAAAAAAACTTAAATGATTTCAGCAAATGGCTGCAAAATAACAAAGAGTGAAAAATGTAAGGGGGTCTGAATACTTTCCGTACCCACTGTACCTTACATCCAATTGTAAAGCAATTGTAACGCTTGCCGTAAAGCAAGTCAAATTTGTAGTTTTCTTACGCCTCATTCGGACAACAAAAACGTGACCCGATCTGGCAATCTTACATAGCGTGGATATATCAGATAAATGATCGCAAAGCGGTGGCATAAGTGCACTTCACCATGTCACGACTTGATGAACCAGTGAAACGATTTTGAAAACATTATTTTAAGGTACTTAGGGTTGCTTTAAATCTGCTCTTTTGGCTATTTAGTCACCATTACGTGTACAACAGCTATTTAATTGTAAATTGTGGTTACAAACTAAAATCAACTTTTTTTGTTGTTCTATGTCCTTTTAGAAAAGCAGCCCTGTTGTTTGGGTGGGCAGTATTTCTTTTCCTGGCCTATAAGGTGTCTAAATTAGATCGCGAGTACCAGGAGTATAACCCCTATGAGGTCCTCAACTTGGACGCGGTAAGGACGGCATTCTTGCTTTCTCTCTTGTTTATCTTGTTCTTTGTCGTTTTAATCTCTAAGCTACTACTTCTCTAGATTAATAGATCCATTATGTTCCTCTTTAGGGGGCATCTGTTGCTGAGATTAAGAAGCAGTACAGAGTTCTCTCTCTAAAACACCATCCTGATAAAGGTGGAGATGAGGCCATGTTCATGAAGCTGGCTAAAGCTTACTCAGCGTAAGACTGCTGCCGCCACCCGTTTTATAAGTTGCCTTTTAAATTTAATGTCATGTTATTTATGGCTGTGTTTCAATCTTGGTATTGCAGTGTGTTGTTTTAGCTAGCACAATTCATAATACAATTCGTAAAAATGTCACCCACTGTGCCAGAATTAAATGCTTAATCTTCTTGAAATACCCACGCTGCACCTTTCAATTTCTTGTCAGTATGGCACAGTATGTAATCATCAGTTTGTGAAATTGTTTCCCACACTCATATTCTCACAGTTTGACAAATGAGGAATCACGGAAAAACTGGGAGACATATGGCAACCCTGATGGCCCAAGAGGTGATGATTTCTTGAACTTGTTAACTCATGGATTGATTATTTGGTGTTCCCTAATCTGATCTCGATTTCATTTCACTCTTGATCAGTGACGAGTTTTGGAATCGCTCTTCCTGCGTGGATTGTTGACCAGAAAAACTCCATGCTGGTAAGTTCACGCACTATTTTTTTTTCTCCACCTGTCAGTTAAGTTTTAAGTGTCAACCAAACATTATATAAATGCCTCAAGAGTGCAATAAATGGCAAAACCTGTTTGCTTGTGCCTTTCACAGGTGCTGCTGGTCTATGGGTTGGCTTTTATGGTCATACTTCCTGTGGTTGTGGTAAGCTAGTTTTCTAGTGGCGATCAATAACTTAGACTTTAGATTTCATTGAAAAGATGTACACTACTGTTCAAAAGTTAGAATGCGTTTGAAAGAAGTATCTTATGTTTACCAGGACTGCATGTGTTTGATCAAAAATAAAGTTCAAATAGTGATATTGTGAAATAATATTACAATTTAGAGATTTTTTTTCTATTTTAATATTCTATATATTCCTGTGATGACAAAGCTGTATTACCCCAGCCTTCAGTGTCACATGATCTTTCAGAAATCATTCTAATATCTAATTAAGTGCTCAATAAATATTTCTTATTATTATCAATGTGGAAAACTATGTTTAAATCACTTTACTGTTGGTTTTGATCAGTTTAATGTATCCTTGCCGAATAAAAGACTTTAAACAGTAGTGAAGCTTGTTGGTCGTTTTGTACGGGCATTTTAGAAACTGTAGTATAGAAACCCTTTAATTGATTTCCATTGACTAAATCTGATGAACCCTATGTTAATGTGTGCATTTGTGTTTAGGGCACGTGGTGGTACCGTTCCATTCGCTACAGTGGTGATCAGATCCTGATCAACACAACTCAGCTTTTTATGCACTTTATGTACAAAACGCCTACAATGAACATGAAACGTAAGTGCACACCTAGAAGGACGTAAGGTCACCATTTAGAAAACTATTTATGACATCCTTTCGTGAATTCATCTGTCTCTCTCTTTGTTTGACAGGATTGGTGATGGTGTTGACAGCAGCGTTTGAGTTTGATCCTCGTAGTAACAAAGAGGCCATTATAAGACCAACAGACAACATAGAAGTTCCCCAGGTAAAATGTTCAAACATTTATAATCGTTTTGTGCCAAAGATTTAAGAGTGCTTGTGGATAATGATTACATACAGTATATATAATGCTGGGTGTTTGTTCCTTTATGCAGTTGATTCGGGAGCTGGGGAATATTAATGTTAAGAAGAAGGAGCCGCCGTTCTGCTATCCCTACAGCCTGAAGGCTCGAGTCTTATTACTTACACACCTTGCCAGGATGGATGTTTCTGAGAACATAGAGGAGGGTATGCAATGCATTCACTCACAAGTGTCAAAATGTACTCCTGTAAGATAATACCACAACAACTACCTGTCTAATACAATTCATTACATTTATGCATTTGGCAGACGGTTTTATCCAAAAGAATTCAAGCTATACATTGCAAGTATGTGTGCTCTTTGAGAATCAAACTCGTTGCTAATGCCACGCTCTGCTAGTTGAACTACCTGAACTGTATTCTTGTTGAATTATCATTGCAAATAATTTAGGGTTATTCATTTGAATTAATTAGTAGTTTTGTATCTTCTGCAGATCAAAGGTTTGTGGTGAAGAAGGGCCCTGCTTTACTACAGGAAATGATCAATGTTGGCTGTCAACTCACTATGATGGCAACCAGTCGAGGAGGTAACTTGAAAACAAAATTTTCAAATGTTGACTGATGGACTAAGGCTTAATTTTAAAACATGTATTCATATACACTACAGTTAAAATGTTTGGCATCAGTATGAATTTTGATTTGAAAGATCACGCATTTACTTTAATTCAAGAATGAATAAAAATTGCAGTAAGGACTATATATATATTGTTTTCTTTACTGCCATATATATATATATATATATATATATATATATATTAAGAAATCAAATATATGCTGTTGTTTTATATATATATATATACATATATATATATATATATATATATATATATATATAATATAAATTTTAAAAAATCAAATAAATGCTGTTGTTTTGAACAAACAAAGGTAAAATGACATTTATGCATTTTGGTAGCCCGACTGGAAAACACAATAGCCTCGGGACTTCGGGCTAGCGATTGTGCGAGCCCTGATACATGATTAAAACATGTTTTTTTGCTTGTTTGATTTTATAGGACTCCGGGCCCCCAGGCTGACGTCCATAGAGAACTGCATGAAACTGTCTCAGATGGTGGTTCAAGGACTGCAGGAGGCCAAATCTCCTCTCCTGCAGCTGCCCCATTTTGAAGAGGAGCACCTCCGATACTGTATCTCTAAAAAGGTACATATTTCTCAAAGGCGTTACAGCACATAAGAGAATCTGTTTTGATCCAACAATTTTGTTGTTGTTTATAGTATACTATAGTATAACTATAAAAACTGTGGCATTTTATTTTGTAAATCCATGCATACTAATAGTTAGGGCTGTGAGGGAATCTGCTACATCAGTTGCATAGTTTGCTCTTTCAAAAAAATTTAGGCTATTTTTCTTCATAACAAGTTTAATACAAACCGTAGTTACACACCCCTTCTTAAACTATTGTTAGTATGCAAAAATCTACAAAATTTAAAATACTACCCAAATTTCCTTCTCTTATTTTCAGTATAAGGTGCGGACGTTGCAGGATCTGGTCAGTCTGAAAGACTCGGACAGGAGAAACATGCTGAGGTTCCTTGGGGATGAGAAGTACGATGAGGTCATGGCGGTCCTCGGGAGCTTCCCCTATATCAACATGGAAACTAAACTTCAAGGTGTGTTTGTTAGTCAGCGTTTGTTCACTTTTACATTCAATAAAAACAATATGTGTTATTTAAAGACTTTAACTCTTTGTATGTTTCATCACTCTACAGTCTTGGACGATGAAGATAGCAATAACATCACAGCAGGATCCATTGTCACAGTTACGGTTACCTTGACAAGGAAGAGAATGTCTGTAAGTAGTATATTTACAAGAATATCTCATGGGCCACCATTTCTGGATGTTTACTTGAAAAAGGTCCAGATGTTTACTTGAAAAAGGGTTGTATTACTATATACTCTAACTATAGTGGTTGATTTGTGTGTTATGTACAATATGGGCATTGATTATGGTCATGGAATGGCCATTGGTACACACATTGCAGTAGGCATCCACAAGAGGTCAATGCTGAGCCTGTTTTTTTGTTCATTTCAATTCATTTCAGCAAGACAATGTTTTTTTTTTTTTTTTTTTTTTTACCAAAAACAGTTTTTATTGATATCTATATTGAATTATTTACACAGAACAATATTGTAAATTTGTACACTAAAATTGTATTTGTGTTTAGGAGATGTTCGAGAAAGAGGAGAATGCACCTCTACCTACAGAGGAAGCTAATACAGAGGAGGTAGTAATTAATCAAACACAAAAATATAATGATTTAAAAATGTGCAGTTGTGTTTGCTATTTACTCATTATCATGTTTGAATGTTTTAAAAAGATTAATTTGTCATTTGCAGCAAGGTGATGCCAAAAACAAAACAAAAGTTTGGCAGAATAAGAATAAAGGAGCTAAAAAAGCTGCCAAGTCCAAAAAGAAGAAACTGACTAAGAAGAAACCAGTCACCCAACAGCAAGCAAAAGGAGACAAGGCCAAACAAGCCAATGGCAATGTGGCAGGAAATGTAAGGAACCTAGAACTTTGTATATATTCAGTGGTACATTTTTTTTTTCTTTTTGATAAAAATAACTTTCAATTTTACCGTACTAAAGACTGAGGTCAGGACATTTTCTTTATTTTTTATTAATCAAGGATACATTAAATTGATGCATGAAAGTGACGGTAAAACTATTTATAGTGTTGCCTCAGACTAGAGATCATTCTCCTGCTGGAAAGTTGTTGTGTAAGATATATGCAGTAAGAGAGAACTCCTTTACTTAAATCAAACAAATGCAGCCTTGGTGAGCGTAAAGGACTTCTTTAAAAAAAAATAATAATGATCTTGCCATCCCCAACTTGGTAGTGTAATATGTCATATTCATTCATTTTAGTCAGTTTTATTTTGATGCACGTTTTCTGATATTATTGACGGCAACAACAAATCTTTCATCCCATTGCATATGTTGTCTTGTTCACAGGAAGTTGCTGCATCAAAAGAGGAAGAGGACGATCTCTCTGATAAAGGCAGTGAATCGGACGAAGCAGAGGGAAATAAAGACTCGCCCAGCGAGAGAGATGAGGAGAGTGACAAGCAGAGTGACACTGAGATGGACGAGATTGCCGGAGATGATGAGGAGGTGCGTGTCAAATCTCTTGGATGAGTGACTGCCGATGGTAGTTATTGCAGTGCAGACTATTCCATAACCAACACGTCTTTTTTTTCTGTAGGAATGGGAGGCCCTACAACAGAGCATTCAGCGTCGTGAAAGGGCGCTATTGGAGACCAAGTCTAAGGTCACACACCCTGTCTACAGCCTGTACTTTCCTGAGGAGAAACAGGAGTGGTGGTGGCTCTACATCGCAGATAGGAAGGAGCAGACACTGGTGTCTATGCCCAATCATGTGTGCACACTCAAAGACACTGAGGAGGTGAGGCCACAACCATCTGTTTGTGCTCTATCACGCATTTTGGTTGAGAAAAGTTGGAAGAGGTAAAAGAAAGGATGATATTGTGTTGCTCATTGTTTTGATGGTCTTGGAATTTTTTTAGTATATCTTTTTTTTCAATTGGATTGTTCAGTTGGAAAACCAAGGCATTTACAACTAGAATAATAACAAAAACAAATCACTACAATTAATTGCAATATGGTGTGCTGTTAATATGATATAGTAAAATGAAAGAATAATAGAGTGTGTGTGTGGTGCTAGAGTCTCAGAGTCTCCTGCGCTGCAGTTTTCCCCATAGCCTGTTGCCAGGCAACCTCCACACTGCAGTCTCTGTCTGGTTACAGGACAGCCAGATGCCTGTCATAATTCTGTCTGACATATACTGAGTGTTTCCTCTCTGTGAGGAGCATGAGAATGCAAGGATGTAAACAAAAGGGTCATAAATCTGCCCATATTTCCCAATTACTCCTCCGTATTAGATTGTGCTGAGTTGTGTAAAGTGACCAATGATTATGTAAACTTCCTGTTTGCCTCAGGTTGAACTGAAATTCCCCGCTCCCTCCAAAACCGGAAACTATCAATATTCTGTGATTCTCAGATCAGATTCATTCATGGGATTAGATCAGGTCAAGCCACTCAAGGTCAGTTTTTTTTCTTCTTTGGAAATGCTCTTTCTTATTTGTTATTAATTTTCTTATAAATTAGGGTTTTTTTTAATGAAATATTTGTTTTTAAATATTTTATGTAAAAATATACATACACTGGGGTGGTTTTAAATTTTGTACTTTAAGTTTAATTTTTACGGCTGCATTAATTTGATCAAAAAAACTACAGTAAAACAGTAATATTGCAAAAAATATTATTACAATTGTTTTCTATTTGAATATATTTTTAAGGTAATTGTGTGATGGCAAAGCTGGATTTTCACCAGTCATTACTCAATATGTTAATTTATTTACTAGAATCTTTGTGGTCATCATTTTATTTTGTTTTAGCTGGAGGTTCATGAGGCGAAGGCCATGATGGATAACCACCCACAGTGGGATATCCCAGAAACTGAGGAAGAAGAGGATGACCCCGAGGACAGTGATGGCATTGAGGAGTCTGAGGAAGACGAAGAAGACAACGACTAAACCAGTCATTTCATGCAAACTTGAGCACAGCTCATACACCCATGTGCCCACTCATGCACACACACGCACACACCCACACCCACATAGCCCCAGACCGTTGCCGGTTTCTGGGCCGCCACACACCGGAGGCAAACAGGAGACAAGGACGTTGACGCCCCCTCTTCCTGTTTAAAACCCTCATGAATCACAAATCTGTCTGAACCGTTTATTTTGCCAATCAAAACAAGACTTAAGGAACTGTCGGTTATCTGTCCAGTCGTTATCGGTGGGATGTCACAGTGGTAATGTGTGGGGTCCAGCTGTGTTTCATATTCCTCTCCACTTGACGAAAAACATGTCTGACCAGCCAATGCGTCGGAAAAAATAAAAACCAGAGTACCGCTGAAAAATCACACACCTCATGACTGTCATTTTTCAATGTCATGTCCGTTTATGCTTCAAGGGTGTTTTCTACCTTATCATTTTGTAGTTAGATATCAAATTGACCAGGTGTTTCCACTTTTACGAGGCTGTGTGAAGTGAGCACAAGGACTTGTTGCGATCAGAGCTGCTTGAGCAAGAGTTGTGGGCGAAGGGGCCGCACCGCTGTGGGTTGCATCTCAAATTGTCTTCATCGTCCTGAAGTGTGGGAATCCAATACATTTATAAATCTCACCTATCTTAATTGCTTCCAGCTTCTCATCACGAGCGCAGGTTGTCTCAGCCTCACAAAAATGACTGCAGACATTCCACAGCCAGGTCTACTGTTTAGTCCTGATTTAACCTTTAATGTTGCTTTACCTATAACTATTGTTCTGCTCTTTCACAAATAAGCAGGTAGATATCAGACTGATTTCTTGCCACGACTGTGTATTAACATGGCCTCACTTTTTTTTTTAAACTCGCTCTAGGACAATTTAAGTTTTTGAATATTGAAATGTGAATTTTTTTCCCCTTATATTTTTATCCCACTGACTTTTTGAACTGGAAACCTAAAATTTCCCACTGTTGCTGACTGCATTTGTTACAAAGAGTCCGTGTTCCTAGCGTGAATGTACACAAGCACAGGTCTTTTCCCATCAATCTGTTGGCCATAGGGCTTTGAAAGACAGGTGGGTGGAATTAAAACCAAAATAAATGATCAAATGACATATAGGACTTTTGGCTTCCCATAGATCTGTATTCCTCAATTATTGATAGTTTAGCTTGATTATTTTTTTATATATATATTGTTTTACATTCCACTCTCATCAAATATGAATGCCTTATTGTATACAATTTGTAGTGGCCACAAATATTGCAAATGGTTTGTGATGCAAAAACACCAATATAAGTGATGGGAGTAATCGAGGGTCAGTGTTTATTTCTGTAAGTTGTGGAGGGATGGCAACAGGGCTTAAAATTAAGGGTAGATTTTATTTTCGTTCCATTTCAATGTTATTTTGCACCAGTGGAAGGTCTGACGGCGTATTGGAAGTGCTGATTTAGTGGTTGTGAAAATACTAGTCTGGTCTTTTTATTTATCAATCATTGGGAGAGGTGACTGATATGAAATTATTTGAAATGTAGAAATGCGTATGAAATGATAATCTTCATTTATTGTTAAAAAATTTTTATCATGAATTTATGACGGGAAATTGGATATTCTTGTTTGTTCCCAATAACTAATGTATGTGTTTTACAGTTAAAAAATTGCATACATCCGTAGAAAATGATTTGACTTATTTCCCCTCGCGTTCATTAGCATAAACACAATGTAATCTTTATTGACTTAGGGAAAAGTGTCATATTCTGGCTGCATGTAAATCACACATTCACAACCAATTTTATAAAATAATAAAGGTTTTACAGATAAGTAGACATTTTAGTATTATAGCTCCAAAAAAGATTGTAGCCTCAGAATTCATGCTGTGACTGAAGCGCACAGATTATGAGAAATGTCTCCGCATACACAGAGAAACTCACCGGCCAGAAAAGGGTGAATTACCTAGTAAACAGTATCTGCCACTTTTGTTTACAAGAAAACTGTCATTGTAAATGGAAAATATATATTATTTGTATTTAAATAATTTCAAATAAAATAACTTTTTAAATGATTTTCTTTTTGATTACACATGATTGAACACAGCTTTGAGATGTTCTCTGAATCTGCATCATTCTTTGATAAATACATGTTTTTATAGACTAGTTAAGTTACAGTACTACAGTATAATAGTTAAAGTTTTATAGACTATAAGAGTTCACTAGACTGAGCTTTATTTGTCTGAAGGTATGGGGCACTTTGGAGATTTTTTTTTTCTTAATTTTCCATGACATTTTCATAAACATTTTGAAGACATAATTGCTAATGATTTGTTAAATATTATACAAAAAAAGAATAAAAGTTACTTTGAAGTGCTACAAATCCTGCTGGTGGGCTGACACTGGTCTAACCATCATCATCCCCTTTATTCTCAAACACCCAGTTTCTGAAACTTCTGAGGCTCGTATTTATTGGGTTTGGCTACACACATTGGCAAATTTGCAGTTTGGACTTTGAATTTAATTATTTGAAGTAAACGAGAAACAAAATTATCTTAAATGCTTAGATTTTTTTGAATGTTAAAAGCAATCACTAACTTTTTTTAAACAGTATAGACCTATATTCATAAATAATTTATACTCATCGACATTTTTCACCTTTCTATAAATATGTTTGCTGTTATAAGGAATTGAATGTATCAAACCAGTAAGTTAGTCTAGTGTTCAGCTTAGTCAAAACTTCACGCGCTGACACGTCAACAAGTTATTAGGCTATTTTTTTTAAATAATATGTGGACAGTTTTCGCTTTATAATATATAGGCAATAACTATATTCGCGCCATGCTTTAGATATTTAAATGGATTTCCGTGATAATATAGGCTCTGTGAGTAGCTATGCTCATAAATGTGCCGTATTTTCCTCTTTTTCGATTTCCACGTGCCATGCTTAGGTGTATTTCTGCAGTGCGAAACCAACATCAGTTTTCGTCCCATGACCTTGAGTGTGCCTTCCCGAACAGGTTGCGATACATATTCAACACCCAAATCCAATATTTTCTACCCCCCATCTGAGTAGGCTAAATGACCACAAAGAACAATGTTCATTTCCTAAACAAATAAATAAATAAAGCCAAATAGGCTAATCAACTTAATGCATGAAACGACAATAAATTATTTTTTTTATTATGTGGAATCATAATAATAAACATATCTCAACACCAAATCACTTGATTGCCCTCAAACAGGCATTTTAATGATTTTGCATTAGCAGTTCAGCTGAATGCGGGCAAGTGGTTATAAAGAGACAACTGTTGGTAAATTGAGCTTACTGTCATTTTAAATAAAATTTGCATTTAACTTATTTAAAAAGAGCTATGTTCTAGACTATTTATGTAGGCCTATTTAAAAAAAACTAGATGTATTTAGCAATAGTGAGCTTGTGCAGTGGGATTTTAGGACAGCATTGATGCAACACATTTTAATACAATTTCACCGATTCTGCTGTATTTTTTTCCTTATGAGTTAGTTGAAAATATTAAAACAACTGTTAAAAAATATATTCATAAACGTTGAACACTGCTTTATTAGCTAAAATAACCGGATCGGAAACAATGTTTATTGCTCACAATCCTCCACGGAATTTCACAAACAAGCTTCATGTGGGTTCAAGTGGGTTTGTTCCAAAACCCAAGAACCGAAGAGAGATATCCAACCCCATCCACACACATAGCCTATTTATGCAATAGATTTTGGGATACAGTCGGATATCCTGTGTGGGTGTTTTACTCTACATCGTTTTGCATACCTAGGCGAAATACATAAACGTTTCACCATACGCCCCCGTACCTAGCCATTTAATTAGATCCCCGGGGTGCGGATCAGTTTGGCACTGTGTCTGCGTGCAAGCGAAACCGGCTGTTTTTTTTTGTTTGTTTTTTTGCTCCCGGAGCCCTGGCCGCGGTCCTCGCGCGAATTCACTTCTGCACCGGCGGCGCGGGAAGAAAATCGAGCCCGCAGTCGAGCTGCTGCTGTTGGGGTAAAGTGTTCTGCACGACTCGGACAGACGGCAATCCAAGCGTTGCAGCCGCCGACAAGCAGAGGTAATTATTTCGGCATTAGTTGCTTTTTCCATGCGGATCTTTGCTGTTGTCAGCGTCATTCGAGACGCCAAGTTCATCGATGCAAATATGAAATGGTCACGGCGATGCCGTCCGCCTGATGATTAATTAACATTATAGACTGTAATAATTGTGATAACTTACTGTACATTACTTATCTGTCTGTTTATAAGAAATCTTGAGATAAGATTGCACTTAATATATCGCTGAGACGGTATCGGCTGGAACAGATCATTTTAATGACGTCTTTGAATGTTTGGAACTTTGAATCTGCAGCTAAGCTAATTCATTTATTTCATTCTAATAATACCAAGAAATAAAATACTACGCTATATATTAAATTTTATCTGAAGATCAGTTTTAATTACACCCACAGGAAAGAAAAGTTAAAGATGAGGGACAGCAGTGAGATTAAATGGAGAAAAATGCTCAAGTCTCCTGCTTTTCCCAGATTTTCTGAAGAGAAAATGACCCCAGGAATCTCCATCACCCCAAGAGTTTCAGAAGAGATCTCAGCAATGTCTCACACTGTGCTCAAAACTGGCAAGATACCAAACATAGCCAGAGATTTTGATATGAATTCAAAGATTATCTGAGCCATGTGTGAATCCTCATTAATTGTATAATTAGGAAACTTCTGAGGCGAAGCTGATACTTTAATGAAACATTACAGAGATCTCCGAGTCCGTTATCTAACTCTCCTGATTTATGAAAGAGGAACCTCTGAGTAATAAATGTTTCCTCAGGGTATAGGGTTGTTTATGTGCTTTTACTCCGCTGGGACAACCTGTCTGCCCCACCTGTGCTGGCTCTTGTTTTGCTGGCTGAGAACACAGTAAGAAAGAGCCATTTTGTCAGAGCCATTTGTGGGCTATAATTTCTTTTTTTTCTGGACTTTAATGGCATGAAACTTTGTAGTCATGATTTCTAGCAGTCATCATTTTGGGATAATTATTAATCCCCCTGTAATGTTTTTTGGAAAAAAAGCAACTTCAGGGATTAAGCACGTCTGAAATGTCTCCTGTGTAAGGTCGCTTTCCCCCTTGACACCCACACACACATAGACAATGCAGTGGTGTGTGTATTAACAGACCCTCAGGCACTGTGTCAGAGTGAATAAGTGGATACACACATTCTTTATTATCGAACCAAATAAGCCACCAGAGATGGGCTGTGTGAAAGTGTGTTTGGTTACAAGGTTAGAAAAACACTCTGGCGTCACACAGAGAACTTCAGGGTCATGCAAAAACAGCCCTGCCCTTTTACAGTTTATGTTCATGTGAGGAAATACCACTGCATGATAGATAAATCATTTTCTGTTGACCCTGTGTTGAGGCATCAGAGATATCAGCAGGAAATTGTAGAGCACCATACTTTAAAATTCACCCTGGTTCTTGGTCTGAAAATGGACCTGAAATAAGACTTGATTGTGGAGTAATTGGCCCAAAAGTGGCTAATTTTTTTTTGGTCATAGGCAGAGACAATCTTCTGAAGTGATTCTTGAGAGTATGATTACGATTGAGATTCACTGGGTGATCCTCACCACAAACTCCCCTATTTTTGTATGTTTACAAGACCTTCCCACATCACTTGACAATTCACTATACCATTGTTAGACCCTCCCCGTTTTTGATTGCGCTACTTTCCCAGTTAAATCTTTTACACATTCTTCTAAATCCAGCCTTTTGTCCCATGCAATGTGAATATTTCTTACTGAATGTAGTCCAGAATTAAATTTAGTCTTCTTGTTTTGATGACTCAGCCTAGCAGAGTATACCCCGGTTCTTGGTCTGAAAATGGACCTGAAATAAGACTTGATTGTGGAGTAATTGGCCCAAAAGTGGCTAATCTTTTTTTTGGTCATAGACAGAGACAATCTTCTGAAGAGATTCTTGAGAGTATGATTACGATTGAGATTCACTGGGTGATCGTCACCACAAACTCCCCTATTTTTGTGTTTACAAGACCTTCCCACATCACTTGACAATTCATTATACCATTGTTAGACCCTCCCGGTTTTTGATTGCACTACTTTCCCAGTTAACTCTTTTACACGTTCTTCGAAAACCAGCCTTTTGTCCCATGCCATGTGAATATTTCTTACTGAATGAAATTCAGTCTTCTTGTTTTGATGACTCAGCCTAGCAGAGTATCAATGATAGCCCGAGCTTTGCACTCCTCACCGTCAGAAGGAAGGGTTATCTCAGTTTTTTAAGGTTGTGTTTGGTGTGTTAAGGGTGTTAAATTCATCATAAGATTTTGCTTTTCAAATGGTTTTGAATTTTTAATGGTTTTTGAATGCACTCTGTTATGTTTTGCATGTTGAGATTACACAACCACTCAAAAGTTTGGGGTCAGTAAGAGGTTTTAATGTTTTTGAAAGAAGTCTCTGGCTCACCAAGGGTGCATTTGATTGATCAAAAATACAGTAAAAACAGTAATATTGTGAAATATTATTACAATTTAGAATAGCTGTTTTCTGTTTAAAGGGATACTCCACTTTTTTTGGAAATAGGCTCATTTTACAACTCCCCCAGAGTTAAACAGTTGAGTTTTATCGTTTTCGAATCCATTCAGTCAATTTTCTGATATTTAGAAGAATATCAGTAACCAGATAGTTTCTGGTCACATTAACTTCCATAGTATATGGAATTCCATAGTATTAAGCATTAAAATTAACAATTAAAAAAAACTGTAATATCAGCCAATGTTGTGTATCCCATGCAATCTCAACCTAATGTGTAATGTAAATTAAAACTGCTTTTTTATGCCACTTATGTTTTCATCCTCTGCTTTTCGTGATTTTAAACGTATATCTTTGTTTAATTTTTTATAAGTAGGCCTAAATTACTGTGTGCACATTTAGGCGTTTTAACATTCCTGAATGATTTGTGTGTGTGTGGGGTGAATGTGAATCAAAAGTCACTTTGTATTTGTACTGGGCACACGTGAATTTTAATGTTTAAATTCTGAATGTGTCTGTGTCTCTGACCGTCGGTTGCTGCTAAAGTAATTTCTCAAGGGGAGACTAAGCCTCTCTCAGCCTACAGAGCACAAGGGCAAATACGAATAAATATGATAAAATATGGATGAATGCTAATAAAGCACTGGCCAAGTGTGGCCCTCACTAAAAGGATTATCTGGAAGGGCAGACATTATTACAGGGGCAGCTGCCGGTCTTCCTTTAATAGCAAAGGATGCAAACTTCTGCATCCAGATTACTCATCTCGGTTTTATTTATTATACTATGACTAAAAGGGATGAGTTCAGGTTTGATTTTTTTTTTTTTTTTTTGGTAGGGAAACCAGCTCTCTTTTGCACTGATTTGTTGTGCTGAAGGCTAAAGAAGTATCAAATGTAATCTGACTCTCAGGGTGTTATATGACTGGGTCTCATTAAACTGAATGGTTCATTTTTAGTGATTACTTCAACCCCCTGGTAAACTCACTTACATCACCCATCAGTCACTGTTTACAACCCTTTGTTAAACTAGTGTTTCCCTGGAGTTAGCTCACTATTCAAAGACCAACCACATTGATTTGGTTGTTAAATTACAATGAGGAATGGAGTGGCCAAAAAATGAAACAAATTGTAGGACTATTTTTCTGTGCACTCCACACACATGCACAATTTAAACTTCCATCTACTTCAAACATACAATACAGGGTAATACTCTGTCAAAGGCTGCAATCCATGCCTGAATACCTTTCAATTTTAGCAGTGATTTTATTTTTTTCCATTAAGATACACACGCTAAATATAAAATGTTTCCCTTAGCAGAATAATCTGGACAAATGAAAGATTGAAACATTACGAGTTAGCTGTAGGAAAGGGTAAATTAATCCAATACCCTTTGCAAATACATGTATTGAAAAAGCGGTTGGTTCACTGTTTGACAGAAAACCCTGATGTGCCATGAATATGAATGCTTTACATAATCAGAAGACTGTAAAGAAATGGCTCAAAGGATGCTTGTATTAGAAATGAAAAGACGGAATAAGGAAAGGAAGGGACTTTTACTTTTTTTGTCTTGTGCTGAAAAGTCGTCTTCTCCTCCAGTCCATTTTTTCCTAATAATAGGCTAGCTCTACTGTTTGGCACTGTTAGCTAATTTGCATCTCATTTTTATTATGATTACTTTTATTTTGGTCAGTAGAAGCCTTTTTTTTGTTACCCAAGTTC
Organism: Cyprinella venusta; assembly: GCA_038021265.1. Taxonomy (NCBI): domain Eukaryota; kingdom Metazoa; phylum Chordata; class Actinopteri; order Cypriniformes; family Leuciscidae; genus Cyprinella; species Cyprinella venusta. Next base: position 23,592,260 of record CM075876.1, read on the forward strand.
AATATCTGATTTTTATGATGGACATTTTGTTTTGACGCTGAGAGGGATGGAAATGGTTTACTTGTGGTTATAAGGACTGGAATCTGAGCACTGAAAGTATTTTTTTAAGAAAAAAGTAATTCTTGCGGTGATGCTTAAAGGGATTGTCCTCCAAAAAATGAAAATTCTGCCATCATCTAGAGTAGGGTAAACCCTACGTTATGATGTCCCCATAAAGATAGTAATACCAGAATTTTTTCAGACTTTTTTGGGTCCCCATGAGAAAAATAGCTTATAAATCATACAAAGTGTTTTTTTTTAATGTAAAAACGCAGAAAGTTGTCTGCAGGGTTGTGTTGGCAAAATGTCAATGGAAGGTGCCCATAAAGCATGTAAACCGTGTGTGTGTGTGTGTGAGAGAGAGAGAGAGAGAGAGAGAGAGAGTGAGAGTGAGATGTCCTGACCACCTTGGGTCCTCTATATTTTGAAGATGTATTGCATCTCCACTCTGTGGAATAACAAACAAGCCCAGCATCAGAAATGGCTGTCAAGATATATTCCTGTGCCAAAAAAAGCACTTGGTCTGATTTTTTTATTGCATTGACAAATATGCTAGGATCTTCTAACACAATGACTCCTTCAATACTTTGTCAATGAAAACCTCCCTTGCACTTTAAGAGGTATTGTGCTTTTATGTGTGTTGGTTGGTATTCTGTAATAAAAGCTGTGTGAATTTGTTTCTAAAGTCCAAGTGTGCCTCAGATATGGACTTTTGCTAGCCATTTCTAACAGTCCACCATCCAACCTGTAGCTGTTTTTCCTTTTAATGTGTCTCTCGAAGCTTGACGTTGCCCAAATGTTTCTTGGATCACCTTGATGCAAATGATTTTTCTGCTGTTTGCATTTTCCTCTAAGCTAATGAGGCCTGTTTTGCTCCCAGATCAAAACTGTTGAAGCAACACTTATTCGTACCAAAAGCAAAGCGCAAAGGCACTTCTTAAATGTAAAATATAAATTCATACAATATATAACACCCCCCAAAAAATCAATTTTCTTTTATTTGTTTTTAAAATATCGATTCTCAAAAGCCATGAAATCAAGTCGATCCCCAGCCCTAATATATAGTGTACATTTATAATTCATAGTATAAATGCACATTAAACACACATTTAGTCTAGAATTACTTATTATTATAAGTAATTTATTGTTACTGTTATTTTTTTTAATGATTTTTCATTTGTACAAGATTGCTCCACTTACAACTGTCTACCCAGAAAACACTTGTTGTTTCAAAGATTTGTGAATATACCTTTAAATTCCAGTGTTAATATAATAAATGTTATAATGGATGGTGAGAATGAGATGCCAGTGGCATAGTCTCTTCAGAGAGCGATGGAAGCTATTTAACATTTATTGGTCATTTTGTTCACATTAGATGTTAGGCTACTTGTTACCTTAAAAGAAACCTTATAGATGTCACTGAGAATATGATGCACTCTAGTCTAATGTTCTCAATGATGTGTGTTTGTGTCTCCCAGTGTAATGTTTTGGTCGATGCGCGAGTCGCTGTGGGAATGAGACTGCGAGGCAGGGATTTGGAGGATTCCACTGTCTCCTGGATACCAAGCGTCCTGGGTGTGCAGAGCGTCAGGCTCCGCCTTCGCCTTGATCGCCGTGACGACAGGGGGAGGGGCCTTTGGCAACTGGTTGACCTGGGAGAGGAAGCAAAGAGTGGGCAGCGGATACGTGATAGGACACCTCCTACTTGTTCACAAAGTAAGAACTACAGTTCAATAACAGAATCCACAAAAATATTTAATCCATTGACCCTGAATTGCCAGAAGAACATTACGTGCATGACTAGGAGTTATACTAGCATTCTTCTGACTTTAGTTGTTATGATCCCTCTTGATATTGTTTCCTTGCTTCCTGTTCATGAATGGAAAAGGTCAGTTCTTCATTATAAGATGCTATGTGTGCATACAGAGACCTGTTTGTGTAATACTCAGGGTTTTACCATTATTAATAGGGATTTAGATGGTTCGCCAGCTGGTGAAAAAGGCCGCAAAGGTTTGAGAGAAGAATAATTGGGCACTAGAGGGAAAAATACAGTATTAGAGAGGATAAGATAGACAGAAAGGCTGGAAGAGCGAGAAGATCCTCCATTCATTACATTGGACCCTGGGATTCTGCGCTGCTTGACTCCAAAAAGATTAATGCAGATTAATGTGTCATTTTTAATTATTGCAGTCCCTGTTCTCACGCTGTGTGAGGAAAGACATATGTTCCTCCACTTTTTCTAATGTTTTTTTTGCTTTTTTCTGGTAGGATACAGTATTAATTGTCTAACACATGCACTCATTTTTGGTGTTATTTTTTTACATTTCGATCAAATGGTCTTCAGTATCAGGTTTCCCTTGTCTGTTGCTATGGCAACTTGCCATGAATTAAGTAAATAACTTATTGCCATTGTTTGTAAGGGTTATTTTTTTCCTTTCTTCTCAAAACCCCTCCTCTAAGCTAGGCGTTGGCTGGAGGACTTGGCAAAAAATGGTTGATTTTATATTGTTATTTTGGTTTGAATTAGTTGGTGTGTGTGTAAAAGAGAGAGAGAGAGTGAGTGAGTGCACATTGAACTGCATGTTTTGTGCATGTGTGTGTAATCAGTGGGAATTTTGTAGGTATTCCAGTCAATGGCTACAGGCAGCTCTGGGCATGTGACATTGATGATCAATCTCTGTTTGGTCCACCTAGAGCTTTTGTTCCAGTCAAAGCCGACATTTTGTGAGCATTATAAAATGCTATGACAATAGTGTCAATAAAATAATAGGAAAATCGTGATGATAATGATTGAAAATCATTTATTTCTAATGATGCTCTGGTTCTTTGCTGGGCGTTTTTAGTATATTTCTCTGACATCATGCATGCCACATTTGTCATGGAGAATTAAAAAATTAAAATCCAAAACCTTTTAATCTAAGGTTATTGTACCATGCTTCAGGCTTTTTTCCAGCTTCCTCTCCTTCTCTTCCATTTACACGGACACATACAGTACATGAACACACTCACACAGTTGTCCCTCATCTGCAGTGTTAATGGGTTTGAGATGATTGAGTTGCCACTAAAGATGAATCCATGACTTTAATTAACTTTTGATTTATTGGCTTCTGTATTCCAGGCATAATTAGAAATTAAATATAGGGATCCAATGGATGGGTGAATGGCGTCCAGCTCTGCGTCAGGCTGTGAAATGGGCTGTCTGAATGTATTTCACAGTGTCCAATGAAACAGCTGTGAATGTCCCCTTTCTGAGTTTTATATTTAAAGGGATACTCCACTTTTTTTGGAAATAGGCTCATTTTACCACTCCCCCAGAGTTAAACAGTTGAGTTTTATCGTTTTTGAATGTATTCAGCCGATTTTCTGATATTTAGAAGAATATTAGTAACCAGACAGTTTCTGGTCTCATTGACTTCCATAGTAGGAAAAAAATATACTATGGAAGTCAATGAGACCAGAAACTGTCTGGTTACTGATATTCTTCTAAATATCAGAAAATCGGCTGAGTACATTCGAAGACGGTAAAACTCAATTGTTTAACTCTGGGGGAGAGATAAATGAGCCTATTTCCCAAAAAAGTGGAGTATCCCTTTAACTGGTTTTCAATAGATGTGCCTCGTTGCCCTATCAAGCTCTCGCTGGTTCCTCTCTTCGGCCACCAAACAAAGGAAAGTCTGCACCTCCTTGTTTGACCACGGCGTATTCTTTTGAGTTGTCATAATAATAGTAGTAAGTTTAGTAACTATCTCTGGCCAAACTATTTTAAAATTGCGGGGTTATTCTGGATACTCCAGCTGACGCGTGCAATGATGACGCAGTGAATAGTGACGATTCTCTCTGACCAATCAGCAGTCGGCATTGTTTTCATGTCACATTTTAGTATCGCCTTAGCTCGCTCAGAACCTCACCGGAGGTGATACAAAAAAAGTACCCGAAAGCAGGTATAGGTACCACTTTTACACAGTGGAAAACCAAACAAAGGCGAGGCGAGCCGAGTGGAGCTGGTACTGTGTAGTGGATAAGCGCCATTAGTGGACACTGGACAGTAAGACGGCTCCCTAGAAACCACTGTCTTTTAGCCATGGGAGCGGATGTGATTTCTGTGATAGCAAGTGCTCTGACTGCCAGCAAGATTCTTTACAAGTCTCTGAGATAATAACCTTTCTTTCTTTCTTTCTTTCTTTCTTTCTTTCTTTCTTTCTTTCTTTCTTTCTTTCTTTCTTTCTTTCTTTCTTTCTTTCTTTCTTTCTTTCTTTCTTTCTTTCTTTCTTTCTTTCTTTCTTTCTTTCTTTCTTTCTTTCTTTCTTTCTTTCTTTCTTTCCTCCCTTGCTTATCTTTGCATTGGCAAGTGCTGTTGTCATAGCAACCTACATAGGTTATTGATCTTGCTGATGACCCATTTGATTTTGTGTACATCTATTGTAGTTTGAACTTTGCTGGTGCTGCTGTTTCTGTGTTCATGGGTTTATCCATTTGGTGTGTTCAAAGCAAGTAAAGGGCTCTGTTGTAAAGAGCTTGTAAACACACACACACACACACACATATGATATAATGTTCTAAATTCATCTTCTTATCATCATAGGTATTTGTTTTTAAATAATTTCATTTTCATTCACTGCAAAGTATGAAATGGTGATGCTGAACTTTAATCATTTGTTCAAGCTCAGTTCGTTGTTGTGTATGAGGACGTGTGTGTGAGTATGTGGTGGGACTTGAGAGACAATTTGCTCGACCTTCTGTTGACCTGGAAGCAGTTTATCACATACAAGTATCCAAGTGGGAGGTCAAGGGCAGGTCTGTTTGATAGACGGCGTGTGAAGAAGTCCCAGTTGTGTGTTTGCTTTGTGTGTTTGTGTGATGGAAACAAGTGTACTTTCATAGTGCTTACTGTAGACTTACTGTAGAAGCAAAGTGCTGAGATAGAAGGGGCCAAAATGTAATTTGTTGCCTCACTGCTCAATGGTTTAACCTTTTCCTATAAAGACTTTTCCTGAATCTTATTTCACTGTCCAGCTTACATAGTGCTTAATCTTTCGCCTGTGTATTTAACAACATTCTCCCGCAGAGCAAGTCAGCAGATATGTGACTACGCTGTCTGTACACTCGCCAGCATGTGATACTGTGTGAGTGTGTGTGTGGTACATGAGCCAGACCCCCCACCCTCCCCACCTCCGACTTAGGGAGTGCTACACATTCCCAGCGTTCTTCTGAGGGGGGTCGGAAGGGAAGGAGGAAGCTTCATCCAGCTCTGCACAGTGCGAGGATTCAGCAGCGTTAAGATTATCCTGTAGTTCCAATCATAACTCATTCAGTTATTCGGCCAAGAATGGGGGGCTTTATCCAGCTGCACCTCGTGAAATCATCTGCTTGGGTTTGTCTGGTCAGATGCATGGTTAATGAAGCTACCTTTTCAATGACCTATTGACAAGTGACTAGCACCATCACTGATGAGTGAATGTTACGGCAAGTATAAAATGATGATAATAACCTGTCTCATAAGGGCTGCAAGCTCAGAAGCGTTGGTTCAGTGTTTGTGTTGTTGATAAGGTGAGTTTGATGAGTTTGCCTTTATTATATTGTAGCCTATGGATTTTCTGATGTGTAATTTTTCATTTGCTCTTTTTTTGGAGTGAATTGGGCTGTTTGGGTTTTTTTATACACTTATGTAACATTTTGTGATTAATTTTTATAGTAGTCTTATTAAAAAATGGTACTAGGCCTTGATCCGTAATAAAGTACCTGAATTTTAATAAAAGAGGTTATATAAAGAGGTTATATGGGTGTTTAAAACTATGGAGCTTGAAGTCCTTTGTATAAGATTATTAATTAACCTGAAAGTGACTAGAACATTCGAGAGCTAGAGATTAAAATACCCTGGTCAAAAGTTTGGAAACATTATTTTTAATGTTTTTAAAAGAAGTCTCTTGTTCTCATCATCCTTGCATTTATTTGATCATAAATATTATACAGAATACAGAAAAAAATTAAAAATAAATCTTAATATTATTACAGTTTAAAATAATGGTTTTCTATTTCAATATACTTCAAGATATAATTTATTTCTGTGATGCAAAGCTGCATTTTCATCAATCATTACTCCAGTCTGCAATGTCACATGATCCTTCAGAAACCATTTTAATATGCTGATTTGATACTCAGTTGTTATCATTAGTAACAAATTGTAATGTTTCCAAACTTTTGACCGGTTCTGTATATTTGTTTATTTATTGTTTATTTACCCCTAAAATGCAAATAATTATTTTGCATCACAAGTTCATAACTGTCAATGTCAGTAAATAATATAATGCCACCCTATTTAAGATATTAAAAATTGTCTGCAAAATATAATAGGCCTAAATAATAACAAGAGAGTTTTAAATAAAATATTAAGTTAGTCTACACAAAATATGGTTGCACCCATATATTGTAAAACGTTTTACATATTGCGTTTGATAAGTAGGCTATGATAAAATGTTCTTAATTAAAAGCTAATTAATGCTTTTTACTTAAACAGTATTTTAGATTACAGTTGCATGTGTTAACTTTTAAAATATAATACATGTAATGTCATCTAATTAACCAATTAAAGGCTATTTTTACATTTTCAATCTATTAAAACTAGTTCTTTCAAAAGTTCTTTGCAGTGTCATTATGTCTGCAGAATTGTTTATATTATTTAAGTATAGAGAAAAAAAAACTAAATTAAAATTTTCGCATTTTTTTGTTTTGCAAAACGGCAATTTAAATCATTCAGTTATTTATTAATTATGTATGAATTAGTATGTGTATAATAAATCGTAATATTTCACTCTTTTTTCATTTTTTTTTAAAAGCTGCTTACATCATTAATATATTTTTTTTTTAAATCAGCTAACAAAATTCAGTCCATTAGCTCTTGGCAGTGGGCATTGCGTTTGGGGAGTCTTGGAGGCTCTAAAACGCTTCTGTGGTGTAAATTATTCCGCAGGCTCCGCATCAGCATATGACTATGGCAAAGGGAGGATGTTAGGCGCCCAGTTGCCATGACGACAGAAAGGGGACAAGGTAGCGACTGCGGAGCGCGCGGTGGTATCGAGAGCGCGCGGGGGTTTCAGAAGTGGCCGGTCTGTCTGTTGAAGCGCGCTTGATACGCTATTCTTGACATTGCTGATAACGAATCCGCTCCAGAGCTGAGTGGTCGGTGAGTGTTCATACATTAAAAATGCGTTTCCGTGCCGCTTTTTTCGCGGTGAGATTAAGAGATAAGGAAGGAAGACCTCGCGCAATGCAACGCGGCTCGTAAACATGAACACGCACATGAGGAACGGTGCTCTATTTTTGATGCTCTATTTTTAATGGCGCGCACTCTCGCTATTTCTGAACGGTTTGCTGTGCACCGGTTCTTAGATTCATCGGAATTAGAATGGATTTATGCAGCTGTAGGAAACCACAGTGATCGAGAAATAGATTAATGTAATTACGCATGGCCTGGCTGATGCATGTGGGAGAAAGAGAGAGAGAGAGCAGGTGAGCGGAAATAATCTGATGTTTAGAAAGTGCCTAGGAAAATAACTTTGAATCAGGGTCATTCCTATTTATCTTGTAGACAAATATTATTTATTAAAATGACCCATTTCTTTATATTTCGGCATAATATGTCACATGTTACCTGATGCTTTAAGGAAATAACTTTTTTCTATTCTCTATTCGTCATTTAGTTTTATGAATATTTATCTGAAAAAGCAGATGTAGATTCATCTCTTTCTTATTCTCTCTGCTTTAAAAGCATAGCTTTAAACTGTCTATTGTCTGTGCACACTACAGCGAATGCACTTCACACATTGCAAATCATATTTACTGCACCCCTTTAAAAATGAATTATTGAAAGTAGTGTGTTCTGTGTATTCAATTACAGATTATAATGTAACATGATGGATATAAAATTAAGTAAATTTAACAACAATTAATCAAACTGATTTATTATTATTATCATTATTTTAATTATAGTTATATATAAAATGTGTCTTACTAATTTATTTTTTTTCAGGAAATCATAATTAAATTATAATAATTAATTTCACCTCAAAAGGTCCAGGTTCTACAGAGTTCTAGGAAATACTTAGTTAGAAAGGACGGATGAGAGCAGGGGAAGCCGTCTGTCAGGGCTGATCTTGAGGCCAGGCGCCACAGCTGGAGGGGGAGGGGATGAGAGTGAATGAGGGATGGGGGAGGGGGACTGACTGAAGAGAGAGAGAGAGAGAGAGAGAGTTGGAAGAGCAGAGGATAGTGAAGATGCTTTTATGTGGCACAGACAGTGTCTGTTTCTTCAACCCTCTGCACAGTGTAAGCCACCTCACAGCTTTTGTTCTTCATATATTTCCAGCCTAGTTTGTTGAGAATGTAATATCTGTATGGTTTGAGTATGTTTTTCCGCTATCTATTTATCCAATGAATATAAAAATTCCTTTGTGTAATTATGTTTTTTTCTTCATTTTTATTATTTATTTACACTAGTGTTGTTTCCAAGAACAGCAGCTTTGCAGGTTGAACTAGAAGTTGCAGTGTTGGTCATGTGTTTGAGTTTAACTTCTAGTGTTATCTTTGCTTTCTCAAAATTAATGTGTTAAAGCTTTGACTGTAATTTGAAACAAACTGTTTTGGTTTTGGTTGGTTTGCAGGGTTCTCATGGTCATTGAAAACCTGTAATATCAGGGAATCATATTTACATATTTATAAAATTTTGATTTCTAGACATGAAAAGATATTTTGAAGAATGTTGGTAACCAGACAGTTGATGTACTCCATTGACTTCCATAGTAGGAAAAAACTATGGAAGTCAATGGTCTACTGTTCTGTTACCGACATTCTTCAAAATATCTTCGTTAGTGTTGAGCAGAAGAAAGAAATTCATACAGGTTTGAAACAACTTGAGGGCGAGTGAGTGAGTGACATAATTTTCATTTTGAAGTGAACTATTCCTTTAATGTTAGGTTAGGTAGGCTCAGGGTTAGTACTTATTTATTATTTATATATAGTATGTACATGCGGGACAGGACTGTAAAATAAAACACTGCCATTTTTTTTCTTTTACTATTTTTGATTTATTGATGTCTATTCTTTTCAAAATTTTCCTCAGCTAAAATTGCTATATTATATTATTATTTTTTTTCTTTCAGATTACTAAAATTATCCAGTAATCACGAATGACTGACGAATGAAAAGTCATGGAAATTCATTGGTCAAAAGGTCTGGGAGCCCAAAATTTCTTACTGACTACACATATTTTGTGTGTGCTTGTTGTAGTTGGTGAGTGAGTTGGAGAGTTACAAGATGAATTGATGGTTGGGAATTACAAAAGTTGTGGTTTGTGTCTTTGTTGCTGTTTATAACTTTGAATCATCCAATGAAACCCAAACCAGAAAGTTCACATAGTAGACATGTGTACTTTAGTATTTTTAAAAGGAAAATCTCCATCACATTATGCAGTTGAAACAATACACATATCAGTATTTTTACTTTCAATCAAGAAAAATATTCAGCATACAGTATTAAAATGATTAAATATCACTATAAATGCAGTTCAGCATTCTGACATTGACATTGTGGTGTTCTTTTAGGTCTGATGAGTATTCCTGCTGCTGCATCAGTTCAGTCAGGAGGTGGAGAGATGCAATCACCTGGGGCCATTAGCCCTTCATTTCTCCCGCCCCCAAGTGGAAAAGTTCCAGGTCGCAAGAGGGGTCGTCCACCCCTGAAGAGGCACCCGGAATACCAGAGTCGCTATCCAGAATCTCTTCCACCCATTAAAGTGCCTAAGAAAAGAGGAAGGAAGCCTGGCTTTAAGGTCAGTAAATATCAGAGTGTTTGTGTGTTAATTTAAGTAGGCCACAAAGAAAAGGTCTTTCCATAGTTCAATAGTGTCTGCCAATTGCATAACTGTCATCAAGTGGTGCAGTTAAATACATACTGGTGCGTGTGTAACACTTATTGTAAAATTATTTAGCTAGAGGAGCATAGTAATATCTTGTGTGTGTTTGTATATACAGTAGGTAGGCCCATCTGATGTTGACTGTGAGAGGAGGGGACAAGGTGGTTGTTCTTTGACTGATGTATCTGCAGTCTGCTGCTGCTGAGTTATTTTTAGCCGTGTGCCTAAGCACAGGCCTCATAATGTCTCTGCTGCTGATTTAAAGAGCTAAACACTACCACAATGTGTGTGCATGCTTGGAGATTTTCAGTAAACATCATCGCAAGACTTTTTTAAAAATAAAAAAAGACATTTTCTGCCGGATATACACTGACGAGCTGAAACATTATGACCACCTGTCTAATATGCTGTTGGTCTTGTGCGTGCTGCCAAAACAGTGCCGAACTGCCGAGGCATGGACTTTGCAAGACCCTTGAAGTTGTCTTGTGGCAAGGCTGGACTGGGGCTAAAATTCGGCCCTGGACAAATCCAGCCCATCCGGTTCCCCCGAGAATGTTTTGCTGAATGAATAAAATGGTACAAAAACAAATAATAATAGATTTTATAGATGCAGTTAAGATATATACAAATTTAAAGGTGCTGTAGGACATTTGGGAAAATGCTAACTTTAGCCTGATAGCACTAAAAGTGCACGTCCCACCCTCCCTGCAAATCGCTCTCCAAAGCCACGCCTCCTGAAAGCATGAACGCGCACAGCCAAGAAGACCGGAGACAGCGTTACTGCAATACCAATATTTGTCATTCACCGGTGAGAAAACTTTATAGTACAATTAGTAACAAACTACAAGACCAAACGTAAACAAATTCTGAAAAACAAAATAAAATTAGATGCAGCATGTTTTTGGTTTTTTTTTAGCTAGCAAAACTTGTCAGCTTGTAATAATATTTCTTGCATGACACAGTTTCCACTATGAGAGTCTGTTTGACTCCGATTAATATAGATAGATTGTAGATCATTTGCCGGTGCCACCTTTTGTCGGTTCGGAAGGAACATTAGGTTGTTGCCACTTACAACATTAGGTTGCTGCACAGCGTACGTGAACGCGCAGATGACTTGTGTCTGTGGGAACAGCCTGTTGCAGTGGTATGCAAACACATATTGACCAACATGGAACATAGGATCGTTCGGACCGAACACAACGATTGAACGAACATTTTATGGTCCTACGCCTTCCACAGACGACATATATTTATAAAAATACATTTAGATCGCTGTCAGATTGTTAGATTGATTGTTAGATTGCTATCAGGATATTAGGAGAGTTTCAACCAGCATAACAAAAAATGTTTCTGCATATAATCACCAATGGCACCTTTATTATTGCATTTTTGATCCTATATTTTGAGCTAGGATGCTGTAAAGTAAATTTACTGCTCTAAAATTCTGTCATCATTTGGCCCTTGTTAAAGTCGCTTAGATCTCTCTTCCTGTCCATTTCTCCTGCATCCAATCCAACACATCGATTATGAGAACTGATTGTTTGCTTCCTATCTAATCTACCTAGACCTTAATAAGTGGACCTGTCAGAAGATGATCAATGATGTTCACTTGTGACTGATCATAAAGTTTTGGCTCATCAGTGTATATCAGATATAGTTTGTTATTGTAATTGTTTACTTTACTGTATTTGTAGTTGTAATGGAACATAATATAAAAATGACATAGCATAAATATGTTTTATAAATATCTTCATATATATATATATATATATATTATTATTTTTTTTTTTCAGCTGAAGTCTCGCTTGATGACTCCCCTGGCTATCTCTCCTCCCAGCAGCACCCCAGAGCCAGACATGAGCTCAATCCCCCAGGACGCTGCTACTATCCCCCACTCAGCCACCCCGCAGGTCCTCACAGGTAACGAACACACACATTCGTAAACTACCAGTTCCACTATCTGCTGTCTGAAGTATTGCCATGCCAATCCCAGAAACTAGTAACCAGGCCTAACTATTAAGGGGATAATAAAATGTGAGCATTAGAAGAATCACTGCCCTCAGAGGAGTCATATTATGACTCTCTGCCATCTCGTTCTTTTTTTAGTGGCCAGTAGGGACTGTAACTCTATCCATTTATGATACTGGAATTATGATAACTGTTATTTTTTTATCAAAATTATATGATGGGATGTGCGTCTCAGGGGTGAGAGAAGACCACCAACCCTGTCTCTATAACAAGACCAGATATTTTTCCTTATCTGTTATTGTGATAAGCGATAGTTTTTCAAAAATGAAAATTTTGTCATCATTTACTCTCCATCAATTGTTCCAAACCTATATACATTTATTTTTTATGCTGAACACAATAGAAGAATTTGATGAATATGTTTAACCAAACAGTTGGTGGACCCCATTGACTTCCATAGTATGGAAAAAGAGTCAATGTCGTCCATCAGCTGTTTGGTTTCAGACATTCAAAATATTTTCTTTTGTGTTGTTGTTCAACATACATATTTGGGACAAATTGAGTGTGTGTAAATTATGACAGAATTCTCATTTTTGGGCGAGCTATCCAAATAGACAACATCTCTTCCAATGGAAAATTATGAAGATGTCAATAGATTGTAAGATTTTTTTGAAAAAGTGATTGATTTTAAAAAATGTGATTTATTCCTGTGATGGCAGAGCTTAAAGTGATAGTTTACCCAAAAATGAAAATTAGCCCATGATTTACTCATCCTGAAGACATCCTAGGTTTATATGACTTTCTTCGACTAATACAATCGGAGTTATTTAAAAAATTGTCCTGGCTCTTCCAAGCTTTATACTGGCAGTGAATGGCTGTTTGTCTTTGGAAGTCCATTAAAGCGTATCTATTCATGATTAAAGAGCTCCATCTGAAGTGAAGCGATGCGTCTGTGTAAGAAAAATATCCATATTTAAAACTTTATCGACTAAAATAACTGGCTTCTGGCAGACAGACGTAACTTGTGTATGGACTTCCAAAGTCATCCAGTCATTCACTCCCATTATCAAGCTTGGAAGAGCCAGGACCATTTTTAATATAACTCTGATTGCATTCATCTGAAAGAAGAATGTCATTTAAACCTAGGATGGCTTCAGGGTGAGTAAATCATGGCTAATTTTCATTTTTGAGTGAACTATCCCTTTAATATGATATAATAAGCTGATTTGGTGCTCAAGAAACATTTCTTATCAGCATTAATGTTAAAAAACAGCTGTTTAATATTTTTGTGAAATTGGATTTTTGGAATTGTGGTCGGTTGTTTTTTTTTTTTTTTTTCAGGATACTTTAATGAATAGGGAGTTCAAAAAAACAGCATTTATTTGGAATAGAAATATTTTGCTACATATAAAAATGAATGCAAGTACAAATTAAGCATGCAAACATTGTTGTAAGACTTAAATAATAGATCTGTCAATCCTGAACTCAGTATGTGTGAATGCAGCAAGTAAAGATTTCATACGGCACAGACACACTTAATCTTTGGGGTCAGGACCCCTCAGTCCATACGGGCGGCCCATCTAATTCGGCAATAACATCCATGACTAGAAGGAAAGGGAACTGAGAGAAAAGAGTAGTTACATCTCTTATTTCAAAGGTTAATAAGTGTGAAAGTCTCAAGGGACATTATTGAGGAACCTGACTGCCGTAGCCTTAGATGCATTATCATCCAATTTATCTCTTCGTTACTATGGAGAGATCAGTTCTGTTCTGCTATATTGCCTTTTTAATGGAATAAAAAACATACTATTTTTAAAATATGAGCTTAGAATGAATTCACATCACAACTTTAGCATGTGCATTTTCAATTTTGCCATTGGAAATGAATGAAGACTGCATCTCAATGCTTTTCAAGGTCTACTTTAAACATGAGAAGTTGTGACGGTATGGCTGAACTCCATCTTGAGTTCTCAAAGCTTAATCCGTTTGCTGTAGGGAGCAGTTGCTGAACAAGAGGCTTTTGTCTGCCCACCAGGTTTCTAGACTTTAATTCTTTTTGCAATGGAAAAGTCATGCTCTCTTTTGGTCCCTCTCCCATATTTCAACAACCATGTTCATTTTGTTCAGATTCATGCCGCTGTGAAATGTTTGACACCAGCATTTTGTCCTCAATTCTTTTAAGAAATTTGACAAAGCATCTCGGTGCTCGCAAACCTGCGTTCCGATGTGAGGGATGTCTGTGTGGGTGTTACCGAGGGAGTTGTTGTGGGGGTCATGACCTTAATGACCTCAGGTCATTGTTAACAGCTTTGGTGTATTGTTTTATTTGGAAAACGCGTTTGTATGTGACTGCTTGCAATTAAATTATATTGCCTTTCAATAGTGTGGTAAATTTTCACTGTCTGTAAGCCTACATGTTTGGCATGTCAGTAATCTTGCTATTGGTTATCTATTTTAAGGCTTTGTGTGTTATCTCTGTACTCTGTACACTTGCTGTTCATTGACTTTATCCTGTTACACATTATCAAACACAGCACAGGCTTCTTCTTGAGATTATTTTAGGTGTGTGTCTGTGTCTGACTTCTGGTCATGGTGCTTCTAGATGACAGACGACGAAGGAAATCCCTTAGCATGGCAGTCTGTCAGATTAAAGCATCCTTATGCTGCAGACGAGCGAGGGAAGTCAGTGGGGACAGATTGTGTGGGTGGAAATGGGAGGGGGACGAGTGATTGGTGGATTCCCACACACACACACACACACTCTCTCTCTCTCTCTCTCTCTCTCTCTCTCTCTCTCTCTCTCTCTCTCTCTCTCTCTCTCTCTCTCTCTCTCTCTCTTACTCTCTTTTTATTTCTGTTATGGACTGTATTGTTTTTGTTGATATTAAATGTTCATGCTTGTATTTTTCCTCGTTTGTAAGTCACTTGGGATAAATAAATGCATAGAAATGGAAATATTTCTTTAGGGTAATCAAAACATTATTGGCTCTGGTTGGCTCGTAAAACCGCAGATGCCTTTTAGGTGTGATTTACAGTATGTGATCTAGTTTAATGGCATTATTTTAGTAGATATCAGGTTTAATTTTGATAAATAATTCCTTTGCTATTACTTAAACAAGATTGAAGCACAAGATTGAAGCACCCTAAGTTGTTTTTTTTCTTTATTTATTTCTATGTTGTTCCTCCTTTGTTGCCCTCTCTTTCCTTTATTGCTCGTCTCTTGGGTCTCATGACGATAATTTATAAATGTGGCCTCAAATGTTTGAAGATTCCTTGACATCACAAGCCGTTTTTTTGTAGAGACAATAAGGAAGACATGCCAATATGTGCCAATATGTATGTGAGTGTTGTACAATTACATATAGGCATTGTCTTTATAGATCATGGATTCATTTTTAAATGCTGTGGTGATGATGTTAGTGCTATTGATTTTTGCTTTGCTTTTAAAATGACTTATTAACTTAAAGGAATGGTACAATTAAAAATGAAAATTGAAAATTTAATTTACTCGCCCTCAAGTTGTTTTAAACCTTTATGAATTTCTTTCTTCTGCTGAACACTAAGGACATTTTGAAGAATTTCGGTACCCAAATAGTTGATGGGCCTCATGAACTTCCATAGTATTTCCTACTGTGGAAGTCAATGGGGTACATCCACTGTCTGGTTACCGACATGTTGCTCGACAACTTGAGGGAGAGTAAATGATGACAGAATTTTCATTTTTAAGTAAACTATTCCTTTAAGCAGTAGTATAACCTTATATTTTCAGTACATAATACAAAGAAATCTCAAAAGCAAGAGCAGAACAAAACCAACAAATTACCCTCCATTAGCATTCCAAGACCTAGTCAGATCATAACATGAACTGAGAAAAAAAATGCAAATACAGTAGTTTCAGATTGTGCTTATTCCGTTAAAAATGCATGCTGAAAGCAGATATTGCTAATTTTAAAATCTCTCTCTGTCCATTTTATTCCAGTGTGTATCTACGTGAATAAGCAGGTGAACACAGGTCCTAACCTGGACAGGCAGAAGGTGCTGCAGCTGCCAGATCACTTGGGTCCCGCCAGGCCCTCTGTGGTGCTCCAGCAGGCGGTACAGGGCTGCATCGACAGCGCGTTTCAACAGAAAGCTGTCTTCACGTTGCTTACAGAGGGCTACGGAGGAGAAAAGATCTCAGGTTCATTTGCATAGACACCCTAATGCGTGCCTCCGTTATGATTATGCACTACTGTTGCACACTACAGTATGTAAACGTGATTGACGTGAGGTTGAGATTTTCCGACTCAGTGTGCAAGGACCTTTACTGTAACGGTATTTACAACAGTGTGCAATTTACTTGAATTTAAACACTCTTTCTTTGTCTTCATCAGCCACCTTTGATGGGAAACAGCATCTGTTGAGTTTGCCAGTGGTCAACAGTGTAGGTTATGTTCTACGCTTCCTCAAGAAGTTGTGCCGAAGCCTGATGTGTGAGAACCTCTTCAGTGACCAGCCCATCGCTCCTTCATCGTCCCCCTCCTCCTCTTCCTCATTCCACACTGAAAAGCACTCAGATGGACAGCCCAAGTCAAGTGCGTGCTCATCAAGCTTTGTTATTCTACCCTTTTCTAAATACTAGAGCTGTATTTCCATCTATCTACACAGCCTGCACGGTTGAAGTAAAATTGTCTATATTAGACAATTTTTGGTTTTGTCTATTTTTGGTTTGGATGTTTTGTAATTTGGCTGTTTGGTTGGATTTGCACTCTTTTCTGTCTCTGTCCAAATTTGACCTTCTGAAAATGCAGAGGAGGCCTTTAGTGCAAGCTGAGCTGTTTAAGTGGCAGTGAAAGGTTGAGTGCCTCTGTGAGTGGCCTGTGGTTTGAGTGTTTGAGTTCTGCTGGCTCCACCTTTCTCTCTCTCTCTATCTCTTTTTCCCCTGTGAATGTGGTTTGGGAGCTCTAGAGATTAGAGCATTAACTTCAGTATGACACAATATCACACCGCTCAGCTACATAGGCAAAGGCTGTGTTGTGACTTAATCCCATGTCAATGGTTAACGTGGTTAAGAGAGGAGAGACTACATTACTCGTCAACACTGTATGTTTATCAGTGTTTCCCACAGATGGCAGTGTTTGCAGCTACCTATACTTCATTTTAACTACAGAAAAAATAAAAATAAAAAAATATATATATATATATATTTTTCTTTTTTTTAGAGTCAGACATGACAAAGAATTCAGAAAGTTTATTTATTGAAGAATTCATCAGACTAATTTAATGTCATAACTGCATTTGTGTAATTCATTAAAATAATGAATTTCTTAATGAATTAAGGTTTCCACTTTCGTGAATCAGACTACACTAGTCATTTTGTATGTTTGCTTTTTAATGCAGAAAAACATAAAATTTGCTTAGCATTTGCATTTGTATATAATTTGGTTTGGATGAATCCATAAAGACCAATCTGCACTCAAGAAAGCAATAATTATTATCCTGAGCCAAATGACATGCATGCTTAACATGCATTATTTTCCCTAAATTCTTCCTTTTTGTGCAGCAGACTCGATGGTGGATGATTACCATGGAGATTCAATGGACCCCAAGCGCTATTCTGTTGACCCCAGCGACTCTGCTTTTGGAGCGATGTCCTCACCGTACACGGCGAGTAAACCTGCATATGGTTTTCGTTCTGGCCCCGTCTACTCTGGAGGTGTGTGCAGGCAGGCAGCCAGTCCCAGCACATTCCAGGAAGGAAACAGAAGTGGTAAGAAAGAGGAAATTATTACTTATACTATAAAGCAGCAAGAAAGCAGTTTCTGCACTACTTTAAAACCATCTTAATCAAATGAGATGTATGTGAGAATATACCAAGAGTTAATCAAAAAACTGAAAAATAAATAGTTGGAGCCCACTAGGAATTCTCAAGATGATTTAAAATAATTTAAACAACAAAAAATCCAGATATTTCTTCTTCTTTTGTGTTAGAAGAACCTGTAGACCAGGAATGGTTTTCTAATTATATATATATATATATATATATATATATATATATATATATATATATATATATATATATATATATATATATATATATATATATATATCTTATATAAACAATATTCACTTATGTAGTGAATCACATGGGGCCTTCAAAAATGGTTGTGGTCATTGAGGGCCTTGGAGTCAAAAAGGTTGATAACCACATATGATTTTGGTAACACTTCCTATGAAACCTGCATTTTAATGCATTATTAGGGTATAATGCATTAAAAATGCATTATACCATTATATGGCTATACTTTATAATATAATACATGCATAATGTCTTATAAACAACTTTATATAATGTGTTGCATCATCTGATAAATAACAATTACAACAGTTACAATACATTAAAATACTTAGCTATTTGTGGTTAACTTTTAAGAGTATAATGCATTATTACACCAGATAAAGCCTGTATGTGTAATGCATCAAACTGGAATTCTTAATGCATTATAAGGCACACATATTGCCTTATGAAAACTCTTAAAATTTATAACATTTTAGGTTGTTCGTAAGGCACTATGCTTGTATTATAAAGCATTAAGAATACCCTTAAAATGCATTGTAAATACAGGTTTCATAGAAAGTGTTACCGATATTTCTAGCTTCAACCATGAATAATAATCCTAGCCCTGTCTGAATCCGATTTCTCTCTATCTAGCCTACAGTCCATCCCCAGATGGAGGGGAGGCGAAGCCCCCACCCAGTAAGGATCCCTCCAGGTGGAGCGTGGATGAGGTGGTGTGGTTTATCAAAGATGCAGATCCTCAAGCGCTGGGCCCTCATGTGGATCTTTTCCGAAAACATGTGAGTTTGACTGACACATTTATTTACAAGTGGCAAACAAACACCATGTGTTGAACATGTTATCAGATTACAAATCCCTGTGTGGGTATCATTAGTTTAGTTTCAAGTTAGAAAACCAGATATGATCAGCTGCGTGCTTCACAACTCAAGTTTTCACAATCATTTCAAGTTCACGTAATTGGTGATATAACCACCTGAGCTGAATGTTAACATTGCTTATTAAAAAGAGGACAAAAAGCAAAGTACAATTTAAAATCATCTATTGAAATTGAATTTCACTCTTCCAAATAGGGCCACACGATTAAAGTGCAAAAAAGGCTGTGCATTTAATTAATTATGGAAATACGTTCATCTCAGTATATGCTCTGAGTTTGGTGGTTTGTCATGTGAATTGTAATTGGAAAGCCTGCAGGTTCACTTCAGCTTCACATTATGTAATTCGTCACGTTTGCTACAAGTTAAGAAATAGAGGGGGATATTATAGAAATTATTATAATAGAAATATAGATTATTGTAATATTATCCAGGTAAAAGGAGCCGTTCAAGTTGGAGTAAGTGCAGTCATTACTACCTCTGTGTAAAGTTCACAGTGTGTTAAGCTCTGCTTCAATTCCGGACTGCCAACACTGTTAAATCTAATGCAGTTTTTGGGCCAGATTTTTGTGCATGTGTTTTTCCGACTCAGAATATTCTACTATCCTCAATTGTTAAACGCAGCAAAACGTTGTTTCATGTGTACAGTAAGCATTCTGTTGTGGACATTGTGATTACTTCTTCAGGAGATTGATGGGGATGCTCTTCTTCTCCTGAAGAGTGACATGATCATGAAGTACCTGGGACTCAAACTGGGCCCGGCTCTCAAGCTCTGCTACCACATTGACAAGCTAAAACAGAACAAGTTCTGACCGGTCTCTGCACCTTACACACACACACACACACAAACATACACACAGATGGATTCACTCACAGTATTTACTCTCACTCTCATTTGTTGTAGTACTGGACGTTTTTATTGCCCATTCAAGGACAAGCACCAGAGCATTGTTTTTTACTTGTGTGGTGTGTCTGCCTGTATATTGGGACATTTCACTGACCAGAACATTTGCTTGTTCTAATTTTTAGTGTGCAAGACTTTTATTGATTACTTGATTGGTATCTGAACACTGCTCTCGTCATCAAAATCAAAAGGCAAGTCATCTCAGCTGCTTTTTGGGATTTGAGTTTTTATCTTCAAGTGAGAGTGCAGATGATTTAGAATTGTAAATCATCCTTCAAATGGACGGAGTTGTAACAAACGTATTAGGTCACAGACAAACTCGCTCCCATTTTTACAGAGCCATGGACTGTGATTAAAACCCTGTGAACTTCAGCCACCTGCTGGTAAAGTGGAGTCACTGCAACTCTGTGACACTTTACCCCACATTTCTAACCTACCATTCAGGTTCTTATTTTGCGGAGAGCTACTTCGAAGGCCGATAACCTGGGAGAACCTTACTTACAGAATTCAACATTGTGCTTTTCGTCTAAACAGATACAGTGTGCGCACAGTCTTGGCAGGGTACAATTATGAACAGTTTCACTTTGCAACCAGCAAATAACAGGCACAAATGCAACTCAGAACTAAACAGGATACACTACAAGGTAAAAATGGTGCATTACAAACCTAGTAATGCACACCAGGTGCTGTTCTCAACCAGCAGGTCACATTTAAAGCAACTATACTGGTATTATACATTTCATACTGTGGACCAAATACACTGAAATTCTCATCAGTCCAAAAAAATGTCTTGTTTTTCTCTCTTTTCGGAGCAGAGGCCTCATTAAAAAGCTGCTCTGACATTACACAAATGTCAACTTGTGATTTACTTATAAAATGCGTAGCACTTTACAATAAGGTTTAATATATTTAATACATTGGGTATAATGAACTTTGATATCGATGTCTAGAACGTTGATTAGGTTAATAATAATTTCTATATATTGCTGTCCAAAATTATTTTATTCAGCAAGGATGCATTTAATTGATCCAACAGTAAACTGTGAAAGTAAACACTTAAATTATTACCAAAAAATTGTATATTTTAAATCAATTAAATACATTTTAGTAAGTTTCTATTCATCAAAGATTCCTGAAAAGGGTCACTGTTTCCACAAAAATATTTTTTCCAACATTGATCATAAAAAGAAATGCTTCATGAGCACCAAATCAGCAAGACTGGAGTAATGATGCGGAAAATTCAGATTTTCCATCACATGAATATATAACATTTTAAAATGTATTAAAATAGAAAACAGTTATTTTAAACTGTAATAATATTTCACAATATAAATGCAACCTTGGTGAACAATAGCATTAATTATTAGATTAATAAATGCTGTATTTTTTTTGTTTGTTTATTGTTAGTTCACGATACCTAATGCATTAACAAATCTAAACAAAATGAACTTTATTGTAGCGTTGTCTCACATTTTGTAGGCATGTTTCAACCAATTTTTTTTAAGTTTTGTAAATTGTCTTTTTCACTTAAACTTTGACTGTGGATTAGACGTGGATTTTCTTTCATAAATGTACAGTGTATACATGCACGCAAGCTACTTCTCTGTTATTTTAACAGTTACATTTGAGCTAAGTTTCAAACAGTTACTGCAGTTTGCTTTCTTGTGTGAAAAATGTGTGAAAAGAGTCATTTTAGTCTCCTGGGGCATTTCAGGAAATTATTTTAATATTTTTATTATCCTTTTTTATTATCATTATTTTCTTTTTTTAATATATATTTTTTTAATTTTTTTTGCACAAATGGCATTCAGAATTGCTGTATTGCTTTTCAGGTGAACCTAAAGGGATAGTTCATCAACAATTAACATTCTGTCATATTTTCTTTACCCTCATGTTGTTCCATCGAGTCCATATAAGAAATGAAGTCATATAGGTTTGGAACGATGAGTAAATGAGTTTAATTTTTGTACGAACTATCCCTTTAAGTCTGCCCTGATGATGTCATACATCTCCCAAAGTGGATTACACCCAAGTGTACAACATTTCTGTATCTGCAACCATGTGTAAATATAATAATTTATGTATTAGCCACAGATTAAATTTACAATTTCAAAAGTAACAGCAAATTAAGTAAAACAGTTTAGATTCAATCATCCGATGAACACATAGAGCTTTAATATGTAACCAGCTTTGCTGTGCTAGACTTCATTGTTGTACGATCTGCCTCTTAAAGCGACTGCTATGCTAACTTGAGCATCTGTACATAATTTTTTTTATCAGGGAGGCTGTTTAAGTGGTCTGTTTTTCCCCCTTTTATCTTTTTTTCCAAGTAGCACCAGTTGTCCTGGGTTTAATAGCTTTCTCAATGAAAAATGTGTAAGAGGAAAATCGTAAAAAAAATAGTGACACCAGGAAAAAAGGGAATTAATCAGTGAGCTCTTAAATCTGGTGCTACATTAAGAGGTCATGGTTCTTTATAAGTGAATCTACTGATTTGAAAAGAAGTGTATTAATTTATTATTATTATTATTTTTTTCATGAACCATCTCTTCTGATTGGTTAGAAAAAGTTCAAAAAATAACAAGGGTTTGGGTTTTAACACAAGAAAGAGACCCAAGATTATAGAAATATATGATCCATGTCTGATCTTGTATTAGCTTTAAAAGCAGACATTTTTTTTTATTTCCACTCATGTACTCAAATAGTGGGAATATCTTGTTGGTTTTAAAAGCCCTTTAACTGAGTAATAGCAGCACTGAGCTTTTAAATATGTTTGCAAGCACTCTTTTTTTATGGCTGCGCTTAACTAAAATCCTACTTCATGTAGGAAGCTTTGACGCTTTCCTAACAATCTTTCATAATGTTTTGGACTGTTTATGATTTCGCACAGATATTCTGCTGACATTGACAGGCACTGATGTTCCTGGCAAGATATTACCAATGTTTGTGTCAGGAATATGAGTGGGCTTTTATGGATAATCTATTATTTATTTCAGTTCTGGATCATTTTGTGTGCATTCAAATGTCAGATTTGCGTTTGCCTCTGCACCATGTCATTCATTGTCATTTTTGATATAACGGAAAATGTAAGTGTACATTTATGAATGCTGCTCTCGATGATAGTCCCATGTAAGACTGTTTAAATTTGTCAGCTCACAAAAGAGTTTTAATGGAAAAAGGGGGAATTCAACACGGACCATTCATGTTGGTGCTATAATATGACTGTGTATTTATCGAATAATGATTTTATGCATACAATTTTATGGTTGATTTACTTTATTTCTTCAGAATAGGCTTCAGTGTTGTGAACTCTCGTGACTGACGACAGGCTCTGCATTGCGTGTCTGTTTGTGAGGTTAATATAGAGCATTATGAAAGAGTCCGAATAAAGCATTATGAGCACCCTATACTGAACTCCATTTGTAAATATATATGTGGTTATGGTGCAGGGATGATTTTTCCGTAGGCTTTTGATTTATCACAAAAATTTGTCATAAACAAAAATGTAAGATACTTACGTTTTGTCCATCAAGATATTTTTCACTAATGAACAACTTTTATGAATTTTGAAGCCTATAACCTGATAACTGGTCTATCTGACCACAATCTTACTTTGATAGTCTGGACTGGAGGTTATCAAAAACTTTTAATAGAATTGATATCAATTCAGGGGCTTCATATATCTCAAAAATAGACTTGGTATTGTTTTATAATGAAATAAAACAATTTCAATAGAATCAGATAACTAGTGGCAAAAATTGCCAATCAGCAAGTAATGACTTTATGATAGCCTTTAGTGATCTCCTATCGAAATATTCCAAAGAATCATCTCGGAAGATCAAAAGTAAACCGTCTATTCCCTGGATGAGGAGGGAATAGATGCGGCACTTACAAAGTCCTTGAAAACAGGCCTTTTGACAGATTGTACTAGGAGCTCAGTATTGATTTATGTACGAGGTCTGATTGTAGTTTATATGGACAAAACATGGTAAATTTTAAATTGGTAAATGATTTTGAAATAAAGAAAATGTCACAATCATTGACAAATTCTAAAAGGAAAGATATTTGGGGAATAGACAATGCTCTTCTTAAAAAACATAAATACATTTTTGTAACTCCTATCACATATCTGATAAACAAAATTAATAGAAGAGAATTTGTTTCCCACTGCTTTTAAAACCGCAGTGATCACTCCAGTATTCAAATCGGGGGACAGACATGAGGTCTGCAATTACAGGCCAATTAGCATAGTTCCTGTTGTCTCAAATATTGCAGAGAAAGTAACTGCGGAGCAAATTAAAGAACATTTAAACACAAATAATTTGTTACATCCCATGCAATTTGGATATAGAAGACACCACTTCACCGAAACTGCATCTTGTTACTTTATTGAGGTGGTGAAGGCAAAGCTGGAAAAGGGCGACGTGGGCGCTGTTTTTTTGGATCTAAGCAAGGCGTTTCACACAGTCATCAACTATGTGCTACTAAGGAAGCTGACTAACTATAAATTAAGTGCACTGCAGTGGGTAGAATCATATCTCAGTGACCGTGTCCAGTACGTAATAGTCCAAAGTACGTTATCAACATCTAAGACTAATGACATGGGTGTCCCACAAGGCTCTGTTCTTGGGCCATTGCTGTTTGGTCTGGTGCAAAGAATCTTTAAGTAATGTCCGGCCAGACAGCTTACATTGGTCATCTGCTCTCATCCAATCACCAGCTCCACTTGAAACTCCGCCTGGCGCTCGTGTCTCCAACCCAACCCATAGACAGTATAAGACGTGGACAGAGCGATCTCATTGGTACTCCATTGAGATTGAAGCCCGTTTTTGACGATTTTTCTTAGCACTTCCATCCCTGACGCGCAGACTCAAACAGAGCTTTACGACGTAGATGTGACGAGAGCAACCCATCTGTCTTCTAGTGGCTGAGGCATGAGAAATCTGTATCATTCCCTTCCGAAATTTGCAGAGGTGGAGAGTGTGAATAGGAGCTGTCCATGAGCTAGGAGAAGGAGACAATTTTGCTAGGTATTCTGATTAATTATTTTGTCATTTTGCCTCCACGTTTCCCCAATTGCGCGCGAGCTTCTCCTCCTGTTCATATGTAATCTCTGTACTGTGCGACAGAGAGTCGTGTGGTTATGACGCAATCGTTAGCCTACTTTCACTAAAACTGCTTCTACGGGGCCATATCATAAGCTACAAGGTAATGGAGCATTTTATACATTGTCGTGTTTCTTTAGAAATAAATAAAGGACAAATGGGGTCTTCAAACGCCTCAGATGTAAAGTTATTTGCTGTCAAAGCGACACCAAAATGAATGGGAGTCAATGGGAATGCTAACGCAAGTGAACTTCTGCTACAAGTTGGCAGCTCCCGTGAGGCTTAAACTTCCAGTCGATAGATTACCCCCTTGACCCAACTGACCCCGCCCGCCCCTCTCCTTGTGCGAGCAAACAGCTGACAGACCGTCTATGGTAGCTAGCTAAGTAGCTCAGAATTCACCTGTTTCTGTTCTAAACAATGGGCGCCGCCATGACGACGATGCCGGTAGTCAACTTCCGGTTCCAGTCTAGTCTATGCATTTTTGCCATGTGTTTTAGATTGTGTCATCATCCCTACATCGCTAAACTAAATCGAAAAAAAAAACATTAATCAAATGTGATCTGATCACGTTATTTTTTATTAAATCACAGATTAAAACAAATGAACGTTTTTCTTTGCTTCATATAAGGATAGCTGATGCATGACTGCGCACGATCTCTATCTTTCTATCACCCCGACTGCTGCAGAATAACAGTACTATAAGTTTAGGCTGGTTAGCCCTTTGACTCCTGTCTACATCTGCTTACATTACAAAGATGCAAAGTATATTTCTCAGGCCTGTGAGGTTAGGCATAACTTTACGCCGAGTTTCATTCATGAGACCAAAGTCCAGTTTGCGCGCTGTCGCCTCCGTCATGATCACCTATTGTTTACTATACTTCTTATTTATTAAAACCAGGCGAATGGTTGATGAAACATTAACTAAAATAGGCTCTATGCACAGCTCCACTACTTCCTGAACTTCAGCCAGCTTCTTGTTTCCTGTCTGTCATTATTGGACACATTGATTAATTCAGGTGTGTTTGATTATAGACCCCTTCACGGTTGACGTCACAGAAAAATTTGCGGTGCGCAGTGCGCATGTCGGGGTCAGAAAAGTTCATTCCATCGTGCTGTAACCATAGTTTAACGTGTTATTAATCGCGTTGCGTTGATATCTGGACTCATCTTATTTTTTTATACATAGTATGGTTTATTAATATGATGTGTAGCGAATTTGGTCTTTTAAAATCACTGTCTTAGTACAGTAAGCCACGTTAAGCGTTTTCACATATAACGGTTTTCTATGGGAAGAAAATGCTTAACGTGTTATTAATCGCGTTGCGTTGATTTTCCGGACTCATCTTATTTTTTTATACATAGTATGGTTTATTAATATGATGTGTAACGAATTTGGTCTTTTAATATCACTGTCTTTGTACAGTAAGCCACGTTAAGCGTTTTTCACGTTAAGCGTTTTAGAACGGGCAGACTGGGACAATGCGATGATCAAAGAGGCTCGTGTTTGTTGCGCTCACTTCATATCAGGTAAGTTAAAATCATCCTTCATCATCCCTTTCAATTAAATTTAGATTAAACTCGAAACAAAAGACTGCATGAATTTTCTGTACCATATATAACGTTAAACCATGCAGGTTAATAGTTTGTTAATGTCATGCTCCACTAGCCAGCTGTTGGAATCGTTAATTAGCCGCACGTAATTATACGCTTCCAGCGATTTGTAGGCTTTGAGTTTTTCACGTGTGTAAACACTCGGCTTGTCCATAGCTGAGTTATATGGCGGGCCAGTGAATATCTGGCCACTTACTGACGTTGTCTACCCATTCTGTTATGAGCTCGGGATCAGGGAGACAATCGCCATTAACTAAAACAAGTTTGTTATGGTAACGTTCCCGTTCCTGTGGTGGTAAAGACAGTGCATAACTTGACACAATATCATGCCGGTCTATTTGCCGTGCCATTTTTCTGACCCCATGCTGCGCGCGCACCCAACAGAGGATTCCGATGTGTACAAACATTGAAGGGGTCTATTGCTGCCGTGACTACTGAGGTCAAGCACACCTGAATTAATCAAATTGTCCAATAATGATAGACAGGAAACAAGGAGCTGGCTGAAGTTCAGGAAGTAGTGCAGTTGTGCATAGAGCCCATTAAGATACATTTAGTGAAAAAAGGACGGCAGGAAGTAGAAAACCTTCAAGTCAGTTGAATCCGCTATGAATCATGGGAAGGCAGAAACAGGTGGATATGAACGACAGCAGCAAGCGGCCCCTGTAAAGTTTAGACGAAAGAAAAAGTACAGGAAAGAGCAGAGATAAAAAAAAATGTAATAATAAATATAGGGTCCACTATTGACCATTGGAGGAAGCTTCAGTGAGATCTGGGACTGAAAACCGACGCTGAAACGGGCACGGCTGACGTTTTGTTGAGCAGGTAAACGTTTACTTTTATGTTGTGACGTGTTACATAAATAGCTAGCTTTTCATCAGTTTGACAACTTGAATGCTGCCGGTCGGCATTGGAATGTTAGCCGTTTAGCATCGCATATCACGGGTCAAAGTAATTATATTTCTTGAAGTGCTTGAATATATATTTCAGTATGCCTAGCGGGTTTCTGTTCAAGCCGATCTGAATTTGAACAAGATGCGCTGTGTGCTGCTATAACAATTACTGAAAACCTTAGCAATACTAGTAGTATTATACTAATGTGGTGGGGAGTTTAGAACATTTCATGTGTTGATAATCTTGCGTTGACGTGAACTCAAAAGTGACACAGGTCAGGGATCAGGTAGCAAAGAGTGGAGGGTTGTGTGTGTGTGTGTGTGTGTGTGTGTGTGTGTGTGTGTGGAGGGGCCGATTTAACATCGTATACCATAGCGTTATAAGCTAAACTTAACCCTATATTATTGAATACATGTGCAATTGATAAAGAGATAATAATACCCATTTTGAAGTGGACAAATAAATAAACATAATTTAAAAATATGTATTAAATGTTAAAAATAATAGTTAAATGTAATGGTAAAATTAAAAATAAACTAATAATGCCAGTTTGCATAAATAGGTTTTTAAATGATTTGTTTTGAAACGTTTTATACTGCAAATACACACTTAAATGTTTTATTTAATTTTAAGTAATACATTTATTAGTGGCAATCCTAGTCCTCCATATAGGCTAATGATACTTCTGTTACACATTGAAAATCTAAATATTACCTATTATCATAACCTGTACTTTTGTGATGTGCTGACTTTCTTGTACATATAGGTGGCACTATTGTGTCTTAAATGTGCTGTATGTAAGAACAGTATGAAAACAAAACATTGGCTAATACATCACACTTTACTCCCTCACCTCCAATTTCTAAATGGCCCATGATGTGTTTTGGAATACTTCTTTCCGGAAATAAAGACCACCCCAATCGTTAAAAAGTGTCATAATATGAATATTTATCAGATTTTGTGCAATTATTTTGCATAGAAATTAAAGTATCCATACCTGATGATAATCAAATAGCTTTTTTTTCTGCTGTATAGATGGGGGGGGGGGGGGGGGGCGGGTTAACCTCAGTGCTAGGTTTAACGGTGCTACATAAAGAATGCACAGCATGAGTGTACTCTATTGTTGTTATTTTTTCACTTAATGTTTTATTATTGTCTGTTTATTTTGAGGCTGTTATTTTGATGGCATCAAAGAGCACCCACGCACAAGAAAAAGATTACAAGAATCAGGGAGGGCAGGTCAGGCTCGCTCTATTCTTTTTGAAACTGGAGTGTCCTTAGAATACAGATGCAACTGAAATGAATGTGTGTATCATGCTGAAGGGAAAGCACTCAAAAGCTTCTCAACATGCAACAGTAGAACACCAAACAACACTACCCCACCCCCACCAAATAAAACTCAATATGCCTTTAGCCAAGTGTTTCTGAACCGAAAACCAAATATAGAGTCTAGAGATTCTGGAGAAGCTCTTAAATTAATGTTGAAAAGATAAAATGTGCACCCCAAAGGCATGAAGAAAAATCCATTTTTATAGGATATTGCAGAAAGCGTATATGTAAGGGATAGCTGTGCATTAAAAAAAATGTAATGCATGACATGAAGGTAAAGAACCGCCCAACACAAGTGCATTAAAATCATTTGCATTATTCCACGTTTACTATGGACGTTAGGTTTAACCATGGTATACCATCGGTTCGTGTGTCATTGGTGAAGAATGCATGACAGTGCATTAATATAGAATGGTGATAAAATGGACTTGGAACTACAGTAGCTGTGCTTAAAATGGTTTTATTGCACACCTTCCATCCAATCAGAATACAGTATTTAGACAGACCATGGTATAATATAGAATATTGCCTTTCCCACCATTGGATATGTAAACATAACCTCTCATAAAATGAAGTGAAATAATGTGAAAATCTGGAAATGTATATTTCCAGTTTGTGTGCTTGATAAGGCAATATTAAAAAGAGTGCGAGTGTGTTTTTAATCTATCTATCTGTCTGCCTGTCTGTCCGTCCGTCCGTCTACAAACAGCTTTATAGTCAAAAACCAGTTTTATATATTTGAGGATCAAATTATTTAAATTTTACTTCCTTACATTCATATTTGTACTTAGTTCTGTTTCCTGTTTGGTGTCATTTATTCATTTAGCTGACGCTTTTTTTTTGAGTGTCTCAACTCAAATTCAGGTACTGAATTGTAATTTTAAAAAGTGATGGCAATTCAACTGAACGGCACTCAACATGTTCAGTCTAAACCCTAAACTGTGACATCAATTCACCTTTATTATTGTTATTATTAATAATAGACCATTTTGCAAGATGTAAACAACACTGGTCCAGAAGCACTTCCTGTTTCATTTTTTTAACACTACATAAAAGCTGGGATGAAATACAACCAACAGAACATATAAAACTGAATCAAAAAGTTAAACAAACATCTTTAAAATGTTTTCTTTACATGTGAAATAAAGAAAACAGTTACAAACTGAAACAGGAAGTGTTTCTGGACCAGTGTTGTTTACATCTTGTAAAATTCTCTATACTACGTATTTTATTTGTTGTCTTTGTCTATCATATATGAAAGTGTAGACTTTTTTTCTTTCCATTACATTTTTTTGTGCAAATTATATAGTCAGCATAATAATTGTGAAAGTCGAACAGAAAATTTGGCATGAATATTTCCAGGTTTAAATTTGAAATGGTTTAAAAAAAAGTGTATATTGTAACGGATACTTTTGGAAGGCTTTTGGTCTTTTACAAGAGTGCTGTAGTCTTATCTGTCGACTCAAATGAGATCATATCAATGATGGAAGTGTGTCAGCAGACCCGACTGAAGATGTACCTCTCCTGTACATACAGCTTATCTCTCTTGTACGAGAGAGATAAGCTTTACTTTGGCACAAATATGTCACATAAAGATATTGAAACATCTCAGTCTGCCTTGAATACCGTAACAAGCTCTCATCTCCCCCTACACCATCGGTTTAGTGTAGAATGCGTCTGGAGATGTTTTTAAATGGGGGGACAGCAGCAGATGAGAAAAAAGGAAGTAGCTTATTGGATTTGACAGACTGAGAGTAGGATATGTCATGCCCTCCCTGTGGGTTCCTCTAAATCCTGTTTGAGTAATCATTTTATTCTGAAATAGTTTGTAAGACAACTCTTTTGCCTCAGGAAATAAAGATAGATCACTTTTATTTGCTGCTGCTTCATCATGTCTCTTTCTTTGTCTCTGATTTTTACTCTCTACTGTGACAATTGGAGTAGGACTTGCAGCATTGCTTTGAGATCAGTACATGTAAGTATGCATTTATTTATGCACACATATGTTTCCTTTCACCTGAGCTTGGCTTTTTGTACTGGTGATTATATGCACCAAGGAACAAATGGTGGAAACACTAAATCGAGATGCGGCTACAGAGAAGACGACAGGCAAAGTTAGTGAGAAAGGGGTAGGGGAGCTTCTGTGTGACTATTCCTTCAAATTTGGCATGAAACTGCGCCGTCTGTTGGGCTGAAATTATGATGTTATCAGACTGGCAGACTGATAGATGCACAGTTTGCATCTTAGACATTATTACACCTGCTCCAGGTCTGATAGATACATCTACTCTTTCTGCACTCCCACTCATTCACATGTCTCGTCGGGTTGAGCTGGAGAGCAAATTCTCTCACTATTGGCACCAGAAACCCAAAGGAATTGGAATATCATGGATCTTTGATACTAAAGATACTTATGGTAGCATAAAATGGTACACCGTAAAGACCCGTTCACACCAAGAACTCCATTAGCATCCACACCAGCGGATGAAATTGTCCTATTTATTTTAATCTTTATTCTATTCTGCTTGTCTGCCGCTTTAAATGCTCAAGTTCGTTACAGCAGGATGCATTCTGATTGTTTTTATTGTTCATCAGCTGGATGAAGTCATTCTGAAAGGGATTTTAATATTGTCAGTGCCGTTATCATTACTGTTGTAGTGTGAACTCTTCTATTCTTTAATATTGAAAACGATTTTTAGAACTTTAGAACTATGCCTAGTCTTTTATGAGTAATCAATTTGAAGCTTAGAGCCGTCTTGTAAAGGGTGCTCTAGCCTGTGTAATTGTGTTTAACACTCCTGCTGGGAGATCAGCGGGTATCCGTTGTTAGCCCAAATGTGCAGGGCCTATAAGTCGGGGTGCGGGTGCCAAACCGCGCCCCGGGCCTGAGAGAGGAGATCCGTCCTCAGTGGGATAGGCCACGGGGTTGTGCTCACTAATTGCATCAGCTCCAGGAACCAAACCTGGTTCCTCCAAAGTGGCGTTACGATGAGCATTTGTCCTCCCTGATTCGCCTGATCACCTGTGGCAACAGTGTGAACCATATTCCTTGTTTTTGTGCACAGAAGATATTGACTACATTATGTTATGAAAATAATACCACAGTGTTTCACTTAAGTCTCACGAGCTGCAAAAGGAATAAACCCAAATTTATCAGTGCAACAGGTATTAAAATATGATGTTTCATCAAACAGATATGACATTTTTAATAATATCTCTATAGAGGGGAAAGATTCAGCTGTGGGTTGTCATTATCTATATGCTCTGACTGTAAGCCACAGAGCAGCAGTTCAATAATGAAGTCTGCGAGGAATGTCCTGCTACTGAGCGAGAGCGTTGAAATCCTCCCGGAGACCAAGCAACTATCACACCGACAGCTTAGGTGAGATTCCCCATCTCCAGCTTAATTGAAATGCCAAAAAAGAGCTGTCGTACATGTGTGAGAATGACAGGAACAATTTTTCAGCCCCCAATTTTTTGCCTTTGCGCCTGCGGGAGCGATGCTCAGTGGTGGTGGCTGACATAGGCCTCGCTTTATTCCCAACAGCCGATCCCTGGGCTGGGAGTTTGGGGCCTGTGGATGAAATAACCCATATGAATTTCCAAGTCAAAGAATTAGCATTCTTGTTCTGTGTTCTGGGAGTTACTTAAAGGAAATTTACATTTGAGCTTAAAACACTGCGTGGCTGTCAACTTTTCAGCTTTAAATTTACATATGAAAAAGAGGACATGATCAGAAAGGATAGTGTGCACTGCTGGGAAATGATGTTGTGTGGCGCTGCAGTTTTCTGAAAGGTTGAGCCTGTCAAATTTTTTTGGAAAGTTGTTTCTAAAAGTTGTTAAGTCATTCTAGGGATGTTACTATAGACCATTTCACAAGATGTAAACAACACTGGTCCAGAAGCACTTCCTGTTTCAGTTTGTAACTGTTTTCTTTATTTCACATGTAAAGAAAACATCTTAAAGATGTTTGTTTAACTTTTTGATTCAGTTTTACATGTTCTGTTGGTTGTATTTTATCCCGGCTTCTATGTAGTGTTAAAAAACTGAAACAGGAAGTGCTTCTGGACCAGTGTTGTTTACATCTTGTGAAATGGTCTATATATTTTTTTTACTGGAAAACAAGGCTAAAATAACGATTACAGTGCTAATGAAGGCTTTTATAATTAACTTGATTGTATTATTTTCATTCCTGACAATTTTCAATGAATGATGAAATGATTAAATTATTAAATGGGATGTTCCACAGGGTTCAGTTCCGTTTGATATACTCAACAACATTGTTGTTGCACACGTTGTATGCAATTAAGCATATTTTACAAAAGGTCACATTAAATCATAACTGGCCAATACATTCAGCATTATGTACTAGTGTGATATAAAAACCACACCATTAAAGTTAAATATCAGTCTTTGACTTAAAAGTACTTCAAGTTCTTTACCAGCTATTTGATCTTCAGAAGAATTACAAGAAATATGGACTCGTTGTCCAAATGAAATCCATTCCATTTTATGCACAAACTTTTTTTTATAACATACAATTATATATATATATATATATATATATATATATATATATATATATATATATATATATATATATATATATAGTTTAGCCAATAACAGCCCCATTTTTCAGTTCAGGAAGTAAATGATTTCTTAAAAGTAAAAGTTCTAGCACTTTAATGCCAGGAGATTTAATACTTGTGTAACTTTTTTCCATTTGCCAGTATGAAGTGGAGATTTAAGATATGCAATATATAGATCGTACAGAGTAAGGAAATTGTTATAAGGTGTCAAATAAGTTGGCATTGGAGAAATAATGTTATACTGCTGTCAGGGAACCAAATAATTGATCTAATTTCCATTAGTATAATTTACATTTGGAACCTTAAACACTCTCAATACCATTGGCTGAGATGGATATTGTATTGCAATCCATTGCCAAAACAAAGTGTACATCAGTACATACCCATGCTTGTTGAATTTCATATCCATGGGCATAAAGAGGAAAGTTGGTCCTCCGTTTGCTGTTATAACAGCTTCTAGTTTAACTTGGCATTTACTTCTTTTCAGAAGGTCAGGCATTGATGTTCGCTGATGGGGTCTGGCTCACAGTTGACTGCTCCAGTTCATTCCAAAGGTGTTCAGTGAGGTTTAGATGTGGTCTTCCACACCAGACCCAGCAAACCATTTCTTTAAGGACCCTGTTTCATTCACAGAAGAATAAAAAAGTTCACCATTGTAATGTTTGTTTAAGGAGACTGGAAGGCTGTATCCCTGATGTTTGCACTTGTTAATGCTTAAACAGCCAAAGCCATTTATAAGAATGGGTTGTTCACATACCTTTGGCCATGTTCTGTATCTCAGATTTTCTAAAGTGCCATTTTGCTCTCCCCTTTTTGTGTGATGCAGATTGTGTATGTGTGTGTGCTTGCTTGTGCAGCCAAGTCTGTGAACTGCGGCGATGTCTTGCCATGGCCCATTCATTCCAGACTCACGATTGCCTGCCAAGTGTCTCTCTGGAGCACTATTCCCCTGTACATATGACCCTGCTAAATATCTTCAACTCCCCTCACAAATCTTTTGCAAAAAGACATGAAACTTCAAAAGGCTGTACACACTCCCAATTTCTTGCGAGTGCGTGCACATACAACTGAGAGCATCGGAGTAATCCATGATACCAAATAGGCATTTGAATGTCTATTTGGTATCATGGGCAGAGAAAATGTCTGAGGAAGACAGAATGCTGGTATATTTGGCTGCCCAGGAAGTCTGCGCTTTTGTGTGCTTGAGAGAGAGGCCATAGGGCCAACAGGGCTTGTTTAAATCTCTTTTAGCACACTGGACGGAAGCAAACTGAGGTTAGAATTCAGCCTTTCTGCAGATTTGTGCTGCTGGATAGAAAAAGTGCTCTGACAGCTTAAAAGGCCCTTGATACGCAAGCTGTAAAAAATGTGCTATGCTGGCATAGAAGCTAGTAATGTGTGCTGTCTAGGTTGAGCACCTTTCCCACTGCAGTAAGTCTAACCCTAAAGCTATAATCAGCTATGAAGGATATTGGGAGAACAAATGTGGAAGACAGAAGCATTTAGAACAGACTAGTTCATCTGTCTACCAGTGCTTTAAGCAGTTTATTCTGAAATTTCAGTATCTGAAACTTGTAAAAGGTAATATAGAACATACATTTTCTTTAAATGTCTTATGCTCATCAAGGCTGCATTAATTTGATAAAATATAAAGTAAAACAGTGATATTTTAAAATTCTCTTTGAATGTATTTTTTTTTTTTTTAAATCCTAATATATATAGAGAGAGACCACAAAAAAAGGTCAACATGCTTTCTTTTATTTGATGGTTGGACTTTCCTATTGTTTTATAATTAAAAAGTTTCTCTTCATTTGTAATCTTTAAATCTTAATAAAGGTGTGTGTGCCAAAACACATCGAACTGGTTTAAATATAATTCCCCCATCAACAAGTGCTGATCGATTTACTTTCTTCAGTAGTTTTATAGCATTTCCATGTACGCTATTTGTTAGTGAGGTTGCACCTGACTTGTTCTCTGTCCTGTTTCACAGTCCATAGTGCCCTTTTCACACTGCAAATAACTCTGCTAGGCCTTCCTATATCTTCAAACTCTGTCTGTTTGAGTCATATCAGCCCACCCAACCCATTGCCGATAGACAATTGGCTTGAAACAACTGCACTTTATCTCAGCAAGCATCAAACATTCTCTATCAACTGCTTAAAAGCCATCCTGCTCAGCCACCTCTTGTAGACACTCATTCATCAACATCCTGTCTGACAGCCACATCTTATGAACACCAGTTAGCTCTCATCGCCCTCCCCAAATGGCCTATCTAACAGCGCCTCAGCTGTTAGACCCTCCAAACTGTGCGACTGCATTCTCATATCACATCTCTCCACACATACACAGAGTCTGTGTAATGGGCTTGAGGAAACATACTGGGAACGCTATCAGTGTTTTTGGAGACAAAGAGAGATGACAGCTCTGATAGTGAACGAGAGAGAAGGACATGATGATGTAGAGTGAGGGAAACGAATGCGAAGAGCCAGAAAACAGCATGGAAAATTCAAATTAAGAGAGGTGGCGTGCTGTAGTGGAGAGATGGATGGCAACAAAGTGGTTGGGAGGAACGATATGGAAAAATGATAAATACAATTTCACAAAAGAGAGAGGGAGAGACGGCATGAGTCCCAAGCTAAGCAGCATGCCAGCAGTGAGGTATTTTTCAGATTGATTACCATGGGACACGCAGAGCTCTCAAACTGCAAAATGGCTGATTGGGTGAAATTGGAATGGATTCAGGGCTAAAAAAAAAAAAAAAAACTTGCCTCACATTGTGCTATACTCCTTACTGCGTCCTCCCCAAAACATTTTACCTGGCAAAAAGGGACTTGTCGTGTGAGTGTGAGCCAGGCTAATCAGACTCATGAAGCTTTGTGAGCCGTGAATGTTTAAAGGGCCAAAGAAGACTCTCTGTGAACAGCCGGGAACCGAACCTGAGTGCTCAGACAATCAGGCCATAGTTAGAAGCATATGCTCCATTCACATCATGCGAGTCCAAAACAGCCATTACCCTTGTTTTTTTTTTAGATAAAGCTTTGATTTTGGGACAAAGTCCTAATAATCACTCTAGCCTAAGCATGCATTAGAATAACAATAATAGTTTACATTTATTTTTATGAGTAATTAAATGCTCAAACAAATTCTCTGGATCTGGAACATTAATTAAGATGCTCCGCACAGCAGAAAAACAACGTTTAATAAGAGACGTTGGGGCGAAAGTGCATTTGCAACCGAATAAATATCCCATGAAAGTAAGAGTACCAGTGCCGATCATACACTTCTTTGTGACTTTGTGAATGGGCCACCATTGAAATCTATTCAGAACAGTTTTCAATAAACATTAGTCAAAAATTATCCAAAATAAATTTGAGAAAATACATAACTAGCAAGTGTTCAAAAATATCTGCTTGTCCTAGCTCGATTCAAAACGGTAAGCTTGTAATAATGTTTTTGATTTCAGTGGTACAGTAGATTTCCGCAGGGAATTCGAGCATGACTTTGTGTCATTAAGTCTTATATGTACACATAAAGGAGTCCCGGCTAGTAAGCTTTATTGAGTGTGAGGATGTTGGTGGAGATTTATAGCCTTTTTCTCACAGCACTTGATATAATTAAATATATTAATTTGATGGCAGATCCAGAAAGTGTCAAATGACAGTCACCAGTGACAACTGGAGATTCACCCAGTGGGGTGAGTGGGGTAAAATGCAAAAACTTTGGACTGAGAATTTAGAAAACGAGACTGCAACCGAGACTGTGGAAACAAGGATACATATTGGAAGGGCATTACATGTTGCCACGCAATGTTGATGTTGTTAAAATGCATGTTTGGGCTGTTTTAACTGAAAGAAACTTCCTTGAACACATCTTAAAATATGTCAGTGCCATTGTTTTGTCTCAAGATGCACACAAACAATGTTTTTTTTCTAAGTCACATTTATAAAAGCTCCTTAAATGCCCTAACTGAACTAAAACCTAATCCTGGCTTAGTCTAAGCCCTGTCTGTGAAACTGGGACATGGTTTATTTAGCAGTCATTCACTTAGATCATAGATGGTAAAGACCATTTACAGCTCATAAAGGGAGTTTACCAAGGAAACTTTCTTTTTTTGATAATTATTGAAAACCAGACTCCATAGAATCTTGCTGTACTGGTTTGGTTCTGATCAGGCAAAAATCCTACAGGATTAGTTTCCAAAATTGTTTTTTCCAAAAAAAAAAAATCTAAAAATACCCGACTTGTGGTTTGGTCTGCCCGATCACTTTTAGGGGAGAATCATGTTGATCCCTGGAAATGTTAACAATTGCAATAGGGTTTAAGTGCTTGAACCCCTAATAAACCAGTATTAAAAAATACATTTCCACATGACTCAAAGTTGAATCTGCATTTAAATTAGCATGTTATCAAAACAATGTTTACATTACATAGTGGTATATCACTTAAGTAATCTTTGAGAGCAAGAAGCCTACTCACCTTAGGTAGTTTGTGTATAGGGAAAACTGGTACTAAGTACGTCCTCTGCGAGGGGCGATTGATTTCAGGTCTTTATTGGAGCAGGAGCGGGTACTAAATCACTGCTAATTAATATGCTAAAACTTTCCCTCTAGCACTTATCTCTCACCACAGAAGCCTGGGCTTAATTATTTAATTACTGAAAGGAAAAACCCACCCTGACGGGCAGCTTCCAAAGCAAGACAAAATAACCTTTTTAAAGTAGTGAGGGCATATTTTAACATACAGACATAGCTGGTCAGAACTATTTGCCCACTTGGTAAATATATAAAGTAATATATTATATGTATATGTATATATGTTTACACACACACACACACACAAACACACAAGTAATACAAGTGGTGTCATTAGACATTTCCCCTGTACAGCTTCTTTGAATAAAATTATGATGCAATATGTTGGAAAACAATTGGTTTTGAGGTAATGTTTTGGTTTTTCTACAGTTCTTGCTCTTTATCGACAACTAACACATTCATGCATTTCAAATGTATGCCCATATTCAACAGAATGAAAGGATCTGTCAGGTGGACCAACCTTCCCTGCCATGCCAATCGCCTTATCTAACCGCAGCAGTGGCTACAGAAAGCAAAATCTACAACTCAACCTTCAAGCATCTTATCATCTCAGAACATCAGGCCTCTCTCCTCATCCTGTACCTGAGTAAGTCCAAATAATGTAGCAAACATTGAACATGCCTATTTGTCTATCAATGTCATTTGCACTTCAAAGTGTGAGGAATGCTACCAGAGAGCTAGCGTCTTGTTGTCATATATGTTCGGGCGACTCGTTTGTTTGGCCCGCGGTTGTCTCTCTTTGGTTTGTGTCTGGCTGTGGTTAAACCTTTAGCATTGATGCTGCCTTATCTCTGCCACTCAGAGACTCTGCTCTCTCTCTCTCACGTTCTCTCTCGCTCACTCAAGAGATTGCCCTGGAGAAGGATATGGAAGGCACACATGAAACTTTAAAAGAAGAGAGGGAAGAAAAAGAATAAAAGTAACATCATAGAAATATTGTAAAAAATATTGTAAAGGTCACTGAGATCACGTCTGTGATAGTAGTGTGTGCAAAGTCTGAGGTATAAGTTAACTCATGCAGCACTTATAATGACAACAAATACTGATACAGTGTGGAAATTGGTAGCACTTTATTTTACAGTACTGTTCTGCATGTACATATCGTTTATTTATAATTATCACAGTAACTGGATAATAAGGTTTAGGGGTAGGTTCAGGGTGAGTGCAATATAGTTAGTTACCTTATATTAACCATACTTCATTAAATAAGTGCAAGTCTCAATCAAAACTTGAATGACTTTTTTTCTTTTTTGAATGACTCACAGAAC
The DNA here is from genome assembly GCA_038021265.1 of Cyprinella venusta. NCBI lineage: Eukaryota > Metazoa > Chordata > Actinopteri > Cypriniformes > Leuciscidae > Cyprinella > Cyprinella venusta. The sequence continues at coordinate 23,631,396 of CM075876.1, forward strand.
ACAGTTTTGAAGAATGTCCTGGTTGCTCTTTTTACAAGATGGTTTTTGCATCCTTTTTTAAAAAGCCTGAAACTATTTTACATTGTGGCACTTCATATGAATTCATGTGAATTGTGCAAAAACATAAGATAATACAAAAGTAATCATGAACGCCTCCCCTAAACATAACGGTAACCGGGGTGTAAGCAGATAATATGAAGTGCACAAATTCACAAATTTCGCACCAGTTCACCAAAACCTAAAATTGCCATAAGAAAAGAGTGAATGGAATAATTATTCGAAATGTCTCCCTTTGTTTTCTAACATTTATGGGTTTCAAATAACAAAAGTAAATAATAATACAATGGGTTTTTCATTTGGAATCTTTCTAGATTTTGATTTCTAGATATTCGCAAGATTTCCTCAGTTCCCTTTGTTTTGTTGTTTGACATTAGTAATGTGCATCCTGTCCCTTTACATCACCTCGTCCTTGGCTCCACTTGTGCATCATCTCCTGTCACATTTTAATTTTCCTCTTCGTCTTCCCTCGGCTTGTGCCATGTTGCCACAATCCCAGTTGGTGTTTGCATTCCCTGTAGAAACACATCCAAATCAATTGGCAAACCTCTTCACTCTTTCACTCTTTTCTTGGTCCGTCTCTTCTCGTTTCTTGTCTCCCGCTATCAGTGTGAAATTTGTGAGGAAATAAACAATAGCACATTTGCAAGATTTGTAATGATATAAGTCAGAACATGTAAAACACATTGAAACACTGAAAGATTCTCTCCTTGTCGACAGTGAGAAGCATGGGCTAGTAAGACAGAGACTCGTCTTGTATTTGGGAAGATAAAGAAAACAATTGGTATCCCGTTGGTATATAGAAATAGTATTTTGAAACATGTTATGGCGTAATCAAACCTTTTATGAGTTAGGAGCCATGGGATAATCCCTTAAAATGTCCATTTAAACAGAACTTGAGGAGAAAAAGTCTGTAAATAAATGCTTTTTATTATTAAAAGAATGACCTTCAACTCAATGGAGGGATCAAACTTGAGTTACTGTAATTGAACAAAAGTAGAAATAAAATTGTTTTTCTTCAAACTGCTGCTATATCAGTGTCGTTTTAATTAAGTGAATCAAGAAATCTATAGTGTATTTTATCAAAAGAAAAAAACAAAGAAAATGAAGGGAAAGTGTGAGAGGAAAGAAAAGAGATGGCTCATTTGATCAATATCTCCCTGCCTCGAATTCAATCAGCGGGGATAAAAAGCAATTCTCCATATCGCCCAAAATAATACATCTCCATTACTCCAAACAAACTCCCATCATAGCTGACCCTTCGTTCTATACACACCTCACACACTCCTTATTTTTTCAATCTTTTTAATCTGCACAGAGATACAGAAGAGGAGGGGTAGAGTTGATGGTTGATTGAGTCATGATAAATCAATCATCCCAAAATAACCCATGCTTTTGGCACTCGTCATTTCATTTTCCTTACCCCAGAGCTTTTTGAGGGGAATATCGGTTTGAAAACATTGCTTCAGATTTACAAGAATGTTAGCTGTAAAATATGAAGAAAGGATGTGCATCCAAATGTGCATGGGGATATACAGTACATGTCTGTTTTATTGTTTGATTCACAAATGGAAGTTGCAGCTGCTGTCCATCACTCAAAGGCATAATCAAGAAACCAACAGCAATAACAGCATGACACATTCAGTATTCCCTGAGAGTATGTCTCTGTCAAGAAAACTCAGAAGATTCGCATAGTCTCAAAATACTGATTCATGTTACAGAGGCTGGTAGAAAATAACTGCGGGATATGAAGGCCCTGTGGGGAAGGTTTTGCTTATCTCTGCCTGTTTAAAATTCATTTCATTACAACACACGTTATCCGTTTCCTATACCTTTAGAGGCTTTTCATTATGATTTAAATTTAGAGTATATTTGCACACCGGTTGGTGTTAGAGGGCAGCACTACATGTTGATAAAAGATGGCTATAGTTGCATAATGGCTCACCTTTGCCAAATATATAATAATAAGGGAATAATGTTCCTTAAATAGGGACCAAAGAATACTATAAGTAAAAACAACTTTGTTGTTTACATTTAAGGATTGCTGGGGACCCTTACAAAAAATAACTTTATTCAAGTGTCCTCAAAAATATACTTAAAATTACACTTAAGTATACTTGACTTATACTGACAGACAAGTCTATGTATATTTGGCCTATATTTGTACTCAATATTTTGTTTGAAATCAACTTAAAAATATGATTAATTATTCTAAGTATATACCTATCTTCAAATAGTTTTACTTTTAAACATATTGTTTGAAAATAGTGATTTATAAAGAAAACACTGCTGTGACGTGTAGTTCTGCAGTTAGAAGCATTGCTTAGCTAACATGATCATTAAACATTAAACAGCATATAAATAAAACTGCCTAACGTTACTAAATGAAATGTTGAACCCATGAAGAGGAAACGACTGAAGCTTTAGGGGTGTTGATGAACTCGATCTACTCCGTCTTTGCTTTGATCATCATTCTGAATCCCATACAGATTTAGTCTTGTACTCTTTTACAAAAACATGATTTTCTCTACTTTTTCCTCAAAATGCTAGTAATTACTTACTCTCATGTTGTTCCAACCCCGTAAGACTTTTGTCTTTTAATGGCCTTTAAGACTTTTATCAAGCGTCGAGAATGCTTTTTTTTGCGCAAACAAACAAAAACAACGACTGTATTCAACTATTCATTTCTTTCTCTTCTTTATCCACCAAAAAGTGGTCTAATTCAGTCCCTAGTATTGAAATGGTACACTTACAAGTAGACCTAATACATCTGTTGATATTAGCATACTTCATAAATTATACTTAAAAATATATTGAACTTTACTTAAGAATAGGCTATTAATAAAATGAACTTGAAGTAGGCCTACAGTTTAACTACATCGTGTGATGCATGGCTCAGCTGCTTTTACTATAGCAAAACTTTTCCAGAGCAAGTTTTTTTTTCCAGAGTGTTTTCAATGATACGTTATGTTGCGCAAGCGACTTCACTTACTGAGCGGATGTGATTAAAAAAAATCTTTTCTCTTGCCGGAACATCCGATGTATAATTAGTTCGGTATAAACGATGGCCGACTGGTCTGATTCCTCCTTGTGAAACGCTCGCTTTCAAAATACAATTGGACAAAATTCCTTCTGATTAAAAACGACTCTCATTCACAGTGGAATCACAGTGGAAATTCGAATGATTTTACTGAGGTGGTTCGTTTGGACAGTGCGTCTAAATGAAAAGATTCAGATTCTGTAGCTACATGTTATTTAGGCCTTTTTATAAAATATTTAGTTCAGCAATGTAATTTGACTTCGTTATGGCTACAAACTAGTGAGTATTTTAGTTAGTCTTCACACTGTAGGCTACATTTTTCAGTTTGCATTCGATGTTGCCACCCTACTTGAGATTGTTCATTCATTCAGAATACTCATTGCTCCCACAGCACTGCATTTGTATAGGGATCTCTACCCATAACGATCTTCAAAAATGTATAGTTGTGCTTAAATATTTGTTTTCAATCTCGACACCAATCAACCAGCATAATATCTGTAGTATTCCCTTTCGATTTCAAAGTGATTAATCTTGTATGGTACAAAAGGAGCTAGCCTAGCATATAGCCTCTAGATGTTACATTTATCACTCACTGACAGATGAGGCTCTGGGATGTTGCAGAACAGCATTTTTCCCCCTTTTAAAGATTCTTTTTCATTTGTCATGTTTATATCCGCATATTGCGAATATTAGCTACAAGAAACAAAGCGGTTCAGACCACCTTAGAAGCTTTTATGTAGCATTGTGATTTAACATTTTAATGAAACCAGACCAAAACAAAGCATTGTTTACTTGTCAATGCTGATTAAAATGATAGCCCAGTTCTGCTGTATTATACAAGACTTTTTGTCATGACTGAACTGAAATGATTCATTTCCAGCTTTACTCCTTAACAACTGCTCGAAATAATTCCTGCCCATGGCTCTCCAACTCCCGCCAGCACTATAAACAGAGGGGTGTGACAAACCCTTTTAATTACATTCCCAATCTCAATCCTCCAATGCTTAGCTGGAGACATGAAAAAAAAAAAAACAGACCGTAATCTGACAAGCGTCTGGAGGCAGATGGAGAAATCCAGTCTTCCCTTTAGAGGAGCAGTGAAATGTGGTGCATTTCCTCGCTCTTCACACCCTATTTACCCCTCTATCCCGTCCCAATCTCCCTGATGAGAATGGAGCGGGATCCAGGAAGGAAAGGGATGTGTGGCTACACACAGGCGCAGTCCTTGTGGTCCACGAGCACCAAGGCAAAACCGCAGTGTGCCGAGAAGGTTCTAATTCAATGGACACGAGACAGGCTGAAACATACACCACCTCACGGGGAAATGGCACATTTGGAATTCAATATAAACTGACATAAAACTAACATCTATACTTATTAATAAAACATATAAATATATCCAGTTGGGGCTGGCCTGTCGGAAAAACTTTTTAAGGCACTTTGTCTGGGGGGTTGATATGCTGTGCTTGAGGGGGTTCCTGACATCTGGTGCTTGGGTGTGTGAGCAATTGCTATAATGCACTCACTCCATTACCTTGCCACAGTGGACATACGGGTAATGGGTTTCTTAAAGGTAAACCCTTCCTTCTCTCTGCCTTACCTGCAAAGCTAAATCGAAAACAGTTAGTGACTCCGACATTAGTAAATCAGATTCAGACCACCATATACTATTTAAAAGGGATGTCCATGTTAGTGACTTATTTAGTGACATATTATTTATTAAACCTCAATTAATATTGTATTGTTAATTGCTGTTCATGCTTAAAATTAAAAAAACAAACAAACATTGAGGTAGAAAAATAAAAATATATTTTTTTGGATGCAATTTTACTTCTGGGGATTTTTTTTTAAATATGTTCAATAATTATTAGGCTATTATTTTTTTTTTTACTTGAAATAAAGGCAAAAACATTTATTTATTTATTTTTTGCAGTAAAATCTCTGAAATTTGAGCCTCTTTGTGCAAACACACAAGTGTCCTGCATGCTTTTAAGCATCTTTGACTGAATCTCTTGGATTTTTCTGTGACTGAAAGGATATCAAAAGACTAGCAGCCCTATTATATCTTTGTTCATACCTTTTTTAATACATGCCAACATGGAATTCATTAATCCTTATCCAGTCTGGCCTGACATTTTAGCTTTTTATATTCTTCCTTTGAATGTCTTTACTATAAAGAAAACAAAATCACTGATAACTCCTTTAAAGTTCTATGTCTTCTTTAAAATCCTCTACACTCAGAGCAGAATGAATATGAATACATAAATTATAAGGCAAATCAGCAATTACACTGCCTTGTAAATGTAAATGGCTTTACATTTATTTAGCATAAAACAGGTTTTTGTTTTATATGCAAAGGAGTGTGCTTGTTCTGAAGTTTTGCGCAAACTAAAATTAATTACCCTTTAAACTCATGGTGAACAATTTAAATGAACTCTCTGAGAGTTGAACACTGAGATAACGGTGCAGAATCTTTCTGCAGGAATGAGTATAATGGAGGAAATTAGTGTGTCAAACAACAAAATGGCAGCCACTGTAACAATCAACCACAAAGAGAAATTCAAAATGAAAACAATATTACAAGCTATATATAAAAAAGATTTATCAACACGTGGCACGTTAAACAGGAGAATTAGTGTAGCAGGCAAAATAGAAATAGGAGTGCAGAGCGCATATTTGACTTTAACCTGCCTAGCATATGAATCTTGACTAAGCCTAAATAGCAACATCATATTTTGGGTATTATTTGTGACTTCTATAAAGTACTTTGGTCCACAAACAATTTGTTTCTTAAAGGTCAACCCAGTATGAGATAAAGTATGAAGCTGTTTCCAGGATTGGATGTTGTATGGCACTGGAAAGCCTATAGGGAAAATGGGAACAAACAAAAACATAAATTTTAGCTTGGAAGTGGAAAGTTGTCTTTTATGACAGCAAGTGTAAAGGGGTTATGATGCACTGATACAGGGTGCTAATCTCTTATCATCCTTGACAAGAATATTTTAAACCTTGTTGGCCATTGAGTGTAGCCGGAGTGTTATTTTAACAGTGCGAGGTTTGCTTCAGATCAAATGGAACATATTTGTTATATTCTTACAGATAGGTTTATCTTTTATTTATTTATTAATTTTTTATTTGAAAGGGACAATACATATCAATGAACATTTTCACAAATGTAAATATGTCAGATTATAGCCTTAGGCTATATTTCCATCTGCAGACCCCCTGGCAGGTTGATGTTACACACAAATTAATAAACATACAGATATACACTATACACAGAATATATACAGAGAAATAAGGACAAGAACAGAGAATACATCATGTTAGAACAGACAATAACAACAAGAGTGGACAACAAAAGACATAGAAAATAGGAAAGCATCATCTATATTGTACAAACCACAATTGCGCACATGCCCTAATCTGATATTGCACTGACCCGCATTACACTCACCCCTATTGCACAACCAATGTTATACTGACTCTAATTTCACAACCCACATCACACTGATAATTGTATCCCTTTTTGTAATGCACCAACTCTGATATATAATGATAAACCAAACATGATCACTTGTTTGTGTGTAACCCATAGTCACACTTTTAAACGACTCCTAAAGGCAGGAAAACTTGTGCTTTCCCTCATTAACAGTGGAATACTCTTCCAGAAGCTCACTCCCGGATATGATAGGAAAAGGCGATCCGCCAATCGGCACTCATAGTGGCTCTATTCACTCGAGACCCAGCAACAATACTAGACTTTTGTTTAATTATATCACTATGGTGGAGGTGCCAGAGTAGACCATGTATAACCTTATAGATTATAAAGGCTGATTTAAATTATTTGAAATTAGCACATTTTAAAAACTGCCACCATATCTAAAGGGTTTGAACATGGCAATGGTAATACCAACAAAACACATACTGGGAAAATATATAGTTTGAAATACATCACTGTGGATAAAAGCATCTGCTTTTATAAAAAGTAAGTAAATGTCAATGTAGTGATTCCCAAGAAACACTGGTTGTACTAATAATATATATATATATATATATATATATATATATATAAAGGTAAAAATTGCAGGCATCTTATCTAGTTAAAAATGAGAACGATAAGGTGACCACACCTGCCAATGTAAATGATAAGACTCAATTACCTGCCAACAGATGAGGTCAAAGACAGGCAATCAATAATAGTCTGTGTGATCAACCAATCAGAGACAAGGTCATCTCTGTGCTAACTGATGAAGTCTTTATTGAGTGTCACATGGCTCTTGTGATATGTTAATCAACAGTGCTTTATAACAACATAAAGTGTATACGTTAAATAGATTAAAGTAGTTAGTTGACGTGACATCTACCCATTATAATTTACTGTAAAATATCAGAATGTGTAGGAAGGCTTTCTGTAATATATATGTAAAATTGAACACAATGTTGATTTCAAGTTGATTTTCCGTTAGTTTTGAAGAATGGCGGGTCTGATGTTGGTTCAACGTTAATTCGATGTGCAAAATAATGCCAGATCAACGTTGTTTCGATGTCATGTTTCCATGTTGATTCAATGTCAGTTTGCTATCTGGGTAGTTTTTAGTATGTGTCTTACTGGCTCATCTGACCTTATAGCCATCTACTGACCAGGACAGCAAGTCTTTGTGGTGTATTGAGAGCTACACCCATACTGGCTCACAATAGAAATGTATCTTTACAATACTGAGTGTTCTGAGACATGTTTAAGATGCTTGAGAAAGAAAACCAATATACTACTATAAAGGGGTTAACACCAGGCGTCCTCAATGGGCCCATTATTCTCCTCTGCCCTTTGCTCTCTCGGCTGAATTAAGTCTCTCAGCTCACACCATCTCGATTTTAGGGGTCACGTTTCTGCAGTTAAAAGGCTTATAAAGTCATAATGCCATGGTCTAAACTTGCTCTGTATTTCAAAACTGACATAATCTAATGGATAGATATGAAAATGCACAGTCTAAAAATAGATCAAAAAAATTCTGGGGTCTGAAAGGTCTCTAGGTGATTTTCCGCATGTGCTTCTATTTTTACTCATCTTCAGGGTGAGTACAGAATTAAAATGTTGTTTGTCTGATTGCACATGCTAACCTTGAAGTATCCAGAATCTCTATTGTTTTAAAGGGATTTTCAGCTTATATGTGAGTAAAATTGAAAAACACACATATATCCCTGTTTTCAAGGGATATGCAGTTCCAAAACGTTTTTTTTCCAAGTGTCACATTGATTGCGTAATAGTCTGTGTGAGACATCCTTCTTTGTAAAAGTGTCTGTTTTTTTGATACTTTTTCCAAAAAAGAATTCACTACTTTTATTCAAAATGCATTTATACATTTACGATAGTGGAAATAATCCATTTAAATGTATATATTGCCTTTTTTTGTCCCATTTTTATTGTGTGCTTTGTGCCTAATTTTTCTCTTTTAGATGCATGCTTGAATGCTATTTTGTCATCTTTGGAGAGAAAAAGCAAAACAATTTTACCCTTTTAAACCATGGGGAGAAATTACACAGATGAGTTATTGAAGCTAAATATTACTGTTAAAGGGCAGATCACAGAATAAAAATGAAACCGCCGCCTTACTTTTGAATAGGTCAGTGGTTGAATGATGTGAAAGGAATCACCTCCACAACAGCTGTTATAGGCAGATTGTTTCTATTATATGTTATACTCAAGAATATTGAACATTAACAAAATATTTGCATTTGCATTCATTATTGTGGTCTCCCTTTGCATATTTATTCATGCAATTTACTTCTGCTAATGTCAAACAAATGGTAGATCCACAACTTCCTTTTCCTCCTTTTCTTCCTTCTGGGCCTGAGACGAGAGTTCAAGAGATTTCCATGACGCATGCGTGAGAACTGAACAAGAAGTAGTAGAAAAATAACGAAGTTCTTCCGCATGCGTCGTGGAAATCTCTTGAACTCTCGTCTCAGGCCCAGAAAGAAGAAAAGGAATAGTCAAATAAAGTTGTTCTTTTTGTTTTTTTTTCCCACACTAAAATTATTCTAGTCACTTGATATACATTTTCTTCGATTACTTTCTGGGCCGTCAAGTTTCAATCCCTTAGGGTGCCAACTGTATGTGGTAGTGATACAGCTCTCAAATTTAATCAAAAATATCTTCATTTGGGTTCCGAAGATAAACAAAGGTCTTACGAGGTTGGTACAGCATGGGGGTGAGTAATTAATGACTTAATTTTCATTTTTGGGTGAACTAACCCTGTAACCCAATGGCTGGGTTTGTTCATATTTGACCCAAAATTGGGTTAAAACAACCCAGCATTTTTAGAGTGAAATTTAATCTTTAATAGATATTTTAAATTGAAAAAATAGCTGTGGTGTAAATGTGTCGTCTATTTAGGCCATGTTTGGGCCATCTGCCCTTTTCAGAACTCTTCCATAATTACATGTAAAGTTCACACGTGGGCCACATTTGTTTATATTATTTACTATGGGTGAAATTGGCAATGTTTTGGTTCAGCTCTGGCTAAAAACAAATGGACCAGATGTGGGCTGAAAACACAATCTAATCTGGGCCAAACCTCAGCTGTATATTTATTCAAATCTATTCCAAAGGATATTTGCTGACTGATATGCTGATGATGAAATTTGCATCACACCCATGTATACACGTAAAAACCAAAGTATATTTTGCGAACGTCCAGTTTGATTACCACATTTAGCCAGGAAGTAAAGTTGCAAGCGAAATACTACATGACAGGAATAACAGTGATGTTGAATTTCCTTGCGCTGGACTGCAGTTCGTAGGATAAAATAATTTGTTACTGAAAAAACACTTATGAAAATAGTTGAACTGTAGCTAAGTTAGTAGCGTTGTTGCCTTTTAGTTATTACTCTACAGCATGGCAATGTACAGTATGTGCATGGGAGTAAATCCGCATATACCCCAACATTTAAACCAGCTGAGATAGTCTGTGATGTGCCGCATCAAAATATTGAATCTAGAGCACAGTAGCCACTGCCTTTCAAGTGTCTTTGGTCAGCCAGGCGCACAAACTCAATTTAGAGGTAATGATTACTTTATTGACAAGCCTGTGGCTTGCTCACTGTGGTATTGGAAACGAAGCCTCTCTGCAGCTCCAGCTATGAAAGGAGAAGTTAAAGACGGACAGAGATGAGCAGAAAAGTGTAACATAAATTACAGCTCTCTCAGATGACGAGCTGTATGGTGAATCTAGCCAAAGGATTTGTCAGACATTTATTTACAAAAAAGCAATTGCTTTTCTACAGAGACAATGTGGACATCTTGTTTGTATGTGAGAACACACATCAAATATACTAGTTACATCATGATTTATTATCAATGAGAGTAGGGTTATATATTAAAAAGTACAATTGTTCAAAACTTTTTTCGATTTTTCTAACAGAGTTATGCAGACTGCTCGGCATCTTCCATTTTTTTCCAGTCTGCTTTTGTTTGATGCCTTAGCGGCTGTAAATCCTATGGAAACAAAAGACAAAATTTACGTAGCCTTACCAGAGAGTATGAGAACATTAATTGCTCACTCTTACGTCGTTCCAAACCTACAAACCTTTCGTCAAGTCCAAAAATGCATCAGTACTCTCTAATTAATGACAGAATTTTCATTTTTGGGTGAACTATCCCTTTAAAGGTATAGCCTATTCACCCAAACTAATAATTGGACCTCAACATTCTTCAAAATATGTATAATAAATATTTGTGTTGAATTTGAAGAAGAAGATTAATCCCCTCTTCAACCATAAAAACTCACCACACTGACCTGCATGGCAAGACCACAATAGGCTGGTTTAAGTCGTTACTTCAGAAGGCTAATGGAAAACAAGACAAAATGTATAATTTTTCTTGATAATCAATTTATATTTTACAAATATCAATGAATATATTGAGGTGAATGAATTTATATAGCTGCCAAACAATCACTTTAACTTCTTTTGAAGGACAAAGGACCTTTCTCGCTCAACAGCCACATTATCTCAGCATGCCAAAGCAAAGCAACATGCTAATGCTAATCAAGAAAAACAGTGGGATCGATCCCGTCACAATTAATCTTAAATGAAAGAATGATGAAAAAAAGGCATAGAGGGAGGAGAAGGGAAGATAACCGATGTTGTGTTCCTTCTTGAATATTTGATAGCATCTGTTTGTTGCGTTTAAATATGCTGTAGCTATTGTTCTCGGTCTAATCAGTATTGTAGGCATCACAGGAAGGTAATTGTGATTGAGAGAGTCTGAGTGGGTTTGTGTCACTATGCTGCTCAGAGCTACATGGGCCGCTCTCATCTGATTTGCATAACTGTGTTTTAATCAAGTTTATAATTGGCAGCTGCTTTTGGCCCCTGAACTGTAAAATAAATGCAATCTTTTGGAAAGTGATGGAGGGAGATTTTTGGGGAGGAGAGGGAAATGGAGGGTAATGCGTGTTTATAAATTTGTCTACATTTACTGCGCATTGTTTTGCACCGCAGGTACTGCAGGCAGCACACCTGTGTAAATGGAATAATAATGATGCACATGATTGTGTGCTAAAGGCAGCCACAGCTCCCACAAGGGCAGTAACAGGGAGGAGAAGATGACTGATGGCAGCCATGGTGGAGTTCTGCCTGCATTTTAACTGTCTTAGTTAAGGATTAGAACACCACCCAAGGGCTGTCACTACCTGATTAAGCTGGCAGGAAACAAAATAATCTTAAAATAGCTTGGTGAGAACATGCAAAAAGATTTAGCTTGAGTGTTTTTGTCTGTTTTTTTCCAGTCCTGGGTTGCATGTATGTGTGTGTGAGTTTATTTAAAGAGATAAAGTACCTCATCCAAAATCACCAGCCCTTCATATTATAACATTTTATCAGCAGGCTTCATATGGCTCAGAAAATAAATTCAATTTGTGTATACACTACCATTCAAAAGTCATTTATTTGATGAAAAATACAGTAAAAACAGTAATCCCTAAACATTGTATGATACATGTATCCTTTTCATAGTTTGAACATTTAAGTACAATATTCAACATCCCTTTATTCCATGGAAGCAATGAAACGGGGTAAATGAATAATGAAAGAATTATTTTTTATAGAACTAAATTACATTACAATGCTGCAACATTGACTACGTTTACATGCAGCCAATAACCCGTTCAAAACCGGGATATTAGCAATAACCCGGTTGTGAACGGCCATGTAAACACTGGCAAAAACCCGAATATGCTCATATCCTGGATTTTAAAAACCGGGATATTATACCTGGGGTACCCCTTTTCTAACCCGAATTTTTGGTCACGTAAATGCGTATTGGCATATCCCCATAGTGATTTGTGTTCTGCACATGTTCTATTCGCAAGGAATCTTGGTCTTTTGAGTAGAGAAACTTCTCGGCTCATAGAAAAATCCGCGTGCAGTATACCGGAATTAAACATGGCGAGACCCTGCACAGCATACTTTTGGAGCGAGGTCAGTAACGTTACCAGCATCAAAGCGCAAACAAAGGCGATCGCTATCTGCCCCGAACTATTCACTATCCGCGTGCTGCTGTTGTTGTTGTCTTTGGATACAGGAAGAAGAATCGGAAATGAGGCATATTGGGTCTTAAGGTTGTCCGTACGTCTAGACGCTAACCGTGCGTCGCTGTTTACATTGGGATATTGCAATTCCATGTATATAAGAGAAACTCTCTCTGCTCAAGCATGTAAACGGGTTATTCCTAATGTTTCAGAAACCCGAATAGTGACCTTAACTCAACCATAACCCGAAATTTTGCTGCATGTACTGTAAATGTAGTCATTGACAGTTCTCTTAAAAGGGTTAAGATAACTGTCTAGAGAAATGCTCTGTACAAAGACAGTTGGCTTCAGGAATAGTCAAATCCCACAAACATGACCAGTGTGTGTTTGTGTAGATGCTGATGATAAATTCAGGTCCATTTCCTAAAGAATTCATGGAGCGGGCTCTGTGATAGAAAAAGTACCCCACAGCTTAAACCCTGACCTTGTGATAACACAGACAATATATCTCCTTCCTCCTGTGTCTCTCTCCATTCATCTATGTCTCCCAACATTTGTCATTAGCTATCTGCCTTTTTATATCATTCCCTGTCTCTTTCTCCCTCTGTTTTTCTATCTTTCATGCTGTGTGCATGCTGTTTCTCCTCTCTTTTCCATGTGACCTCAAAGCTGGCCTTGGTCAGACCTCAGCTTGCACTGCTATCTCTCTCCAACTGAACACATTATACGCTCTACAACCTCTCTAAGCTACTTTTTCATTCTCCAGCCCTGCTACAATTTAACTCATGTATGATATTAGCTATGAAGACCTAAGGACATGGAATTTTTATAACCATTGTGGGACATTGTTTTGCAGTGAAGCCAACAATGTTTTGCCAGTGGGGTCAAAACTCTTTTAAGTGGAACAGACTAGAGTGAACTTTTGAACAGAATGTTTGATCTGAATTTTAACATTCTAGAAACTGCTATTACCTTACAAGAAACTCAGACTAACAAATTAGTAAGTAACAGCACTCAGTTGAATGAGGTAGTACGCTATTAGCTATAATCAATTCTAATGTGAAGATCAGGGGAACCCAATAACGACTCAAGTATTACCAAAGTATTACTAATTATTTGGAACAGTATTCTAAAGTGAAAAGCATGTTAACTCCCTAGTAATGACTAAAGTCACTGTACGCTTTTGAGGTTTTTGTAAGGCTCTTTTTAGAGGTATAGTTTCTTGTTAGTTATATACTAGAATGTTAAAATTGCGTTACTCATTTGCTCCTGTGTAGTTATTAATTAATGATGGAACCGTATTCTAAAGCGTTACCCAATACAGAATCTTCAACGTCCTAAGCCCGGTGCACAAAGTACAGTTTTTCAGTCCTTAAATACTTAATAAAATAGTTGCTTGTCAGTTATGTACAATGAGCCTGGGGAAAGTTTTGAAATCAGTCAGTATCTGGTGTGACCTCCATTTGCCTGATGCAGTGCAATACATCTCCTTTGCATAGAGTTGATCAGGTTGTTGTGTTCGTTGTCAATAGCATATGCCTGTCCATACCATAACCCCACTGCTTTGATTAAATACATCGATCCGACCATTATCCCCATGAACTTTAATGGTCCAGTGGCAGAACTTTTGCCAAGTTTGTCAGAGGTTCTGGGTCCTAATCCGAACTAGTTGCATAGTTTATTTTCCTCATCAAAACCGATTTCACAGTCTCTGCAATGGATAGAAAGTCTTGAAGTTGAGGTTTGGCCCGACAAGCTTCAGCAGAAAAAACTTTTAGTTTTTTCTATTTTTGTGGAGTTTGTGTTGGGAGTCTGTGTTGTGCTTGAGGCAGGTTGTTTTTGGGTATTATCAGACTCCATGTTGTTAGCTGCAGTGCCGTCTCATAGACTGTATATAAAAAGGAGAGAGGCTCGGGGGCATGCATGCATGTCACATCCAATGGCTTTAGCAGAAAATCCGACCTGGAGACTTCACATAGAAAGAGGAATACTAGCCTTCAGAGGCAATGTAATGTGTGATTACAACCCCTTCACACAAAGGCAATAAAAAAAGGATTCATTTTAGAAGAAAAGTTACATATAGCACCTTTAAATGTCTTAATTGAACTATGGCCTAATCCTGGCTTAATCTAAGCCCCATCTTTGAAACTAGGACAATGTACATGTATGTTTTAAGCTCTAAATTCAGAAATGTCTGAACATTGTTTAAAATGATTAAATTCCGCATGATGTTGATGATTTAATTATTTTACTTATTCAGGTAAAATAATTGTTGATGTTTTCAATTAACACAGTCTCATCCCAAGAAGTCATATAACTGACGCCTTGGGACGTCTTTTGACCATACGTCAATATCCGCCTTTTTAGGGCCCCCTAAAACGTCAATATATGGCGTTCCCGGACCGTCATACAACTGACGCTTTACCTTTAACGTCGGTTTGGTGACGGGGTAAGTTTAGGGTTAGGTTTAGGTCTGGGGTAGAGTTAGGATCCGATAAT
Organism: Cyprinella venusta; assembly: GCA_038021265.1. Lineage (NCBI taxonomy): Eukaryota > Metazoa > Chordata > Actinopteri > Cypriniformes > Leuciscidae > Cyprinella > Cyprinella venusta. Next base: position 23,646,525 of record CM075876.1, read on the forward strand.
GTCATCTACCGACGTTTAAGGGGGCCCTAAAAAGGCGGATATTGGCGTATGGTCAAAAGACGTCAGTTATATGACGTCTTGGAATGAGACTGCGCTGTTTCAATTCGCATCATTAATAAGTGACAAATGCGGTTTTTTTTTTAAATGTGTCTAATAAAGTTGAAATGTGTTTTTTTTCTTTTTTGTCTAACTTTCAGAGAACAAAGGCAGTGAGAGTATTCTCAAAGAGTACTCAGTTAAACAATTGTTTAATGTCTCCAGGAGCCAGATATAGAGAAACAGTCGATGGAATGAAAACAGGCAGGCCAATGACATTTCAGAGCATGACGAGGCGCAGAATGTGCCAAAAGCACAAATAACAGATGTCACGTCACTGGCCAAGAAATATGCAACATACATATGCAAGCACAATCTGGCAGTATAGTAGATGAGACATCCCTCCCTATGTAGAACTTACACACAGGATGATGAGGCCCATCTCTTTTTATTAAGATTTTGTTTTTAGCATCATAAATTGCATTAGGCACTGCATCTCTCAGTATAGTGCGTTGCTTTTATTAATGACTCAAGCCAAGAGCAGGGACGCCGTCTTCTGATTCGCTGTCTCCTTGAGGCACGACGCCCAAAGAGCAGGCAAAGCAAATTAATTGGATGAGCAGAAATGCAGACAGTGGAAAATTGGAGTTCTCGATCTCGTAATGCATTCATCATTTCTTTTTCTTGTTTTGTGCCACTGTTGGATGCTCACTAGTTCTTAAAAGTACGCTCACTGCAGTCTGCTCACAACTGCATTTCAATTTGTCTTCATTTGGATGTTATTGCTTTTACATTCAAGGTTGTCTTTAAACTATTGATGACAAAAGCACTCAATGGATATGAAACGGACAGCACTCATTTTCAAAAATTCAAAAATGTGTCATATTATATACATTTACATAAATGCATATTTCAGTTGTCTAAACTGAAATGTCTAAAATGTTCAGTTGTCAGCTTGCTTCACAGGGTGTGTCATATATGCACCTGTGTGAAGGACTCTAAGCATCAAACAGAGCCCCTGATGTGCTTTAAGTCTTCAGGTGTTATAAGATCCTTAGGTTCTTGTACCAGCTGATTGTGCGCAATATCAACACTCTGATTGGGGCAATTATGTTTGGCATTTCAATAATGTGCAGTAGCTCACCGCAGGCATTTAAGTTGCTCTTTCAAGCTCTGCTACAGACATGTCCCACATCTGTATCCAGCATGAGAACATACAATATTTAAAGGGGAACTTGGCAACTCTAGCCTAGCCTGACTACTAAGACTTCCTACTTCCGCTCAATTTCATTTCGCTTCTGTACTCAGTCTGAGACATTGACGTGTCTCTCAGTTTTCCTTCGGCCTGAAAACAGCCGGCCAATCAATGAACAGAGGGCAGGCTGAAAACCGTAACTAGACGCTAAGCACAGTTTTTAAGATTGTATCCTAAGTTAGGGAAATCGAAAACAACCGTGGATATGGAGACACGGGATGCAATTCGCTCTGTTGTGGAGAATATTCCCGGCATTTGTAAACTGACCGAACAAGAAGAGTGTAAGCGAGAAACTGGGGAGGTTAGTTGTGATTGTGTCCCCCTTGGTTGGACTCATGGAGGATCAGGTCAAGGAGGCAGCAAAACTCGGTCAGCCATGTTCACGGTATTTCGCTCGATGGTTTCGTTTTCACATCATACGTCTTTACAGTGGAAGACGATGCGCTGAGCTGGCGAATAACACACGTCATAACCAAACATTATGTGATTGGTTTACCAATGATTTTATACTTCAGACAAGCGCAAGGTTGGTTTTCCGCCTGGGAACGCTGGGGGGTGCGGGGAAAGTCACCATTATTAAAGTCAGGTTATTAAACCATTCAAATGATTTCTAAACGGTTTTATTAAGTTGAAATAGTTGCCAAGTGCCCCTTTATAACACTCCTGCCAAATCAAAGACAAATCAGACCATTCGAGAAAATGACCATGAGAATGTGTGATTCCACAGGCGTCTTGTAGCCATTGCAGATTTATTTTTCGGTGGAAAAACAGATTTTGAATTTTCGAGGTAGGCCAATTATGCTTTGCAATTATGCAAATTATGCTTTATCCGTAGAGCAAACACACACAATGAATTGTAGATATGTTTCCCCACTGGAAAAGTATCTTTATTATTCTCATAAAAATTAATTGGGAACTTTGGTAACTTAAATTGGTAACACTTTAGTTTAGGGTCCAATTCTCACTATTAACTAGTTGCGTATTAGAATGTATATTACCAAAATATTGGCTGTTTATTAGCACTCATAAAGCACATATTAATGCCTTATTCTGCACGACCGTTTTCTAAATCCCTTAACGCTACCCAATACCTAAACTTAACAACTTTACTAACTATTAATAAGCAGTATGAGATGTTTATTGAGGCAAAAGTCATAGTTACTACTAGTTAGTTAATAGTGAGAATTGGACCCCAAAATTGGAAAATTGGACCCCAAAGTGTGACCCTTGAATTTGTTTATCCCTACACTAAACTACACATCTGTCTCTGTCATACATGCTTAAAATAATGAGTCCTCAAGTGTTAGTAAATTATCATGTCAAGTAATGTAGCAGAAGATTAATGATGCTCTTTTTTTAATTTCACAAGATAGACACATTTATCATGGCTGAAAACATTAACTATTACAACAGGCCACTCTCAGCAATAGTCATGTATTAGGCTACTTCAATGTAATCACATAACTATTGAATATCATGTTTGACAGATACTGTATAGCCTTTGACTGATGGAGAACACGGCAGTGAAAAAACAGAAATGCAAATTCATTTCTCAGTGCAAATAAAGGGAATCTGCTAAATGAAATCAATAAAAGGGAAGCGATATGATCATTATCAAGGGTAAATAAAGGGGACGTGAATGCACCATAATGGTCTGAATAGCGAACAAGAGACAGATTGTGCCTCTATTTGAGTTGTTGTCAGGATAATTACAAACTTCCTTTTGCCCACTGAGGCTTAGCACAAGTCCTCTTGACGTGCATTTCTCTCTTCCCGTGTCTCTCCATGACAGAGTGAGCACTCCCTTTTCTCGTTCTGTTTTCATTCTGCCTGCATCCTTTTTCATCAGCAGCATCAATTTATTATCAGATAAACAAAAACAGTCATTACATTATCCAGGATCTGTTGGGATGATTGTTCAATTGAAAGTTTAAATATTATTATAATGGCAATGGCAATTCCATGAGGGATTACAATACAATCAGAAGTATTTTTAGGAGAGAAGCAAAATTATTGTATTCATACACATCCTTTCTTCTTACAGCAAATCAAACGGCAGAGAGGGAAACACCAATGTTGTTTTTCATACACATGCACACAAATTTACACACTATGACAATGTTGGCAAGCTAACAACAGAAATTTCTTACTGCTTGAAAAAGCTCATCATCATATTAATGGTAACAGATAAAATATGCCATACATATTCAGCTGGGGCCCAAATCCCCAATGCAGAATATTCAAATACAGAGAGAAATGAAAAATAAAATCTCAGTTTTTCATTACATGTTTTTTCTCTAATTCTTTCCTCTTCTGACACACAGTAATATATCCGAGCTACTGCTGAATATAAATCAAGTTTTTCTTCTGTGAAATATGATAATCTGTAAATTTGTAATAATTGGAACTGAGAAAATGTGGGCTGCTAAATGACTTGTCTAAACCATATGTGCATTAGCAGAAAGAAGCATACTGACTTCACCTTAAAGGAGTAGTTCACTTTAAAACAAACTTTTGCTGATAATTTACTCACCCCCATGTCATCCAAGATGTCCATGTCTTTCTTTCTTCAGTCAAAATGAAATTCAGGTTTTTGATGAAAACATTACAGGTATTTTCTCCATATAATGGACTTCAATGGACCCCAACCTTTGCAAGGTTCAAATGAGAGTTTCATTGCAGCTTCATAGGGCTTTAAACGACACCAGACGATGAATAAGTGTCTTATATAGCAAAATGATTGGTTATTTCAAAAATAAAAAAGTTTAAGTTTTATAAGCAAGCACAAATGCTCGCCTTGCTCTGTTCTTTGATCCGCGTTCATGATTATCCTTTTCTAACTCGTTCATCAAAATGAACTAATCTTTTTTCGAGTCATTTGGTTCATTCAACGAAAAATTTTACTTTTTTAGTGTACAACAGCTTGTCACCTTTAAAGGGGAAATTATGTCCCTTATCTACCCTGAATTTGCATACTGTTTTGCATACAAGAGGTAAAACGATATAAATACTGTCCGTTTTTTTCACACAAACCGCTCGTTTCGTGTCTTGTGTACTTATATTTATGAGTCATTAAATCATGTTTAATTTGGACTTCTCTGTGCATGCTCTTTGAGGTGTATGTACCCCCATAAACCTCCAAAATATAAGAACGGTTTGACCTAAAAATATCAAAATAGAAAATACTGTGAAAACAAGACACCTACATCTTGGATGCCCTTGAGGTAAGCTAAAACATAACAAAAATTAATTTCAAAGTGAACTATCCCTTTAACCCCTAGTTGCTCCAGAGGCGTACGACCTCCGACATATAGCAATTGTAAGTCGCTTTCAATAAAAGCGTCAGCTAAATGAATAAATGTAAATATAACGTTAACAGATATGATGTCAGAAAGATCAAACAAATTTGTGGAACATGTCACAACAGATCATTCAGATGAATTTCAGAATTATAATTGTGTAAAATCCATTAAAATGTATTGGTGATGAATGAGCACATGCTGACAGCTCAAATCAAATTATCGCTTTATTTTAACATTTCTTTAACCTTTCTAACAGCTGAGAGTTAAATATATCCAAGAATGTGACTAAGCTCACTACATGAGATTTCTTGAGTAGCATCATTTCTATAGAATAAACCAAATCATACAACTTTTTAAACGATCAACAATGTTTCTAGAATGTTTACTTGTATCTTAACTTATAAAATAAATTAGCTGATTTTGAGATGGTAATGATTATGTCAAAAAAGTAACACTTGTCCATCATGCAAGTATTTTTTTATACATATTTACTATATTTACATATTATTTAACATTATATTTACCTGTCCAAGGTGCTCAATGCCTTTAGCCTGAGGCTTGGTGCATGGGATCCGTCCTCCCCCATTACCCTAAAGAGGATAAAGAAGGTATAGAAGATGCATAGCTGGATTTATTATATTTTGCTCAAGCAAATAGTAGTGTAATACGTATCACATGCTCACTGAGTGGAAGTTAAACAAATGTTTGAATAATAAAGCTTTATGAGCAGTAAAATGCAATACTTTCACATAATACAGCAGTGATGTATATTATCAAGCATCAACTCAATATGAATTTTTGTTGTCAACATATAATTTAATATCAATTCATTCAAAGCAATATTGCACTCATGTAATCTAAAAAGGATCAAATATGAGTTTCCATCAAAATGAAACTGGGAGCTAATCTAACTAAACTGTAATCGTAGATTCATTCTGACAAAATGGAATGCAGCTTTTGGATAATTTTTTATATAAAAAGGCATCTTTTTACCCAAATAGAAGTGGCTTCAGTACCTGTGGAAACATATTCTTTGAAAAGAACTGATTAAATGTCAGCAATTTGAGTTTAAATTAATTACTTAGTCTCTCTGTTTTGTCCCAGTTAATCTCGTTTCTCATCGTAGAATGCACCACTAGCCTGCTTTATTAGATAGGCTCATGAGTAACTAATAAAAAGAATGGAAAAGGAAGAGGAAAATATTGAAATGAAAATGGCAAGGCTATGCTATTGAGGGTTCAACGAGTCTAAATCCCAAAAAAGAACTTCTAATTAGTATGACATTTTAATCTGTTATTATTTGTCATGTCCCATCTCACAATGACCGTGCTGTGCTTCAGTGAATTAACAGTTTATGTGATTGTTGTTGTAAGATGTAAAAGGAAAGTAAAGGTATTTTTTAATTGTGTGTAATACGTGCAAGGCACGCTTAAGATGGCTTTAGTGCTGGCACAATGGATTAAGACTTAGAACTGAGGCTTGATTTCCCTCTGTGCAGTTTTCTTAATTAGAGCAGCATGCCATTGAACTGAAGTAAAAAAAGAAAATTATATATATATATATATATATATATATATATATATATACAAACTGCAACACTCTAATTTGTGTTACAGAGATTGATCTAGTGATTTGGATTGTTCTGCATCATACATTAATTCCTTAAAAGTTAACCATTTAAAATGAGTAAAACGTACCAAACAAAAATGACATTTAAGTCACCATTATTGTTATTGGTGTTTGTTTTAAAATGATGGTTTTCTCCTTCAGTGATTCTTGTTAACATCAGGTGTCTTCAACATTGGCAATTTAAAATAAAGAGTTCTTAATTCATCTTTGACGTCTGTCTGTTATTCAGATATTTTAGTTAAATTTTTTGGTGTAAACTTTACTCATTTTAAATGGTTAACTTTAAGGAATAACTTGATTAATTATTACTCAATTCTAATTTGTTGAATTTAATTAATAATATTGTTTGTAATCTGTTGCCACAATTTTATTGATTAGATAAAGCATATTCATTTTTATAGTGTATATGAATTAATACCAGATTTCAGACAATTTTATGTTGATACATTAACTAAAAAGTGCTGAGTATTGTATACTGCCAGCTACCATACAGTACTGTACATGCATCTCAAACTCTCTCCAACATACAAAGACCCTCATTCCCCTCCAACACACGTTTACAAGAAATTAAACTGTTAATTTGCCGGCTCCATGGGAGGAAAAAAAGCTGATTTTCTTTTTCCAGACCTGAACTTGCAGGATAACACGGCGACAAGTAGAATATGTTATGAGCCAACTTTAATAGGGAATATGGGGTTACGGCGCTGTGAAATTGTGTGAGCTTCCAGTTTATAAAAATGGTCTACGTCTGATAAACCCTGCCAGCATTCCAAATAGCATATTGGACATTAACTGCTTTTAGAGATTGTAGACATTTTGACACATTATCCACTCTGGCGATAGCAGAAAAAAGCACCATGACTAGATCAGATGTTTAAATTCATGTCTTGCCTAACGTTGCTCAAGTAGAGGCAATACTTGTTGTCTCTTCCCAGACACAGCAGATAGCATTGCGAGTTTAGTGAAAGCCTGGAGGATAACCATTGGTTCAGTTTGTCTAATCTAATTTCCTGTCACACCAGAACAGCATGTAAAGAGAAAGATGGCAAGCAATCAATTATGGGGATAGGACCATATCCTTGTAGTGGTATGATACTTTGCATGTAAATAGTATTGCTATGCAGTTACCAAATCCATAAACTACAAACAAGATTATTTTTTTTAGGTCTGAAATTCAACATTCTGAGAAATAAGGATGGAAAATCCTGTTATGAAAGATAAGCAACAGTCAAAATGCCAGCAAGTTTTTTCTCAATTCTGGGTGTTTGGTAGAGCAGTTATCTTACACCTACGGAATAGTGCATATGTTCAAAAAACTTTCCAACTTTCCAGATTTTCTCTTGAGTTTGATGTGCAGGGCTTACGAGGTAAACCTACAGTCTTACGTTTGATCCGTTTGCAAAGCTTCACCACAACCCACTTCAATGTTCCACTTCCATAAGCTTGCCTGAACATGAATACTTTAAAACAGTTTAATATTACATGTAATGTGGGCAAGAAATAATCGATCACACAGAAAACATTCAGAGTTTTATGAAAGATCATGACAGCTGCTATACCAAAGTACTTTTTTTTGAGCCTGCAAATTTTATTTGTACAGGTCTAACACAGTTTACATTCCCCCTGGATCCCAGAGAGTGTGACAACAATGTCAAATATGAACAGGCGCAAGTATCTATAGTTGGACAAAGCACCTTAAAAAAAAAATCAAACTTGCTTATCTTATAAGTAATACCTGTGAGTTTATCTGTACATAAAAATTTCAATCACAGGCTTGCTGGTATCAACCCAACTGTACGATTGCGTTTCTGATATTGACAACAGTTCAAAAAGTTAATATTGATTGATATATATTTTAGTCACAATATTGCCTGTTACTTGAAAAAAAAAGTTTTAAACTGAGCAAAGTTTTTTTTAAAAAAGTGAAACAAAACAAAAAGTCAACAAACAGAGCAAAATATATATTATAACGCATGAAAAGTCTTCTACGCAGCTAGTGTTAAAATCTGGAAAACAGACAATTTCAACATTCAATCCTTACTGTAAAAAATAAATTAAGTACAGTTTTTAAGTAATTTCAACTTAAATGACATTAAACTGACTTTAAAAAAAATTGTTGAATCTTGTATAACATGCGGGTTGAAATTACTCAATTTATTTCGATGAGTTAGATGTTGTTTTGGCTACTTTTGGGACTTATTAGTTAGCTATTTTAGTAGGTAGTTTATTCGTTTGTAATTATTAAAGACAAAATACCTGGAAAAACAGTGGCTTGAAATGTCGTTGCCATTGCCTCAGTATCTACTTCACACTCATGAAACAGCAGATTAGCAAGTTATTGATTATGCTTTAGCTATTTGCTTACACATGGTTTATCTAAATGCCCTGAAGCAATGCTGTTAAAGGTCACAGAGGGTCATGAGTACTGTTTTTACAGGTGTTTATTTACACATCATTATCAACACTGTAAACTCTCTTCCTTTTCTTCCTGAAATGCAATTTCTCAGGCTGTTTCCTTTTTCTCGTTTTTGTCCCCAATTCTTAGACTTTTCAGTTTTTCATTCAACTCAAATGGTGTCATACCAAGACGGTTTCCAAATGGATCATGTTTAAATGATCAGAGCTGAAAAATTCTGGCATGGAGGTGTCTGAAAATGTACTACGTGTTTCTACATGGTATCATATTTTGTCTTAATCGATTGCCATCTTTTTTGGAGAGATCTTGGCAGCCATGCTTGCAAACCCATTTGAGGATTTTAAAGGTGTAAGTGGAGGACTATTAGTGGTAATGGAGCAACAATTGCTTAACAACTAAAATGCTCTCCCGTCTGGACTGTTTGTATGTTTTCAAACGCAGAACTCTTTTGCCTGTAATTGATAAATGCTAATGGAGCCAATGTGTACCGTACCTTTGGACATGCCGCATGAATTGGGATCTGTGCGTATAATATCTGTGAGTTTTGTGACTTGTTTGGCTTTTTTAATACAGGACTTTTTTTGACACAATCAGGCACTATCTGACAAAGAATAGACAAGTGTTTTATCCTCAGAGGTAAGCGGTTAAAAAAGAAATGTTGATTTCAATGTTCAGCTCCTTTTTCCTCCTCTGTTCCTGTGTCAGCACTTAGCCAGTAGAGAAGCAAATGGTCTCCTACGGCACTTTCATTTAATTATGAAAAAGTCAAATTATTGGGGCGGGATTAGCTTTAAATAAATAATTGGATTCTTAATTTGCAGAAGATGATGTTCAAATTTAAATGGAAAAAATCCTTATTCCCTTAGGGAGGGTATGGAATTCATTTGACATTTCTTTTCTTTTTCTTTTTTTTTTTTTTTGCTGACACAGAAAGACAGAAGCACTCTGTCCACACTGCTGGTACGACTCTTCTGCAGTTTGGTTTAATGTGCTCAAACAGCCTTACGGAGACACTAAATTAAAGGAACAGTTGACAGATAAAGGACAATTCTGCCATTATTTAGCCATGCAGTTCCAAACCCACATGTTGTTATTTTTTCCCATGAAACACAATGGAGAGACTTTTTCCAAAAATGTTCCATAGTAGAACGGATCACAGGTAGACAAGCTCAAAAAAAGGTCAAAAATAATAAAAATGACTCATGTGTTCATATGACTCATGCAACATATTGCAAGTCTTCAGACGGATATTTCTGCACCGAAATGCTATGCGATGTAGTGCAAACCTAACCAAAATCAACACTTCTTTCAGGTTTGAAATCAGTGTCCTTGTAGCATTATTATAAATGAATTATACAATTAAAAACTGAATCAAAGATTGAATCAGCTTGCAATATGACAGGCTGCACATAATAAGCAGCACAAAAGAGCTGAAAAAAGACCACAAATGAATGTGCTGACGGTAAGATAGTTGCCAGATACTGAGAGCGGAGGACAACCAACATGACACTCTCTCTGATTCAGCTTTAGTCATGTGGAAAATTAAACAAAGAAAAGAGTAGCAGTCAATGCAAATGGCGCTAGGGGATATTTCATCTTTAAAGGAGACAGAATCAAATTCTCATTTACGGCAGATTTTCGAGCTTAATAATCCATCCATTCACTTTTTCATATTTGATCTGGTTTATCATTTACCCTCACTTTTATTCTTCATAAATTTAGAAAAGAAAAATGTGTTAGCTGTTTATGTTACCAGGACATTTTCCATACCCAAATAAAACAGTCCATTACAACATATAAAAATCAGAATAGAAACTCTAAATTCTTTACTTACTATAATAATACTTAATAATACTTACATAATTGTTTAACTGCGTGAAAATATGATCTCCACCAATCAGATAATCAAAACAGGCAAATCTCACTAAATAATACTTTGCGCTGAAGCCCATCCTCTCCCATGAAGCACTGCAAATGATGTAACAGATTCAGTCTCCCTACAATCTTACTTGCATATTTGTATGCATATTTTGCAAAAAAATATAAAACAACTTTGCTATATATGTTTATAAAATCAAAATCATTGGTTTTACATCTGTCCATTTTTATTTTGATTATGTTGTTTGCAATGCTTCATGGGATTGTAGTTCATTAAAGTTTGCTTCAAATCAAAGTTTGTAATGTTGTGATTCACAGCTGGATGGTTTGGCTCATGGGGTATACTTTTAAACAAACACTTTTAAAATCGGTTTAAAAGAATAAAATAATAAAAGTGGACATACAATGTTGAACTCACTGATCTATATAATGATTGCATATAATGACTATGTATAGTCATTCATAGATCAGTGGTTGCACTCTAGAAATTTCGAAAAACATATTACATTGCATTGTAGAATGCACATTCTATATTAAATAGTTTGAATGTGAATACCAATGATATGGGACACAGTCCTAAATTTGGACATATGAAGGCTGTCTGAAGTTAAGAAAATCTAGGACAAGTATTCCAGGAGCGTATAGGGACGACCCCAGTCAGGAAGTGACTCTGCACACATATAAATACATACACTCCCTATACTTGAGGGGACAGATGAGTATAATATCTTTATCAAAGCTTCAAAGTGTCAAGTTAACCGAACCGTTGTCTAAAATGTTCTCTCTGGTGCGATTAAGTGAAAGCCTATAAAGTAGGGATGCTGAGTGGGAGCTGATGGGGTTGTGTAATGATGCTGTATACTCATGTGCGTGGGTTTCTGAGTGATCGTACACTTCGTCTGCAAGCGAGAGCCTGTGTTAAATTTGTAGTTAGTTGTTTGGATGCTCGTTGTTGTGCCTTTTTTCCTGTCAGTGTGTTTGCGTGCATGTGTGTAATGATGCTTCTCTTTAAATTGTCTTTTATGAGGCGAAGTGAAGGCTGTGCTGCCCTGCTGCTCGGCGTTCTGTGTAAATGAGGGGTTAAGGCCGGTAATGGTGGGGACACTCAGCATGGAGGATCCTCCTCCTGTTTTTAATCTCCTCTTTCTCTTTGTTTTCGTCATCCTTGGGTAACAGTTTTTGTTGTTGACTGCATGTCTCACTCGACAAAACAGTGGTTAAACAAGTGTATTTATACATTTTATACGGATGACAGAATTCAAGCATGACTTGTTAGAGACAGTCCTTTGAAATATTTGTTTTGTGTATGTGTTTAGCTAAATCTATGTAAAAACAATAGAAGTGCATGTAGCATGCCTAGTATGTTTGTGCAACATTAAAGGGTTTGAAATTATAAATTGAAAGTGGCCATTTGAAGGCCATTGACTTGTTTCACTGCCCAAAAGGGATCACCAATACCAACCCAATACCGCCATTACTAATACGAGTATGTGCGCACACATACACCTCAACAGCAGCCAAAAGACAAACTCATTTCCCCACTGAACTGGGGCTGACCAAAGTGCTAACTCTGCAAAACACAGTGAAGTGTAGATATAGAGGCTGTAAATTAAACCTTAGGCATGGAAATCTCGTTTAAAACCAAATGGCCTTTCAACCACAGACATACACACACACCTGCACATGCTATCACATAAATCTCAGAGTCTGTTGTACTTGTGCATTATACAGTATTCATCCAATCTCTGGTCATCGGTTTTGATGAAAGGTTCTGGCCCACTAGAGTCAAATTCCATTAACTTCTTTTTAAATCTAATTACTACACAATAACCATGACCAATATAACCAATATTTCATGATGGCACTTTTTAACATTTACAATCATTTACGTGAGGTGTGTACCAGATACATTAAGAACTGTAATTTCCTTTCATAACATAGTTTTATTTTTTTTATCAAAAACATTTGTGTTCATTCAGAAAGCTTTAAAACATTTGTTTTCTATATTTCCACGTTTCCTTTCCATCCTATGGGGCCTTGCGTCAAAAGTGGCCGTGTCTTCCGGTTCGAAGTAAACAAGCGAGACGTGACACTCATTCATTCATTTGACTATTGATTAATCATTAATATTTATACTAAAATGTATTATTTAATTTGTTTAATTTTTTATCAATTAAAAATGCAATGAAAATACAAAAATAAAGCGTGTTTTTCCATGATGAGTTCTTCATTACAAGAACTCAACTTGTGGCAGTTAAACTGGACGTTCGGTTATGGCTAAACTTGAAGATATGCGCTGCGGTGCTCTTGAACCTACTGTAGCGAGGCGGCTTTTCTTTAAACAGAGGCCCTCGTCTGTTCCTAAATACTAGTAAAAAAAAAGAATCATGTTAAATAAAACCGAAATCGCGATACTCAGATCCACGAACCTGTGTCGTGGTGAGGGAAGGCAGAATCACGACACCCCTTCCAACTCCCAGAGATATCCTTCCCATCCAGATCCAATACCATATCTTTATTTGAATTATTTGAAGTTAACATTACAAAATTCATAGACCTACACCACAAAACTAGTTGAGGATAAATTATTTAAAATTGGAGTGTTTCCAGCGCTATGGACGTGACATTTGCAGTCAAAACCTGAAATATATATTCTCAGAAAATGCATGTAGGCTATTGAAACCTCTGTTTATATATCATACTCCATTTATAAAGGAGTCCAGACATTATAAAAATATAACACATGCATTTTATATTTAATGTGAGGGAACTACACAAAAAAATCTTTTATAGGTGCCGAAATATTTTTTTGTAATTCTGTGAAATGTGTGAATTACACTGCGCAAACATAAAGTAATGCTACCCACCAGATGAAGAACGGTTGGCTCTCCACAGAACATAAAATATTCATGTTATTTTATTTTTCATGTTCGCATTTATGAGGAAAAAACAATGATATGGACGTGACAGTTCCTTGAAAGTGGCACTAAAAAACTGCTTAAAAATTTTCACAGAGACCTCAAACAGAAAGCACTAAGCCTTTATTTAAAGTTCATTTAATTTTGTATTAATTGCATCTTAATTTTAATCAATGTTCGATCAACAAAATACCTGGATATAATAAATAACAAGTAAATATAGCAGACAATAATCAAGACACAGAGGCGAGAAATATATATAGCCGATATTATATATACTATGAAATGTTTACTGTGTGTCATTCATGTTCTGAATATGTTGCTTCACAGTAACTTAGCCTTCACTTAGTCCAAGATTGTTGGGTAATAAAATTTACCAGTGAATTATTTTAGTCTGGTTATAGGTCTATGTACAACCGCAAACAGCACGTTGTCCCTGAGCTCCGTAACGACATCTCTCAAAAAGGTTTGCTTTTAAATAGTAAAACATTATCCGAAAAACACCTTCGCTAAATCACACAAAATACAATTTGTATGCTACTTACGCCGCCTGACCAGAAGTAGTACCCATTTTATTATTTTTTACAGTAATGCCCCCCAGAAACAGGTGGATAGAGTGAATGCCAGGCAGCACTCCTTTCACTATTCTCTAAGAAAGATTCAAGTTATAAAAAAACCCCATCAGCTATTGATTTTCACCCTTTACAATACAGTTTTAAAAGCTTTATAAATAAAGCTGTACTATAAGCTGCATTCAATTACAGCATGTTATTAAGGCAGAGACTGAGGAAATCGTCCTCTCTAAACACACCATTCAAACTCTGCATACCTAAAGAGATTTTTTTTCTTCTATATATCTATCCCTCAATCTTTTCATATATAGGCATATGCATCCAGATCTCATAAACCATCAAATGCTAGCACATGTAATTTCTGTCAGCAGACCTTTGAATACAAAACTCTCCCTCTTTTCACCCCCTGCTCCTTTCTTCATTTCTACAGCACACAGTAATTTATGTCATTGAAAATGCATTGGGTGAAGCAGAATCTGTTTCTGCATGTCTGCAGTCGCCCCAAGAAACGTGTGTTGCTTAGAGAAAGGATAGAGTTGCACAAACACCTGTACACATATTGCAAGGAGGGTATTTGAATTTGTAATCATATGTGTCTAATCATAAGAGACTCAAAATCAGGAAGTTGGCGTAGTAATGCTTGCAAATAGCTGAATTGGACAACAGAATGAGGGCATGTCTGGTAGTAGCCTTCATGCTCTAATGAAAAGGCAGAGCAGATGCCTCTATTTAGGTCTTGTAAAGGTTGAACTTTTGTACTCAATGTACTGAATCACACAGCATAAAGCTAGCGCCGATTCGGTCATCTGCACACGTCTCACGGTTAAAAGCGTATGCACTGGGAAAGCCATTTAATCATAAAGACTTGATTTACTAGCATCAAAACATTAGTATCAGTAAGCTTAAGCACAGAATATTGGAATTGCACATATACAATACATATACAATTAGTACAGCAGTAGCTGGTTTTAAGTTTACCATGTATGGTTACATTTTAATGGCTTATATCCCAACTGTCAATGGAAAAACTGTATTGAATTTTATTTTTATTTTACTTCCGGCACCGGCTGTGGGCGGGACTGTGATGCCTCTATTGGACACTTAATTGTGATTATTGCTGCTCAGATGTTTCTCATAGGCTACTGTTGAAGAAGCATTACTGCCTCTGAGAAAATAACATGGGAATAGCCACAGTTGTGCATATAAATAACTACTTGTAGCCTAGGGCTTGAATTACAACCTGTGGGAAGTTTTTCTGCATAATTTTGTGAAAGTCGTTTTACACGTATGCTGCACAGCGGGTTGTCCTGAAAGTGCCATCGGAGCTACCGATCTCTGTATAATGGCCGTTTGAGCCCTCTGCTGCTATAGGGAATCGTAAGATGGACTCATAAACAAGAACTGTACTTTGCATAATTTGATTAATATATATTATTGAATTATTATTATTTTTTCACAGTGACAAATCCACAGCATCATAGGCTATAAGATGAGCATAATATTCTTCTTCACAAAAAATATTTTTACGTTACGATTTTGTTCTAATATGTTCATTTTGGTTGATTAATGCAAAAAGATTTCGCATATGTGCTGCCACATGGAGTTTGGGAAAAAATCTTCCAAGATCCATTTGGCGCTCATTATTGGCATTTCTACTTTGTCACAAATTGATAATTTAAATGGATATAACAGCCAGACTCTCAATGCCAAATTCAGCAGTGAAAGAAGACCTTGCTACGTTGCGTCACATTGCAGGTTATAAACGTACAAGTGCAAAAGTATTTGTCCTCTGAACAGTTCTCTAAAGATGCATGTCTTTTAAGGTGTGCACTGTAAGAAAACAAAACTGCCAGTCATTAAAAAAACAGATTGATGTAATCAAGGTGAAGATCTTTTTCAGGTCTCTACACCTTGCATCCATCTTTCAAGACAGTGATTGTATCTTTCCCTTTTACATTCAGAACTTATAAGCATGTTCAATTGTTTTACAGTGTTTTCTGTACATCCATTCACAAAGTCAGCCCCACTATTATTTAAATGGCTCATTTTATTGTGTTATCTTCTATTTCACATATAACCACCCCTATAACACACACACTGTAAAAACACTTTATGTGTGGTCAAATGGACTTTTCTATTCCAAGTTGGTGGTTTTTGGCTAGAACAAGCTACAATGTGGAGTCGGGCTATGAGAGATCTGCTGAAGACTTTGGTCGGCACCGGAAACTGCTGTCAGCCCAAAGTGATCCAGTCACACGGGGACACATCTGTTTGAAGCTCGGCAGCCGTTCAATATGCCGAGCGGCTCTCTATCCATCCTAAACCTAGTAATGTGTTATGACAGAAAAAGAACTTCCTCTTCCCTTATGAAGGGAAGAGAAAGTGGGAGAGGGGGAGGAGAGGGGGTAGCAACACTAGCTTGGGGCAAATGAGATGTTGAGACGTTTCCTGGCTAATTAAATCATTCTAATAAAATACCTCTGGACACAACACAAGAGAGGAGGCATTATTAAATCATAGCCCTTGGTGTCAGCATGGAAACTTAAAAAGCACTGTCCTGCGGATGGGATGAAGTTAGATTTCCAATGTAACTAATATGAAAAATTAATTATGGCTTCAGTGTTATTGGCATCTCCTATTAAAAAGTGAGCGTTGTCTTAAAAGGGAAGCTCAAAGGAACCTTATCATAGCCCAGCCTCACAGACAGTGTGATCAATCTATTTTAAAAGCAATGTTAATCATTACAACCCAGTTGTGTGGCCTCCACCAGTGTAAAAGGTCGATATCGGGCAAAGGGACACATTAGCTATGCAATGCTAATGATAAAACTTCAAACCTAGTGAAACTTTTTTTGACCCTTTCTGCTTAACTGCTTTTGTGCATGGTGTTAGATAAATTGGATGCTTGCATGAATACATGGCTTTAATCCTAATGCTTTTCATATTATGAAGCTTTAAATAAATATTAACAGTTTTGTTGTGGCTATCACAGCCTGAGATGAATTATGAGTATGTGCTTTGTATCTGGACCGCACAATGTTTTGGCACCATATTGGTCAATATTAGAGATGCATTGTGTGTATTTATATGTTATATGAGGAACTTAAAAAAAATAAGTTATGATTTTAGTTTAAAAAATCTGTCTATTTCCAAATGTTAGTTTGGAAATAGACCGCAATAAATAAGCTGATGTTGAAGTACCAAAATGACAAAAAGGTCATTTAATTTAAAAATATATATATTTTTAAGCTGCAGTCTGTAGTTTTTCCTCTTTGTCGCCCTCTCTATTCGAAATCTGCAATTGCAGTTATTTGCGGATTTATCAACTTTACATGAGTTGTACCCCGGCACGGCACAGCACGAAAGAATCCAATGTTTTGATGAGAATGTGCAGCTGTCGGTCACCGTGCCGGTGTGGATACTATCATTCAGAATCACAGATTCTACTTTTTGGAAGAATGATGAAGAATTTTCACTGGAAAATGTCATCTGAAAAAGTAACATCCACTTTTGTTCTGACTAAATAAGGGAACATAGCATTGCAGAAAATCACGCTGATTAACGATCGCGTGATTGTCGTTTGAACCTTTCTGGATCCTTGTACATTTATGTGTACGGGTGTGACGTAATGACGCAAAGACATGCTCGAATTTTCTGCAAAAATCCACCAGTAGCACTGGAATTAAAAACATTATTACAAGCTTACCGCGAGTTTTGAACACTGGCTGGTTATCTACTTGCCCAAATTTATTACTCAAAAAAGTTACTAACTTTAAAAAGAGATAAAAGGACACAAGAAAAATACTGTAATATATAAAAATACCACTGATTTAATGCTCTATGTTTCTCTATTTTTCATTTAGATTACCTTTGCAGTCACTAAAGTTCATCTTGAAAATTGTTAATCATTTAATGGCTATTTCAAATCTCTAATGACTAGCAAAGACCATCTCAAAATGAATACACATTCTTATATACTACATTATAATAATGTTGTGATGCCTAGATTCCTAGTGATTTGTAGACGGAAATGTAGGTCTAATATTTTGAAAAGCACATTTTTTGAATATCATCATGACAAGAGGAACATTCCAGTCATGAGAGACCTATTTTTCATCGTAGATCTGTAAGTTCTTGACTTCAAGGACAGCCTCGTGTTTATAATAGCTTGTCGATGGGAGCCTCAGCTTAGAATTATGTGCTCACAAAGTCCTTCTGCAGAGAAGCATTGCACCATCAGCAGTGATTTTCCCCACAATCTTATCCTGCTGTGACCTCCCTTCCACACAAGGACAGAAAACAATCACTATAATGACTATGTTTGACGTCCACCTTAGTGTACCCTCTCAACGTACACTGCCCCTATAATGTTCCTGTACAAGGGAGATTTTTTTCTTTGTTTTAAAGCTGCCTTTGATTATTTTGTTTCTTTGTGTCAAAGCAAAATCAGTGTGAAGTGTGACCGTACAGTGGGCAGAGAGTGAGAGAGAGAGAACATAAAGTCCTCAGATTCCCTTTCAACTTCAGCCTTCACCACACAGTGACAGACTCGACAAAGCAAAGGCATGTGAAAATAAACCAGAGTCACTCTACGATGTCCCCAAGAACAACGAGACGGGGAGGGGAGAGAAAAGGTGAGTGAGTGCAGAACTGAGGAGGTGAGCACTCGACTCTGAGCTCGAGAAAGGGGGAACCAAGAATTCAGCCCTGCACGCTTAATGGCTTTTCACTGTTGAGGTACAAAAACAAATGTTGCATCTTTCCCTGAAAATACACAGCAACACTAAAATGTTGGACCCGCAATAATTAGCACAACAAAAATCACACCAGGATGCTGCTAATGGAAAACCCTTCATATGATCTTTCATATAGTCAGACAGTAATTAAAACCGCTCAGTGTTCTAATTATGCGGGGCACTGAGATACTGTATTGATCTGGGATTAAACATAATGCATGTCCTAATGAAACACCTACATTACTGTCATCAGTGCTATGAAAGCTCATTAATATACTAATATCCGTTCGTCTGAGAGGTGTGAGGTTGTATTTCAAGGGGGAGAGGGAGAGATAGAGATAGAGAGACACTAAAAACTCCTCACAGCCATTAACAAAGACCAGTGGCAAAAGACATTTCATATTCCAGGTGAATAGTTTCCATGTTTCCTCATTTTATGTCTTACTAATATGTGCATGAGTAAATCGTGAGCCATGGTGAATGTTGCTGATTTGTGGACTATAAAAACCTGAAAAAGTGTTTCTCCTGGTTTCCACGTCAGCGCTGTTTGATCTGATATCTATGGTTTATAACAGAGAACTCTGTGCCGAAACGGAATGTTTCTCACTGGATCTTGTAGCGATAATGTTAATAATTCTGAGGCGAATTCAGTAGATTTCTTCTCTGGATCTCCTACTAACAGCAGGGCCATATTAAGACAGTGTGGTGGCCTTGGGCACTATACCTCAAAAGGCCCCCTTTATTCAAATATATCAATACGCTCTATGCACGAACCCTGCTGACGTATGTCCGAAAGAATCTCCGCAAGAACTTCCGCAAGCGCGTGCTCCAGGCAAAGTATAAAGCGGCAAAACTTTAATAAAATTAATTTTCTCAGAAACAAAGACAGCGATTTTAGAAACAGATTCGCTCGATATGAGAGAATACTCGCCCTCAAAATTATTGATGTAGCTCGAAATATTTAATTTAAATTAATTCTCTTTTTTACTCTAATGTGTGACAGCTAACTGCCTCACATTGTTGTTAACATCATTCACGTTAACCACAGAAAGTTTTTGTAAACAGCGAGTGTGATTTGACACTATCTCCACCTAACGCAAAACCGGCTTCTGACGCAGCACCGGATGTAACTGGGTGTGCTGAGACAAATCCGAAAGCGATCGTGCATAGAGCCTATTCAAAATGTAAAGGGCCAATTTACTGGTCGCACATGTGCGGCTGGAATCAAAATTCAGTCGTACACACTCAAATTTTGGTCGCAGACTGGAGCCCTGTTTATTTATCATATTTGATAATGACAATATGACATCATGACTTTTGCGTAAACATACACGCCACTTTCAAGTCAAGTGGCGTGTTATCTATACGCGTTTTGAGCTATCCGCGTGTATGTCTATGCCGTTAAATGTCTGAGTGATTCCGTGTCCATGTACACGCCGTTAAAGGAGTAGTTCACTTTAAAAAAAACTTTTGCTGAAAATTTACTCACCCCCATGTCATCCAAGATGTCCATGTCTTTCTTTTCAAACTAGACCATGCCCCCTATTTTTGTGTATTCCTAGTTATTAAAAAGAAAGAAGAGGAATGTAGTCCAAACCAGGTGTTCGTTGTATACTTTGAAAGGGGACTTCTGTTAAATAAAATATCTTGCTAGGCATTGAACTTTGAGCTTTATAATTTTACAGGTATTTATGCTCTAACGGCAACATTACACACTAACTAAAGTTTGAAAAATGGAATCGCAAAGAACGGGACCTCTATATGTTATATTCAGCTTTATTTCAATTAATGAAAACAATTTTGAGTTTTAGTCAACAATAAAAACACTGTTGATGATCATTTAAAATTAGACATGCATTCTGACAAAACCACATTATATACAGTATATATATATATATATATATATATATATATATATATATATATATATATATATATATATATATGAATGCCAAAGATTTCATTATATTATAGTAGATTATAATAGATTATTATAGTAGATTATTGAGTGCATCATTATACATCTATTAGGATTAAGTATTTTTGCTTCATCAAGATCATGAGGAGTGTTTAATGTGAGTCCCATCACATTTCAAACAAGGACTCTTCATGCAGCTTAAGGAATTGACAGTTACATCAGCATGCGTGCAACATCACCATAACTACGCCATTACAACAAAATGATCAATGCTAATTGGTCTCTTTGGAAGGTGTTACATTCAAAAATGAGATGCGAGTCACCACAGACCAGTAATGAAGAATTCATGCTGCTTCTTTGTGGCAAAAGGTCAGCCGCTAACGTTTGTGGCTACTCTCGTTCGCCTCCATTACCTCTGCCTGGACTGAAGCTCGTTTTTCCTCCATCTCTCATAAATACTTAACCTGCCCTCTCCCTGGATAGCTCAATGGAGGACAGAGGCCTCGGATGAATGATGCCCATAAAGCCAGGAGGACTTGGGATCTGAATCTAAAATCGCTCTAGACACTGCAGACAGTGTATATCTTAGTGTTAATTCACCTACTGTGTCATCCAAGGCTTCTGCACTGCAGCACTAGCGCAAAGATAGCATTGCTAGGTCATTTAGCTTCAACCCTAGCCATCTAAAAGTGAAATTAATGTACTATTTCTGCTTTCAAGTCAACAAGAACAAGGCCACTTATTTTGGATGCATCTTTAAAGGACAGAGTATGCCACTTGCTACAGAAAGCATTCAGGAGAAGCAATGACTCATGCGCTGCGCATTAATACCCCAAATTGTTGTTAGCTATAAAAGTATTTTGGGGACCAAAAAAAAAAGCACTTATAAGAGACTTGCACAAAGAGAGTAGTAAGAATAACTCATCTCTCCCCTGGAGACAGATGGATTTGCATGAGAGAACTCCCTTTGGAGATGGGAATGAAAATAGCAGACCTTGAGTGTTTTAAGACCTTGAACCTTATGTGAAGTAGGGTTGAAAAGCATCAAAAAGAGGCACTCTGAGGGGTTATTTGCAAAACCAAATATTTATATTTTTTTTAAAAAAGGTTATCCATTTTTTATATTAAAAATTATAAAATATTAACATTCAACATAAAATGTATATCTAAAAGTATACATTAGTTTTATAATTTATATATATATATATATATGAAATTTACATTGAAAATTACAATTGAAATTGATCACATTTAATTTAACATTTATATTTACAATTATAAATACATTTTTAGTTATTTATTTATAGTTCATATTTGATTCTATTTAAGTTTTGACTATTTTATATTTTAAAGTTTTTATAACAATATTAACATTATTATATATTATATTGCAAAACTTACTTATATTGCACACCAGTCAAACAGTTAATGCCGTCTTGGCCATTAATCAAACTAACCGTATAAAATATTATTAAATAATCACTATTTTACAGATAATTGAGAAGGGGGTTTAAAATTTTAATTTTAACCAAACAAATACATTTGTATAATATATACATTTTCACCAGACCCCTAAACCCTCTCACCACTTTCCTTATGCAGAGGAAACAAACAAGCGAGAAACCAACTAGAGCTACAGAAGCAACTGAATAATGCAAGGAAAGAAGAGTGTGGTTTCATTGTGCAATCATTCAAGATTTAGTTGGGTTTTTTTCTGTACGCTTAAGATAAAGAAAGACTACTTTGAGCTCATAAAATCATTTTACTTTGAATGTAGCTGCATTTACCCATTTAGTTATTTGCATTCATGAAGAAATGTTGTACTTCAGGACACAATCAGTCACAGACATTTATAGATGATACTTGTACCAGCTGCCGCACACTCTCAGCTTCCAGCTCAATCATGTTCAAAAAGGGCATGAAAAGTATGAGGTAAAGCAAAATACTATCATATAACGGGAAGCTGAAGTACACAGTGTTGTACTCGGGGATCCTGAGTGTACTGTGAGTGCTTTTTGAGGACATCAGTCTGGTCCTTCATAATTATTCGTTGAAAAAATATCAAATGAAGTAACATTCCATTTATCCAACAAAACGCATTTGGGAATAACCTGAAACAACAGCCTCTGGATGGTTGCATTATGTGCTCTGAATTTGTTTATTTGGAACATGATTGCGTCAAGAGTTGTTATTCATTCAATTTGATTTGATTTAGAGATACAGTCAAGGGATTTTTTTTCTGAACATGTGTTCAAAAATGTGTTCATTGATGTGAGATTTCTAATTTCAGGAAATTTATAAGCTAGGCGCTGTCATTAAAGACAATAAAAAAAATAGGGAGAGAAAGAGAGAGAGAACATTATCTACTAACCCCCCTGAGAAGTTCTAGGACATACCGCTGCTCTCTATAAATCTTTCCCTCTTTCCTTTCCATCATTCTCCTTCTGTGAGCCTCTGTTTCTGCCTCTTCATCTGCGAGTAATGAGTGAACACTCTTCCACACTACACCTCACTCATAATTAGTGCTAATAGGCTCTCTCTGGCCAAATGAATAACCTCTTTCTCTGATTAAGAGTGGTAAAGTGGAAACACGAAAACCAGTAAGACGGGAAATTGCAATGCTTTGTGATGATTTTAAGACATTTGAAGGGAGAAAGGGCCAATTTACATATAGAGTTTAAAAAGTGGCTTATTAAAAAGAAAAATTTTCACCCTAGAATTTGATTGGATGCACAACCTTTGACGTCAATAACAAAATGCAAGGGAATTGTTTTCTCCTCACTTTAAAAGTTTATAAGCTTTTTTTTCTTTTTCTATCCTATACTACAGTATCAGCCCGTTCTCATCCCAAGGCGTCATATACTGACGCTTTTGCCAATGCGTAGACATCCAACACACATGGCACCCTTTAGCGTCAATCTAAGATACAGATTTATATATGGGCCAGAAGGTGCCTCCTAGTGGTATAACCTTAACACTGCCCCAGACCTAAACCTACCATAACCAAAGCGTTATATTGACGCTAAAGTGTGCCATGTGTGTTGCATGTATACTCATTGGCAAAAGCGTCAGTATGACGGCTTGGGATGAGAATGCGTTGACAGTATGCATGATTATTTGCTTTTTACAGTTTACCATAAATATAGTGGCCATAAAGTGATGTCTGGAGGGGATATTTGTGTTTAATGGTTTGATTTGACAGGTTAGATTTTCAATTGTATATACTATTTTAAAGTTTCATTTATTCCTGTGATGACAAAATTGGATAAAGAAATAACTCCAAAAATTAGGTTCAGAAGTTGAAACAATGGTATGGGAAGAGAAAAGTGGAAAGAAGGTTGAGTTTACCATCCGAATCACCAACATACCACACTAGGACAAGGTAACGCTGTGCTTTAATCACATGACACATTTCCTGTCAACGCAGAACATTGGATTGAAATGGATTACTAGAATACTTGCAAATCCCTTCAGCATTTGACAAGAACTCTGGCTTCTAGAGCCATGAGAAGAGGCGACTGAGAGGTGGCGATGGTGGTGGTGGTGGGGGAGGGTATGTTTGAAGTGTTTAAAGCCTGTTTTTCATCCCTGATCCTTCATTATACCTCTCCCATACATTGCCTCCGACTGAATCTATTTACATTTCAAAATGGCAAGATAGACTATCAAATGCTGCTTCAACACTGGCGACAACACCTTCACGGCATCACACGCAAGCTCCAAAATTCCTACGGCGCCAAGCAGAATGTGCTGTCAATTATTTGATAGAGGAAATAAATAAATAAATATCATGGCACAAAGCTGCGTGTCGCAGAGAGTAGATGAATGAGGTTGCTTTTGATACAAGCAAATGGATTCGTCTCGTTTTGTTGCTAAACCTTGCTAAGGGAGAGTTCTGAGAGAAGTAGAGAAATATCTACATGCTCTGGATTCAACGTGCACGCAGACCTTTTGCAAGCCTTCAGACTGACGTTAAAAGCTTCAGAAACTGTTCCAAACTTTGCCTTCAGCTTCCAAACGCAGACACACACTTATGCGAATCCTCTCTGTCTCATGCTTCTCTCGCTCGGAGACTAGAAAATAAATAAATTAAACCGTTTCAGAGTAAGAGATAGTCGCTTCGCCTCAGTGGATCATCTGTAATTGTCACAAATGACAGAATCATTGAGACTTTTTCTTTTTTGCATGCATGATCAACTCAAAAATGAAAAAGAGAAAGGGAAATGGATACTGGTAATTGGCTGTAATTGTCTTGTTTTTGAGATGGGGAATGGTGCTTTTTCAGGTCAGGTGGATTTAAATGCAAATGTGCACTATTTTTCGCTTCACTTTAACTTTAAACCTGCCTTGTATAGCCACAGCCCATTGGTCTGGACTGGGAAGATTATTTCTTATTTTTCCTCTTTGTCTCTCACTCCGATAAATTGCCCTCTCTCTAAAGGAGAAAGAGAGTGACATAGGAAGATAACTTGTGTGCCCAAGTGTTCTATAATTCTCATTTGTCACAGGCCATTTTTAATTTCAGCACCCTGCACACATATACAATCATGAATGAATTAACGATCTCTCTCACCTGAACGCGTTCATTTTCAATCCATTCTTGTCGTTTCATAGCCACTGTCAGTTTTAGGATAGACAAATAGACCAAACAATATCCTTCAATATGTCAAACTCCTGAAGACTTCATGAGCAGCCACTTAATTTGCTTAATTTTTTGCTTAGCCTTTATTTTGCTTTACATGGAATATTATTGAATTCTAAAAGGTCTTAGCCTCAAATAGCATGTAAAGACATCACTCAAAGTCAATTCAACGATCATATGATGCATATTGTGCACAAAACAAGTAAACACTATATTAAATTAAGAAGTTCCAGTCTGGGGTGCGTTTCCCGAAAGCATCGTTAGCCAACTATGGTCGCAAGTTGGTCGCAATTCCCATTGAACTCTATTGGTAACGACGGAACTTGCGACCATAGTTGGCTAACGATGCTTTCGGGAAACGCACCCCTGATTGGCTGAGTTCTGTGCACCATAAACCCATCCCTAAATGGCAGGAACCAACAACAACAAATTTTCTGATTGCGATGTCGATTAAACAGACCATCATGCCATTCACACAGGACACGTTTTACGTTAAAAAGGAGCAATACACAGCAGAATGAAAAAGAACAAAAGGCACTAGCCATTATTTTTTTATCTATATGCGCGATATAGTCCGAGTGAGTAACCCACTTCTAGCCAAAATAACCTTGAATTTGGTTTATGTTGTTTTTGCCAAATAACTTGCAAGATCTATGATATTCCATCATGTACACAAAGTCAAAAGCAATTGCAAGGTGTTTGGTTTCAATTCTCTGACGTTATTTAATTGATGACTAGTCTATTTTTGGGCTATGGTTAGACATCTATCATTTTCATTGACAGCGCAAATTTGGCCTTGTTTTAGCCTAGACGTCAGGGCTGAGTTTGGATGGCTATGAGATTTCTTTTAAATGCAAAATTGCTTGCTAGGTATTAACATGGCATTTTAAAAAAATGTGCAGCTCACACATAAGACACATTGCAATGGTCAAAGACGTCTACCACAAATGTACATAAAAAAACAATTAAAAGGGAGTGCAGTGGTACATCAAATTGACTTCACTTCAAACTGTAAAAAGCAGGATTGAGGTAAAGTAAAAACAACAACAACACTAGTCTGGAAATAACACAAACTGCTGAAAAATTATGCACAGTTGCTACTGTAAAAACACTGTGGATGCTTTTTTTTATAGTTTTCCTTGAGGAACTTGCACAATCTCTTTCTACTCATCCATGATTTATATGTAAAATACATGAGGAGCAGTGCTTCAATCCAATGAGATTTCATTGTGGGAGGGGCTACTTGTCTTGAATCCATAAACTAAGCGACATGGTTTAAGTATGTAGTTCTTAATCAGAATATGCTGCAAGACTAGATTCAGAATGGATGAGCAAATTTGAATATGCTTTGTATTAAACTGTCCATCCAATTACATACACTTAACATAACAACCCAACATTTGTGCTAAATCCTAATTTAGTGAAATCAAATTCAGAATACACAACTTCAATGTGTTCAAATGTGGAAAGAGTTCCAGAACCTGCTTTTTGTCTTTCTTCTTTTGAATGTGCTCAAGTTAAACTTTTCCAACCGTGAGTGTGCACTTCTGCCTAAAGGACCATTTTTCACCTTTTACAGCAAAGCGTCTCATTTCACATTTCTTCCACCGTATTTTTCCTGATTAAAAGAAGAAAGATATGAGGAGAGAGGAAAGAGGTACGAGACGAGATATACTCTAAGACAGCAAGAGCGAGGCAAGTTAGAAAATGTTTGACAGTGCTGCTTTGTGATTCAAAGCATGCCGTTTTCTGCAGATTATTGACTGCAAATGTCAGAGGGGATAAAGGGGGTTTGTAAGCAGGCAAGATCCAGTGTGCTGTCGTGCAAGTGGGCATGTTGTATGTGCATGTAAGTATAGAAAGGTTTACAGTGGGAAGTTGGCCCAAGGGCTTCTTAAAGATATAACACGTATTACAGAACACTCGCTGTGAGGTACCAACTTCAACAAACACTTTTAAACCGTAATGACAGATCAAGGTCAGGGCACTAAATGCGTCAACATGCCATTTCGGCCAACACTCACTCCCACAAACTGAATTAAGGCCAATCCACTAAATGTCACAATGTGGCATTAAATCCAAAAGCCCATGCTTCTAGTCACCTCTGTTGTGTTGGTCGTGAATCTTGCCCTGGTCTAATTCAAAACCTTAAATAAAAGTTTAAGATTTCTCAGCACTTGACTTTCCCATAGACCTTTCGCTCTCACTGCGCTCTCGGTGGAGGACTTTTAGGGTGAGTGCTCACTTTTATAAGAGTGTTGCCAGGGGAAATCACTATGATTGTTATGCATTGAGAGCTGCTCTGGCATTTAAACGGAGCTCCTGAGACCAGCGACAGTAACTTGGAATTTTCAATCAGTTTCTGAAATAAACTCTCCTCATGGCAACGGAGTCAAGAACTCAGCTTTCACCCTGTGCCGACCTCACACTCGCACGCACAAACTCAGAATCTCACCCTCCTGTTCTCCAGAGGAAAGACGATCAGGGCCGGATTTACCTCATTTTGTGACAAGCAAAAGCAAATTTTGGGCCACCTCGCACTATGTGGGCGCTCCTTTTTTTCTGTTTTTATTTTTTTTTTGTCCTTTGACCACAATTTCACATTAGGTCATTTTTGATGTGTTTCGATGAAAACAAAAGAGGCTCTTCACCGCTCAGTGTTTCTCAAGTAAAGAAAATGCAGAAATAAAAGAAAATCTTACGTAAATAACCAGAGACGCTCCAAACTGGTTGTGGCACTTCTTCCACAATAGAGATGAGGTGTAGTTGTGAGTTTTGACGGACAATCTGAGGAGGTAATGGGGTTACGAAATTTGGTCACAAGCTCTTTTTAATAATTCTCATTGGTTAAATATTTGCAAAAGACAGCCATAAAGAGTGACCGTAGTAAGGATTTATGTTAAAATGAACCCCCAAACATTGGAGACTTCAGAATAATAATGATTAATATATTGAGCTTTGAAGATATATCAAAAAAAGTTACTGAAAATCAACCTAATAAATATTTTGGAAATGATTATGGAGGACTTTATTCAGGTAATCTAATGAGCACTAGGACAGCTATGTCCCATGATTTCATTATGTGAAATGCCACCAAATTCCCTTTTGAACATGATTTTGCATGAGTCATCATATGAATGTTTGACCTGGAGTCCATAAATTGATCACCCAACAGGGTCAGTAATTAACCAGAGGATGAGGCCCTACACAGAGAACCAAAAAAATAAGTTTGTATTTAATTTAGAAAATGTCCTAGATGTTTAAATAAATAATATTTGACTGATGAAAATGTGTTTTTTTTAATCTGTCCAAACACAGGGACTCAATACTTATGCCATGTTATTTTGAATAGATTTCTTAAAATAGTCAAATTAAAACCGTTAACCTTGAACTTCAAAGCACTGAACCAAAATCCCAGAGAACAAAAGGTCAACATACTTTTACAGGAACCCGCAGGCTATTTCATTGTTGGTGCATCTTAAACTTTCAAACGCACAGAAAGCCTCATTCTCTGAGGTCAGACATTCACAGTGGGTCTATAGAGCCAACAATCATCACCAACATAATGTAATATCCACCCTTGTACATGAAAAGAGCTAGGGGGTCTCATTCTAGTAAATAAATAGCTTACTTTTCCATCTTGGTGTCCTCTCATGATTCCTTTAAATAACAGGGGTTTCTCTATCACTCTAGCACCCTGCTGACATCATCATACTCCACAGTGGTGCTCTGCCCCATCCATGACCCCTCTACATCACCTCAAGGACTAACATTACCCTTTTAGAACACATGGGGGACAGAAAGAAAAGAATGGAATAAATTATTAGACTCTGCATCAATACCAAGATCCACAACTACTGTACACCAGATGTGGAGAATGACAGAGAACAATTTAACACATTTGTTAAATTGATAGTTCACCAAAAATGAAAACTGTCTTTAATTGTTGTTATTCTTGTCCATCCTCTGAGCTACTTGATTATCACTTTTATCTTGTGACATGGTGCTCCATCATGGTGGAAAATGCACAGATCATCACTGAACTGCTCCTGGATCTGTGGAAGAAGTTGCTCTTGCAAAATGTTTTGTATCATTCTTATTCATGGCATGTTTTGGGCAGAATTGGAAGAGAGTCCCAACTCCCTGAAAAGGAACATCACACATGGATAGTCTCAGAATACTTCACTGTTGCCACGACAGGACTCAAGGTAGCAGCGTTCACCTTTTCTTCTCTGGACAATCAATTATCCCAAACAGTCGGGAGGGGGCTTCATCAGAGAAAATAACTTCGCACCAGTCTTCTGCAGTCTAATCATTGTACATCCTGACAGATTTCAGTCTGTCTTTGATGTTTTTCTTGGAGAGATGTGGCTTCTTTGCTGCCCTTCTTGACATCAGGCTTCTGTAATAAAGTCTTGGCCTTGCTGCACTCGCATACTCCTGCTGCCAATACTGAGCAAGCTCTGGTGGCAACATGATTCCGCAGCTAACTCCTCAGTAGGAGATTGTCCTGGCACTTTCTAAGACTTAGGAACATCTTGAAGTCTTCTCTGAAATTGAAAATCTCTCCTTTAAGTTCTTGGCGATACTGTAAATGGTTATTTCAGGTGCAGTATTTTTAGCAAGAACACATTGATTGGAAGCATGCGGTAAAAAAGTTGCTGCTTTTTTAAGTTCAATCAACTTAAATGTTTAAGTTAAATTACATTACACTGACTAAACGGGTTGAATCTTGTGTAACTGAAAAAAGTTGAAAATTGCAAAACTTATTTTGATGAGTTAAAGCAATGTAAAAACATATGCTGTCATAACTTATTAATCATATAATTTTTCTTCCCTCTGTTTATAGCAATCAGTCTGCACTTATAATCCAATCTGAATGATTACTGAATGATAACGAATGATCAATTAAGCTTTTTGCAATTATTTAAAATTCGTCTGATCACTCTGCCAAATAATGAAACAATGACTGGAGCAGCAAACTTTGAAAAATTTTCAGCCAAAACTTTTGGGCATGACTGTAGTTTGTAGCATCACATGGAAAATTTTCATGATACTCTTATGATGCTTTTGTGTCCTACATGTAATATTGGTTTGGAAAAACATGAGTAATAGCACAAATAATGAAAAAATTACATTTTTGAACTATTCCTTTAAGGGGGCAATGTGTACTTTAAGGTATTTCGTTATTTAAAATATGTTCTCAAAAATCTCTGCCAATGATCTGACTTATCCTCGCAAACGAAGAATTTATTATCTATATATACATGGGACGGGTAGATCCACAGAGGCTTCCACATCTTGAAAATCTATAATAGCAGAGGCAAACAACACGTTTTCGTTCGGAGCCAGCATAACGTAACTGAAAGCAGCAGAAACAGAGGAACAGAGCAGTGAGAGGTGCTTGTCACTGCCACGGCAAGTTTCACAGTCAGTAATTCATACTGTAACATTCTTTTGTTCATTGTGTCAAGTTACAGTTTGGTTGAAATAACAAACCTGTTCACCCGAAGGAACACTCGATGAAGTGCTATTAGAAGACATCATAGCTTTTTGGCTACCGTAGATACAAAACGCATTTGAAAAAGCTAGGCGCTGGAGAGCACAATTCGTTTGAATGCAAATACAATTTCACCGCTAGATGGGAGAAATTCCTACACATTGTCCCTTTAAGGAATTATTTCAGATATTACCTCAAAAAAGCAAATAGATATGCATGGCCACCTCTCAGCCCAATGTGGCAGAAACGGGAGAAGTTTCTGATTAGATCAGAGAGTTACTCACTCCAGAATGATGGCAAGAGTGCCAACACGTCACATGCCTTTCACTCTCCACTGCCCCTAATCAAGGGCCCTGTTCAGCAGATGGGTGGAGGCAGGGTGCTTCCCACGAATAGAGAAGGGGAATCGCTTAAACGAGATAAGCAACAGCATGGAGGCCCTCTGCATCACACTCTAATGAGGGAGAATTGAGTCCTGCAGACTTTATGCGAAAACAGCTTGAGGAAGACTGAACCGAGAGCTTTTTCCAAGACCGTTCTTAATGAATTGAGGGGGAGATACTAAAGGTGAATTAACTTTAAAACCTTAGTTTTTAAAAAGAACAGCTATAGCTTATTCCAAAAGCGTGTTTAAAACTGTAAAGAATTTTACAATTTTACAGTTGTTTCAAAAATTGTGATTAAATGTAACAGAAAATACAACAAAACTCTAACAGAATGATAAGTAAGTAATGATTATTTACAATATTCCACGCAAACCCAAGCTGATTAGGTCTCTCTCAAACCATGGAAAAAATCTGACTGTGTGATGATGCAATTGACCAATCAGAATTGAGTATTTGCAAAGACCCAATTTTAAGTAAAAACTTAAATATCAGCTTAATTGAAATCTGCCAAGAAATTAGCTGTATCGCTAAAGCAAATCAGAAACACTTTTCACCATTTCAGTAATACATAATTTATTGCCAATTGTTGCCAATTTATCTTAGTCGCAGAGACATAGGCCTGCTTACTGAAAATGCAGACACTATTGCAGATTGCAAAAAAATGCAACAAAAAAAGAATAAATCAACTAAGAAGTGATTCATTAAAACATTTAATATTGCATCTAGACTTGTATTTAGCAGTCAAGAGGGATTACTCATTTATATGTATGGCTGTACACTTTTGTTCATGGTTGTTTTGAATATCAGCTTTCTTAGTCTTCAAATCCATACATGTCTTTACTATAAATCTGAGTGAGCTGATTTGGTTTACTTGTAGATTATTTTTGTCATGCACTTCCCAAGAGTACTTCAAGCATGGAGCTTCTAAGAGCAAGCCTGGGGCAAAAAAACACATTAGGAGATTTGGAGGGTCTAAATACACTGTTTTCCACCCAATAAGACTTCAGCAATCAGCAACAACCTAAGATACAATTACAACCTCTTCATTTCAAAATATATGGTAAGAACCACAGAATATTGTAGTAGTCTTCACAGTCACAGTGCAATGCACCTGAATTTATGACAAATCAGCCACAAGTATTTTCCAAAGCATGCTTAATTAACCACCTGTGCAGGATATTGACAAAAAAAAGAGAATACAGAGTTATTAATCATTGACTTTAAACATATGGTACCTTTAATTGCATTCCGTTGTAATTATGGTGCAGATTATTTTTCATTAGGCCACTACCATCACAGATGGATCAAGCTCATATTTGGAGCATTATGAAGCTATCTCACCCAAAATAACTCAGAGTTGCCATCTTTTTTCAGTTAAAAATTGCTCGTAAAACATCTTGTGAAATTTTTGTTTCAGCCATATTTTAGGCCTGGAGGTTTTTACACTGTTTAAATCCATTTTTTTAAAAATGTTGTTCAGCCCAGGCTGTCTCAAGCGTATACTGCTAGAAACCATGAATGAGCCATAGCTTCTGTGGTTTTATGGCTATAGCAAATGCTGGCTGCTATGAATTCAGAGTCACAGCGTGGTACCTACTTTCCTGCTTGAGGTTTGAGCCAATGTTCCTAGAGCACAGTCCTCTGCCAGCATGACTGACCTCTACATGACCCTAGTTCCTTTCTAAGCATGCTTTCTCCCCCTTTGTTTAAAATTGGATGGGTGGATGGATGGTTGGATGGCATTTCAGATGCAACAGACCTTGAGACATACTCAGGAACATCCAAATAGAGCGATAATGTCGAATTTATGTGGAGAATCACCAAGGATGATTCACATATCAAGGATCAATTTTATTGGCAGTGAAAACAGTTTTAAAACATCACATCTGAATGACATTTTTTTTCTGCCATGTCTTGGTGGATTAGACATGCTGTTAACAGATCTCCTAGGCCCTCATCAAAGAAATGGCCTGAACATAATGAGATCCCTTTGGTACTGCATACACATTTATGAGGGTCTGGAGGGTGTTGGAAGCACCAGAAGATACAACAATGATACATGACGACTTTTAAGTATCTATGACCTAATTTACACATAGACACACTTCCAATTAAACATAATCGTTCCACGGTGAAATTGTTCTGGGCACCACTTTTCGCTGTCAAACAGCAAAACCAAGAACAAACCTCAATGTGCTGATGTTAAACTGAATGCACAACTCAGGCAGTCTTTTGTTTAACCAGACACAAGTTAAGCATTAATTTTGAGGAACATGAGAACGTGTTACAAACAACCCCAGAATAACAAAGAAACACATTCAACAGCATTTAATAGTTAACTTTGCTAGTCTCTAAGCATATCACAAGGCTGACACTTTAACACACACTAACTGCTTTCCCCCCAGAGAGAACAGCACAGACGCTCTCTGATCTTAGAACAGAGGATCAACACGTCTGTCAGGGGTTGTGGAAGAATAAACAACAGGAGCAAACTGGTTTTGAATGAGGAAGGGTGGGGGCGAGGGCTGTTAAGTTGTCAGAGGAAATACAATGTGCCGATTTGCCCGCGTTTCCTCCCGCACGTTCGGCTGACAACAAAATATCACCCTAGTCTGGGACTAGTCACGGTGCTCATTTTAAACACACAGATAAAAGTGTAGAAGAACATGGCCCCTTGTTGCCTTTTCTAAGATAAGGAACTGTTGAATCATGAGGTGGAATTTAAATTGTCCTCTCCCCACATGTTGAATTGGAATTGGATGAGGAATTGACTGAATAGTAATTCAGAGAAATGTAATACAAATAATGCATTCTAGGAAATAATTGTTTTCCCATCCTGGTCCAGAAAAGTGAATCAATTCAAAATAATGACATTTATAAACTAGCATCTTGTTTGCTACTTCAATTCAAATTCTATTGCAATTCAAGAATTCAAGATTAATGGAAGAAGAGGCTATTTCACGATCCACCTCGACCAGAACTTGCAGGTCAGCATGTTAAAAATTCAGACAGGTGTCAGAGAAAAACACAGTATAGCGATTGAAGGTAAACAAGTGCATTGACCAACAGCTGGCAATATAATTATTGCTGAAAAGCCAAACAGAAAACACCAATTACCAGTTTCTGTCAGTGCTTAGTCAAGTTGTTCACTCTTCAACATCCAAAAAGGCACAGCTCAGCTGGATCCCTTAAAATGCCATCTTGCTGTTTTTCCTCAGACACTTTCCATTTGGCAGATGACATGAAAATGTATTTAATCATCAGACCGGCCTAAACCCGAAGCTTATAATTGATCAGCCTCTCTTAGTCTGCCGTACTTTCTCCGAAGAAAACGTCCATCTGCTAGACCTCCTCGCGCCACCTCAGCCCCTGCATTAACCCTTCTGTCTGACAGCTAGTTATTAGCTCATTCTCTCCGAGTGACCAGACATTTTGAACTCTTGTTTTTCATTAGTTCCTCGCCAGGCTTTCTAATGGTGGCAGACAAGCACACAGCACTGGAGGACAGGATATGACAGTGCGGGGCCAGGGACCTATAAAGTTTCAGTGATGTTAAGAAAAAATCTCATATGAAATGCCACTAAAGGCAGCTGGCCCATAACAGGAAACCGGTCCCGATAATAGTTATTTGTGCAGTGATAGGGCGTGGGGCTGAGAATGCACTCCTCTCAGATAAAGGCTCAGGGAGCACGGCCTACTAATAGTATCGAAGTGTGGAAAAAAAGAGGTGGTGAGTAAGGATGGCAGTGCTGAAAGCAGAGAATGAGAGAATAAACTGTCAGTGAGCTGCTCCATCAATAGCACATTGTGGTGGGAGTTCTACAATAGGGCCATAAGGGAAATGTGTGAAAGAATTGTCAATAGCCTTTCTCCACCCGACGAGGGATCACAATCTATAAGAAGCATAGATCTTTCTTGCGGGTCTAAAAAAAGTATCTGTGGTGTCCTGTGAGAGTGAGGATTAAATTGTCATTTTGGCATGGAAGCTGAACTCGCTCTGTGGTCTAAAGCCGGGTCAAGGCCTTTAAGGTCGGCATGGTTTGGAACGCTCACCCACTGCACTCGGCACATGTGACTCACTCTGACTGAAACAGACTGACTGGGAGTGTTATTGTTGTGTGTGACAGCGAATTCAAGACCAGGGGATATTTTTAGGTCAAGCCATATAAATCAGATACATCTCATCCTTTCCAGATAGTATAGTAACACCATTCCTCAGAATCCTAATTAATATTTCCTCTTGAGAGCTTTTGTGAAACCACTTGAAGTAGGCCTATAAAAAAATACCTATGACAGTCACTGAGCTGAGGACACGATGATGAAAGAGTGCTTTTTTGAACATGGAGCAAAATACAAGAGCTTTTGGCAGGCTGGGATGTATTGTTTGGAATTCCCAATCCTCTGCAGCTAATTTTTCTTTGAATTGCTATAGCGGGATCCAAAAGTTTAATTCAATGTCATTTTCCGTTTCTTTATTCAAATTATTGTTAAAATTCGCTAGCAATTTCTGAGTTTAAATTGTTTTAAAGTAAATCCTTTTATTACAATTTGAATAAAAAGTGAAAATTGTGGTTTGGTACAAAATTGGCGGTTGTTGGTGCCCTTCCAAACAAAACATCCCATAATTATCAAGTGTCATTTGCACAGAACATGTTTTTGCATTTAAAAATGGAATTAAAAAAAAAAAAACATTATGGTATCACTCTAAAAATTCTGGGTTGTTTTAACCCAATTGTGGGTCAAATATGGACAAACCCAAACGTTGGGTTAAAAATGTCATTAAAAAAATTTAACCCAAATGGCTGGGTTTGTCCATATTTGACCTAAAGTTGAGTTAAAACAGCCCAGCATTTTTGCAGCAGTGATGTAAAACAACCCAGCAGTGATCGCAACTCGTTTTATAAAGTTGAATGCTTAACTTTGAACTAAAATAACCAACTCAAGAGTAGTTTGTTTGCACTCTAAAAAATGCTGGGTTGTTTTAACCCAATTTTGGATCAATATGGACAAACCCAACCATTGGGTTACATTTTAACCCAATGTTTGAGTTTGTCCTTATGAAATCCATATTTGTCCATATTTGACCCAAAATTGGGTTAAAACAAACCAGCATATTTTTTTAGAGTGTGTGAATCAGGCCACACTTAGCAGCAAAAAATTATACGAGAGACATTTCTTGACATTATTTCGCATTGAAATGTTATTGCTTTACATTCGATACAGACCATAAACTCACAGTCACAGCTCAGGTGAAACATGAGTTCTTTTGGGCTTGAAGATGAATGCTGTGCAGGAAACACTGGTATGTCTGTTGTTTTGTGGTGATGACAGCATTTGAACTCCGTGAGTTCAATGAAATGAAATACATCTGACCATATGTAGTCATATGATCATTGTTGTCACAAATGTGAGTATTTGACCTAGAAATAATATAGAATTTGAAATATTTTTAT
Source organism: Cyprinella venusta (assembly GCA_038021265.1). NCBI lineage: Eukaryota > Metazoa > Chordata > Actinopteri > Cypriniformes > Leuciscidae > Cyprinella > Cyprinella venusta. The sequence continues at coordinate 23,683,165 of CM075876.1, forward strand.
TTTATGCGTAACCTTTTTTTTTTGTTTATTTTAACTTTGGTTTTTTTTATTTTATTTCAAAGTTTAAATGAAAAACAAAATCCCAGATTTTCAATATCAAGCTTTTGGACCCCACCGTACATATTACTATGTTTACACCTTTCTATGGAATAATAACAAACAAAAGAAGCTCTTTTAGGTAAAAACTCTATACCTGCTGAGCAGAAGATAGATTTAAGCGTGTTTATCTGTATGCAAAAGGGGTTCACATACACCAACTGCTAAACTCATAACATCATAGAGGGAATGATTAGTTATCTTGGCAGCGTTTTATATGAAGCCCATAAAATACTGCTTTCTCAAAGCCCAAGCCTTCAGCTGGATATATTGAATGCAAGACTGCCACATGGCCATTGTTACCAAAAGCCATTTTTCTCCTGGTTTCCATTCCTCCACTCCTCTTCTCCCTCTTTCATACCCTCCTTTGTTTGTGCTTGACTTGTTTTCCCTCGTGTTCTTATATGATTACGGCGTGCTTGTTTACTGCAAATACGGCCCATCTCTATATTTCAAAGAAAAGTGCAGAACCCTGTGGATATTGTGTGCTGTCCCTTTATTTCCCTCACATCCTTCTCTTCCATTTCTTTTCTGTCACTCTCGTACATGCACCGCAAGTATTCACGCACTTGTAAGTCTCCTGACCTATACGCTGTGAAAGTGTGTGTTTTATGTTTGGTTGTGTGCCAAAGCATCAGGATTCTTTTAAGGGTCCTCTGCATCTGCCTTTCAAATAGATTATCTTTCTCTTTCTCCCCCGTCACACGCATAAGTATAGAGTATTTATACATATTAAACACGCATGCAGACACAGACGGGTGTATTAGTGAGACACAAGGGCTATCCATTTCATAGGTGGGTAATTGGATTTTTCTTTACAGAATAATTATAATTTAAACCATTCCAATCTCAAGCCTGCCACTGGAATGCCTTGTTTGTGTGGAAATTTGTGTGTGGCATATGGCCTATGAATGGCTTGTGTGTCAATACTGTGAATGTGCGTGTGCAGAAGGGCTGCACACCCTTATGAATGGCTGCAAGATGCTGCAAGGAATTACTCAGTCATTTGACTGTCTCATGACAGCTAGTGTGTGTGTGTGTTATATGTCCCTGTGTGTGAGGGAGTGAAATGGAGGATGCAGAGGTCCACACCAGATCTGACAGGAAAACAGCATTTATCTGTCATATAGATTCAAGTCTTGTACATCAGTTCAGCCGACAGCATGTGTGTTATATTCCTTTACCATAAAAATTATTTTCGACTAGTCCCTCCTTTTATTTTAAAATATCGAAAACCTGGGTGACAGTGAGGCACTTACAATAGAAGTGAATGGGGCCAATTTGTAAATGGATAACATAAGGTTCAATTTGTTAATATTGGATGTTAGTTAACAAACTAACAATAACTAACAATGAAAATACTTATTAACAAATATTAAGTAAAGAGACCTTATTGTATTATGTTACAAATGCATAAAACATTTTTTTACTAACCGTATCGGTATACCTAATTTTACAAGTTTGTTGCTATGACAAAATAAGAGACCACTCAAAATGATTTTTGTGGTGATCCACTTTATGCCAACATTACCTGAACCCCAAATACTACTTTAATAAAGTGTTCTCCCAGCAAACATAAACTGTAACTTGTTTTGACAGAGCTAATCAACCATTCAGAAACCAAATGTCCTCATAATGAATCTCTAACTTTTCTTAGCTCAATTTCAAGCCTATTGTTACATTCGACGAATCTGCCAAGCCGTTTGGTTACTGAAGGCTGTGAACAACACAAACATCTGTAATATAAGACTCTGAGCAAAGGTTTAAGTTTTTCATGAGGGCTCTGAACCAATCGCAACCAGGAGGGCAGGTTTTGCTAGTCGGGGCGGAGTTTTCTAGACTATTTAAAGTGCGGCGGTGCAAAGTGTAGGAGAAGCCAGTGTACCTTGGAGGACACGAAAGGGGGAGGTAACGCGTTTGTTTTGGAGACCTTGCGGGATACACACAGCACCAGCACCGATGAAGAGTACGGACCATTGACCATAGTCCTGGGGAAATACGCAGGTATGCGTCCGTTCGAGGTGTTGTGTTGAGAACTTAATAACATACATGAGCCTCGTGAGCAGTACAACATTGACTCGCCCTTTTCCTCTTTGTGCCGCGCTCTGCGCGTCTGGCTTGTTTACGCACCCAGGTGCGCGTGGTGGTTTATTGTGTTGGTGACTACTATGACTCTGTACCTAGACAGCATTTCGGGCGCGTCAGAGTGAGTAATTCTAGTACGCCCTACAGCCTGACACTCACATAACCCTTTTGTATTTCAGAAGCAGTATTCCATGTCTCTCCTCTGCCCTGTTATTGATGGGAAACCAACTGGACCGGATCACCCACCTGAACTACAGCGAGCTACCCACCGGGGATCCATCGGGCATCGAGAAGGACGAGTTACGTGTTGGTGTGGCGTATTTCTTTTCCGATGAGGAGGAAGAACTGGACGATCGATCGCAGTCGGACAGCTTTAAAGACAACAACAGCCCGAGCAAAGACGGTCCGATTGCACTTAACGAGATCGAGTACTCGGCGTTCTGCTGCCAGGAATGTATATACTCCAAACTGCGAGAGAATGAGGACCTGAATGTTTATTCTGTGAAAACTTTATTGACCATGTGCAAACCCGGGGATCTACTGGAGTTAGTGGCCAACGCACAACCCCCACACTGGGCGATCTTTGAAGGGGAGGACCAGGTTATTCACCTCTACAAGGGGGAGATCCGCAAGGACAGCTTGTTTGAGATCAGCTGCGGTCGACAGGGCAGGATAGTGAACAATCGGTACCGTTACCGGCCGCTGCCCGCTGATTTGGTGATGCAGAACGCGAGCGGGCACGTGGGGCTCAGCAGTGGCGAGATTTGCTGGACGAACTCGGAAAGTTTCGCTGCCTGGTGCCGTTTCGGCAAGCGGGAGTTTAAAGCGGGCGGGGAGGCGCACTCGGTCGAGCAGCGCTACTTTCTGAAGGTGCACCTGTCCGAGAGCACCGCGCACACGCTCATGTTCCGCAGCCTGGAAGAGATGATTCGTGAGAGACGGCGCGTGGATGCCAGTGGCATTCTGAAGGAGCTGTCGCTGGTGACCGGGAAGGAATGAGCGCACTGGGACTCTGCATGCCTTGACCAAGGGCTGCTGCTTACCTTTATTTCAGGACTTTGGCAGGGTTGTGCGTATTTGTGTGAACATGTTTTGGCAAAGACAACGCCCCTTTTGGTTGTGCTGTGAGAACCGATGGCCCCACTAAAGTCACCCTGTACCTTTAAAAAGGAAAAAGATAAAACATAAGGTGAGAAACATCACAGTTCGCCCATGACAGTCCCTTCAAATTCGCACCCGAGCTCTGCTGCGGCAGATGGTCACCACGATGGGTTCATATGTCTGTGGCAAGCCGTTTTGACATTTATTCCTTAAGACTAACTAGTAGGCTAATTGTTTGTGTTACCAATATTCATTATTCACCAGTAAATATTCAAATAGTTTGTATCATTTTCCTTTGTCCTAACAATATGTGAATAAATAGCCTACATCGGTAGCTAAAAACAGGTGTCTAAGGAATGTCTATATTGGAAGAAAAGAGTTCATGTCTGAACCACAGATCCACCTAGAATTAAATGGCAAAAATGCAATCTGTATCAAGGGATATGTGCTTGTCATTATCAGAATAGTGACTCGAAGAAAGCTACTTTTGGAAGGAATAATTGGGCTTAGGGTGAAATGGAAAAAGATACTAACAATTTGGCTACTTGCTGCTAAATAAAAATATGTACTGGTAACCTTAAAACAAATGGTTAGTTTGAAGGAATACTTGTTATACAGCTTGACACATTGTCTCGTATTTGACTGAACTGAACTCTAGTTTTACCATGAAACGTGGAGCTCGGTTATTGCGCATCTGTGCAGCTGCATTAGTTCTTCTAACCCCCTACAGGCGACAACACACACGAGCCTTGTTTTCATTCTCTTACCAACAAATGCAGCGAACATTCTTCTGTTTTTGGAGTCCATATTTTTGTATTTCAGTTAGTACGTTTAAAGAAAGCTGTTTTTATTCAAATAAACGTAGATTGCCCTATGAAAATTGCGTTGGTCTCTAGCTCTTTTTCATACTGTTTTGCGTGCATACAAATGCAATGAGCGAGCACGTGCTCGGCTGAGGCAGCCTCTCGTCACGCGAGTGACTAACCGATGCACTATAATTCATACATGAACCTTCTATATTGTTCACAGTATCGATCATTTTTTTCTCATTTGGTTTTGGGGGATTTATTTCCGTCAGCAGGGCAGTCGTTTGTTATCATTTCTGCATTATTATGCCTTATAGGCAGCTGTTGATGCATGAAGACACTGTCCTTTTGTTCCTGGCTTGTTACTGCTGATGATCATTAGCGTGTTTCTAACCTTGGCTCTGAGACATTGAGTGAAAAAAGTCCTTTAAAAACCCTGCAGCCACTGAAGCATTTCATTATATTACTTGTCTATGCTAGTTTAATTATACATCAAGTTTATGGCTGCACTGCTTGTGGTCCAGAAACCATACATCCAAATTAACTGCAGTCTCCATTTTTTGGCTGCAAGGTTTGCAGTAAGTAATGGGAGAGCTGTGTATAAGTGTGTCTGCACATAGACACTCGCAAGCACCAGTAAATATGGTCATGCTCTGTTTGTTTTCCTATTAGAGGCTGTAGGCTGCAGCTGGGATCATTTATGCTTTATGTTCAGTGATGCTTGATTGGCCCACAGGTCTGTGTGGCTGGACCCTTTACAGTGCGTGTGCTGCTGGCCAACACTAACAATCATTCTGAAAATCAGTGTACCTGAAGTCCATACTTTGCAGGTTTACCTTTTGTGCTGCAGCTTACGAGTTTATATCAAGCACAACATAACTGTTTGAGCTGTGTGTTTATGGATTTATACATTGAAGACGCATTTATTTATACAATTCCTGTGCTGTTATTAATCTTCTAGATGCATGTTCACTGTTCAACATTTGTATTCATTTCACACACACCCATTACTGTTCATTCTTTTTGTGTGTCAATTCCAGGTCATAATGGTAATCACGCGTCATTCGTCATGCACAACATGTTATGTCAGGTGTGCCAGTTTAAGCCGTTAATATGGAAAGCAGGGGATTGTACAAATTAATGAAGACAAGTGGGACAGGTTTGGGAAAGGTTGCTTACCAACTGTCAGATGAGTTCATCGTAAATGTTAGAGATGAATTCGCTGAACTTTCTGCAGCACTTTTTACATCTTACAAACCTTCCACAATCAAGTTTATCCAGGCTTTTAATGTGTTGCATGTTAAGTATTTCAATGAATGATCATTCTCTCTAATGCAAATATGCCTCTTTTCTGACTAAATTGGGCACATTGTTATTTGCTTGCCACAATAAATAATGTGCTTTTACCACATATGGTTAGCAGGCATCGAATGATTTTAAAACTAGATTTGTGTACATATTCTCTTGACTATGCCAAAAGTTAATCACATTACAGAGAAAAACATATTAACCAGGCACACTCATATTGGTGGAATGGTGCTGTACAATCATAGTAAAGTATGTCCGATCTTGGTATTTTGAGACATCTTCCACCATTTAAAACTTATAACCGAGCCTTCTAGTATTCTCTGACATTGTACTGACAAGTGACACACACACACTCATTTTTGCTTGGCCCAGAGTGTCATCACCATTGTCTCTTTAGTGTTTTGTCTACCACATTGTGGTTCACCTATCCCAGCAGCCCCAGTAACCCACTTTTTTACTATACGATTTAATGGATCCCCTATCTTGATATTATCCCACCCCCTCCTCATTTCCCCTGTCTCTAGGCCTGACAATCTGTCACCTGTACCGATTCCTTTTTTTTCTGAAGCTGGAAATTTAGGATAGTGGGGCAGCGGGCTATATGTGGAGAATGAGGGCAGGAATGAAGGCTCAATGGGCTGAGGGAGAAAATGTTGCCAACATGAGCTGAATAGAATATCTTTACCCTGAAACAAAGTCTGCCTCTCGGTGATGTGCCATATGCCATCCTATTTGTGTTTTCTGTCACACTTCGTAACCTGTTACTGGGGAAACCTTAGCCAGTCGTTTAACCTGCGTCTCCTGAATATTGTTTTACTTGAAGGCTGGAGAGAGGATGAATGCATATCCAGCCTCTTTAACAGAAAGCTTGTTGTTTTTGCGTTGATTAAAGAACGAACGATAATGCATTTGATTCTTCTAAGGGAAAATTATGCATAGCATCTGTGCTCCGCAGAAATCCTTTCAGACTCGATCGGATATTCATTTAAACCAGCAGTCTAGCTGGTAATCTGGCCTCAGGAGGTGAGGAGGAATTTAGGAACTCAAGCCTCATTTGTTATCTTTTTGTCAATTACATCTCATTGCAATTTAAAAGAATTTGATTTTTATACCAATGGTGTTTTGGATATTTTTTTCAAAGTGGTGAATAAAACAAATTTAAGTACGTTTTACAAGAAAAGTTAGTTGTTCTACTTCAAAATTTCAGGTATAATTCAATGTTACTTGCAGTTTCTTTGTAATTATGTAAAATTTTAGCCATTTCTGAGTGAAAATAATTTCTACGCCATTTTTTTCTAGAGTAGCCGATCATAGTTATATCCCAATATTCAGGTCCCTATATAAGATTTTTTCATTTTCATTTGTTTCATAGCATGTAATCTAAATAAGAGTCAAAGACACTTCTATGAGTTGCGGTACTTGACAAAAATTAATGGAAAAGCGAAATGAAAGAGACAGAAGCTGATCCCGCGGATATAGTCTCTCTAACAGGTTTACAAGCAGTTTCAAGCAGTTATAATTAAATTATAGTATTGTGACGTAACAATTGCCTGTCTGAAACACTTACCACCATGTTGTTTCTGTGTAATGGTGCAAGATTCTTATAGTTCGGTGTGCATGCATCATTATGCTAATTTACATCCGGTGGGTTAGTTTTTGTTTTGTAAGAACTTTTTTTTTGTAAGGCACATTATTCTAAGGCACATCACCATATTTTTACTGCATACAGAAAAACAAATCACAATCATTTGTTAAAGGGATACTCCACTTTTTTTAGAATTAGGCTCATTTTACCACTCCCCCAGAGTTAAACTGTTGGGTTACCATTTTTGAATGTATTCAGTTGATTTTTAGATATTTAGAAGAATATCAGTAACCAGACAGTCTCATTGACTTTCATAGTATAAATATTTCCTACTATGGAAGTCAATGAGACCAGTTTAGTGATGTTCTTCTAAATATCAGAAAATCGGCTGAATGGATTTGAAAACGGTAAAACTCAACTGTTTAACTCTGGGGGAGTGGTAAAATGAGCCTATTTCCAAAAAAGTGGAGTATCCCTTAAATAATGTGTAATGATTCTGTACTGCTATGGGTTCATTGAGATGGACTCACTGTAACATGACATACTGAATTGGTCAGAGGAACAGTGTAGGGAATCCTTAGAGAGTAGGTTACACTCTACTGTAGCTCATATCATATTATAGGCTCTTTTTATAATGCTACAGCATAATGCGCCACATTGCAGAATTCAGCAAATTCTGTTTCACGCTTATGAACTAGAGACCGCTGCTGGCTGTGAAAGAGTGCTGTCTGATAAAAATTCAAGCAGAGTTCCAGAAACCATCTATAACGACTCAACAAAATCAACATATGCGAGGCGAGCAGCCAGCTTGCGTTTTAAAATGCAGAAAACATTATTTTTTTCTATCGATCATCACATCAGAGTGTGTGCGGACCTGTTTAGAATGAACAGAACTAATGACTGGATGCTGTTTGAGATGTTGTGGCACCTGTAGAACGATTTTGCAACCTCCAACAGTCACATTATGTTAATGCTTTGTGTTCTTGTGCGAGTCCCTGCGGACCCAGACGGTCTCCCTTGCTCCCCTCCTATGTTTACTCTGCTCCTACTAGGCTCACATCAGCTTACGTTGGGCCACACCAAAGTTCTGTTCCCAATTACTGCAAAAGTGTTTACTCCTTATACTGTCTCCCTCTGAACTGTGCTATGCACATGGACAGAGATGGCAGGGGGAAAATAACCTGCCTCATGAAAAATGACAGCTCTCTTTTTTTAAAAAAAAAAAAAAAGAAAGAAGCAATTTCTTACCGATTTCTCTAAAGTGTGGATCAGAGGTGGCCCACTTCTTTTGTGAGGTGACATGAGACTCAGTGTAGTTGTGGCTGAGGGAAAATAGAGATTTCATAGCTGTTGGTGATGGTGTTCATGTGAGATTATAGGAAAGAAACATCACACATTAGATCTTTTAACATCTAAAGTGTTTCTTATAGGCAGTAATTAGATTAAATGAAGAGCAAATGGAGACGTTTGTTCATGCTTCTTGTTTTTTTTTTTTTGTTTTTTTTTGGGGGGGGGGGGTGGGGGGTGTTGTTTTGGACCCCATTCACTTTTTATTGTATTGAGAAAAACATTTTCTTTTGTTTCACAGAAGAAAGTCTTAAAGGTTTGGAATGTCATTTCTGATGTACTTAACAACTGATGGTTCTGTAAAGACCACAGATTTTTAGGAAGAAACTGTTGTCGCCATCTTATATTTCAAAAATATTTCATGTAGGCTATTTGGTGGATGAGCACAGCCAGTATGAACTTAATTTATCATCTGTTTCTTTTTGATTATCTAAATCATCTGAGCGGTGCTATTCAAATCAATTTTTCTAACTCTATTGTATTTAATTTTGTTCTCTTTTAATTCAGATACATAATATGTCCATTTGAAAGTCTCCTAAAGATTTCTAGGAGAAACATCTGGGACAAAGTTGATACAAGGGACAGTTCACCAAAATTTTAAATAATAATAATATACTCCCCCTTATATTGTCCCTAACTTGTATGACTTAATTACTTCTGTGGAACATAAAAGGTTCTTTTTTTTTTTAAAGAATAGCTTGGCTGCTATACGCTTCAGTGTATAGTTTGAAATTTCAATGCAATAAAAAGTGAATGTGGACTGGAGCTGCCAAGCTCCAAAATGAAAATGACTTCATATGAAACACTATTATATATTTTTTTATTTTTAGTCATTTTATCAGCTTCAGCCTATTCACTTTGATTCAATGGAAAATAATAAAATTCCAATCGCAATGTCAAGCTAATTTCGGATGACATAAGATATGAGTAATGACAATTAAGTAATGACAATTTTCTTGTTTGGATTAGCTATCTCTCCATTTAAATCTCTAGTGAAGCTGCAAGGTCTGACTGCTTACATTCTTCTGTATAGTGTACCTGTATGTGTATTTATCTACATCTACATATTGAGCATAGCACTGCTGCTAATATAATACCGTTTTAATTGGTTGTGTCACACTCAAAATATGGGCAAAACAAATCAAGAGGAAACTTAATTTAGCAGTTCAGGCACCAGCACTCGCACACACACACAGTCATGCCCATAACTTTCCCTCTTCTCATATTTCTACCTGCTTTATCTGTCTGAGTTAATGAGAGAGTCAGAGATACAGGACTAGATGCACTGCTCTCTCTGCTGGACTGAGCACAATTCCATATCTTTGTTTCTCCTCTTCTATCTCACACTTTCCCTGAATTTTTTTACATTTCACACACTGGCACATATTTATTCTGCAATTATTAGCACTGCTGCCTTTAAATATATGGATATTTGCCCACTTCCCATATCATGTCTTCTATTTCTCCATGCTTAGGCTTGTTTACCCTTTCTGCCAAAGCCAATCACACACGCTACTGCCGCAGCTGTGATATAACACATATCTCATACCTGCCATCTAATGCTTGCACAAACACTCATAGCGAACATCAGTTTGCCTTTCTCTTGCTCTCATTTCCCCTGTTTTTCCTCTTCTCCTCTCAAATGCTTGACTCAACCTTTCTCTCCTCATTCAGTTTCTCGCTTCATTGTACTCCTCCTCCTTGGTTAAGCACTGCATGTACTCCTCAGCTTGACCGTTCTTTGACCGGGACAACTTAGCCCCCAACATTTTATCAGTTTCTCCTCCATTACAGCAATCACACACCCCACAGGTGTCCCCTGCACATATTGCCTTCATTTTTCTCTCAGCACTCAATCACCAAAGTCACAGAGACAATGTCATGAGGATGACAGAGCCTGATTGGAGATGGACACAGCGAGGGAGAAAAGGATTAAGAGAGAAATGAGTGCATTCACAAATTAGAGGCAAATGAGTGTTTTTTTGGCTCTTAAATTACACTATATCTACAGGTTGTTTTATGATTGGCCACGTAATTATTCATTTTGGCTCATTAATTTGTGTATAGCGTAAACAAATGATGTTCACTTCTGTTAACAGCTCTTACATGACAAACAACGTAAAATAGATTCTCGCACAAATGACTTGTATTAGCCGGTTCTAGCCCAAGTCGGTTCATTTTAGTGAATCAGACTACAGCGCAACCCACTTAGTCCAATTCCGGAATGAATGACTCAAATTAGTTATTTTTACACATACAGCACAACTATCCATTCCGTTATTCTCCAAACTGTAGAGACAGCACAACCAGTTTAATCCAATTCCTGAAAAAATTACTCTAATGAGTTGGTTTCAGTGAATCAAACAAATACAGCGCAACCAATGTAGTTCGATTCCTGAAATTGCATTGGAATTGTCTTGAATGTGTTCATTACTGAAATAGTCAAATACTGTGATAAGTAAATTTATTTTTTCCAAATATCTATTTTATTAGAAAAAAAAAAAGAATCGTTAATGAATGGGAATCTTTATGAGGAACATTACATTTCCCATGCATACTCAGGAAGCATTTTTTATTATTATAAAGGCTGCGTAAATGATACAATTTTTGACAGGGCACGTGACAGGGGACATGATTAATTGCATTCATTTTTTAATGTGGTTAATTTTGTTATTCAATCACAACACATTAATGTATTTCCATTGTTAATGTTCCGGCCTACTTTTGCAGAGTTATGGATTGATTATGACCCCACTGTATTTATGGGCTTAGGATGAACTCTGACAGAAAACAAATGGTTCATTAAACAAGATTTTACATCAAGGTATAGTGCATGAACCAGGTAGGAAGCAATGAGGATAAAGTCAGGCACTATGTTTGCAAATGCAGTGTGTCATATAAGCAATAACACCATTTGAAACTAAATTGCCATTTTGCAGAGTGGACAAAAGAGGTGTAACATCAGCGAAGATCTTCTTCAGGACCCTTACTTTGTGACAAGGCAGATTTCAAATTGCCTCTGTTATGATGGTGTTCGCAATTACCATGGGCTGAACTGTTGGATGCCTCCCACTTTGAGCAACAAGTGTGATTCTGTAATACTGGGTCTCGCACTAAGTAATAAGTGCATGGACTGTGCAACGGTTGGTTATCAAAGGAAGCTGTAGGGAGTCTGATTGCAGAGGTTTGAGATGAATGTATCTAGTGATCTAACCCAAGAGCCTGGCTTTGAATTATACATGACTGTAAGACTGAAACCTGCTTCACAAGAGATGACTATAGACAGTCACACAAACAGACGCATATAGCAAACCTGTTTTACAGTACTCTGGCCAATTTCTTCTGTCTATCTATCTAATCTATCTAATCTATCTAATCTATCTAATCTATCTATCTATCTATCTATCTATCTATCTATCTATCTATCTATCTATCTATCTATCTATCTATCTATCTATCTATCTATCTATCTATCTATCTATCTATCTATCTATCTATCTATCTATCTATCTATCTATCTATCTATCTATCTATCTATCTATCTATCCTGTTTAGAAAGGGATAAAATGGTTTAGAGAACTTATTGGAGACATGTTGCAACAGTGTTCTTGAAAAAGACAGTGACTTGCAGCATGCTTTACCACAAATCCAAAGAGAGAGTGAAATATTCATGCAGCAACAAAATGAATCTAAAATACAGCCCTCATACAATCTGTAAGCAATGGACTGCATGGTGAGACAACACAGCTAAATCAAAATCGGGCTCTCGGGCCCTCTGCTCTGTAGTCATGGCCTTGTGTATGTTTTCCACATTATGCCACAGTTCAATATTTCTCTCAACAGTCTGCTGCAGAATATTATAATGGTTGAATTTCAGGCAGCCTGATGCATCATGGATCTGTGAAGTGAATGCCAAACCAAATATTGACCATGTGATGTACGAACTAATCCCCTCCTGTATCAATTGTGGCACCTCCCATGGTATGCAGTATTTTCTATGAATTAAACTAAAAAAATTGTAACCATTGTGTTTAGATTCCTATGCATCTTATCATAGGCATAATTAGTCCAACAAAGCTATAAATGGCATGCTGTTTTTGTTTATGGTTCATTGTATCAATGTTGTCTTTGACTATACTAAGCTTTCATCACTGCCTTCTACAAAGCTTCCCTACACACAAAAACACACTCTCACGGCCGCTCTCGCACACACTTCCAAACACACAGACACGTTACACCAAGCATATTGAATTTCCTACGATGAAGACAAGAGCATCACCATGGCAACGTCACAGTACCTCTCCCTTCCACTGCCTGTTTTAAAAAAAGGAGAGGACGGAAGACAACAAGAGACGAATAGAGTTTAAAGGGATGAGGGTGGTCAGAGGGTGATAACTGCTGCCTGGAGGATTCTGTGAATTATGAGTAAAGGTAGATCTTGCGTATATGAAACCTACTCAAATATTTGCTACTCTCTGAAGCACAGCTAGCCTGAAGCATTTCAGATAGAAGTTAAAAGGATAGCTTACCCCAAGATAATAATAAAAAAAATCTGTCATTATTTATTATATCTGTCATCTGTCATGTTGTTCCAAACCACAATGCCATTCACTTTTATTGCATGGTTTGTAAAGAAAAACACAAATTTACATAGCCTGAAAATTCTGCCTAACATACTTTTGTGTTCCAGAAGAAAGAAAGTCATGCAGGCTTGGAACAACATTAGGGTGAGTAAACAAAATTGGCATTTTTGGGTCAACTGTCCTTCCTAACATAAATCAACAGACTGCATCCACTTTAAAAGTTAAATGTAACAATGTAAAAATACTTAAGCATGCTTAAGTGTGTACACAGAGGCCGTATTTGAATGCACAATGATGGCTAGAGGGCAGCAGACAATGAAAGTGGTAGAGAAATAAAGCTCTCGAGGCAAATGTCTGCATGCAGCTGAGGGAGTTTATCCCACTGAGAGAGAGAGAGAGAGAGAGCACAATGGCTGCCCAGAGACCGTGAAATCTTTTGGCTTTGTATTGCACCTTCTGTCTCTCTCTGCACACAAACAGCTCACTTAAGCATTGATTACATCTCATTCTGCCTCTTTAAAGCAACTCCTTTACAATCATAATTAACACTCTCAAAGGGGGACACTATAAAACATCTGCTGTACACAAGGCCAGAAGTGTGAATGACCAATTCATCTTCTCCATGATGTCAGTCTGTCAGTAACATCACCTAAACACTGCCACTCATTGGATATAATAATCACCAAGCAATCTGTATCTGTTGAGTTTTAAAGAGGAATTATGACTTCAATATCTCTGTGCACTGCAGAGTTGTTGCATATACACGTTTCTTCAAGCTTTTTTGCTTTATGCATCCCCACAGCCCCATCAGTAAGGCTCTCCATCAACAACAAACCAGAAATGTGTTCCTTTTCACACTATACTGGATTTAATGTTATCATGAATATTTTTTTAATATGCATTTAAACAAAAAAAAACAATAGATACTAGGTGAAAAACAGACTCCTTTCAGACTTTCCTTCATTTTATAAAGACACCTAAGCATGTTTGTCTCTCACAAGGTTTAAGGACAACTGTATTTGATATTATGGTGTGAAGAGGAGAGGCAAAATAAAGCAGGACAAATTGATCAGGAGGTCTGTGTAGTGTGGCCATAAAAATGCTTGTATAAAGTGCTTAAAAATGTCATTTCAATTCAATTAAGCCATTTTATTTGCACACACATGTTGGGTTTTCATATTACATGGGGACTTTTATAAAGACAATGATTTTATACTGAACAAACTAAATTATATGCCCTAAGTTTCATTTATAAGCTGTTTTCCTCATTGGGACCAAACATGTCTCCACAAGGACAAGATATTTTCATCTTTATGGAGACATTTTGTTCCAATAATGTTGGGTATACCTGAACCACACATACACACGGACTGATGGATAATGGACAGATAATGATGATGAGAGATGGAGAGAAAGAAATGTTCACTTGTTTGTACGCTTACATCACATATGACTCAGACTCACTGCCATCCTCACAGACTGCAATGATGCACTTGGAGCTGAAATGGATTACCAAGAATTAAGAAACACCAGGAGAAAACCATCTGTGGAAATATGAAAACATTGTAAATCATGTCAGTCTCATTGAATTATGTAGTATACAGCAAATGTCTTTTTAACAGTGGAATAGAGACCAGGAGTGAAATACTGAAGTCAAACAAAAAGGCAAAACGAGGACATTTTTTTCTGTGATGGAAGTACCAGGAAGAGAGGGAAAATGAAAGGGGAGACCCCTATATCTGCCCTAACCTTGAGTAATTGTGTATTTGGGTAAATAAGCCGTCTGGGACTAATCAGTGTGTAATTGTATTTGCGTGTATATTAGGCTGCGGTGTGTGGATGGCTGGAAGGTGTCCATGTCACTGTTTCCATTAGCAACCTGTCACTGAGGGTCCCTCATTGTGTGTTGTTGCTGCTTCCGATGGGCAAGATATAGAGAGTGTCTGGGTCGCTATAGCTACGCCGTCTGGCGCTGAATCATCAACCTCTCCCCTGCTGGAACCAATTTGCATACAGAACTGCCAACCTTCACTTTTTCCACAGCAATCAGGAATATCCACGAGTGCAATAATCCCATCATTCGGCATGACTTTGACTGCTCCCAGCATCAAACAACATTCTGCACTATTTTGCCACGGCGAGTGGATTTAGCCAACGAAATGATCCAAAGACGGCTCAGTAACACATCTAGAGGGGGGATTTGAGGGAAAGAATATATTTGTAAACTTAAGACACAATTTCCAAAAAATTAAGTTAAACAAGATGCCAGTCTAATCCATATCGAGAAAACGCATGACATTGACAAATTTAACACCAGTCTCAGGATATAGCAAGCGTTCACGTGGACATTTCAAAACCCATTAATAAATAAAAAAAATTTAATTAGTCTGACCTCTACCCTCACAGACAGGCAAAGAAAAAGTGTGGAAGAGGAGATACCACAAAAGAGAAAGTGGCAATATTCATCAGTTAAAAAAGGAACAAGGACAGGAATGTTTTTACTAAAATAAACAGATTTTGTCATGGATGACCCGATGGAGAGAATGAGGGATACATTTGTAGCACTTTGCTAAATTTATATATTGTTTTTATATATTGGTTATTTTGTGTTCTGTTAATAAATATACTATCCTGGAATATGGGCCTGTTCAATTGCCCTGGTGTGTAATACATTTTTGTATTAATACATGTGTTAATTCAGTTATAAATAGTAAGGTGTTGAAATATCCTCCTTTGTATTTAATCTTTGAACCCTCTGTCATTTTATTTCGTATTGGATGGCCAGGTTTCAGTTTCGTTAGTTATCCAATCAGTGCCATCCAGAGAGCATTTGACAGCCTACCGGAGGGGCGGGGCTTAAAAAAACTGCGAGACGGCAAAATTACGTGGAGGTTGCAAAGTCTGTATGAGTCGTTACTGTTCATTAAAGTTTAGAACCAGTGGGGTATTTTTGAGTTTTGTAAATGTGTAACCATGTTAAAACGGTAGGGTGAGCTTTATTTTGGAGCTGGTTAAATCTGCAACGGAGATCCCACTGAAGTGAAATTTCCATTATTGGCATGTGTGTTTGGCATGTGTGAACTGTTACGCCATAGCCTGAGACCCTCTTTGCCACCGAGTTTTGAGTGAGTATGGATGGACATTGTGAACTAAAATGAAATTGACACCTTTGGACAATATATAATTAAGCTCATTCGTTTCTGTGAACTTTTGGCTTGTGTGCGTCAGATGCTGCCATCCATGTGTTGCTGCAATAGATGTGCTCGGGATTCGCGTTTTAGGCCGGAGATGTCGGTGTTTTGCACACGGACGGACAGAGTTTCAGGACGGGTTTTCTCCAATGTGGATTTCACCGATGGACCGAACGGTTTGGATAGACACGTCATTACAATCTTTCTTTCACCGAGGAACCGTGAGTAACGTTACAGACAATATTTGTTTTTCAACTGAGATCCAACAAGCGCGCCAACGTTGTGGTAGGCCAAAGTTAGTAGAAAGAAAAACCACGGGGTATTGTTAATTGTCATCTCATTTGGAACTTGAGGACATTTTGAAAAGTTCCCTCACCTAGTTCTAAAAAAATATAAATACTTGTTGAGTATAACTTTAAATCTTTGTGGTCGTATTTCACTGGCATGAAGTTGGTTTGACGTTGGACGTTCGATATTCGCACATTTAAAGACCATCTCTAAAGATACATGCGATATTGGTATAAACGTTTTTTTAACTTCAGTAGCCTTTGAAGACAATGACTTGGTCATAAAACATACTGTACAATGTTCATCCATGTCTCAGGTATGATGCACACCTTGGCTTTTAGATTTTTGATATTTATAACAATAAACTTTTAAATCATATGTAAATATTGATATGTATTTCACTACAAGAAGACTCTTTTTTTATCACATTAAGCCACACACTTTGTAACACCATACTATTCTTTCATACACGAGGAATACAAGATCGATAAAAATTTAAGTAGTAAACATATGGTAATTTATGTTATACTATTTATAGTATGAACCATTTGTCAACACAACTAACAGATAACTCTGTGTTTTCAGTATTCAAGAGGGGACATTGTTGCTCATTATCTGCTGCCTCAAAACCCCCCAGGTGTGGTGCAAAAACATTTTGGGTGGGTAATGTAGCACTGATTATACTGGCAACACATTATAATAAGTATACAGCGATAAAGTTCATACACATTTTAATTTGTTATTTATTATTTATTTATAATTTATTACAATTTATAGTCAATTCATAGTTTATACATTGTAGTCTCTACATTGTTAATATTTAATAGGATATAAATAAATTGTGAGTTCTTGATTCATTGTCACTGTAACACAATTATTATTGTTTAATCAGCTCTTAGTAAAAAAATAATAATAATTGATAATTAGGAGTACATTGTTCTCACTTTAGATTAGGTCACAAAACACTGGAAACTGAATTTGAGTTGAGTAATAAACTAATTGATTACTGAGCAATTTGATAAGGTAACTATTATCTTTTGACCAGAGCCGGACAATATCGGAGTACATTTACTTGAGTACAGTACTTAAGTACAATTTTGAAGGATCTGTACTTTACTCGAGTATCATTTTTGGGGAGTACTCATGACTTTACTCAAGTATATTTGAGAGGGAAATACTGTACTCTTTACTCCAATACATTTCTATCCATAACCGTGAGTAAAAAGTAACTACTTCTAAAAAAAAAAAAAAAAAAAAAGAAAATAAGAAAAATCTCGGAAACCCTCAAATTGTTGTTTCCCTCTCAAACGTGATTGGATTGTGCAGGATCCACTGATTGGGACAACCTATCAGCAATCACCTTCAGCTTTCCGCCAAAGTCAACTCCATGGTCAGATTTAGATAAGAGACCAAACCATGGACGAAAGATGAAGAGGCAGCAGGTCCATCCCGGGAATGTGCCAGCCCGTGGCCCCACCTCGCCAGACTATTTCAATTTTCTGAATTTGCTGAAATTTTCTTAAATGTTAAATAAAGCAACATGGTAAAAAGATGAAAAGGACTTGATTTTACTTTCAATTCCTTTTACATTCTCCAAGGTATTGACTTTAACATTTTTCATAACTCCATGTAGGACATTTCTGTCCATAAATGTAAGCACTGTGGCAGTTGTAATGCAATATTTAGAAAATGTACTCTTGATACTCAAGTACTTTTAAAAACAAGTACTTCAGTACTTTTACTCACGTAGACATCTGACTGTAGTACTTTTACTTGTACTTGAGTAAAATTTAGCAAGGGGTATCTGTACTTTTACTCAAGTAATAAAGCTGTGTACTCTGTCCACCTCTGCTTTTGACAGATTGAATGTCACCGCTGCAAGAGGTGATTCCATGTGGCATGCATTTCTATGTCACAAAAGGAGTTCAAGAGAGTTCAAAGGTTGACTGGAAGTGCTGCCTATGCAAATAATTGTGGATTGGTCATTGGTATTTGTTCAGTTCCCTGCAATTACCAAAAAAGAGTCAAAGGCCAAAAAAAGAGTCTTGTTGGAAGCTGATTGAAATAAAATAAAGAAAACCAAATAAACATGTTTGATATATTAAGATATTTTGTATCATATTTTTTTGTACCTGAGACCATATTTACATATGATTTAACAGTTTATTGTTATAATTATCAAAAATCTAAAAGGTGTGCATCATGCCTAAGACCTGGGTGAACAATGTACAATATGTTTATGACTGTAAGTCATTGTCTTCAAAAAATGCTATTGAGCTTTAAATATAGTCATATTTTGTGCATGATTCCATACAGTAGTGAAATACATATCAATATTTACACATGATTTAAAAGTTTATTGTTATAAATATCAAAAAACTAAAAGGTGTGCATCATACATGAGACCTGGGTGAACATTTTACAGTATGTTTTATGACTAAGTCATTGTTTTCAAATGCTATTTAGCTTTAAATATTGTCATATTTTGTGTATGATCCCATACAGTAGTGAAATACATATCAATATTTACATATGATTTAAAAGTTTAGTGTTATAAATATCAAAAATCTAAAAGGTGTGCATCATACATGAGACATGGATGAACATTTTACAGTTGGTTTTATGACTGTAAGTCATTGTCTTCAAATGCTATTGAGCTATAATGTCATATTTTGTGTATGGTCCCATACATTAGTGAAATACACATCAATATTTACATATGATTTAACAGTTTATTGTTATAAATATCAAAAATCTGAAAGGTGTGCATCATACCTGAGACCTGGATGAACATTGGACAGTATGTTTTATGACTTTAAGTCATTGTCTTCAAATGCTATTAAAGTTAAAAAAAAAATGTTTATACCAACGTCGCATGAATCTTTAGAGACGGTCCCTAACTATGCGAATATCGAACGTCCAACGTCAAACCAACTTCATGCCAGTTCTGTTTTCTAAGTGTGTGTGATCGGAGTGACGTTATTTTTTTCCCAAACAAGGGTTATAGTGGCTATGTATATGTGCATGTGAGTTTTATGCTCACAGTAAACAAACTAAAGACACAGTATAGCTATATTTAAGGTAACCAGGCCTCTCTGTTCTCTAGACAGAGTTTAATGCCTGAAGTTTTAATTTTTGTGTTTAAATCCTGATTTTAAATTCTAGTGACCTTTCACCAATTCATTTCCCCATACGTATGATAAATCCAGAAAAAAGTGGAATAGTGTAGGAGGGTTACACATTTATGTCTTGCGTGTTTAATGAGGGAAATGATTCTCCACGGCTGTGATTTACTCCTTTCATCAGAAATGGGGCAGTTTTCCATTTAAGTAATAAAGTGTACTCTTATTTTCTTGAGAGTTCCGGGACGTATTGTAAAATGCAATAAAATCAAGAATGTAACCTTTTATTAGCTGACAAGCATACAAAGAAACTTTTTCCAATGTTTTCACTGACTAACATAATTGTATTTTGTAAAACTGAACACATCTGATTTTGATAGCTGAACTCACCCCAATAAAGTTGGGACTAAATCTCAGTCTGTGTTGGGAAAGGCAGTATACCTCTGTTGAATGTGTGTGACCTTTGAGCCCTCAGATGGCATTGCACAAGATACCATCATGTTACTCTGTCAAATACAACCACATGTGCTCAGGAGAACTGCTTACATCAGTTCTATGTGGAGATGCCGGCGAGTTCTCTTGGCCTGAGCTCGTCTCAGATGGTCTAGAAGAAAGTGGAAATGTCTGCTGTGGTCAGATGAATCAATGTTTCAGCTTGTTTTTGGGAGAAAATGGAATCGAGTTCTCAGTCCCAAAGACGAAAGGGACCAACCAGACTTTCACCAGGGACAGGTGCAAAAACAAACATCCGTCCCGGTATTGAGGTGCTCATTGCAAACTGTGTGGGTAACTTGCGATATTGTGAAGGTACCATTGACATGGAGGCATATATTTGGATTGTACAGACTCAGAGACATAAACTGCCATCAAGATGACATCTTTCCTGGGAAGCAAGACAATGCCAGGCCTCATTCTGCACATACTACAACTGAGTAGTTTCTAGACATACATAGAAGGGATGTGCCTGCCTGTAACTGCAGTCCAGATATGTCTCTTATGGAAAATGTATGGCACATCATGAAAAGGATAATCAGGCAATGATAACCAGACTGTTAAGCGGCTGTCTTGCATGAGACAAGATTGGGCTAATATTCCACTAGCAAAACTCCAAACAATTAGTATCCTCAACTCCCAAATGATTAAAATGTGTTATTAAAGGAAAGGTGATGTGACACAGTGGTAAACATGTCTCTGTCCCAACGTTTTTTGGGGTGTGTTACAGCCATCAAAATCAAAATGTGTTCATATTTACATTCAAACATTGGAAAATGTACTCAGTTACTAACATAACCTCGGTTCTCTCTAAAAGAGGGAATGAGTGCTGCGTAATATCTTATGATAGGGGAAATCCTCTTTTCTACGAGATATTGAAGCCAAAAATGATCATTAATTTTGAATTAATGTAAAAAGCGTTGTGGCAGCATGCAGACATAGGCAAGACGGCTTGCATGCCTATTGGCTGTCCTGCGGCAACTGCAGCAGCCTACCAAGAGAGGCCCTTAGTGACGTCAGATCCAATGGGGGCGCTTTGCACCCACTACGTCACCTCCCACCAAAGTGAGCGTGGCCTGGGCCAGCTCGATTAGCTGATATAATCTGTTTTTCATCGCCGAAGCTCACCAGAGCGTGTTGCAGGCACGGCAAAGACATGCAGTACTCTTTACCTCTTCTAGAGAGAACCGAGGTTAATTAACCGAGTAAGTTCTCTTATGAGAGGTTCTCTCGTACTGCTTAAGCTAGGGGAACACAGTGTAAACTTGCGTGCTGGGATCCAACACCAAAGTCCCAGTCAGGCAACACGTGGGAAGGGCCGGTACACAAGAAAAAGTAAGGGGTTCGCTACAGATTATAATATAGAAGTGCCGGTACTGCTTACTGGTGCATACCAGCCCAATTCGAGCATTTCTTATCATATAATCATTTATCAGTAAAATGTTACTAGGGCACAGCCGAACTTTACTGGGACAAAAAAAGTCTTGCTCACTATAATTCACTTTTAAGTTCACTTCAGTTTCTTGGCTGACTAAAGGAAGAAGATATATGCTGTTGAAGGTTCATATCTCCATAGTTTAGCTCTATTTAGCTATCTGAGAACAACGATTAGACATACAAAACATGCTCTATAATTTAGTCAATTGACTCTCTTGTTCCTCAGATTCGAGTGTCGTAGTTGGTGATAGTCACATAGGGGATTTTAAGGTGGAATAGGCCTATCTGTTGAGTATTATAGTTAAAGCCTGTAACCAAGGTTAATACTATTTATCAAGTTCCCCACGATACACACCTGGAGAGACGCCAAGTGTGAAGTGTGTGAACTAGGCGATACACTGATACTGGGCAAGGGTTCAATTATCCACTTGAAGCAAGGATTCAATTGGGCTCTTGAAAAGGGAAACAATCCAAGCCTCAAATCTTCGTCTTTCTCCTTCTCCCCCGAGGCCAATCCATTGCCAAGGATTAAAACCCCTGCTTGTCTCTTCCCACTGGTGTGGACATCTGAGCAGTTTCTTGCCAATATGTGACTGAATGTTAAGCTACCGAGATTAAGTCTCTCACAGCACTTGCTCGAGCAGGTTTGTAGGGACTGTTTTACCATCTTGTATGAGCAGCTTGCCGAAACAACTTTACACTAGGGGTGAAGTCAGTCACCACAATCCAGTTTAACCCCTGGCCTAATTTTTCTTCGTTAGCCCAGTAAGTGTTTTCAGTGGCAGATCTCTGGCAAAAGTTTAAGAGTACATTTTTATGTAGATTGAGAAAGTTTTTACTCGACTGGAGTCACAGTTAAAAGTAAATATGCAATTACATTATAGCTAAACTGAATCACCACATCTAATTATTGCCATGTTACAGAATGAGGCACAGTGTCCATGCCTGCTGGAAAGGCATGATGCCAAATCAATATAGCTGGAAAATGGTATGGCTTTGTCACCATTCTATAAGATAATATAAAAGGCAGTGATTTGCTCATCATCACCACTCAAAAATGACTTAATGTGTAATTAGACAGAAATGTCACAGGTCTCTTGGTGCCTTTCTGCCATTATGTGTCTAATGCATGCTTTGATTAGTTGTTATCAGGCATGATTTCTGCAATCCTCTTTGGTCAACTCACAGCCAGTGTCCATGGCCTGAACTATGGCTTATTGCGAGAGCAGAGAATCACACAGCCCCGTTTACATGCCCTCAGAAGTATAAAGCAAGATAATGTTTGTACGGCACTGTAGAGCATTTGAATGTTTCCAGGATTTGAAGAGCATTCAAGGTCTTATTCAACTCAATTGAGGGGCTTTTTTTGCTGCTTTACATTTCAGATGTGGATAATTATCTACTCAGAGATTTTTCCTTGTACAATTTATTAAAAAGCTAATTTGACCCAGAACCCAGGCACTCTGCATTAAATCTGGATCGGAAGTTAGAAATAGCTTTTATATTAGTCTGTCAGTTTCCATACCATCAAAATCCCTGCAGCCAAGGTGCGCCTAATTCTGAGATAAACATTGTCTCACGTAATACTAATGAAAGCAAACATGCGAAAAAAGAACGTTTCTCACAAACAAACACACAAAAAGTGTTCGCCAGTGCGTTAGAAGCCAAGTGCTTTTACCTCATCAAGTGAGAAGTGGCTGCTCTCTGCCTGATAAGAATTTAATTAATTCAATTTGTGAGGCCACTCTGAGTCAGCGCAAATCTCCAAATAACTCCTGAATGACAATAAAAACGCATGAATGCTGATTGAACGCTCTAATTTGTGTTTGTTTATGAAAGCTTTCGACTTAAATTTGAAAGCTGATAAGAAAAGAAAACATTACATTAGGGTCAGCATTATAGTGTAATGTCATAAAAGTTTGTGTAAACTTTAATTGCACGCATTATGGACACAATGTAAAAAAAAGTTTTTTTCGAAAGTTTAAATTTTCTTGACTTTTGCAGGTACTGTAAATTAGCTAGATGAAATAAAATGTGCTGAAAAAAGAAAAAGTCTTTGCTGTCAAAAACTGACTGACAGATACTAATATAATTGGCCCCTATGTTAAGATTGTTTACATTAATTAAATGTTAAATACATACAAAAAAGATAGATATTTAGCAACTGACAATACAAAAATCTATGAATAAAAATAATTACTTTTTAATTGAATGTTAGGTAAATACTAAAAAGGTAGATATTTAATAGTGGAAAATACTAATACATCTGTGGTGGCTGCATCATATTTTTGAAAAAAGCTCTACTGATGTCAGTTTAAAAAAACAACCTGAAATTTGACAAAAAAAACCCTTCAAAATGTATTGTTTTGCCATTCTGTGTTTGAAAAAATAGGTTTGTTTTCTTACAGCAACAGCATGTAGTTGAGATTTAAAAAAAAAGATTAAAAAAAAGAAAAATTATGTTGTTGTAGTGTTAAGGCAGTTTAGAAATACTTAAGATAATTAAGATAATTAAGCACTCTCACACAAGTGTCCTGTAGTACTTAATATCAGTATGACTGTAGGCACAAGGTAAAAAATGCATGGCTGTGCATCTAAAACACCTGGCTTGTGTTTAAAGAGCTGTTTTGAAATAAACGGACAGGTGCAGAGCCTCAGGATAGCGATGTACAGGAGTTCACACAGTCCAAATCGGAGACTGTACTCTGGAGAGAGAGAGTTGACTGGAGTGTTAAATCGACTTCTAACTTTTTTTGTGGATTCATGGGTTTAGCAGTTAATTAGTGAAAGAACACAAACACTCAGACTCTCACCTATTCCACACACCCCGAATCCAGCAATTATCTACACATTTTCTACCACTCTAAACTACACAAACACTCTTTCTCAGTCCACCTCTTACACGCATTCACATTTAATACAGTAATTACTTCAGTTCTTCCCTGATTTGTCTTGGAAAACTCTTTTGTTCTTGTTCTTTCTTTCTCAACTCATATAATAGAGCCATATTCTCTTACGAGAGGTTCTCTCATACTGCGATCTTAATTTTGAATTAATGTAAGATGTGTTGCAGCAGCATGCAGACATAGGCAAGGTGGGTTGGGTGGCTGTGTGGCTGTGGCAACAGCAGCAGCCTATCGAGAGAGCCCACTATGTCACCTCCCGCCAAAATGGGCGGGGCCTTGGCCTATAAATATAGCTATAGCTATATAGGGGGGGGGGGGGGGGGGGTCTGTTGGTCGTGCTCACCGGCAGCGGTAGAGTGGCTCCCAGGCCTAGAGAATAGAATAGTGTATATTCACAATAATTTTATTTACTGATCTATGTGTATTATTATAATTATTTATAATCTGTATTAACAATTGTAATATGTGTTATTATAATTACTATTATCATTATCACAACTATACTACCACTCCCACTCTTACTACACCTACTATTATCATGAATGCTGTTGGTTGCCACTGTTACCACTACTATCGCTACTATTCTTATCTGTTATAATTATTATTATTAATACGAATACTGCCTCTACTTCTACTACAATTATATCACAACTACCAGGAATATTTCAATATTGCTTCAATCTAAATTTCTTAAATATCCCATTGCTTAAAACATAACAATATACTTGCATACATGTTTTTGTCTTTGTTTTTCTTTTCCTTTTTTTCTTTTCTTTTGCTTACTTTTGTTCTGCCTACCTTGTATGTATTCCATGTACGTCCTTCTCTCTTTTGTATGTATACATAATTCACTGGTCTCTTATTTTTGTAATGTTTTGTTAACTTGCAATAAAAGAAAAGAACTGCTATATGTGGCATTGATTCAGCAAGGTGCTGAAAGCATTCTTTAGAAATGTTGGCCCATTTTGATAGGATAGCATCTTGCAGTTGATGGAGATTTGTGGGTTGCACATCAAGGGCACGAAGCTCCCGTTCCACCACATCCCAATGATGCTCTATTGGGTTGAGATCTGGTGACTGTGGGGTAGGGCTGTAGTACTCGAGTCCGGACTCGAGACCGTTTTCTATGGTCTCGGACTTGTCTCGAACTCGCTGGTATTCGGACTCGGACTTGTCTCGGTCTCGGCCACTGGTCTTGCCAAATATGGCTTTTGGTCTCGACCGAGTCCAACATTTTTGTATGTGTGTTCATTTATTACTAGCCTATCAGGGTAACGTTCACTTAGAAAATGCCCAAATTGACCGACCAAGTGCTCACTACAACGGAGCGCGTCTTCTCATGCTGTTACTATAGTTACTGGGTGTTGCGCACAATTCTATTGATTCCCGCAGGATTCCCATTCATAATGTGGGATATTCCCGCAATAGTAATCCACACACAGATTATAAATTCAAATCATTCTTTTAATAGCTATCTGCCAGACGCAATTTCACAAACAGCATGAGCGTTCAACGGTGCAGCGTCTTCTCTTCTCTCATGTATTGTGGAAGGCGCATCAAGCGCTGCTGCGATAATACACACTCGCGTTCAGGAGTCGGGACATGACGGAATATACACTTGCATTCGGGCCAGTAGTGCATCGTTAATAAAGCTTAGCCTACTATTTGCACGTCTTTTTAAGTCTTACCAGTTTAACAGTCAAGCAATTTTAAACTATCAGTTCTCGTGCGCTCTCTGGGATGACTATGCGCACATTAATATCCGCCTCAAGAACAGCTGGTAAAAAAAGTTATTTTTCACTGATTAGCTAGGCCTGTATTGCTTTAACACTCAAAACTGTGTCAATTTCGGTCTTTGTGAGTATAATGGTCTAAACTTAGTCGGTTTTGTCTTTAAAAAGCATAAAACGCATGCCAGTTTAATGAACAGAGAATCCATGCACTAGCTCTTAAAGTGACAGTAACCATATGTGTAGGTCATTAATTTTGTCGTCAAAACAACAAAAGAGAGCTTTGAAGTTAAAGGAATCAGGATTAATAGCCTATGTATTTAATTTATTCAGGACTAAAATACTATCCAGTGTTATTTTCCATTTGATTACTTTATTCAGTTTCTGTCTATGAATACTAGTGTTAGACCTATTCAAAAACGTTTCTTTTTATTTGTCTTTATTTGTATCTTTATTCTATTTATTTGTGTAACTTTTTTCAATTTAATTAAACAATTTAAAATCAAGCCTTGTGTTGTGTAAATTCTTAACAACATTAACCCATTGCAATGAGCACAAACATTTGGGCAAAATAAATTTAATAATTTTGTTTGGCAAAAACGAAATTCAGGCCCTGAAGACTTTTTTTCCCCCCTGTCCTGGACTCGGTCTTGACTCGGACTCGAACCTTTTTGGACTCGGTCTTGACTTGGACTCGAACCTCTTTGGACTCGGTCTTGACTTGGACTCGACTAGTCCTGGTCTTGGACTTGTCTTGGACTCGACAAAGGTGGTCTTGACTACAGCCCTACTGTGGGGCCATTTTAGTATAGTGTTATGTACTAAATTGTCATGTTCAAGAAACCAAATCTGAAACAATTCAAACTTTGTGACATGGTGCATTATCCTGATGGAAGTAGTCATTAAAGAATGGGTACATGGTGGCCATAAAGGGATGGATATGGTCAGAAACAATGCTCAGGTAGGCTGTGGCATTTAAATAATGCCCAATTGGCACTAAGGGGCCTAAAGTGTGCCAAGAAAAAACATCCCCCACACCATTACACCACCACCAGCAGCCTGCACAGTGGTAACAAGGCATGATGGATCCATGTTCTCATTCTGTTTATGCCAAATTCTGACTTTACCAAATGAACGTCTCAACAGAGCATCCTGGATCTTTTCCCCTTTTCACTCCATTCTTTATAAACCCTACAAATGGTTGTTTGTGAAAATCCCAGTAACTGAGCAAATTGTGAAATACTCAGACCAGCCCATCTGGCACCAACAACTATGCCACGCTCAAAATTGCTTAAATCACCTTTCTTTCCCATTCTGACATTCAGTTTGGAGTTCAGGAGATTGTCTTGACCAGGACCACACCCCTAAATGCATTGAAGCAACTGCCATGTGATTGGTTGATTAGATAATTGCATGAGAAATTGAAAAGGTGTTCCTAATAATTATTTAGGTGAGTGTACATCACAATGTAGGATATAGAAGAGCAATATCTAATATGCAAAGTGTATGTTGGTCAGTTCAGGGTGGAAGGGATATTCAATAGTCTTTGTATCCTGGTTCACTGCCTTAGACAAGAAGATCTCAGCAAAGGACAGAAGCTTGCAGCCAATTACTTTTTTCATCACATGGGATAATGCGCCGTAGCGGTTTCATTAGTACAGCCACATCAGACGATGACAGAAGACGTGATTACACTTTCGCTTTCGATTAAACTTTTGATTAATTGCCTGTGTTTGTATCGTTCCTTGGATAAAACCATCCGGGAAAATTAATAAATGCAAAATGTAAATGTGCTCAGTTGTGATGCTATAAACAAGGGAATCTCATTCCTTCCAGTCTACCACCTATTACCATTTTCTGACGCTATAGCCTATATTCATCCACCCACAAATCCTTGGGAGTGACGGTATACGGCAGAAAGCGCTGTAACTGAGCGAGCTTACCCCAGGGTCACTCACTTACACATTCAGAGATCCCTATCACACTCTTTCATGTCTCTTCCTCTCTCTCTCACAGCTACTTTAATTACCCTTCCACACTCATGTCTCTTTTCAAAACTTGGCTTACAGACATACAGGAACCCAAACTCCAGCAGCAATCACACTGAACTGCCTAAATATACTGTATATTGTATTTGCTTTCATGTAAGATTATGTTTTTGTACTTTTATAA
The DNA here is from genome assembly GCA_038021265.1 of Cyprinella venusta. Classification (NCBI taxonomy): domain Eukaryota; kingdom Metazoa; phylum Chordata; class Actinopteri; order Cypriniformes; family Leuciscidae; genus Cyprinella; species Cyprinella venusta. Next base: position 23,711,414 of record CM075876.1, read on the forward strand.
GTACATTTACACGTGCTGTTGTTTGATGCTTTAATACATGATTTACATAGCATTTAAAGCTCCAGTCCGTAGATTTTTTTGGGTTAAAAAATATCCAAAATACATGTAAGAAAATACATAACTGTCAGGATTCAGACTCGGACACAGAGGTAAGTGAAGAACATAAAGCTTCTTTTATTAACAGATAAGGTAAGTACTCAGGTTTGCAGGTGCTCAAAGGTGCTCGTGTGGAGGATTCGTGGCAGGGATTTTCCAGGTGAGCGAATCCTCTTGATAAGGAATTACGTGACTGTGGAGACAAGGCGCTGACTCTCCTTCTTCCCTTCTTTTGATCGTTCATCGGCAGACAAGATCCAGGGAGAACTCCACGTAAGTAGATTCCTTTAGTGCTTTCAATAGCGAATTAACCAGTTCAGTCAACATGACATCATGACTTTTGCGTAAACATACACGCCACTTTCGAGTCAAGTGGCGTGTTATCTATACGCATTTTGAGCTATCCGCGTGTAACCGCGTGTATGCGTGTATGTTTACGCCATTAACGTTCGCGTCATTCCGCATGTCCGTACACGCGCGTCAAATGTCCACTCATAAATGCCATTAACCCCAGTGACGGTTAAGTTTAGGGATGGGGTTGAGGTAAGTCATATCTTTTTTTTACCTAGGGTGGTAAGGGAACAGTCATAAATGCCATTAACCCCAGTGACGGTTAGGTTTAGGGACGGGGTTGAGGTAAGTCATATATTTATATAACGTTAAGTCAACGGCGTTCATAAACACGCTGAAAAGCGATTATGCGTCTTGATAGCACGCCAAAAATGGAAATACGAATTGGCGTGTCATACACACGCTACTTCATGAGATCAGTCTGGTTCAGTGATACTTGCTTGTTTCTCTTTTCAGATCATCCAGGAGAGAACGAGACTCATTACAAGATCCAGGACACGGAGAACAGGAACCATGGAGCGGGTCCTGCGAACATTGGAACAGGAACATAGAGGTTAGTAATTTTCAGGTGAGTATACTTTACATTCTAGTCGTGAGATGACTTCGAGGGGAGCAAGAGGAACTGGTGACGGTCTCTTCCTGTTGGAGGCTTGACAGTGAGTGAACGTGAACTGGGTGCTTTTATGCTGACTGGGACGTGAGTTCAGAGTGGAATCAGGTGCAGGTGATTAGTAATCTGGGGACAGGGATCTTGGTGCAGTGGCGTATGATGACTCTGATTGGCTCCTGACATTACCCCCCCCTCCAGAGTCCGCGCAAGCGGACCTTGGACCTCGACATCGTGGGGGTCGGCCTCTGGGTCTTGGTGCAGGTTTTTCAGGATACTGAGCATGGAATTCTTGGAGCAGACTGGGATCAAGAACATCATTCCGAGGTACCCAACTTCCCTCTTCTGGTCCATATCCTTCCCAGTCAATGAAGTATTCCAGTTGACCCCCTCGACGTCGAGAGTCCAAGATTTCTTTGATGAGGTAGATGGACTCTGGCTCAATGGATGGCATCGGGGGGGTTGTCTTCAGGATTGACCTCGATATCTGACTGGTGTACAGGTGGATGATGGGGTTTCAGAAGGGAAACGTGGAACGTGGGATTGATCCGGTATTCAGGGGGTAACCGGAGCTGGTAGGTGACAGGATTGACTTGCTTGACGATAGGGAAAGGTCCGATGTACTTGGGGTTGAGCTTCTTACATGACTGGCAAAGTCTGATGTCTCTAGTGGAGAGCCATACTAATTGCTCCGGCTGATATTCCGGAGTGGTTCGGCGACGGCGGTCCGCGAACTGTCGTTGTCTGTTGACAGCTTGCTGAATGTGCTGATGTGTCTGATTCCAAACCTGTTCACTTTCCTCAAACCATTAATTTACGGCGGGCACCTCTGACGGTTCACCGGACCATGGGAATAACGGAGGTTGATAGCCAAGGACACAGGAATGGGGTTAACTTCGTGGACGCTTGTCTGAGTGAATTCTGTGCATATTCTGCCCAAAGAAGATATCGACTCCAGATGTTCTGGTTGGAGTGACAGAATGTGCGCAAAAACCGGCCTATGTCCTGGATTTTTCGTTCGGTTTGTCCATTGGTTTGTGGATGGTACCCGGATGATAGGCTCACGGTCACATTCATCAGACTGAAGAATGATCGCCAGACTCGGGAAATGAACTGGGGTCCTCGGTCGGAGACTATGTCCTCTGGAATGCCGAAATTTCGAAATACATGCTCCATGAGTAGCTCAGCAGTATCAAAGGCGGTTGGAAGCCCCATTAATGGGATCAGCTTGCATGCTTTCGAAAAGCGGTCAATGGCCACTAGGATACAGGTATTACCTTCAGATACGGGAAGATCCGTGACAAAGTCAACTCCAATGTGCGACCATGGTCTATTCGGAACAGGCAACGGTAACAGTTTTCCAATGGGCAGGTTTCTAGGGATCTTTGAGATGGCACAGGGAATACAGCCTTGGATGAATTGGGTGATGTCGTGACGCATGTTGTGCCACCAATACTTCTCCTGAAGTGTGGCTAGGGTCTGGTTTATGCCCGGGTGTCCGGTGGCCACTGAAGAATGTGCTGAGGAAATCAGAGCCTTACGGAACTTTTCAGGGACATGGATTTTGCCAGGGGGACATCCGGGAACTCTTGGATGCTGTTGGGCCAATTCCTGGAGTTGTTCGTTGATTTCCTATTTTCGTGGATAGGATTTACAAATAACCTCTCTGGCAGAATGGTCTCAGGTTGTTCTACAGGAATCTCGGGGGCATGGATACGGGACAGGGCATCTGCCCGGGTATTCTTGGATCCGGGGCGATAGGCAATCTTAAAGTGGAATCTGGTGAAGAATAGTGCCCATCGGGCTTGACGTGGATTGAGTCGTTTGGCATCTCTCAGGTACTGCAGGTTCTTGTGATCGGTTAAAACTAGAAACGGATGTTTGGCCCCCTCTAGCCAATGACGCCATTCTTCTAACGCCAATTTTACTGCTAGAAGTTCTCGATTTCCTATATCGTAGTTGACTTCTGCTGGAGAAAACTTTTTAGAGAAGAAGGCACAAGGTAATGGCTTAGCAGAGGACTCAAAGCATTGGGACAGGATGCCCCCGACACCGGTGGTGGATGCATCCATTTCAACCACAAAAGGTAAGTCTGGATTTGGATGGTGAAGTAAGGGGGCACTGGTGAAGGCAGCTTTTAAGGAGTTGAACGCTTTCTCGGCTTCTGGGGTCCATTGGAGGGTCTTGGGTTTCCCTTTTAACAACGAGGTCAATGGAGCAGTGAGAAGACTGTACTGATTGATGAATCTTCTATAGAAGTTCGCGAACCCGAGGAATCTCTGAAGCTCCTTCACGGACGTGGGAATTGGCCAGGAAAGGATGGTTTCAGTTTTGTGTTTGTCCATTTCCACCCCTCGATCGCTGAGGATGTAACCTAGGAAGTCGACAGTGGTCTGGTGGAAAGTACACTTCTCGGCTTTCAGGAACAGATTGAAGTCTTGGAGGCGTTGAAGGACCATAGCCACATGTCGTTGGTGTTCAGCGGGATTCCCTGAGTAGATCAAGATATCATCAATGTATACCAGAACGAACTTCCACAGGAAGTCCCTGAGGACTTCGTCCATGAAACTTTGGAACACGGAAGGAGCATTGACCAGACCATATGGCATGACAAGATATTCATAGCGGCCAGCAGGTGTTAAGAAGGCTGTCTTCCACTCATCTCCCTCTCTAATTCGGATGAGGTTGTAGGCGCTCCGTAGGTCCAGCTTGGTGAATATCTTTGCCTCTCTGAGTTGTTCAAGGGCGACTGAAATGAGAGGTAACGGATAACTGAATTTCACAGTGACTTGATTTAGAGCTCGGTAATCAATGCATGGTCTTAAACCTCCATCTTTCTTTGCCACAAAGAAGAAACTGGCTGCTGCTGGGGATGTGTAAGGTCGGATGTAGCCTTGATCTAAAGCCTCTTGGATATATTTCTGCATGGATTCGTGCTCGGGAATAGACAGGGAGTAAATTCGACCCTTTGGAAGTCGTGCGTCAGGGACCAGATCTATTGCACAATCCCAAGGTCGGTGAGGTGGTAACTTGGCAGCAGTGATAGGGTTAAAAATCTCAGAGAACTTGGAATAACATTCGGGAATCTTAGTCGACAGGTTTTCAGTAGGACTCTCAATGGACATGGAGTTAACGGGGAGCATATGATTCTTTGGCTTGCTAGGTAAACGGGATTCAGGAACTTTGATCTTAGAGCAGTCACACCCTCATTGCAGGATTTTCCCAGACTTCCAATTTATGTTAGGCTGATGAAGGGTGAGCCATGGTCGACCAAGGATGAGATCTGCCTGACTGTGTTGCAGCACGAAAGGTTCGAACCATTCTTGGTGAGTATCTTCCACACATAGCTGAATAGGAAGGATCTGGGTAGAAACACTTCTCTTATTAATTAACTCACCCGGGCCGTGACGGTGTAGATGGAGTAGATCTTGGAAGTGTTGATTTCTCGCAGGTTGAGTCTTTTACGGAGTTCTCCTGATATGAAGTTTCCTGCTGACCCCGAGTCGATGATAGCTGTTACCGGGATGCAAAGGTCTTTAATCTTTAAGATCACTGGAATGGTCAGAGGCTCTGAGACAAGGGAGTGATCGAGAACTGAGCTTACCATCATCCTTCCAGGTCTAGTGGGGCAGTTAACTCTGAAATGTCCCTTGGTACCACAGTACATACATAACTTCAATTCTCTTCGCCGTACTCGTTCGGCTTGGGAAATTTTGAAAGTGTCGACTTGCATATATTCGACGGGACTATCGGGCTTGGCAGTCTTGGAATTCAGAGGAGAAGTTGGAGGATGGTAAACTTGGTCATGGTAACAACTCTGCGATCTCTGATGTATTCTCGTGGCTTGTTGCATGAACTTTTCAAGTCCCAGGTTGTCGTCATAGATGGCCATTTGCAAACGCAGGGCTGGGTTTAATCCTCGGCGAAATACAGAAATCAGGGCTTTCGTTCCATCCACTGTTGGAGGCTAACGTGCCAAATTCCACAGACAACAATTTTTTCCCTTGGCGCAATTGTAGCAGCTGTTCCCCGAAAGCTGAATCCTCCACGGATCGCCCGAAAACTTCCTTGAAATGTTTGACGAACTCTGAAACGGATGCAACCACTGAAGATTCCTTTGTCCATAAAGATTCAGCCCATCTTAAAGCGGATCCGGTTAACTGTTGAATAACGTAGGCCACTTTTGATCGTTCCGTAGGATAAAGCTGAGCTTGCTGTTCCAGCGCAAGCGAACATTGCAGCAAGAATCCATTGCAATCCTCCGCCCGACCAGAGAATGGCGCTGGACACGAAGGGGGACTTGCAAAGCAGGTAATCGAAGAAGTGGTGTTCACGGAAGTACTCACAGGGGAAAACACCGGCCGTATTGTGGGAACGCTGGTTGGAATGGGACTGGGACCAACAGCGAATGGTTTGGAATCCATCTTCTCTTCACCTCAGTTATGTTGTTGGTCAAGCCTTCTGTCAGGTTTCAGACTCGGACACAGAGGTAAGTGAAGTACATAAAGCTTCTTTTATTAACAGATAAGGTAAATACTCAGGTTTGCAGGTGCTCAAAGGTGCTCGTGTGGAGGATTCGTGGCAGGGATTTTCCAAGTGAGCGAATCCTCTTGATAAGGAATTACGTGACTGTGGAGACAAGGCGCTGACTCTCCTTCTTCCCTTCTTTAGATCGTTCGTGGGCAGACAAGATCCAGGGAGAACTCCACGTAAGTAGATTCCTTTAGTGCTTTCAATAGCGAATTAACCAGTTCAGTGATACTTGCTTGTTTCTCTTTTCAGATCATCCAGGAGAGAACGAGACTCATTACAAGATACAGGACACGGAGAACAGGAACCATGGAGCGGGTCCTGGGAACATCGGAACAGGAACATAGAGGTTAGTAATTTTCAGGTGAGTATACTTTACATTCAAGTCGTGAGATGACTTCGAGGGGAGCAAGAGGAACTGGTGACGGTCTCTTCCTGTTGGAGGCTTGACAGTGAGTGAACGTGAACTGGGTGCTTTTATGCTGACTGGGACGTGAGTGCAGAGTGGAATCAGGTGCAGGTGATTAGTAATCTGGGGACAGGGATCTTGGTGCAGTGGCGTATGATGACTCTGATTGGCTCCTGACAATAACCAGCCAGTGCTCAAAACTATCTGCTTTTCCTTAGCTCGATTCAAAGTGGTAAACTTGTAATAATGTTTTTAATTCCAGTGTTACTGGTGGATTTCTGTGGGAGATTTGAGTATGGCTTTACGTCATTACTTCACATCTGAACACATAAAGGAGGAGTCTCGGCTAGTATGAACTATATTGCGTGTGAGGATATTGAAGGTGGAGTTTTATCCACAAGTTTCCTACGCCCCATGAGGCCTTGCGTCAAAAGTGGGCGCGTCTTCCGGTTTGAAGTAAACAAAGCGCGACTTAACATACTTCACACTCGTTCATTCAACAATTGATAGTTATTCAAGTTATAGCGATCCAAACTAGCTAACGTTGTGGGAACACAACCTCAACGAAATTAAAAGGGTGAAATAACAGTACCTTTACCCTCCACAGTAGTTGGTTGGGAGTATTATAATAACATTATTAATAATCATTACTCATCAAGGCATGGTGACAGACAGTTGTGTGAGCTGACAAACAATTAAAATAAAAAATACACACTTAGTCATTGTGCTTTGGAGTTTATTCAAAATTATAAATGAATGTGCTACTTTAATACATTAACTGGCACATTTGGTATTCTGTCAACACAGGCTTTGATCCTGAGTTTAGGTGTAACCTCAGTAGCGAACAGCCAAACACATGCTGATAGAGTTTATAGAATATTAAGAATTTAAACAAATGTACACAGGAAGATTCGTCGTCTTTTGGTAGGTGATGGAAACTACAGTCTTTGGCAGGATCACTTTGATTTCGTTTTCGGCTTATGTTCAAAACAATCACGTTTAAGCCATTGAATTAATTTAGTCCGGTCATACATACAACCGCGAACAGCACATGTGGTCCCTGAGCTCCGTAACAACATCTCTCATAAAGATTTGTGTCTTTAAATAGTAAAATAATTCTCAGAAAAACAGCTAGCCTCTTCGCTAACTAACACACAAAATACCATTGGAATGCTACTTCCGCCGCCTTACCGGAAGTTTCACCCACTTTATTTTTTACAGGAGCGCCCCTCGGAAACTTGTGGATAGCCTTTTCTCTCTTGATAAAATTAAACTTATCAATTTGATGGCGGATCTAGAAAGTTTAAACTACAATCATCAGTGACAACAGATTAATCCGCTGTAAAATGCAAAAGACTTGAAGGCTACAGAAAAAAGAGAAACCGGACCCCTGCGAAAACAAGGATAATATCGGAAGGACATTACATGTAGTCACGCAATGCTGATGTTGTTAACATTAACAATATGACAAAGTATAATTTGCATGTTTTTTTGTGATAGGATAAGCGATTATTAGATTGCGATATCAGCGTGATTTACTGCAATGCTCGAACCAGAACAAAAGTGGATGTTTCTTTTTTGTTCAGATTACATTTTCTGGTCAACATTCTTGTTGGTCATACTTCAAAAAAAAAATCTGTGATTCTGAATGCCAGTATCCACACCGGCACGGTGACTGACAGCATCACAGTCTCCTCAAACATTGTTTTCTGTGCGGTGTCGAAGTACAACTCGCGTTAAGTTGATAATTTCGCAAATAACTGCAATTGCAGATTACGAACAGAGATGGCGACAAAGAGGAAGAACTGCGGACTGCAGATTTTTGGTATACATTTTATCAGTTCATGGATTTCATGGGAATCGACCTGAATTCCCATTGGAATTCTGATTGAATCCTGAATATGATCATCTGACCTTGGCGTTTCTTCGTCGTGCTCAACTGTTTGAGCTAGAACAATTCTGCTATGATAACAATCATAATAGTAACAACAACAACGGCATGTCACAAATAATAACATTAACAACATTAAATGGATTGCCCGCAAAAAATTTATTCTGTCCTTATTTACTCATCCTCATGTTATTCCAAACCTTAATGAATTTCTTTGCTCTGTTGAACACAAAGGAAGATATTTTGAGGAATATGGGTAACTAAACAGTTTAAACAGGGTAACTAAACAGGTAATAAAATACTATGGAAGTCAAACTGTTTGCTTACCGAAATTCTTCAATAAATACATAGATATATATATTTTGTGTTCAACAGATGAAAAGAAACTCATACAGGTTTGGAACAACATGAGGGTGAGTAAATGATGACAGAATTTTCATTTTTGGGTGAACTATCCCTTTAACAATAAAAGAAAAATGAAAAAGGGATCCTAAATTTTCCAGGAACATATTTTTGAGAAGTACATATTCGAAGTACATATTCGATCCGGTGTATGGCACATCTCATTTTCTCTTAAAAATTATCTCTTTCTTTGTGCTTTCTTTCTATTGGTCACGTGGTGTTAGTCTAATTTATATCTTGTACCATTAAAGGGCTTATGGTGCAGCTCATGTGATAACAGACACTTCCTTAATTTCAAACAAGTGGATTTGGATACCTCAGTGTTCCGTCACAGTCTCTGGGTCATCAGGGAGATAGTTGAGCTGCAATAACAAGGTAACAAGATGACACCTATGTTGCCTGCCATAGACACAAACCCTAATGCATACACACATGCTCACGCATTTATATACCACTGGTCACTCTAATGGCAGCACTGGGAATCACTTCACACATCTCTCAAACCAGTACTTGTAGGGGGAAAAATAGTGTAGCCATGGTAACTGATCAGAGATTCAGCTGTGGCTGTAAGGACCTGGACAGCTAGGTGAGTACAACGAGGAAAAAAGTCCCGCTCATGAAGAAATACACATGCAGCGCTGGGCTGAGAACAGGTCACAGGCTTACTGACATAAGAGGCCCTCTTGGGCAACTGGTGTGAATAAGATACATATATTCTATACATGCCCATATAGGCTCTGAATAGCACATTTTAGCTAAGCTTTTCACTACATGTATTAAAAATACAGATAGACTGAATAATGCAGTGAATGACAGGGATGGACAGAAGTGGAAGAGAATATTATTTATTTTTACACCTGACTTAAATAGATTGATTATTTTCCATCACAGTCCGTCTGCTGGTCCATACTATTCCTGAGTCATACTGATTGATAAATATTTAAATAATCCGTATGCTACATTTGCGATCTTACTAAAAAATGATTAAGCACTTGAAGCCTAGATGATGCATTTCTTGAAACACACTTTCCTGCCAAGGTTGCAGAATCGTCAATACAGAATCTCTACTAAAAGGGAATAATCTCTGTAAATAGACTATACTGAATCTAAGGTACCTTGTTATAGTGCTTGTGTAAATTTCAGTGAAATGTGTGTATATGTGTATTAGCTTCTGAAGACCCGCTGCGCTCTCTCTCAGCCTCTCTAATCTCCACTGTTTCATGTCTTGTCAAGTGGTTTCCCTCTCATCCCATGAGCCCTTTCTCACTCTCTCACCCTTATCTTGGTCTCTCTCATCTCTCTTCTCCTGTACTCTTGTGCAGCGACGTCTCTCATTCTTTCATTCTCTTTCTTTGTCTCTGGAGGGGGTCAACAGTCTGACAGCAAATGTGTGTAGAAAGGAATTTAAACAAACCCTTGCAGGAAAAAGACGTCGCTGCACCCACAGAGAACATGAGGGCATCTGTCTAAACTAAGCTTTTCGAGGAATTTACTTGTTTCAGTCACAGTAGTCTAATGATGTCAATGAAATTGCCAACATTTGTTTTATTTTTATAAATGTATGCATTCAATGATTTGGTCTGTTGTTTAACAAATATTTTCTTCTCAGTTTTATACAGCTGTTCCATTTGTTTTTAGTTACTCTTTCTGCAGGTCACATGGGTAGTCTTTGAGTCACTGACTCTTTCTATATGTTGATTCATTTAGCAATTAGTGAGTCACTAAGAAGTTATTTACTCAAATTATTTGTTCAACAACATGTGCTTGGAAACGCACACGAAGGTTGGCATCTTTTTTCGTTAGTGGAAACTAAAATTAGAGTACTGTGTGTGTCTAAAATAGAAGTTGCTTAATTTTAAAAATATGGTTTTAAAAACTATTATATAAAAGCAGCCACGTAGGCTTACATTAAATTTTATCAATAGAATATTTCACCAAGAATAGGCTAATTATAACAGCTGTGAATACTTAGAACCCAATACACAAATCTGTCAGATTAAATGGACAGAAATGAATAGGCCCTGGCACATGACAAAATATTGATTAAATGTAATGGCATTTTCATCAATAGTCAAACAAAGCTATCAAATGAACGTTATTAACTCTTTTGTTCCTTTCTGTTTGTTTTCTCTCTCACTTTTGTTTCCCTTGTTAAATGCACAGCCGTGCTGCAGAGAGGAATTAAATGGTTTGAGAGACAATAATAACTACAGACCCGTTATATTAGTAAAATTCTTAGATTCTCTCTCTAGTTCTTCTCATCTGACTCAAGCTGAAAACCTCCATTTATTCCCTGGCTCACCTCTTGACATGACAATTAAACCATTTTGTGTTCCCTCTGAATCCTAACGCTGGGTTCTGACTCTGAGTGAATAATTTGACTATGAAAGCAATTGTAAAATAATTCTTTGGTAGATGGAATGGAGATAGAGGCAATTCTAAAGATAAGCTAATCTTGCAGCCATAGCACACTTCTGTGCAATAGCCTGTACTCCACAGCTTAACCCTGCATGAACATTCTTGTTTCAAGTTGGTATAATAAAATCCGGAAGAATGTACCTGAAAAGTGGTCTCCTCTTCAAAATTCAGTATCTGAATCTGACACATTTAAAGATCACAAAAGTAGAATGCTTCTGAAGTTAAAGGATTGTTCCGGGTTCAAAACAAGTTAAAATATCTACAGAATCTTTGAGTGCTGTCAATTAGCAAAGGCAATTATTTCATCCATCAGTTTGTAAATTGTAAGACTACAGGGAAGTACTTTTAAAAGCAGGCATGTGAGAGTGTTTATCTTTTATATTATTTTTTTGTGTGTGTGATAGAGACGCAACTGCTGGAGTGGAGTTTCCATGGGTTACACTTTATTTTTGACTTAAATGTGCCAGGCTTCTTGTATTAGCCACTTCAGTTATTTTTAGCTGTACAAAGACAGCGTGTTATGCTAGTTTATATTGCACACTGTGTGTTTTTTTTTTTTTTACATTATTTTATTATTGTAATCATAAACACACCGCCAAATAGTTTTCGGTTTACTGCACTTTCATAGTATTTTTCCTACAGTGGCTAATGGATCAGAAATCTTGCACATTCACGTGAAATAGCTTACTTCTGCAATGAATGGTGGCACTGTAAAAAATAATCCTGTAAAAAATGGTAAACTACTGGCAGCTGTGTTTGCCAGCATCATACCGTAAAAATACGGTATGTTACTGTTTTTGAAATTAACTCAGCTAGAGTATAAAAAGTTAATTTAACAGCTATATGCTCTAACACAAAAACAGTAACACACCATATTTTTACGGTAAGATGCTGGCAACCACATCTGCCAGTAGTTTACAGTTTTTTTACAGGATTATTTTTTACATTGGATATGGTGCACCGAGTCACTACTGACAGTAAACTGTTCTTGCAGTTTTGACAAAGGATGTCTTTGTAAAGTACACTACGTTTTGAAGTGTCCAGTTTAGACAGCCTCTAGGTGTTATAGTGTAGACACAATATTACCTATGGATGGTGAAACTCTGTGGGTGAAATGTGGGTAATCTAAATGAACTTTGAACATAAATCTCCGCTTTTACCAATATAAAGCTGCTTAGTGTGGAAGTAACCCTTTGCTAGCCTACTTTTATGCATCGCTACATTATTAATAATAGATAATAAACTTTATTAATTAAAGTTTGCTAATGTCATGATTTCTGAAAGGTGCAGTAAGCACTTAATTAGAATCATTGCTGAACACTCATGATACTTGAAATCAATTTAAACACACCCATCCCTTCATTGCTCCACCCCCAAAATAAACAAACTCGCAATGCAAAGAGTGGATATCTCTTTATCATAGCAGAAGCGAAGCAAAATATAGCTTTGCAAAAAATAAAGTGAAGATGATGAACGAACGAAAAGGAAGAACAAAAAAATAAACATACATGAGTAAATACAAGGCAAGAGTTCATTGTTAGTTGCCAGCAGCTGCGGACACGTCACTTATAACCAATGTTCCTCACGTGTGGAGGAGAAACAACGCAACATTGGTATCCATTTTCAGGCCTTTCCGCTTAGGTCTCTCCAGCACTGGAAAGCTTTTCTAATATTAATGCATGTCCTAAAGCTCTTGCCTGATCATAACTCTTATTTTCCCAGTGATATTCCTCCCTTTTCTCTTTCTGTTGTGGTGCTCAGTACGAATCACTTTCAACAGTGTTATTCAGAAATCGCTTACTTCCTTTAACGGCGTTTCTTAACAAACTGAGGGAGAAGTTGAAAGTTTGCTGTGGTTATCGTCAGCATGCCATGTACATTTTGTGAAACTTAGTACAAAAAAGGCGGACACGTTAGTAATCCTTCATTCCTTCTGTATCTTCTAATACTTCCACAGGCACGCTAATATCGATTGAGCCGTATTACACCTTACTGTCATTTAAAAGGATTAAAACCCACTTACCTTTCTGGATTGCTTCAACATATCCATCACACTTCAGAACTGATGGCAGGTAGTTTTTAACTGCAAGAATAAAACCCCTTGAAATATGTGGCTAAGTTAAAAAACTGGCAGTTGTGGTTATAATTCTCTTCGCTAACCCTAATGAGGTTCACAAACAAATAGTGGTTGTTTCCAGTGAACTAATGCTTTCAATTGCAGCCCATTATTCAATCAGCTCTGTTGGGACTGTAAGTCACAAGCAATGTCATATTTATGCAAAACATGGATGTCAGCCTCATCGTTATTATCATTATGCGCGCCGTAAGTGTGCCAAATTAATGAATGCTGCCTCTCGCCGTCTAGATTGTTGACAGCCACCTAATGATGAGGTGCTGTCTACCTGTAAGCTATGGTGTAATTATTATCTCCAACAGAGCACACTCTCACTCTCACACACTGTGGGAAATGATGGTGTAGAAACCTATTCGCAAAAACACAAATCACACAGCTTCTGTTCCCCTGCTCTGGTTTTATTTGCTGATGTGTAATAAGGTCCAGAGGGCAACTGAGTTTTATTCTGCGTGGATCCACAGTGGAGCAGAGTTCAGAAGTTCAGAGAAACGGGGATTATTCAGGATTAGGTTTGCAAATACTGTACTAAACTCCTCAAACAGGATTTAGGTGTGTATTTTGCAGTCTTGGCAGTTTCTCAGATGCGGTCTACAGTAGTAGTGGAGCGATATTAGAATTTTTATAGCAACTTACAATTAACGCAATGTTCTAGGACCTAGATGTCTTAGAAACACCGAATGCTTGCTGTGTAAAACAGTTGTAGGTACGTAGACAATGTTCTTTGGGTTTAATAGGGGTCAAGCTTTTTAAATTTTATTATATTGTTGTCTGAGGTCAACTTATGATGTTTTCTTGGTTTTTGCATTCAAAAACATCAAAATGAATAAGTAATAGGCTATTTTGAACCTAGCTGAAAAACGCTCTGTTTTTATGGGCGTCTCGCACTGAAGACTTGGAAGTAAACACCCACTGCTGTAAATGGATAACAGTTCTGCATATTATAATGAGTTTCAACTCACCCGTCAGTGCACTTGGGGGAGATTGTTTTGAAAACATCCAGTGTTGTGAAATGGCAACTAGAATGATTCGCCCATACATGTTCGACCCAGAGTCCGTGTGTTGCACAATTCCTGTCAGATCCAATATAGATGGCACAGCACCGTTCTTTACTCTTAATCGGTCTGCAAATCCAGTCTTGTTTACAAAACAATCCTCAGTGAAATGAAGCGAACAGACGGACAATGTTACCTCATGAGCTGGAACGTCATTAAAATAAAGTTTATCCATGCAGTCCTATTGGAATCCAGAGGAAGCGTATGCAGCGACTGTCTTCTTCCACGACCAGGCACTGTACAATGTTTTGTATTGCTCGGTAGCGCGATCCGGTTTGTCATCACGAGGTAGGCTTATGTTATTTAGCTATGCGTGTAATGCAGCAATCGGTGGGTGGGGCTAAACCGGCCATGTTGAAGTAGGCGTTAATCTTCTTCTGCGGGGGTGGTGTTTTATCCTCTTTGTCGTCATAGTTCCCCACTTTGAAAAACGAGTCGTTGGCTGAGGCTGGTGTCAATAAAACCTTTTATTGGACTAACAAGGATGTTTTCAATTCTGAAACTTGCAGGATCACCTCTTAGATGTCAAAAGCTTAAGGAAAATTCGATTTCTCTGTTCATCACCCTTTAAAAAAATACCCATTGCTAATTATTTGCCACTAAAACCTCTGAATTCATTCAGTCAACGCTGTCTCATGCCATCATTTGGTACAGGCAATTAATCTGTGCTATAACTCAAACAGTGACAGAAACAACATCAGTTACAATTTTGAGTCATGATAAGTAGAGATAATGACTGCGGGTGTTTATGCTGCAATATATTAGCTAATCATAACATGCGTTATGTATCTTTCTCCCTTGACAAAGACTCTTGGGAGATGAGATTCCAATTTACAGCCTTTAATAAAGCTGAGCTCAGACAGGACAACAGCAGCCCTTTGCATTCGGTGTAGAACTAGATTTCTACACTGAATCAATGTCAATTTAGACAATGCTTTCTGTAGAAAATTTGAGTAGTGCTGGCCTGTTCTAGTGCAGTAAAATTTGAGTAGTGCAGACCCTTTCAGAGCTGAGATATTGAGATATTTATGATGGCATAAATGCTATGTGGGATCTCAATATCTCAGCTCTGGAAGGGTCTAGAGCCTCCATTTTTTGCACTCTGGTCTAAGTCGCATGGACCTCTATCAGAATCCAGAGATTTGAGAAGATTGGGGAAACTTTATTTTTCGCCAGAAAAAAAAAAACGTAAGGGGAAACAGTCGTTTTTTTTCTGGTCGAAATTTTGAGTTTCGATATCTCAGCTTTTCAAGAGTTTCAGGAAGATCGGAGGGGGTCAAAATTTCGACCAAAAAAAAATGACAGTGTTACCCCTTATGGTTTTTTTTTGGCCGAAATTTTGAACCCCTCCGATCTTCTTGAAACTCTGGATTCTGACAGAGGGCCACGAGACATCGACCAGCGCGCACAAATGGAGGCTCTAGACCCTTTCAGAGCCGAGATATCGAAGGTCAAAATTTCAGCCAAAAAAAAAACATAAGGGGGTAACACTGTCATTTTTTATTTTGGCTGAAATTTTGACCCCCTCCGATCTTCTTGAAACTCTGGATTCTGACAGAGGGCCACGAGACATCGACCAGCGCGCAAAAATGGAGGCTCTAGACCCTTCCAGAGCCGAGATATCGAAGGTCAAAATTTCAGCCAAAATAAAAAATGACAGTGTTACCCCTTATGTTTTTTTTCCGGCCAAAATTTTGACCTTCGATATCTCGGCTCAGGAAGGGTCTAGAGCCTCCATTTTTGCGCGCTGGTCGATGTCTCGTGGCCCTCTGTCAGAATCCAGAGTTTCAAGAAGATCGGAGGGGGTCAAAATTTCGGCCAAAAAAAAAAATGACAGTGTTACCCCTTATGTTTTTTTTTTTTGGCCGAAATTTTGACCCCCTCCGATCTTCTTGAAACTCTGGATTCTGACAGAGGGCCACGAGACATCGACCAGCGCGCAAAAATGGAGGCTCTAGACCCTTCCAGAGCCGAGATATCGAAGGTCAAAATTTCAGCCAAAATAAAAAATGACAGTGTTACCCCTTATGTTTTTTTTTCCGGCCAAAATTTTGACCTTCGATATCTCGGCTCTGGAAGGGTCTAGAGCCTCCATTTTTGCGCGCTGGTCGATGTCTCGTGGCCCTCTGTCAGAATCCAGAGTTTCAAGAAGATCGGAGGGGGTCAAAATTTCGGCCAAAAAAAAAAAATGACAGTGTTACCCCTTATATTTTTTTTTTTTGGCCGAAATTTTGACCCCCTCCGATCTTCTTGAAACTCTGGATTCTGACAGAGGGCCACGAGACATCGACCAGCGCGCAAAAATGGAGGCTCTAGACCCTTCCAGAGCCGAGATATCGAAGGTCAAAATTTCAGCCAAAATAAAAAATGACAGTGTTACCCCTTATGTTTTTTTTTCCGGCTGAAATTTTGACCTTCGATATCTCGGCTCTGGAAGGGTCTAGAGCCTCCATTTTTGCGCGCTGGTCGATGTCTCGTGGCCCTCTGTCAGAATCCAGAGTTTCAAGAAGATCGGAGGGGGTCAAAATTTCGGCCAAAAAAAAAAAATGACAGTGTTACCCCTTATGTTTTTTTTTTTTGGCCGAAATTTTGACCCCCTCCGATCTTCTTGAAACTCTGGATTCTGACAGAGGGCCACGAGACATCGACCAGCGCGCAAAAATGGAGGCTCTAGACCCTTCCAGAGCCGAGATATCGAAGGTCAAAATTTCAGCCAAAATAAAAAATGACAGTGTTACCCCTTATGTTTTTTTTTCCGGCCAAAATTTTGACCTTCGATATCTCGGCTCTGGAAGGGTCTAGAGCCTCCATTTTTGCGCGCTGGTCGATGTCTCGTGGCCCTCTGTCAGAATCCAGAGTTTCAAGAAGATCGGAGGGGGTCAAAATTTCGGCCAAAAAAAAAAATGACAGTGTTACCCCTTATGTTTTTTTTTTTTGGCCGAAATTTTGACCCCCTCCGATCTTCTTGAAACTCTGGATTCTGACAGAGGGCCACGAGACATCGACCAGCGCGCAAAAATGGAGGCTCTAGACCCTTCCAGAGCCGAGATATCGAAGGTCAAAATTTCAGCCAAAATAAAAAATGACAGTGTTACCCCTTATGTTTTTTTTTTCCGGCTGAAATTTTGACCTTCGATATCTCGGCTCTGGAAGGGTCTAGAGCCTCCATTTTTGCGCGCTGGTCGATGTCTCGTGGCCCTCTGTCAGAATCCAGAGTTTCAAGAAGATCGGAGGGGGTCAAAATTTCGGCCAAAAAAAAAAAAATGACAGTGTTACCCCTTATGTTTTTTTTTTGGCCGAAATTTTGACCCCCTCCGATCTTCTTGAAACTCTGGATTCTGACAGAGGGCCACGAGACATCGACCAGCGCGCAAAAATGGAGGCTCTAGACCCTTCCAGAGCCGAGATATCGAAGGTCAAAATTTCAGCCAAAATAAAAAATGACAGTGTTACCCCTTATGTTTTTTTTTCCGGCCAAAATTTTGACCTTCGATATCACGGCTCTGGAAGGGTCTAGAGCCTCCATTTTTGCGCGCTGGTCGATGTCTCGTGGCCCTCTGTCAGAATCCAGAGTTTCAAGAAGATCGGAGGGGGTCAAAATTTCGGCCAAAAAAAAAATGACAGTGTTACCCCTTATGTTTTTTTTTTTTGGCCGAAATTTTGACCCCCTCCGATCTTCTTGAAACTCTGGATTCTGACAGAGGGCCACGAGACATCGACCAGCGCGCAAAAATGGAGGCTCTAGACCCTTCCAGAGCCGAGATATCGAAGGTCAAAATTTCAGCCAAAATAAAAAATGACAGTGTTACCCCTTATGTTTTTTTTTCCGGCCAAAATTTTGACCTTCGATATCTCGGCTCTGGAAGGGTCTAGAGCCTCCATTTTTGCGCGCTGGTCGATGTCTCGTGGCCCTCTGTCAGAATCCAGAGTTTCAAGAAGATCGGAGGGGGTCAAAATTTCGGCCAAAAAAAAAAATGACAGTGTTACCCCTTATGTTTTTTTTTTTGGCCGAAATTTTGACCCCCTCCGATCTTCTTGAAACTCTGGATTCTGACAGAGGGCCACGAGACATCGACCAGCGCGCAAAAATGGAGGCTCTAGACCCTTCCAGAGCCGAGATATCGAAGGTCAAAATTTTGGCCGGAAAAAAAAACATAAGGGGTAACACTGTCATTTTTTATTTTGGCTGAAATTTTGACCTTCGATATCTCGGCTCTGGAAGGGTCTAGAGCCTCCATTTTTGCGCGCTGGTCGATGTCTCGTGGCCCTCTGTCAGAATCCAGAGTTTCAAGAAGATCGGAGGGGGTCAAAATTTCGGCCAAAAAAAAAAATGACAGTGTTACCCCTTATGTTTTTTTTTTTTGGCCGAAATTTTGACCCCCTCCGATCTTCTTGAAACTCTGGATTCTGACAGAGGGCCACGAGACATCGACCAGCGCGCAAAAATGGAGGCTCTAGACCCTTCCAGAGCCGAGATATCGAAGGTCAAAATTTCAGCCAAAATAAAAAATGACAGTGTTACTCCTTATGTTTTTTTTTCCGGCTGAAATTTTGACCTTCGATATCTCGGCTCTGGAAGGGTCTAGAGCCTCCATTTTTGCGCGCTGGTCGATGTCTCGTGGCCCTCTGTCAGAATCCAGAGTTTCAAGAAGATCGGAGGGGGTCAAAATTTCGGCCAAAAAAAAAAAATGACAGTGTTACCCCTTATGTTTTTTTTTTTTGGCCGAAATTTTGACCCCCTCCGATCTTCTTGAAACTCTGGATTCTGACAGAGGGCCACGAGACATCGACCAGCGCGCAAAAATGGAGGCTCTAGACCCTTCCAGAGCCGAGATATCGAAGGTCAAAATTTCAGCCAAAATAAAAAATGACAGTGTTACCCCTTATGTTTTTTTTTCCGGCCAAAATTTTGACCTTCGATATCTCGGCTCTGGAAGGGTCTAGAGCCTCCATTTTTGCGCGCTGGTCGATGTCTCGTGGCCCTCTGTCAGAATCCAGAGTTTCAAGAAGATCGGAGGGGGTCAAAATTTCGGCCAAAAAAAAAAATGACAGTGTTACCCCTTATGTTTTTTTTTTTTGGCCGAAATTTTGACCCCCTCCGATCTTCTTGAAACTCTGGATTCTGACAGAGGGCCACGAGACATCGACCAGCGCGCAAAAATGGAGGCTCTAGACCCTTCCAGAGCCGAGATATCGAAGGTCAAAATTTCAGCCAAAATAAAAAATGACAGTGTTACCCCTTTATGTTTTTTTTTCCGGCCAAAATTTTGACCTTCGATATCTCGGCTCTGGAAGGGTCTAGAGCCTCCATTTTTGCGCGCTGGTCGATGTCTCGTGGCCCTCTGTCAGAATCCAGAGTTTCAAGAAGATCGGAGGGGGTCAAAATTTCGGCCAAAAAAAAAAAAATGACAGTGTTACCCCTTATGTTTTTTTTTTTGGCCGAAATTTTGACCCCCTCCGATCTTCTTGAAACTCTGGATTCTGACAGAGGGCCACGAGACATCGACCAGCGCGCAAAAATGGAGGCTCTAGACCCTTCCAGAGCCGAGATATCGAAGGTCAAAATTTCAGCCAAAATAAAAAATGACAGTGTTACCCCTTATATTTTTTTTTCCGGCCAAAATTTTGACCTTCGATATCTCGGCTCTGGAAGGGTCTAGAGCCTCCATTTTTGGAGGTCGATGTCTCGTGGCCCTCTGTCAGAATCCAGAGTTTCAAGAAGATCGGAGGGGGTCAAAATTTCGGCCAAAAAAAAAAAATGACAGTGTTACCCCTTATGTTTTTTTTTTTTTGGCCGAAATTTTGACCCCCTCCGATCTTCTTGAAACTCTGGATTCTGACAGAGGGCCACGAGACATCGACCAGCGCGCAAAAATGGAGGCTCTAGACCCTTCCAGAGCCGAGATATCGAAGGTCAAAATTTCAGCCAAAATAAAAAATGACAGTGTTACCCCTTATGTTTTTTTTTCCGGCTGAAATTTTGACCTTCGATATCTCGGCTCTGGAAGGGTCTAGAGCCTCCATTTTTGCGCGCTGGTCGATGTCTCGTGGCCCTCTGTCAGAATCCAGAGTTTCAAGAAGATCGGAGGGGGTCAAAATTTCGGCCAAAAAAAAAAAATGACAGTGTTACCCCTTATGTTTTTTTTTTTTGGCCGAAATTTTGACCCCCTCCGATCTTCTTGAAACTCTGGATTCTGACAGAGGGCCACGAGACATCGACCAGCGCGCAAAAATGGAGGCTCTAGACCCTTCCAGAGCCGAGATATCGAAGGTCAAAATTTCAGCCAAAATAAAAAATGACAGTGTTACCCCTTATGTTTTTTTTTCCGGCCAAAATTTTGACCTTCGATATCTCGGCTCTGGAAGGGTCTAGAGCCTCCATTTTTGCGCGCTGGTCGATGTCTCGTGGCCCTCTGTCAGAATCCAGAGTTTCAAGAAGATCGGAGGGGGTCAAAATTTCGGCCAAAAAAAAAAAATGACAGTGTTACCCCTTATGTTTTTTTTTTTGGCCGAAATTTTGACGCCCTCCGATCTTCTTGAAACTCTGGATTCTGACAGAGGGCCACGAGACATCGACCAGCGCGCAAAAATGGAGGCTCTAGACCCTTCCAGAGCCGAGATATCGAAGGTCAAAATTTCAGCCAAAATAAAAAATGACAGTGTTACCCCTTATGTTTTTTTTTCCGGCCAAAATTTTGACCTTCGATATCTCGGCTCTGGAAGGGTCTAGAGCCTCCATTTTTGCGCGCTGGTCGATGTCTCGTGGCCCTCTGTCAGAATCCAGAGTTTCAAGAAGATCGGAGGGGGTCAAAATTTCGGCCAAAAAAAAAAATGACAGTGTTACCCCTTATGTTTTTTTTTTTTGGCCGAAATTTTGACCCCCTCCGATCTTCTTGAAACTCTGGATTCTGACAGAGGGCCACGAGACATCGACCAGCGCGCAAAAATGGAGGCTCTAGACCCTTCCAGAGCCGAGATATCGAAGGTCAAAATTTCAGCCAAAATAAAAAATGACAGTGTTACCCCTTATGTTTTTTTTTCCGGCCAAAATTTTGACCTTCGATATCTCGGCTCTGGAAGGGTCTAGAGCCTCCATTTTTGCGCGCTGGTCGATGTCTCGTGGCCCTCTGTCAGAATCCAGAGTTTCAAGAAAATCGGAGGGGGTCAAAATTTCGGCCAAAAAAAAAAATGACAGTGTTACCCCTTATGTTTTTTTTTTTGGCCGAAATTTTGACCCCCTCCGATCTTCTTGAAACTCTGGATTCTGACAGAGGGCCACGAGACATCGACCAGCGCGCAAAAATGGAGGCTCTAGACCCTTCCAGAGCCGAGATATCGAAGGTCAAAATTTCAGCCAAAATAAAAAATGACAGTGTTACCCCTTATGTTTTTTTTTCCGGCCAAAATTTTGACCTTCGATATCTCGGCTCTGGAAGGGTCTAGAGCCTCCATTTTTGCGCGCTGGTCGATGTCTCGTGGCCCTCTGTCAGAATCCAGAGTTTCAAGAAGATCGGAGGGGGTCAAAATTTCGGCCAAAAAAAAAATGACAGTGTTACCCCTTATGTTTTTTTTTTTTGGCCGAAATTTTGACCCCCTCCGATCTTCTTGAAACTCTGGATTCTGACAGAGGGCCACGAGACATTGACCAGCGCGCAAAAATGGAGGCTCTAGACCCTTCCAGAGCCGAGATATCGAAGGTCAAAATTTCAGCCAAAATAAAAAATGACAGTGTTACCCCTTATGTTTTTTTTTCCGGCCAAAATTTTGACCTTCGATATCTCGGCTCTGGAAGGGTCTAGAGCCTCCATTTTTGCGCGCTGGTCGATGTCTCGTGGCCCTCTGTCAGAATCCAGAGTTTCAAGAAGATCGGAGGGGGTCAAAATTTCGGCCAAAAAAAAAAATGACAGTGTTACCCCTTATGTTTTTTTTTTTTGGCCGAAATTTTGACCCCCTCCGATCTTCTTGAAACTCTGGATTCTGACAGAGGGCCACGAGACATCGACCAGCGCGCAAAAATGGAGGCTCTAGACCCTTCCAGAGCCGAGATATCGAAGGTCAAAATTTCAGCCAAAAAAAAAAACATAAGGGGTAACACTGTCATTTTTTTTTTTGGCCGAAATTTTGACCCCCTCCGATCTTCTTGAAACTCTGGATTCTGACAGAGGGCCACGAGACATCGACCAGCGCGCAAAAATGGAGGCTCTAGACCCTTCCAGAGCCGAGATATCGAAGGTCAAAATTTCAGCCAAAATAAAAGATGACAGTGTTACCCCTTATGTTTTTTTTTCCGGCCAAAATTTTGACCTTCGATATCTCGGCTCTGGAAGGGTCTAGAGCCTCCATTTTTGCGCGCTGGTCGATGTCTCGTGGCCCTCTGTCAGAATCCAGAGTTTCAAGAAGATCGGAGGGGGTCAAAATTTTGGCCAAAAAAAAAAATGACAGTGTTACCCCTTATGTTTTTTTTTTTGGCTGAAATTTTGACCTTCGATATCTCGGCTCTGGAAGGGTCTAGAGCCTCCATTTTTGCGCGCTGGTCGATGTCTCGTGGCCCTCTGTCAGAATCCAGAGTTTCAAGAAGATCGGAGGGGGTCAAAATTTCGGCCAAAAAAAAAAAAATGACAGTGTTACCCCTTATGTTTTTTTTTTTTGGCCGAAATTTTGACCCCCTCCGATCTTCTTGAAACTCTGGATTCTGACAGAGGGCCACGAGACATCGACCAGCGCGCAAAAATGGAGGCTCTAGACCCTTCCAGAGCCGAGATATCGAAGGTCAAAATTTTGGCCGAAAAAAAAAAACATAAGGGGTAACACTGTCATTTTTTATTTTGGCTGAAATTTTGACCTTCGATATCTCGGCTCTGGAAGGGTCTAGAGCCTCCATTTTTGCGCGCTGGTCGATGTCGCGTGGCCCTCTGTCAGAATCCAGAGTTTCAAGAAGATCGGAGGGGGTCAAAATTTCGGCCAAAAAAAAAAACATAAGGGGTAACACTGTCATTTTTTTTTTTGGCCGAAATTTTGACCCCCTCCGATCTTCTTGAAACTCTGGATTCTGACAGAGGGCCACGAGACATCGACCAGCGCGCAAAAATGGAGGCTCTAGACCCTTCCAGAGCCGAGATATCGAAGGTCAAAATTTCAGCCAAAATAAAAAATGACAGTGTTACCCCTTATGTTTTTTTTTCCGGCCAAAATTTTGACCTTCGATATCTCGGCTCTGGAAGGGTCTAGAGCCTCCATTTTTGCGCGCTGGTCGATGTCTCGTGGCCCTCTGTCAGAATCCAGAGTTTCAAGAAGATCGGAGGGGGTCAAAATTTCGGCCAAAAAAAAAAATGACAGTGTTACCCCTTATGTTTTTTTTTTTTTGGCCGAAATTTTGACCCCCTCCGATCTTCTTGAAACTCTGGATTCTGACAGAGGGCCACGAGACATCGACCAGCGCGCAAAAATGGAGGCTCTAGACCCTTCCAGAGCCGAGATATCGAAGGTCAAAATTTCAGCCAAAAAAAAAAACATAAGGGGTAACACTGTCATTTTTTTTTTGGCCGAAATTTTGACCCCCTCCGATCTTCTTGAAACTCTGGATTCTGACAGAGGGCCACGAGACATCGACCAGCGCGCAAAAATGGAGGCTCTAGACCCTTCCAGAGCCGAGATATCGAAGGTCAAAATTTCAGCCAAAATAAAAAATGACAGTGTTACCCCTTATGTTTTTTTTTCCTGCCAAAATTTTGACCTTCGATATCTCGGCTCTGGAAGGGTCTAGAGCCTCCATTTTTGCGCGCTGGTCGATGTCTCGTGGCCCTCTGTCAGAATCCAGAGTTTCAAGAAAATCGGAGGGGGTCAAAATTTCGGCCAAAAAAAAAAAATGACAGTGTTACCCCTTATGTTTTTTTTTTTTGGCCGAAATTTTGACCCCCTCCGATCTTCTTGAAACTCTGGATTCTGACAGAGGGCCACGAGACATCGACCAGCGCGCAAAAATGGAGGCTCTAGACCCTTCCAGAGCCGAGATATCGAAGGTCAAAATTTCAGCCAAAATAAAAAATGACAGTGTTACCCCTTATGTTTTTTTTTCCGGCCAAAATTTTGACCTTCGATATCTCGGCTCTGGAAGGGTCTAGAGCCTCCATTTTTGCGCGCTGGTCGATGTCTCGTGGCCCTCTGTCAGAATCCAGAGTTTCAAGAAGATCGGAGGGGGTCAAAATTTTGGCCAAAAAAAAAAATGACAGTGTTACCCCTTATGTTTTTTTTTTTGGCTGAAATTTTGACCTTCGATATCTCGGCTCTGGAAGGGTCTAGAGCCTCCATTTTTGCGCGCTGGTCGATGTCTCGTGGCCCTCTGTCAGAATCCAGAGTTTCAAGAAGATCGGAGGGGGTCAAAATTTCGGCCAAAAAAAAAAAATGACAGTGTTACCCCTTATGTTTTTTTTTTTTTGGCCGAAATTTTGACCCCCTCCGATCTTCTTGAAACTCTGGATTCTGACAGAGGGCCACGAGACATCGACCAGCGCGCAAAAACGGAGGCTCTAGACCCTTCCAGAGCCGAGATATCGAAGGTCAAAATTTCAGCCAAAATAAAAAATGACAGTGTTACCCCTTATGTTTTTTTTTCCGGCCAAAATTTTGACCTTCGATATCTCGGCTCTGGAAGGGTCTAGAGCCTCCATTTTTGCGCGCTGGTCGATGTCTCGTGGCCCTCTGTCAGAATCCAGAGTTTCAAGAAGATCGGAGGGGGTCAAAATTTCGGCCAAAAAAAAAAAATGACAGTGTTACCCCTTATGTTTTTTTTTTTTGGCCGAAATTTTGACCCCCTCCGATCTTCTTGAAACTCTGGATTCTGACAGAGGGCCACGAGACATCGACCAGCGCGCAAAAATGGAGGCTCTAGACCCTTCCAGAGCCGAGATATCGAAGGTCAAAATTTCAGCCAAAATAAAAAATGACAGTGTTACCCCTTAAGTTTTTTTTTCCGGCCAAAATTTTGACCTTCGATATCTCGGCTCTGGAAGGGTCTAGAGCCTCCATTTTTGCGCGCTGGTCGATGTCTCGTGGCCCTCTGTCAGAATCCAGAGTTTCAAGAAGATCGGAGGGGGTCAAAATTTCGGCCAAAAAAAAAAAAATGACAGTGTTATCCCTTATGTTTTTTTTTTTTGGCCGAAATTTTGACCCCCTCCGATCTTCTTGAAACTCTGGATTCTGACAGAGGGCCACGAGACATCGACCAGCGCGCAAAAATGGAGGCTCTAGACCCTTCCAGAGCCGAGATATCGAAGGTCAAAATTTCAGCCAAAATAAAAAATGACAGTGTTACCCCTTATGTTTTTTTTTCCGGCCAAAATTTTGACCTTCGATATCTCGGCTCTGGAAGGGTCTAGAGCCTCCATTTTTGCGCGCTGGTCGATGTCTCGTGGCCCTCTGTCAGAATCCAGAGTTTCAAGAAGATCGGAGGGGGTCAAAATTTTGGCCAAAAAAAAAAATGACAGTGTTACCCCTTATGTTTTTTTTTTTGGCTGAAATTTTGACCTTCGATATCTCGGCTCTGGAAGGGTCTAGAGCCTCCATTTTTGCGCGCTGGTCGATGTCTCGTGGCCCTCTGTCAGAACCCAGAGTTTCAAGAAGATCGGAGGGGGTCAAAATTTCGGCCAAAAAAAAAAAATGACAGTGTTACCCCTTATGTTTTTTTTTTTTGGCCGAAATTTTGACCCCCTCCGATCTTCTTGAAACTCTGGATTCTGACAGAGGGCCACGAGACATCGACCAGCGCGCAAAAACGGAGGCTCTAGACCCTTCCAGAGCCGAGATATCGAAGGTCAAAATTTCAGCCAAAATAAAAAATGACAGTGTTACCCCTTATGTTTTTTTTTCCGGCCAAAATTTTGACCTTCGATATCTCGGCTCTGGAAGGGTCTAGAGCCTCCATTTTTGCGCGCTGGTCGATGTCTCGTGGCCCTCTGTCAGAATCCAGAGTTTCAAGAAGATCGGAGGGGGTCAAAATTTCGGCCAAAAAAAAAAAATGACAGTGTTACCCCTTATGTTTTTTTTTTTTGGCCGAAATTTTGACCCCCTCCGATCTTCTTGAAACTCTGGATTCTGACAGAGGGCCACGAGACATCGACCAGCGCGCAAAAATGGAGGCTCTAGACCCTTCCAGAGCCGAGATATCGAAGGTCAAAATTTCAGCCAAAATAAAAAATGACAGTGTTACCCCTTAAGTTTTTTTTTCCGGCCAAAATTTTGACCTTCGATATCTCGGCTCTGGAAGGGTCTAGAGCCTCCATTTTTGCGCGCTGGTCGATGTCTCGTGGCCCTCTGTCAGAATCCAGAGTTTCAAGAAGATCGGAGGGGGTCAAAATTTCGGCCAAAAAAAAAAAATGACAGTGTTATCCCTTATGTTTTTTTTTTTGGCCGAAATTTTGACCCCCTCCGATCTTCTTGAAACTCTGGATTCTGACAGAGGGCCACGAGACATCGACCAGCGCGCAAAAATGGAGGCTCTAGACCCTTCCAGAGCCGAGATATCGAAGGTCAAAATTTCAGCCAAAATAAAAAATGACAGTGTTACCCCTTATGTTTTTTTTTCCGGCCAAAATTTTGACCTTCGATATCTCGGCTCTGGAAGGGTCTAGAGCCTCCATTTTTGCGCGCTGGTCGATGTCTCGTGGCCCTCTGTCAGAATCCAGAGTTTCAAGAAGATCGGAGGGGGTCAAAATTTCGGCCAAAAAAAAAAAATGACAGTGTTACCCCTTATGTTTTTTTTTTTGGCCGAAATTTTGACCCCCTCCGATCTTCTTGAAACTCTGGATTCTGACAGAGGGCCACGAGACATCGACCAGCGCGCAAAAATGGAGGCTCTAGACCCTTCCAGAGCCGAGATATCGAAGGTCAAAATTTCAGCCAAAATAAAAAATGACAGTGTTACCCCTTATGTTTTTTTTTCCGGCCAAAATTTTGACCTTCGATATCTCGGCTCTGGAAGGGTCTAGAGCCTCCATTTTTGCGCGCTGGTCGATGTCTCGTGGCCCTCTGTCAGAATCCAGAGTTTCAAGAAGATCGGAGGGGGTCAAAATTTCGGCCAAAAAAAAAAATGACAGTGTTACCCCTTATGTTTTTTTTTTTTGGCCGAAATTTTGACCCCCTCCGATCTTCTTGAAACTCTGGATTCTGACAGAGGGCCACGAGACATCGACCAGCGCGCAAAAATGGAGGCTCTAGACCCTTCCAGAGCCGAGATATCGAAGGTCAAAATTTCAGCCAAAAAAAAAAACATAAGGGGTAACACTGTCATTTTTTTTTTTGGCCGAAATTTTGACCCCCTCCGATCTTCTTGAAACTCTGGATTCTGACAGAGGGCCACGAGACATCGACCAGCGCGCAAAAATGGAGGCTCTAGACCCTTCCAGAGCCGAGATATCGAAGGTCAAAATTTCAGCCAAAATAAAAAATGACAGTGTTACCCCTTATGTTTTTTTTTCCTGCCAAAATTTTGACCTTCGATATCTCGGCTCTGGAAGGGTCTAGAGCCTCCATTTTTGCGCGCTGGTCGATGTCTCGTGGCCCTCTGTCAGAATCCAGAGTTTCAAGAAAATCGGAGGGGGTCAAAATTTCGGCCAAAAAAAAAAAATGACAGTGTTACCCCTTATGTTTTTTTTTTTTGGCCGAAATTTTGACCCCCTCCGATCTTCTTGAAACTCTGGATTCTGACAGAGGGCCACGAGACATCGACCAGCGCGCAAAAATGGAGGCTCTAGACCCTTCCAGAGCCGAGATATCGAAGGTCAAAATTTCAGCCAAAATAAAAAATGACAGTGTTACCCCTTATGTTTTTTTTTCCGGCCAAAATTTTGACCTTCGATATCTCGGCTCTGGAAGGGTCTAGAGCCTCCATTTTTGCGCGCTGGTCGATGTCTCGTGGCCCTCTGTCAGAATCCAGAGTTTCAAGAAAATCGGAGGGGGTCAAAATTTCGGCCAAAAAAAAAAATGACAGTGTTACCCCTTATGTTTTTTTTTTTTGGCCGAAATTTTGACCCCCTCCGATCTTCTTGAAACTCTGGCTTCTGACAGAGGGCCACGAGACATCGACCAGCGCGCAAAAATGGAGGCTCTAGACCCTTCCAGAGCCGAGATATCGAAGGTCAAAATTTCAGCCAAAATAAAAAATGACAGTGTTACCCCTTATGTTTTTTTTTCCGGCCAAAATTTTGACCTTCGATATCTCGGCTCTGGAAGGGTCTAGAGCCTCCATTTTTGCGCGCTGGTCGATGTCTCGTGGCCCTCTGTCAGAATCCAGAGTTTCAAGAAGATCGGAGGGGGTCAAAATTTTGGCCAAAAAAAAAAATGACAGTGTTACCCCTTATGTTTTTTTTTTTGGCTGAAATTTTGACCTTCGATATCTCGGCTCTGGAAGGGTCTAGAGCCTCCATTTTTGCGCGCTGGTCGATGTCTCGTGGCCCTCTGTCAGAATCCAGAGTTTCAAGAAGATCGGAGGGTGTCAAAATTTCGGCCAAAAAAAAAAAATGACAGTGTTACCCCTTATGTTTTTTTTTTTTGGCCGAAATTTTGACCCCCTCCGATCTTCTTGAAACTCTGGATTCTGACAGAGGGCCACGAGACATCGACCAGCGCGCAAAAATGGAGGCTCTAGACCCTTCCAGAGCCGAGATATCGAAGGTCAAAATTTCAGCCAAAATAAAAAATGACAGTGTTACCCCTTATGTTTTTTTTTCCGGCCAAAATTTTGACCTTCGATATCTCGGCTCTGGAAGGGTCTAGAGCCTCCATTTTTGCGCGCTGGTCGATGTCTCGTGGCCCTCTGTCAGAATCCAGAGTTTCAAGAAGATCGGAGGGGGTCAAAATTTCGGCCAAAAAAAAAAAATGACAGTGTTACCCCTTATGTTTTTTTTTTCAGGCCGAAATTTTGACCCCCTCCGATCTTCTTGAAACTCTGGATTCTGACAGAGGGCCACGAGACATCGACCAGCGCGCAAAAATGGAGGCTCTAGACCCTTCCAGAGCCGAGATATCGAAGGTCAAAATTTCAGCCAAAATAAAAAATGACAGTGTTACCCCTTATGTTTTTTTTTCCGGCCAAAATTTTGACCTTCGATATCTCGGCTCTGGAAGGGTCTAGAGCCTCCATTTTTGCGCGCTGGTCGATGTCTCGTGGCCCTCTGTCAGAATCCAGAGTTTCAAGAAGATCGGAGGGGGTCAAAATTTCGGCCAAAAAAAAAAAATGACAGTGTTACCCCTTATGTTTTTTTTTTTTGGCCGAAATTTTGACCCCCTCCGATCTTCTTGAAACTCTGGATTCTGACAGAGGGCCACGAGACATCGACCAGCGCGCAAAAATGGAGGCTCTAGACCCTTCCAGAGCCGAGATATCGAAGGTCAAAATTTCAGCCAAAATAAAAAATGACAGTGTTACCCCTTATGTTTTTTTTTCCGGCCAAAATTTTGACCTTCGATATCTCGGCTCTGGAAGGGTCTAGAGCCTCCATTTTTGCGCGCTGGTCGATGTCTCGTGGCCCTCTGTCAGAATCCAGAGTTTCAAGAAGATCGGAGGGGGTCAAAATTTCGGCCAAAAAAAAAAAATGACAGTGTTACCCCTTATGTTTTTTTTTTTTGGCCGAAATTTTGACCCCCTCCGATCTTCTTGAAACTCTGGATTCTGACAGAGGGCCACGAGACATCGACCAGCGCGCAAAAATGGAGGCTCTAGACCCTTCCAGAGCCGAGATATCGAAGGTCAAAATTTCAGCCAAAATAAAAAATGACAGTGTTACCCCTTATGTTTTTTTTTCCGGCCAAAATTTTGACCTTCGATATCTCGGCTCTGGAAGGGTCTAGAGCCTCCATTTTTGCGCGCTGGTCGATGTCTCGTGGCCCTCTGTCAGAATCCAGAGTTTCAAGAAGATCGGAGGGGGTCAAAATTTCGGCCAAAAAAAAAATGACAGTGTTACCCCTTATGTTTTTTTTTTTTGGCCGAAATTTTGACCCCCTCCGATCTTCTTGAAACTCTGGATTCTGACAGAGGGCCACGAGACATCGACCAGCGCGCAAAAATGGAGGCTCTAGACCCTTCCAGAGCCGAGATATCGAAGGTCAAAATTTCAGCCAAAATAAAAAATGACAGTGTTACCCCTTATGTTTTTTTTTCCGGCCAAAATTTTGACCTTCGATATCTCGGCTCTGGAAGGGTCTAGAGCCTCCATTTTTGCGCGCTGGTCGATGTCTCGTGGCCCTCTGTCAGAATCCAGAGTTTCAAGAAGATCGGAGGGGGTCAAAATTTCGGCCAAAAAAAAAAATGACAGTGTTACCCCTTATGTTTTTTTTTTTTGGCCGAAATTTTGACCCCCTCCGATCTTCTTGAAACTCTGGATTCTGACAGAGGGCCACGAGACATCGACCAGCGCGCAAAAATGGAGGCTCTAGACCCTTCCAGAGCCGAGATATCGAAGGTCAAAATTTCAGCCAAAATAAAAAATGACAGTGTTACCCCTTATGTTTTTTTTTCCGGCCAAAATTTTGACCTTCGATATCTCGGCTCTGGAAGGGTCTAGAGCCTCCATTTTTGCGCGCTGGTCGATGTCTCGTGGCCCTCTGTCAGAATCCAGAGTTTCAAGAAGATCGGAGGGGGTCAAAATTTCGGCCAAAAAAAAAAAATGACAGTGTTACCCCTTATGTTTTTTTTTTTTGGCCGAAATTTTGACCCCCTCCGATCTTCTTGAAACTCTGGATTCTGACAGAGGGCCACGAGACATCGACCAGCGCGCAAAAATGGAGGCTCTAGACCCTTCCAGAGCCGAGATATCGAAGGTCAAAATTTCAGCCAAAATAAAAAATGACAGTGTTACCCCTTATGTTTTTTTTTTTTGGCTAAAATTTTGACCTTCGATATCTCGGCTCTGGAAGGGTCTAGAGCCTCCATTTTTGCGCGCTGGTCGATGTCTCGTGGCCCTCTGTCAGAATCCAGAGTTTCAAGAAGATCGGAGGGGGTCAAAATTTCGGCCAAAAAAAAAAAAATGACAGTGTTACCCCTTATGTTTTTTTTTTTGGCCGAAATTTTGACCCCCTCCGATCTTCTTGAAACTCTGGATTCTGACAGAGGGCCACGAGACATCGACCAGCGCGCAAAAATGGAGGCTCTAGACCCTTCCAGAGCCGAGATATCGAAGGTCAAAATTTCAGCCAAAATAAAAAATGACAGTGTTACCCCTTAAGTTTTTTTTTCCGGCCAAAATTTTGACCTTCGATATCTCGGCTCTGGAAGGGTCTAGAGCCTCCATTTTTGCGCGCTGGTCGATGTCTCGTGGCCCTCTGTCAGAATCCAGAGTTTCAAGAAGATCGGAGGGGGTCAAAATTTCGGCCAAAAAAAAAAAATGACAGTGTTACCCCTTATGTTTTTTTTTTTTGGCCGAAATTTTGACCCCCTCCGATCTTCTTGAAACTCTGGATTCTGACAGAGGGCCACGAGACATCGACCAGCGCGCAAAAATGGAGGCTCTAGACCCTTCCAGAGCCGAGATATCGAAGGTCAAAATTTCAGCCAAAATAAAAAATGACAGTGTTACCCCTTATGTTTTTTTTTCCGGCCAAAATTTTGACCTTCGATATCTCGGCTCTGGAAGGGTCTAGAGCCTCCATTTTTGCGCGCTGGTCGATGTCTCGTGGCCCTCTGTCAGAATCCAGAGTTTCAAGAAGATCGGAGGGGGTCAAAATTTCGGCCAAAAAAAAAAAATGACAGTGTTACCCCTTATGTTTTTTTTTTTTGGCCGAAATTTTGACCCCCTCCGATCTTCTTGAAACTCTGGATTCTGACAGAGGGCCACGAGACATCGACCAGCGCGCAAAAATGGAGGCTCTAGACCCTTCCAGAGCCGAGATATCGAAGGTCAAAATTTTGGCCGGAAAAAAAAACATAAGGGGTAACACTGTCATTTTTTATTTTGGCTGAAATTTTGACCTTCGATATCTCGGCTCTGGAAGGGTCTAGAGCCTCCATTTTTGCGCGCTGGTCGATGTCTCGTGGCCCTCTGTCAGAATCCAGAGTTTCAAGAAGATCGGAGGGGGTCAAAATTTCGGCCTGAAAAAAAAAACATAAGGGGTAACACTGTCATTTTTTTTTTTGGCCGAAATTTTGACCCCCTCCGATCTTCTTGAAACTCTGGATTCTGACAGAGGGCCACGAGACATCGACCAGCGCGCAAAAATGGAGGCTCTAGACCCTTCCAGAGCCGAGATATCGAAGGTCAAAATTTTGGCCGGAAAAAAAAACATAAGGGGTAACACTGTCATTTTTTATTTTGGCTGAAATTTTGACCTTCGATATCTCGGCTCTGGAAGGGTCTAGAGCCTCCATTTTTGCGCGCTGGTCGATGTCTCGTGGCCCTCTGTCAGAATCCAGAGTTTCAAGAAGATCGGAGGGGGTCAAAATTTCGGCCAAAAAAAAAAAAACATAAGGGGTAACACTGTCATTTTTTTTTTTTGGCCGAAATTTTGACCCCCTCCGATCTTCTTGAAACTCTGGATTCTGACAGAGGGCCACGAGACATCGACCAGCGCGCAAAAATGGAGGCTCTAGACCCTTCCAGAGCCGAGATATCGAAGGTCAAAATTTTGGCCGGAAAAAAAAACATAAGGGGTAACACTGTCATTTTTTATTTTGGCTGAAATTTTGACCTTCGATATCTCGGCTCTGGAAGGGTCTAGAGCCTCCATTTTTGCGCGCTGGTCGATGTCTCGTGGCCCTCTGTCAGAATCCAGAGTTTCAAGAAGATCGGAGGGGGTCAAAATTTCGGCCAAAAAAAAAAAACATAAGGGGTAACACTGTCATTTTTTTTTTTTGGCCGAAATTTTGACCCCCTCCGATCTTCTTGAAACTCTGGATTCTGACAGAGGGCCACGAGACATCGACCAGCGCGCAAAAATGGAGGCTCTAGACCCTTCCAGAGCCGAGATATCGAAGGTCAAAATTTTGGCCGGAAAAAAAAACATAAGGGGTAACACTGTCATTTTTTATTTTGGCTGAAATTTTGACCTTCGATATCTCGGCTCTGGAAGGGTCTAGAGCCTCCATTTTTGCGCGCTGGTCGATGTCTCGTGGCCCTCTGTCAGAATCCAGAGTTTCAAGAAGATCGGAGGGGGTCAAAATTTCGGCCAAAAAAAAAAAACATAAGGGGTAACACTGTCATTTTTTTTTTTGGCCGAAATTTTGACCCCCTCCGATCATCTTGAAACTCTGGATTCTGACAGAGGGCCACGAGACATCGACCAGCGCGCAAAAATGGAGGCTCTAGACCCTTCCAGAGCCGAGATATCGAAGGTCAAAATTTCAGCCAAAATAAAAAATGACAGTGTTACCCCTTATGTTTTTTTTTCCGGCCAAAATTTTGACCTTCGATATCTCGGCTCTGGAAGGGTCTAGAGCCTCCATTTTTGCGCGCTGGTCGATGTCTCGTGGCCCTCTGTCAGAATCCAGAGTTTCAAGAAGATCGGAGGGGGTCAAAATTTCGGCCAAAAAAAAAAACATAAGGGGTAACACTGTCATTTTTTTTTTTTGGCCGAAATTTTGACCCCCTCCGATCTTCTTGAAACTCTGGATTCTGACAGAGGGCCACGAGACATCGACCAGCGCGCAAAAATGGAGGCTCTAGACCCTTCCAGAGCCGAGATATCGAAGGTCAAAATTTCAGCCAAAATAAAAAATGACAGTGTTACCCCTTATGTTTTTTTTTCCGGCCAAAATTTTGACCTTCGATATCTCGGCTCTGGAAGGGTCTAGAGCCTCCATTTTTGCGCGCTGGTCGATGTCTCGTGGCCCTCTGTCAGAATCCAGAGTTTCAAGAAGATCGGAGGGGGTCAAAATTTTGGCCAAAAAAAAAAATGACAGTGTTACCCCTTATGTTTTTTTTTTTGGCTGAAATTCTGGAAGGGTCTAGAGCCTCCATTTTTGCGCGCTGGTCGATGTCTCGTGGCCCTCTGTCAGAATCCAGAGTTTCAAGAAGATCGGAGGGGGTCAAAATTTCGGCCAAAAAAAAAAAATGACAGTGTTACCCCTTATGTTTTTTTTTTTTTGGCCGAAATTTTGACCCCCTCCGATCTTCTTGAAACTCTGGATTCTGACAGAGGGCCACGAGACATCGACCAGCGCGCAAAAATGGAGGCTCTAGACCCTTCCAGAGCCGAGATATCGAAGGTCAAAATTTCAGCCAAAATAAAAAATGACAGTGTTACCCCTTATGTTTTTTTTTCCGGCCAAAATTTTGACCTTCGATATCTCGGCTCTGGAAGGGTCTAGAGCCTCCATTTTTGCGCGCTGGTCGATGTCTCGTGGCCCTCTGTCAGAATCCAGAGTTTCAAGAAGATCGGAGGGGGTCAAAATTTCGGCCAAAAAAAAAAATGACAGTGTTACCCCTTATGTTTTTTTTTTTTGGCCGAAATTTTGACCCCCTCCGATCTTCTTGAAACTCTGGATTCTGACAGAGGGCCACGAGACATCGACCAGCGCGCAAAAATGGAGGCTCTAGACCCTTCCAGAGCCGAGATATCGAAGGTCAAAATTTCAGCCAAAATAAAAAATGACAGTGTTACCCCTTATGTTTTTTTTTCCGGCCAAAATTTTGACCTTCGATATCTCGGCTCTGGAAGGGTCTAGAGCCTCCATTTTTGCGCGCTGGTCGATGTCTCGTGGCCCTCTGTCAGAATCCAGAGTTTCAAGAAGATCGGAGGGGGTCAAAATTTCGGCCAAAAAAAAAAAATGACAGTGTTACCCCTTATGTTTTTTTTTTCAGGCCGAAATTTTGACCCCCTCCGATCTTCTTGAAACTCTGGATTCTGACAGAGGGCCACGAGACATCGACCAGCGCGCAAAAATGGAGGCTCTAGACCCTTCCAGAGCCGAGATATCGAAGGTCAAAATTTCAGCCAAAATAAAAAATGACAGTGTTACCCCTTATGTTTTTTTTTCCGGCCAAAATTTTGACCTTCGATATCTCGGCTCTGGAAGGGTCTAGAGCCTCCATTTTTGCGCGCTGGTCGATGTCTCGTGGCCCTCTGTCAGAATCCAGAGTTTCAAGAAGATCGGAGGGGGTCAAAATTTCGGCCAAAAAAAAAAAATGACAGTGTTACCCCTTATGTTTTTTTTTTTTGGCCGAAATTTTGACCCCCTCCGATCTTCTTGAAACTCTGGATTCTGACAGAGGGCCACGAGACATCGACCAGCGCGCAAAAATGGAGGCTCTAGACCCTTCCAGAGCCGAGATATCGAAGGTCAAAATTTCAGCCAAAATAAAAAATGACAGTGTTACCCCTTATGTTTTTTTTTCCGGCCAAAATTTTGACCTTCGATATCTCGGCTCTGGAAGGGTCTAGAGCCTCCATTTTTGCGCGCTGGTCGATGTCTCGTGGCCCTCTGTCAGAATCCAGAGTTTCAAGAAGATCGGAGGGGGTCAAAATTTCGGCCAAAAAAAAAAATGACAGTGTTACCCCTTATGTTTTTTTTTTTTGGCCGAAATTTTGACCCCCTCCGATCTTCTTGAAACTCTGGATTCTGACAGAGGGCCACGAGACATCGACCAGCGCGCAAAAATGGAGGCTCTAGACCCTTCCAGAGCCGAGATATCGAAGGTCAAAATTTCAGCCAAAATAAAAAATGACAGTGTTACCCCTTATGTTTTTTTTTCCGGCCAAAATTTTGACCTTCGATATCTCGGCTCTGGAAGGGTCTAGAGCCTCAATTTTTGCGCGCTGGTCGATGTCTCGTGGCCCTCTGTCAGAATCCAGAGTTTCAAGAAGATCGGAGGGGGTCAAAATTTCGGCCAAAAAAAAAAAATGACAGTGTTACCCCTTATGTTTTTTTTTTTTGGCCGAAATTTTGACCCCCTCCGATCTTCTTGAAACTCTGGATTCTGACAGAGGGCCACGAGACATCGACCAGCGCGCAAAAATGGAGGCTCTAGACCCTTCCAGAGCCGAGATATCGAAGGTCAAAATTTTGGCCGGAAAAAAAAACATAAGGGGTAACACTGTCATTTTTTATTTTGGCTGAAATTTTGACCTTCGATATCTCGGCTCTGGAAGGGTCTAGAGCCTCCATTTTTGCGCGCTGGTCGATGTCTCGTGGCCCTCTGTCAGAATCCAGAGTTTCAAGAAGATCGGAGGGGGTCAAAATTTCGGCCAAAAAAAAAAAACATAAGGGGTAACACTGTCATTTTTTTTTTTTGGCCGAAATTTTGACCCCCTCCGATCTTCTTGAAACTCTGGATTCTGACAGAGGGCCACGAGACATCGACCAGCGCGCAAAAATGGAGGCTCTAGACCCTTCCAGAGCCGAGATATCGAAGGTCAAAATTTTGGCCGGAAAAAAAAACATAAGGGGTAACACTGTCATTTTTTATTTTGGCTGAAATTTTGACCTTCGATATCTCGGCTCTGGAAGGGTCTAGAGCCTCCATTTTTGCGCGCTGGTCGATGTCTCGTGGCCCTCTGTCAGAATCCAGAGTTTCAAGAAGATCGGAGGGGGTCAAAATTTCGGCCTGAAAAAAAAAACATAAGGGGTAACACTGTCATTTTTTTTTTTTGGCCGAAATTTTGACCCCCTCCGATCTTCTTGAAACTCTGGATTCTGACAGAGGGCCACGAGACATCGACCAGCGCGCAAAAATGGAGGCTCTAGACCCTTCCAGAGCCGAGATATCGAAGGTCAAAATTTTGGCCGGAAAAAAAAACATAAGGGGTAACACTGTCATTTTTTATTTTGGCTGAAATTTTGACCTTCGATATCTCGGCTCTGGAAGGGTCTAGAGCCTCCATTTTTGCGCGCTGGTCGATGTCTCTTGGCCCTCTGTCAGAATCCAGAGTTTCAAGAAGATCGGAGGGGGTCAAAATTTCGGCCAAAAAAAAAAAACATAAGGGGTAACACTGTCATTTTTTTTTTTTGGCCGAAATTTTGACCCCCTCCGATCTTCTTGAAACTCTGGATTCTGACAGAGGGCCACGAGACATCGACCAGCGCGCAAAAATGGAGGCTCTAGACCCTTCCAGAGCCGAGATATCGAAGGTCAAAATTTTGGCCGGAAAAAAAAACATAAGGGGTAACACTGTCATTTTTTATTTTGGCTGAAATTTTGACCTTCGATATCTCGGCTCTGGAAGGGTCTAGAGCCTCCATTTTTGCGCGCTGGTCGATGTCTCGTGGCCCTCTGTCAGAATCCAGAGTTTCAAGAAGATCGGAGGGGGTCAAAATTTCGGCCAAAAAAAAAAAACATAAGGGGTAACACTGTCATTTTTTTTTTTGGCCGAAATTTTGACCCCCTCCGATCTTCTTGAAACTCTGGATTCTGACAGAGGGCCACGAGACATCGACCAGCGCGCAAAAATGGAGGCTCTAGACCCTTCCAGAGCCGAGATATCGAAGGTCAAAATTTCAGCCAAAAAAAAAAACATAAGGGGTAACACTGTCATTTTTTTTTTTGGCCAAAATTTTGACCCCCTCCGATCTTCTTGAAACTCTGGATTCTGACAGAGGGCCATGAGACATCGACCAGCGCGCAAAAATGGAGGCTCTAGACCCTTCCAGAGCCGAGATATCGAAGGTCAAAATTTTGGCCGGAAAAAAAAACATAAGGGGTAACACTGTCATTTTTTATTTTGGCTGAAATTTTGACCTTCGATATCTCGGCTCTGGAAGGGTCTAGAGCCTCCATTTTTGCGCGCTGGTCGATGTCTCGTGGCCCTCTGTCAGAATCCAGAGTTTCAAGAAGATCGGAGGGGGTCAAAATTTCGGCCAAAAAAAAAAAAACATAAGGGGTAACACTGTCATTTTTTTTTTTGGCCGAAATTTTGACCCCCTCCGATTTTCTTGAAACTCTGGATTCTGACAGAGGGCCACGAGACATCGACCAGCGCGCAAAAATGGAGGCTCTAGACCCTTCCAGAGCCGAGATATCGAAGGTCAAAATTTTGGCCGGAAAAAAAAACATAAGGGGTAACACTGTCATTTTTTATTTTGGCTGAAATTTTGACCTTCGATATCTCGGCTCTGGAAGGGTCTAGAGCCTCCATTTTTGCGCGCTGGTCGATGTCTCGTGGCCCTCTGTCAGAATCCAGAGTTTCAAGAAGATCGGAGGGGGTCAAAATTTCGGCCAAAAAAAAAAACATAAGGGGTAACACTGTCATTTTTTTTTTTTGGCCGAAATTTTGACCCCCTCCGATTTTCTTGAAACTCTGGATTCTGACAGAGGGCCACGAGACATCGACCAGCGCGCAAAAATGGAGGCTCTAGACCCTTCCAGAGCCGAGATATCGAAGGTCAAAATTTTGGCAGGAAAAAAAAACATAAGGGGTAACACTGTCATTTTTTATTTTGGCTGAAATTTTGACCTTCGATATCTCGGCTCTGGAAGGGTCTAGAGCCTCCATTTTTGCGCGCTGGTCGATGTCTCGTGGCCCTCTGTCAGAATCCAGAGTTTCAAGAAGATCGGAGGGGGTCAAAATTTCGGCCAAAAAAAAAAATGACAGTGTTACCCCTTATGTTTTTTTTTTTGGCTGAAATTTTGACCTTCGATATCTCGGCTCTGGAAGGGTCTAGAGCCTCCATTTTTGCGCGCTGGTCGATGTCTCGTGGCCCTCTGTCAGAATCCAGAGTTTCAAGAAGATCGGAGGGGGTCAAAATTTCGGCCAAAAAAAAAAAACATAAGGGGTAACACTGTCATTTTTTTTTTTTGGCCGAAATTTTGACCCCCTCCGATCTTCTTGAAACTCTGGATTCTGACAGAGGGCCACGAGACATCGACCAGCGCGCAAAAATGGAGGCTCTAGACCCTTCCAGAGCCGAGATATCGAAGGTCAAAATTTTGGCCGGAAAAAAAAACATAAGGGGTAACACTGTCATTTTTTATTTTGGCTGAAATTTTGACCTTCGATATCTCGGCTCTGGAAGGGTCTAGAGCCTCCATTTTTGCGCGCTGGTCGATGTCTCGTGGCCCTCTGTCAGAATCCAGAGTTTCAAGAAGATCGGAGGGGGTCAAAATTTCGGCCAAAAAAAAAAAACATAAGGGGTAACACTGTCATTTTTTTTTTTTGGCCGAAATTTTGACCCCCTCCGATCTTCTTGAAACTCTGGATTCTGACAGAGGGCCACGAGACATCGACCAGCGCGCAAAAATGGAGGCTCTAGACCCTTCCAGAGCCGAGATATCGAAGGTCAAAATTTTGGCCGGAAAAAAAAACATAAGGGGTAACACTGTCATTTTTTATTTTGGCTGAAATTTTGACCTTCGATATCTCGGCTCTGGAAGGGTCTAGAGCCTCCATTTTTGCGCGCTGGTCGATGTCTCGTGGCCCTCTGTCAGAATCCAGAGTTTCAAGAAGATCGGAGGGGGTCAAAATTTCGGCCTGAAAAAAAAAACATAAGGGGTAACACTGTCATTTTTTTTTTTTGGCCGAAATTTTGACCCCCTCCGATCTTCTTGAAACTCTGGATTCTGACAGAGGGCCACGAGACATCGACCAGCGCGCAAAAATGGAGGCTCTAGACCCTTCCAGAGCCGAGATATCGAAGGTCAAAATTTTGGCCGGAAAAAAAAACATAAGGGGTAACACTGTCATTTTTTATTTTGGCTGAAATTTTGACCTTCGATATCTCGGCTCTGGAAGGGTCTAGAGCCTCCATTTTTGCGCGCTGGTCGATGTCTCTTGGCCCTCTGTCAGAATCCAGAGTTTCAAGAAGATCGGAGGGGGTCAAAATTTCGGCCAAAAAAAAAAAACATAAGGGGTAACACTGTCATTTTTTTTTTTTGGCCGAAATTTTGACCCCCTCCGATCTTCTTGAAACTCTGGATTCTGACAGAGGGCCACGAGACATCGACCAGCGCGCAAAAATGGAGGCTCTAGACCCTTCCAGAGCCGAGATATCGAAGGTCAAAATTTTGGCCGGAAAAAAAAACATAAGGGGTAACACTGTCATTTTTTATTTTGGCTGAAATTTTGACCTTCGATATCTCGGCTCTGGAAGGGTCTAGAGCCTCCATTTTTGCGCGCTGGTCGATGTCTCGTGGCCCTCTGTCAGAATCCAGAGTTTCAAGAAGATCGGAGGGGGTCAAAATTTCGGCCAAAAAAAAAAAACATAAGGGGTAACACTGTCATTTTTTTTTTTGGCCGAAATTTTGACCCCCTCCGATCTTCTTGAAACTCTGGATTCTGACAGAGGGCCACGAGACATCGACCAGCGCGCAAAAATGGAGGCTCTAGACCCTTCCAGAGCCGAGATATCGAAGGTCAAAATTTCAGCCAAAAAAAAAAACATAAGGGGTAACACTGTCATTTTTTTTTTTGGCCGAAATTTTGACCCCCTCCGATCTTCTTGAAACTCTGGATTCTGACAGAGGGCCACGAGACATCGACCAGCGCGCAAAAATGGAGGCTCTAGACCCTTCCAGAGCCGAGATATCGAAGGTCAAAATTTTGGCCGGAAAAAAAAACATAAGGGGTAACACTGTCATTTTTTATTTTGGCTGAAATTTTGACCTTCGATATCTCGGCTCTGGAAGGGTCTAGAGCCTCCATTTTTGCGCGCTGGTCGATGTCTCGTGGCCCTCTGTCAGAATCCAGAGTTTCAAGAAGATCGGAGGGGGTCAAAATTTCGGCCAAAAAAAAAAAACATAAGGGGTAACACTGTCATTTTTTTTTTTTGGCCGAAATTTTGACCCCCTCCGATCTTCTTGAAACTCTGGATTCTGACAGAGGGCCACGAGACATCGACCAGCGCGCAAAAATGGAGGCTCTAGACCCTTCCAGAGCCGAGATATCGAAGGTCAAAATTTCAGCCAAAATAAAAAATGACAGTGTTACCCCTTATGTTTTTTTTTCCGGCCAAAATTTTGACCTTCGATATCTCGGCTCTGGAAGGGTCTAGAGCCTCCATTTTTGCGCGCTGGTCGATGTCTCGTGGCCCTCTGTCAGAATCCAGAGTTTCAAGAAGATCGGAGGGGGTCAAAATTTCGGCCAAAAAAAAAAAACATAAGGGGTAACACTGTCATTTTTTTTTTTGGCCGAAATTTTGACCCCCTCCGATCTTCTTGAAACTCTGGATTCTGACAGAGGGCCACGAGACATCGACCAGCGCGCAAAAATGGAGGCTCTAGACCCTTCCAGAGCCGAGATATCGAAGGTCAAAATTTCAGCCAAAATAAAAAATGACAGTGTTACCCCTTATGTTTTTTTTTTCCGGCCAAAATTTTGACCTTCGATATCTCGGCTCTGGAAGGGTCTAGAGCCTCCATTTTTGCGCGCTGGTCGATGTCTCGTGGCCCTCTGTCAGAATCCAGAGTTTCAAGAAGATCGGAGGGGGTCAAAATTTTGGCCAAAAAAAAAAATGACAGTGTTACCCCTTATGTTTTTTTTTTTGGCTGAAATTTTGACCTTCGATATCTCGGCTCTGGAAGGGTCTAGAGCCTCCATTTTTGCGCGCTGGTCGATGTCTCGTGGCCCTCTGTCAGAATCCAGAGTTTCAAGAAGATCGGAGGGGGTCAAAATTTCGGCCAAAAAAAAAAAATGACAGTGTTACCCCTTATGTTTTTTTTTTTTGGCCGAAATTTTGACCCCCTCCGATCTTCTTGAAACTCTGGATTCTGACAGAGGGCCACGAGACATCGACCAGCGCGCAAAAATGGAGGCTCTAGACCCTTCCAGAGCCGAGATATCGAAGGTCAAAATTTCAGCCAAAATAAAAAATGACAGTGTTACCCCTTATGTTTTTTTTTCCGGCCAAAATTTTGACCTTCGATATCTCGGCTCTGGAAGGGTCTAGAGCCTCCATTTTTGCGCGCTGGTCGATGTCTCGTGGCCCTCTGTCAGAATCCAGAGTTTCAAGAAGATCGGAGGGGGTCAAAATTTCGGCCAAAAAAAAAAATGACAGTGTTACCCCTTATGTTTTTTTTTTTTGGCCGAAATTTTGACCCCCTCCGATCTTCTTGAAACTCTGGATTCTGACAGAGGGCCACGAGACATCGACCAGCGCGCAAAAATGGAGGCTCTAGACCCTTCCAGAGCCGAGATATCGAAGGTCAAAATTTCAGCCAAAATAAAAAATGACAGTGTTACCCCTTATGTTTTTTTTTCCGGCCAAAATTTTGACCTTCGATATCTCGGCTCTGGAAGGGTCTAGAGCCTCCATTTTTGCGCGCTGGTCGATGTCTCGTGGCCCTCTGTCAGAATCCAGAGTTTCAAGAAGATCGGAGGGGGTCAAAATTTCGGCCAAAAAAAAAAAATGACAGTGTTACCCCTTATGTTTTTTTTTTCAGGCCGAAATTTTGACCCCCTCCGATCTTCTTGAAACTCTGGATTCTGACAGAGGGCCACGAGACATCGACCAGCGCGCAAAAATGGAGGCTCTAGACCCTTCCAGAGCCGAGATATCGAAGGTCAAAATTTCAGCCAAAATAAAAAATGACAGTGTTACCCCTTATGTTTTTTTTTCCGGCCAAAATTTTGACCTTCGATATCTCGGCTCTGGAAGGGTCTAGAGCCTCCATTTTTGCGCGCTGGTCGATGTCTCGTGGCCCTCTGTCAGAATCCAGAGTTTCAA
This sequence comes from Cyprinella venusta, assembly GCA_038021265.1. Classification (NCBI taxonomy): domain Eukaryota; kingdom Metazoa; phylum Chordata; class Actinopteri; order Cypriniformes; family Leuciscidae; genus Cyprinella; species Cyprinella venusta. The sequence continues at coordinate 23,753,883 of CM075876.1, forward strand.
GAAGATCGGAGGGGGTCAAAATTTCGGCCAAAAAAAAAAAATGACAGTGTTACCCCTTATGTTTTTTTTTTTTGGCCGAAATTTTGACCCCCTCCGATCTTCTTGAAACTCTGGATTCTGACAGAGGGCCACGAGACATCGACCAGCGCGCAAAAATGGAGGCTCTAGACCCTTCCAGAGCCGAGATATCGAAGGTCAAAATTTCAGCCAAAATAAAAAATGACAGTGTTACCCCTTATGTTTTTTTTTCCGGCCAAAATTTTGACCTTCGATATCTCGGCTCTGGAAGGGTCTAGAGCCTCCATTTTTGCGCGCTGGTCGATGTCTCGTGGCCCTCTGTCAGAATCCAGAGTTTCAAGAAGATCGGAGGGGGTCAAAATTTCGGCCAAAAAAAAAAATGACAGTGTTACCCCTTATGTTTTTTTTTTTTGGCCGAAATTTTGACCCCCTCCGATCTTCTTGAAACTCTGGATTCTGACAGAGGGCCACGAGACATCGACCAGCGCGCAAAAATGGAGGCTCTAGACCCTTCCAGAGCCGAGATATCGAAGGTCAAAATTTCAGCCAAAATAAAAAATGACAGTGTTACCCCTTATGTTTTTTTTTCCGGCCAAAATTTTGACCTTCGATATCTCGGCTCTGGAAGGGTCTAGAGCCTCAATTTTTGCGCGCTGGTCGATGTCTCGTGGCCCTCTGTCAGAATCCAGAGTTTCAAGAAGATCGGAGGGGGTCAAAATTTCGGCCAAAAAAAAAAAAATGACAGTGTTACCCCTTATGTTTTTTTTTTTTGGCCGAAATTTTGACCCCCTCCGATCTTCTTGAAACTCTGGATTCTGACAGAGGGCCACGAGACATCGACCAGCGCGCAAAAATGGAGGCTCTAGACCCTTCCAGAGCCGAGATATCGAAGGTCAAAATTTTGGCCGGAAAAAAAAACATAAGGGGTAACACTGTCATTTTTTTTTTTGGCCGAAATTTTGACCCCCTCCGATCATCTTGAAACTCTGGATTCTGACAGAGGGCCACGAGACATCGACCAGCGCGCAAAAATGGAGGCTCTAGACCCTTCCAGAGCCGAGATATCGAAGGTCAAAATTTCAGCCAAAAAAAAAAACATAAGGGGTAACACTGTCATTTTTTTTTTTGGCCAAAATTTTGACCCCCTCCGATCTTCTTGAAACTCTGGATTCTGACAGAGGGCCACGAGACATCGACCAGCGCGCAAAAATGGAGGCTCTAGACCCTTCCAGAGCCGAGATATCGAAGGTCAAAATTTTGGCCGGAAAAAAAAACATAAGGGGTAACACTGTCATTTTTTATTTTGGCTGAAATTTTGACCTTCGATATCTCGGCTCTGGAAGGGTCTAGAGCCTCCATTTTTGCGCGCTGGTCGATGTCTCGTGGCCCTCTGTCAGAATCCAGAGTTTCAAGAAGATCGGAGGGGGTCAAAATTTCGGCCAAAAAAAAAAAATGACAGTGTTACCCCTTATGTTTTTTTTTTTTGGCCGAAATTTTGACCCCCTCCGATCTTCTTGAAACTCTGGATTCTGACAGAGGGCCACGAGACATCGACCAGCGCGCAAAAATGGAGGCTCTAGACCCTTCCAGAGCCGAGATATCGAAGGTCAAAATTTTGGCCGGAAAAAAAAACATAAGGGGTAACACTGTCATTTTTTATTTTGGCTGAAATTTTGACCTTCGATATCTCGGCTCTGGAAGGGTCTAGAGCCTCCATTTTTGCGCGCTGGTCGATGTCTCGTGGCCCTCTGTCAGAATCCAGAGTTTCAAGATGATCGGAGGGGGTCAAAATTTCGGCCAAAAAAAAAAATGACAGTGTTACCCCTTATGTTTTTTTTTTTTGGCCGAAATTTTGACCCCCTCCGATCTTCTTGAAACTCTGGATTCTGACAGAGGGCCACGAGACATCGACCAGCGCGCAAAAATGGAGGCTCTAGACCCTTCCAGAGCCGAGATATCGAAGGTCAAAATTTCAGCCAAAATAAAAAATGACAGTGTTACCCCTTATGTTTTTTTTTCCGGCCAAAATTTTGACCTTCGATATCTCGGCTCTGGAAGGGTCTAGAGCCTCCATTTTTGCGCGCTGGTCGATGTCTCGTGGCCCTCTGTCAGAATCCAGAGTTTCAAGAAGATCGGAGGGGGTCAAAATTTCGGCCAAAAAAAAAAAATGACAGTGTTACCCCTTATGTTTTTTTTTTCAGGCCGAAATTTTGACCCCCTCCGATCTTCTTGAAACTCTGGATTCTGACAGAGGGCCACGAGACATCGACCAGCGCGCAAAAATGGAGGCTCTAGACCCTTCCAGAGCCGAGATATCGAAGGTCAAAATTTCAGCCAAAATAAAAAATGACAGTGTTACCCCTTATGTTTTTTTTTCCGGCCAAAATTTTGACCTTCGATATCTCGGCTCTGGAAGGGTCTAGAGCCTCCATTTTTGCGCGCTGGTCGATGTCTCGTGGCCCTCTGTCAGAATCCAGAGTTTCAAGAAGATCGGAGGGGGTCAAAATTTCGGCCAAAAAAAAAAAATGACAGTGTTACCCCTTATGTTTTTTTTTTTTGGCCGAAATTTTGACCCCCTCCGATCTTCTTGAAACTCTGGATTCTGACAGAGGGCCACGAGACATCGACCAGCGCGCAAAAATGGAGGCTCTAGACCCTTCCAGAGCCGAGATATCGAAGGTCAAAATTTCAGCCAAAATAAAAAATGACAGTGTTACCCCTTATGTTTTTTTTTCCGGCCAAAATTTTGACCTTCGATATCTCGGCTCTGGAAGGGTCTAGAGCCTCCATTTTTGCGCGCTGGTCGATGTCTCGTGGCCCTCTGTCAGAATCCAGAGTTTCAAGAAGATCGGAGGGGGTCAAAATTTCGGCCAAAAAAAAAATGACAGTGTTACCCCTTATGTTTTTTTTTTTTGGCCGAAATTTTGACCCCCTCCGATCTTCTTGAAACTCTGGATTCTGACAGAGGGCCACGAGACATCGACCAGCGCGCAAAAATGGAGGCTCTAGACCCTTCCAGAGCCGAGATATCGAAGGTCAAAATTTCAGCCAAAATAAAAAATGACAGTGTTACCCCTTATGTTTTTTTTTCCGGCCAAAATTTTGACCTTCGATATCTCGGCTCTGGAAGGGTCTAGAGCCTCAATTTTTGCGCGCTGGTCGATGTCTCGTGGCCCTCTGTCAGAATCCAGAGTTTCAAGAAGATCGGAGGGGGTCAAAATTTCGGCCAAAAAAAAAAAATGACAGTGTTACCCCTTATGTTTTTTTTTTTTGGCCGAAATTTTGACCCCCTCCGATCTTCTTGAAACTCTGGATTCTGACAGAGGGCCACGAGACATCGACCAGCGCGCAAAAATGGAGGCTCTAGACCCTTCCAGAGCCGAGATATCGAAGGTCAAAATTTTGGCCGGAAAAAAAAACATAAGGGGTAACACTGTCATTTTTTATTTTGGCTGAAATTTTGACCTTCGATATCTCGGCTCTGGAAGGGTCTAGAGCCTCCATTTTTGCGCGCTGGTCGATGTCTCGTGGCCCTCTGTCAGAATCCAGAGTTTCAAGAAGATCGGAGGGGGTCAAAATTTCGGCCAAAAAAAAAAAACATAAGGGGTAACACTGTCATTTTTTTTTTTTGGCCGAAATTTTGACCCCCTCCGATCTTCTTGAAACTCTGGATTCTGACAGAGGGCCACGAGACATCGACCAGCGCGCAAAAATGGAGGCTCTAGACCCTTCCAGAGCCGAGATATCGAAGGTCAAAATTTTGGCCGGAAAAAAAAACATAAGGGGTAACACTGTCATTTTTTATTTTGGCTGAAATTTTGACCTTCGATATCTCGGCTCTGGAAGGGTCTAGAGCCTCCATTTTTGCGCGCTGGTCGATGTCTCTTGGCCCTCTGTCAGAATCCAGAGTTTCAAGAAGATCGGAGGGGGTCAAAATTTCGGCCAAAAAAAAAAAACATAAGGGGTAACACTGTCATTTTTTTTTTTTGGCCGAAATTTTGACCCCCTCCGATCTTCTTGAAACTCTGGATTCTGACAGAGGGCCACGAGACATCGACCAGCGCGCAAAAATGGAGGCTCTAGACCCTTCCAGAGCCGAGATATCGAAGGTCAAAATTTTGGCCGGAAAAAAAAACATAAGGGGTAACACTGTCATTTTTTATTTTGGCTGAAATTTTGACCTTCGATATCTCGGCTCTGGAAGGGTCTAGAGCCTCCATTTTTGCGCGCTGGTCGATGTCTCGTGGCCCTCTGTCAGAATCCAGAGTTTCAAGAAGATCGGAGGGGGTCAAAATTTCGGCCAAAAAAAAAAAACATAAGGGGTAACACTGTCATTTTTTTTTTTGGCCGAAATTTTGACCCCCTCCGATCTTCTTGAAACTCTGGATTCTGACAGAGGGCCACGAGACATCGACCAGCGCGCAAAAATGGAGGCTCTAGACCCTTCCAGAGCCGAGATATCGAAGGTCAAAATTTCAGCCAAAAAAAAAAACATAAGGGGTAACACTGTCATTTTTTTTTTTGGCCAAAATTTTGACCCCCTCCGATCTTCTTGAAACTCTGGATTCTGACAGAGGGCCATGAGACATCGACCAGCGCGCAAAAATGGAGGCTCTAGACCCTTCCAGAGCCGAGATATCGAAGGTCAAAATTTTGGCCGGAAAAAAAAACATAAGGGGTAACACTGTCATTTTTTATTTTGGCTGAAATTTTGACCTTCGATATCTCGGCTCTGGAAGGGTCTAGAGCCTCCATTTTTGCGCGCTGGTCGATGTCTCGTGGCCCTCTGTCAGAATCCAGAGTTTCAAGAAGATCGGAGGGGGTCAAAATTTCGGCCAAAAAAAAAAAACATAAGGGGTAACACTGTCATTTTTTTTTTTGGCCGAAATTTTGACCCCCTCCGATTTTCTTGAAACTCTGGATTCTGACAGAGGGCCACGAGACATCGACCAGCGCGCAAAAATGGAGGCTCTAGACCCTTCCAGAGCCGAGATATCGAAGGTCAAAATTTTGGCCGGAAAAAAAAACATAAGGGGTAACACTGTCATTTTTTATTTTGGCTGAAATTTTGACCTTCGATATCTCGGCTCTGGAAGGGTCTAGAGCCTCCATTTTTGCGCGCTGGTCGATGTCTCGTGGCCCTCTGTCAGAATCCAGAGTTTCAAGAAGATCGGAGGGGGTCAAAATTTCGGCCAAAAAAAAAAAACATAAGGGGTAACACTGTCATTTTTTTTTTTTGGCCGAAATTTTGACCCCCTCCGATTTTCTTGAAACTCTGGATTCTGACAGAGGGCCACGAGACATCGACCAGCGCGCAAAAATGGAGGCTCTAGACCCTTCCAGAGCCGAGATATCGAAGGTCAAAATTTTGGCAGGAAAAAAAAACATAAGGGGTAACACTGTCATTTTTTATTTTGGCTGAAATTTTGACCTTCGATATCTCGGCTCTGGAAGGGTCTAGAGCCTCCATTTTTGCGCGCTGGTCGATGTCTCGTGGCCCTCTGTCAGAATCCAGAGTTTCAAGAAGATCGGAGGGGGTCAAAATTTCGGCCAAAAAAAAAATGACAGTGTTACCCCTTATGTTTTTTTTTTTGGCTGAAATTTTGACCTTCGATATCTCGGCTCTGGAAGGGTCTAGAGCCTCCATTTTTGCGCGCTGGTCGATGTCTCGTGGCCCTCTGTCAGAATCCAGAGTTTCAAGAAGATCGGAGGGGGTCAAAATTTCGGCCAAAAAAAAAAAACATAAGGGGTAACACTGTCATTTTTTTTTTTTGGCCGAAATTTTGACCCCCTCCGATCTTCTTGAAACTCTGGATTCTGACAGAGGGCCACGAGACATCGACCAGCGCGCAAAAATGGAGGCTCTAGACCCTTCCAGAGCCGAGATATCGAAGGTCAAAATTTTGGCCGGAAAAAAAAACATAAGGGGTAACACTGTCATTTTTTATTTTGGCTGAAATTTTGACCTTCGATATCTCGGCTCTGGAAGGGTCTAGAGCCTCCATTTTTGCGCGCTGGTCGATGTCTCGTGGCCCTCTGTCAGAATCCAGAGTTTTAAGAAGATCGGAGGGGGTCAAAATTTCGGCCAAAAAAAAAAAACATAAGGGGTAACACTGTCATTTTTTTTTTTTGGCCGAAATTTTGACCCCCTCCGATCTTCTTGAAACTCTGGATTCTGACAGAGGGCCACGAGACATCGACCAGCGCGCAAAAATGGAGGCTCTAGACCCTTCCAGAGCCGAGATATCGAAGGTCAAAATTTTGGCCGGAAAAAAAAACATAAGGGGTAACACTGTCATTTTTTATTTTGGCTGAAATTTTGACCTTCGATATCTCGGCTCTGGAAGGGTCTAGAGCCTCCATTTTTGCGCGCTGGTCGATGTCTCGTGGCCCTCTGTCAGAATCCAGAGTTTCAAGAAGATCGGAGGGGGTCAAAATTTCGGCCTGAAAAAAAAAACATAAGGGGTAACACTGTCATTTTTTTTTTTTGGCCGAAATTTTGACCCCCTCCGATCTTCTTGAAACTCTGGATTCTGACAGAGGGCCACGAGACATCGACCAGCGCGCAAAAATGGAGGCTCTAGACCCTTCCAGAGCCGAGATATCGAAGGTCAAAATTTTGGCCGGAAAAAAAAACATAAGGGGTAACACTGTCATTTTTTATTTTGGCTGAAATTTTGACCTTCGATATCTCGGCTCTGGAAGGGTCTAGAGCCTCCATTTTTGCGCGCTGGTCGATGTCTCTTGGCCCTCTGTCAGAATCCAGAGTTTCAAGAAGATCGGAGGGGGTCAAAATTTCGGCCAAAAAAAAAAAACATAAGGGGTAACACTGTCATTTTTTTTTTTTGGCCGAAATTTTGACCCCCTCCGATCTTCTTGAAACTCTGGATTCTGACAGAGGGCCACGAGACATCGACCAGCGCGCAAAAATGGAGGCTCTAGACCCTTCCAGAGCCGAGATATCGAAGGTCAAAATTTTGGCCGGAAAAAAAAACATAAGGGGTAACACTGTCATTTTTTATTTTGGCTGAAATTTTGACCTTCGATATCTCGGCTCTGGAAGGGTCTAGAGCCTCCATTTTTGCGCGCTGGTCGATGTCTCGTGGCCCTCTGTCAGAATCCAGAGTTTCAAGAAGATCGGAGGGGGTCAAAATTTCGGCCAAAAAAAAAAAACATAAGGGGTAACACTGTCATTTTTTTTTTTGGCCGAAATTTTGACCCCCTCCGATCTTCTTGAAACTCTGGATTCTGACAGAGGGCCACGAGACATCGACCAGCGCGCAAAAATGGAGGCTCTAGACCCTTCCAGAGCCGAGATATCGAAGGTCAAAATTTCAGCCAAAAAAAAAAACATAAGGGGTAACACTGTCATTTTTTTTTTTGGCCAAAATTTTGACCCCCTCCGATCTTCTTGAAACTCTGGATTCTGACAGAGGGCCATGAGACATCGACCAGCGCGCAAAAATGGAGGCTCTAGACCCTTCCAGAGCCGAGATATCGAAGGTCAAAATTTTGGCCGGAAAAAAAAACATAAGGGGTAACACTGTCATTTTTTATTTTGGCTGAAATTTTGACCTTCGATATCTCGGCTCTGGAAGGGTCTAGAGCCTCCATTTTTGCGCGCTGGTCGATGTCTCGTGGCCCTCTGTCAGAATCCAGAGTTTCAAGAAGATCGGAGGGGGTCAAAATTTCGGCCAAAAAAAAAAAACATAAGGGGTAACACTGTCATTTTTTTTTTTGGCCGAAATTTTGACCCCCTCCGATTTTCTTGAAACTCTGGATTCTGACAGAGGGCCACGAGACATCGACCAGCGCGCAAAAATGGAGGCTCTAGACCCTTCCAGAGCCGAGATATCGAAGGTCAAAATTTTGGCCGGAAAAAAAAACATAAGGGGTAACACTGTCATTTTTTATTTTGGCTGAAATTTTGACCTTCGATATCTCGGCTCTGGAAGGGTCTAGAGCCTCCATTTTTGCGCGCTGGTCGATGTCTCGTGGCCCTCTGTCAGAATCCAGAGTTTCAAGAAGATCGGAGGGGGTCAAAATTTCGGCCAAAAAAAAAAAACATAAGGGGTAACACTGTCATTTTTTTTTTTTGGCCGAAATTTTGACCCCCTCCGATTTTCTTGAAACTCTGGATTCTGACAGAGGGCCACGAGACATCGACCAGCGCGCAAAAATGGAGGCTCTAGACCCTTCCAGAGCCGAGATATCGAAGGTCAAAATTTTGGCAGGAAAAAAAAACATAAGGGGTAACACTGTCATTTTTTATTTTGGCTGAAATTTTGACCTTCGATATCTCGGCTCTGGAAGGGTCTAGAGCCTCCATTTTTGCGCGCTGGTCGATGTCTCGTGGCCCTCTGTCAGAATCCAGAGTTTCAAGAAGATCGGAGGGGGTCAAAATTTCGGCCAAAAAAAAAATGACAGTGTTACCCCTTATGTTTTTTTTTTTGGCTGAAATTTTGACCTTCGATATCTCGGCTCTGGAAGGGTCTAGAGCCTCCATTTTTGCGCGCTGGTCGATGTCTCGTGGCCCTCTGTCAGAATCCAGAGTTTCAAGAAGATCGGAGGGGGTCAAAATTTCGGCCAAAAAAAAAAAACATAAGGGGTAACACTGTCATTTTTTTTTTTTTGGCCGAAATTTTGACCCCCTCCGATTTTCTTGAAACTCTGGATTCTGACAGAGGGCCACGAGACATCGACCAGCGCGCAAAAATGGAGGCTCTAGACCCTTCCAGAGCCGAGATATCGAAGGTCAAAATTTCAGCCAAAAAAAAAAACATAAGGGGTAACACTGTCATTTTTTTTTTTGGCCAAAATTTTGACCCCCTCCGATCTTCTTGAAACTCTGGATTCTGACAGAGGGCCATGAGACATCGACCAGCGCGCAAAAATGGAGGCTCTAGACCCTTCCAGAGCCGAGATATCGAAGGTCAAAATTTTGGCCGGAAAAAAAAACATAAGGGGTAACACTGTCATTTTTTATTTTGGCTGAAATTTTGACCTTCGATATCTCGGCTCTGGAAGGGTCTAGAGCCTCCATTTTTGCGCGCTGGTCGATGTCTCGTGGCCCTCTGTCAGAATCCAGAGTTTCAAGAAGATCGGAGGGGGTCAAAATTTCGGCCAAAAAAAAAAAACATAAGGGGTAACACTGTCATTTTTTTTTTTGGCCGAAATTTTGACCCCCTCCGATTTTCTTGAAACTCTGGATTCTGACAGAGGGCCACGAGACATCGACCAGCGCGCAAAAATGGAGGCTCTAGACCCTTCCAGAGCCGAGATATCGAAGGTCAAAATTTTGGCCGGAAAAAAAAACATAAGGGGTAACACTGTCATTTTTTATTTTGGCTGAAATTTTGACCTTCGATATCTCGGCTCTGGAAGGGTCTAGAGCCTCCATTTTTGCGCGCTGGTCGATGTCTCGTGGCCCTCTGTCAGAATCCAGAGTTTCAAGAAGATCGGAGGGGGTCAAAATTTCGGCCAAAAAAAAAAAACATAAGGGGTAACACTGTCATTTTTTTTTTTTGGCCGAAATTTTGACCCCCTCCGATTTTCTTGAAACTCTGGATTCTGACAGAGGGCCACGAGACATCGACCAGCGCGCAAAAATGGAGGCTCTAGACCCTTCCAGAGCCGAGATATCGAAGGTCAAAATTTTGGCAGGAAAAAAAAACATAAGGGGTAACACTGTCATTTTTTATTTTGGCTGAAATTTTGACCTTCGATATCTCGGCTCTGGAAGGGTCTAGAGCCTCCATTTTTGCGCGCTGGTCGATGTCTCGTGGCCCTCTGTCAGAATCCAGAGTTTCAAGAAGATCGGAGGGGGTCAAAATTTCGGCCAAAAAAAAAAATGACAGTGTTACCCCTTATGTTTTTTTTTTTGGCTGAAATTTTGACCTTCGATATCTCGGCTCTGGAAGGGTCTAGAGCCTCCATTTTTGCGCGCTGGTCGATGTCTCGTGGCCCTCTGTCAGAATCCAGAGTTTCAAGAAGATCGGAGGGGGTCAAAATTTCGGCCAAAAAAAAAAAACATAAGGGGTAACACTGTCATTTTTTTTTTTTGGCCGAAATTTTGACCCCCTCCGATCTTCTTGAAACTCTGGATTCTGACAGAGGGCCACGAGACATCGACCAGCGCGCAAAAATGGAGGCTCTAGACCCTTCCAGAGCCGAGATATCGAAGGTCAAAATTTTGGCCGGAAAAAAAACATAAGGGGTAACACTGTCATTTTTTATTTTGGCTGAAATTTTGACCTTCGATATCTCGGCTCTGGAAGGGTCTAGAGCCTCCATTTTTGCGCGCTGGTCGATGTCTCGTGGCCCTCTGTCAGAATCCAGAGTTTCAAGAAGATCGGAGGGGGTCAAAATTTCGGCCAAAAAAAAAAAACATAAGGGGTAACACTGTCATTTTTTTTTTTTGGCCGAAATTTTGCCCCCCTCCGATCTTCTTGAAACTCTGGATTCTGACAGAGGGCCACGAGACATCGACCAGCGCGCAAAAATGGAGGCTCTAGACCCTTCCAGAGCCGAGATATCGAAGGTCAAAATTTTGGCCGGAAAAAAAAACATAAGGGGTAACACTGTCATTTTTTATTTTGGCTGAAATTTTGACCTTCGATATCTCGGCTCTGGAAGGGTCTAGAGCCTCCATTTTTGCGCGCTGGTCGATGTCTCGTGGCCCTCTGTCAGAATCCAGAGTTTCAAGAAGATCGGAGGGGGTCAAAATTTCGGCCAAAAAAAAAAAACATAAGGGGTAACACTGTCATTTTTTTTTTTTGGCCGAAATTTTGACCCCCTCCGATCTTCTTGAAACTCTGGATTCTGACAGAGGGCCACGAGACATCGACCAGCGCGCAAAAATGGAGGCTCTAGACCCTTCCAGAGCCGAGATATCGAAGGTCAAAATTTTGGCCGGAAAAAAAAACATAAGGGGTAACACTGTCATTTTTTATTTTGGCTGAAATTTTGACCTTCGATATCTCGGCTCTGGAAGGGTCTAGAGCCTCCATTTTTGCGCGCTGGTCGATGTCTCGTGGCCCTCTGTCAGAATCCAGAGTTTCAAGAAGATCGGAGGGGGTCAAAATTTCGGCCTGAAAAAAAAAACATAAGGGGTAACACTGTCATTTTTTTTTTTTGGCCGAAATTTTGACCCCCTCCGATCTTCTTGAAACTCTGGATTCTGACAGAGGGCCACGAGACATCGACCAGCGCGCAAAAATGGAGGCTCTAGACCCTTCCAGAGCCGAGATATCGAAGGTCAAAATTTTGGCCGGAAAAAAAAACATAAGGGGTAACACTGTCATTTTTTATTTTGGCTGATATTTTGACCTTCAATATCTCGGCTCTGGAAGGGTCTAGAGCCTCCATTTTTGCGCGCTGGTCGATGTCTCGTGGCCCTCTGTCAGAATCCAGAGTTTCAAGAAGATCGGAGGGGGTCAAAATTTCGGCCAAAAAAAAAAAACATAAGGGGTAACACTGTCATTTTTTTTTTTTGGCCGAAATTTTGACCCCCTCCGATCTTCTTGAAACTCTGGATTCTGACAGAGGGCCACGAGACATCGACCAGCGCGCAAAAATGGAGGCTCTAGACCCTTCCAGAGCCGAGATATCGAAGGTCAAAATTTCAGCCAAAAAAAAAAACATAAGGGGTAACACTGTCATTTTTTTTTTTTGGCCAAAATTTTGACCCCCTCCGATCTTCTTGAAACTCTGGATTCTGACAGAGGGCCACGAGACATCGACCAGCGCGCAAAAATGGAGGCTCTAGACCCTTCCAGAGCCGAGATATCGAAGGTCAAAATTTTGGCCGGAAAAAAAACATAAGGGGTAACACTGTCATTTTTTATTTTGGCTGAAATTTTGACCTTCGATATCTCGGCTCTGGAAGGGTCTAGAGCCTCCATTTTTGCGCGCTGGTCGATGTCTCGTGGCCCTCTGTCAGAATCCAGAGTTTCAAGAAGATCGGAGGGGGTCAAAATTTCGGCCAAAAAAAAAAACATAAGGGGTAACACTGTCATTTTTTTTTTTGGCCGAAATTTTGACCCCCTCCGATTTTCTTGAAACTCTGGATTCTGACAGAGGGCCACGAGACATCGACCAGCGCGCAAAAATGGAGGCTCTAGACCCTTCCAGAGCCGAGATATCGAAGGTCAAAATTTTGGCCGGAAAAAAAAACATAAGGGGTAACACTGTCATTTTTTATTTTGGCTGAAATTTTGACCTTCGATATCTCGGCTCTGGAAGGGTCTAGAGCCTCCATTTTTGCGCGCTGGTCGATGTCTCGTGGCCCTCTGTCAGAATCCAGAGTTTCAAGAAGATCGGAGGGGGTCAAAATTTCGGCCAAAAAAAAAAAACATAAGGGGTAACACTGTCATTTTTTTTTTTTGGCCGAAATTTTGACCCCCTCCGATTTTCTTGAAACTCTGGATTCTGACAGAGGGCCACGAGACATCGACCAGCGCGCAAAAATGGAGGCTCTAGACCCTTCCAGAGCCGAGATATCGAAGGTCAAAATTTTGGCAGGAAAAAAAAACATAAGGGGTAACACTGTCATTTTTTATTTTGGCTGAAATTTTGACCTTCGATATCTCGGCTCTGGAAGGGTCTAGAGCCTCCATTTTTGTGCGCTGGTCGATGTCTCGTGGCCCTCTGTCAGAATCCAGAGTTTCAAGAAGATCGGAGGGGGTCAAAATTTCGGCCAAAAAAAAAAAATGACAGTGTTACCCCTTATGTTTTTTTTTTTGGCTGAAATTTTGACCTTCGATATCTCGGCTCTGGAAGGGTCTAGAGCCTCCATTTTTGCGCGCTGGTCGATGTCTCGTGGCCCTCTGTCAGAATCCAGAGTTTCAAGAAGATCGGAGGGGGTCAAAATTTCGGCCAAAAAAAAAAAACATAAGGGGTAACACTGTCATTTTTTTTTTTTTGGCCGAAATTTTGACCCCCTCCGATCTTCTTGAAACTCTGGATTCTGACAGAGGGCCACGAGACATCGACCAGCGCGCAAAAATGGAGGCTCTAGACCCTTCCAGAGCCGAGATATCGAAGGTCAAAATTTTGGCCGGAAAAAAAAACATAAGGGGTAACACTGTCATTTTTTATTTTGGCTGAAATTTTGACCTTCGATATCTCGGCTCTGGAAGGGTCTAGAGCCTCCATTTTTGCGCGCTGGTCGATGTCTCGTGGCCCTCTGTCAGAATCCAGAGTTTCAAGAAGATCGGAGGGGGTCAAAATTTCGGCCAAAAAAAAAAACATAAGGGGTAACACTGTCATTTTTTTTTTTTGGCCGAAATTTTGACCCCCTCCGATCTTCTTGAAACTCTGGATTCTGACAGAGGGCCACGAGACATCGACCAGCGCGCAAAAATTGAGGCTCTAGACCCTTCCAGAGCCGAGATATCGAAGGTCAAAATTTTGGCCGGAAAAAAAAACATAAGGGGTAACACTGTCATTTTTTATTTTGGCTGAAATTTTGACCTTCGATATCTCGGCTCTGGAAGGGTCTAGAGCCTCCATTTTTGCGCGCTGGTCGATGTCTCGTGGCCCTCTGTCAGAATCCAGAGTTTCAAGAAGATCGGAGGGGGTCAAAATTTCGGCCAAAAAAAAAAAACATAAGGGGTAACACTGTCATTTTTTTTTTTTTGGCTGAAATTTTGACCCCCTCCGATCTTCTTGAAACTCTGGATTCTGACAGAGGGCCACGAGACATCGACCAGCGCGCAAAAATGGAGGCTCTAGACCCTTCCAGAGCCGAGATATCGAAGGTCAAAATTTTGGCCGGAAAAAAAAACATAAGGGGTAACACTGTCATTTTTTATTTTGGCTGAAATTTTGACCTTCGATATCTCGGCTCTGGAAGGGTCTAGAGCCTCCATTTTTGCGCGCTGGTCGATGTCTCGTGGCCCTCTGTCAGAATCCAGAGTTTCAAGAAGATCGGAGGGGGTCAAAATTTCGGCCAAAAAAAAAAAACATAAGGGGTAACACTGTCATTTTTTTTTTTTGGCCGAAATTTTGACCCCCTCCGATCTTCTTGAAACTCTGGATTCTGACAGAGGGCCACGAGACATCGACCAGCGCGCAAAAATGGAGGCTCTAGACCCTTCCAGAGCCGAGATATCGAAGGTCAAAATTTCAGCCAAAAAAAAAAACATAAGGGGTAACACTGTCATTTTTTTTTTTGGCCAAAATTTTGACCCCCTCCGATCTTCTTGAAACTCTGGATTCTGACAGAGGGCCACGAGACATCGACCAGCGCGCAAAAATGGAGGCTCTAGACCCTTCCAGAGCCGAGATATCGAAGGTCAAAATTTTGGCCGGAAAAAAAAACATAAGGGGTAACACTGTCATTTTTTATTTTGGCTGAAATTTTGACCTTCGATATCTCGGCTCTGGAAGGGTCTAGAGCCTCCATTTTTGCGCGCTGGTCGATGTCTCGTGGCCCTCTGTCAGAATCCAGAGTTTCAAGAAGATCGGAGGGGGTCAAAATTTCGGCCAAAAAAAAAAAACATAAGGGGTAACACTGTCATTTTTTTTTTTGGCCGAAATTTTGACCCCCTCCGATTTTCTTGAAACTCTGGATTCTGACAGAGGGCCACGAGACATCGACCAGCGCGCAAAAATGGAGGCTCTAGACCCTTCCAGAGCCGAGATATCGAAGGTCAAAATTTTGGCCGGAAAAAAAAACATAAGGGGTAACACTGTCATTTTTTATTTTGGCTGAAATTTTGACCTTCGATATCTCGGCTCTGGAAGGGTCTAGAGCCTCCATTTTTGCGCGCTGGTCGATGTCTCGTGGCCCTCTGTCAGAATCCAGAGTTTCAAGAAGATCGGAGGGGGTCAAAATTTCGGCCAAAAAAAAAAAACATAAGGGGTAACACTGTCATTTTTTTTTTTTGGCCGAAATTTTGACCCCCTCCGATTTTCTTGAAACTCTGGATTCTGACAGAGGGCCACGAGACATCGACCAGCGCGCAAAAATGGAGGCTCTAGACCCTTCCAGAGCCGAGATATCGAAGGTCAAAATTTTGGCAGGAAAAAAAAACATAAGGGGTAACACTGTCATTTTTTATTTTGGCTGAAATTTTGACCTTCGATATCTCGGCTCTGGAAGGGTCTAGAGCCTCCATTTTTGCGCGCTGGTCGATGTCTCGTGGCCCTCTGTCAGAATCCAGAGTTTCAAGAAGATCGGAGGGGGTCAAAATTTCGGCCAAAAAAAAAAATGACAGTGTTACCCCTTATGTTTTTTTTTTTGGCTGAAATTTTGACCTTCGATATCTCGGCTCTGGAAGGGTCTAGAGCCTCCATTTTTGCGCGCTGGTCGATGTCTCGTGGCCCTCTGTCAGAATCCAGAGTTTCAAGAAGATCGGAGGGGGTCAAAATTTCGGCCAAAAAAAAAAAACATAAGGGGTAACACTGTCATTTTTTTTTTTGGCCGAAATTTTGACCCCCTCCGATCTTCTTGAAACTCTGGATTCTGACAGAGGGCCACGAGACATCGACCAGCGCGCAAAAATGGAGGCTCTAGACCCTTCCAGAGCCGAGATATCGAAGGTCAAAATTTTGGCCGGAAAAAAAAACATAAGGGGTAACACTGTCATTTTTTATTTTGGCTGAAATTTTGACCTTCGATATCTCGGCTCTGGAAGGGTCTAGAGCCTCCATTTTTGCGCGCTGGTCGATGTCTCGTGGCCCTCTGTCAGAATCCAGAGTTTCAAGAAGATCGGAGGGGGTCAAAATTTCGGCCAAAAAAAAAAAACATAAGGGGTAACACTGTCATTTTTTTTTTTTGGCCGAAATTTTGCCCCCCTCCGATCTTCTTGAAACTCTGGATTCTGACAGAGGGCCACGAGACATCGACCAGCGCGCAAAAATGGAGGCTCTAGACCCTTCCAGAGCCGAGATATCGAAGGTCAAAATTTTGGCCGGAAAAAAAAACATAAGGGGTAACACTGTCATTTTTTATTTTGGCTGAAATTTTGACCTTCGATATCTCGGCTCTGGAAGGGTCTAGAGCCTCCATTTTTGCGCGCTGGTCGATGTCTCGTGGCCCTCTGTCAGAATCCAGAGTTTCAAGAAGATCGGAGGGGGTCAAAATTTCGGCCAAAAAAAAAAAACATAAGGGGTAACACTGTCATTTTTTTTTTTGGCCGAAATTTTGACCCCCTCCGATCTTCTTGAAACTCTGGATTCTGACAGAGGGCCACGAGACATCGACCAGCGCGCAAAAATGGAGGCTCTAGACCCTTCCAGAGCCGAGATATCGAAGGTCAAAATTTTGGCCGGAAAAAAAAACATAAGGGGTAACACTGTCATTTTTTATTTTGGCTGAAATTTTGACCTTCGATATCTCGGCTCTGGAAGGGTCTAGAGCCTCCATTTTTGCGCGCTGGTCGATGTCTCGTGGCCCTCTGTCAGAATCCAGAGTTTCAAGAAGATCGGAGGGGGTCAAAATTTCGGCCTGAAAAAAAAAACATAAGGGGTAACACTGTCATTTTTTTTTTTTTGGCCGAAATTTTGACCCCCTCCGATCTTCTTGAAACTCTGGATTCTGACAGAGGGCCACGAGACATCGACCAGCGCGCAAAAATGGAGGCTCTAGACCCTTCCAGAGCCGAGATATCGAAGGTCAAAATTTTGGCCGGAAAAAAAAACATAAGGGGTAACACTGTCATTTTTTATTTTGGCTGAAATTTTGACCTTCAATATCTCGGCTCTGGAAGGGTCTAGAGCCTCCATTTTTGCGCGCTGGTCGATGTCTCGTGGCCCTCTGTCAGAATCCAGAGTTTCAAGAAGATCGGAGGGGGTCAAAATTTCGGCCAAAAAAAAAAAACATAAGGGGTAACACTGTCATTTTTTTTTTTGGCCGAAATTTTGACCCCCTCCGATCTTCTTGAAACTCTGGATTCTGACAGAGGGCCACGAGACATCGACCAGCGCGCAAAAATGGAGGCTCTAGACCCTTCCAGAGCCGAGATATCGAAGGTCAAAATTTTGGCAGGAAAAAAAAACATAAGGGGTAACACTGTCATTTTTTATTTTGGCTGAAATTTTGACCTTCGATATCTCGGCTCTGGAAGGGTCTAGAGCCTCCATTTTTGTGCGCTGGTCGATGTCTCGTGGCCCTCTGTCAGAATCCAGAGTTTCAAGAAGATCGGAGGGGGTCAAAATTTCGGCCAAAAAAAAAAAATGACAGTGTTACCCCTTATGTTTTTTTTTTTGGCTGAAATTTTGACCTTCGATATCTCGGCTCTGGAAGGGTCTAGAGCCTCCATTTTTGCGCGCTGGTCGATGTCTCGTGGCCCTCTGTCAGAATCCAGAGTTTCAAGAAGATCGGAGGGGGTCAAAATTTCGGCCAAAAAAAAAAAACATAAGGGGTAACACTGTCATTTTTTTTTTTTTGGCCGAAATTTTGACCCCCTCCGATCTTCTTGAAACTCTGGATTCTGACAGAGGGCCACGAGACATCGACCAGCGCGCAAAAATGGAGGCTCTAGACCCTTCCAGAGCCGAGATATCGAAGGTCAAAATTTTGGCCGGAAAAAAAAACATAAGGGGTAACACTGTCATTTTTTATTTTGGCTGAAATTTTGACCTTCGATATCTCGGCTCTGGAAGGGTCTAGAGCCTCCATTTTTGCGCGCTGGTCGATGTCTCGTGGCCCTCTGTCAGAATCCAGAGTTTCAAGAAGATCGGAGGGGGTCAAAATTTCGGCCAAAAAAAAAAACATAAGGGGTAACACTGTCATTTTTTTTTTTTGGCCGAAATTTTGACCCCCTCCGATCTTCTTGAAACTCTGGATTCTGACAGAGGGCCACGAGACATCGACCAGCGCGCAAAAATTGAGGCTCTAGACCCTTCCAGAGCCGAGATATCGAAGGTCAAAATTTTGGCCGGAAAAAAAAACATAAGGGGTAACACTGTCATTTTTTATTTTGGCTGAAATTTTGACCTTCGATATCTCGGCTCTGGAAGGGTCTAGAGCCTCCATTTTTGCGCGCTGGTCGATGTCTCGTGGCCCTCTGTCAGAATCCAGAGTTTCAAGAAGATCGGAGGGGGTCAAAATTTCGGCCAAAAAAAAAAAACATAAGGGGTAACACTGTCATTTTTTTTTTTTTGGCTGAAATTTTGACCCCCTCCGATCTTCTTGAAACTCTGGATTCTGACAGAGGGCCACGAGACATCGACCAGCGCGCAAAAATGGAGGCTCTAGACCCTTCCAGAGCCGAGATATCGAAGGTCAAAATTTTGGCCGGAAAAAAAAACATAAGGGGTAACACTGTCATTTTTTATTTTGGCTGAAATTTTGACCTTCGATATCTCGGCTCTGGAAGGGTCTAGAGCCTCCATTTTTGCGCGCTGGTCGATGTCTCGTGGCCCTCTGTCAGAATCCAGAGTTTCAAGAAGATCGGAGGGGGTCAAAATTTCGGCCAAAAAAAAAAAACATAAGGGGTAACACTGTCATTTTTTTTTTTTGGCCGAAATTTTGACCCCCTCCGATCTTCTTGAAACTCTGGATTCTGACAGAGGGCCACGAGACATCGACCAGCGCGCAAAAATGGAGGCTCTAGACCCTTCCAGAGCCGAGATATCGAAGGTCAAAATTTCAGCCAAAAAAAAAAACATAAGGGGTAACACTGTCATTTTTTTTTTTGGCCAAAATTTTGACCCCCTCCGATCTTCTTGAAACTCTGGATTCTGACAGAGGGCCACGAGACATCGACCAGCGCGCAAAAATGGAGGCTCTAGACCCTTCCAGAGCCGAGATATCGAAGGTCAAAATTTTGGCCGGAAAAAAAAACATAAGGGGTAACACTGTCATTTTTTATTTTGGCTGAAATTTTGACCTTCGATATCTCGGCTCTGGAAGGGTCTAGAGCCTCCATTTTTGCGCGCTGGTCGATGTCTCGTGGCCCTCTGTCAGAATCCAGAGTTTCAAGAAGATCGGAGGGGGTCAAAATTTCGGCCAAAAAAAAAAAACATAAGGGGTAACACTGTCATTTTTTTTTTTGGCCGAAATTTTGACCCCCTCCGATTTTCTTGAAACTCTGGATTCTGACAGAGGGCCACGAGACATCGACCAGCGCGCAAAAATGGAGGCTCTAGACCCTTCCAGAGCCGAGATATCGAAGGTCAAAATTTTGGCCGGAAAAAAAAACATAAGGGGTAACACTGTCATTTTTTATTTTGGCTGAAATTTTGACCTTCGATATCTCGGCTCTGGAAGGGTCTAGAGCCTCCATTTTTGCGCGCTGGTCGATGTCTCGTGGCCCTCTGTCAGAATCCAGAGTTTCAAGAAGATCGGAGGGGGTCAAAATTTCGGCCAAAAAAAAAAAACATAAGGGGTAACACTGTCATTTTTTTTTTTTGGCCGAAATTTTGACCCCCTCCGATTTTCTTGAAACTCTGGATTCTGACAGAGGGCCACGAGACATCGACCAGCGCGCAAAAATGGAGGCTCTAGACCCTTCCAGAGCCGAGATATCGAAGGTCAAAATTTTGGCAGGAAAAAAAAACATAAGGGGTAACACTGTCATTTTTTATTTTGGCTGAAATTTTGACCTTCGATATCTCGGCTCTGGAAGGGTCTAGAGCCTCCATTTTTGCGCGCTGGTCGATGTCTCGTGGCCCTCTGTCAGAATCCAGAGTTTCAAGAAGATCGGAGGGGGTCAAAATTTCGGCCAAAAAAAAAAATGACAGTGTTACCCCTTATGTTTTTTTTTTTGGCTGAAATTTTGACCTTCGATATCTCGGCTCTGGAAGGGTCTAGAGCCTCCATTTTTGCGCGCTGGTCGATGTCTCGTGGCCCTCTGTCAGAATCCAGAGTTTCAAGAAGATCGGAGGGGGTCAAA
The DNA here is from genome assembly GCA_038021265.1 of Cyprinella venusta. Classification (NCBI taxonomy): domain Eukaryota; kingdom Metazoa; phylum Chordata; class Actinopteri; order Cypriniformes; family Leuciscidae; genus Cyprinella; species Cyprinella venusta. The sequence goes on from CM075876.1 coordinate 23,773,745, forward strand.
ATTTCGGCCAAAAAAAAAAAACATAAGGGGTAACACTGTCATTTTTTTTTTTTGGCCGAAATTTTGACCCCCTCCGATCTTCTTGAAACTCTGGATTCTGACAGAGGGCCACGAGACATCGACCAGCGCGCAAAAATGGAGGCTCTAGACCCTTCCAGAGCCGAGATATCGAAGGTCAAAATTTTGGCCGGAAAAAAAAACATAAGGGGTAACACTGTCATTTTTTATTTTGGCTGAAATTTTGACCTTCGATATCTCGGCTCTGGAAGGGTCTAGAGCCTCCATTTTTGCGCGCTGGTCGATGTCTCGTGGCCCTCTGTCAGAATCCAGAGTTTCAAGAAGATCGGAGGGGGTCAAAATTTCGGCCAAAAAAAAAAAACATAAGGGGTAACACTGTCATTTTTTTTTTTTGGCCGAAATTTTGCCCCCCTCCGATCTTCTTGAAACTCTGGATTCTGACAGAGGGCCACGAGACATCGACCAGCGCGCAAAAATGGAGGCTCTAGACCCTTCCAGAGCCGAGATATCGAAGGTCAAAATTTTGGCCGGAAAAAAAAACATAAGGGGTAACACTGTCATTTTTTATTTTGGCTGAAATTTTGACCTTCGATATCTCGGCTCTGGAAGGGTCTAGAGCCTCCATTTTTGCGCGCTGGTCGATGTCTCGTGGCCCTCTGTCAGAATCCAGAGTTTCAAGAAGATCGGAGGGGGTCAAAATTTCGGCCAAAAAAAAAAAACATAAGGGGTAACACTGTCATTTTTTTTTTTGGCCGAAATTTTGACCCCCTCCGATCTTCTTGAAACTCTGGATTCTGACAGAGGGCCACGAGACATCGACCAGCGCGCAAAAATGGAGGCTCTAGACCCTTCCAGAGCCGAGATATCGAAGGTCAAAATTTTGGCCGGAAAAAAAAACATAAGGGGTAACACTGTCATTTTTTATTTTGGCTGAAATTTTGACCTTCGATATCTCGGCTCTGGAAGGGTCTAGAGCCTCCATTTTTGCGCGCTGGTCGATGTCTCGTGGCCCTCTGTCAGAATCCAGAGTTTCAAGAAGATCGGAGGGGGTCAAAATTTCGGCCTGAAAAAAAAAACATAAGGGGTAACACTGTCATTTTTTTTTTTTTGGCCGAAATTTTGACCCCCTCCGATCTTCTTGAAACTCTGGATTCTGACAGAGGGCCACGAGACATCGACCAGCGCGCAAAAATGGAGGCTCTAGACCCTTCCAGAGCCGAGATATCGAAGGTCAAAATTTTGGCCGGAAAAAAAAACATAAGGGGTAACACTGTCATTTTTTATTTTGGCTGAAATTTTGACCTTCAATATCTCGGCTCTGGAAGGGTCTAGAGCCTCCATTTTTGCGCGCTGGTCGATGTCTCGTGGCCCTCTGTCAGAATCCAGAGTTTCAAGAAGATCGGAGGGGGTCAAAATTTCGGCCAAAAAAAAAAAACATAAGGGGTAACACTGTCATTTTTTTTTTTTGGCCGAAATTTTGACCCCCTCCGATCTTCTTGAAACTCTGGATTCTGACAGAGGGCCACGAGACATCGACCAGCGCGCAAAAATGGAGGCTCTAGACCCTTCCAGAGCCGAGATATCGAAGGTCAAAATTTTGGCCGGAAAAAAAAACATAAGGGGTAACACTGTCATTTTTTATTTTGGCTGAAATTTTGACCTTCGATATCTCGGCTCTGGAAGGGTCTAGAGCCTCCATTTTTGCGCGCTGGTCGATGTCTCTTGGCCCTCTGTCAGAATCCAGAGTTTCAAGAAGATCGGAGGGGGTCAAAATTTCGGCCAAAAAAAAAAAACATAAGGGGTAACACTGTCATTTTTTTTTTTGGCCGAAATTTTGACCCCCTCCGATCTTCTTGAAACTCTGGATTCTGACAGAGGGCCACGAGACATCGACCAGCGCGCAAAAATGGAGGCTCTAGACCCTTCCAGAGCCGAGATATCGAAGGTCAAAATTTCAGCCAAAAAAAAAAACATAAGGGGTAACACTGTCATTTTTTTTTTTGGCCAAAATTTTGACCCCCTCCGATTTTCTTGAAACTCTGGATTCTGACAGAGGGCCACGAGACATCGACCAGCGCGCAGAAATGGAGGCTCTAGACCCTTCCAGAGCCGAGATATCGAAGGTCAAAATTTTGGCCGGAAAAAAAAACATAAGGGGTAACACTGTCATTTTTTATTTTGGCTGAAATTTTGACCTTCGATATCTCGGCTCTGGAAGGGTCTAGAGCCTCCATTTTTGCGCGCTGGTCGATGTCTCGTGGCCCTCTGTCAGAATCCAGAGTTTCAAGAAGATCGGAGGGGGTCAAAATTTCGGCCAAAAAAAAAAACATAAGGGGTAACACTGTCATTTTTTTTTTGGCCGAAATTTTGACCCCCTCCGATTTTCTTGAAACTCTGGATTCTGACAGAGGGCCACGAGACATCGACCAGCGCGCAAAAATGGAGGCTCTAGACCCTTCCAGAGCCGAGATATCGAAGGTCAAAATTTTGGCCGGAAAAAAAAACATAAGGGGTAACACTGTCATTTTTTATTTTGGCTGAAATTTTGACCTTCGATATCTCGGCTCTGGAAGGGTCTAGAGCCTCCATTTTTGCGCGCTGGTCGATGTCTCGTGGCCCTCTGTCAGAATCCAGAGTTTCAAGAAGATCGGAGGGGGTCAAAATTTCGGCCAAAAAAAAAAAACATAAGGGGTAACACTGTCATTTTTTTTTTTTGGCCGAAATTTTGACCCCCTCCGATCTTCTTGAAACTCTGGATTCTGACAGAGGGCCACGAGACATCGACCAGCGCGCAAAAATGGAGGCTCTAGACCCTTCCAGAGCCGAGATATCGAAGGTCAAAATTTTGGCCGGAAAAAAAAACATAAGGGGTAACACTGTCATTTTTTATTTTGGCTGAAATTTTGACCTTCGATATCTCGGCTCTGGAAGGGTCTAGAGCCTCCATTTTTGCGCGCTGGTCGATGTCTCGTGGCCCTCTGTCAGAATCCAGAGTTTCAAGAAGATCGGAGGGGGTCAAAATTTCGGCCAAAAAAAAAAAACATAAGGGGTAACACTGTCATTTTTTTTTTTGGCCGAAATTTTGACCCCCTCCGATCTTCTTGAAACTCTGGATTCTGACAGAGGGCCACGAGACATCGACCAGCGCGCAAAAATGGAGGCTCTAGACCCTTCCAGAGCCGAGATATCGAAGGTCAAAATTTCAGCCAAAAAAAAAAACATAAGGGGTAACACTGTCATTTTTTTTTTTGGCCAAAATTTTGACCCCCTCCGATTTTCTTGAAACTCTGGATTCTGACAGAGGGCCACGAGACATCGACCAGCGCGCAGAAATGGAGGCTCTAGACCCTTCCAGAGCCGAGATATCGAAGGTCAAAATTTTGGCCGGAAAAAAAAACATAAGGGGTAACACTGTCATTTTTTATTTTGGCTGAAATTTTGACCTTCGATATCTCGGCTCTGGAAGGGTCTAGAGCCTCCATTTTTGCGCGCTGGTCGATGTCTCGTGGCCCTCTGTCAGAATCCAGAGTTTCAAGAAGATCGGAGGGGGTCAAAATTTCGGCCAAAAAAAAAAACATAAGGGGTAACACTGTCATTTTTTTTTTGGCCGAAATTTTGACCCCCTCCGATTTTCTTGAAACTCTGGATTCTGACAGAGGGCCACGAGACATCGACCAGCGCGCAAAAATGGAGGCTCTAGACCCTTCCAGAGCCGAGATATCGAAGGTCAAAATTTTGGCCGGAAAAAAAAACATAAGGGGTAACACTGTCATTTTTTATTTTGGCTGAAATTTTAACCTTCGATATCTCGGCTCTGGAAGGGTCTAGAGCCTCCATTTTTGCGCGCTGGTCGATGTCTCGTGGCCCTCTGTCAGAATCCAGAGTTTCAAGAAGATCGGAGGGGGTCAAAATTTCGGCCAAAAAAAAAAACATAAGGGGTAACACTGTCATTTTTTTTTTTGGCCGAAATTTTGACCCCCTCCGATTTTCTTGAAACTCTGGATTCTGACAGAGGGCCACGAGACATCGACCAGCGCGCAAAAATGGAGGCTCTAGACCCTTCCAGAGCCGAGATATCGAAGGTCAAAATTTTGGCAGGAAAAAAAACATAAGGGGTAACACTGTCATTTTTTATTTTGGCTGAAATTTTGACCTTCGATATCTCGGCTCTGGAAGGGTCTAGAGCCTCCATTTTTGCGCGCTGGTCGATGTCTCGTGGCCCTCTGTCAGAATCCAGAGTTTCAAGAAGATCGGAGGGGGTCAAAATTTCGGCCAAAAAAAAAAAATGACAGTGTTACCCCTTATGTTTTTTTTTTTGGCTGAAATTTTGACCTTCGATATCTCGGCTCTGGAAGGGTCTAGAGCCTCCATTTTTGCGCGCTGGTCGATGTCTCGTGGCCCTCTGTCAGAATCCAGAGTTTCAAGAAGATCGGAGGGGGTCAAAATTTCGGCCAAAAAAAAAAAACATAAGGGGTAACACTGTCATTTTTTTTTTTTGGCCGAAATTTTGACCCCCTCCGATCTTCTTGAAACTCTGGATTCTGACAGAGGGCCACGAGACATCGACCAGCGCGCAAAAATGGAGGCTCTAGACCCTTCCAGAGCCGAGATATCGAAGGTCAAAATTTTGGCCGGAAAAAAAAACATAAGGGGTAACACTGTCATTTTTTATTTTGGCTGAAATTTTGACCTTCGATATCTCGGCTCTGGAAGGGTCTAGAGCCTCCATTTTTGCGCGCTGGTCGATGTCTCGTGGCCCTCTGTCAGAATCCAGAGTTTCAAGAAGATCGGAGGGGGTCAAAATTTCGGCCAAAAAAAAAAAACATAAGGGGTAACACTGTCATTTTTTTTTTTTGGCCGAAATTTTGACCCCCTCCGATCTTCTTGAAACTCTGGATTCTGACAGAGGGCCACGAGACATCGACCAGCGCGCAAAAATGGAGGCTCTAGACCCTTCCAGAGCCGAGATATCGAAGGTCAAAATTTTGGCCGGAAAAAAAAACATAAGGGGTAACACTGTCATTTTTTATTTTGGCTGAAATTTTGACCTTCGATATCTCGGCTCTGGAAGGGTCTAGAGCCTCCATTTTTGCGCGCTGGTCGATGTCTCGTGGCCCTCTGTCAGAATCCAGAGTTTCAAGAAGATCGGAGGGGGTCAAAATTTCGGCCAAAAAAAAAAAACATAAGGGGTAACACTGTCATTTTTTTTTTTTGGCCGAAATTTTGACCCCCTCCGATCTTCTTGAAACTCTGGATTCTGACAGAGGGCCACGAGACATCGACCAGCGCGCAAAAATGGAGGCTCTAGACCCTTCCAGAGCCGAGATATCGAAGGTCAAAATTTTGGCCGGAAAAAAAAACATAAGGGGTAACACTGTCATTTTTTATTTTGGCTGAAATTTTGACCTTCGATATCTCGGCTCTGGAAGGGTCTAGAGCCTCCATTTTTGCGCGCTGGTCGATGTCTCGTGGCCCTCTGTCAGAATCCAGAGTTTCAAGAAGATCGGAGGGGGTCAAAATTTCGGCCAAAAAAAAAAAACATAAGGGGTAACACTGTCATTTTTTTTTTTTGGCCGAAATTTTGACCCCCTCCGATCTTCTTGAAACTCTGGATTCTGACAGAGGGCCACGAGACATCGACCAGCGCGCAAAAATGGAGGCTCTAGACCCTTCCAGAGCCGAGATATCGAAGGTCAAAATTTTGGCCGGAAAAAAAAACATAAGGGGTAACACTGTCATTTTTTATTTTGGCTGAAATTTTGACCTTCGATATCTCGGCTCTGGAAGGGTCTAGAGCCTCCATTTTTGCGCGCTGGTCGATGTCTCGTGGCCCTCTGTCAGAATCCAGAGTTTCAAGAAGATCGGAGGGGGTCAAAATTTCGGCCAAAAAAAGAAAACATAAGGGGTAACACTGTCATTTTTTTTTTTTGGCCGAAATTTTGACCCCCTCCGATCTTCTTGAAACTCTGGATTCTGACAGAGGGCCACGAGACATCGACCAGCGCGCAAAAATGGAGGCTCTAGACCCTTCCAGAGCCGAGATATCGAAGGTCAAAATTTTGGCCGGAAAAAAAAACATAAGGGGTAACACTGTCATTTTTTATTTTGGCTGAAATTTTGACCTTCGATATCTCGGCTCTGGAAGGGTCTAGAGCCTCCATTTTTGCGCGCTGGTCGATGTCTCGTGGCCCTCTGTCAGAATCCAGAGTTTCAAGAAGATCGGAGGGGGTCAAAATTTCGGCCAAAAAAAAAAAACATAAGGGGTAACACTGTCATTTTTTTTTTTGGCCGAAATTTTGACCCCCTCCGATCTTCTTGAAACTCTGGATTCTGACAGAGGGCCACGAGACATCGACCAGCGCGCAAAAATGGAGGCTCTAGACCCTTCCAGAGCCGAGATATCGAAGGTCAAAATTTTGGCCGGAAAAAAAAACATAAGGGGTAACACTGTCATTTTTTATTTTGGCTGAAATTTTGACCTTCGATATCTCGGCTCTGGAAGGGTCTAGAGCCTCCATTTTTGCGCGCTGGTCGATGTCTCGTGGCCCTCTGTCAGAATCCAGAGTTTCAAGAAGATCGGAGGGGGTCAAAATTTCGGCCAAAAAAAAAAACATAAGGGGTAACACTGTCATTTTTTTTTTTGGCCGAAATTTTGACCCCCTCCGATTTTCTTGAAACTCTGGATTCTGACAGAGGGCCACGAGACATCGACCAGCGCGCAAAAATGGAGGCTCTAGACCCTTCCAGAGCCGAGATATCGAAGGTCAAAATTTTGGCCGGAAAAAAAAACATAAGGGGTAACACTGTCATTTTTTATTTTGGCTGAAATTTTGACCTTCGATATCTCGGCTCTGGAAGGGTCTAGAGCCTCCATTTTTGCGCGCTGGTCGATGTCTCGTGGCCCTCTGTCAGAATCCAGAGTTTCAAGAAGATCGGAGGGGGTCAAAATTTCGGCCAAAAAAAAAAACATAAGGGGTAACACTGTCATTTTTTTTTTTTTGGCCGAAATTTTGACCCCCTCCGATCTTCTTGAAACTCTGGATTCTGACAGAGGGCCACGAGACATCGACCAGCGCGCAAAAATGGAGGCTCTAGACCCTTCCAGAGCCGAGATATCGAAGGTCAAAATTTCAGCCGGAAAAAAAAACATAAGGGGTAACACTGTCATTTTTTTATTTTGGCTGAAATTTTGACCTTCGATATCTCGGCTCTGGAAGGGTCTAGAGCCTCCATTTTTGCGCGCTGGTCGATGTCTCGTGGCCCTCTGTCAGAATCCAGAGTTTCAAGAAGATCGGAGGGGGTCAAAATTTCGGCCAAAAAAAAAAAACATAAGGGGTAACACTGTCATTTTTTTTTTTTTGGCCGAAATTTTGACCCCCTCCGATCTTCTTGAAACTCTGGATTCTGACAGAGGGCCACGAGACATCGACCAGCGCGCAAAAATGGAGGCTCTAGACCCTTCCAGAGCCGAGATATCGAAGGTCAAAATTTTGGCCGGAAAAAAAAACATAAGGGGTAACACTGTCATTTTTTATTTTGGCTGAAATTTTGACCTTCGATATCTCGGCTCTGGAAGGGTCTAGAGCCTCCATTTTTGCGCGCTGGTCGATGTCTCGTGGCCCTCTGTCAGAATCCAGAGTTTCAAGAAGATCGGAGGGGGTCAAAATTTCGGCCAAAAAAAAAAAAACATAAGGGGTAACACTGTCATTTTTTTTTTTGGCCGAAATTTTGACCCCCTCCGATCTTCTTGAAACTCTGGATTCTGACAGAGGGCCACGAGACTTCGACCAGCGCGCAAAAATGGAGGCTCTAGACCCTTCCAGAGCCGAGATATCGAAGGTCAAAATTTGGACCCGAAAAAAAAACATAAGGGGTAACACTGTCGTTTTTTTTTTTCTTGGCCGAATTTTTGACCCCCTCCGATCTTCTTGATACTCTGGATTCTGACAGAGGGCCACAAGACTTCGACCAACGCGCAAAAAGGGAGGCTCTAGACCCTTCCAGAGCCGAGATATCGAAGGTCAAAATTTGGACCCGAAAAAAAAAACATAAGGGGTAACACTGTGTTTTTTTTTGGCAGAAATTTTGACCCCCTCCGATTTTCTTGAAACTCTGGATTCTGACAGAGGGCCACGAGACATCGACCAGCGCGCAAAAATGGAGGCTCTAGACCCTTCCAGAGCCGAGATATCGAAGGTCAAAATTTTGGCAGGAAAAAAAACATAAGGGGTAACACTGTCATTTTTTATTTTGGCTGAAATTTTGACCTTCGATATCTCGGCTCTGGAAGGGTCTAGAGCCTCCATTTTTGCGCGCTGGTCGATGTCTCGTGGCCCTCTGTCAGAATCCAGAGTTTCAAGAAGATCGGAGGGGGTCAAAATTTCGGCCAAAAAAAAAAAATGACAGTGTTACCCCTTATGTTTTTTTTTTTGGCTGAAATTTTGACCTTCGATATCTCGGCTCTGGAAGGGTCTAGAGCCTCCATTTTTGCGCGCTGGTCGATGTCTCGTGGCCCTCTGTCAGAATCCAGAGTTTCAAGAAGATCGGAGGGGGTCAAAATTTCGGCCAAAAAAAAAAAACATAAGGGGTAACACTGTCATTTTTTTTTTTTGGCCGAAATTTTGACCCCCTCCGATCTTCTTGAAACTCTGGATTCTGACAGAGGGCCACGAGACATCGACCAGCGCGCAAAAATGGAGGCTCTAGACCCTTCCAGAGCCGAGATATCGAAGGTCAAAATTTTGGCCGGAAAAAAAAACATAAGGGGTAACACTGTCATTTTTTATTTTGGCTGAAATTTTGACCTTCGATATCTCGGCTCTGGAAGGGTCTAGAGCCTCCATTTTTGCGCGCTGGTCGATGTCTCGTGGCCCTCTGTCAGAATCCAGAGTTTCAAGAAGATCGGAGGGGGTCAAAATTTCGGCCAAAAAAAAAAAACATAAGGGGTAACACTGTCATTTTTTTTTTTTGGCCGAAATTTTGACCCCCTCCGATCTTCTTGAAACTCTGGATTCTGACAGAGGGCCACGAGACATCGACCAGCGCGCAAAAATGGAGGCTCTAGACCCTTCCAGAGCCGAGATATCGAAGGTCAAAATTTTGGCCGGAAAAAAAAACATAAGGGGTAACACTGTCATTTTTTATTTTGGCTGAAATTTTGACCTTCGATATCTCGGCTCTGGAAGGGTCTAGAGCCTCCATTTTTGCGCGCTGGTCGATGTCTCGTGGCCCTCTGTCAGAATCCAGAGTTTCAAGAAGATCGGAGGGGGTCAAAATTTCGGCCAAAAAAAAAAAACATAAGGGGTAACACTGTCATTTTTTTTTTTTGGCCGAAATTTTGACCCCCTCCGATCTTCTTGAAACTCTGGATTCTGACAGAGGGCCACGAGACATCGACCAGCGCGCAAAAATGGAGGCTCTAGACCCTTCCAGAGCCGAGATATCGAAGGTCAAAATTTTGGCCGGAAAAAAAAACATAAGGGGTAACACTGTCATTTTTTATTTTGGCTGAAATTTTGACCTTCGATATCTCGGCTCTGGAAGGGTCTAGAGCCTCCATTTTTGCGCGCTGGTCGATGTCTCGTGGCCCTCTGTCAGAATCCAGAGTTTCAAGAAGATCGGAGGGGGTCAAAATTTCGGCCAAAAAAAAAAAACATAAGGGGTAACACTGTCATTTTTTTTTTTTGGCCGAAATTTTGACCCCCTCCGATCTTCTTGAAACTCTGGATTCTGACAGAGGGCCACGAGACATCGACCAGCGCGCAAAAATGGAGGCTCTAGACCCTTCCAGAGCCGAGATATCGAAGGTCAAAATTTTGGCCGGAAAAAAAAACATAAGGGGTAACACTGTCATTTTTTATTTTGGCTGAAATTTTGACCTTCGATATCTCGGCTCTGGAAGGGTCTAGAGCCTCCATTTTTGCGCGCTGGTCGATGTCTCGTGGCCCTCTGTCAGAATCCAGAGTTTCAAGAAGATCGGAGGGGGTCAAAATTTCGGCCAAAAAAAAAAAACATAAGGGGTAACACTGTCATTTTTTTTTTTTGGCCGAAATTTTGACCCCCTCCGATCTTCTTGAAACTCTGGATTCTGACAGAGGGCCACGAGACATCGACCAGCGCGCAAAAATGGAGGCTCTAGACCCTTCCAGAGCCGAGATATCGAAGGTCAAAATTTTGGCCGGAAAAAAAAACATAAGGGGTAACACTGTCATTTTTTATTTTGGCTGAAATTTTGACCTTCGATATCTCGGCTCTGGAAGGGTCTAGAGCCTCCATTTTTGCGCGCTGGTCGATGTCTCGTGGCCCTCTGTCAGAATCCAGAGTTTCAAGAAGATCGGAGGGGGTCAAAATTTCGGCCAAAAAAAAAAAACATAAGGGGTAACACTGTCATTTTTTTTTTTGGCCGAAATTTTGACCCCCTCCGATCTTCTTGAAACTCTGGATTCTGACAGAGGGCCACGAGACATCGACCAGCGCGCAAAAATGGAGGCTCTAGACCCTTCCAGAGCCGAGATATCGAAGGTCAAAATTTTGGCCGGAAAAAAAAACATAAGGGGTAACACTGTCATTTTTTATTTTGGCTGAAATTTTGACCTTCGATATCTCGGCTCTGGAAGGGTCTAGAGCCTCCATTTTTGCGCGCTGGTCGATGTCTCGTGGCCCTCTGTCAGAATCCAGAGTTTCAAGAAGATCGGAGGGGGTCAAAATTTCGGCCAAAAAAAAAAACATAAGGGGTAACACTGTCATTTTTTTTTTTGGCCGAAATTTTGACCCCCTCCGATTTTCTTGAAACTCTGGATTCTGACAGAGGGCCACGAGACATCGACCAGCGCGCAAAAATGGAGGCTCTAGACCCTTCCAGAGCCGAGATATCGAAGGTCAAAATTTTGGCCGGAAAAAAAAACATAAGGGGTAACACTGTCATTTTTTATTTTGGCTGAAATTTTGACCTTCGATATCTCGGCTCTGGAAGGGTCTAGAGCCTCCATTTTTGCGCGCTGGTCGATGTCTCGTGGCCCTCTGTCAGAATCCAGAGTTTCAAGAAGATCGGAGGGGGTCAAAATTTCGGCCAAAAAAAAAAACATAAGGGGTAACACTGTCATTTTTTTTTTTTTGGCCGAAATTTTGACCCCCTCCGATCTTCTTGAAACTCTGGATTCTGACAGAGGGCCACGAGACATCGACCAGCGCGCAAAAATGGAGGCTCTAGACCCTTCCAGAGCCGAGATATCGAAGGTCAAAATTTCAGCCGGAAAAAAAAACATAAGGGGTAACACTGTCATTTTTTTATTTTGGCTGAAATTTTGACCTTCGATATCTCGGCTCTGGAAGGGTCTAGAGCCTCCATTTTTGCGCGCTGGTCGATGTCTCGTGGCCCTCTGTCAGAATCCAGAGTTTCAAGAAGATCGGAGGGGGTCAAAATTTCGGCCAAAAAAAAAAAACATAAGGGGTAACACTGTCATTTTTTTTTTTTTGGCCGAAATTTTGACCCCCTCCGATCTTCTTGAAACTCTGGATTCTGACAGAGGGCCACGAGACATCGACCAGCGCGCAAAAATGGAGGCTCTAGACCCTTCCAGAGCCGAGATATCGAAGGTCAAAATTTTGGCCGGAAAAAAAAACATAAGGGGTAACACTGTCATTTTTTATTTTGGCTGAAATTTTGACCTTCGATATCTCGGCTCTGGAAGGGTCTAGAGCCTCCATTTTTGCGCGCTGGTCGATGTCTCGTGGCCCTCTGTCAGAATCCAGAGTTTCAAGAAGATCGGAGGGGGTCAAAATTTCGGCCAAAAAAAAAAAAACATAAGGGGTAACACTGTCATTTTTTTTTTTGGCCGAAATTTTGACCCCCTCCGATCTTCTTGAAACTCTGGATTCTGACAGAGGGCCACGAGACTTCGACCAGCGCGCAAAAATGGAGGCTCTAGACCCTTCCAGAGCCGAGATATCGAAGGTCAAAATTTGGACCCGAAAAAAAAACATAAGGGGTAACACTGTCGTTTTTTTTTTTCTTGGCCGAATTTTTGACCCCCTCCGATCTTCTTGATACTCTGGATTCTGACAGAGGGCCACAAGACTTCGACCAACGCGCAAAAAGGGAGGCTCTAGACCCTTCCAGAGCCGAGATATCGAAGGTCAAAATTTGGACCCGAAAAAAAAAACATAAGGGGTAACACTGTGTTTTTTTTTGGCCGAAATTTTGACCCCCTCCGATCTTCTTGAAACTCTGGATTCTGACAGAAGGCCACGAGACTTCAACCAGCGTGCAAAAATGGAGGCTCTAGACCCTTCCAGAGCCGAGATATCGAAGGTCAAAATTTGGACCCGAAAAAAAACATAAGGGGTAACACTGTCGTTTTTTTTTTTTTTGGCCGAAATTTTGACCCCCTCCGATCTTCTTGAAACTCTGGATTCTGACAGAGGGCCACGAGACTTCAACCAGCGCGCAAAAATGGAGGCTCTAGACCCTTCCAGAGCCGAGATATCGAAGGTCAAAATTTGGACCCAAAAAAAAAAAACATAAGGGGTAACACTGTCGTTTTTTTTTTTTTGGCCGAAATTTTGACCCCCTCCGATCTTCTTGAAACTCTGGATTCTGACAGACGGCCACGAGACTTCGACCAGCGCGCAAAAATGGAGGCTCTAGACCCTTCCAGAGCCGAGATATCGAAGGTCAAAATTTCGACCCAAAAAAATAAACATAAGGGGTAACACTGTTTTTTTTTTTTGGCCGAAATTTTGACCCCCCTCCGATCTTTTTGAAACTCTGGATTCTGACAGAGGGCCACGAGACTTCGACCAGCGCGCAAAAATGGAGGCTCTAGACCCTTCCAGAGCCGAGATATCGAAGGTCAAAATTTCGACCCGAAAAAAAAACATAAGGGGTAACACTGTTTTTTTTTTTTTTTCCGAAATTTTGACCCCCTCCGATCTTCTTGAAACTCTGGATTCTGACAGAGGGCCACGAGGCTTCGACCAGCGCGCAAAAATGGAGGCTCTATACCCTTCCAGAGCCGAGATATCGAAACTCAAAATTTCGACCAGAAAAAAAAAAACGACAGTGCTACCCCTTACGTTTTTTTTTTGGGCGGAAAATTAAATATCCCTAAACTTCTCACAACTCTGGATTCTGACAGAGGGCCACGAGACTTCGACCAGCGCGCAAAAATGGAGGCTCTAGACCCTTCCAGAGCCGAGATATCGAAGGTCAAAATTTCGACCCGAAAAAAAAACATAAGGGGTAACACTGTTTTTTTTTTTTTTGTCCGAAATTTTGACCCCCTCCGATCTTCTTGAAACTCTGGATTCTGACAGAGGGCCACGAGGCTTCGACCAGCGCGCAAAAATGGAGGCTCTATACCCTTCCAGAGCCGAGATATCGAAACTCAAAATTTCGACCAGAAAAAAAAAACGACAGTGCTACCCCTTACGTTTTTTTTTGGGCGAAAAATTAAGTATCCCTAAACTTCTCACAACTCTTGATTCTGATAGAGGGCCATGAGACTTAGACCTGAGTGCAAAAATGGAGGCTCTAGTCCCTTCCAGAGCTGAGATATCGAAACTCTAAATTTCGACCAGAAAAAAAACCGACAGTGTAACCCCTTACGTTTTTTTTTTTTTTTTTTTTTGGGGGGGGGGGGGGGGGGGGGGGATTAAGTTTCCCCAATCTTCTCACAACTCTGGATTCTGATAGAGGGCCATGAGACTTAGACCTGAGTGCAAAAATGGAGGCTCTAGACCCTTCCAGAGCTGAGATATCGAAACTCAAAATTTCGACCAGAAAAAAAAAAAACGACAGTGTTACCCCTTAAGTTTTTTTGGGGGGGGACGAAAAATTAAGTATCCCCAATCTTCTCTCAACTCTGGATTCTGATAGAGGGCCATGAGACTTAGACCTAAGTGCAAAAATGGAGGCTCTACACCCTTCCAGAGCTAAGATATCGAAACTCAAAATTTCGACCAGAAAAAAAACGACAGTGTTACCCCTTACATTTTTTTTTTTTTTTTTGGGCGAAAAATTAAGTTTCCCCAATCTTCTCAAAACTCTGGATTCTGATAGAGGGCCATGAGACTTGGACCTGGGTGCAAAAATGGGGGCTCTAGACTCTTCCAGAGCTGAGATATCGAAACTCAAAATTTCGACCAGAAAAAAAACGACAGTTTTACCCCTGCTGTTAAACAAGTTACTCAGCAAATTTTACCCATATTTTAAATTAACTACTTCTTACTTGAGTAGATTTTTAGACTGTAATTTTTACTTAAGTAAAAATTTATCAAAGTAATAGTAGCATACATTAGGTTGAATAACATTCTTCCAGTTTCACCTCTGATATTATAACAGTAAGTTACTCTAAAATAGTTATGAATTATTAACTACAAATGACATCTTCAACGGTGTAGTTAGATTAATGTAATAATTACTATCTCTAGAAAGTATTGGTCTACATATTACTAAATCATATATCAACCTCAACCACTTGATTAATACAAGGAGGAGAGACAAGAAACTGCACTTTTAATGCTTTCAAATTAACAATATACAATTGCATGAATTATTCTTGAATTGATTAAAGTGTGTAGAGGGAGAAGGTTACATAAAAAAATACCTTTTAAAAATGTATGTTAAATCCACTATTGTTTTATACTGTTTATGCAGTTTATGCAGTAGGCCTATTTATTGTAATTGCATCATATTTTATTTTAAATTACAGAAGAATTAAGAGTAATCCCATTAATTAAATTACAATATTTAGATTACTTAGTAATTAATTACACCCAAAACCTCTTTTTGTCTGGCGCTGTTGCCATGGTGACTCGTGGCTTTTTATAGTTGTTGTGCACACGCTTAACTCAGTCAGACAACTCAGAGTTGATTGAACTAACTCATTTCAGCTGTACTGTAACCGAAAACTCAGAGTTTCCCATCTCAGAGTAAGTCAACTCAGAGTTCAAGCTTTAACTATATTTTATGCAGTAGGCCTATTTATTGTAATTGCATCATATTTTATTTTAAATTACAGAAGAATTAAGAGTAATCCCATTAATTAAATTACAATATTTAGATTACTTAGTAATTAATTACACCCAAAACCTCTTTTTGTCTGGCGCTGTTGCCATGGTGACTCGTGGCTTTTTATAGTTGTTGTGCACACGCTTAACTCAGAGTCAGACAACTCAGAGTTGATTGAACTAACTCATTTCAGCTGTACTGTAACCGAAAACTCAGAGTTTCCCATCTCAGAGTAAGTCAACTCAGAGTTCAAGCTTTAACTCAGAGTTGGTTGAACCTCCTTATTGAAACGGGCCCCAGCTTCCAGTGGGGCAATTCCCAATAGTATGTATGTATGTGTGTGTGCGAGTGTGTATGTGTGCTTATGTGTGAGAAAGTGTGTTGGTGTGTGTGTGTGTGAGAGAGAGAGAGAGGAGTGTGTGTGATTAAAAAGGAAGTCTGACATTTTTTTGTGATTATTGTCACGGTGTAGTGTGGAATGAAGACAGGCTGAGGCTGATGCAAAGCTCCAATACAAAACATTTACTCAAAAACTCCAAACAGGTACAAGGAAGACTGGCAGAAGTTTACACACACTTTGTCCCCTTGGAATTATCTGAGCAGTTTTGAGATATTAAGTTTTTGCATTACATATAGGAAAATTTATATGGGGAACAAGTTTCATTCAAACATGAAAATAACAGGGACCCTAAATGTATTCTAAACATACAATATCAAAATCATCTCAAATTTGTAAATGGGGATTTTTGGAATGGGTCAAATGCAGATAGAACCTTCTAATTCTAAAAAAACACTTTTCGCTTAGAATTATAAGGTTCTACCTGCCAAAACATTATTTGAACGTTTAGATAAAAAAAATAATGTTGTAACAATGTCTCAACATGTGTTAGAAAGTAAAATTTTATCCTTTCTATGACATTTATTTAATATTTTTTTAGCACTTCCATGTATTTAGGACATTTCAAATTAAGCTAGGTAGGTCTAAATATTTTCCCCAGTGCATAATCTTCATTTTTGATATCAATTTGGTGGGTAATAAAATACATTGCAGAAATGATCATTTTAATCTTTAGGAATATTAAAATCTTTAAATCTTAATCTTTAAAAGGAGCCACTCTAATAAATCCGAGCAGGACTTTACTCCAGCTAAAGTGGGCCAGGTAAAATGGCTTTCTCTCTAGACCTCAATATGGCTGAAATAACATGCAAACGTTTATTGTTGTAATTAAGACCCCATTAATTAAATTGTTAAATATTTGATCTATAAGCCTTAATATGGTAAAAATTAAGACATTTTAAGACTTTAAAAACTGCAAGCAAATCGACATGCTTCAGCAAATTAATTCATAAAGTTTAATAATCATTGAAAAATTATTCACTGACTATATAATTGTCACAGTCTTTGTCTGCACCATTCTGTCTTCGTCATCTTCACTACACTTCCCAGCATCCTCTGTGATAGTCTCCACACCTGAACTCACTCCCTCAATCATCCACCTGTTCATCGTCCTGATCATCTGTGTCACCTGTCGTCACCTTGTTAGTGTTCATTTGTATCTGTATTTAGTTCTCTCTGTTTCAGTCTGAGCTTGTCGGTTCTTGATTGTGTTTCATGGATAGTGTGAGTAATCTTCTGCCAGTCTTCCTTGTGCCTGTTTGGAGTTTTTGAGTAAATGTTTTCTATTGAAGCCTCAGCCTATCTTCATTCCACACTACACCGTGACAGAAGAACCGACCAAACATGGATTTCCCTGCAGTAAGACTAATGTGCCTTGAGCAGGGAAACAGCTCTCTTGAGGAACACCTGGAGGTTTTCCTGGACGTCACCAGCACCACTCCAACGCCCGAGACCTTCCAGCCCGAGACCGTCCGCCTGAGGGGTCTTCACTGCCTGAGGGGTCTTCACCGCCGTGGCTGCCTGAGGAGTCTTCACCGCCTGAGGGGTCTTCACCGCCTGAAGGGGCTTCACCGCCTGAGGGGTCTTCACCGCCTGAGGGGTCTTCACCGCCTGAAGGGTCTTCACCGCCGTGGCTGCCTGAGGAGTCTTCACCGCCTGAGGGGTCTTCACCGCCTGAAGGGGCTTCACCGCCTGAGGGGTCTTCACCGCCTGAGGGGTATTCAACGCCTGAGGGGTCTTCACCGCCTGAGGGGTCTTCACCATCCTGGCAACGCTCTCAGCCTGCTCCGCCCTGATCACGCCCTGGTCCTGCTCCCCCCTGGTCCTGCTCCGCCCTGGACCTGCTCCGCCCTGGACCTGCTCCGCCCTCAGCCTGCTCTGGAGGCTTCCTGCTCTAATTCAGCCATGCCCTCGTCATCCTCCAGGGCGCCCTCCCACCCCATTGATGTTCTACGGCGCGAGGTCACGCCTTTGTAAAGGGGGGCGTTCTGTCACAGTCTTCGTTTGCACCATTCTGTCTTTGTCAACTTCACTACACTTCCCAGCATCCTCTTGTCTCCACACCTGAACTCACTCCCTCAATCATCCACCTGTTCATTGTCCTGATCATCTGTGTCACCTTGTTAGTGTTCATTTTGTATCTGTATTTAGTTCTCTCTGTTTCAGTGTGTGCTGGTCGGTTTTTGATCATGTTTCATGGACAGTGTGTGTAATCGTCTGCCTTTACCTGTTTGGAGTTTTTGAGTAAATGTTTTGTATTGGAGCCTCAGTCTATCTTCATTCCACACTACACCATGACAATAATAACAAAAAATGTCAGACTCCCTTTTTAATCACACACACTCTCTCTCACTCTCTCTCTTACACACCAACACACTTTCTCAAACATACACGGACACACACTTGCATGTTGAATGGTTTTCTAAAATATTCAATTTACTCACTGCATATTTGTATAATTCAGATAATAATAACTATAATAATGAAAGTTATTAATAATAACTAAAACATTATAAAGAAAATGAATAAATATAAAGATAAGCCACTTCTTTAGACTACACAATTTAGTGAATTTTTAATTTATTGTAAATGTATAGCATAATGCCTTTATGGGGTTTCTTCTTGTCTTCAAGGAAAAAGCCGGCAACCCGACATATAAAAGTTGATTCTAATTGGTCCTCTTCTGTGCGTTCAAAGTGTTGATTGGCTTATGCAGATAGAACCTTATAGAGCCAAGTTAGAGTTCAACTTTGTAGATAAAACCTTTTTGTTTTTTCAATAAAAAGTCCCACAATGTACACAACTTAAAACATCAAACAAGTCACAGATTAAGACAATGTGAATAACTCAATTTTGACAAAAATGTCAGACAGAACTTTATAATTCTAAGGGGACAACTATCCATGAAACATAAATCAAGCACCGACAAGCTCATACTGAAACAGAGAACTAAATACAGATACAAAATGAACACTAACAAGGTGACACAGATGATCAGGACGATGAACAGGTGGATGATTGAGGGAGTGTAGCGAAGATGACGAAGACAGAATGGTGCAGACGAAGACTGTGATAGAACGCCCCCCTTTACAAAGGCGTGACCTCGCGCCGTAAAACATCAATGGGGTGGGGGGAGGGCACCCTGGAGGATGACGAGGGCATGGCTGAATTAGAGCAGGAAGCCTCCAGGGCGGTGCAGGCTGAGGGCATGACCAGAGCGGAGCAGGACCAGGGCGTGGCAGAGCAGGCTGAGGGCGTTGCCAGGATGGTGAAGACCCCTCAGGCAGGCGGTGAAGACCCCTCAGGCAGGTGGTGAAGACTCTTCGGGCAGTGAAGACCCCTCGGGCGGTGAAGACCCCTCAGGCGGGCGGCGAAGACCCCTCAGGCAGGCAGTGAAGACCCCGCAGGCGGTGAAGACCCCTCAGGCAGGCGGTGAAGACCCCGCAGGTGGTGAAGACCCCGCAGGCGGTGAAGACTCTTCAGGCGGTGAAGACCCTTCAGGCGGTGAAGACCCCTCAGGCAGGCGGTGAAGACCCGTCAGGCAGGCAGTGAAGACCCGTCAGGCAGGCGGTGAAAACCCTTCAGGCGGTGAAGACCCCGCAGGCGATGAAGACTCTTCAGGCGGTGAAGACCCTTCAGGCGGCGAAGACCCCTCAGGCAGGCGGTGAAGACCCTTCAGGTGGTGAAGACCCCGCAGGCGGTGAAGACCTTTCAGGCGGTGAAGACCATTCAGGCGGTGAAGACTCTTCAGGCGGTGAAGACCCTTCAGGCGGTGAAGACCCCGCAGGCGATGAAGACTCTTCAGGCGGCGAAGACCCCTCAGGCAGGCGGTGAAGACCCTTCAGGTGGTGAAGACCCCGCAGGCGGTGAAGACCTTTCAGGCGGTGAAGACCATTCAGGCGGTGAAGACTCTTCAGGCGGTGAAGACCCTTCAGGCGGTGAAGACCCCTCAGGCAGGCGGTGAAGACCCCACAGGCGGTGAAGACTCTTCAGGCGGTGAAGACCCCTCAGGCAGGCGGTGAAGACCCCTCAGGCAGGCGGTGAAGACCCCTCAGGCGGACGGTCTCGGGCTGGACGGTCTCGGGCGTTGGAGTGGGACTGGTGACATCATCGACAGTGAAGGATGATCCGCAGGACCCCAGCAGCCACTCCACAAGTTGGGCAAAGCTTCCTTTGGAATTAGTATGGAATGAAGACAGGCTGAGGCTTCAATAGAAAACATTTACTCAAAAACTCCAAACAGGCACAAGGAAGACTGGCAGAAGATTACTCACACTATCCATGAAACACAATCAAGAACCGACAAGCTCAGACTGAAACAGAGAGAACTAAATACAGATACAAATGAACACTAACAAGGTGACGACAGGTGACACAGATGATCAGGACGATGAACAGGTGGATGATTGAGGGAGTGAGTTCAGGTGTGGAGACTATCACAGAGGATGCTGGGAAGTGTAGTGAAGATGACGAAGACAGAATGGTGCAGACAAAGACTGTGACAATTATATAGTCAGTGAATAATTTTTCAATGATTATTAAACTTTATGAATTAATTTGCTGAAGCATGTTGATTTTCTTGCAGTTTTTAAAGTCTTAAAATGTCTTAATTTTTACTATATTAAGGCTTATAGATCAAATATTTAACAATTTAATTAATGGGGTCTTAATTACAACAATAAACGTTTGCATGTTATTTCAGCCATATTGAGGTCTAGAGAGAAAGCCATTTTACCTGGCCCACTTTAGCTGGAGTAAAGTCCAGCTCGGATTTATTAGAGTGGCTGCTTTCTGTCTAAGCAAAAGAAAGATTAAAATTATAATTTCTGCAATGTGTTTTATTACCCACCAAATTGATATCAAAAATGAAGATTATGCACTGGGGAAAATATTTAGACCTACCTAGCTTAATTTGAAATGTCCTAAAGACATGGAAGTGCTAAAAAATATTAAATAAATGTCATAGAAATGATAACATTTTACTTTCTAACAGATGTTGAGACATTGTTACAACATTATTTTTTATCTAAATGTTCAAATAATGTTTTGGCAGGTAGAACCTTATAATTCTAAGCGAAAAGTGTTTTTTTAGAATTAGAAGGTTCTATCTGCATTTGACCCATTCCAAAAATCCCCATTTACAAATTTGAGATGATTTTGATATTGTATGTTTAGAATACATTTAGGGTCCCTGTTATTTTCATGTTTGAATGAAACTTGTTCCCCATATAAATTTTCCTATATGTAATGCAAAAACTTTGAAGCTCAATATCTCAAAACTGCTCAGAACACAGATAGAACCTTATAATTCCAAGGGGACGAAATGTAAATTCAGTGCTAACAAAACCTAACTTTGTACTTTTTTTCAACGAAGTTGTACATTATATTAAGCTGATTTATGGCTCCAACAACAAAAAGGCATTTAAAACTGTCAACATATGATCTTTTTTTCTTTGTAATGGCCCTTATGCTTCCCCTGGCAAAACTGTTTTTTATTTGTTTAAATGTTATATTTCTGTACATTTTAATGTATATTTTGTTAATTTTTTGTGATGTGATTTGTACTGTTTTTGAAAACTGAAAAGAAAACTGAATGTGAAGATATATAGAGCTGGTAAATCCCGCCCATCCGTAAAATTCCAAGTGGACCTCTAGGTTGAAAAAGCGTCAATGCAAGTGAATGAGAGAAAATAATTATTTTCTGATCCTGTTTGAATTGTGCCGTGAATGTAACATATGTTGTCTGTGAATTTTTTTATATAATTTCTCATGTAACGAGTTTGACAGTATATTGTATGATTCTTTGGCTAGCAGTTGTGGAATAGACATAACGAGAAAGACTACACGTCGCATATATGACGTCGCCGCATAACACATTTTCCCTCCACAAATCACGGTTTTCACCACGCTCAACTAGTTTGTCCTCTCCCTGAAAGAAGGCGGTGAAGTGCACCAAAGACACAGGCATGTTTAGCGTGTGCTAGTGGTGGCGATGTATATCAAACACGTCGAAAGTTGTAGTCCACAAAGTGCTCACACAAAGTCTCACACAACGTATGAAAATTCTACCAACTAAATTGTAGCATTCTTTACACGAAACATTATATAAAAAATTCACAGACAACATATGTTCACAATTCATTGCAAAATTCAAACGGGATTAGGAAAGAAATATTTTCTCTCATTCACTTGCAATGATGATTTTTCAGCAGGGTTAGCTGAAGGGGCGGAACTTACCACCTCTATAGAGTTTAATTTTCAGTGAGGATTGGACTTCAGTTCCAAACAAATAAATTCAATTTCAAATTATACAATTCAGATTCAGTTTTTGAATATATTCAATTTTAATTAAACAATACAATTTCAAATTATGTGATTTAAATTTAGTTTTTCAATGCAATTATTAGCCATTCAAATTCAAGTAAAAATGGTTCAAATTCAGTTTCTGGTGGCACATATTTCAGCCCATAGTACACGCAGTCAAATGACCGAGCTAAACGAAGCAAAATTTAGATCTACATCCGGGGAGCTATCATTTTTTTTCCTAGGATGGTAAGGGAACAGTCATAAATGCCATTAACCCCAGTGATGGGTAGGTTTAGGGGCGGGGTTGGGGTAAGTCATATATTTATATATACAGTAATGTAACGTTAAGTCAACGGCGTTCATAAACACGCTGAAAAGCAATTATGTGTGTTGATAGCACGCCAAAAATGGAAATACGAATTGGAGTCATACACAAGCTACTTCATGAGATCAGTCTGAATATTTTATATTGTAGAATAAAATGTTACTCAACTTTTATGTTACTCAACTTGTGATTTTTTTAACCGCAAAGCTGTTACGTGTCTTGAAAAAGGTGGTGGCTAACAATAGGCTTAATGGGACTACAGAGGCTGTCAGGTATGCTTATATTTGCTTATTATGCCTCATTGTGCTCTTATAATCGATTCTAGCTCAAACATTCAGGGAAAAAAGCTTTTAGATAAAATCTGAAAGAGTTGTCGGAAGCGTGGTGATGGTGACATGGTCTAGTTCATTTATAGCCAACCTTCAGCTTTTTCTACGGGCAATGCTTCAAAATTAATAAAATTTGTGTTCATCTGTGATACACCAAACTTGTTATATAAAAAAAAAGGTTTTTGTGAGATCAAGCAAAATGATTTTTTATTGAGCACTGCTGATACATTTGCTTAAAATCCACATATTTTCCAAGACATGTTGCAGTACGTTAGTGCGTGCGCGTTAAAACAATCACACGGAGAGAGTGTGCCTGAAGGCCTAATCTGTTTTCTTCAAAAATAATTAATAACCCTACAAAAGAAAAGAGCAAAAAGTTGTGTGAGAAAACTATCAACCGTGAAG
Source organism: Cyprinella venusta (assembly GCA_038021265.1). Classification (NCBI taxonomy): domain Eukaryota; kingdom Metazoa; phylum Chordata; class Actinopteri; order Cypriniformes; family Leuciscidae; genus Cyprinella; species Cyprinella venusta. The sequence continues at coordinate 23,796,535 of CM075876.1, forward strand.
CCGCACATACATCCTCGTGCAAAACACTCTGTCAGCACACATGCGACGTTTTCAATTCAGACTCCGGGCTGTAATGATTATTAGCGCAGGCTAGCGTGACCAAACAGCCAAAGTAATGTAATTACACCCGTGTCACCGAGCTTCACTCAGGAGAGAGAAACCAACAGCGAGAGTGAAATAGTGAAGGTGATTTGAGTCTTTTGCCAACGGGAAGGAATCCTAAACCAACAATGTCTGAATAGGCTAATTATAACTGATATTTGTGATCTGGATTTGGTGACAATGTCCCTTTAATATTCCATTTTATTCAGCTGAGATTGACAACTTTCATTTGTTGACTGATTTGTCTCCAAAACACAGACGGACACACATGACCCCTCTGTGTCAGTCTGTACCCACACATACTCCTCAAAGCCATTTTTTAATGACAGCAAGGGCGGTATTGAAGGTTAACTGTCCTGGGTGTGATCCTCGGTGGGACAGGAGCAAGGACCCGGCCTGAGCACTGTGGCCGGCCTGGTGGAGGTCACGAGCGGCCTTCTCCACATCCCAAACTCCCTGAGCCAGCATGTGAGAGACCAGTGAAGAATACAGAGCTGTGTCCACACAACTGATCAACATCCCAGCATTCAACAGCAAAGACAGGAGCTCAGAGTCACACACCTCCTCAGTCACCTACAGAGATAGAGAGACAGACAGAAATATAAGAGAAAGAGATAGAAAGAGCAGAGAGAGAAACAAGCCAGAAGAGGGAGGGGAAAAAAATCAATTTCAATAAACACTTTAGTGAGACAAACAATCTGTGTGCGAGCAAACCTCCCACTTCTCACAAACACCACACAAAATATTGGATTTTCCACCATATATAAACAAGTAATTGTTATATTCTTTACTTTTACCAAGTGGTAATATGGACATTTTCCCAACACAACAAAAGTCCTGTTACTTTATTACTGTTAATTTGTTTTCACCCATTTTTAAAACGTCCTCTTTCTGAATTGGAAAATTCATACATTACATTTCAAATTACGCATTTTATATATATATATATATATATATATATATATATAGGATCATGTGACACTGAAGACTGGAATACTGATACTGAAAATTCAGCTTTGCCTGTACAGTAATAAATTACAAATGAAAATATATTTAAGTAGAGAACAGTTATTTTCAGCTATAATAATATTTCACAATATTACAATATTTTGACCTGTTCACATCGGGACGAATTTTGCACGCGATTAACGCCTCATGACTGAACAATGTAAGTGTGCACAGTGAACTCTTGCCAATGTAACAAAAAATGTCAGACTCCCTTTTTAATCACACACTCTCTCTCACACTTACACTCACTCTCTCTCTTAGGGTGCCAATGTAAGTGTGCACAGTGAACTCTTGCATTGTATAGGCAGTAACGTTAAGCACTGATACCATAAACCAGGTAATTGACTGTCAGGGTATGTGAAAGGTGGTAGTGCTGTGCTTCGGGTCTTTTGTCCATTCTGTTGCAGGTCGTATGGGTCCATATGTTGTTGATGTCAAGTAGATTCTCTAAATAACACTGTTTGGTGTTATTATTTAGTCTCTCCCAATAGAGCCCCTTTCCTTTTACTTCCCCCTTCATTTATTCCCAAGAAACTGTGCCTTATCGCAAAATTGCAAACAAATATCAAGCTGCTTTCTCTCTCTCTGTTGCTATTTCTCAGTCTCACTGCCGAAGTAACCATGACAACTGATAGCATATCCTACCAAGATGGCGACGCCTTCCCACAATGCAACGTGCATGACGACACATTCTCATTCTCAATTGTCAGAGAATTAATTTGCATGTTCACTCGCTCAGCGTCAGCAAAAATCACTTGGGTGTTGCAACATGTTGAAAAACACTGGCGAATAACGCACACAGATATTCATCCCGATGTGTGCCCTTTCAAAAATATCACACAATCTAATCGACTGGGTCAACCCTGTTACTAGATATTTTACTAATTTATGTCAAACTATTCTATGAAGTCTTAAAATGCATGTAACCACAATGTATTGATGATGACATGTGGATAACTGTAGAAATAGGAGCATTAAATTATTTTTGTAATAAAATCAAATTTGAGCACGAAGCTTGCAATACCCGATTAAACTGTAAAACTCTTTACAGTTTGAGTTCTAAAACCATCATTATATTTCTATGATTAATTAATTAACCCTACTCTATTATGTACACATCTGAGACATTACAAAAAAAAAAAAATTAAAAAAAAAAACCCTATCCAGGGTTCCTACACAATTTCCATTTCAAAATTCCATACTTTTCCAGACTCAAATTTCCAGACCCTCATACAGATTTTTCCGACCATATTTAAAGGGGAACTGTGCAGGTTTTGTAGCTGAACTGAACAGCTTTGAAGTTATTGGAATGGTTATATGACTTCTTTCTGGTTGAATGGTGGCCGTCTCGCTTGCTGTCACACTTGCTGTTGCTGGAATTTTATCGCGTCGCGTGTAGTTAGGACACGGTGTTACACAAAACCTAATGCAAACAAAAATGTGTCCCTGCTTGATATACAACCACCAATAAACAATCGGTTTTAATGAGGGGAAAAAAACTATACTATTTAGTGCGGATTAGAACCCAGAACCTCTGACACGCTTGGCAAAAATTCTGCCACTGGACCGAGTCAGATCTATGTTTTTATTCATGTGAAAAATTCTCAACACTAACAACATATATTAGATCTCATTAAATGACTAATTAAACACAATGTACTATTGTATACTACAGTAAGTAACACGTCATAATGACTCCACAGTGACTCCAGGGGTCGCTGTTTGATAAAAACGGAATTACTGCGAAGTGTGCCTTTAACTTGTTCTGATAAATTGTTTTAAAATTCAACTGCTAACAAGTATGTTACATTCCAAAGATTTATTATTTGCGTTTTTGGATTTTATTAGAATAGGAAAGTAGATAGACGATCCTGAAGCACAACGGCACATGGTGATACACTTTCCCACAATGCTAACAGCACCGACAAGTATGTTACACTCGGAGTCAAAATGTGTATGATATCATGTTAAATTTGTACAGTGCAATGTTGTTCATTTTTGTAATTTTGTAAATTTAAATAACTGTAAACCCCTACAGAAACATAAGGGATGTTCATGTACAATTGACCAGAAAATTTGAAAATAGAGCTAAAGTCATGTTTAGTTGTTTAGGCAAAGACGTCAAAGTCAAAGATGTTAAGTAAAACTCTGTTTGAGCTAGGGGTGCTGTGATGGCAACTGCTGCCTAACAACGTAACAACCAATCACTGCAGACCTAGACAGATTAAGTGTAAAAACGATCTTTAGGCAGCGCTCGCTGGCAGCCTAATCCAAACACCATGAAAAAGACGATTGCATATTATATACATTTAAAAGTGATTAATTTTATATTTAGAAAACGAACAAACGGTACAATAGTCTGGAAACATAAATATTTTTCCATACTCTGATTTCCTTTTTCCATACTTTTCCAGACCTGGAAATTACTCGAATCAAATTCCATACTTTTCCAAACTGCGTAGGAACCCTGCCTATCAAACCAATAACCCTGTATTAAAGTTATCCTAAATCTTTCCACCTCAGATTAGAGCTTATAGACTCGCGCCTTGCCTTCCGCCTGGGAACACCGCTGTATATTCTCCTTATCAGTGTTATCTAGTGGCCATGTTGCACTTGCATGTCTGAAGGAGGTCACATGCGATATAAATGAGCTCAGAGAGAGATGTCCCACCCCTTCTGCGACCCCCAGCCTGCTCAGAGAGTCCGGGAGCACCTCTCTCGTCTTTTCAGCATAAATTATTCAACTGCCGGCTTTAGAGGTGGAGAACACAGAGGAGCGGTACTGTAAGAGTCAGCACACTGGAAAATCAATTATGTGCTAAATTTGATTAAAGGCAAGCACCAGTCAAGAGATATGATGCCCTTTGACGGCGTATGTGCATTCGTCCTCATATTAAAGGTGACGTGACGTTAATAGTGGATATAAAATCCTCAAATGCAGTTTAAATGTACTGTTCTGACCTCACACAAAGATTTCTAATGCCTATGGAAAGATTTCAGGTTGACATACATGCACATACATACACAGACGGATGTACCTACATTTATCACAAACATGTTGGATACCTTCTATCTGTCGTTTAGGTCTATAAATGAAAGGGAAGAGTAGAGTAACCGAGAGAGAAAGAGAGAAGGTAAGTAATCAGAGCTGTTGAAGGGATAAGGACACCACAATTACACACAATATATTTTAACCATTCACACCTGGTTATCATCTCTGTGCGCTTCTGTGAGAAACCATTCCACTTTCATTATTAACTATGGGATACATGAAGCACATTACACTGATCAGATATTTAAAAGCTGGTTTTAATCATTCATGTGTGTGTGATGGATGATTCATGAGGCACGGGTGATTGACCCTGTTCAAAATGATCTACAACTGTCCTCGTATCACTCCAGCATTGAAGCCAAGTCCAGTCAATTTGTGTCTAAGTGAAGACCCTGAGTAGTGACTCAGGCCCCGTCCACACTACTGCGTTTTTGTTTAAAAACGGAGAATTAAAACGAATACGATCTTCGTCCACACCAGCGTTTTATCTGCGTATTAGAATTGATCTCCGTCCAGATTAAAATGACTGAAAATGCGGATCACGGCATGCGCGTGCCGCTGTAAACAGTGGCTGACGAATCAGGGAAGGACACGTCATGACTGATGACACCCAATCATAGAGCCGAACGTGAGCCTCTGCATCACCGTTTCTAAAGTCCTCTGTTTTGTCCCGTCTTCACTAAAACACCCTCCGGAGATTCAAAACGCGAAACGGAGCTGCAGCGTTTCTAAACTTCTCTGTTTTAGGTCTTCGTTATTTCCGTTTTAGTCTGGACGGGAGGTGCAAACGTAGCAAAAAGTATCCGTTTTTAAACGAAAACGCAGTAGTGTGGACAGGGCCTCAGAGTCAGGGTCCACATGCTCCCAATTCCCAGACAAGACCAACACCATGAAAACACCATTTCCATGGTTATAGTCTTGACCCTCTTCTGGCCTCTCATCAATTATAATAAAATAATTTCAAATCAAATCAATGTTTCAGGTCTCTATTTATTTACTTGCTTTGCTGTAGCTTTAATTTGACAGACTGATTATATCCCTAACCTATATTTTATAGAATTAGAAAGATGTGACTCCCTCATGAACACAATTTTCAGAAAAAAAAACTATTCAGAATGGATATAGTAATATTTTGAGGTTAAAAGCACATTTTAATACAGATTTTACATCTGAAAGTAAAACCGCTTTGAGGGCCATACTTGAGCTATTATCACTTGTCCTTTTATTAGCACAAGTAAATAAGTTTGAAATGAGCATAATCTGGAGAGAGTAAATTACACAGACATGGTTAATGTTGGTAAGCAAGCTTCTCGGAACAGTCTGTAAGACTTCTGCCGCACAAAGGATCTGCACTAGCCTGGCTAACACCAGACCACATATTATTGAGAATGAAACGTGGTCTGGAAACCACATGTTAATATTCTCGTATTTGAGGCGTGGTTTACGAATGCGCAGAGCCGTATTATTGGGTGCTACGAATGTCTATCAAATGCGCCTGTACGTCTATCAAATGCGCCTGTGCGTCTATCAAATGCGCCTGTGCTCCCTGCCCGTTCTGTGATTGGTTCCCTTTTTCAGGGGAAAATTTGGTTTATGGTATCCAGACTGCCTAGCAGCGCGAAAAAAAAAATTGCGCTGTGGCAATGCAGAATGGGAAAACCCAGGCTAGATCTGCACTGGTTTATCATCCAAAACACACAAGCAATAGAGCTGCAAGAGAACTCATATGGCTCACTCAATTCAGACTCAAAGGATTGCATTTTACCCAGAGTGCAACATGTTGAGACCACAGCAATGAAAATAACCTTCTAATGCATAATCAGCTAGAGTTTGCCAATTTATCCTTTTTTACATATTTAGTCTTTTTTGACTCCTTTTTGTTGTGTGTGTGAGGGTGAATTTCTCTTCCACCCCCTCAACGCCTCATGCAGTTTTTCACTCTTATTTCTTCTTTCCAGCCATGATGTCTGTGGAGAGCCGTCAGAGACAGCACAGACGGAGCTAAAAGGTCGAAGAACAGCAAGTGCAGTGAGTGTGAGAGAGAGTGCAAAACAGAGAGAAAGAGTGTGTTGGAGAAATTGAGAGAGGAAGAAAGGAGGAGGGAGTGAGGGAGGAAAATAAGAAGATGAAGGGAAAAAAAGAAGAGCATGGAGAGAGTCGGAGCTAAAATGTCGAGCGCTGAACTGTGAAGAAAGATCGGCCAGCTGTAGAAACCACTTCATAAAGAGGGAGAGAAACAAAGAGAAAAAGAAAAACAGCATGACGGAGGAGAGAAAGAGAGAGCTGGCACAGGGTACGCTATAATGTTTCAAATGCATGCTGATGAAAAAAATGATGTGGCTTGTGAAAAATCATTACAATTTTTCATCATTCGAAAAGAATGAAGATGTGAATATGAAAGAGCAGTAATGTGCTGTTAAGATATTCTACTCATCACCTCCTTCCAACAGATAGACGAGAGCAATCCCTCGTTCTCCTTGATTGGAACTCCATTTCTGATCATTGCAAGGTGACAAATGAGAGAGAGAGAGAGAGAGAGAGAGAGAGAGAGAGAGAGAGAGTCTTTCTCTCCATATTTAAAGTCTCACAAACCCTATTTTCAAGATGTCAAAATTCCATTGAAAAAAACAAAAAAAATGGTTAAGTTGTAAAATACCAGTAAATAAAACAAAACATTTACAAATATTCTAAGTATATATGTTTTTTTGTAGTGAGGGCAACTAAAATACATTTAAATTTAATCCTGCTAAGCATAAACCGGTTGTCCACGTCTGTCGCCATGGTTACTATGGCAGTACGAGCGGAAACCGAGGGTAACGCGGATATGACACCATTGACTGGCGACTCCTCACCCCTGCTGACACGTCCCATTTCATTGGTCAAAATAGCAATTTTCTCACGATTTACAAATAGTTGGAAACATTGGGGATATTGTAAGTAATCAACTAAACAAAAATTATAAGATTGGCCTGGGTTTTTTTTGGATATTTTACAGTAAAAATCCTACATATTGTACCTTAAATAGAATTTCATTGAAGAATGAAGAAAAATGTAATGATATAATCATCATTTTACTAATAAAAATATTTTTATTTTATTTTGGAATATATTTTTATCAAAAAATTTTACTGAAAAGAATAACCAAGAGAATGATAACATAATTTAAAAAATATTATTAATAATAATATAGTGTAAACTGTAAATAATTAATCCTAATTCATACTAATTAATTAATACGCAATAGTGAAAATCATTTATATTATCTATTCACCCTCAAGTCATTCCCAGCCTGTAAGGCGTTTTCTCTTTTTCAGAACACATATCAAGATGGAAGAGAAAAGATGATTTATTAAAAAAAAAATGAATTAAAGTCAATGGGGTCCAATGCTGTTTGGACACTCTGTTTTTAAATTCTTCAAAATATCTCTTTCGATATATTTTCTGCAGAAGAAAGGAAGCCAAACAGGTTTGGAGGAACATTATCATTACTAGGAACTGACATCACTAGGAAAGAAGAAAGAGCAAGTAAACTTAAAGTAAACTCTGCCTTTGAAAATGCCAAAAGTGAACTTGTCAAGCTGAACAAACAATATTTGATTGAGACTGAATATATTGCTGCACAACAATCAGTGGTCAAACATCAACTGCTGCCAACAAATGAAAATAAAATGTTTTGATATTTGTTATGGGGAAATGTCCTTTAAAGGTGCCAGCGGTGAGGTTAATGAAGCGACTTTGATCACACTGGAAGCCAGAAACACATGCGCGCACAGACACAGCCATAAATATTTCAGACCATAATCGTATAAAATCCCAGATAAAGGTAAACCTATCGATCCAGAATAAAATGCCTGGGCTCTCTAGGGGTGTCTGTCGTTTACAAACGTGTGTATGTGCCAGTATGGTTGCATGCGTGTTTTTGGCACTGTATCTGAGAGAGATTAACTGAATAAGCAAACATAAACATGTTTGTTTTTCAATCATACTACTGTTTTTATATTGATCAAATGATATTTTCTATTAACTAACCCTACCCTTTTTTCACAAAGATATTATTTATTTAGTTATTTAGTAAAGCGTTAGTTACCCCAAATATGAAAATTATGTCATTAATGACTCACCCTCATGTCGTTCCAAACCCGTAAGACCTCAGTTCATCTTCGGAACACAGTTTAAGATATTTTAGATTGAGTCCGAGAGTTTTCTGTCCCTCCATTGAAAATATGTATGTTATACTGTCCAGAAAGGAAAAGACATCATCGAAGTAGTCCATGTGACACCACACCAGTGGGTTAGTTAGAATGTTTTGAAACATTGAAAATACGTTTTGGTTATAAAAAAATACATAATACAACTGCGACTTTATTCAGTATTGTATTCTCTACCGGTTCTGTTGTCAATCCGTGTTCAGTGATGCTGCTCACGTAAAATGAACGGAGGTCTCACGGGCTTGGAATGACATGAGGGTGAGTCATTAATGACATAATTTTCATTTTTGGGTGAACTAACCCTTTAAGGCATTTGTTGTGGTGACTGTTGGTAAGTGATTTCAGACTTGTTTGGACATTTGGTTCACACACAAATAAAAAAAAGCACATTAGCACAGTCTATTTACAAATCCACATTTGCTTACTAATATCTGCTAATGCACACATGGAATGAGGGAAGAGCTTGTTGAAAATGGATGTTTTTTTTTCTTTTTGTGCTGGTTCTCAGTTGCAGTGCAGTTTTAATTTGAATAACGGAGGGTGTTCGCCATCTCATAAATGATGCATGCTTGGCTTTTCTTTTATCATTTAAATCATAAAGCTGGTTTGCATCAGGACAGAGTGGGACGAGGAGCGGGTCCAAAACACCGCTGCATCTCTGAAGTTTCCGGTCTCAGAGCGGCCCTCCTGAATACACCAAGTGGTTTTATTTTTTACAGAGAAGGTGGTGGTGGAGAACTATATAACCACACACTATTACCCACATATTGGAGTTCAGCAACAATCTAATAAGATGTAAATCAGAAAACATAAAACTGAGGGGAGGTAGAAAAGACATTCACACTCAGAGACTGAAGGATCACCCTACTAAAATCAGTGTATTTATGGAGATGGTCCTTACTGCAGAAAACGAAATCCAGGGGGAGGAGATGGATCTGAATCCAACTCCTCCCCCTGGATTTCGAGTTTTAGGCACATATACCTAAAACCTAACCATCTCCGCCCCCTGATCTCTAACCCCACTCCCAATCCTACCCATCTCCACCCCTGATCTCTAACCCAGTCCCCAATCCTACCCATCTCCACCCCTTGATCCGTAAACCCACCCCTAATCCAACCCATCTCCACCCCCTGATCCGTAACTCCACCCCTAATCCTACCCATCTCCAACCTCTGGTCCTTAACCCCACCCTTAATCCTACCCCCCCCCAAGGGTCCTTAACCCCACCCCTAATCCTACCCATATCCACCCCCTGATCCCTAACCACACCCCAAATCCTACCCATTTCCACCCCCTGATCACTAACCCCACCCCTAATCCTACCCATCTCTGGCCCTGATCCCTAACCCTGCCCATCTCCACCCCTAGATCCCAAACCCCACCCCTAATCCTAACCATCCCCACCCTAATCCTACCCATAAGCCCACCCTAAAACCCACCCCAACTCCGCTGCAATGAGGTGATACTGTATTTATGAAGGGACCATCTGACAGAGATAAAAATCAAGTTTATTTGGAGTTAACCTGACGGAGGAGGAGTTGCGCTACAAATAATCTCTCACTTTGAAGAACAAAAAAAAACTCACTTTTTATTATTATATGTGTATCACATGATATTTTAATTGGACATTAATCTAACAGGAACATTGTCGCAAAAGCTTTTTTTAGTCCTGCCAAGCACTGAGTTGCAGTCTCTTGGACTTATTTTATTTTGCTCTCTGTGAATTACCAAGCATCAATCATTTAACAGCAATTATTAAACTAGAATGTTTATTTCTATAAACTCTAATACAATGTATTAGCATCTGTTAATGTATTATGAACAAACATGAATTCACAATGAACTGTTTCATGAATATAATGAAAAAGGTACTGTTTATAGTTAATGATACCTAATGCATTAACTAAATTTAAATTCTAATACTTCTAATTCATATTAAAATCTCTTTACAATGGTAATGTAGCTGAAGTAAATATACTACCATTCAAAATGTTGGGGTCTGTAACATTTTAGCATGTTATTTTAAAAGTTTCCTATGCTTTCCAACGCTTCATTTATTTGATCAAAAATACAGTAAAAACTGTAATATTGCAAAATATTGTGACATTATTTTTCATTACATTAGGAAAACCTGAATTTTCAGCATCATTTCTCAATACTTCCATCACATGATCCTTCAGCAAATCATTCTGATATGTATGCTGATTTAGTGCTCAACTTTTATTATCACAGTTGAAAACAGTCATGCTGCTTAGTATATTTGTGGAAACCTTGATACGTTATTTTATATATATATATATAATTCTTTGATGAAACCATGACATATTTTTTGATGTATAGAATGTTGAAAAGAACAGCATTTATTTGAAATAAAAAAAACTTTCATAATAATATAAGTCTTTAATGTTAGTTTTTGTGCAGTAATTTATCATCTTGCAGAATAAAAAGAATAATTTATTTTCAAAAAATAATCTTACCTAACCTACCCCAAATTTTTGAATGGTTATGTATATATCTTAAAGGATAAATCTTCATTTTTAAAATGGATTCTTTATATTTTGTCTAGTATGGTAAAATCCTGTAAATGATAAACATTTATGGTCTATAGGCAACCTGTGAATAGATAAATACCACAAGATATCTAAATAATAGGCTACCCTTATACCTGTGCTGAGTCGACAGATTTTCCTAAATCAATAATGACAAAAACATAGTTTTTTAGTCAGAAATTGCTCTAAAGTAGGGGAAATGGACTGAAAACTAAAGAAATATTAAGGTGCAAGTGTTGAAGCACCAACAATTTTCTAGTGAAATAGCTGCTGGGAGATTTTGCTGAATGTTGGCATGCCCGGAGATTGAAAGAAGAAAAGAATGACCACTTTAAAAATATCACCTATACCAAAGTCATTCAGCAGTACTGTCGACTATGGTCCCTTTCTTTCATGTCCTCTTACTTCACATTATAGCCCATTCATTCACATTTCCTGAACTGTGATTTCTTGAAAAGACCAGGTCTATCTACACAATGGAGCGAGCCAACTCCTGCAGAGAAGAAAATGAAGGAGTGATTGTCTTAATAGTGGACTCCTTACAGCTATAGGGTCAAACCTTCACAGTCTGACCAGTTCTGATATCTGCACTGTTGACGCTGGAGCCATGCTAATTCACACGCATTCTCACAACAATTCACTTTGAGGCCAGCACAGAAGGTGCATAGAAACAGATTATATATGTTATTATTCTTCTGCTTCTTATGCCTTTTTTCTATGGACATTGAGAACATTAAACGCAGCAAATTTGGAGTCTCTTACATATTCTCTCTAGCGCCGCTGACTGTCCAAGGTAGCACTTATGTTTATGCTCATAACTTTTAAACTATAATTTTTCATCATGAAATTTTTTCCTACTTTTTCGAATTCAAAGTCCTATTATCACCAAAATTGGCTCAGATCATTTGCAGAAAGTGCTGGAAAATAGTTTTTGAAAGCTTTTTGATAAAGCCAACCAAAGCTAAATGCCGGAACGGATTTGAAAAAGAGCATGTCAAGATGGATTCAAGGCTATATCGACAACGCTTTAGCATATTGAGAAAAATGTATTATCTGAGTTAAAAATTGCAGCATACCGAATCAAATGATATGAAATAATAAAAAGAATTTTGTCATAAAATTCTTCAAAACACGAACGCATTAGCGTATCGGCACGAAACTCGGAATGTGTCATCAGCACCATGCCCTCAGCGCCAATTTTTGTGGTCGAAAATTATAATGAAATTTCAAAAAAGGCTAATAGCCTATCGTACCAATTATGCCATAATTGGTCGAAATTGCGGTCATCCATTTTGAATTTCTTTGAAAAACATTTTTTTTAAAACTCATTCGAAACCTCTGGTCCAATTATTATTAATTTTCACAAAAATCGGCTCAGATCATATTCCGACTATGTTGGCAAAATCCAAAAATATATATAAAAAGATTGTTGATAAAACAAACCGTTCTCGAGTAACGCGTCAATGAAATTGATGGTATGATGTCAAGCTGATTCTGAGGCTATATCTCTGCAACGCCTTGGCACATTGAGACCAAACTTTGAATGTCATTACCACCTCACACTGTCCTCATGACATCAATCTGGCAACAGCGCCACCTATTGGTCAAAGGTAATAAGCAATTAAATCATATTTCAAGTGATTCTATTTATGATTTTCTCCCATTTTGGCTAAAACGTTCTAAAAATGTTAAATTATGTATTGTTGCAGTTCTAATGCTCCCAGCCATTCTTGCATAACTTATTTTTGTGCTTTGTGTCCCTTAGTTAATACGTGCAGCTATATTTGAAGCTTTTGTTTTGTCAGTTAAACGGCGTTGTCTGTGCGAATGCTTTACAAGATATTTCAATGACTGACATTGTCACATAAACAAATAGATACATGCAGCACATGACTAGCAAAATTAATAACGGACAACTCAATTATTGAAGAAAAAATATATAATAAAACAACACAATAACCTACATAATCACTTCATAAATTCCCTCTTATTTTTGACTGTTGTTCTTAATTAAACAAAATAATCTCCATTAAAAAAACAACCTCATCACAGGGAATAATAAAAGCCATGCTTATTCAACATGATTTATATTCTGGAGCAATAAGTCCATTATAAACACACGCTTATTATGAGCAGGAACAATGCACATCAGATCGTCCAATACAAACAAAGACAGAGCGGGCGGTATGTAATTGCTCTCGGTACAGAAAGCCAATTGAATGGCACTGATGAGTCTATTCAGAAATAATTGGTGAGGAAAAAGGAATAACCGGTGGTGAGGTGTGCCCAAAGACGCCTGCAGAAGACTGAGCTGGAGGAGTCAAAGATGAATGATACTTGATTACTTTTGTGAAGATGACACATGCTGCCACTTGTTCCTGTGTAATGACACCACTGGCTGGAGGTCCTCGCTCAAACACGCAAAGCAACACAATCAGAAAAAGGGTTGAGAAGAATTAAGATTTTGTTTGAATTAATTATTCAGCAAAGTTAATGTGGTTGAACATCGGTGGTGGTTTTAAGCTTGCCAGAACATAACGACAGCTGGAACTGATCTTCCGAGAATGCGGCAAAATGTCAAGCATTCATAAGCAACAGTTTGGAAGGGGAAACGAGGACACAGTGTGTGTCCGTGTGTTTGTGTGTGGATGTTGGAGTATGGCAGAAGGGTTACTAAATAAATCAATGTCTTGAGCGTTCAGAGGGGACTGCCCATGTGATGCAAAATCTCTCCGAATGAACCCGAAAAAATGATTGTGTTGACGGATTACAACATGAGATACTTACTGGTTAAAATACAGACACAAGAAATACAAATGAGATTTAGTTTGATTAATTAATTGTCACACAAATAAATGTGATTAATGGTACATCTATCAAATATAACACAAAAATTGTATAATAAATAAGGATTTGCAAACTAATAATGCACAAAAATAGAATGATAATATTTTATATAAAAAACAGTTTGGTCCTTATAATATCTTTTTAACATTTTAATTCTTTGCATACATATTTTTAATTTTTCTTTTGGGGGACCCCTTTGGTCTTAGTAATACTTTAAGTAATATTTTTTCCCATTTATAAACATTAAAAATATTTTTTTTTCTTGGGAGTCTGCTTTAGTATTATCAATATTTAAATAAAAAAAGTAAAAGTAATATTTTAAATATTTACAAATGCTTCAAATATTTCTATAGGGCCCACTTTAATCTTAGTCTTTCCATTCATACTATTGTTTGTTGGGACCCAGAAAAATTATATTATAGTAAAATATCATTGTCACAAAACATTATGTATTAGTAATATATATCTGTCCCAAATTCTTCACTTTGGTTTATTAAATTAAGAGAGTCCATACTATAGCAGTCAAATAATACTAAATTATATATACACATTATAAATAATGGTAAAAAAGTGAAACCTTGAGTGCTATTGATTACTTCATAATGCACCACTGCACTGTAAAAAACATTAAAAAAATGCTAATTTCATTGCATTTGCCAAAAAAATCCTACGAATATAACTGCACAATAATTGCTAACAACCACAATACAAACACACTAGTTGCCAAAAAAAAAAAAAGCCAACAACAAACCCAAATTCACCTATTCCTTTCTTTCTGGCTTTTCACCATCTCTCTGCCAAGTTTGTAGATGAAAGAACATCACCCCTGCCCCGGCCCCTGAGAGAAGGAGATTACCCTCATTTTAAGTGAGCTTCTCTCAGTTTCATGGCTTTATCTGATCTAGAGTCAGTGAGAATGCAAGCTCTAATTGATCCTTCTGAGACCCAGCTTATCCAGTCGGTTCCCTAGTCAGTTTTTGGGTTCTGATGAATTTTTAGGTGAACCCTAACAGCATTGCGGTGAGCTGTGGAGGTAGCATAGCAGTTCAAGCTGCTCTATGATCAGGCTATGATAAGGGAGCTTGTTAAAAACAAACTTCCATCACTCATTCTGAACATCAAGATCCTTCCGAGAGATATGCAAGTGCACACAGCCAAGTTTTGGTAGAATTTCGCATATTTTCTGTAAATTCCATTCATTTCCAATGGAAGATCATTTTTGACCATGAAGAGTACAAGTGCGACCAGTTAGTCCATTTGTCTTTAGACAATTTTTGTGTTCGCATAGCCAATGCCAAAAAAGTAAACAAATTTCATACCATATTTCCAACGAAGTTATAATTTTTAAATGTTCAAAATGTATTTTTCATCCAAAAGTGACCAAAGAGCACAAAAGGCTTAAATACAATAGTAACTGAGCTGGCATGGTCCTCATTATTTAACAGTGACTGATTTGCTGAATACTCACACTTGTTAATGTGTAAATGAAGACTATCCTTTTAAGCTCAGAAAGACTGTTTTTGCATCATACTTAAAATGTCATTTTTGGTAACATTTGATTTCTAATAATATCATCCAGAATAAATGTAAAAAAAAGCATTATTTTATATTATTATTTTCATTATTTTTGGTTCGTTTGATAATGGTTTCAGTTAAAGAGTGTAGTACTCCCAGCACTTTTATCATATTTAATTCAGCAGATTTTCCTTACAATTACTGCAAAAAAGAAAGGTATGCAGATTCAGTGTTGAGATTTGCCACCATTGTGCAGCTGAGCAAAGCATTTAACCCTTGGCTGATACCAGGGAATTGCTGAAATTAGTGTGGAGTAAGTTGCTTTAGATTAAAAGCATGTACGAAATGCAAATTAATCAAATCAGGTTTTCGAAGGTCTTTGGAAAGAGTCTACGTGTTTGGTTTTAATGTGTAGCCATTGCTTATCTGTCCCTCTAGCAGACCTGAGAGGATAAATGAAGTAATAGTGCAGTGAGGGCTTGGCTTTTATCTGACCTGCAGTCAGTGAGAGATAGAGGTTATGGTCAGATGCAAGCTTGCTCTGATCGCTCCTATCTGATTCACAGTCACTTCTAGTGTCAACTCTCAGTTTAAGTTAATTGAACCCACATTACTAGTGACAGCAGTGGCTGGCTGACAAGAATACACCCTTGACCATTAGATTCGTCCTGCGACGGGTCCTGAATGATCTTCTTTTTTCATTATTGCTATTAACACAGGAATAGTTAAATCATTTAACCTGGGGCTCACCTTTAGAAAATGCAGAGTGACCACGGGCCAATGAATTAAAATGTCCTGGTCAGACTTTAAAAGACTCTCCAATCGGTGAACTTCTCAACTATGTTCACTTCGCTAAAACCTTTTATAATTAAATCTGATTAATGTATTGATTAATTCTATTTCAAATAGATTTACACCAAACTGCAAGTGAATCATGTGGCTACATCACTCTCATTATAATCGATACATCAGTGTTATTGTTAATTGAAACTAAAAAAAAAACTGTTATGGCAACAACTTGAAATAAGTTTAAGATTACAAACTAAAAATCAAATAAAAATAATTACATAGTAATATTACTAAATTCCCAGAAAATATATGAAGCTATTCTATAAAATTCTCAAAAAAAGTCCACATTGTGGTTAATGGGCCATCTACAACATTGTAGGGGCTACGAGAAAGAGAACACAGTTCAGAATGAGACTTACATCAGTGATGTTTTTGATCTGATCCTGGGTCAGTTTGCGCAGACGCTCATCCTCGCTCTCTGTCATCAACTTCAGAGCAGGCAGCTTTAGACCGGCATCCAACAGCAGAGCGCAAATGTTCCCAATGCACTAAAAGAGAATAAAAGTGAAGTGTGATTGTCACGCCTCAACATAGCAGAGCCAAACTCATTAACACTGACAGGAAAATCACATGCCGTCAATGTTTGGTGACGACACCCACATCTGTGTCTTACCTGTGGGTTAAGTTTGTGTTTTGTCAGGTATAGAGAGCGGCACATAGTTAGAACCTCATTCCCGACATTGATTTGGGAAAAGCTAGAGGAGTGTGTAAGCAGGGCGGATGTGAGACACACCCAGGGGTTCTGCTCTGTCTCAAGCCTGTGTAGAGAGAGACAAATGTGTTGAAAAGACCACACACACACACACACAAACAATGACATGAAAAGCGAATCATGAAAGTTCATGCAGTACCGTGAAACTTTTAATAGAAAAGGATCTGTATAATGAAAAAGAAATCCAATCATAATTATCATGGTATATTACATGCGTGCCGCTATAAAACAGCGCATATGCTTATCTCCTGACTTTTTATGAGAGATGAGAGGAGCTTTCTAACAAACTCCACTGCTGACTGAGATAAACACACATAATCATAATCAATCACACACACACTAATTCATCTTATAATTGAAGTTGGTCTTCCACACACAGAATGCTTTCCGCAGTTCTTGTAGATAATAACAAAATCCACAGTTACAGTGACAATGAAGAACCTGGAAACCTAAATTACATCCATTATTGTAGAAACCGGATACATGGATTGGTCATGAAAACGTCCTTAAATGAACATTTCATTAAAAAATGCGAAATTTCCATTTTGTTTTTAAACCCACATACTGCCATTTTCCCTGAATAACACAAAAGCAGAATTTGGAAGAATCCTCACATAGATCTTCTCTATAAAACAATGATTTTAACTACGAAAGCACAATAAAAGGTCTTATGCAACGTATTCCAAGTCTTCTCAAGCCATAAACCGAAATTTAAGTTGATCTGCCAAAGCTCTCAAATCTCATATGGCACTGGCAGATGTGGTTTTTGGTTACGAGAAATTCAAAAAGCCAATGATGTTTGATATCAGTGACATTTTGATGACTTAAAATCACACAAAATATTGTATGACTTCAGAAGATTTGGATCATATCATGAGTCATATGGACCACCTTTTTGTAATTTTTTTGGAGCTCAGCGTCTGATGCGTTATTGGCTCTTTCATACTTACAGATTGGTGGCTAATCCCTAGCGGTTTGGATTATAAAACCAGGCTGGATTGCGAGGCCCCCTAGTGGTGCGAGGCCCTGTGCGGTTGCACAGTTCGCACAGCCCTTGTGACGGTTCTGATTACTTGTAGTACCTTTACTTGTGCTTGAGTAAAATTTAGCAAGGGGTATCTGTACTTTTACTCAAGTAATGAAGCTGTGTACTCTGTCCGCCTCTGCATGTTACCATGTTATCATCAGGTATCATGTCTCCTCTAAGAAAGAGCTGCCACCCAGAGCTCAGTAGTGTGTCGATTTAAATTGATTTCCATTAGGATGGCCTTTTCTGGGACTTACTAAATCAAGACAGAATAAGAAACGACAACACAGGTGTTCAGGAGACAGAAAATGTGCGAATCTTAAGTGAAGATACACACCCGGTACACTGTGTGATCACGAATGGCACACATGGTCACACGTGATTGTCTGTGAACCGTGAACAAATGAATGCATAGTCAAACTCTCCTTTATCCCTTCTACATTTGGCCTTTATACCACTCACATTTTGTTTAAATGCCAAAGAGCGTAATGACAAACACGCACAAACTCACACGGATAACACACAGACAAACTGTGTATTCTTCTGTGAGAATGTTAATTCAAAACTCTTCATGAAAACAAAAAGCCTCAAGCTATTTGAAAGTGTGGGACAAAGCATAATCAGCCAGCTTATATTCTGTTTCTGTCTATTGATCCGGATCCGGAACGGCTCTCTGATCATCAGCACACATTCTGGCAGCCTCGATTAACCTCAAAAACTCATTCAGTTCTATAATATACAACAATTTACCTCAATCAAACCTGCAATCACACTTAATGGTCTAAAAACAGAGCAATTCAAAGACATCTAATGAGAAAACAGCTTGCTTTAAATACCTATATATATATATATATATATATATATATATATATATAAAGATTTAAAGGTTTAAAAAGCATATAATTTAAATGGTAAAAGTGTGGTAAATTGATTTGAGTACAGGTCTCTTTAAAACACTAAATTCTGATTGGTCAATCATGGCATTCTATGGTCAGATATTTAGTATAATGACTGCTAAACTGTATATCTGACAGCTGTCCCTGGCAACCAATCTCTTACATGTTTTTCTCATCACTGTGCAGTCTTTTTCTAAGTTAATAAAATATTTCAACTCATCAATTAGTAGGATAATGTACTTTCAGCTAGTTTTTAGACTAAAATAAACTGCTGCAGAATGATATCATTTCTAATCTTGTCCTGATCATCCTGTTAGGGTTTATTTTGTGAAAATGACCAGCTTATGCCTCAGTTTTATAAGTGAAAATGTAAATTGAAAATTGAGAATCAGCGCCAAAGTCTCACCTGTTCTTGTCAGTCATTGGTGGCCATGCCTGTAGGAGGAGAATAAGGTGTTGAAACTCTTCCCATTTATTGCTGGACTCCAACAGCTCCAGAAACAAGGAGTTTCGCTTTTCTTCATTCTCGACATCTTTCATCTCACACTGAGAAAAGGGAAGGAGAGAGAGAAAGTTATGTCTTTTGTAAGAGAGAGACAGAGAGCACTTCAGATGAATGCTCTTGATTGGGGATTGTTCATATAGCACAGCATATGTGTCATTTGGATTAAAACCAAATTGTATATGCAAGTAAAAAAAACTGTTACATGATTTATGTCTAATGAATGGTTCCCAGAATTATTATAGGACTTTTGCAGGTCAATAAGTTTCATTAACGCACCATTCGAAGCATGCACCTCCCGAACACCACATGTCAGACAGCGCGCAATAATAGCATTCTCTTTCACATCTTGCGTTAGAATGGACGAACCCACACAAACGCCCGTCTTAGCGAGTATCTAGTCAGTTATATCTAACGTGGACAGTATATTCATATTGGATCTATGCATTCGGTCTTAAAGGGAGAGCAGCCTTATAAACCTGATGCTGTGATTTAAATGTTAATTAAACAATTGACAAATGAATCAAACTCTGCTCTTGACTGAATAAGTGTCAAGTTATCAGGGTTTTTCTTTGCCTCAATGTCTGCCCAAACTTGAAAAAGGCCTCAATCAACTCTGAAGGTGCATGGAATAACTCAAACCATCTGGTTCTTCATCATAGAAGCAGTTTATTGAAATCTCTCATCATTGACTAGATCTTCTTTTGTACTTGTCTCAATGATCATTCCAGAAGGTTAGCTTAATAACCTACATAGAAACAGATATGTGAAATGAATCACTACAAAGTGCAACAAAAGTACAAAACACATTGTCAAATATTCAGTTTACACAGCAACTTAACAGCAATGCAAATAAAAAGCTTGTAATGCAGTAAGAAAGCTAAATGCTAACTACTAGCATTAAACACCTTTCAAACACTCACAAAATATGTAGTCATTAAAGAAAAATAGTCTTTGTCCTACCAGTTGCATCTCAAAGTTGATGAAAACATTGTGGCTTTCCCAACAGTCTTTCTCCTTTGGTTTTTTAATCACCAAAACTTTGGTAGGAGAAGCACGTTTGCTGCAAACAAAGATCTCTCTTGCTCCTGGTAATCACACACACCTGGTGGAGTTTGGAGCTGTGGAGTTTCAATGACCAATCAGCTACCTTGATTCTTCCAGGTTGCACCATGTCCTCACAACCAATAGGCTACATTCATTTTGATCTTAAATCTTTTTAGCAATGAAGAATTTATACTTTTTCACCATTTTTTTTTCCTCTTTCACTCAAATTCAACTTAACAATAAGTTTTGTAACTTTATAAATATCCATCTATATTTAATGCAGTGTTATTTCACACTGATTACTTTATTCACATTTCTGTACCTGAAAACTACTGTTAGACTCCTCAAAACCCCCCTCAAAACACTGTTTATTTTAAAATAAGAATCATATTTTGGTTTCTCTACCCAATATACTTAAAAAATACATATACAGTGAAAATACAGGTATAGTACACAATGTACCAAAAATGAACGTATCGGTATTTGACTCGAAAAAGTGGTATCGGTACATCCCAAGTATATACTTCAGAGATATTTTACTTGAAAGCACTCATTCTTTCCCCGATTTTTAGGACTGCAAACAGCTATTTACCAAGTGCAACTTTGAAATGCATGATCATACAGTAAATATGTAAATATTTGAGACAGAAGGCAGAAGATAAAGTATTTGGCTTATCAGCTAATCATAAGCGAAGACTAAATCTGTGAGAAGCAGAACATCTTTCAGGCTACAGCACTAAAAGACATCATGTTTACAGATGGAGAGAGCTGGCAAAAGAATGCACGGATAGCAGAAGGACTAAACATGAAAAGACAAAGCAAGCGAGATGGAAGGGGAAAGAGAGAGGGCTTGAAATGGCCAGACTGGCACTCACACACATATAGAATGGAAAGACTTCAATGGCAAAAGGAGTGAATTGTCCCCTGTGGTAACTCTTATGTTCTCCTCCAAAAGAGGGAGGCGGGGAGAGAAAGTAATTAATTTCCCTTCAGTGCAAGGGGTGCACAATTTAACAGCTGAGAAAATGTCTGATTTCTGAGGGGAAAACAAAAAAAAAAGTCAAAGATCCATTCCATGGCATGGTACCAGCATGCTCCAAGAAATGACAGAAAATAGCTAAAAACTCAAGGGGGCAAAACACACATCGAAATGACTGAGGAGGAAAAAAATATGGCTACTGATTTGGTTTGCCATTGTGATAGAAGGTCATAAAACACACAATACGTGTCCATATAATCTCATACCTATACACACACACACACACACACACATCACGCGTATGGAATGAATGAACAGACTGCAACAATTTCATCATATTGGCATGAATCTCTCTAATTCCCACACTTCCCTTCACTCTTTCGTTGTCTCCTGTTTCACCGTTATCCACTGATGTGAAAATCAATTAAGCTGACACTTCGGCCTGAGTATTTTC
Source organism: Cyprinella venusta (assembly GCA_038021265.1). NCBI lineage: Eukaryota > Metazoa > Chordata > Actinopteri > Cypriniformes > Leuciscidae > Cyprinella > Cyprinella venusta. The sequence goes on from CM075876.1 coordinate 23,818,283, forward strand.
AACGCCATAATTCCATTCACCCACCATCCTACACATTCAGACGATTAATAACCTGCCTAATAAACTCATTACAGCCAATCATGTTTGACCTACATTTATTATGATCTGAGAATACCCATTGAGACAACACCTAAACGGAGCCTGTCTTCCTGAGACCTATCAGTCTCTCTTCTAATTGGATAAAATGAGTTGGCAAACCGAGGCCCTTCAGTTCATGAGCCTCCAAGGTTCCGTTTTGGTTAGAAATCAAAAACGAACACATACTAACTAAAGCTGTACGATATTGGGAAAAAAATGACATTTTGATATTTTGTTTTATTAAAAGTCTATAACCGAAAACCATGTCATTAAAATATTTTTTCACAAACATTTTTTTATCATAGAGAATGTTTAAATACTAATATCAGCTTACGAGGGAAACAGCGGAGTTAGTGGTGCTTCGGAGGCTGCTACTGCTGGAGATGATTCGGGAGAGGTCTGTACACCTGTGCAAGTTGTTCTGTAAAAGGTGAACGTTGCTCTGAATACGTCATCTCCTTCATCGTTCTGATTGGTTTTAGGTCTATCCAATTGCACCCAGAGATATTTGAGCTACGTCCGTTGGCGACACCCCATTGGAAATGATTTGTCTATGAAGCTTTGTCAGACCATATCTCAGTTACAACTGAGAATGGTCTGGTTTTAACCAGGCTAGTAAATGCCTAATACTATGCCGAACTACGTTGATGTCCTTGACAAAGTTCTCAGTGTAAATGGTGCACTCTAAAAAATGCTGGGTTGTTTTAACCCAACTTTGGGTCAAATATGGACAAACCCAAACGTTGGGTTAAAAATGTCATTAAAAAATTTTAACCCAATGGCTGGGTTTGTCCATATTTGACCCAAACAACCCAGCATTTTTTAGAGTGTGTGTTAAAACCAGTCACAACTTATATGTGTACAAAATTAATTTCAAGCATTTATGCATTAGCCCTTATTTCAATTAACTATATTTATGTAAGTTGGAAATAAATGAAAAGTATTTGGACCCTTTCTGTAGCACATGATATTTCAGTGGAGAAAGCAGGATGGAGAAATTTGCACTTCTCTGAGGTGTTACTTCAAATGCCTAATGCCCTGCCAAGCTTCATCGATGTCCTTAACAACGTTCTCAGGTGTGAATGGCGGGTCGAAAAACTCATAAGCTAATCAGTGACAAAGTGGAAGGATTCCTGTGGCCATTTTCACCTTCCAAATGCAAAATGCCCCTAGAGACATTAGTCAGTGCACACTTAGTAGAATATATGCTTAAACCAGAAACAATGACAGCTTGTGCTAAAAGCAAAGCCAGACAGATCCACACTCTAATCACCCACACACACTTCTGAGAGAAAGAACGAGAGAGACAGGGAGGTTAGAAGAGGACAAAACGTGGACTAAAGCGGGTCTGTTTCACTGAACTACGTCCACGCACATCAGCGCCAGGGCAGGCGGGAAAGATGAGAATAAAATAAAATGACATCCTCCGCCCTCCTGTATCCCATCATCCTTTAAAAGCAGACCCCAGGGGAGAGGAAGAGATCCAGCACTGGTGCAACCATTCTCCCTGCTTCAGAGCATCTGCCCACGCTGCCAAAAGACAATCTGAGTGTGTGTGTGCGGAGGGGGAGCCTTAGACAAATTGAATGAGTTTGCGGCGATGCCATCAAACTACGCCACACTTCAAGGCGTCCGCCCACTCCAGCTCTCCCCCACCTGCAGGAAATCTCCCTGCCACACGCAGACACACAACAACTGTACATTTAAGGGTTAGTTCAGTGTGTGCTTCGGTGCATCTACGCTCGTGTCTGTCAGTGTGTAAATTCTCATACACAATGATTTGTGGCGCTGGTGCAAGTTACTCCTTTAAACTCGGCTGGGCTCCATCTCAGCCTGTGACCGTTAATTGTTGCCTACCCACACACGCAAACATACCACTCAAACTGTGGGGTGCTTTTAGTTAAATAGAACCAAATAGTAAAAGACTGTCAGAGGAAAGAAATAACAGATTGAAGGAAATATAAAGGGCTTTTTCAGCTGTTTTGCCTCATGTGTCTGAATGCAAAAAAAAAGCAGACAGTTAGCATTGACAGTAGCTGTAAACACCGGAGATGGTTGGCTGGTAATTACCCGCCTTTAACTGGACAGAACAAGAGTGGGTCCCTTTTGTTTTACGCCACGCTTGTACTTCAAAGGCTGCAAAGCTTCTAATGTGTCAAGCACTGGGAAGGAGACAGGATGTAGTTTTGCCAAGGAGCAGATGGATCTCTATTAATCAATGTAGTATTTAGACACAATGAGTACACAGTAACAAGCCAAATCTGCCATTTATATATAGACATAGCTAGTCCAAGTGTGCATGTAGGCTCATGAATAGGTCTACACATCAACGCATAAACAGATAATCGGACATGCACGTGTACACACATTCACAAATTGTTTAAGCTACCATGTTGCTGAGAGGCAAATTGATCTGAGAGGCAACAGACAGCCACTCATCAGGGGGAGGAAAGAAAATAGAAGGAAAAAGGTGGGCGAAAAAGAAAAAAAAACTTCCCGGGCATTAACATCAACTCTTTTTCTGAAAGGAAGAGTTCAGAGCAGACATCTCAGTCAGAGAAAAAACAGCTGAAGACGGCCAGTTGCACAGAACTCCCACCACGTTAACCTTTGCCAGTTCACAGTTTACAGATCCTGGGTGCTGATTGGTCAATAACAGCATTCTAGTGATGCTAAAATACACAATAAAGACTGGTGAGTTGAACAACTATGAACAATTGAAATGATAGATGCAACAATGGATGAATAGAATGATAGACAGACCGATAGATTGATTGATAAATTGATAGATTGAGATACAGATTGACAAATGGACCAATAGACAGAAATGACAGACAGAAAGATGCAACAATAGATGTTGCATAGAATGACAGAGCAATAGACATACAGTCAGACAAAACGATTGACAAACAGAACTACAGATAGGTCGAACAATAGATAGAGAGAAAAACAGATGATATAATGACAGAGTAATAGATAGAGACAGTTAATACAATAAACAAAATGATGGACAGAACTACAGATAAATTGGAAGAACAATGGTAAACTGAACGATAGAGAGAATAAATAAAAGAACGGTATAGATAAACAGATTGATTGACAGAACAACAAATAGAGATACAGACTAACAAACAAAACAATAGATAGAACGACAGACCAACAGACACACAGAAAGACAAATACGACAGAAATATAGATAGGTAGATGGATAGATAAACAGATTCTTTCATCATTTACTCACCTTCATGTCATACCAAAAGAGAATAACTTACATTTTTGACAGCATTGCCACTGTTTACGTTACTGCCACTATAAGACAATGTCCAAAACAGGACTAACAAGTACAACATTGGACCCAACCTTTTTTGGGAGAACTATCCCATTAACTCATTCAGTGTCTGTTTCTTGCTGGTTCACTGCTGCAGTTCCACATGTCTGGACCATGTGCACTAACCACTTTAGTGTATTTTTGTTATACAGAATCTCAGAGAAACCTGCATATGCAAATCATCAGCATAGCCATGTTGTATTTAGGCAGCTTACATTGGTAAAATACAGGCCGACCCTGGGATTAGATCATAAGTCTTTTTGAGGCACAACTACAGATGTAGAGCACCTCTGGCCTCCAACCTGGCCAAAGTCAATTACAACGCTCAGCAAATTTCTGAGAGTGATCTCCGGTAAGTTTTTTCCCTGCGGGCAAAACCCAGCAGAGAAAGAAAGAGAAAAAAAGATATAACAACGCAAAGAGCTTGACCAAACCAGCCAGACGTGGCTCAAATAAAAAAAAACAGACATTTCATATCTCTCTGATTTCCTCTCCATAACAGCGCTCTGAAGAGTATGTGCAGACAGAATACCAGAAAATGAATAATAAATAGCTTATGCATAATGAATAAATTAAGGCCATCCTGAGCTCAAAGCAGGGAGGAGATGCAGGAAAGGCAGAAGATGAGCCCTTAAAAGAGATTACTCCATAATTGAAATCTTGTTTTTCTATTTATCAAACGAAAGGGATTCATGGTGGAACTGTAAATCTCAAACTCCACCGGGTCATAGTCTGAGGGTGAAACATTCAGGACTCAGTTGGGCCTGAACATCAGAAGAAGGGAGGATCATGTGATAACTTCAAACTCATCACATAACTTCAACATAACATTTTCAGCCAAAACAGAAATACTAATGCACATTTCAATGGTTCTTCTAACTACTAAATGAATAACCTGCATTACTGAATTACCTCTTAGAACAGCATTGAATTTACACACTAGGATGGTTTATTCTAGTTTGTGCTGGTCAGGTGCAGATCTAACTTTCTGACCAGTACAGATATGGTTTTCAAAAGCAAGGCTGGTTAAGATAGTCATGCATCCTGAAGGGAACATTAGGACAAAATAATCCCATTTTGGGGTCCAGCATTCAAAACAGAGGTACACTAAATATAATGCTAATTTAGTTAATAAAATTATTTAGATATTATTTGTTAAAGCTAACCAAATGTCTTATTAATAATTAAAAATAATAATGAAAGGAATATTATTATATATTATAGTTTATTTAAAAAACAAAAAACAAAAAAAACCCTTCCATTCCTCTTAATAGTATATAAATATTAAATATTAAGGTCCTTGCACAGAGTTCAAAATTTTCTTATGCTTTTTTCGTATTTGTCATTCGGTGGCAAAACACCTGTGAAAATTCTTGATACTGTGGCCAAAAATCCAGAAAATCTGAATTTTTTTCATGACAGACGAAAGTTTTGGAGGCAGCGTGTAAACGTGATTGAAACAATGTGAGGTCATATTAATTTTTTTTAATTTCGGACAAGAATTTTTGACTGCAAGGACCTTTACTGTTTACTTAAAAATATATTGATCTCATTATTTATAAATTATAATTCATATAAATAACTATTTATAATGTATGACCTTCATTTGATTTCAATATTATAATGAAATAAATAAATCCTGAGCTATTTTCATGTAAAAAAAAGAAAATAATTTTATATTTATTCATTATATTATTAAATATTTTAAAGGTGGCTAAAATCGCATAATAATAATAAATACTTGGGTTGTCTGCTGATAAGAGTGTCAGAGCTGTTTCTGAGTGAAAAGTGCTATTTTATGCATTGTGGCCTCAAGGGGCCTATAAGGTCAATGTTGAGTACAACTCATTCCTTTCATTCACTGAAGATGGAGTGATGTCACAGGAGGGATTGAAAGACAGTGTAGAAAAGGTGAACAGAAGGAGAGAGAGAGAGAAAGAGGACTGGGAGAGGGGGGATGAAGTGTCGTGCCTGGCCTTTAGAAGGAGTGTAAAATGTCTTATTAATATTCATTGACCTACTGCCTAACTTCCACCGTTTCCCCTGCGCCCTGCACAGAAGTGATAGAGGTCGTTCAGTTTAAAAAGACAGGAAAGGAAGGCATGGGTAGGAAAGAGGAAGGAAAGAATCAAAAGACATTGGAGTAGGAGCCAATCACCAAAACCGGTGCATACAAGTGAACTTCTGTCTCCATAAGAGGGTGTTTTTCAGGTAAGGCTGACACACACCCACACAAAACCAAATCCTTTTAGCTCTGTACAAAGACGACTGCTCTGGGCTGGAGGGCCCTTGAGTTTCCAAAGAATGATACTCCAGGGAGCAATCTCCGTACCTCTTCAGAGGCCTGTGATGTGTGCTCTAGGATGGCGCTGCATGCTCATGTCAGAGAATGCATGATGTGTTTGTTGGTGCAGAAGTGTGTGTCAGCATGACTGCGTGTAAAAGCCGAAGGGATCTGATGTCTGTGAATCTGTTATGAGTTTTGGTATAAAGAAGGTCTGGCAGCTGTAATCTATGGGCTGGATCTGGTCATAGACCAAATACAGTGCTTTTACAAATATATATATATATATATATATATATGTATATATTTGAATGAAGACACTATGGAATGCAGATTGCAATTGCTATTTTTTTGGGGATATTGATATTGCCATTTAACCGTTTCAAAGAAAACGGAGAGACCAGAGATCTCTCCATTTGTTGAAAGCTTCCCGATGTTGACTCTCGTCTTATTCTGATGCCTGGCACTAGACAGAAGTTATTTTCTTTGTCTTACATGGAGTTTGCGTTGGGGTTTGGAATGAACTACAAGCCGGTCTCTTTGAATTCATCTTCTACTTTTGTCGAAAGTTATCTTCTCTGATACGGAGAATGGCGTCACGCCCAGTCTCAAATTCTAATCCGAATCCCTCTTTATCCTTATTTATTTTACTGTACAGCCCATCAGGCAATTGTTTAAGCATGTATGGGTTAGAAAAATGGCTATTTTTAACATGAAATGTTGCATAATGCACCTTTAAAGGTGTAAGATAAAAAAACACACCAAGTATTTTGATACAAAGATACTTGGCTTGTATATTGTCAATGACAAGACAAAAATTCTGTCAAAACAGAAATATAGGGTAATTTTACAATTCAAAACAACTCTTTTTTAAAAAACGTTATTTACTTCTTTGAAGGTAAAGCTACATATTTTCAGCAGCCATTATTCCAGTCTTCAGTGTCACAAGATCCTTCAGAAATCATTCTAATATGATGTATTTTGCGATAACTGTGTAGAAGTGCTACCAAAAGAGAAAAAAACGCCTCAAATATTGATCCTGTAACATACAAAACAATAGCAACACATCTACCTTCAAGTGTTAACCTGAAAGTCTTCTTGTAAAGGCACAGCAGGGAATGTATCCAATAATACAAAATCTGTCTGTCTCTCACCTGAAGGAAGAGGAAAATAGAACATCCACGTACACTGTAGCTATAATTTGAAACATGAATATCCATATCACACTGCGAGAATACAAGAATTTGAAACTACACTTTTACCCTTGTAAGATATAGAGAAATGCTAGCTTCACTCCAGAGTATTCTTGACATGCTCCCACCTGGAAAACACGCATAATGGCATTTATTATTTCAATATTTGAATAACAAACGCCATTTGTGTTGAGATTTCAGTCTCTTCCACATATTTAATTAATTATGCATGCATATGGGAGGGGTTCATGAATATTCAGACGAGAGGGGCTGAGAAGCCATAAAAGGTTGAGTGTTTCTGTAAAAAACTATTTGGTTTTCAGCAAACCAACAGTCATTACGTCACCAACGAACAGAGCAGGGTGACAATCGACACCGCTGTGATGAGAGTCTTTTATTCCCAGAACAACCTGGATCTTTGGTTAAAAAAATAAAATAATAATTATAATTCAACAAGGATCCTGAAACATTCTTACACTGTGTTGTTTCTATTTTTGTGCCATCATGCCAGCTGAAACTCTCCAAAATCTCTTTCCAGATAACTATTAAAAATGGTTTGATTGGTTGTTATTGTTCCAAGTCACAAATTCACTTTCAGTATGGACAAACAAATGGCTTTCAGACATCATGCCTGATTAGGACAGTGTAACAGATCCTGGTCCATACTGAAATGATGTCAGCATGCATTTCTAGACATTTATTTCAGAATGTGTGCGCTAGTCTTGAAAGTAGACATTAGAAGATTGGGAGATAAATAAAAAAAAATGCATAATGAACAACAATGAAATATGAAAAACACCAGCCAAATATAACTGAAACAAGATAGGATGAATCCATGAATTCATGTTGCATCCACTACACTTTGACTGCACCATCTTTATGTCAGAGCAGAAATTGAGATTTGTCAGAACAGGAAGTGTTTTTGGAATCTGCCCATCTTTAGTGAGTGCCCAGTGTCGCCTGTGATAGGAGCTGAACCTGCCGCGGTCTACCTCTGCTGCTGCGGAGCAGACTGATGTATTCAGAGATGCTGCTATTGATGGCACTGTCGTAACGGCTGGCTGTTTTCCAGTTACCGCAGAGCTGCCAGTGTTTTTGTTTTTCACACCATTGTCTGTAAACTCTAGAGACTGTTGTGAATGAAAATCCACAGAGATTAGCAGGTTCTGAGACACTCAAACTACCCCAGGGAAAAGAGGTGGAAATGAAATCTGGAAAACGATGCGACTCAGACTAAAACACACATCGACTTGGAGCATGTTAAAGGGGTGATGAACTGAGAAATCAAATTTTCCTTGAGCTTTTGACATCTAAGAGGTCATCATAAGTTTCAGAACTGAAAACGTCCTTGTTAGTCTAATAAAAGCTTTTATTGACACCAGCCTCAGCAAACGACGTTTTTCAAAGTGGGGAACTATGGCGTCAAAGAGGATAACACACCACCCCGCAGAAGAAGATCAATACCTACTTTAACAAGGCCGGTTTAGCCCGCCCACCAATTCGCGCATTACACGCATAGCTAAATAACATAGATGCCTACCTCATGATGACAAACCGAATCGAGCTACCGTGGAGTCTTAGATAAGAAGTCTTATCTCCATATTTCGTATCATATTTTCCCCAAAAAAATTATTACTGTTGGTCTCCCTATACATTTGATAGTGGCTTTGGCTGCTCGTCTCCTGTTGGCAATTGGCTATATATATATATATATATATATATGTATATACTTCTATGTATTTGATGAGCAGACAAGTGCCTGAGTCTTAGTATTTGTTGTTAAATCATATCCATAGCCAATACAGTATTAAATAGCCTGTGGGAAGCACTTCATCTTTTATAACTTGAGATTTTGGCCAAATGATCAAAATAGTACCATACCTCATAATTTTTACATTTGTATTTAACTGTTAATCGCTGTTTAAAAACTACGACACTTTAGGGGTTTGGGGTCATTTTGACCCCAGACTTTTAAAGAGTGATTGCATAAGGAAATAAACATTTTTATATGGAAAACTATATATCATTTTTTAAATTCACTTCTCAACTAATCATTTATGCTGTGTTTTTTTGGAATTTTTTAAGTTTTCAACCTATTTACTGCACAATTACATAACTAGGCCATAAATTGACACATGAAAAATGTCTTTTTAAAGAAAAAAAACACTTAAATTATGATGATAATTAAATCTAAACAGTTTTTGGACATTGCTTTATGTGTTTGGGATAGAATACTACCATCTGGTGGTTAGTCGAAAAACAGTTTTTCTTATAGTTAAGGAATTAAAGTGCAATGACCACATCTTTCCAATAGGGGCCAATAGAGACTCATTCATTTTCACTTCATTTTTCTTGATGCTTCAAATCCTCATCACAACTTGATATATATGATATATATATATTTTGTGAATTGCACAAAATATGTTTGTTAAAATTAGAGTTTGTTGTTGTCTGATACATTTTGAATTATTTGTTTATGCAAATTATTATACATACATTTGCATAAATACTACAAATCAGCACTATGACATGACTGTATACACACACTTCATTTTAGAAAATTATTTATCAACTATTATTTTTTTTTTTTTAGAACAAGACATTTTAGAACAAATAAATTTAATAAACCAAGTACATAAACCAATATAATACAAAACAACAGCACTAATAAACTGTAATGAACAGGATGCATACATGTGTGTGTTTGTGTGTGTGTGGCTGTGTGTGTGTGTGAGATAGAAAGCTCATTCCACTTTGTGTTTATGCTCTAGGACCAGCCCTTGAATTTAAAAAAAAAAATATTTTAGATTTATGCCAGTTTTGTTTGTTTTATTTGCCAATTTCTGTAAAAATGCTCTCTGTTGCAGTCATGGCATGTGTGTGTTTGTGTGTGTGTGTATGTGTGTGTGTATGAGATAGAAAGTTTGTTCTACTTTCTATTTGTGCTCTAGGACCAGACCTTGGTTTATATGTGGAACATTTCAGATTTATAATGGATTTACTTTTATTTTTTTGACAATCAATATGGAAAAAATGATTTTTTTTCATTTTCCCATTCATTTTCAATGTGGGGTCATTTTGACCCCAAACAGCTTAAATGGTAAAGTTTTTTTTACACACCTTTAGAACAACCAAATCAAGCCCAGTTTTTTTGTGCATGTTTAGATAGATTATTTAGGAAAAGTCACCGAGTTTCATGTCCCTGAGATGAAGGGAACATTTTTAAATTTTCAAGGAAAAGTCCAGCGGGGTCAGAATGACCCCAAACAGCGATTAAAAAACTGATTACCATGACTTGACAGAAGATGACTGTAAAAAGAAAATGGAGAAACACCACTTGTTCTCTTTCTCAGCATCTCTTTAGAGCGCCTGCATTTCAGCTCAGTGAAGCAGATTATGGCAATTAAGCAGAGATTAAAATAATTCAAATGCTCTTCAGGGATGGTGAGGAATGTATCATTGCTTCATAGTTTCCTTTCAACATATAATAAAAAAGCCAGACAAGAGTGATTAGCAAAGCATTGATTTAAGACAGAATATTGAAAATATTGTCAGAGTTGTCACTTCAATTTCTGTAGGTTTCAGCTTCCGTCCAATTTAGGACTAATGCACGGTACGGCTCAGTGGAGTGAAAAACTATTCTGCAATGTTGTTAAAAACCATCCTCAAATGTTATTAAGAGCAGCCAAACAGTCATTCACGCACTGCTGGAACATATTGACGGAAACTCATTGTGCTCACCCTCAAGGCAGCAAAGGTCATTGAGACAGTGGCAGTGTGTTAGAGAGGTGAAAAGTGCCGTGATCACACACCAAGAACAATAGACTCAATATAGAACCATTGCAGTGCTTTGAAATCAACAAATACTGTACACACATGCACAAATTCCTCACACACACACACTTTCCAATGGACTAGAGACAGATCAATGTTCTAAACTGCCTACTACGTATTTCCATCAGCAAAAATGCTGTGAAATTTTAAGTCTCAGAGTCAATGCTTGCGAGAAGACGAGGGCCAAATTAAAAGCAAACACCCGTTTCATCACATCCAGTGCAGTGCATTGCCATCCTCTTTGTTTCTTGCTTTTTCCCCCGTTTCTTGTCGAGTAGACAGATCAGACTCTTGACCCTTATTTGCTATGCACCAGTTAGCTAGAAAATTATACATTGGAAAGCCCATAAGACTATATGAAAGGAAGAGAGAATAAGAGAGCTTGACCTAATCAGAAAACGAACGACCTCTTTTACATACGCTCTACATAAGAATGACTTACATTCAACAGCTGTTCACTTCTTCACCTTCCCTAGGCACACCTGTTTGTTTTTACACAGCATTCTTTTTTCACCTTTTAATAGGATCGAATTATGTATATATCTAAGTTTATAATCAGCAGAGTATTTTGAGTCTCTTTTGCAATGATAAGAAAAACAAAGTGAGCTCATCATGCCGGCGTGATTGCCGACCCAAGAGGTTTAAGTGTCTTTTTTTAGTTAGTCAATATTTTGACTACAATGACATTGATTTTTCATACATTTTGACATTCCAGACTTTTTGGTCCTGTTTATTGCGACGGTTTTCACTATGACAACCAAACAATTTTGGATTTAATCTCACTTTTAAATACGGTTGGCACTCCTGAAACCTGGACGTGTGTTAAAGCAGTAAAATAAAACTGTTTAAAATGTGAGTTGGTTATATACAGACAGCAAACAAAGACTGCTCCCTTTATAATCACTGAACCTGTCAATCACTTCAGTTCAGAGCTCGCTCCAAGAGTTCTGCACTCTTGTGAAAACTCCCATTATAATCAATTAAGCTGGCTACACTGCACAAAGAATCTCTTATATAGATCGTGTTGGCTATAATGAAAGGATTTTAGAGCGTGAAGAACTAAAAAATCTCTAGCGTTTTGAGTGCTATTGAGCAGATTCTGACTAACTCAAATGCATCTGATTGGCCTTTGCACTCAAGTGCTCTAACAATTCGCTGAAAAAACATCGTAAACGGAAACATTTCATGCTCTTCACAGAGAGTTCAGAGAGAATAAGACTGGTTATTGCAAAATGTATACATTTTCAGTAACGACTTGAAAATAAACTTCTTGTGCAGACCCTGAGCTTGTGCCGTATCAAAATAATTTGTTAGCAAGTTAACAAGATTAGGCAGCTGCTCACCAGTTGACATTCACTGCAAACATTTGAGTAGTTAATCACAAGCTTACTACTAAAAGGGGCAACACGAGACTAAACATCATCATTAAAATACTTCTGTCACATGCCAAAACTCAATGCCCCTGAACATAGCACTTTCTACTAGTAACATTTATTGTTTTAGGGAGTGACAAACTCTTCATTTTCAGCTAGAGGAAAATACAAACATTTTAAAATAATTTTCCAGGACAACAAAATTTTCCTTGTTGTTTTACAGGACTGGAAAATTGGTCATCAATTTACCAGGTGTAATGTATGGTGAACTCCAAAACAAGGGAGAGGAGAATCCATTCGCAGTGTGTATTAACAAAATAAACCAACACAGACACCAGAAGACCAGGGAAAGAATTCAGTGCAACAAACAAACATCCATGAAAAAAGGACAAGACTCGCCAACAAACACAAGAAACAATATTAGCGAGGTAATAGGCAAACTAGACACACCTGGGAATTAAATAAAAACTAGAAAAACTACAAAATGACCACAAAAAGACACAGGACAGGAAACAGGAACAGAAACAGGGTCAAATGCAAACTAAAAGTCCAAAAAAACAAAACACATGAAACACAAAGCCAGGGAATACATAACACGAGGTTTTCAGGACGCGCTGGAACCCCATCAACATATACATTCAAATAAATGTGCACACAAAGAAGGTTCAGTTTACCAGTGTTTAGCTTTTTCAAATGTTCAATCTTCAACATACTATAGTGTTATTTTTTTCTTGTATAATATAATAGAATAAAATATTATAATTTTCATTGTCAAGCTTAAAGCATGAAAGAGGCACTGTGCTTCTAAAGCATTGAAATACATGATCACATACTGCCATTTTTTTTTGTCACATTAAGAGCACAATGTATCCTGTCATTGGACAAACTGCACCACCTACATCAGCACAAACCAAGTGCATATGCGCCAACAGCTGCACCACAGCTCCAACAAGAATCCACACCTGTTCATATCCAGAGATGTTGAATTTTGTTCATTTCTTTTTTTAATGAAACACCACTTGACTCTGGTAAGCTGGGAGACCTCACTGCTGTTAGCATGATTGTATGTGATTAGCTGTTCAGGCAGTCCCTTACAAAAGGCAGAATGTGCTCCTCTTAGCTTCACAGAAAAAGAGAGAGAAAGAGATGAAGAACACCGACAGAAGTACCTGGAGCATAATTAAATATTAAGTCGGATCTTTGATTTATGCAGAGCCAGAAGTCAGAGATTACCCTGTGCTCTCAATCTACAGCTGATCCAAATCCCAGCACTGGGGGACTGCGAGATGGGCAACACAGAAGTTTGATATTCTAATCCTGTCTTAAAAGAACAGACGTTCAGATGAAGGACTTAGCAGAGAGGAACGTACTCACAGTTACAGCATAGGAGAAAATGGAGATCTACCTTGATCAAAGGAGGTAGAAAACCAAATGATCTGTCTAGTCTTGTCTAGAGTCACTGAGTGAAGTTGTAAACTCAACTTAGACAGAACTGATCATTTCTAAAATCTTGGTAATTTTGCCTTGCTTTTTCACATGATGTAGTATTCAGTGATGACAAGCTATATTAAAACTGTAGCTCTCCAAACTAAAATCTACTTACAATTTAAAATTGAAAAAGAAGATAAGACGAATTTGACATATTCTTTAAGCAGTTTTTATCAGGCACATAAATCAGGTTTTCCCAAACTGTAATTGTAAAAGATCCGCAAGGGGTTCATGAGTTGATGGAAAGCTAATAATTAAATAAATCCTATATTTTTTAAATACAATTAAACTACATTTTTCAATAAATAAGTGCAAGGACTCCGACTCATTTAAATGAATAGTCTAAACAAGATAAGTCACAAAAATGATTCAGTATTACAAATGAATCTGTGAATCGCTGTTTTGTAACAAACTGATTCAAAAGAGAGCTTGATTGAGAAAGCAGACAGAGTTTATTGATCACTAGTCTCCAAATGTGTTCACATTCATCAAATTTTTTGCTAATTTCGCAGTCAAAAATGGGTCATTTTTAATTGGAATATGTGCGATCAGAAATTTTGCCGTGAAAGATTTCCCTATGCAGATTCTGCAACAAGTTTGTCACACAAATTTGACATGATGACCAACAGAAAGCTCTAATTTCTCTAGTCTTTTTCTACCTTCAAATGTATATTAATTTCGCAGTGTGTTTTCATAAATCTTGAACTAGGGGTGTTTTGAACAGTATGTAGTACATTGATTATTCTTTCAAAAGACTAATAAAATTGTGATTTTCCATGATATGCATACTACCACCTTGAAATCATTATTGTTTAAATAAAAAAAATCAACCGAACAGCAGGATTTCAGAAATGGAGTTATGAAATAATGAATAACCCCTATGAATGTTGGTGGAGTAACATTGTGACTCTAGCCTCTCTCTTGCAGTCACATACAGTATGAGCACATGCTAATGGAGCTCCAGGCCAAGGACAGAGGTCTTTGATGGATCACGGCTGTCTGTATGTGATGAGGTGCACGTAAAACCCACTGTATCTTCTCAGCGCTGGCATAAATCTGCCGCAGGTAAAACCGTTTCCATATATAGCCCAGGTTCAGTGTGCTCTCTATTCCTGAGAACATTACGTCAAAGCTGAGTCACCTTTAAGACACAGAACACCTGAACTCAAACCTCTGGAAACCTGACCTCAGGCCTGCTTAATGTCATTTACAAAAATAGGACGTGCTTCAGAATCAAAAGCCTTTGTTGGTCCTGGAACAACATTCTTATTACCCAACCAGTGCTCTATGATATTAAGAGTAAGGTAAGAGACTGCAACAACATTGTTCCCAGTCCAACATGCCCTCAAACCTTGTGCACTTTTGGTGATGCAATGCTGCATAGACCGTTGGGAGAAAGACTGCACTAGTACAGGCTTGGCAAAGGGTGGAATTGACAAATAGCATATCCTATGGTCTTGTGAACCAACTGGTTGACAGCAATGTTGTTGCAGGACCTACCTAATCCCGTTTTGCCTCTCAGGAAAGCTTCTTGTGTAACCCTTTTCCACTCACTGAAATTGCTTCCATCACACTTTCTTCAACACCCTCCTCTGAACCCTAACCTATCCACATGATAGCACTTTCCCTTCTAGCAGTTTTGTTTCTAGCAATTCACTTTCACAATGCTATGGCTAAATTTAGAATTGAATACTAACATAATGCTCTTCACCATAGCTTAATATGGCAGAAGTAGCACACTAATATAAGCCGATGTTTTTTTTCTTAGAAATACATCTGGGGAAATAAAAAGGTACACAGGTAGGCTATATCTTATATTTGGGGTCTAGAATTTTACGTCAATAATACACCCACAACAAGTGGTGCCAAATATGTAAAAAATGAGTGTGTCAAGAAATACGGTGTGTCAGAGTGAAATGTTAGAAGATCTCGAGTGCAAAAAGAACGGTCTAAGAAAAGCTAACCGCCTGACTGTCGGGTGACTATCATGTTTGTGTACCTTGCTAACGGGACTAAATTTCCAACGTACGGGATTTTAAAATGTAAGACGGTACAATAATTTGGTAGGCTACATGGTTTTCACTATGAGATGGATAGCCTAATTGTTATTGTTATCTAAATCAGATGAGCTACAGGTTATTTTTAAACTATGCCAAAAAAAGATGAAAAATTATGAAAATTCTGACATTTGAAAAATTAAATAAATTTGAAAATTGTTTAAGTATTTTCTTTATAAAAGAAAGATTTAGTACACCTTGAAAAGGAGGGGGCATCTTATAATCTGGATTCTTATATTCGGAACAATACGGGATGAAGGTTCACTCATATTACTATAAATGGGAGAAACTGCAGCATGCAATATATCGGAATAAATCCCGCCTTCTAAATAACAGCCAATCGCAAATAGGTGAAGTCATTGTGTCACTGCACATTCCAATAGAAACTCCGGTTCTCATAGAAACAGATAGTGTCTTGAGACACTCTTTGGGCTACTCATACACATTGGATGGACAAAAAATGTTCCGTTTTATTGCTGATTTGAAATATTTTTTTTTTAAATGTGAATTTGACGAGCAGTTGTTGAGATTTCAGATTTAATTTACCTATTCAAGTAGACAGTAGTAGGTCTTGCATGCCCAAAATAGCTGCCCGGAGGCACTGCAAATTTGACTGATGAGTGAACTGACATTCATGAAAGTGACTTTGATACAATGTCACACAAAAAAAAAAAAAAGATTAGTTGAAACTAGAGGAATGTCAAGGAATCAGAAGTGGAGAAACTCTCACTAAGACCTTGGGAAGTTAATGCAACAAAAGTACAGCAAGTGAAACTTACTGACACTTGAAGCCTGTGAAGCGGGAGATGATGTAAGCGTGGCCCCGGGCTGTGCCAGGGAGGCGGGGCTAATGACAGAGGAGAATGACACGTGTGAAAGACAAGAGTGCTTGTGACAGACCGAAGCTGACACACTGCCAGTGGGTCTGATGTCACATCATGCTGACATTTTTAAGACACATAAATGTATGTGTGTGTGTGTAATATATCTGTAGAGTCAGAAAATCTCACCACACTAAAATGGTACAGGATACAAACACATTTACATGAATAAAAAATCCAAACTGAAAGTAAGCACATAAAAAAGACGTCTTTCACAATAAATAATAATAATAATATTATTATTATATAACAAAATCGGAAACCTCACTGACTAGTAATTGATAAGAAGGCTTCAATTTGGTGTATTTAGCTCTTCCTCGGTAATCAACAAGCGCACACACACACACACACACCCCTCTGGATAAAGAGATTCAAATGGCACTGCTAAGCATAGGCATATTAAAGCATGCACTCCAGGGAAAATGAAGACCTTGTTTTAATGACCACATTAACCCTAGTCATTAAGTAGATCTGCGGTTAAACACAAACACATACACACACCCTTCTGTTTAACCTAAACACTGACAGCTTCTAAACATGACAGATGAGTCCAGTTAATCAAGTCAAAGGACCATGGCAACGATAACACCTCATGCCTGATCCCAAAAACACACACGCACAATGACGGACTAATATTAATTTGCACTCATTACATCAATAACTACTTCAGAAACCAAGTAAACAAGGGAGTCTGGGATATGGAAAGCTGCCAAATAAAGATTCGCAATTCAGACAGACAAAGCTGCTGTCCTCAGGCAAACGAACAGTAAACGCTCACAGGGACCGTGACATTTTGTGTTAGGCTAAAACGAATGGCTACAATTAAGACACAAATAACCACGGCCAAAAACCATCGGGTTGAGGATCTGAACAAGTCATTGCGATGCAAATGGGGTAGAGATTGTTTTCAAAACACAGGCAGAAATTGAGAGATAATGAAGGTTATTTCAATCATATTTCTTTTGAAATATCTTTTGGAAAATATTTTGGTGAAAAACTATTTTGAAATATTTTTTTCTTTTGAAATATCTTTTGGAAATTATCTCTTATTGATATATTTTGGCTATATCAATAACAGAATTTGCGACATCACGTTAGTTTGGACAAGTTCAAAACTATTCAAACTATGCATCATATAAATAGCAGATTATTAGACACAAATCACTAACATCACTTAAGCAATTGCCAATGTAATAAGTTTCAATGAGTTTACATATTAGGCATCTTAATCTAACAACTTTTTTTTTACAGGATCTAATAATTTTGGTTAAATGTTAATGATAACATAATTGGTCATGAGGAATGGGCTAAAGGCCCGTTCACACCAAGCACGATAACTGTAAAGATAACTGAAAAGATATAATTCTAAAAATCGTTTTCCATTTTAAAGAATAACAGTTCACACCACAACTATAACGATAAAGATACGAGGAACGATATCGTTGGGAACACTTTCAGAACAATTTTTTTTCCAGCTGTCCAACGATAAAACACTGACAACCAATCAAAATCCATTCTAATTTAAAGGTCTCACGCATTTAAAACGGCAGATGACACTGCAGAGAAGTTATTCGTCGAGGTATCTAAAAAATCCTCCACTGTTTGACAAGTCAAGGTTACGTTAAAAAAAGATGGATATGGAAAGCAATCGGTCATATCCTGGGAATAAACGGTGAGAAGTATTCACAATGAGATATTATGCAGTTTAGGCTATCCAGCGCTAGTTGACAATATTGCTGAAGTTGCAGTGAAAAAAGGCGTAGTATACATCAAGGTGTTGACTAGGCGATGTTTTTATGCCATCACTGACTCCGTCAGCTAAATTCACTGTTAGATATTACACTAGACTTGCTAGATTCACTGTTTAGGTGCGCTCTCAACTCCTCTTGTCTTTTAAGGATATCTTGAACGTTTTGTCACGAAAAATCACGTGGTAAAACAAACCGAAAATGACGTGAAACAGTATGCGCGCCAATACCCAGCGAAGAATACTGACCTCAACCCATGCCTTACTTTGATTGGCTGTAGCTCATGACATCACGTGAGGTAGAGTCATGCGACAGCTCTGGATATCTAGCATGCTAGATATTTTTATGGGCTCGGCGACGCGTCTGCGAGCGTCTTTGATGCGTTGTTGGCTCTTTCACACTAACAGATTGGCGAGCGTTCATCACCCGCTAATCCCCCACGATTTGCACGCGATAACACCCTGACCCGTCGGCGAGCTTAAATCGGGCTTAAAATCAGTAGTGTGAACTAGGCTTTACACATTTTGCAGCAGGTCATAACAGCAAAAAGGTGTTCTACAAAGTACTAAAGACGCTTGCCACGAAGGTGTCGAGTAATATTGACACTGCAGAACTCATTAAAAGTTGCATTTTTTAGTTTAATTGGGTGAAACCACTTGAAATATTTGTGTTGAGCTATTTAATTACTTTTTTATTTGTTCATTACAAACAGCTGAAAGTCTGCAAATTTTGTCAATAAACCTGACTTGAAATGGAGGTTTAATAATTTCGGTTGCAACTGTATATCAAAAAAATATGCTTTAATTCGGCACAGCGTAAACAGTAGCAGCAGTTTTAAGGGTGCCAAGTTTACATTTCCATCTGGATCATGTTGCTTACTTGTTATTTGGCCTTCCTAATATATAGGTCTAGCCTACAACTATAAAAATGTTGCTTGGAGGAAAAAAAAATTATTCACATTTATAAATACAGAAAATCTATACCTGCATTTTTCCAAAGTTGAGTCTCGAATAAACTCCAAATGTCCTATATATAGGAGTGACCTGTTTTGAGTTTAGGTGGGGAGTTGACTGTCAAGAAAATTTGTGAAAAAGGCAAAAAGTGCAACCTCAACAAAGCAGCAACAAAACACACAGCTCTACAGAATCTCCTTACAGCTACGGTGATTTCTGTCATTTTAGAGGGAATCACATCAGCAATTAAACCCGTTGAAAGCAAGTGAGAGAGTTATCAAATTCCACTGACAGTAAGTGAATGAGACAAAAAGTCCAACCACTCTCATTCTGTCTGTGATCAAAAGCATTTCCTTAATCAGACAACCGTGCAATAACCGCTTTCCATTGCTCACACACGCTTCTCCCTCTGTCTATGAGCTTTGACGTTTCCTCTTTGTGAATTTGAAACGACGGCCCCAATTCGGCTTTGATAAAATTCAACAGTACTACCTCATACATCAGGGAGATAAACACCACGGCAACACAGCAGAAGTCAACAACAACAGAGAAACATACAGCTCAGCAAAACATGCGACAGAACAAACAGATGCGAGACCTGAAACGCAGCTCCTGTTTGGCAGCAGTGAAGTCATGGTTGCTATGGTGCTGGGCAAGATGGGCCGGTGCGCGAGTTAGGAGATGATTAGTTTGGGATATAGGGGGTAGAACTGTTATATTAACAGACACACACACACACAATCCTGTGGGCATGAACGAGCACACTACAAAAATAGAGAAAAGCAAAAATACCCATGTTCCGGCATAAATAAAGACACACGTACACCTGGGGCAACCAGTTGATAACCAGACTCCGTGGCTCATGATATAAAGCAGCATCCGCACCTCGGCAGCCTTCCGTGGACCGATGCCCACCGCTCAGGGTGCACAGGCCTGGCTCAGCACTCCCAATCAGGAGAATGTGGCCTCCGTTCGAGGACTCCACACACCTCAGTGAAAAGGAGCCAATCCCCTTTCCCTTACCGCAATCCCTTCATTTTAATTACTCCTCCTCCTTCAGGGCATGACTTCTCATTACAACTCCCCTCATTTCCCTTCCTTTTTCAGATCACAATAAAGACACAAATGATTCATTTTGTTGAGGAAAACAAAGCTATTGCCAACACCGGAGACCCATTGTAGGGATACGGCCAAGCAATAGTGGAGGCCACAATTGAGGTAATTTCAAAGTGAAGTGATAATCTATGAATTAAAGGTTAGACTCCATCCTAAATGTTCAACATTCCCTAAACTAGTCAAATCCGCAAACCACGACGCGCCAGAAATGGCCCTTTTCAACAATAAGCTTGATACGCTGTTGTTTACCATTGAAGAAAAGCTAATCAAGGCCTGATTTGAAACTGGAACTATAACTACAATCTTGAGGGGCTCTTTTACTTTAAACCCCTGAAGACTGAAAGTTGCATTTAATTATTCTATTAAACAATTGGCAGAGTAATCCTCTTAAAGTGAAACCAAACATCTGATAGCGTCTGCTTATATAAATATTCATTTGCATGATTAAAGTTTAGTGAAAGAATGGATTATGTGATTTGGTGGAAAATGGATTAACCGCATGTGTATTTTTGTGCTCTGGGTTGAGTGAGATGAGGTGACTTTTCCATTTATGTCAGAAAACAACCTAAAAAACTATTATGGAGGTACTTAAATGAAAAAAAGTCATTGATTCTTTCATTAATACACTTCTATAAACCACCAATCATTTGTCTGTCTATTCATCCATCCAAAGATAGAATTTTTTACACAAATAAAGCCTCATTTCTTCTTTTAAACACTAAGGAAATCAGTTTTAATTATCTGTTAATCGTTTTTAATTTCGAATTTTGGAAAGTGTACAAACAAGCTCCCACTATTTGCAGGCGGATTAAAAATTGCATCAAAAACTAGAATTCAATTATGTTCAGCTACACTTATCTGATCTCTTTGACTTTTTGTAAGCCAAAAGTTTAGCCAGAAAAACCAGAAGGTGATTCAACTGAGAAAACATTGACAGACTTGGACAGAAGATTTTCATAGTTCTTCTATCAACTCCTGAATTTACTCAGCTGCTCTGGTACATATTGCCCGACACGAAATACCACATACAACGGCAGAATGACATGCTCGCATCCCCAAAGCAACATGAGGTGAGGCCAAAGAGCATGGCTAAGCAGGCAATCAGTAATCCCTGGACCAAATACATCTCACTCCTTCCCACACACACTACTAAATGCATGAGAATAGTCAAGCAATTCCTATAAGCACATGCTAACTCGCAAAGGGCTGTGCTGTAAAATGAGATTACATTCACAGTGCCTCACAGAGGAAATAAGCTAATACTGAGTCACAGATGTGGGAATGTAATAATATTTATGTGTGAAGTGTAAATCACGTTTTGTGCCAGTGTGGGTATATGCATTTTTTTTTTTCACCTTTCTGTTTGGCCAGCAGACTTTCAGAACGGCTTGGCTCCTGAAGAACACCAGTAGGTGGATGTCTTGGTCGCTGAGGCTGAATGAATGTTCTAGGATCTGCAGGACCTCAATTCGGGGTCGGACGGGTTTAGCATCGTCCCCACAAAAAGGACGTAACCATGCCAGCATGTCCTCTGATGTCACCATATTCCCACTAAAATAAATTTATGTAAAATAGTCTTAACACTACATAAAATCAGAAAAAAAGAATCTGCATTTTGCTCTCTTTATGTACACATGCAGTATATTAGAGATCATGCATGCACTACAATTAAAAAATCTATGACAATAAGACTGAAAGAAATTAATACTTTAAATCAGAAAGGATGCATTAAATGGATAGTAAATAAAATATATTGTAAATGTTTACATTTCAAATAAATCATGTTGTGTACTTTCTAGTCATTGAATAATCATTTAAAAATATGTATCGCTGTTATAATATCTAAAAATATTCAGCAGCACAGCTGATTTTAACACTGATTTTAATAAGAAATGTTTATTAAACACCTAATAAAAAGCATTACGAAATGATTTCTGATGGATCATGTGACCCTGAAGACTGGAGTAATGATTTTATTATTTTTTCACAATATTACTGTATGTAATAAATTCAGCCCTGGTAAACATAAGAGACTTAGCTTTAAAAACATGGATAGTGTATATTCAAATATAAATGTAAGAGTACATGTAAATATTATTAAATACTGTTTTTACGAGCCAAGCCAGCGTAATTACAAATTGTACAAAAGTGCATTTGATTATCGACCTAGAAATAGTGCTCAAATATTACATTTTTCATAATGTTACTTCGTTTCACATTTTTAAAATTGTAAAAAATTGGCTCAAAAAATCTGACAGGAGGAGACATGTTTGAACAATAAAAAGGTGATATCAAGGTGTTTCAATAATAGTAAATGGGATATGAACATTGAAACAAGGGCTACACCTACCCGCTTTGTACATTAGTGTGCACTGCTGCAACAATTCCTTCCAGTACCTTCAAGGGGTCTGCATAATCTTTCAAGGCGTCCTTGTCACCACTGAAACACAGACACACACACAGACAGACAGACAGACACACAGCTTGAGTTTTGATTCAATGTCTTGAGGCTTTTAAGTGGCTCTATGGTGTGTGTGTGTGTGCATCGAAGGAAGGAATTTTCACACTGAGCAATCTTAATGCTCTTCTGCTGATGTTCTAGCTGCAGGGCTCCTCCCTTCTCTTCTGGCCTTTTCTGTCTCCCTCCATTAAAGGTGTTTGTGTTATGCTTTCATGCATGAGGCTGCACCACCTAATTATGTTTCTATTAATAATTGCTTTGTATTTGTATGCCAACGTTCTCTTATTTCATTCCGACTGCTGCAGAAAACCCTTTGTCAGTCTGGCGTTAAATAATCTTTGGCCTCCAGAGACCGTTCTTCCATGATGTCAACAAAAGCTCAGTTTTGCGGTTCCCTTCAGTGCTGTTGTATGTCAGACCTTACCATATCTCTTTGGTTAAGAGATATCACAAGTCAATAAAACATGAGCGATGCTTCGGCAGGGATGACAATTTTCACCATGTTGCTTTCAACATCCTCTCTATAATATATATTATTTACTTCAGCTGTATTCCCTCAACTGTTTTAAATCTCACTCAGTGGATGTGCTTTATAAAACAATAAGTGATTTATTTTCTCCAGACTTTAACTAGCACAACGCTAGTTGGGACACATTTTTCAGCTTTGGCCTTGCTGTAATCTGCACAGCAGCCCGTTTTATTGCTACAGCATCATTAAAATGTTCATGTTATGTTAAATCCAAAGAAATGCTCTGACATCCCTCTGGTACTCTGGTTATGAGAAGTTTAAAGGATTTATCTTTAATTCCCACATGAATTAATTATCTTTTAATCGCTTTTAATTATCTTTTAATTATCTTTTATATCCTAAAACATTACATTCTGATTAATACTAATTTAATAAATCATACAAAGATTACGAAGTTGTCAATGACTTTTCTATGACAATATTACTTAAAATATTCCAAGGTTTGGAGTCAGTAAGATTTTTTTCTTAAAGAAATTAATAGGTTTTTTTTAACAATTTAATGCAACCGTCCCTAGTTGATAATTAATCCATTTCAAATAAATGCAGATCTTTTGAACTTTCTATTCTTTTCTATCCTGAAAAAAATTATCAAGGTTTCCACAAATATATTATGCAGAACAGCTCTTATAAAAATTTATAGTAATAATAATAAAATTTATAGTAATAATTTGAGCACCTAATCATCATATTACAACGATTTCTGAAAGATCATGTGACACTGAAGACTGGACTAATAGCAACTGAAACTTCAGCTTAACCATTTTAAAATATGTTAAAATAGAAAACGGCAATGTGACATTTTAATAATTTTTGAGCATTTTTGATCAAATAAATGCAGCCATAGTGAGCATAAAATACTTCAAAAATATTCTAAAAATCTTACCAGGCCCAAACTTTTGAACTGTAGTGTATACAAGCCACTTAATCTTAAAACAGATTTAAACATCAATAAATCAGATATCAACCACAAGCCACGATTTAGAAGAAGCATTTAAATATTTCAGGATCCCCTCAGTATTTAAGAACTTTAGCATCATCAATTTTACGACACAAGGAGCAAAATCTTAAAACCTTGCTTTAAACTTCACTGCACCACTGAACGCAACTACACAGAAAATACACCAGCGTCCTTCAATGAAGCAACACTGTGATGCTAAAGGATTATTTATACATGAAACGCAACCGTTATCTTTTACTCCACAGATATAAACATCAATCATGAGCAGCTTGGTAGACCACAGATTCACACGTCCTTTCAAAGAGAATTTCCATTTCGTTAAAACCAGGGCACAAGAAAGCTGAGTACATCAGAGAATACAGTTGCATGAAATAAACTTTACAAAATATTCTGACAATTCCCAGCCTCCAAATCATTTCATTGTTAACGATTCATTTGCCCACCTCTACAAACCAGTAATTAGCAGCAGAAGACAGGAACATGCTTTTGTTTTAAGCAATTACCTAGAATATGAATCACTCCAGGAGAGAGAAGAGGGGGAGGCTGCATCTGAATAAAAGCAACTGTAATCAATCTTAATTTTCTGACCATCATTTTCTCTGATTCAAGGGACCTTCACTAATCCTGCTTGATTACAGATTGAGCTGAATCGTCTGATCAACACAGACTCACAAAGCAGAATGACTAAAAAGGAGGTGCAGAATGACGATTCCCACACTTTGATGGTCTTGGAAAGAAAAAGAAAAAAAAACTTTGAAAAGTATTTGGAATTGAAAAGGTCCATTCACAGCACATGCAAAATGAAAACAAGAAACAAATCACTAATAAAAAGCAGGGATGTGTTGATAAAATTCTGTTTGATTCTGATCAGATAATTTTTTATGGCATATCTGACAATATTAAACCTTTAGACGATATGAATTTAGGCACCACAACAATTTACAATATATAAAAAAGGATATTCATATAAAAAAAATTGTTAAAAATTACATTTAACAGTGTCATTAAAATATTAGATAATTTGTTTGTAAAGATTCACTCTAAGTAAGCTATATTGCAAAAGTAAAGTACAAGATAGGTTGGGGTGATTGGTTATAAATTTACACACACAGTTCTCATGCAAGTCAACAAGTTACGTGGTGGCAAGCATTCACCCATTCAACATTATGGTACTGATTCATCATGTATCCCTGATAAAAGTTTTTTTTTCTTTTTCACAAATAAAAAGGAATCCTTTGAAAGGTTTTTGGCTGTATGTCTGCATGATTCAGTACTTGAAACCAGCTGAATGGGACATAATCTACCACCAAGGCAAATTATTAAAATCACAGTAACAGTCTTTCCAGACTTTTTGGGATCTTACATTTTGGTTTGAAACCTTGAACAAATAGGTTCACAACATCCTGCCTTTTATATTTGAAAAATAAGAAATTGGTTCAAAAATCTACACTGGTTCTGCCCTACTCTCTGAACTGATAGTATTACTAAGGGTAGTGTTATTAAGAACCAGCCAGCATGGAAGGTGGTGACCTCCAAAAAGCAGGAGATGAAAGGTAAGAGAAAGAGCGAAAGTGAGCTCTAAAGGAGAGAGAGATGAGAGTCCAGGGCAGAGGCCAACATTGTGTTTAACTCAATCAAGCAAGAACACATTCAGTCTGACACAGGTTAATAGAGGGATAGGCCATAAAGACACAGACAGAGAGAAGGAGAAGGAGATAAAGAGAAGGCATTACGAGAAATGAGCGAGGGTATATAACAGACGGGGGAAATTAAGAAAACAACATTGGTGGAGAGAAATGGACAGAAGTGCAGATGACTGTACCTGAGAGCAGTTACGATCAGCTCCACTGCATCCTGGACGATGCTTTTCGGCGATAGGTTACTCGTTCCCACGGCGACTGTGAGCAGCTGCTCGATTCTTTCGAGGGGCTGTCCGTCCATGGCCATTGTGACAGCCAGTTGGCGAACCTTTGTTCGTTCGGACCTAGACAGGTCATAAATGCTGCTGTACTTTCGCAAGCTCTCCTAAAACAAGAGAGAAATACAAAGACATAAACACTCATGCTCAGAGGCCTTACTATGTTCATTTTGAGACATCTAGTTGAAAAATACACCCCAAGACAAGTATGAAACAGAACAATTTGTTTGTTCACTAAGAACTATGAGGAACAAGCCTGTCACACACACACACACACAGCTTCAAAACCAGGGGAGCCTTTTCAGGTGTCATAAGCAGTTCTGGCACAAAGGCTATAATTATGCTTCCCAGCATCCTATGCATACACTTCCATTTAAAATTTGGGATCAGTGCATTGTTAGTTTGTTTAAAAAAAGTGATTTAATTCATCAAGGATGCATTAAATAGATCAGAAGTTGCCATAAAGACATTTATAATGTTACAAAAACGTTATAATTTATAATGTTATAATGCTGTACTTTTGAATTCTTTATTCATCAAAAAAATCCTAAAAAAGTATTATGGGGAACCAAATCAGCATATTGGAATGATTTTTGAAGAATTGGTGTCTGTTTCCACAGTATTTTCAATTTTGATATTTTTAGGTCAAACCATTCTTGTCTGTTATACATATAATGGAGGTTTATGGGGTCCCCCTCCAAGTCCAAATTAAACATGATTTAATGACTGAAGCATCCACGCCCTCAGATCACTTGGACGTGGCTGTGGTTACATGAGGTGAAAATAACATAAATACTGTTCATTTTCTCACACACACCACTTGTTTCATGTCTTAGGCCATCAATGTCTACTTACATTTACGAGTCATTAAATCATGTTTAATTTGGACTTGGTATATGGTGGACCCCATATACCTCCATTATATGACTGACAGACAAGAACGGTTTGTCCTAAAAATATCAAAATTGAAACTACTGTGGAAACAAAGACACCTACTTCTTGGATGCCCTTGAGGTAAGCTAAAACATATCAAAAATTAATCTCAAAGTGAACTATTCTTTTAAGCACAATGCCCAAATCTCAAAATCTAATCAAAATCAATGAATTAAACCAAGTTCTGCCCTGCAGCATTTCTTTTCTATTTTGTTACTCTTGTATGTACATTAAAATAAGGATGAAAAAAATCTGTCTATACTTATACTGATTTCACAATGTGACTAAGTTAGTAACTCTCCTAACACTAGCAGGTTGCAGGCAGCAAGGCAACTCCAACAGAGAATTAAACTGCAGTCTCCAAGATCGCGCAGATCCCTATGGGAGGACGTTGTGGGCCACTGTGAAGGGGTGAGGTAATGAGATGCGGCAGTATCTGCTCGACAAGTGTGCTCTGTAAAAATGAATCCATATATTTCCATATACAAATGGCTCAATGTGCGCATTAAAGAAACTACAGGCTGACATGGACTGCCTGCTACTATCCTGCAGTCAGGACACCAGATACATACCTGCCAATCAATCACACACACTGTTCACAGGTGAGGAAAGGGAGAAATTGTGGAGGAGGAGGAAATGAGCAAGTAGCTTGAATTCTTGCATAACATTTAAGGCTCTGTTTACAGTTAGCATCTGTCTTGGATGATAAAGTGAGGACAGTACATTTTTGGGAATTTTATGTGTTGAAGATTACCTCTTGACTTGTCTTCAGTGACACAACGAAGGAGTGGCTCAGAGTCTCTAGATGAGCCAGAGACTGCTCCACGTGAGTTAGGGCGGAGTCAAAGTTGGAGGCGGAGTTTTCACTTCTGTCATCATTACCCTTTTTCCTACTCTTGTCACTAATGCCTTTCAGAGCCTTCTGTGCACGCTTGGTGATCTCCAGCCTGGCCTCTACAGACAGCTAAAAACATACAGAAACCAAACACAAAAGACAAGAATAAATATGTTAATTATGTTTTTTTAATATGCAATTTGTTTTTCTATATCAACCAAATATGATGATTCCCAAGTGAAGAAGCCCTTCCTAAAATATAAATCTTTTATATCTTCGTTTACATTAGGATATATGAAAATAATATTAGTATACATCAAATGATATATAAACAATTCAAATGTTTGGGGTCAATATGTTTTTAAAAGAAGTCATAAAGACTGCATTCATATGATAGTAAAATACAATAAAATAGTAATATGGATTTTTTTTTACAATTTGAAATAACTGTTAAAAAAAAGAATTTTAATAATTTATTCCTGTGATGGCAAAGCAGAATTTACAGCATCATTACAAGTAAACATAAGAATAGTGAACAAAATTAAATTCTATCAATGGTAGTCACCCACAGGTGACCCCATAGAGTGGAAGTTACCCAAAATTTCCTCACATCCTGAAATGGTGAAATATTCTCAAGCTTTTCTGCTTGAACTAACGCTCAGTCAGCAATGGGCCATTCATTATTCTGCAGCACATCTACTATTATAATCCACAATAGTAATGATGTCGCATAATTCAGCCTCATCCCATTTCTCATCTAGTTTAATCTCAGTGAGAAGACTCCACACGGCTGGGTTCATCTTATACCTCCAACACTTCCCTCCCACGCTCATCTGCTATCACTTACACAAACGTACATAAAATGTATTTACTCACAGTTCGCACATAATCCACAGCAGAGGCAATGGCAGATGTCATTGGCTGCTTCTCCCTGTGGCATTCTTGAGTACCAAATCAATGCCACTCTTACCTTAATGGTGGGAGTGGGCGTTTGTTTATAGGAATGAGAGTTTGTAACTTGCTTTCAACAAACTCTTATTACATTATATCAACATAACAATCATTGCAATAACATCATTTGAACACCCCAGGGGCCAACGAGCATTAGCGATTAGCCTTTTGATTACAGAGGCTCATTTAGGATGTTTGCCACAGGGCTGAGTGCGAGCGTGACTTTTTCTGTATACACGTGTGCATGCTCGACTTGCAGGCAGAAAAAAATAGAAAACAAAGCCTTCAATAAAAGTATGGAAGAGATGAAAGGTGCAACAAAAAAAATCACATAGCACTTAGTATACATGAAGATGTCCATAGAAGTCAGTGAACACACCACAGAGTTATGGCATATACATGTGCATGTGTTGATTTGAATGATTCTTTTTAATTCCAAAAGGCTTTAAACATGTCAGTATGACCACAGTGCTTCGCTAGGAATCTAAGAGAGCATTTGCACTGGACAAAGTATCTGATTTGATCTGCTCTGTGGGCAGCAGGGCTTTTCTTCATGTACAGTAAAGTATTTTGTTCCACCTAAAATCCAGGCTTCTCTATATTATCATGGAGGACTGGGAATCAACGTATTAAAAAAAAAAAAAATCACATTTCATCCTTAATTTATGGTTTTAAAATGCAGTTAAATGTACACACACAGAATGATTAATGTATTATTTCTAGGGCTGTCAAACGATTAATCGCATCCAAAATACAAGTTTGTGTTTATATGTGGGTGCACTGTGTATAATTATTTTATATTTATAAATACATATATTTAAGAAATACTTTCATGTATATACTGTATAAAAATTTATACATAATTTATATTATATATAAACATAAATATTTTAATTATATATAAATAATATTTTTTCTTAAAAATACATGCAAGTAAGTGTATTTATATATATATATACAAAATAATTATACACAGTGCACTCACATATATTATGTAAACACAAACTTTTATTTTGGATGCGATTACAAATATTCATATACTTTCAATACCTTAAAAATGGCATTATAAAAAACAGCCAATGGTTCTTTACCATTAAAAAAAAAAAAAAAAAATCAATCCTTGTACTCAACAGTATTTGCAAATATAGTAACAGTAAAGCTCTAAGCTTAGCCAATTTTTTTTTTTTTGTTAAATTTCATTGTTTTGTTGCAGTTTGACCCACCCCTTTTCTGCATTAGACTCACCTTATTGGCTGCTTCAGGCGAAAAGGTGACGGAATCCAAGAAGTTAACAAAATCTAAGGGCAGCAGTCGGTCAAAATATTTGGCACAGGTGTCGTAGGCATGAAGGAAGTCGTGATCGCTCTGGGGGGCTTTTTTCAGTACATGCTGATCCCCTTCCCAGAGCAGTTTATGAAGCCAGGTGGCATGTACAGCGCTAGGGGTAAGCGGTTCTCCTCCCTTCTGGGGGATTCGTGGGGCCAGTTTGGAGATTGACAGGACGTTCTGGCTAGTCAATATCGGCTCCAGAGCTTTCAAAGGATCTGAATCCTCGTCTGTCAGCTTCTTATAGTCCAAACCTACGGAGAAAAACATTATGAGTTCAGCATCATACAGAACATACACAGGGAGTAGTTGTCACATTTTTTTAATGTAGAGAATATTTCTCAGATTGAAAATCAATATCTGTATAGGCACTTCACTTAAGTCTTAGCCACAAAAACACATGTATGTATGTATGTGTGTGTGTGTGTGTACAGAGTTCAGATGCAAAAGCCTCTAAATGCCATTTGAAATTTTCTTCTAAAATGACCATTTTTATCAAACTTGTATATTTAAGTTCAGTAATTTCACTTAAATGACGATTAATAGGTAATCTTCATTGCCATTTAAGTAAAATTACTGAAATTACTGAACTTAACTATACAAGCTTGATAAAAATTATAATTTTAGAGGAAAATTTCAAATGGCACTTAGATGCTTTTGCATCTGAACTCTTCATATGTATATGTATATATGTATATATATATATATATATATATATATATATATATATATATATATATATATTGACTAGAGGGACAAGGACAATGGAATCAACTATTAACAGTGACTGTAGAATTTGAAAATAATCAATCTCAATCTCGTATTAATCTGAAATATGTGACATTTATTGCAGTTTCAAGCTTTGATATGGTTTCTATATATGTCAATCAATGTGAATAGCTGTAGCCTTGACATGCCTCCAGGATATATCAAGTCAGACAGACAACATTACAGTGACACACAAAGCCTCATCAGGGCATTAAATATTGAAACACCGGCCCCAGAGAATGGGCCCATTTCACGACAGGGGCCAGGAGGGCATTCAACACACACATAGACACTCAAACAGACAGAGATGTGGAAAAGAAGGCGCCTTCTCTGTCTCTTGGGTCAAGGCAGAAGCTAAGAACAGTCTTTGCAGGACTGTGTCGGGAGCATGTATGTGACAGAGTGTGTTTTCAGTGCCTACTAAGTGTGAAGCTATCAGTTGAGACAGGAGAGAGTATGGTGCAAAACTCCCTCCTGACCTTTCAATACACTCACTCCAAGACAACCAAGTTGAAAAATTATTCATTAATCATTAGTTCTAGCTCCTTTCAGTATGATATAAGAAGTGGCATAGTTTTCAGAACCACAATATTTGAGTACAAGTCTATGAATAATAGATTTGCTGTAATAAATAATTGATATGCTGTTCAAAGGTTTAGTGTTTGCAAGACATTTATTGGATCAAAAATACAATAAAAACCTTTCTATGCTTATGTTATTACTAACTGCAAGCAAGAAATGATGATGTGAACGATATTTATTACGTTTGCATTATCACATGCACTGCCCTCAATGCTGGGAAGAGAGAGAGATGTACGGAGCTAATGAACTCATTTAAACCTCACTCCACGTTTTGTGTGCATTATAATAATCTCTCTTATCAGAAAAGAACAAAAATGTATTGTATGCAGGCTAATTAACATTCCTCTATTACTTTCATTGGCACCCTCTTTGCTCAGCGACCCATTTCCTGTCATCTCAGCTGGAGAGAGATGTGTTATTACACGGGAAATTTCTGGTTATGGTGTTGATTGACATGCTTGCAAGCAGGAGCTGATTTCCCGCTTCATTTGAGTTTCCAGGTCGGCTATTTATCGATTGAATCTTCCTTTCTTCAAAACGATTTTTACAGTCACTTCAATGCCTGCTGCAACCAGCGTTTTTGTTCACACTATACAAAATACTCATTTGGTTTTAAAACCTTGATACTATTTTGGACATGATGAACTCTGATCCATTTTTTCAGACTTTGGCTGTTACTCACCGACAGCGACCGCTTTGAGCTTCTTCAGCAGTTTGATGTGCGTGTCGGGCTTCATAGCAGATTGAGGGAAGTAGTTAGCGCAGCCGCAGTTCTCCAGAAGAGTGAAGTAGAAGAGTATTCGGAGTTGGTCGGTTCCGGCTATACTGGGATACACGTATTTAGTCATGTGTGTGTAGAACGACTCGGGGTCACTCTTTAGAGTCTCGAACAGGCCCAGAGCCTTCATCCGGTCCTCGATGTTGTTGGTGGAGAGGCTGAAGAAAGAAAGAAATGAGAGATGGATGGAGATGAAAGACTGGAAGGTGACAGAAACAAGACAATGAGTAGTTGTAACCAAGGTCTGTTAAAACATTGATCACTCAACCTTTGCAAATTGCTTGTAGTGAATCAATTAAGGCAATGCACAGCCATTCCACACCCGCACCAACCACAATTGTCCCCCCGAACCAAACGAAGTACATTAAGGTCGAGTTAATATGCTGCGACGGCCCACTTGTGCAAGAGAATTGATTTTGTTTAATCTAAAAGAACTTTTTCAAAGTCCATTAAACTTTATTCACTGCGGGTTGACCACTTCCAGGACCAAAATTATTATTTTTTTTAAGCAGTGAATTACAGCCCATGGTGAGCAGTTACTGACCCACCATAAATCTGATGTCAGATTCGGATTCTATGGGTGTCATGTTTTATGTTAGCGCTGCCCTGATTTCCATAATTTATCTCCACGGTGACTTCATAAGCAGGCGTGTGGACTGGCCCTCCACCTCGTTCTAATTGAATGGCTTTTCAGTAAAGATAAACAGCTTTACTGCACCAGAGAAATATCCCATAGCAATTCTGATGCATGGAAATGTTTTATAGAGTTGGGTTATCAATAAATTACTATGTGAACCTTCAATGACTGCCAAGTCCATTTATCCAGCAGGTCTGCTGATGCCGTACGTGAGGGTGGACGTGTGAGAAGGAAAGGGGTTGGAGAAAGAGTCGTACACAGTAATAAAAAGAAAATACATTAAAAGCATGCTGCCTCACAAACAGGACAGGGAATAAATGATGAAGTAAGATAAGCGGGTTGTGAACCTCCACAGGACCAGATGAAAAAGGCCAATTTAAAATTGCCGTCGGAATTTCTGAGTTTGCACATTTTTTAAATATTGCTATTGTCAGTTTTTGATTGTTTTGGACAATAAAAGACAATGATATGAAACAAGACAGTCTATCCTAAAACGGTTGAAAAACAAAGAAAATTCAAGTTTTCGAATGGCAGTAGTGCTCACATCAACTCAAATGGGAGAAATGTTTGGTTGCAGTAATTGCTGCTAATAACCACTTACTGACTTCATGGATTTTTTTAAAATAAATACATGAAAAAAAAATCTTGTGTTTTTGTTGCATATGTTCTCAATGAAGATGAAATGACATTCAGTGTACAAATATGCAAAAATACAATATATATATATATATATATATATATATATATATATATATATATATATATAAATACTGAGAAAATATATTACAGTGCATGTGTGTATGTGTATGTATATATATATATATATATATATATATATATACACACACACACGTGTGTGTATTCTTTGATGAATTTAAAGTTCAAAAGAACTTTAATGCATCCTTGCTGAATAAAACTAATTTCTTAAATGAAAATAATTGGTAACACTTTATTTTGATGGTCCCTTTTGAACATTCTGTTGACTATAAGTAACTTTGCAAGTTGCAAATTGCAACTGCATGTCAGCTAACTCTCATTAGAGTGTGAGTAGACTAATATTAGTATTAGTAGATATTAACTAGTATGTTAATATCTGCTCACTCTTTAATGCTCCTCCAACAGACAATCTACTGACTATAAGTAACTTTGCAACTACATGTCAACTTATTCTAACCCTAACCCTACCAGTCTACTAATACTCTACTTACAGTCTAGTGAAATCTACTTACACTCTAGTGAAAGTTAGTGGAGATGTAGGTGCAACGTTACTTTATTGTCAACTGAATATGTTAGAGGGACCATCCAAATAAAGGGAAACCAAATAATTACCCAAAACTTATGAACGATATTATATAACAAAAAGCTGGCTTTCACAATGTTGGCTGCTCCCAGTTTAGATCCTCTACACTGGTCCACACTACACTGCTTATTCCAATAAAAATAACTGTTATTTTTTTTTTTTATGACCACAAGAGCACTTTTAGATTTCAGCATTTAACAAGTTCGAGCCCCTGCTGCATCCCTATTTGGACGCCATTGTGCAAGACACAACCTACAGTCTATAGAAAACACCGGTCTCAAGATTTGAGTGCACTCAGCATGAGCACATTGTGTAACAGCTAATCATATTCAATGTTAATACAACAAAATGAGCAAGCTGCAGGCTGCATATGGCCATTTGGACAGAGCCCAGCACCTATCCATTGTCCACAGAGCGTAACCCCTATGGACATGTTTAATGGAAATCACTATACTGGCTGGAGGCACGATGTCCCGGGGCCAAAAACAGACACCGAAAGAGCAATGCAGAGAGAAGAATGCAAGAAGAAGACAACAAGACCGAAATTACAGGAAGGAAAGGCAGCAGGGAGAGATAAAGATTGGGAAAGAGGAGCCTGACTGCAGTCTGCATATTAACACAGAATAACTGCTTTTAACAGGATCAATACCTCACTAAACACAGCAGCCATTAATCCCGTCTCCTACTGCAATTACAATGCCAAGAACGGATAAAGGGTGAGTATGTGTGAGACACAGGCTGAATTGTTCACTCAAGGGTAGACTGAAAAACCATCACTGAACCTCTTCGATATATTTGTTATTAGTTACAGTCCTGTAATATGATTGGTCATACGGCATACCAAGGGTGCTGACAGAGTCCAAGCAGCACTGTGACATTACAGACTAGAGTATGCGAGCAGTGCTGAGTAAAATTGTGTGTGTTTTAAGAGTGAATGTGGACCTGGATTGGATAGATGACCCAATTCTTTTAATGAGAATGGGAAAATTGCCACAAAATTGCCTTAGCACACATACTTCCTAATGCATGCTGCCAAGTATACTCAGATCGACTTGTCTGATGTAAAACAATGATGCTGTGGCTTCTTTTGGAACTATTTTTGATGGAGGAAAAAAGTAAACAAACTAACTGGTCAATGTTTGTCTGAAAAGTTATCATGTTTAATATTTGTAGACGTACTGTAAAATAAAATAAATATTAAACTGCAATCATGCTGTTGGTAGGAATATTACCACCGGGTTCATTATTTATCCCAGTTTCCCATTTGGTAAATCAAAATTAAACATGTCCAAAACTACATACAGCGTACAAATAGCCTAAGACACTTCGGGTTTACATAGGACTGCCTTTTACCCCATTGTACCCTATATTTGGTTGAAAGATTGTGAAAACATCAGCTTAATGAATAACCTGAAAAAGAAAGCAAAAAAAGGACATTTAATGCCAACAAAATGTCAGACCAATTTGAAATAGCACTTAAAATCTGTCTCGAAATACATTCGGCTATAGAAGCTAATGCATTATAATGGCAGTGCAGTGTGAGGTCTTATACTGAATCATGAATTTGAAAATTGGAATAAAAACCCATTTGAAGCCATTCATGAGTTTTGAAAGAGTATCCTCGGGGTATATAATACACCTAACAAAGCATGCTGCCAAAAAGCCAAAACCCTACAGTGTATTAATCTGAATTGAAAAAAGAACCAACGGAAACATCTAAAAATACGAGACCTTACCTGCCATTTTCATTCCCTTATAAACCATAAAATGAACTCTGAAACGTCATTCAGCTGGTCCAAAAACATGACTAATGTGACTGATTTGACTAAAAGGAATCTGGCTAAGCCAAATGATCAATCCAACAAAAAATACACACATACAAACAGAACTACTGTATGGAGCTAAATAGAGATGAACTGAACTATTTATTTGAACTAACTTAAGTAAGAATGGAATGAAACTGAATTAAATGGAAAAAAGCTAAATTTGAAGCAATGCCAATTTGAGTGATTTCAATCGAATGCAAAACCAAAGCAATCATGGCAAAACGAGCAATCATTTCTACGTAGCCCAATTAAATTGAGCTTCAAAGATCACATTTTACATAAAAGTCTAACCATTTCAAATAACAAGAGAGTATGTATCAATAAATCAGCACAAAACTGGGGTTGATGCTTACTATGCTTACTAAAACAACAAAAAACTCCCCAAAGAACTGGCCCTTTTCAAAGCCTTTGAAAACGGATTATATAACCACATCCTATGCAAATCATATAAACTGAATAAATAGCATAAACGAGTCCTCATCAGTCAGAAAAGCCCATTTGCTGACAAATTAGCAAACAGAAACGGCAATACAATAAAACTTTTGAGTAATTGCCAAAGTTGTTCAAACTCCCTCTGGTGCCATTCTCCTTTGATAACTCCTTTGAATGGAGAGGGGAGATTTATTTTTTATATATTTTCTTTTTTAGAGATTGCATTTTTTACAAAATAATAATAATAAAAAAACAGAAGCCTTGAGTATGGTAATGAGTATGGAATGACTCTCACAAGTGAAAACATGGAGAGAAAAAAAAATCACATTCACAGTAAATCAGTTTTGCCCAAGCAATCTGTACTAAATAAGCAAAGTCAAATGAGTGCCTGTTTATGTAGAGAGAGACAGAGAGAGAGAGAGAGAGAGAGAGAGAGAGAGAGAGAGAGAGAGAGAGAGAGAGAGAGAGAGAGAGAGAGAGAGAGAGAGAGAGAGAGAGAGAGAGAGATTCGGGGTGATTAAACCCAGTGAGAGATGGAGGAGGAGTTGATTAGACCAGTCTTTGAACAATGATTCTGCAACAAATTTACCATGCAGGGAGCTCAGAAGGGGCGGCACATTGTTTGTATGTGGATTTTCAAAGCCCAATAAAAACTGACTGCAAAGCCATTTCAAAAAACAAAGAGCTTCTTGCCTCCGCTACTAAACAAAGTCTGGCAAATCACACTGACCGATCGACTGGAAGCCATTCATTGCAATCGATCCATGAGATCTTCTGCTTGCATCTCTAGAGCAAAGGGTTGCAGGTTTTTGACCCTCATGTTGAGGAAATGAAAACTGTTACTTGTGGAAGCTGCAAACATTGCTTATAACTGAGGTTTTGCAGGCTCCTTCCTCTGCTAAATCTGTTTTCAGTGTGAGCGCTGCTAATGTCTGCGGTGTGTGTGTGTGTGTGTGTGTATGAGAGAGAGAGTCTTACCCGCTATCAGTGAACAGAAACTCAAGGTGCGTCATGTGTACTTCCCAGAGAGGAATGCTGTACCGATGAGCCAAAGAACGAGAGATCCCATACACGCTCTCATCCAATGTCCTAGATAGAATGATAGATAGATAGATAGATAGATAGATAGGCCTTTTTAGTGTAGGCTGTGTTATGAATCCTGATTGACTTCATGATTAGTTATCGCCACAGAGTTAACCATTTCAGACAGTACCGGACAGCCACTGTCTCGTTCACTTCACGTCTGTGGGCGATACGCACAGCTCAGTGTGGCCGCTTCAATTCACCTTTAATTGACAGAATTACTAAAAAAAATATTTAGCTACCTAAAAGTTAAAGATTTTTAATAAAACTCAAGAGATGGTGGATGTGTGAAATTTCATGATTTATGAGTGACGTTAGTCTAGTAGAATTTTCTGAAAAATATTTTCCCTCATATTAAATATAACACGCATGTGGACTGATATTTTTCCAACGTTTGGACTCCTTTATTAATGGAGTATATAAACAGACGTTTCAATATAGTGGTATTAAACGCATTTTCTGAGAATTTATATTTTAAGTTTTTACTGTTGTGTGTTTCACAGGCAAATGAACTGCGTATCAAATGCACGTAAAAACTCATTTTCGCATATCATTTTTAATTATTACACGATAATACACAATGCGTGCTAATGCATAATCCTTATGTGAATTTAGGGGGCTGCCGGGGGGGGCGTGTTTCAACGTCTATGGAGAGATGGTAAATAAAAAACAAAAAGTAAAAGGAACAAAAAAAGAAATATGTATGTGTATATATATATATATATATATATATATATATACACACACCATTTCACACATATATAGAGAATTTCAATTACATCTTTAATGAAACATGATTTAAAACATTCAAGCTTAATAAGGTAAATTCAGTGTCTTGGTCTTTCTAATCTTGACCAAAATGGCTGCCCATCAAAGTCCAGGTGTAACATATACGTAAAAATCCTGATCTGTCTTGTTCTAAAAGAATGATTTGATCCCTTTTCTGGCTGCTCTTGCAAGTCAGATCTGCCCTGAGCTGCAGGAACTTCATTTTGCAACCCCTACAGTAATCACTGGACATTTCGCCAAATCTTGCTAGACCTTAGTCACCCCAGACCTGTGATTCCAGCCCTTATAAAACTGTCTCTCAGGCTCCTTAAAGCCAGGGCTATGATATGGATCAAAAGATAAATCCTGAAAAATGAGCTTCTCTTCTAGAGAGTCATATTCAGAGGACAGACAGATTAAAAGATGTAGGAGATGTGTCATTCTTTTTCAACTCTGCACACATTCTTTGTGAATGTCAAGAGTGTGCTAAATTGTAATCTGGGCAAAAGGTCACTTCATAATTTCCATCCCTGTTATTGGAGTGTATGACTTTGCCATTATTCAAAAATATGTAAAATATATATGTTATATATATATGATATATATGATATATATATATATATATATATATATATATATATATATATATGATATATATATATACACACACACATACACACACACATATATATATATTTATATATATACATACATACATGTATATATACACACATATATATATATATATACACACATGTATATATATATATATATATATATATATATATATATATATATATCATTCATATGTTTTTGAAGCAGTACATACAGGCACACAATACTTACTCAGCCAGGCCCAGAATAGTCTCTTTCTTGTACTGGTTGTCGCTGGTAAACCTCTGGACATCGACTCCACGGCCGAGTCCCTGTAGTACCTGAGCCTGAGTAAAGTCTGTCAATCTTTCACTGTATAGTTGCAACTGACCAATCAGGGCCTGCAGTTCCTCATCCCAATTGCATCCAGCATGGTCTGTTACATGCTTGGTCACAAGACGTATCAGCCCTCTCGGATCAGCCTACATAGAAACAAGACACGTAAGACTACAACGAAAACCATTCAACTTTAGAAACACAAATATTTGATTTAAAACAGTAGGGAGAATCATTACATTTCTCACACATTAGATTCATAGGAATGATCAAAGGAATTCAAAAATATTTCTATACGATTCTCCAATCTAATTTGAGAATTATCCAAATAGCATATTGAGCTTCAACGGAAGAAAATATCTGTTAACAAATTTAGTAACCTAGTAGTAGGAATAAAAATAGCAATGGCTTAATTTCATGTCAGGATTGAAGGCCATTCATTGCAAGAACAAGGTGGTATATGTCAATCTTAATCATAAAATAAATAAAAATACATAATCTTCAATTAAAATAAATCATTTTTCAAAGGTACTTTTGAAAATTGTTAAAAGTGTGATAATGATACACTCATTCTGCAAATAACTGTTGGAAAAAAACTCGTGCTTGATGACATTAATAGCATAACAGTTCCATTGAATATAATAATCTTTCTTTTTTATTTCCAGGTTTAAACTAAATTCTGAATATCAGATTTATAATGTGGTCTCACACTACTAAACCTGTATATTGTCTCCAATCCTGTGGTCTACGGCACATCATTGCAATTGTTATGCTAAGTAAGAATTTGAATTCAGTGTAATTCAGTCTGCCACGAAGAGAAATGAACAGGTTAAGAGCCTTGACAGAAGAACAGAAAATAGAATGATTACACACTAATCTATATGGAAATTATTACAACGACATGTCCTGAGTGCGATAACAGAATCTGATAATGGGACGCTGTGTGGGATTGTGTATTATTGAACTCTGACCAAACAGCGCTGACAATGCGGCAAGTAAAAAAAAAAGACAGTAAAAAGAGAGCAAGAGGTGAAGAACAAGGCACAAGAAAATAAAACCGAGCACAACATGACAGACGTGTGTTAACATAGATAAAGACCAGAGCAGGATAGAGGGAT
The DNA here is from genome assembly GCA_038021265.1 of Cyprinella venusta. Classification (NCBI taxonomy): domain Eukaryota; kingdom Metazoa; phylum Chordata; class Actinopteri; order Cypriniformes; family Leuciscidae; genus Cyprinella; species Cyprinella venusta. Next base: position 23,858,749 of record CM075876.1, read on the forward strand.
GAGAGACAGATGGATTAAGAAAAATACATGTTTTATTTGAAGTTTTTAGTTTTAATGAACAATAACACCACTGGTTTATCCTCATAGCATGTCCTAGTCGGTCATAATTTAATTTGCCCAATTGGGATCTTCAACTCTGCCAACTTCAACCAACTGACACATGAATCTACGTACACTTTTATGGTTAGCTACATTTAAAATAGTTTTTCCACCAGCTGTCCGTGACCAGAACAGACCTTCAACTCATTTTTAGGTCACCGGTTGTGAACCACTGATCTGTGGGATACAGAAAAGAGACATGATGGATGGATATGGCGAGCATTTGAACCCCCTCTTGGAGACAAGCTCTTTCATGATGAAATATCTTTATCCAGCTATTCCCTTTCTCTCTCGTACTGTGTCTTTAGAGAGTGACAATCCAACCACAAGCAAGATTCAGCCTGTGGCTTATCCGTCAATTCCTATCCATCTTTTTCTCTTCCTGTAGTTCACACCTGCCCTGTGTTTTGTGCGCATGCAATCAGGCATGTGAACTATAATAACCGACCCTCCGGCACACATGCCCGAGAATTCAGGCGGGTTTTAGACCGTAATTACCTATAATGATGTTAAAAGACCTTTTCGGATGGGTTAATGTGCGAGGTTCACTGCATATTTGCATGTTTGTAGTCTTTAGTGCAGTAAAATAACAGGCCATTTGGCATTTATGCTAAACGTCCACAGGTGTGTACGAGAGTGCAGAGGTGATCGGTTTGGTGCCTTCCTGAATGGCCTTAAAAAAAAAAAAATCGAATGCTTGATCATTCACACTTTTCAATCGCAAATCAAAATAATGATAACTGCGGCATCTAAAAACACTCAAAAGGTTTGGACTGGAAAAATGATGTGCTTCGCTTACAAACACCTATTTAAATATAATGAGCGCATAGGTGGGCTGAATATATTTGCTGCAGGCTATGATGAACAGTTGTGTTCTCTGTGGTTTGGCTGTCTTGCTCTCACTCTGACAATTATGCTAAACAGCGTTTTGATTCCCCTTCTCAAAGACAGAACGGCACACACTGAGCATCTCGACTGCAACCACCAAAGATCTGGCCGGATGGGGCTTTATTATAAAAAGTAGTTTGTTTAAAAGGATTAATGCTTCGCCTACTGATGGCTAATGCACACACACGCACACATACACACAAAAGCACATGGTGTGTTAAAAGGAACATCCATCAACATCAAATAAAAAGCTGATAACTAATCACTGCATCCTCGCTGGTACTCAGACTGCAATATTAAATTACAAGCTCGCGCTGTGCACGACAGACGCGGCACCGGCTGTAAATGCGTCAATCGTTAATAATGTGTTTATCAAGCAACAATATCTCTGTAAGTAGATTTCAAAGACCAAAGGTAGTCTTTTAGCTGTCTTGCCACATTATAATCTTACAGGAGGTCTGTGTGTTATTCCACATCAGGGAATGGATGCATTGTATATAGATCTGGGCTGGTAATCGAAGGTTTGGCAATTTAGACCCTACAGGGGACGATTCAGCTGATCAGCACCCTCAGAGTGAGGGATTTAACCCCAGAACCATTTAATAAACAACATCATCAAGGGAGATTAGAATAAGCAATAGATACAGATGGGACGATAATTCAGAAATGCAAATAAGCATTTTTAATTCACAACTTATTGATGAAGTACTGTAAGCAACAATCTTATGTGACAGATTAGGCTAATTAAATGTTATATACTATATGTATTATGGTACTCTAATCATATGTATGAGATGTATCATGCATTGAATTGTTGTGTATGTGTTTTTATTTATTTTATTTCTTTATTTTTATTTTATTTATACATATATATATATATATAAGTATTTGTTGCACTGATTGGGATTGCATCTAATTTCGTTGTACAGTACATGTATAATGACAATAAAGTTTCTATTCTATTCATATCTGTAGTAAATACATTAAAATTAGATCTATTGGATTATTTTCTATTAAAAAAATATTTTAACTATAATAATTGATTATATTATTATTATTACATCTAAATAATTGATTTTAAATAATTGATAAGAATATATTTTTTTCTTTTAATAAAGTAACTTTTAAATCAGCAATATTGCATTAGATTGATCAAAAGTGGCAGAAAAGACATTTAAAATGTTACAAAAGATTTCCATTTCAAATAAATTATGTTCTTGTGAACTTTATATTAATGAAGAATCCTGACATTTTTTATCGGTTTCTATAAAAATTAATCAGAATGTAATATTGGCTGTTTTTGCTAACAAGTTATTCTTGAGCACAACAACGGCATATTAAAATGATCTCTGAAGACGCATGTGAAACTGAAGACTATATAAAAATAGATTAGAAGTTATTTCCCTGTTGTAAATTAAAAAAAAGAAAAGCCAAATCACACATGGAGAACGTTGTTCTGAACAAAGTCAAACAAAGAGTTTTATCTTTACACTCTCTGACATTTATGTTTTCAAGTGGGTAAAAAAAATTACATTTTAAATCACATTTAATATGAAATGTCTATGTACGGTATAGCATAGGCTTTGCTCCAAATCTCAAAAACACATAATGTATCTTGTTCATATTTAAGTCTCTTTACAATGATTTTTGAAAGTTTAAATTTGGATTGATTTTAACGGGACGAAACTACAGTGTTCGCAGAGTAATTCAGAAGACTCACAGAAGTAATTCAAAAGATCACAGATCATTCCCTTGGGCAAATAAAAGTAGAAAGCATGCTTTTCCAGGGATGCACCTCTCCCATTTAAAGCACACGCGGCTTTCCCTTTCGACAGAATCGGGAAGAGAAAACAACACCGGTTGCGGGAGAAAACACTTGCTCACTGTTAGTAGGGCGTCACAGTACAACAGGATCACGGTCTCATTCCTACACAGAGAACATAATTATGCACTTAGATTTGAAAGAAACATCTTGTTGGGCTTAATTTGCAATGCAAAGGCAGTGCGCCGTTTCAGACGTAGCCGAATTCATCCAGAGGCCCGACTGCACGCTCCTACAGACCTACTTGCTTTCAATAACAACACGTACATGTGCTGCCTGTGATAGTGATGATGTCTGAGGGGGATCTGCTTAGGAAAAAAAAACAGAGAGAAGGCAAAGGAAAGCACAGGAACGATGTGTGACGGGCTAGAGAGATAAACTGTGTGTTGTGTGCGAGAGAATGAGGAGGTTTAAATTAAGAGAAAAGGAAGGATAAATGGATTACCATGAAAGAAATGAGTGGAGAGGCAGAGGGAGCGAGAAAAGGCAAATGAAGAGACAAATGGATTAGCAAACCCAACGCGAAATGTCACTTGTCACTTGAAAGAGACCAGGTGGAAATAAAACACACAGAATATCATATTCTTTCTCTTTCCATCAGCGGTAATGGATTTTTCTCTAGCATTTAACCAACGCCACGCAGAGGAACATTACAATCCATTAAGAAGAGTGTGTTCGTGCAGATGTGCGAATCGCTATACGGTGTACACTAAACGTCAGCCCCTTATTACCCCAGCTTTCCTTGGAAAACATAATCACTCTGAGTGCACCTGTGGGCAGTGTTTGGCCGTGAATCCAGCGAACTGTAACCTTGAAAAGAATCAACAAACAATCATTTCCATCCATGACCTTCTTTATTGCTCGTTAAAAGGGAAGGCCATTGAAAATTGCAGTTCCGACGCGAAAGAAACAGGCTTGGATAAGTAACTTAAGGGTCTGTCATTAATTTTCCTGCCGAGGCGCAATCGGAACAATGCTAAAAGCACATAAAATGAAAACAAATGATAGACTTGTGGCATGCCTTGTGTGAGTGTGCTTTTTCAGTGGATGTTCTATTTATTGTGCACTCCTGGCAGGAACCTGGAGCGGCCCTGGGATTAACTGGTGCGCTCAAGGGCGAAACGCCAACACAAGATCTCACAGTTCACGGTTTCTTCAGTTACTTCAGTGTTTCGGTTATCTGTCCTGCCTGTCCAGAAATGTTTAATGCTGCAGATGATTTCCATTTCATACAAATGTTGTTCTTTTGAACTTGCTTTTCATCAAAGAGAATTCAAAAAAAGGATTCAACATCGATAATAATAAATGTTTTTGAGCACTAAATCAGTATCTTAGAATGATTCCCGAAGGATTGTGTGACACTGAAGTAGTAGAGTGCAACTCCATTCATTTAACCTTCAACGATAACTTATAAACTTTTAAAGGCAGACCAACTGTGAGCTTGAGGTTGTTAATCGATAGCATATTCTTCTATTCAAGTCGTCAGGCCACACTATTTTAACTTTGATTATGCTGTTCGCAACGCTTCATGGGATTGTAGTTCTTTCCTTTACTAAAGCCGTTAAAGGAATACTAGTTAGGAATTTAAGTACACAGTAGTGTACCTTTGCATTTTTTGTCCGATTTCAATACTTTTGTGCTTCAAATCAAAGTTTGTAAGTTTATGATTCACTCCGTTGTTGGTTGGCTTGGTTCATGGTTTATAAAGGTTTAACTGAGGCTTTAAAATCCCTATGAGAGAAATGAATGGAAAAAATACTTTCGGAACCAAAGTCGCTTAAAACGTTGGCAGGCTCTGTTGCACTTAGTGACTGCTCAAAATTCAGCTTTACCATTACAGGAATGCTCTACATTTTAAAACAATAATTCTCTTAAAACATATTGATACTGAAATATGTGAGACGCATCCAATACTAATTTTCCACCGAATAGATCCAAGATGACCTTTCAGTGAATAATTTCACATAATTACTGTTTTACTGTATTTTTGATGAAATAATTGCAGCCTTGGTGAGCATAAGAAACTTACTGACCCCAAACTTTGAACCTTACTGTAATTATGGACCAAATAACTACAATAATTATCGACCAAAGGGCATGTACTGTAAATCGGAAAAAAAAAATCACAGTTTGTTTTTGTCTTTATGCGTCATTTAGAGGCAGGGCTATCTGAAATAGAAAATAGAAAAGAAAAAAAGAAAAATAACTTGACTTTAAAAGAACAGTTTATTCAAAAACGCATGTTCGAAAATCATTTGAACATCCTCATGTTGTTCCAAATCAATATGAATTTCTTTCTTCGGACACAAAAGAAGATATTTTGAAACACAATAATGAATATCAAAGTGGTCCAGTGTTGTTTGGAACACATTGTTCTTGGCAATAATCTTTATAATCTTTTTTTTTTTTTGTAAAAAAGAAAGTCATACAGGTTTGGAACAACATGACAGAATTTTCATTTTTAAATAAATAAATAAATAAATAAATAAATAATAATAATGCCACTTTATTTTGTGCACTTCATCTTCCTGGATACCGTGACTTTGTATCTGTGCTCTTTGTAAAACTATGACAGAGCCACAGTGCTGCTTTATGTTTTTCACACTGCGATATAATTACAAGAACGTTTCCTTGTGTTGTTTTGTATTAAAACCTGTTCAGCCAGTAGCTAAGCAGAGAGCTGATAACTAAGTGACAGCTCTCAGAAATGAGCTGTGTAAAGACTCTTACACAAACACAGACGGTTTCAAGCTAACGAGAGCAAAAAGTTGGAGGACTTGAGTTCACAGAATTAGCTTCAGGTCTAGTTCATTAAAACTAAACGTCTTCGAACTGCCAATCTTGTGTCAGCAGAAGACAAGTGCTCACAGAAACTTTGTGTAAATATTAAAATGTATGCTTCCAACTCATAATTTTCTTTCCTTGTTTGTCTCCTTTTCTAAGCCATATTTTAGAAAACATGAGAGCATAAAATCTCTTCAATTTTGTGTACATATTGAAATGGATTCACCATTTATATTTACGGTCTATTCCAATTATACACAATGTTAAAATGTAAATGGAAAAAAGAGAGAAGCTGGGACAGTATTTGTATAGTTTGATTCAACACTGGCAGGCAACAATCACCATCCAATAAAACTTGTAAAAGGTGTGCACTTCTAGGTTTTCCTTCTGAATTCAGTGCAGGCTCTACACTTACATCTTTCAGGAGTCAAAGTTTCAAAAATTTAGGGGTACAGTCAAAGTTCACTTTTTTGTATGACTATAACATTAGTTTTACAAGAAGGCCAGAAGTTGCCCTTCGATTTCAGGGGAGAGAAAGAAGTTTTTACTCTGACATCGCACTTTCCACAAATACAATAAACTAGGTTGTCAGTTTAGTTTCTTTAAAGGATCAAAAGGCACAAGCACAAAGGTACTAAAAACACCTAAATGTTGAAAAATGTTGATAATGGGTTTTTTTTAGGGTTCAATTCTTTTAACTTGCCTATATGCTTGCATATTACTAGGATACTGGCTGTTTATTAGTACTCATATCAATGCCTTATTCTGCATGACCTTATTCTACATCTCTAAAACTTTTACCCAATACCTAAACTTAAATGCTACAAAAACTACCTTAATAACTATTATGCAGTACATGAGATCCACAGGGAGGAGTTAAATCAAGATCCAAGGGGTGAAGATGGGTAGGATTAGGGTTGGGTTTAGGGATCAGTTGGGTAGGTTAAGGTGTATGTAAGGTGGGAGGAGTTGGATCTGGATCCGACTCCACCCTGTGGATTTCATGTTCTGCAGTGAGAATCATCTCATTTTATCCCCAGAAATTGGCATCTGTGATACCGGCCTTCATTCATGGTACAAAAATGCCAATAAACAAATATTTAAAATATATGGTCTTTGTTGTTTCTACATTCATTTGGAGATGAAAAATTATAAAAAGATTTTGATGTTAGGTGTTAATCTGTCTTCACAGATTTTGATGTTAAGTGCGATTAATAACATAAAAAAGTCTAGGGGTATGATTCTCGCTTGGGGTGCAAGAGGTCCCAGGTTCAAATCCCGGACGAGCCCCCATTTAATGTTACGACCCCTCTAAGATTTATCTGGGGCTAGAGGAGCAACATTAAAAAAAAAAAAAAAACATAAAAAAATTGACAGCACTAATTTAGATGTACCGTGTTCCAAATTTTATAAGACAATGCTAGAATATTAAAATAACATAATATTCCTGTGAGAAACCTAGAAGACGTGATGTTTGCTCATGATTCTTTAAAGATTTTATGAATTTTTAGCTAAATAGCACATAAACGCTGACCTTCATGATGAGGATTATTAGAGCTCATCACAATGATGAGGTATTTTGGTGAGTCCTGTGGTCAGGAAAAACATGGTGCGAAGGGAAAAGACCTCAACCATCCTTCCTCTTTAACTAACGACTCTCAAAGTGAACTGAGAGGAGCATCATTATAACACACCCAGTGAGGTAGAGAGAGAGAGAGAGAGAGAGAGAGAGAGAGAGAGAGAGAGAGAGAGAGAGAGAGGTGACGAGACTTATGAGGAGAATAAGAGAGAGAGAGATGCTGAGGTGCAACTGAGGGTGAAAATGAAAGATGGAATTATGATAATGGAACGGAGGGAAAGAGTAACAGGAAAAATGAGAAAAGAGGCATGCAGAGAGAGGATGCAAAAATTTGCAGAGAAGCGGTAAAGTGCTGTCATGTGTAATGCAGATAAACCTGAAATATTACAAGAAAAGAGGAAAAGAATGACACCATAGAAGACGTGCAAAACAGGCAGAGGTGGGATGTGCAGAGAAATGGGCAAAACAAAGAGAGCGAAAAAGCTGATACTGTTCTATCAGCCCGTTTCAAGGTGAGAACTTTTATTGTATCGCTAATGAATTCTGTTCTTGACTCGTGTAAGTGTTTGGAAACTTGCTATAGTGCCAGATAAAGAATAATGGCTGTGGAATGGAGGGTGACAGAGAGAAAAGTGTATGTGCACGCTTACCCGGTAAAGCGGGCTGCACTTGTCTTTAAAGCAGGGTGCGAGGGAAGAGTAGATCTGAAGAGAGTAGTAATATGCAGCTAACTGCAGTGACAGTGCCGATGGGGGCTGCTTCTCAAAACACGCATTAGCATCCAACACCTGAAACAGAAAAAAACACAGGAGGCGTGTTCACACTGTACATTCATCTTACTTGGCTTTCAATAAGGGGTGCACCAATACCACCACAAAAATGTACACAGATTGTTGTTGATTCCTGTCTTAAATAAAACCTTAGAGATAAAATGACAAGAAGAAGTGGGACAATGGGACGCTTGACACTTATAATGTCCATAATAAGCAGGATGAGTGACTGAATGTGTCAGGAACTCGACCCATGAGGACCATCGAGGCTAAAGCAGTGGAGGACAATGGCCACACTAACACCACATCAATTTCAACCCAACTTCACCTGATAATGAACAGAGGAATCACTGGGGCATGCTATCAATTTTAAGCCCATAAAGATTTTTTTAGATGATTTTATTAGAGCATGAACCGATTACCGATCTAAATCTGAAAAATGTAATGATACTTTCAAATGGAGGCCCCTAATGTAACAGGAGTCAGGACAGAGGCTAATACTGTTAGCATTAGACATGATATTAGAATTACAGAGACTTTTAAATGGCTTTATCTTTCAATACCACACAACTTTGACTACAGTGAAAGAAACAGTTATGAAAAACTATAATCTGAGTCACACACACAGTCACTCAAAATGAGAGAGAGAGATCTGCAAATAGAGCAGTCAAACTCACCTGAGGTAGAGCCAGTAAATAGGCCAGAGCGAGTGTCATATCTTTGGGAAAAGCATCACTGGCCAGCTGAAGGAGCACTATGAAATGACACAGGGGATGGAGAGAAAAAAAGAAGGAAGAATATTTCAGAGTTATTCCTGCAGAGCACCTTACTGTACTGTAAAATGACGGGACAGAAGAAAGAGAGAGGGATGAAAATTTGGAAAATATTGCAAAAGTTTTGCGCAAATCTGTAATGGAAACATGAAAAATGTAAGCCCTACATAAACTTTGGGTCATCCTTAATATTTCTCTAATTTACAGTAAGTCTCTATCTTTTACATGGAATTCACATTCCATTTTTTGGGTTTTAGAAAAGTGCATTATAAATAAAATGTATTATTATTATTATTTTGCTTGGGAACTAATGTGGTCGGAACCAAAGTTTACAGGACTGCGTTCCCTGGACTCCTCTCAAGCGGAGAACTTCTACATTCCGACTGGTTGCCGCCGAACCACGTCATAGCTCATTACCATAAAGTTGACTTCACTTCTCCTCTCCTCGCCGCTCTCTCCGTCAGCTCACATTGAAAATGAATGACTTCCGGCCACCTTGACGCTCTCGCCGGTGGCGGTGTGAACGCATGGAACGTGAAAATCATGCTCTAAGAATGTGTTGTCAAACATGCATACAAACAACTATAAATGAAATGAAAAATAATACTGTTGCATAGTCAGAAGTGTGATGCCCAGATGAAAAAAAAAAAGCTGACCATATCAGAAGCGGAAAGCATCCCTAATTCATAACCATTAAGCATTTCACACATAAGAACAGAGATTAGAGAGGACATGCGCGCAATATCTAAACAAGAGCAAAGAACCATGACTCTTTTATAGGAAGAGTATTCAGCATACGTTTTAGCGCGCAGGTCATTAATTTAGCATTATCAGCCTGACGCAAGCACTTCCCTTTCATCTCACGTTCTCCCGCACGAAGGTGACTTTATGCCTGTGGTGCGCGACTGAACGACAGTGACACAGGAGGAATTAAAAGAGAGGATAAGAAAGGAAGAGGTAAAGGGAGATTCGCTATTTGCATTCTTCCACTAAAGATCCTGCACCCGTCCCATCACTCTGCATTGATTTTTTCATTCGCCTCATCCATCTTGAAGCAAAAGGCCTTGATATTTTGACTAGCCGCTATCTCTCTTGTATCGGGAGGGTGCGCATTATTTACTGCTGTCTGCTTGCGGTGAGTACACATTAATTAATCAATATGACGCTATTCTTCCAGACGTGTAGCCGGCGAGTGGTGATACATCAGTGAGAGGCGAGGCCAGGCGGAGGAAGCTGCCCCGGGGGCCAAAGATTACAGCATTCCTTGCAAGGACACTGCGACTAACAAGAGGGTGATGACAACTTAACTGGGATGGGTGAGGTCACTAGTCACCGTGATGAGAGTTCATTTTAGATGTAAATGTTTGTTTATATAAGGAGCAATACCTTCGGTTGCAGGAAAGAGATTCTGTCCCTCGCTGTTGGTTTCGGCCAGTTTGCCTGTCCGCAGTAAAACTTCTGCAATGTCTTCTTGAGGAGTGTAGACGTACGAGGAATACACATCCTCAGACTGAAATAGAAATTGAGGAGAGGGATATAACACTTTTGTTTTTGCTTACTTATTCTTAAATTGTTTTGCAAATCAGTCCCCAAAAAAACACAAAATACACTACCATTCAAAAACACATTTCAATGTTTCTAAAAAGCATGCGTAGTATAGACCCAGCTCCCAACTTTGAGAATAGATTAACGGCAATATTTTTTTAATTGCCCGATAAGTGTCTCACGCTAACGTCGATAACGGTAATTTTTAAAGCTGAATTTTCAGCATCATTCCTTCAGTACACACAAGCCTTTAAAAATAAAAATAAACAAGCATAATAAATGCTCACAAACATATAATCACAATAATGTGTGCATATACATATAAACACCTAAATAAACAAGTAAAAAGAAGAAATAAAATCAAGTTTTATCCAGAGCTTGTCTCTTTAAATTAATCTAAAAATGTTGCTCCAAGATGTTAAGAAAAGGTCGGGTTTCATTCTAACTTTTTCTAAGTTTGACTGCAAAAAGTGGAGGAAATGGCAGCTTCAAATTAATTAGTATAATTCGTCTAGCCAACATAGGGCAATATTATCCATCTCTAAATCTGTCAGTTTAACATTTTCTGCAAAACCCCCAAATAAAGCAGTCAATGGGTTGGGGTCTATTGGGGGTCTAACTAAAAATTCCACCCCAAAACCTTAAAAACTTAGGAGGACCGGACCAAAAAGAATGAAACGGAGAAGCTGGCTCCACAACACAGAGTGGGCAGGTGGGGTCTAATTCAGGAAATATCTGGCAGAGTTGCACCCTAGACCAGTGAATATCTTAAATTGAATAAGCCTATGCCTAGAGCTAACTGAAGAGCAATGTATCCTTTTTAAGATCGTGTCCCAGAGGTTTCATCTTCTAACATAGTAGTTAGGCCTTAAGTCCTCCTCCCAAAGAGATTTCAATGACCTACTAGATGGGGTTTGTTTGTTTGTTTGTTATTATACTATAAGATTGTGTTATTTTTGATGGAGATATATATTTTTTAATGATGTATTATTATTAGGGCTGTCAAAACGATTAATCGCATCCAAAATAAAAGTTTGTGTTTACATAATATATGTGGGTGCACTGTGTATAATTATATTGTATATATATATATAAAAACACACATGCGTGTATATTTAAGAAAAAAAAATATTATTTATATATAAAATATTTATATTTATATATAATATAAATCCATGTACAGAATATACATGAAAATATTTCTTAAATATATACAAGCATGTGTGTGTATTTATATATCTAAAATAATTATACACAGTGCCCCCCACATATATTATGTAAACACAAACTTTTATTTTGGATGCGATTAATCGCGATTAATCGTTTTGACAGCCCTAATTATTATTATGTTTTATTACTCTTGACATCCCCTTTATGTTTTTGAGAGTAGAAAAGCTCACCAGCTCTTTAATTTGGGTATATTTGTCACATAAAGCTATTTAAGTGTGCTTCCAGAAATAAAGCACACAAGTCATATGGACCACTGATACATTATGATATACGTTTTATTTTAGAAGTTTGAAAGGTTCAGATTCACTGTAATTGCATGGAAAATAGTGATCTGTACATTATTCAATTTCTGCTTTTGTGTCCCACTGAGGAAGGTCAACATGAGTGTAATTAAATGACAAAATATCCTTAACCTCATACAAACTCAGAACTAAACTTCATATTTACATTTTCCTTTATAACAGCAGTGACTTTGGCAAGATATGGGAATGATAGAGAGTGAGAGAGAAAATGAAGCTGTGGGAGAAAAACACAGACAGATGGAAACCAGAAGGAAGGAGATTTAGTAAAATTTACCGCATTGATGTATGGATCATCGAAGAGCTCCTCGTAGAAAGGACTGCATCCCTGCCTCTCCAGATCTGTGTTCCGATTGGCCGCACCGGTACGGCTTCTATCCGCGGCCTGTCCCTGAGAGGAGATAAATGCTCATTAAACATTCATAGGATATTCATAAAACATTCACAGATACGCATGCAGGAACCATTAATGTTTCAGCCATGCTCATAAACGTTTGTATGGGGCCAGATCCTTCTGCCGTTTGGTTGGGGGGATTTGAGAGTCACTATGGAAGGCCATTAGGAATGCACAAGTTTCTGCTTGTCATCAACCATTTCACAGGAAGGACTCTGGCTTGGGGAACCAGAAACAGGAACTCAAAAAAAACAAACCACTTCACAAAGAGACGCGCAGACGTCGGCCGGGGAGAGGTTCATTCAATCATGCCAGGTTTTAATGGCATAACAACATCTGCCAAAAAAAATGTGCAGGCGAGTCTCACTGTTGAGCTTTGTCCAAACTGTTCCTGGCGGTTATGTTTTGAAGAGGAATGATGCATAATGGAGCGAGGTTATACTTCTGAGATTGGTGAACAAAACCTTTCAGCCTGAATTTAAATGCGACTTACATGCAGTGGGCGAAGTAAGCTGAGGGACTCCCTCCACCAGTGGGAGTCGCTGACGGTGGTCAGCACGGCTCTGGTAGTCATGGTGGTGTTGGTCAGGACCTCTATGGTGCGGGCTGTGGTTCTGTGCAGCAGGTCTGTGGGGTAAATGGATCCAGGAACAACAGCTCCAGCCTGCTGTGGGCAGCCAGGGAAGGTTTGACATGAGCCATAATGATCAAATTACAGTGGTTATAGCTACAGAAAATAAAAAAACATATTCAAACAGATTTTTTTCTTTCCTTCTACAGGCACCTTTAGCTTTCTCGCTAGTGATATTTTCCCTAAATCTGCTGTGGAAAACAAAAAGTTTAAATGCTTTACAAATAAAAGAGAACTAACTTGACAAATCAGGACCATGATGCTTTGATTTATTGCACAATATAACCAAAAAAATATGTACCTGGAGTATTTTAATACATGACAATAAATGATAAAATGCTAAAACTGTAAAAGAACAAGTTCATACCAATGTCATATATTAGTAAATAAGCAAGGCCGCTGGATGAGATGGGAAGGTGTGGAGAGGAGGAAGATCACTTGGAGCGAGCTGTGGAGTCCAATATGCTGAGCTTTTCCATCAGAGCCACATATGATGTTCTGCCCTCTCCAACCAACCTACATCTCTGTTTTGGAGAGCATCCAGCCTGCCTTCATTGTCTTGCCCCAGAAACCCTGAAAAAAATCATCCAGATGGGCTGCAAGACCAGCCTTATGCAGGGCAGATACACCTGGCGCCACAACCAAGTGTTGAAGTGCCTGGTCACTGCTACACTGGAGAGTAAGCGGGTAACCGTCAATGCATGGGCCCTGGAAACCCAGACTACCTTGCGACAACCAACATCCTTCGTCCGGAAAGCAGAGAAACGGTAGACCAATCGATCGCCTCCAGACTCATGCCCACTGAATGCAGTCCGGGACTGGGAAATGCGGGTAGACTTAAGTCAGAGGCTCATCTTTGATTTTAGGGCTAGGACAGTCCCAAAGTAGATTTCTTGACATTTAATTAATTTTGTTTTTATAGAACTAGTCAACAGGTCTACTAATCAGGCTAAGAGATCTGACATACACTTAATTATAACGATTTGTGTCCGATGTGGACTTTACGCCAAATAAACATGGGCATTCAGGACTGTAAATGTTATCACGTTGTAAGTAGGTAGAAAATATGCTAAGGCAAGAATTACCCAGCAGGGAAACTAGAGCAAATCCCAGCAGGAACAGAGATATCCCTTTAAGCCTAGAAAACAAACAAAAGCACTACTATAGTCATCTCATTGCACTAAAGTCAACATGCATTATAAATGAAGGTATAGGCACAGGGACGTAAATTGACTCCTGAGCAAGAACGCTCTCCGCCATCAATGGAGCAAAGCACCGCCAGCTCTCTGTAGCAACATGACAAAACAAAGCGAAGGCACGTGTTTACATGTTACCGGGATGCTAGGTGAACTTTTCAAAAATGCCAGAAACACGGGAAATGAACACTAGCTCACACTGCCCTTCTAGATCGTGTGTACAAAGCTGAACCACGCATTTGCCCTCATCAATACTTCATTCAGTTTTAAATGCACACTTACCCAATAAACAACACACACATTTAGACAAATCTATTTTTGTGCACATGAAACTTTAAACATGCAGTTTCCTTTCTCATGATGAGGGGAAAACAGTGCTTGCTATGAGTCAAGTAGCTGGGCTCTGAAGCCATATTTACACCATATGAAAAACGCAGAGTCACTCTGTCACTGAGGCATTGAACTCATAGTTCAGTCAGAGGCTGTGCTTTAAACCCCACTATAACGTAATCATCCAGGGGAAGATTTGCCATTTTATAGCCACGAATGAAGCATGGGTGCTGATGTTAAAATGTGTGATGATGAAAGCTTACAGTCAAGCAAGAAGTCCAAATTGAAACTTTTACTTTCTTATTTAAGGTTCATGGACTTACTGGGAACAATTTATAGTTCATCATTTCAAAAGAGAAAAAAAGCTAACTTCTTAATCTTCAAAATATAATAATTTGTGTGTTAATATAATAATAATTATTGTGTAATGAGGTCATGACATTTTTGCATAAAAAAAAACAAATACGCATGTGGAAAAACGTTTATTTTCAACCTTCATTCTGATGTTTGGAAAAATCAAGCGCGCTGCACCATGACCACCTCATTCCATTATGAGCGTGCATATATTTGAAATAATGAATGATATGTGAGTAGGCCCTTAATGTGTTTTTTTTGTTTGTTTTTTTCAAAATAAATTTTAACCTAAAATGTTAATGTTGATAAAGAAAAGTCTCTGGACACACCAAGGCACCAACAGGCTTCACATACAGGCCTTACATTGTTGTATAAAAGGTAAATGCACAATACTCAAGAAGCACAATTAGCAAAGATTTATCACTCAACAAATATTTGCTCTTCAAAGTGTCACACTAAATAAAGACCTCTGACGTGATGTATACAGAAGCGTTGTTCTTTACCTCTGACAGCTCGCTGCCTGTTCTCCGGGCTTGAGAGGGATCAATCTTGTAATTTACAGCCTGGTACAGAACCTAAGACACGGGAGGAGAGCAAAACATTGACTTTTTCATTCATGCCCTTCAGCATAATGCCTTTTTTTCGCTTCAATTTTCTTTGCCCTTAAATGTTTAATCGTTCTGCCAGTATTTATATTTGACACTGCAGTAAAACTTATTTAAATTACAATTCCTTTCCTCAATACATTTTCTTTTGAGTGTTTCAATGTGGAATCTATCTTGGTATACATAAATCTACTTTAGGTATTTCCTGGAAGCAGCCTGACAGCAAAGCAGTCAACACAGAGAGAGATAGAGGCAGCATGAGCTGGAAAGAGCGCTCGGGGGTTAATAGTATGTGTGCCGGCGGCGATTTCTAAAACTTAAAAGCTCCATTTTAAGTCTAGAGTCTGCCTATGTCTAGTGCGTCCAACAAAACATATGCATATAAACAAAAACTCTGGAAGTAAAAAGCAGGAAACTTGGCAAATGTTTGACTGCAGTGGAGGTCAGGAGTCAGGTTTCTACTTGAAGTATCAGAAATGAATTACTGGTTATTGACAACTGAATTTTGTTTTTGTTATGCAAGGACACTAGCAAGCATCTCTTTCTCTCCATACATATATAAAAACAGTTTAAGTGGACAAAACTGCACCTGGGTCTGAAGGGAACTGGAAGCCGCTAACAGGTTCTGGATCCTGCTGGGAGGACAGTGTGTGAGGGAGAATGCCATCAGCTCCTGACGGGCTGAGAGCTGCGAGTACGTCTCACACTGCCCTAGCTCGGCACACACATCCCAACCATCACTATAGCCTAGAGTGACAGAGTAAAAAATAAAACATGCACAGCACAGTCATATACTGGACTGGGGATGTTAACTGCCATAGATAGAGTTTCAAAAAAGGCACACACAAAAAAAATAAAAATAAATAAATCACATAAAGAGAGCCTTAAAAAAACACTGTTTTCCAGGGTTGAACGCTATTCAAGGCTGCCTTTTAAATTCTGATTGAATGAATACATATTTAATTGCGAGCATTTGAGATTATAAAACTTAAACTTTTGTTGTTGTTTTTTTGTTGTTTTTTTATGAGTGATCATTTCGCTTGATAAGACCCTTATTCATTGTCTGGAATCGTTTAAAGCCCTTTGAACAGTTTGCAGTTTGCACTGAAACTGTCTTTTGGGCCTTGAACTGTTTGGTTCCCATTGAAGTCCATTATATGGAAAAAAAAAATCCTGGAATGTTTTCATCAAAACCCTTAATTTCTTTTCGACTGAAGAAAGAATAACATCGATATCTTGGATGAGATGGGGGTGAGTAAATTATCAGCAAAAGTTTTTTTTTTAAAAGTGAACTACTCCTTTAAGTCCGAAGAATGAAAATGGAAAAAAAATAGCTAATAAACGTGTAATTTTCAACTAGAAAATTAAAGTCGGTCAATACATGTCGGCTTGACAAAACCTTAATTGAAAGTTTAAAAACAATAGATAGATGATAGATGGATACATGTACAGTAGATATAGACAGACAGACATATACCTTCAGATACTTTCCTACAACATCTGCCCAGCAACAAAAAAACAACAAAACCCACAATCCCCTGCTTTAAGCTCAGCAATTGTGGCTCTGCGCTTCAAGTTAGCATAGTTTCAAGAATCTGTTGCAGTTACATTCTTGTTTTTCCATCCATGGCTCTTATTGCCTCATGTATTCAGCAAATCTTTTTAATCTTTAGCACTCTTCCTCATTCTCCATGTGACTGAATAATTACACCGTGAAGCTGGAGAGAAGCTAACCCATTTTCCACACTGATGTTAGCGAGACCGTGAGACTGCTGCCGATAGCAATCAGAGATTAGCACATCTTCTGTTCTCAAGCCTGCATTAATCTACCCCAGCCTGAAGCATACACACACACACACACGCAACACCAGTCTCTTTCCAATATCTGATGGCACATTGACTGAACAGCCTCACACACACGCACATACACATAAAACACCTTTGAGCTCTGACAAGAGACGAATCTGCCTAGAATGATAAAGATGGTCCTGCTGATCACACTCAAAACACTTTGCTACTCAAACCTCACTTATGAAACATCAAAACTCTGCAAGCAGATTCTGATGCAGTACCATACCCTTGGATGAAATATCTATAAAAAATTAATCTCCATGTCTTTTTCAAGGTTCGTGGATAATAATTTAAATTCCCCCTGTAGTCAATAACTGTATCCCTTTGGACCACCAAAACGTTTTTTTTTTCCATCCGATTTTTTTTCATGCCTTAAAATAGCTTGAACTTTGCCTCATTTAGTATACACGGTTCAATGAATATGCAAATTATCCCCACCTCCACTAACTCACACCAGCTCAGCGATCCAATCGTTGATGATCACTCTAGAAAATACTTAGCAATGGTGTTGACTTGTGAATTTCTACATGGTTTGTCTTAAAAAGCATATTAAAAACACCACACACACATACAAACAACATCGAAAGCTCGATTTTGGAAGTCATTTTAAAGAGCAACTTCTAGCCAAACCAGCAAATATTTTCCACTTTTATTATTTTTTTTTTCATGTTTTTATAAGCTTTCGTCAAATCCAGTGACTAAATCTGCAGACCGTACTTTTAAACTTTTATTGCCAGATTCTTTAATAATGTGAGAACCTTGCAGACTCTATTTCAATATAAACACTAAATACATTTCATTTTAATAATAAGCTATTTTGGTGGAAATGTAAATCAAAAATAAGGGTAAACATATCATCTACATATAAAAATAGATCATGATATCATATGGATAATGACTTTTCATGGTAATAAAAAATCTTTTTTTTATCTGACCAGAAAAGTATTACAGTTATTATGCAAGAACTATGGGAGACGGGAGGTGAAGTAGGTCGATAAGGCCTAAATGCCATGTAAAAAAATGTAACAAAGAAATAATACTGTACAATTCCATCCACACATTTGAGGGGAATTTTCTTTTAAAACTTTTAAGCTTGAAGATTTTAAAGGAAAAAAAAAAGTCTGATCCCTGAAAATCTGCAGGGCATTTCTGATTTGGATTAAAACAAAGTAGAAAGTGAAGTGAGATTTCGAGTCAAGCTGTGCCGGCTTACCTGCAGCCATCAGATCCTGGCAGTGGATGTAGGAGGCCTTGAAATCCTGGCAGTGCAGAGCCTGTTCTGCCAACAGCGTGAGCACCTGACCCTTCCTCCTGGCCTCATCATCACCTAAATCATCACACAAGCATGAGATTCTGGAACATTACATCATCCGGCTGTTATTAGCATCATCAGCAGCACATTTTATTTCAGTTTAGATGAATTAAAGAACTCACTTCAAGTCACTCACTTCAAAGTTTCATGCTTTCCATAAAAGATACAACTCAAGTGCTCAGTATGAAGTTCAATAGATTAATTTCCTTTTAGAGGTTTTTCTTAGAAATTCCTGGATGTTGTACAAATATCGCAATCACATCTCCGAGAATGCCCTCTTTCACAGCCCTGCTCTCAGTCCAAAATAAGAAAATAAAGAAGACCAAGCAGCCTGATGAAAACAGTGATAGGGGTTGTCTTTTTCATTAAAGTGTGTGTCGAGCATCAAAGCCCAGACAGGCAATAATACGAGCGGAGACAGGAAAGTGAGTGCGTCCATGTGTGCGAGCGCCTGCGATACCACGGATATGATTATTCGCCAGTAAAATCGAAAGGGTCGATACTACGGGAAGTGCCATATTTCAGTCATATCCAAACTGATTTATGTGTGACACTGAAGTCTTGGTATATCAGGAGCATTTATTGCTGCCTGTTTATCCTCATTGCACCTTTCTCTTATGCCAGCAAAGGTACAGGCGCAGGTGTGCTGACACCCGCGCACAAACAAAACAGCCCTACAGGCATTAGTCGAGGGTAAGCCAAGGTGAATACATCAAACGCCCAGTCACTTCATAGAGAGCTAATCAATTCCACTATGTATGGCAAGAGCTTCTGACGTCCTGCATACTGATCTGTCTGGCATCCTCTGAAGAGTCAGAGCTTTGGATTCACCTCAATTATCCCCTGCAACTAACACATGCACTGAACCTAGAAGACAACTGACACAAATAGGTTTGGGGTGAACGTTTAAAGGGGTGGTATATTGCCGTTTCACAAGATAAATAAGTCTTTGATGTCCCCAGAGTGTGTATGTGAAGTTTTAGCTCAAAATACCCCACAGATATTTGTATATAGCACGTTAAAATTGTCACTTTTTGAAGGTGAGCAAAAACGCTGCGTTTTGTTTCTGTCCCTTTAAATGCAAATGAGCTGCTGCTCCCAGCACAGAGGGCGGAGCTTGTCCTTTTACCTCACACAGACATGCATTGAAAATTTCAAAAACTTGTAGCCTTTTATGTTCAAACTGGAGTCAGACAATGATGGAGAGACTCAAGAAGAAGTGACAACATGTAGAAGGAACAGGACATTTCTGAATGGTTAGTTGATGAATTTATGTAGCTTATGTGTAGCTATCTTCTAGTCATTCATTAGCACATTCTGTCTTGGTAATCAATAAATGTTCTGGGGGCGGGGTTTATGTAAATTCTAGGGTTGGCGATGTCACTAAACCGTAGTCGCTACCAGCCGATTGTGGTAGACAAACGATTTCACTTTGCTTTGAAATTTGAGCATTGTAACTTTGCAGATGTTGTTTATGCTCAAACAGCAACATTACACACTAACTAAAGTTAGAAAAGTGAAATCATAATCAACCACCCCTTTAACTAACGACACTTCTCACAAATGGGGGCAACTCCCTTGACTTTTATCTTTAAAGGTGCCAATTCCATGGTTTGAGATAAAATTTTTGAAGGCTAGCATAAAATAAAGCTATTGTGCTATAATTAAATATAGCAAGGGTTAAAAGTAAAATACACTGCATGTACAAACTGCTGATTTTGGGCTATATCACCTCAGAGTTATTCAACAATTAAATCATGCAACAATGTAGTAATATTGACATAATCCGTTTATTTGATCGCTAACCTATTGTAACCTATCATACTATATGTTACCTCAATCAATCAATATATATATATATATATATATATATATAAACATACATACACACACACAACACACAGATATACATACATTATATGTATATATTATATATATTATATCTATATATAATATATACGTTATATATATATTATATCTACTGCCTGTAAACTTTTAGTTTATAAAGAACTGTTCTAGGTGTGTACTGCTAGGATTTAATATATATATATATATATTCTATATACAGTATATATTCTTTCTCTCTCTCTCTCTCTCTCTCTATATATATATATATATATAAATACACACACACACATACAGTATATATATATATATATATATATATATATATATATGTTCTTTTTTCCCCCTCCAACTTCATATATATATATATATATATATACAGTTGGAGGGGGAAAAAAAGAACCTCATAAAATAAATATTATATTAGCCAGGGTTGACGATCAATATTTTTGAAGGTTAACCAGCTCCTTTCACTGAGGAAAAGGAGTGACTACCATCACTGACTATTTGTTGAAAACTTGAACTTTTTAAAAGCTCCATGAACCTATTTTGGACCCTATTTGTGAAAATGGCTGATTTCTACCAGGGTTGCATTTTGCAGCCATTTATCCTGTCAGTGTGACTCAATTTTGCTAGGTCGTACTGGTACAACAGCAAAATTGCCCCACTGTCTTTGATTTCGCACTGCCATTTCCTGTGTATGAAACAGAAAGCCAAACATACCAGATGTGGGACAAAACACAGCGCGCTGAAAACATGGGGCCGTGTACAAATACAAATTGGATACATTTTCAATCTACACATCACCCTTACAAAAATGCACAATGGATTTACCACATAAAGAATAAAAGGATAAAGAGAGAAAGCTAACAAGACTAATCTTATACAATCACTTCACTTGAATTGCTGATTCATGGTACTAACTGATTGTTGATTCATGAAGTCACATCTGATGTGCATCTTTTTGGCCTGCCCATTGCAATATTCATCTCCAACGCCTGAGCAAAGAATACTTCAAAGAAATCCCTACTTATTCATTCAATCCCTCACTCATGCGTATTCATCTATTTATTCACCTGTAGTGAGGACACTGCTGATTCAGCAGATACAGATTAAACACACTCTCTAAAGCTTACAGATTAACGCCCTTTAATCTATAAGAAATAGTCACTGAAGTGTAAGACTGACATGTCATATTGGAATGACATCAAAATATTTATAACTTTCAGGGATTGCATTGACTAAGAACTAAGAAAGCCTTGGCTGAAGTGATGCCAAGAACTGATGTGGGTAATTTTTATCTTAACCGCTGTGGCAGGCTGTCTGTGACAGCGTTGATGAATCTTCGTAGCTGGAAATATTTCAGTTCAAGCGTTTTTCTGCAACGGACATACATAAATGGACCGTTAGCCTGATGCTGAGGGACGTTTTCGTTGGGTTTTACCTGCAACACGCAGCAGTCTGGCCAGGCTGAGCAGGAGAGTGGACTGTCTGTACGCAGTAGGGCACTGAGAGATACACTCCTTTATCAATGATAGACGATCTGTCCGCAGACGCACTGCAGAGAGAGAAAGAGGAAATGAAAGAGCGGGAAAAACACAGACCAAAGTTAAGACTTAGCAGAAATCCAGTAGCCTATAGGTAGTACAGTATATACCGGCTAGAATTGCCAAAATGTGCAGTATACAATCACGGTTTCATACAAGCCCACTAATCTGGCATAATCTGCCACATGACCATACATTTACACAAAAAAAATAAATCGTCAGATTTTCACCGTAACATTTGTGAAAATTTGCCAAATGACCATAAATTTACACAAAAAGCACATTGATAGTTCGAGATTCTTCACTTTTAATCATCAGATTCAACTTTAGAATTGGTTTTACTCGATTAACTGCATTATTTGTCACATGAGCATATATTTAGACAGGGCTCATTACACACAGCTGCCTGTGAAGGAACACGCATGAAAAAGTGATATGCAGTTTAATGTTAAAAAAAGGTAAACCATGTACTTTAAAGATCAGCCATTCCTTATTAAATGAAACCATTTTACCCAACAAAATGATTTGTGCGGTAAAGTGTGCCAGACACTTCGTGCTAAATTGTGGCTCAAATAATAGTGAAAGTAAGCTTTGCCTACTGTACAAATGCAGGAAATATTATTATTTTATCATACCCGAAAATTGTTGAAAGATTGATTGCAACTTAAAAATGTTCTTAAAATCCTAACATGCATATTAAAATATTCTCTTTAAATATTCCAAATTAAATATTGATATTTTATCTAACAGGTTTATGAAAAAGTGGACAACATACAACAAATTAAATCTTGTAAATGGCTATGATACAGCTGTATTTGTTATTCTCATTTATATTCATATTTTTACTTGAAGTGTAAACCCTTAATGTGGAGCAAGTTGTATCTTTATCTTTTTTTTAAAGATACAAAAAAGAAAAAAACATCTTTTTTTGAGAAATGGATAATTTTGCCTAATTTCAGTTTAATTTCAGACTGATTTCTCCTTGCTTAGAGGACAAAGCAGTTAAAAAATGGCACAGTTTACCCAACTCTCTCAATACCATAATCCATAATGCAACTCGCTTGAATTGATTTTTTTTTTTATTTCCATGGTCTTTCATTCACACTGCTACACACACACACACTCTTAAAAAAACAGAATACAGGTTGTACTGTGCAGTATACAGGTTGTACTGTGCAGTATACATCAGCTATTATTTCTCTAGAACGCAGCAAAGATCTTAACTAAAAAAAAGGTTTAGAAAAACAACAACAAAAAAACAGAATTCACCGCACGCACTTTCCACACTTCCTGTCATAACAAGCAAGTAGTTGTGATGTGTGGTAATTGGATGGACACAAAGCAGGTCTCTGCTGTCTGACTGAGCACAGTTTAAAATATCGAGCTGGAAGTGGACAGTGCTGGAGGTCACGCTGGTCTGCCGCAGACAGGGGGCCGAGCGGGGCCGCGAGTTACAGGCCTGCGGGGGGCAGACAGCTACATCTTTAGAGGAGACACCACTGGGGACCAGTCAGCCATCAGCAGCACCTGCCAAACCCATTAACCGGCTCCCGAAAACAGCCGCGCATCTGAGTGTGCAACAAGGGTTTTATTTTTGTTGTTTGCTTAAACGTGAGCCTAATTGATTACACTTCATCTTTTGCTTCTTTATCTTTCACTCTTTTACTTGTAAAGTAGAAAAGCAAAAATTTAAATGAATGGAGAAGATGGGGAGAAAGCAGATGAATTAAGCTGTAAGTCAAGCTTTGAGGCAGGCTACAGCTCCCTGTTGAATGTGTAACTTCTCCTGCAAGGAAAAAAGACTGGCGCACGCAGACAGTCTCGGGGTCACTCGGGTCAGGAAGGGCGAATGAGCTCAAGGAGAGTTTCCACTTTATGTATTCAGACTTCCTTTATAAGTTTGGGAAGGAGAGTTGAGCTTCTCCTTGCCTTGCCTCGACTAGATAAAAGAGTTTCGCTTCTTCAAAAGGACACTGGGAGAGGCACACATGGGGCTAAGAGGCCTTCCCCTTTTTCGAAATACGAGAACTTTTACTTCACTTTTGACTTGTATTGTATTATCAATGATGTCTCTACCATCTCACAAATGTGCTTCACTGAACAACAGATTAACATTAGATGATTGTCTGCTTTAGATCTCCAGAACATTAACATTGGTTTTTACCAGATATACAAGAAACTATACAAGAAACTGAAAATGAATGACGAAAAGCTCTTGATGACATATGAGTGTGTCAGTTACATCACAAGAACGCGGGTCTTGATGAATTAAGGGGCGTCCATACAGAACATGTTCTTGTGTAAAAAACAGCTAGACGGAGACCAAACGAATGGATAAGACGATGTTTTTCAAGGCTGCTACCAAAGGTCATGGTGCAATGGCCAAATATGTTTATTTCGTGTATATATACCAACAATATTCCAACTGGGACAGATCTTTAATACACATCTTTTGAGTTTTTAAAGCATGAAAAATACGGAAGAATGAAGGAAAAAAGGTGAGGTTTTGACTAGTGCTGTATAATATAACAAACCTGTATGCTTCATCGCTCAAAAATGTTGACCCAAGTGGGATTCTTGACTGAATTTAGAACAAAACTGCTCTAAATGCACTGCAAACCATGGCTTAACGGGGCTTATTGCTTTTATAAGGCGGTTAGTCCATAGAAATATTTATTTTAATTGCCACAGTAAAACTTATGCAATGCGATTGCAGGTTAGAATAAAAGAATAATTTGCAACAACTCCGAACGCGGCTCAACCAAATTAGAGACCCAGGACCAGTACTATCTTTATCTATTTTTATAAATTGCTGTTGATTGTTATGAATTGCTGTATTAGTGCATAAACTAAAATTTTATGTGATTAGGGAAATATCACTATTAAATATCACTCTCCCTAATACTAATCTAATGAAAAACAGTGTAGAAAAAACATGTAGGCAATAAAGATTTTGAATAGGGATGACAATAACAGCTGTTTGGTCAAAATGATTGGGAAAAAATACTTTTTTTACAGCCATTTTAGTGCAAAATACATAAATAATAAGACATACATACACTACTGTTCAAACCTTTGGGATCAGTAAATAAAAGAAAAGATTTTTAGTCTTTTATGCTCACAAAGGCTGCATTTATTTAATAATAAATCAGTAAAAACAGTAAGAAAGTGAAATAATATTACAATTTAAAGGACTATTTTCCATTTCCCATCTATTTATTCCTGTGATGGCAAAGCTGAATTTTCAACAGCCGTTACTTCAGTCTTCAGTGTCACATTATCCTTCAGAATCTAATATGCTGATTTGGAATAAATGTTTTTAACATTATATATGTGTTTACTGCCCCTTTTGATCAATGAATGCATCCTTGCAAAACAAAATTAATTTCTTTAAAAAAATCTTACTGACCAGAAAGCTTTAAACTTTAGTGCATTTCAAATATCATCACTAGTTTGAAATATAGATATTTTCTGCTATATTTCGACTATTTATTTTTGTTGGTTTTATGAGATTTTTTCCGCCCAACAAACAGAAAAAGCAAACAGAGCAATAAATACAAACAGGAACATCAGGGGTATATTTTCCAAAAGTCAATTTGATGATTTAGTCAGCTTGAGCACCAATCTCCTGAAGGAAATGGAAGGAGGACATATTTTCGAACAGTAGTAATAGGTTAGTGCTGCATTACCTTGTAAGGGAAGAACTTTCACGCCAAACTGCTCCAGACGAGAGAGGGCGCTGATAAGGTCCAATTCCTCTTGGATGAGAGGAGGACAATCCGTGATCAACAGCAGACACGACCTGTTGGATACACATCAATTACACAAGATATTAAAAACATAATCCTTAAGGGATAGTTCAACCAAAACTTCTTCACTTTTCTGAAAATGAAAAACAAAACAAAAATCCTTTTGTTTCCCACAGAAGAAAGAAACTCATATTGGTCTGGAACAACATGATGGTGAGTAAATGGCAGTAAATTTTCTCCTTTTTTTATTGAACTGTTCCTTCAAATGAGTTTTGATTCTTCTTATTTCTTAATTACAGACCGAGACTCTGACATCAAGTCGCTTTCATTCTGTTATCAGAGGCTTGCAGTCGGCCACGTCTGCTTCACATCTGTGCTGCTATAAATGTGCTTCACGGGACAACAGGGACAAACAAAAAAACAAATAAAAGCACAGATCCCAGGCCAGCTCTGCAGTCATTTTCAGAATATAGTTTGGCCGAGACAGCTGGACCAAGGGAAGCTAGCAGTGCACTTCTGAGCCAAGCCAATAGACACAGAGAAAGCAGAGCAGAAATAATAATTCAATTTAAGAGCTTAAGGAGAAAAAAAACTCAACTTGAACAAATGCTGCAGTATTTTTTGAGTAGTTTCCACAACAATCTGTGAGTTTTACATGGTAGTTATTTTCAGTGACACCGCAATCGGACCCAGAAGACTGTTTCCAGCTCCGCTTTGCATAAGATTTACTGTGGGTCGTACAACTACAGGCCAATAGGAAAAAAAATACAACCCTTCAAATAGGTTAAGGAGCTTGCGCAGCAGTTTCCTATGAATACAGTACACAGCATATTAATCATAGTGGTGTGGCTTGGTGATCTGGGGTAGGCAACCACAAAACTGTCACCAGCGACCTTGAGTGTACCGTGTCTGTAATAAGTATAAATGTAAGAAGCTTCGGTTATGCTTTATTTTAAAGGTGTCTTTGTTACACTGTAATTATAAGTACTGAGAAATATTAAGTAACCACATGTACTTACTATTGGGTTAGGATTTGGTTTGGTTTAGGTTTGCATGTAATTATGCATAATTTATAGTAGCCACGTGTAACATAACAATGACACAGTAAAAAAAACGTACCGAAAAACTGTTACCGAAGCTTTGTCTGAAAGTGTCTGCTAAATGACTACATACTTACTAATCAAACATAATTTCCCCTGGACAAAATTTACATTTAGACATTCAAACATTTGGAGAAATTGGAGGTCAAAGATACAATTAATATCTTTGTATTGCAATATATACCGTGGAATTGAATAATGATCTAAAATATAAGCTAATATATATATATATATATATATATATATATATATATATATATATATATATATATATATAAAATTGTTCAATGCCACTAATATATATATATATATATATATATATATATATATATATATATATAATTTTTTTTAACAAACTAGACTCTAATCTAATGAAATAGTAGTCTATGCATTAGGCTTAGAGTAGCCGTTACACTGAAGGTATGATGGTCCTGATCATTACAGCTGGAAGACCAGGAGTCAACCAATGAGGAACTAGAAAAATCATTATCAATTCACCACATTACAATCCCACCAGATTTCTGAAGTACGGAGAGATGAAAACCCTCATGTTCCTTTGCCACATCGCTCTACTTTCTTTCCACTGAACACTTTAAAAAACACTCTTCCAAACGTGTCAGAGCAGCCCAAACGGTTTCAAGTGGTTTCCAAGACAACTGCTTTACTATTAAAATGTACCAACAGCACCAGCTATCTTCAAAATTCCTGTAAAACCCACTCAACATGAAACGACCGCTCTAAACACTCTCTGCACATCCCTCTGCTTCCTGGGGCTAAAAAAAGTCTTTGTAATGAAGGCCTCTGATTAGCCTCAGTAAGCTAAAAATTACAAGTGTTTTTCTTGGTTTTGTTTGCCAGGAAGTGTCTGTATGTGACGACGACTTAAGTACTTGCTCTCTCAGGATTACACACGGGAATCCTGTTTTCAAGACCAAGACACGTCACTTAGCATTGCCGTATGAAAACATCTCTTTGGAATGGAAAGAGGAGATATTCAGCATGGCTAATAACCAAGAAAGGTGGAGATTTTATATTTCCATGAATGTATTTTAGGTTATCAAAAAAATTCACATCTAATTTGTAAGTAGTATTAATGGTTTTGCAAATGAAGAAAATCTAAAAATATGAGGAGGAAACATAAACCTCTTTACCTTCTATTATTTCTCTCAACATCCTACAGAAATTAGTTTTTAACGAGGCAAAAATACTTTTGCTTGGAAAGTAATAATGAAAAAAATGCTTGCTTGATGCACAAGAACCAATGAGGTTTGTTCTTGTGTGTCAAGCAAGTACGGTTGACCATATTTGATGTGCTCCATGTGTATACGTAGGATCAATGTTTATATCTAAATAAAAGTCTAAATTAAACCTGTTCATCACATTAAGCGACCATGTCTCTTCAGAAGACCTGGTTTTAACTGCACAAATTAAATGGAATTATTTTACGATGTCTTTTTAAAGCATCGAATGGACTTTCAATGGAGGGATGGAAATATCTCAGGTTTCATACAAATATCCTCATTTGTGTTTCTAAGATGAAGACGACAAAGTGCTATTGGTTTAGAGCGAAATCATGGGTGTGTAAATGACGAGAGAATACTACTTTTTAGGGTGAACTTTCACTTTGAATAGTCTTAGCATTTTTTCTGAGCTACTGACCCCAAAACAGGAAGACTACTGCTTCTTTCAATAAACAGGGAAATCAGTCAGTCAATCAGTTTCACCCAGAGTCCCTCACTGACACATTCACATTCTCCCTCCATTTTGTTTTCAATCTTTCATTCTCTCACTGGAGGCGAAAGTCCTAGAGTTTAAACATTAAGCTCATAATTACTGTCCATCTAAGTTTCCCGTCTGTCAGCGGCATCTGAGCGTGAGAGAATGACAGCGATGTGAGACGCGTGTGAATGCATATGGAGTGGCGGCCCGTCCAGCCCATGAACAGACGACGGCCTAATTACTGACCCACTTTGCAACACAGCCCATCGCTCAGAGGCCGCAGTCTATCACCCTTAGCGCTCCAGCCCAAGACAACAAAAATAGACAGACAGACAGAGAGACTGGAGACACATTAACCTAGAGCTGCAGGGCGGAAGTGAGCGACCGACTGTCTGCCTCTGATGGAGTCGATCTCTCATTATGGCAGCTAATTACACCAATAATAGCCGTTGTGAAGGGATGGACTCATAAGAGAGGCAGGAGACCAGAATGATGTTGGAAGGTTTGATTCCTGTGGGGTTTCTTCCTCTTTCATCATAACCTCCTAACAAAACTGCAGCGGAGTTTGAAGAGACAGGTAGTTTCGGGCTATTTTCATGAATGGTTTGATGGCTTGGTCCAAACTAGAGTTTGATTTAACCCCCTCCATCTCTGTCAGCTCATAATTTGAGTAGATATTACAGATTTAAAAAAAATAAATAAAAATAAATAAATAAATAAATAAATAACAAGGCCTATATACTATTCTGAGTAATTTGTCAACAAAATATTTTTTGGATAAAAAATAATAAATAGATGTGTAAATTTATTCATTTATTTTGCAATATAGTAAGATCCATTTTGTATAATTAAAATGAGTTATTTTCCTACAATAGAAAAATACCTTTATTAATTTTATATACAATTATTGTTATTAACAATATATAAACAAAAAAGGAGTTGCTCTGCTTTAAATGAGAAATATTAAATTAATAGTTCAACAAAAAAACTGTGTTTTTTGTGTGTGTTTTTAAATTTAAAATTAGACCAAACTTCATCATGAGTCATCATTCACAAAAAACATCATGTATCACAAACCTTAAAGGTCTCAATGTGTAAAGTGAATGAGGCTTGAAAACCAGGAAAGTCTTCCACCCTCCCCTGACTTCATTCTCTGTGAACCACTAGAATATTAAAATCTTAGTTATAAAGATGCTGAGCTTTATTTTGTGCTGGTTTTTGCTGGTTCAAACAGACATTAGCACAAACTGTCTAAATAAATCAGATCAAATCATGGGACGTCATACCTTGCCAGGTTCATGCAGGGGTCACTGAGGGTTGCAGAAGAGTTAAAGTATTCACGGGCAGCAGCCAGAACCAGCTCCACGCTGCGGCTATAAGACACACGGGCGTGAGCTTTACCACGGAACGAGACACTGACCGGAGTGTCCTCTGACACGGCGCTGCAGTGCATCAGCTGACCCGCCAGACGGACATTTTCCTCTCGTCCCGAACATAACAAACTCTCCACAAACACCTGCATGTACAAGAGAGAGAGAGTTAGACAGAGAAAGACACCATAGCAGGGACCCAGGGGAAGTAGACGTTCAGGTGGCAATTAATCACCTGTCTTTAGTCAACTGCTGGCGAGAGAGAATCACAACAGGAGAAATATCAGAAACTGCTCTTTCAATGACAACACAATCTCATGAGCGTCTCAACGCAACAGCTGTGGTGTTTGTGTCATTTCAATGCTTTCAGATACTTGGAGGCAGAGTAAGAAATCAGAAATTTGTGTGGTTAGGCCTATTTGTGTGTTCTTCAAACTAAAACACTGTTCCCTCATTAAAACATCATAAATAATAGCAAAGTAATAAATAATAGATATGACTAATTCTCTCATTACTCATTCTGTTCTTTCCATAAAATCCACTACACAGTATATGTTGTGTGGTGATGTTAAGAGCATCTATGTTCTTGAATAGTGTTTATTGAATGTCACTGTTATAGGGTGCAACTGGTGGATTCTTAAAGTAAAAATAGAGTTTAATTTCTAGGGGAACTGTTTTTTAATCATTTATATTGGCCATCAACCCCCCAATGAAGAAAATTAATAGGATTTTTACTTCGGGAAGCAAAAAGTTGCACTTTATATTGGTGAAAATCAATAAAACATCATTTAAGTCAACAATGAACATAATGTGAGCAACGAATCTGTTAAAGGGATACTCCACTTTTTTTGGAAATAGGCTCATTTTACCACTCCCCCAGAGTTAAAAAGTTGGGTTTTACCATTTTCGAATCCATTCAGCCGATTTTCTGATATTTAGAAGAATATCAGTATACAGACAGTTTCTGGTCTCATTGACTTCCATAGTATATTTTTTTTCCTACTATGGAAGTCAATGAGACCAGAAACTGTCTGGTTACTGATATTCTTCTAAATATCAGAAAATCGGCTGAATTGATTCGAAAACAGTAAAACTCAACTGTTTAACTCTGGGGGAGTTGTAAAATGAGCCTATTTCCAAAAAAAGTGGAGTGTCCCTTTAAGAACTTGGCTACACTTCTGGTATGTCATCTGTCCGCATTATTTCAACTTTTATTAAAATCGTGTTAAAAAAAAACAGCTGTTATTTTGTACTTCCTATTTTGTCAAAAATTTCCAGCAAAAATCAGTTTCCACAAAAATATTAAGCAGTAAAACTATTTTCAACACTGATAATAATAATAATCCAGATCATCATATTAGAATGATTTCTGAAAGATCATGTGACACTGAAGACTGGAGTAATGATTCTGAAAATTCAGCTTTGCCATCACAGGAAAACATTATATATATAATATATTAAAATAGAAAACAGTTATTTTAAATTATAATAACATTTCACAATATTACTGTTTTATCCAATTGTTTGATTAAATAACTACAACCTGGTGAGCATAAAATACTTCTTTTAACAACCACAACACACCGACCACAAACTTATGAACTTTTGAATATGTAAATATCTAAATATATTGTAATAAACGTAGAAAAATAATAACTGCATCTATAGTTTCATATCTTTCCATCATAATTAAGTAAATTGCGATGTTTCAAGGGATTGTAGTTCATTTAGAGAACAATCAAATTGAATCAGCTAAATAAAGTAGCATCACTGAGGAAAAATATTAAGACAGTTTTCGAAAGACCTCAAAAAGTGTGTTTGTGTGTGTGGCAAAACCAGAATGTCATTAACCGTGGCCCTTGGAGTTTCATATGGTCTTTAGAAATATAATCTGCAAGTGCTTTAATCTGTCTGCATTACAGAATCCAATATCTGCAGTGCACATTGCACCTATAAACATAACACGGTTAACTCCCAACACCGCACAAAATGAAATATCCGCCCCTGCTCGGTCTGCGAGCCAATGAGCCATTCCTAATGCACACCCACAGAAGTGAGGCCGTTTAGAGTTGGTTGCTGAGGTTTGTGTAAGTTCATTAGCTGTTTAGCTATTGAGGAGATTTCAAAGCAACTCTGCTGCACTCCGTCAAATGGACCCAGACGCAGAGGGGGAAATGGTGAGAATGCCAATTCTACAAAACTACATTCAAGTTCTTTCATTTTGCTCTCCCAACTTTCAATTTACTGCTCGTCTGGGACCGTCTTTCAGTGGCTCGGAGAAAAATACAGTGCAGGAGCCTGTACTGACAGGAACGGGGTAGGAGCAATTCAAAAAGAGAACAGGTCGAAGGATAATTCTCTTATGTTGTTGGTGGGTTTTTTTTTTTTTTAATCTTTTTTCTTTCTAGTCGAGGTGGTGAGCAGAAGAATTGAGGATGAGCTCCTGACGGCAGGTTCTGCTCTTGATTGTGATGAAGAAATCGATAGTGACGGAACGCAGCCTTGTAAGAGAATGCCGCTAAATTACAGAGCAAACAGACAAAGCCCACCGTCAGCATCAGAATAATGCTTAGTTTGAGACACTTTCACACACACATACGGATATACAGACATACACTTACAGATGAAAACCATGGGTGAGCAAGAAAAGACACGAACGAGAGGATAGCTAATGTTGGAGCTGTGAGGTAGAAGGAAACTGTGAAAAGATCACAGGAACTCAAAAATATCTCAAATGTCCATCCCTTTATGGCCACCATGTCCACATCCTCTGATGGCTACTTCCAGCAGGATAATGCACCATGTCACAAAGCTTGAATCATTTCAAATTGGTTTCTTGAACATAACAATGAGCTCACTGTACTAAAATGGCCCCACAGTCACCAGATCTCAACTATATTATATTATATGGATGGTACGTTTACCTGATGGCAAGTTTCTGGCTCTAGACAGGTATAAACATTCTGCTGCATGTCCAGGAGATCCTGAAGTAAACTTCTCCACACTGCCTCACTCACAGGAGGGTTTCTAAGCAAACAACAGACAGTGAGAGAGGTGCACATGAGTGCTCAGGGAAATGTTAAGGTGTGTGTGTGTATGTGTCATACTTGCGTCCTGTGTGTCGAGTGAGTCGGACCATCAGCTGGTGAGCTTCCTCTTTGCTGCTCTGACTGTTCCTCACGAATGAGATGGGCTTTTGGAGACCTTGTTTCTCTAACACCTCAGCAACGCTGGAGAGAGTGACCGAAAAAAGGATGACTTAATTAAGTCCATGAATTCTAAAAACAGACTAGTGTGTGAATCCCCATAAAACAATGCTATACAAATATGGCTCCACTTTTAGTGCTATATTTTACAACTTGTCTCCTATTTACATATCCACATATCCACAACTGGGTGATGTAGTTTTTTTTTTTAAAAAAGTGCAATGTTGTGTCACAAAAATATAGATTTTTCGATACATATCGATACTGAAATATCTGATATGCTTCCAATGCTCATTTTTCCACAGAATAGATACACAATGTGTATATACACTAATAATAGATACACAATATTCTTTTTTTTTAAGAATAATGGCATCTACATAACTGGACTGGATACTACCAAGTGACAGATGACAGATTTTGCAGCAAAATATCAGTTTAATTGGATGTATAACCCTTGACATGAATACCAAAAGATTTTCTCCCTTATGTATTAAAAGTTGAGACTGTTTTGATCCGATCCAATATGCACCCTTTTTTTATTTCAACCCACCAGTTGAGGACCATCATGGCAAACTACATCAGAAGCCATGCTTAACCACAGCTATGCTAACAGCTGCTCAGAGAAGCCAAGAACAGAAAGAGGTGTCTGAATGAACCTCTGTGAGCTGAACTGGTGCGGTGCCTGGCTGAGATGCCCTCAATAAATGAGGATGTATTGTCCCTTGAGAGCATCTAGCACAGATGTTTTCTGTTTCCTTCCTTTCTTCCCGTCTCACACTTCTTCCCTCGTGTCCCTTTCTTTCTCTCCACAATCTGCTGGGGCCAGATTTTTTTTGTTTGTTCAATTTTTGCGCTTCCCTCTCTCTCCTCTCTCCATCTGTCTTTAGCTCTTTAAGTCTTCTCCAATGATCATGACCTGCTCCAAAAATAGCTGTTTGAATAAGCAAACCGTTTTACTTTTCAATTTTATTTTATTTTATTAAAGGGATAGTTCACCCAAAAGTGAAAATTCTATCATCGTTTACTCACCCTCATGTTGTTCCAAACCTCTATGTGTTTATTTGTTCTGCTGAACACAAAGGAAGATATTTGGAAGAATGTTTTAATCAAACAGATCTCATTCGCCATTGACTACCATAGTATGTATTTTTTTCCTACTATGGAAGTCAATGGGGATTGAGATCTAATTAGCTAATTTTTTGAGATATCAACCTCAAATTTGGAACACAACTTGGTTAGGTTTAGGCTTTGATTTTACTGCAGTTTTAGAGTAAAACATGCTTTTGAAAATATCTAATTCATATAAAAATTGAAAATAGTATTTTTGTGCATTTTTTGGGCAAGTTCACTTTTTGAAACTTTTTTCACTTCAGCAATAATCTAATGTTTAATCAGTTTAAATTAGAAATTTATTTTCAGGTCTATGCTCAAAAAGTGAATAAACGGATTATAAAAACAGCGTAAATATACTTAAGTACCATAAAATCCCCTAAAAATACAAAAAAAAATTCATAAAAAACATTATCGAACTAAAATATAGTACAATAATTTCATTGAAATAACAATAAAAAAAAATCTGTTATTTTTGACCGACACACGAAGAGTAACAGAGGGTTAATGTGTTCATTCACTGTAATTCATGCAAAATTTAAAGTGGCAAACTGTGTACTGCAGGACACAGTAATGCTCAAGTACATGTCCAATGACATGTGAATAAAACAATCAATATATTGCCTTCTAAAGCCATTTTTTTGTACTGTCTAGTCGTTGTGAACAGAAAATCCTGGTTCGATTTGGCCTTTTAACATTAAAACAGGGAGCAGAGAGCACAGAGATAAAAGAAAACATTGGCAAAGATACAATTCAGATGCAGGGAGGGGAAAGGCTAAATCTTGAGAGACTAAAAAACAGGTGATAAAATAGAGAGCAAACAAGGGGAAAAGGGTGAAATTAAGGCTGTAGTGACTGCGCCCTCCCAGGCCAGTCATAAATATCTGTGAGAGAGACTTTCATCATCCTTTCCTCCGACAGAATTCTAATAGATCCAAAGGAATGTGTCTCTACGGAGCCATTACATGCTGATCACGTCACCTGAGTTGAGATTGACACACACGCAAACAGGCACAAGGAGAAAAAAAAAAGAAATACACGCAAACAATGTGCAACAAACACACACAGATGCTTTGTTCAGACCGGAAAATTAGTTTTTTTTTTTGTTTTTTTTTTGTAGTCTGCACAAAAAATACATAAAATTAAGTTAAAAAAATCTGTTTAATGTGTCTTTGTCTGAACACCCAGACTGAATTTCAATTGTCATTCAGGAAGTGTTACGTAACGTCACACAAAGCGTGCAATATGGTCTCAAGCTGTGTTCGGATAAACTAATTTATGCTCCATCTTTTCTAATATAGCAAACTAACTGACATTTTCTATGAAGTGAATGGTAAATGAGTAAGTGAGTGTACACATCAGCAGGTTTTTGGTATATGCATGAATGCGTAAAATGCCTCTGTTCTCTCATGTGCTTCAAGAGGGAGATGTCATGAAGGACGTGAGCAGAGACAAAATTTCCAATTTCCCATCCTTCCTTCTCACGATGACAGCTATTCTCAGTTGAAGAGAGAGTCTCTTGACATTGTGCTGAAGCTAACACCATTACACACCGAATACTGAGTACATCAGCGGGCCTCAAACTTTTGTGGTCAAGTGTGACCTCTGATCAAATCAAAACAATCAAATACCAGCTAGACACAAATATGTTCCTTTCTTTTCCATTAGCTTCAATGATTAACACCAATCATTTAAAACATTGACCGTCGAACATAAACAGACGCTCAACCGAACCTGCTTGAAGTGCCAGAACAAACCTCATTGGTTCTTGCGGGAGCTAAAACGTGCTGTGTAACACACGAGAATTAACCCCATTGGTTCTCGTACGTCAAATGAACATGTTTGAGCTTCTGTTTACCACAACTATTGTGTGAGTTGATGAATGTTTCTATGTGGGGGAAAAAAGCCTAAATTTAATCTGTTTATCATATGAAGCGATCGTTTTTAGACTAAAACGCTCAATTCATATGGAATTCATATTAGTTTTACGATTTCTTTATGAACGTTTTTAAGCGTCAAAGTGGTAGTTGCGTAGCTGTCAACGGAGAGAGAGAAAGCTATCAGATTCCATCAATAAAATCTTCATTTGTGTTCCAAAGATGAATAAAAGTCATTTTTGAATTTTCATTTTTGGGTAAACTATCCCTTTAAGCCCTTCACAACTGGGCCTTTGCAGATGTGTAGAAGTACCCTACCAGAAAACACACATACATCACAATAATGCCATCTAAAAAGAATTACAATGCATTTCCGTGAGTTAATATGCAAATTTTGCAGTCTCATTCAAACGCATAAATAATAAATATAGCCTACTCTGGAATACAAGGTAATGTAGCCAATCTGTCTCAATGCATTGGAACAGACTGCTTATGTTATTGATGAGCTACTGTGCTCACAATTGAGTGATGAATCCAATGCCAAAATGAAAATCATTAAATCAACTTAGGTCAAATGGAATGTCTCGCCTTTTTGTCTGCACACAACTTGAAATTCACATCCACCATTATTGAAATAATAATGTAAGCTATGCAATACAGTCTTTAGTCCTATTCGGACAGTGTTTCTCATTTGGACGTCTGTAAAAATAAATTTGCATGGCGCCTCAGTGACGGTGAGGAGTGAGTTTTGTAACACCACGACTCGCTCAATTGGTCAGTCGCATGATTGTCTGCTGAAAATAAAATATCAAATGCATGGAATAATATGAATAAATTCGTATTTAATTTAATAATAGGAAGTTAATGAAATTTTTTTCTCTTTCTCCTTTTTGATCACTGAGTTTATTGTACGTATGGTGCTCGGCAGTGATCAAAAAGGATTTAAACAGTGAATTTAAGTGATCTCTTCTTGTAAACTCAGAGATGTGGATTCGGATGGCAATTAAATCACCACACGACCTTGGTGTTTGTAGGTCATTCGGCAGAGGATTTTTACACGAGTGGTGTGAGAAAAACACTGACATTCTGGATTCGGATGGCAATAAAAATCAACCCCTGTAAATGTTGAAAATACCTTAAGACCCAATGAGAAATAATTACCGGCCGAACAGGGCTTTGTATTTTCAAAGCTATATTAAACTAGCAAATAATTTACAAACTAAAAACAAAAAAACAAAATTCAGTCGCATAAACAGAAAAATAAAAAGTCACAAAAAGCGACCATTTTGTTACAGTCTAGAGCCCTGTAATAAAATAGAATACTTAATTTTTGTAATACTATTCCACGCTAACCGTTTTATCTGTATTATTCATCAAATAAATTAGGGATGCTCGATATATCGGCCACATTATTGGTATCGGCCGATATATGATAATTTTTAATGTTATCGTTATCGGCCCAACAAGAACATTTAGCCGATATCTAAAAGCCGATAAATAATGTATTATTTCCTCCAGCTGAGGGACTTATGATGCACACTGTTAAACATGATGCCTTTAAATTGCTTGAAATACAATTTAAATCATTTAAAAAAAAAAGGAAAATCCAGTGAAAGTGCAAATGTGCAGCTATGTGCATAATAATTTCATAACTTGATCTTCCAGTGAAAACTATAGATGCTAAATCCATTGCACTGAGACTAAGATTACATTGAATGTTCAGCCATGAGCCTGAGTCACTGGTATAACACTTAATGCCATGTAAAGCATTAAGGCGTTCCAGACCTCTACAGGCGTTAAAGCTACTTTGAAACAATGTGTATTGTGAAAAGTGCTAGACCAATAAATTTGACTGTCTCTTCTTACCTCAAGTGTTTCTCAAGAGTGTCCACTTGGTCATGCAAGGCTTTTGTAGTGTCTGTCTCAGGTCTGAGAAGAGAGAGAACATAACAAGTTCAAAGATACTGTCTACACACACACAGACTGCAAAAAGTCACTTTCAAGAATTGAAACCTTCCATAATATGATCATGTTACCATGTCAGTGCGTCGGTATGTCAGTAACGCTAGTTATTTGTTATTTGTAAATAAGCTCATTGGTTATAGATGCCTCAATGAATTCTCTATACTTTTTGTATTTGATCCCAATACAAGGTCAACACACACGACAATAGCATGGTACATTTAGCGCCTGCTGGTAAATGGTGTACACCACCATCTGGACCCAAAAAACATCTTTCTTTACTGACAGCCATTCAAAAGTAGCA
Source organism: Cyprinella venusta (assembly GCA_038021265.1). NCBI lineage: Eukaryota > Metazoa > Chordata > Actinopteri > Cypriniformes > Leuciscidae > Cyprinella > Cyprinella venusta. The sequence continues at coordinate 23,897,003 of CM075876.1, forward strand.
GTGTATCCTGACTAAATAAAAATGTTTGCAAGCCCCATTTAAGCTTATTTAAGCATATTTCGTTAACTGATCGCAGATATTTTAGCAGCAAAGCGACTGCCATTTTTCAGGTTTGTGTTTACAAGTTGTGTTTTTTGAAGCAGTGCCCCTTATCTGAACCTGAGCAGAAATCATGTGCAATTCTGCTTGACAGTCCGGTTGCCATGGAGATGATGTCTGAAGCTCAAAAAAAAAAAACTTGTTGCTGACAAAACTGATTGCTCAATTTCGCTATTTCCCAAGGCACTTCCCAAGTTTCGCTAAAAAGATTTTTGTATTTTAGTTTTATTCAAAGTCCAAAATCCAATTCACATCCCAATCCCACATTCACAAACCACACTCTTTTCTCCAGAAGCAGCGAAAGATAATAAAAAAAAGCTCCGGAATAGCTCTAAAGTATTGATCCCTGGACAAAAATGAGAGTGTAAAAACACATTAGGGTCTTTGCAAAGGTACAGTGAGATTTTCCAACAACAGACCGAGTGAAAGTGAGAATGAGAAAAAGATGGCATTTGTAGAATGCATCAAAATTGTTTTTAGCATAACAATGCTGAACCCTCAGGATATAACATATCACATTATTTTCGGTGTAAATGTGTTTTTATGTTGCCCCAAGAGAGAACTGAGTGCTAAAAAAACCCATCAACCCTTTTCACATAAGCTAACACTTCATCTGCATTCCAAAGACCGCAGACATTTATATTTAATATCAATGTATGCGGTCGAGTGACAGGCCTCTCACTCTCCAAGAGTCTAAAGACAGCAGGAATATAATAAGGAACGCTGAGAGGTTTTAAGGGTTCACACTTTGAAGGCAGAAAGACACATGCTGTGCTAATAATGAGCTAATCAGGGGCTTACTGACAACTGTGCACACATGATAATTGTGTGTGTGTGGTTTTGACAGGTTTTGTGTGAATGGACTGCCAGAACAAGTTTTGAAGTTAAGCGCCAAGCCGCAAGTAGTTGATATCGATGGCCAGCTTTGGACCCACTTTATATGACGTGTCTTTAACTACTTTAGATTAATTAATCATTTGATACAATGCACTAGGCTAGCTGCGATATTCGCTGTAACATGGTGTTCAGCCGCAACACCGGTTACATCACTTGCTCACCGTGGCATCGCCGTTTTGAACTTTAACTGAACTGAAAGATTTGTATTACTATAAAAGAACAGACACTAGAATTAAAAGCACAAATTAGCAGCAGAAGTTTCACCTCACTTCGCCTCACTCTTGACAAGATGATGGCGGAAGATTTGGTTTCAAAGCTAAACGTAAAAGCACCTATTTAAGCGAATTTGTCATTGTCCTGTTTTGTTGCGTTTTTCATTAAGAATAATAATGAACCCACCATTCAATCAACTACCGCTTATATAATTACACTAGCCGCTTTTCCACGGTCGGGTCAGTTCGTGCCAGGGATAACAACATACAAGGCGAGGCCAATAGCCTCAGACATCAAGTCCTAAATCAAGAGGTGTTTTATATATATATAAAATAAGACAAAAAATACACTTCCATTTAAAAGGTTTGAGTCATTAAGATTTTTTTTATATTTTTGAAAGAAGATTCCTATGTTCACCAATATTTATGTATGCAACGTACGTATGTATGCAAGTATGCAATGTATTTTTTTTCCTCAGTTTAACGTGGTATACATATTTAACGCAATTAATGCAGAATGCGTTTTTTTCCCTCTTTGTCAAGAGTTATAATATATGATCACACTCTATTCAAGCAAATGCTTTTAAACAATTAACGGGTGATAAGACACAAAAGAGAAGGCAAGTGCGTTACCACTTGCGAGCACATCTGTGAATCTACTGTCTGTCACACACACACACACACACACACACACACTTGTGCAAAGACAGTGCTTTAATGGACAAAAACACACAAAATCATGCAAGAAAAGCCGTTTGGTTGAATATCCTCGCAAGCACAGTTAAATCAAGTCTTAAATGTACTGGGCCAAAAGAAAAAAATGAGCTCTGATATATTGAAGGGCACAACTAAATGTGGCATTTATTATAATGGGTTTATGTGAAGATTGTTTTAAGTTCAGTGCAATTAAAAGTTTTTATATTATTTAAAGCCTAATAAAGGATCTAAATAAAAGAATAAAAAAATGTTAGCTTTCAATTATACTGCAATGCTAAATCCCTATAATTAAGGGCTAATATTTAGGGGAAAATATTTATTTCATAGAAACATCAGTATTGGTATGGGTGATGCCTTATTTCATTAAAAGATTACATTAAATATTTAAAACATAAGCTACTGTCTATGTTGTTTCTACGTTCATTTGGAGATTAAATGTGAAATTTATTACAATATAAAAATATATTTAAAATTTGAAATATATTTTAAATATATTTATATATTTTATAAAATATATTTTATAACTTGAAAAGGTTTTATTCATCAAAATTACTTGTGATTCATTGCAGAAAACATTTGCAAATAATTAGCTTATTATTTTTTTTGTTAATCGATTAACAACACATATTTTAATACATATTAGAACATAATTTATTGGCAAGGCTGAATTTTTAGCCACTATCTTTCTTCTCCTGATTTGGTGCACAAGAAACATTTCTTATTATTATTAGATGATAATGGTTGCGAGGAATAGAAAGTTAAAAATAACAGCATTTATTTCAAAAGGAAATCTTTTGTACCAATAACAATACAGGTATTTATAATTTGATAAATTTAAGCCATACTTGCAGAATAAAAGTATCAATTTCATGCAAATATAAATTTATGAACCCATACTTTTGACATTTAGTGTATTCCAAGTGGTGTGATGGAGGTTTGCTCACCCATATCCTCTCTGTGGTAGACATTCCAGTATATCGTAGCAGAGTGCAAGCTGGTCATCTCTCTCACAGTTGTAGATACACTCCAGTGCCACGGACATAAGCTGATCTGAATCTCCAATGATTTTGGGATGACACTGCAGGCAAATAAACACACACTAGTCAATGTTAAGTGTAAATTATTTATTATTAAACCAAGTAAAGAACCTACATAGACAGCAATTCTGAGCATTATTGGCATATTTGAATGTCTTTATGACACACAAATGGTATATAGGGCGAGTCTTAGAGACAACATAACCTTACAACATAACCTTGTATAAATGACCTTCATACTGTATGTGTTAATATAGAGCCTTACAAACAACAGTAACTCACGCACAGATGCACACAGAAGCACACTAAAAATCACGTTAGTGTGGATTAGATTGGATTTCATTTCACACAACATTGAATGAGCAAGGCTGATTCATAGACGCACACGAACATAAAAAGAAACACGCATGTACAATCTCATACACCTGATTTCTCTCAAAGCCCTTTTATTAATTTCCTGTGAGGGAAATTGATGCCTCAGATGTGTAAACAGGCCATAAATTTTTATCATGGCCGTGTGTGACAGCGTGTACGTGTGTGTCTGGTGGTCTTTTGTTGCTTTGGACTCAGAATTGGAATGGCTGTTCCTCTAATCATTTCACTGCATCCCTCTTTTATGAGTGTATCTGTGTGTGTGACATTAAATTACTTACATTTATTCATTTATCAGCCACTTTAATCGAAAGAGACTTACAAATGAGGAAAAGCACAAGCAATTTATCATGGAGGAGCAGAGCCACACTACTGACTTTCAATAGTAATTCAGATGAGTACACAATAGTCAGAGTTTATTTTTCTAGATTTGTGTGGTTGCATAGCTTCATAGCTCATAATAGTGTCCAAAATGTCTTTTAGCCTATTAGGGATATGAAGCAGTTTTAATAATTTTATTTTTATGTTTTTTTTACGCTTTTCCACTGCATGGTACTGTACGGCTCGTCTCGGCACGGCTCACTTGTGGTGCTTTTACACTGCTCGCTTACACCACCTCTGTAGAGGATACAAGCGTAAAATGTGACGTAAACACAATGTAGATCACTGATTGGTCAGACAGAATCATCACTACCAGTGTCATTGTATTTGAAAGACATCTTTTTTTAGAGTCTATGCATCAAATTTGAATAAAGTATTAGTAAATATTGACATTAACTTTTACAAAGATTAATAAATAAATGCTGTATAAGTGCTGTTCATTATTAGTTCATGCTAATGAACCTTATTGTAAAGTGTTACCATTATTATTTATAATTTCCAAAACATTTCTATGCATATAATATATTCTTTGAATTGAAACTGGGGTAATCGACTTATAAATTATATTAAATCCATAATTAAGTTTTTTGTACAATTGAAAAAAAGGGGACATTGAAGGGGATGTTGGTTAGGGGTAATCATTAGTATTCTGTAATTAGCTTAATGGCTGTAAAGTGTAACATATGGCCTTGTTTGGATAGTCAAGTACATGTGTTTGGCTTACATCTGGCTTTGAGTGCTGGAAGATTTTAAGTGGGAGTGCGAGATTCTCTTTGGCGAGGGTGACCAGGAACTCTTTGAGCAGACTGGAAGCAGAGCCCACCCGCCGTCCCTCACAGCGGTGCAGAAACGGGACCATCCACTGGAATGAATTCCTCACGTATCGATCCTCGCTGGACTAAAACAGAAAGAAATCATGATGTACAACAGTGTCTCGTTCACTCCCAATACACATTAAAGTAGATTTAAGTCATTCCAAACCTATATAATTTCCTTTAAACTAAACCAAAAGGAGTAATTCTGAAGAATGTACTGTTTTTCCCCATTACAATAATTAAGACAGGAGCCTTAAAAAAAGCTTCATTCTTCTGCATGAACAAATCATTCAGATTATTTTAAGCGGCTTTTATCTCATTTTATGATCCACAGAAGAAAGAAATTCAAAGGGTTCTGGAACGACATGAGGGTGAGTAAAAGATGACAGAATGTCCATTTCTGAGTGTTCCCTCAGGAAACATTAAAAGTATCACTAATAAACAGATGCTAAGATGGCCATTCACCCACTCACGGTGTATCCCCTAAAACGAGCAAACGAGTATTAAATCATTTTTAATGAAAGCATTAAATCCAAACAAGCCGCTGGATGTGCTTCCTGCAGTCGTAAAGAGACCACCCTGAAAACACAAATCTGCACACATCATTTACACTAGTGCTGCTTAATGTATAGAGCTGACCAAATAAACAGTGAGAATGAGACTATAGACAGCCAACAAAGAGAGCACAGCCTCACAACATACATTTTTCATGAGGAGGCGGAGCTTGTCAATGTCCCTAAGCTGCTGCAGCTCCTTAAGTGTGAGACTCAAGTCACATGACGTCTCGTACACCAGTGTCTCCATGGTAACCAGATCGTCGCACAGGACCTCCAGCCCAGGAATGTTCTGCTCTTTTCCCAGACGCACCAGAGACAGTGAACAATCAACCTGTGTGGACCAATCAAAAAGCATAAGCAAGCTATTAGATACATAACAATCCAGCTATTGAGAAACGGAAAGACAGAAGCGCTGCCCAACACACATTCACAACTGAACAATGATGATGCTGTTTGTATGTATGTACAGTATGTATGTATGCTTACTTACTTAACAACTGTTAAAAGAGTATGTAATTTTTTTTACCAATATCTAAGTCTATTAAATCTGCCAGATCAAATCCAACAGAGGTGCAAAAAAAACAAAAACAAACTGATTTGTAAAAAGTAGGACCAGTTGATGAAAATCCCACCCGCCTCAGCAGCCCATCAATACAGTTCACATCATGAGCTGACGATTGGTATTCCTCTACCAGTTGACAGGCAGAGCATGGAGCCAATCAATAGTGGATGCCTGCATTGAGGAAATGATTGCTGCTGTTTTCCCACCTGGTAGGAACTGAAACCCTTGACATGGGAGTTAACAAGAGCCAAACACCTCGGGAGCAATGCTGCCTTCACCACAACACTCATTACAAGGAGTGCTGCTTAACACAAATCACTAAATCAGGTATAAAACTAATGTGTATTTGCCTTGCAAACAGCACTTGCTTGTTTACGCACACCTGGCTTTGGTTAATCATAAGTGTTGACCTCCACATACACAAATATTTCTCCGTCGTTTGTGGCCGTTCTTCCAGGCAGCCCTCGGATGAACAATCTCACACTCTTTTATTGCACTGGGTGTACTTTCAATCTGAGCCCAGGCGTCTTTTTTTCCCCTCACTTCACATGTCAAGCTCTTTCAGAACAGCCCTCTCTCCTTGCTTTAACCTCTGTCCTGACAGAGTGATGCATCTCCTGCTCTGCAGCACTACTTGAAACTGGCTGTGGCTACAGTTGAGTGATAGTTGTCATAATGGTCATACTGTGAGGACAAAAAGTTTGAGACTATTCTGGAGATTCAGGGCCGGAAACTGAGAACAGAAATTTGGGTACAGACTTCTTGCGTGTATCCAAGATAAATCATAACCATAGTCATACCTTACATTTGTTTAGTAACTAATGACGTCGTCATTGACTAAAATGAATGTGCAAGTTACTCTACTTCCTGAACAAGTGCGCAATCGAGTCAAGAGTTGCTTTCACACTCACATGAAATTTAGATAATAATATAAAATATTTCTAAATAGATGACTTCTGTGCAATATGCACACTTTACTCTAGAAAATGCTGGTGAATACACAACGACAAGCTATCATTAAAGCAAAAGTAAAAAAAAACAAAACAAATACTTATATTTCAACAAATAATGAAATGTTTTAGTAAATTCTTAAGCTGAATATATGATTATTAAAAAAGAAAAAACATATGAAATGAGAAGAATTTGGACCCCCCCCTGTAGTTTAGTAAAAACTAAAAAGCTATTGTGGAAAAATCAGAGCATTTTAGGACAGACCGACAGAAATAAAGGTTCAGAAGCTGATAATGGTTCAGATGCCTCTCCATTAGGAGCCCACAGTAGACAGATACAGTGTTATCATTTGATCTCAGCACACTAACACCCCTCGGGGACAGCAGGAACTGTCACTCTAGAAAGAAGCAAATGTTCTCCGAGTCAGATGTGCATCTGTATGTGTATTTGAAGAAGTTGTTTGTTTTTTCAGCCGGGTAAGTTGTCACTCAAGCGAAAGTGCGAAAGAAAACCATGTGCTTTGATACGTGTTTGAGTGTCAGCTTCTGTCAGTGTGTGCACTTGTGTACCTGGTGGGAATTGCTCTCTATATCCTGTGCCCTGGTCAGATACCACTCAGTCAGCAGCGTGATGGAGGGGTTGGAGCTACGAAACCTTTCCAGTTCTGGCTCTTCTTCATATAAGAAGTGACAGTCATCCACTGGGCTGGGCTCCACCACTCCTCTATAGAAAAGACCACACATAGTAATCAGTGATAGAAGAAAGATTTTAAACACCACATCACAAGCACAAACGTGAACTTACCTGCACTCAGGAACTTCACACCAGTCCAGCTCTCTGTGCCGGCTCTCCTCCCAAGGAATCAAAGCCAAATTACCCTTCTTATCCACACTAGGAAGAAAGAGAAAATGAAAGAACAAAAGATTGATCCACCATTATCAGTAACTAAGCTAGATTTACACAATCAAAACAGTAAAGAATAAGAATGAAAAATTCGGTAACACTTTATTTGAAGGGGTGTGCATAAGACCTGCATGACACCTTCATAACCATGACATGACATATGTCATGAATATGAAATAGGGTTTATGCAAGTTTATGACAACTGTCATTAAGTGTCATTCCCTCAATAATGACATTTTGAATGCAAATATGACATTGTTTAATATGTTTTTGTTATGAAACCTTGACATAAACCAATATCATAACCTGTCAGTGTCTTTGTCATGACAACTTGACATTAAATTAAGTTAAACTGTCATGAGGTTGGTTTTGACATTGGCTGTCATGAGGCCATTATAACTGTGCCATGAATAGTTGTCATTAAAATGTTATAATGGCTTCATGACAGCCAATGTCAAAACCAACCACCTCAGTTTAATGTAATGTTAACCAAAAAAGTAGCCAAGTAGTTTCTTAAGTTTGATAATTAATCTGCTATGTCATGTTTATGACAGGTTGTGTTGTCTTAGTAATGCCAAGTTGTCATGACAGGTTATGATGTGTTGGCTTGTCAAGTAGTCATAAACAAGACATCTCAAACAATGTCATAATTGAGCGAATGACACTTAATGACAGTTGTTATAAACATGCATAAAACTTCATAACATGTGTCATATTATGATTATGAAGGTGTCATGTTAGTCTTATGCCCACCCCTTCAACTAAAGTGTTACCAAAAAGTCTTATTCAAAATGGAAACTTCTTTCTTTCAAAGACAAACGAAATAGCAGATCAACCTACAAACTAAAAAAGAACCTAACAAACAAAATAACCACAATTTTGGGTGTATTTTCAAGTACAACCGAAACTTCAGACCGAAACGAGCAACTAAAACTGACTGAAATGGGCTGGTAAAGTGTGCACAAAAACAAATAGGTTTGAATTAGTATTTTAAATAACAATCTGAATCTGAAAAAAGAATCTGAATTAACATCAGAGGATAGCCAAATGTGTGAAAAAATAAAAATAAAATGACAGAAATATTGCTACATTTCTTGGTCTCCATTGCACATTTATCAACCTGGCTGATATATAATTCTATCGCATTCGCTACATACATATGCACAACTTTAAACAGTCAGTAAAAAAAAAAAACTCTAAAAGAAAACTTGATTTGGCAGGGTTTCTTTCCAGCAGAAACAGCAGATGGCGAGAGACAACTGGTACAGCGAGGGTCCTGCAGCAGTGCTGTTAGAGCTCACAGGCCAGGGAGACTCGGAAAGCGGCCTCCAGCTGCTAAACCGTGATGGATGTTCACTGCAGAGGCGACTGACCTCCATAAGAGAGAATGGGTGGAAGGAGTGCGACCGAATCCAATACACTAAATCTATTCAGTCACCCCCATTACTGGAACATTAATGGGGGGGGGGGGGGTGCCCTTACTCAGTGTCTCTCTCTCTCTCCCTCTCTCTCTAAACACACAAACCTGTCCACCAAATCAGCATACTCTCATACAAACACACACACCCCAAAGCATGTAACCACCTACCTAACAAAAACACCGTTTTCTACATATTGTAACCCAGCAGAAACACAGGCTCTCACCGAGTCCTCAGATCAGTTTTTGCGTAGGTGTAAAGCTATTGCCTGTTTCCTCTGTTTTGATAGTTTACATGTATAAATTTAGACCGAGCAATTACATCAGTCTTTCATGCCTGAGTTCTGAACGCATCAAAAAGAAACTGCGCACTTTCAGAGTGTCATCGGTGGAAAAAGATCTGCACGAAATCCCAAAGGATGTTTTACCCGACACCACAAAAGCATTCACCATATTAGCACCTTCAAATCTGCAAAATCTCATTTCTTCCTCCTCAACTATGAGTTGAAATGGAAATTAGAGGAGTCTATTTTGAGACTGCCGTCAAGAGACAGTTGAAAGTAATTGATAAATGACAAATCGTTCATGTAATACTACAGATGTTACATACAGCGGTCTACCACTCGTGATTAATTGCTCCTTAAATACACATCAAGCTAAACCAAGTTCTTACACAAACCCACTTTTCCTCATTTCAAGGAAAGAAAAATTGGCAGTGAAAACGGAGAAGAAGCAGCATTGGTGGAAGGATGAACTTTCTGGTCACTTGGGTTGTTGCTTGTAACAGAGGTCAGTGATTAAATCTCAGTGGCTGTCTTGAGATATTTGATGTTTGACATTTAAGACTTCTGAGCTCAAGACGTGTCTGCTCTTAAATATAATGGCTATGTTGAGCATTGCTCTAGACTCAAATATCCAAGATATTTCGGAGTAAGCTCAGATGTCTAGGTCCTGCAGATGTACTGTAGTCCCTGACTTTTATCACCTCCTCTCTTCACGATTTCATGATGTAGTCCGAGTATATCATGTATGTAATAAATGGAAACTCTCTACAGCAAAGGCCAACCGCTGCATGCATTCAGTTTGTTTCTACCATTTATTAGTAATGATTCACACAGTTACTACTTTACTACTTACTATATGCCTGACCATTCAGTATTGTGCAATATAGCATACAGAAGGTAAGGGACATTTTGGGGGGAAAGAAGTGCTGTTATCCGTGACTTTTCATGAAAATTCTATAATCCAAGAATGCCGCCACCATATGACATCATATGCAAATTAGATGGGAAAATGTCATCCCTACATAAACTCTGGGCCATCCTTAATATTTCTCTAATTTAGTCTCTATCTTTTATCACTTTTAATATATAGCCTTTCAAAATTAAGATGTCAAAATCAAACGTTTTAGGGGAAAAAAAAACGCCTAAGGTCTCAAAGAGTAAAGCACATATGGATAAAGTTCACTGCAAAATGTCTCATTTACATAACCAACCTGCTTTGAACTAGCACCTCATTCGGTCATACAGCAGGCAGTACCTAATAACCTCTTTCAGTAGACCCATCATCTAAAAATGACCTTTTCCCGTTAGGCTTTTTTTAAAAAAAGATTTATGTGGGTTTTGTTTATCCTGTTCATGGGAGATCGGTATCCTCTAATAAGTAATTCTTACCCCGCCTTAGGCAGAAGGTCGGAGTACTCGTGAGGAGAGGTGGTTTCTGGGAAATTGCAGAGAATCGCGAGCCGGTGCTGGAGCATCTCTGAGCCGTGGTAAGTGAAGAGAATGTCCAATGCCTGCACGTTACTCTCCTGGGAGAGAAAGAGACGAGATGAGAGGGACACGATTGATGGAGATAATTAATTAATAGACGATTTATGAGACGGAACTAACTACTGACAGCTTTATGCTCTGCAGCAATACATCCAACTTTACAAAGACCCAGAAGCCTTTGCATTGGGCAGGTGACCATATTTCAAACAGTACACTTTAAAATCCTCACAGAATATGAGGGGAATCCATATTTGTTACCACCGCACACACTTATCCACAAAACAGTGAAATGGTGACTATAACTCACTCTGTGGGACGCTCATACTCACACTCATGTCGTGGACGGAGAACAAAGGAAGAGAGATTTACCCTAGCGTACGTTCTTGCTGACAGAACAATATTCTGATTGCGGAACTTCTTGAAAAACTCAGCATCAAATCGCTGCTCTGCCGCATGGGGTCCACCCAGAATCTCCTGCAGAAAATAAAAGAGACAGAGAGAAAGCAAGCAAAACAAACATGAGAGTTCAGGAGAGGGTCTCACGTGTGTACGTCTGAGGTAAATCCTCCCAGTCCACACTACTGACATTTATCACTTTGACATTTACAATTACAGCCTTTAAGTTGACAGGGCCGCTGCGCGTATGCGTGTGCACGTGTGTTTAATGTCTCAGAGGTCTGGTTACATTCTGAACTATTCCCAAAGAAATCAATTACACATGAAGACCCTGACAAAGGCCATCCATCACAGTACGAGCGGGACATTAACTATGCGATAGGATGGAACCGTAGAAACACTCCTGCTGATGACTTTTAGATTGCAACAAAGCATTACAATATGAACACACACACTGATCATTTTATTCATAAATCGATGAGTGCAAATTATTTCGATTACTGAAATGACTATATCAAAGTCACATCATTTGTTGTGGATTTATGGTTTCAGATTATTTCAGGTGGTTTGCATCATTTTATTATCAATTCATAATTGATCAAAAAAATTTCTGCAATAAAAACGTCAAAGTCAGCCGAGTTTGAAATGACACCCTTTGATCCTTAGAATTAAAGGGTTCACCCAAAAATGAAAATTCTGTCAGTATTTACTCACCATCATGTTGTTCCAAACCTCTATGTGTGTATTTGTTCTGCTATACACAAAGGAAGATATTTGGAAGAGTGTTTCAATTAAACAGATCTCAATCCCCATTGACTACCATAGTATGTATTTTTTTTCCTACTATGGTAGTCAATGGGGAATGAGATCTGTTTGATTAAAACATTCTTCCAAATATCTTCCTTTGTGTTCAGCAGAACAAATAAACACATAGAGGTTTGGAACAACATGAGGGTGAGTAAATACTGACAGAATTTTCATTTTCGGGAGAACCAACCCTTTAAGCAGGCTGTTTTTGTTACTGTGCCTTTAAGACATCCATATGGAAATTACCTTGGTTATAACTGGCTAGCCTCCACATACCAGCATAAATCACATCAAGGGATTAGAATGACAGCTGCTGAATACTAAATAGATGTTGAAAGGATAAAAAAATAACTATCTGCCAAATGTGTGTGAATTGGGAAAAATGTATTGAACATAAATTTGCAGCATTTTTTTCCCCTTGTGGAAACATAGTGTCACATATAATATGTATGTATAATATATATGTACACATATTACTAAATTATTATAAGTATACCCATTACATAATGTCAGAATCTCTCATAAAAACATTGAAACGCTTGTATTGATGGCTTAAAGTGAGTAACTAGCCAGACTACGTCAGATTTCGTACTTCCGCTCAATATGCTTCTGTACTCAGTCTGAGACAGACATTTCTCTCCGGTCTGAAAACAGCCGGCCAATCAACGAACAGATGGCGGGCTGAGAGACGTGACGTAGACGCTAAGCGCAAAGCTAAAGACTGTATTTTATGTTAGGGAAATCGAAAACGACTACGGATATGGAGATATGGGATGCAAGAGTTTGTTAAACATTTTGAATGGAGGTGATGTTTAAGTTGGAGAGAGAGGTGATTGCGTCATGTGATTGGCTTATGAGTAAAAGAAAAGTAAAAACTAAAATTTGTGCAAAAATACAACTATATCCAGAATACAATCTCTGAAACCAAGTCTATTTTATGCAGTGCTTCTCAAGTCAATTTATCTTGATCTACAGATTTTTTAATTAGTCCAAAAAGACTAATTACAAACTCCTTGAAGTCTTTTTTTGTAGTGCGTGCTGCCACAGAGTTTTGAAGGGGGGGAAAAAAGCATCCTTGATAAACTATCAGAGCGATAAGTGTTCATTTTAGAGTATGGGTACTGATAAGCAAATTAGGGTGGTATAAGATGGTTAATATCTAAATTATGTAGGTTAAGGTGATGTAATTAAAATTCGGATTTTTAATAAGCTGGTTTTTTGCAGCTCAGTTTTGGTCTGTAAAAAGGTTTCTACATTGAGCAAGGGAAATACTTTTTTCCAAACCCAAATTCATCCCTTTTAAAGCCAAATTATGGAAGTTTAAAGCTTTATTTAATACAAAAGTCCAAGTTTGGAGAGTGTTACCTCGTAAGTAGCCAAGCGGTCCAGATAGCAGAGAAGCTTCAGTCTACTTCTGCAGAGCTCCTTCTGCTCTAGAGTCAGTCTGAAAGAACATGACATCAACAGGATTAAACATGCAAACATAGTCTTATCTGGAGCTTATCAGCATACATTCACTTCAGAGCGCCCCCACTAATATCTATGAAAACGGTGGAATGAAATAAAAGCTTCACACACTCTGGGGGAGGGGTGGAGGGTTTGACAGACATGTATGTAGAGGCTTACAGATATAATGAAAGGCATTACAAGGAAATACGGATGAATGGGACAATTTGAGATTGAAGGGAAAAAAACGGACGAAACAGTGCTGAAAGGGTAGTGAGCCATTATACACCCAGATTAGGTCATCAAAGACAGGCTAATGTGAGGCGACCGCTGCCTGATTGCCTGGATGCCCAAGCGAGCGCGCGCGTGTATCAGTCAGTGTGAAAATCCACAGAAGGCAATTACAATCTCATCTCATTCTCCCTGCATTACTGCGGAAACCTGAGCATCCCGTTGTATGCGAACGAGACCCGCACACGCGCACAGATCATCGTACTGGGGGGAGAATATCGAACTGGAGGATGTTATCGCAATGCAAACATGATAAAAGATGATTGAAAGAATAGCCTAGGCATAAACACACTCGCCTGTGAAAACTCGCAGCTCTTCTTTTTCTAGCCTCCACAAGCTCGAGCAATTCTATTTCAGACATAAAGGTTGTAATGAAACTAAAGCACAATTCAATGCCGTGTCAAGGATTTATGCATGGCTTGACTGTAAAAGAAGCATTTTAAAAGCACGCCGCATTGGTACGCCGATGTCAGTTCACTTAACAACTAGTGCGCTGAAGGTCGCTCATCTTTACAGTCTCAAAACTTAACCACGGTTGAAAATATCAAACTTGAAGAAAAATAAATGCTATTAAAACCATTTAAGGACTCGTGTCAATGTCATCATTGCATAGCAGGCTGTTTTAGAGAGGAGAAAAGGAATTGGCTATTGATTTGTCACATTATAAAATGTAGTTATGAAAAAAGGTGCACTGGTTTGAAATGACTAACATTACGTGCTAAATATATAGCAGATTAATGCCTTAATACTTAATAGTTCAATTCAGATCAATTTTCCAACAAAATGATTAAAAAGTAATGAAATAGTGGAGCTTAATCACAGAAACAGTTTGAAACAGCACATCAATAGAGCAATTAACAAGACACATGCTAATTGACGTCGAAATTGTACGGTGGCACTGATGCGATGCGTCATTTCCTTTCAGACAACACAGCATTTTTGCCTCAAAGTCTACTTTACTTGAGAGTTTGAGGCTCGAGTCTTTATAGCCGTAAATTTAAGACAAAATCTAAGACTCTAAATACTATAAGATAATTAAATTTTTTTATTAAAATGTATGTATGTATGTGGATATATGTATGTGTGTAGATGTACAGTATGTATGTGTGCATGTATGTGGATGTATGCATGTGTGTGGATGTACAGTATGTATGTATGTATGTGGATGTATGTATGTGGATGTATGCATGTGGATGGATGGATGTATGCATGTGGATGGATGGATGGATGGATGGATGGATGGATGGATGGATGGATGGATGGATGGATCTATGCATGGATGGATGGATGGATGGAGATGGATGGATGGATGGATGGATGGATTTTAGACATTTTAATGCTAACTTAACTAAGGTCAAATGATAGCTATAAAATAAAGCTACCAAATAAAGTAGGATAAATGGTGAAAGAGAGGCTAAATCAACAATAAAGATGGATCAATCAAAAGACCAATCATAATTCAGCATGCAAATTATAACAACCAATCATAGCTTATTTTATGAGCAAACACGGTTTACAAACAGGTCATGTTGCTGGCAAAAAGAGAAAAATATCATGATATCTTGTTAGTTTTTTTAAATAAGTTCACGCAGCTTTCGAATGAACCTAGAAGGTTCATGAAAATACATGGAATACATAAAATACAATCTGAACAATAAATCGAAATAACTACATCTGGATTAAAAATTACGAAAAATGTTTGTTCATTAGCATCACTTAATTTTACGGTATTTAACAAAAAAATACTTAATTTTCATTACGCAAAATCTGAAAGAGATTAACTTTCCGCAAACATAACGGTTTAATTTGACCACAGTTTCAGTAATTTAATGTGCAGTGCTTTTTTGATAGGCAGTTTAAAAAGAGAACATTTTCTTCAGTAAGTCTCAATAAAAACCTAACTCCAATTGTTATGCTGATAAAATAATTTACAACAGGGGGGGTGGGCGCAAAACAAAAGCATTGTCACTAATGGTCATTCCCCCAATCTATTTTTATTTTACATTTTATAAACATTATTTAAAAAAAGCAGCACAGCATAAGGCCGAAATGATCTTGAAAACTATAGTAGATTTGAAAGCAGTCTGTGCTGCAGCTGAATTAACTGCAGGCAGTGTCATCTTCAACAGAGAATATCGCTGCACGACTGAAGTCTGAGTGACAGGCAGACATTGTTAAGGGGAATCACTATCAAAATATGTAGCTGTGATGGTGAAAGAAAAGCATTGAACTTTCTAACAAACACACCCCTCTTCAACTAAACCCAGCGGTCTGATCGATACCACCCCATTGCTATAATGGTGGCGTAGTTAAAAAGATATTAACAGAATGATGATTGTCTTTTTTTTTTGCTGTTGCATTACACCAGCTGAATGTCAGGAGAAATTGAAGTACACCCTATTAGAGTCACTCTCTCTTACTCAATGTTGATGTGCCTGTCTATGTCCTCTCTCTGTCACTCTTTATCTTCTTTCTTTATCGCTTTTATCTCCTCTTTAGCTCACTAAATGCCTTTGTTTCTCTTTTTCTATCCGTCTCGGCAACATTTCTCCTTTTTTTCATTGGTTTTCTCTCGGTCAATCGATCTTTCTCCCTCGATGGAGTGAAAAGGACATCATACTGACAGACAGACACTCAAAAACAGCCATATTAACACACACATTAAATATGCTGACTGCATAAAAACAAACAGCCTGAGGAGTAAACACACAAACACACACTCTGGTGTCAAACCGCTGGCGGAAGCGTACAGTAATTAAGTGCAAATTAGATACAGTTCTGTGTGATATGCATGAAGAGAGTGTGTGTGCGTGCGTGCGTTTAACTGAGTTACGCTATGAAAAATTAGGCAATTTTTTCTGTGTGTAAACAAGTGTGTTTTGATTAGTGCAGTGTTTACAGCAAATGTTAGCCAATCTACGATTTTTTTTGTTTACATCTTCCTCCCTCCACCCTATCGAGTGGGTGAGCGTTCATAATTTGTGTTCAACCGAGGGCTCTTTCATTAGGGCCTCCTGGGCAAAGCACAACAGAGGCATAAATTACCTTATGCAGATTAGAAATAAATCTATAAACGGCTTTAATTTTATCCTACACCTCTTCCTCTCGCTTCTCTTTATCGGTCTCCCGCTCTTTCTCTCGCTTCCCATCTGTGTTGTCTCCTAGATCTCTTCCACTGAATTTAACTTCCTCATGAGCTTTATGAGACTACTAGGGGTGGGTCGCATCAAACAACCAACTAGCGCATTAGTGAGGTCGACTAGTTTATCTGTAAGTTTTTTTTTCCCCCTTTCTTTCTTTTTATCATTACATTTTAGCGGTGGTACTTTAATTAGCGTGCTGAGAGCATGCTGTGCTTCAGCTCTTGGGCAGATTGCACGGTAAAACTATTCAGGATAATTCAGTTTTGAAAAAGTTATTAAGTCAAATTAAAAACAGTCCAACTTTTAAAGATGCCATGAAATCAAAATACGAGTTTTGTGGCTTTTACTACCATCTTTATATGCTAGTGAGTGCTAGTTCTCAAACTAGGGTGCCACAAAGGTCTATGGAAAATTTGCGAGGACAAAAAAAAAAAAAAAAGATTCAACAAATTGTATTTAATACTGTCTATAGTAAAAAATAAATTTAAAAAAATCTAAAATGTTTACATTTTATTTTATACAGTTAGATTTATCAAAACTGTCTCTATACATTGATTTGTTTACCGATTTATCCACAAATAAATACATCTACAAAACGTATACATCTAAAATCACTCTTAATAGTGGACAGAAAAAATATATAGACCCTGCAATGCATAATTCAAAAATATTTCAAGTAAATATTTTCCAAGAAAATATTTTAATATTTTTTTTTTTTGCTTTAATGCTTTAATCAAAAAGCATCAGCTAAATGAATAAACGTAATAAATGTAATACAGTGACAAATTAAAATGATTTTTTTTTTTTGGCTTAATTATTTAAATCTCCATAAAATATGTCCCTTAAATAGTATAAAAGGATCTTTATTCATGAAAATGATTAGCCGCCTTAATATTTCATTCCCTCTCAAGGGGATTATAATTTTTGGGCTGAAAGGCATCAGAAAGCTCTGTACTCATAAAAGTTGGAAAAATAAATGTTAGACATGTAGGCATTTAAACAGCTTATTTAAAAAAAGGCTTAGACAACCGTTTAAGCAACTGACTAGATAATTCTAAAACGATGTAGTTAACTATATGACTAACATCTAACCAACTTACAATGATTGTGTGTGTGTGTGTGTGTGTCTGGTTTAGATTACATTACAAGGATAGTAAAACCTGAAGTCACCTATGCTGTGAGGGAAATGGATTAATAAATATATATTTTTTTGAAAATGTAAAAATGATGGTTTAGGGGTAAGGTTAGTGTAAGGGGATAGAATATACAGTACACCTATGGAGAATCCCCACAAAGATAGCGAAACAAAGTTTGTGTGTGTGTGCCTACTTGCTAAATTCCACTTTCTTGAGGAGCTCCTGTCTTTTCTTGGCTTCCCTCTCTTTTCTTTGCTCCATCTCTTCCTCCATGGACAGGAAGTCTTCATATGAAGCATCGTCCACGTCCAAATCACCTGGCAAGATGAATCTACGCAAGATACATCCTGGTTAACAAACAGCCAAAGAGAAGATATGCAAATCTGTGAGAGTGAATCACACACCTGCCCTGGTCTTCCCCATCCCCAATGGCGATCAATGCTTCAAGGTCGGTTCCTTTCAGGCCGTACTTCAGGAGCTCTTTGGCTGCATCCACATTCTCTGGAACCCTCTCCACACACTCATGCAGCACCCATGATCTTTTCTTTATCTTACTCTGTGTGTGTGGGGGGACACACCAATTTTAGTCAGAAATGTTCAGTTAAGTCAATTTTTTTAATTTTCAACCACCACAGTGCTTTGTTTTAGGTGTCATTCCCATTGGAAGACAAGTGTTTCATAGGTTGTTTCAATGTTGTGGTAACAGAATGACTCCTACCAAGTAGTCCTGAATGGAAGCGATGCTGACGGTAGATTTTCTCCACTGTCTCTGATAGACGAGATCCGAATCCAGACCATATGCTTGAGCCAGAGAGAGAGCCTCTCCATACTCCTCATTATCAATCTGTGAACACAAACACACCCACCCGATAAACCTCTACATCTTATAAATGGTCTGCCTAAGACTCACAAAACTGTTATTGCCTGTTAATATTACAGCAACAAAGTATATAATCTATAAGGATCTGTGGTATCTCACAAAATGCGGTTGTTACTTTCAGGTTGGCATATTTTATTTCACCTAATTCACATTCATCTTTCTCTCGCTTTTATTCCACAGTTCATTCTTCAGACTGTAAGCAAGGACTGAGTTTTAAAGAGGAACAGGCTGAAAATGGGAGCATTGTGATGTCACTATATGCAAAATGCTGTGCTCATAAATATTAATGAGCTTGTGATGATGTTGCTAGGTAATCTTCACTCAATCATGTAACGTGAATTGTTATTCTTGTGAAAACCCTTATATTTATTCACTTCAATAGCTATTTTAATGGCAAAAAACATACCTGAGACTGAGATACAAACTGAGCAAGATACTTAAGATGCATCCCCATCAAAAGTTTGTACAAACCAATAGGAAAGTGTGTCTTTTCCAGATGTTTGAATATATGCACTTTTTATTTTTAGAGGGAATATTCAAATGTCATTTTTGAACAATTTTGTCAGCCCTAGATGACACCATAGACTGGATGACACACAGGTAAGATTATAAGCTAATTTTAACTCAAAATCAATAGTCAATGTTCAGATGTGTATTTATTTGGAGAGTTCTTTATGATAAGCAGAGCAAATCTATTCTGTCATTAATGACTATCCTTTACATTTTAGGTTAGGAAAAGTGGGCGGTTCCACTCCGTCAGGTTGTTATAGTAACCCACCTTCCTCTGGTAGAGCTCCTCTGGCGTGGTGGACCTCAGGCTGACCAGGCGGTAGTTCTTGATGACGGTGCGTGGCCGTTTTCTGGGAGGGGCGAAACGTTCCATCTCAGTCACGTAGTACAAACCCTGCTTCACATATCCAAAATAACGCGCTTTCGCCGAGGTCTCTTCATCCGAGTCGGAGTCATCCTCTCCATCGTCCTCTTCACCAGTCATGCTGCTCTCCAGTCGAGAACGCTTATGGGCCAGCTTTACCTCACACTGAGAGGACAAAGGGATCAAAAGAAAGAGATTAAAAAGATTTGGTTGGCTGACTCAAGGACAAACAAAACGTTACAGAAAGTTTAACGAAAGTTTAATCCTTCGATTGTTTTAGAACAAAAACTAAATGAGATGATTTTGATTACTGACTTGGAAGTCTAACAAACCCTGTTTCTTCAGGACTCAAACACATTTTCCTGGCACTACCTGTTTGTTTCTCTCTTTCTCACTCTGCAAAATCTATCAAACAAACTTCACACAGTCGACACCGCAGCTGGGTGCTGCATTTCCCTATGGAGTGAGGAAACCGTCAACCGAACATATAGCCAGAATAAAACCCGACATCTCTCTAATGTTCTCACTCTCCTTTTCCTATCCCTCTGTACTCGCCTCCAGGTTCACATCTCTCTAGCTGTGAGAGCTTTACATCAGTGGAAAGCGTCAAAAAACAATGAGGTGGAGACGGAAGAGATGAGGTTTTTTTTTTTCTTATCAGAGGATGAGGAGCGGTAAAGCACTTTTATGATGATGGCCCGAAGATAGAGAGAGAGTGTCTGAGTAACACGACTTCCTTTACAAAAGTAATTACTCTGCCATAACCGGCTACGAATGAAAGAATGCATTCTGGATGGAGAAGCAAGTGTCACAAGGACTGATGAATGATATTATATTATATTATGTGGTGTCAATCGATTCAAAAATAAAATTAATCGCAAAGTTTTCTGTAATTAATCTCGATTAAATCGCACAGAACATATTAAACATTTTTAATATGTTTGAATATTGCAAAAATACTTAAAGAAAGGACGCAGCATTAATTGCATTGAATATTTTTTTATCAATTAATTTTGACAGCCCTAATTATATTATATTTCAAAAGTTTGAGCCAGGAAGAGATTTTAAAATGTTCATGAAAGTGGTTTCTTGTGAACACCAAGACTGCATTTAATTGATCAAAACAAAACAACTTAAAATAACTGTTGTCTATTTCCAAATACATTTTAAAAAGTGATGTATTGTTATGGCATAGTGTCACTTCAGAAATAATTCTAACTTGCTGATCTGCAGCAGGTTTCTTTGATGAATAGAAAGTTCAAAATAACAGCATTTATTTAAAATTAAAAAAAAAATGTAAATGAATGCAATGTTCTTTACTGTCACTTTTGTTCAAATGTAATGCATCCATGTAAAAATGATTAAATATTGTATTATGGAGAGGATTTAAGCAGGATGACAATCCAAAACTAGCTAAAATTAATAATGCATGTTTTTTCACTCACTTTTTTTAAATTACTGGATATTAATAGGAGAATGATACTTATTCATTTCATGTACCAATAAAACAACAATATTTAAATGCATATATACATTTACAAAATCATATGAAATATTAAACATACAAATATATGAAACTTGTCAATATTTCAAGTTGAGTTCATTCATAATGGAGAGTAATCTTTTTTTTTCTAAAAACTTTGCTAGAGTGATGCGAATTTAAAATCACAAGACAAGGAAGGATCACAAAATACAGTATTCTTTGGGAAACAAATAAAAATATTAATGATAGAGCCTTCATAGCTTTTTTGGTTATGTGTTTGTTTGTTTGCACAATCACAAACTAAAAAAAACACAAAAAGTATCAAAAAACTAACAAAAAATGTGTTCTGTGAAAAAGCAAAAACCAAAGAATAATGTTTCTTAATTTTATACCACCATCAAAATCATCACAAATATATCAGGAATATTCAATATTTGACACTGGTTAAAACCGATCCGTGTAGAAACACACACCTCCAAACTGAGGAATCCCCCATCATGGGCTGAGGTAACTCGCGGTGAGGGTTCAAACCACTCGCAGGACTTCCCGAGTAGGTTTTTGAGCGTCCGCACAGAAGACACGGTGAGGGCTCCAGAACAGCGGGCTAAAATCAAAGCAGTCTCACTCCACCAGCTCACATCTAACAGAGACTGATATTGCTCTTTATCTGAGGAGAGAGACAGGTGTTGAGCACACCACCACAGGAAAACAAATCTAAATATCATAAATAAAACATTTCACAGACATTCCTTCTTTCAAAGTCACCATTCCACAGCTAAACGTGATAGATGACTTAGAAGCATAATTTCCAAAGAGGAAACAGAAAAGAAAGCACAAACCGGGGACAAGCAGAAAGACAAGCTTTATGAAAACGTGTGATCTAAACCCACAATCAAAATGTCACTGTCTGAATTTAACGCCTCTCCACAAAGACACAAGATGCAGGGTTTTATTAAAGCATTCTTCTCCCTCCCACCCACCCCCTCTGTCTGAACTCACTACATAATTAATAGTGCTAGGTAAGTGTAGGAGTAGATACACATCCATAGTTGAGGGTCCAGCTACCTTTTATCTTCTTTCTCTTCTCCAGCGAAGTCTTCCATTCCGGGTTGATCTCATCAAATCCCGGCTAAAGGGAAAAAAAGAGCAAGTGAGAGAGGGTAAAAAGGGACAGCTGGGATAGGTTTTGTTTCTAAAGTGACAGAACGCATTCTGAACACAAAGTGGTGGGTAAATCAGAGGAATGTAGCAGCATGACATCAGAAGGTATGATGAACAAAGAGAAAAAAAAG
The DNA here is from genome assembly GCA_038021265.1 of Cyprinella venusta. NCBI lineage: Eukaryota > Metazoa > Chordata > Actinopteri > Cypriniformes > Leuciscidae > Cyprinella > Cyprinella venusta. Next base: position 23,919,443 of record CM075876.1, read on the forward strand.
AAGAACAAGCATGCATAGACAAGAACAAACAAATCATTTTATGACATATTGTTAAAAGGTGTGTTCATTTCTAGCTGTGCCCTGGAAAGCGATATGAAAGCTGAAATGTATAAATTCTCCATAATTTCTTCTCTCCAAGCATTTTGCCCAAGTTTTACACAATGAAATGTTACAAAAACAAAGAAATCATTTTTAAAAAGATGTACACTCATGAAAAGAAGACTCCAGTCATATCAGCGATATTCTACATCATGGGGGTGACCATCTTGGAATAACATAACTAGTTAAAAACTACATATATCTGTAAGTGTGTCCCAATTTGCATACGTATGCATTATTCCATTGCGTTTTGTAATTGAAATAGTGCGAGTAGTGTTCACACGGAAAATTCCAATAAAAAAAGTACACTTTTGCATGCCCACCACTAGGTGTCTGCATAACAAATTGCTGAAGGAGTACACATTTAGTCAGCATGAAATGAAAATTGCAGACAGTGGTGTGCGCCTATTTGATTGCCTAACCAATGGCAGGCAAGCGAAGTGTTTGAGAAACCTGTTTAAAACCCCCATGATTTTCGTGATCCCAATGGTTAGAATAGTGGGAGAGAATTGTATACACTTCAGCTTTAAGTCTCTGAAAAGTCGTGCACACGGTGATTTTATTACTTGTTCCTCTTGTTTCCAGCTGCCTCTCAGTTTGAATGATGGAATATTCCAGAGACTGAGACTGCCAGAGAAGTGGATCACAGCCAGCATTGTGCTATCAGGAGAGAGACTCATTCTGAATACGCCATCCTGAGTAAACATACACGTTCAATTAGGCATCGCACTGTTTATTCAGAGAGTTTTTGTAGCAGAATGAAATTGAGCTTTGGCATTCTATTTTATTTTCTGTCATAGTGGCCCAGAGAGACAGGGCAACACAAAAACCAACGCCAGTCACCTGTTCACTGTCACGCCTGGAGAAAAGTCGAAAGCTGGGCACCCTGAAGAATCCTCGCCTCTGGGACTAAATAAGAAAAGGAAATTATGATCAATAACGTCCTTCATGAATATTATGGATGCATCTACATACTAATATTTGTTTGTTACATTAGTAAAATTTCCTGTCCTATACTGTACTGTAACTGATCCAAGATGGTAGACCAACTTGGACAAGTAAGGGACGGATGATGTGCCCTAGGCCCCCTTCACCACATTTTGCGACAATATACTTTTGCCCAATTCGTATGAATTCATTCTGGGCACAGTAACATCCTCTTTCATATCCCTCTCCTTCTCTCTTTCTTCTCTTAGTGTATTTCTCTTGTATGTCTTCCCTTCCCAAAAAATGAGCTTTGATTGGCATAGTCTTTGCAAACTGATTATTTCTATCGGTCGTTTAAAAATTCTATCTAAAAATCTAAAGTGTTGCTTTTTAGTAATATGTTTTTTTGGTCTTTCACATACCTTTCAGCAGCATGTTTAAGGTGTGTAAGAGATCATGGAGAGTCATGGTGATCAAACCGAATACCCTACCACGATGATCTTTCACACGTTCAATAACACTATATCAAGCGAAGAGCCAAAGACCTAAATAAATAATTGAATATGAAATAAATATGAAGAATATCAATACAGGTTCCACCAATTCAATCAGGACATTCAAGAAGTTTCTCATAATAACTATGTGCATGAAGTCACGCCATTGGACATGTAAGAAGCCTCAGCATTAAATCTCTTCTAACTCTACAATGTAGCTTCCAGAGCTCACTACATAAAACCTTTACAACCTTATAGAAAACCAGAAATGTGCCTGTGGTTTCAGGTTTGTAAAACACAGAGATGTGAGATTATGTATTCTGAGTAACAGTTTGTAAAGAAGCATTTTTACTCCCTGATACATGTCCGTTTCTTAAAGCGTAGAACAGTCCAGGACTACTAGACAGTTAGTAACCTTCTTATAAAATTCAATACATGGGCAACCATTGAAAATACTTGGAGTTAGGGATTTACAGAGGAAAGATGTGCTAATAGCTTTGAAAATGATCAAACAACTGCAAGCAATACCTAATAGCAAGAATCAATCATCCAGAACACTACAACAACACCCTAGAAACAACCCATAAAACCTAATTAATACCCAAGCAACCACATTGCTATTGTAAACGCTAAACCACAAACACCTAAGCAACGACTCAAACCACCATAGCAAGACCCTATGAAGTTAGGAACCATACTGCAACATCCTAAGCAAAACTTGGCATCATGACTTTTGCGTAAAGTCAAGTGGCGTGTTATCTATACGCATTTTGAGCTATCCGCATGTATGCGTGTATGTACACGCCGTTAAATGTCCGAGCGAAACGAAGCAAAATGTAGATCTACATCTGGGGAGCGATATTTTTTTCCTAGGAGGGTAGGGGAAGACTCATAAATGTTATTAACCCCAGTGACGGGTAGGTTTAAAACGGGGTTGAGGTAGGTCATATATTTATATAAACAGTAATGTAACGTTAAGTCAATGGCGTTCATAAACACGCTGAAAAGCGATTATGCGTGTTGATAGCACGCCAAAAATGGAAATACGAATTGGAGCGTGATACATACGCCATTTCATCAAAAAATAAACAAATATGACCAAGCCCTAAAACAGACAGTTAATCAGCATATTCGTCAAAAACCAAAGCCCTAAAACTGGCAATTAATCAGCATAAATGCCATTTTTTTTAGACAAGTAACTGTCAGCCAAATTTCATAATCAGGCCTACTCACCCCAGTAATGTCATCCTCATAACTAGTGACCTGTTTATAGTGAGGCGACCCTGACAACACCCTCCATGCTGTGATCCCGCAACGGCTCGCCCTGGACACACCAATGTCTCCAGACTCACACCCTCCCACCAACAGCAACCTGACAAACAGAAAAACACATCAGCAGCATTAGTCAGAGGAAAGCACACACATTACGCACAGAGCACCTCAACCCTCTTATGAGGCCAAAGTGGTCCATGAGGGTCTGATGAAACAGGAACAGGATCTAATCTGAGCAGGACATACAAATAAATGCACACACACCTCTCTAAACAATATATAAAGACTGCCCCCATGTGGCAGCTAATGTCCAAACTATTTTTTTCTTTGAAAAAAACAAAACAAAACAAAAAGCACTGCCTAAAACACAAGCCAAAGTGAATTTCATTTCAAACATGTATAGTGGGAATAATACCATTCAGGTGTGATCCAAAGGTCGAGTTATGCCAGCTGATTTTGGGTTCACTCTTCGAGAAAAACACCCCTGTGACAGTCACACACAACAAAAACAGCTTTGAGATGGGGGTCTCACCTGTGGCCAGGATGATAGATTGCAGTGGTAATGCCATTGGAATAGTGGCCAGAAAAACTGAAGGTGTGATTCTCTTGAAATCCCTGATTGGTTCCAACACTGGGAGTAAAACAGGAACAAGAAATCAATGCATCAACATTATAATAGTCTTTACCAGACCATATTAATAAAACCCTGTGGTTCAAGAGAATAATCAATTAGATGCAAGTCTAATAAGTAAGAGCTGTGATGTGAGTAAAACATCACTCCCTTGGCCTCAAGAGTTGCTAGGGCTGGGTCTCCGATACTGGTTCTGATATCCTGAACGATGCTTTTTCTGATACCAATTTTATTAAAAACAAGATTACATTACAAATTACCAAATATAAAATATGGTTTTATTTTTTCAGTTTGTTGGCTTTTTTAACAGACTCAAAGACTGGGGGGGCACTATAGGCCACTGGGAGGGGTTACATTGGTGGGTTTTTGATTGCCCGGTCAGGTTAAAGGGATAGTTCACCCAAAAATGACAATTAAGTAATTAACCCCCAATGCTGTACAAACCCTGTAAGACCAGCAAGATCGTTCATCTTCGGAACACAAATGAAGATATTTTTTGAAATTTAATCAAAAATATCTTCATTTGTGTTCGGAAGATGAACGAAGGTCTTCCGGGGTTGGTACAGCAAGGGGGTGAGTAATTAATGACTTAATTTTCATTTTTGGGTGAACTATCTCTTTAATTGTTCTGATTCTTCCTTGTTCTGCCAACATTTTCATTGGTCAAAACAAACAAGGAATATTTTACATGCTTTTACCATTACATGTTAAACCTTCATCAAAACTAAATAAATACATTTAAAAAAAAAAAAATCAAATCAAAACTAAATAGTCACTTGCCAAATTATTGGAGTGAATGGCAAATACAATTTGTGATTTCTTAGAGCGAATTTAGTTTCTCAAGAAGCTTTGTGACAAAAATGCTCTTAAAAGAACCATTTAGTCCAACGTTAGTCCAGTATTTCTAAATTACTTTGCAATTGCTTTGAGGAAGTTTTCAAACACTTTGTTAAATAACAACATGAGGGAGGGAACGGGAAAGAGCTTTCTTCAGAGCTTCAAAGCATACAGACAAGTTTTTAGGGAGAATAAAGCAGATTTTTCATCGATGGAAACTTTAAAAACATGAGCTGACTGATTAAACAAAGAATTACAAACTGGAAACTGCAGGCAATTTTTTTTAATACTCAAAGCTAAGCCTCCCCCTCAGTACAGATTTAAACAAGACACAGACTTTTGGGTTTAGTTGCAGAATATCTGGCCCTGGAAGAGTCAAAGAGAATTAGGTTAGAGAGAATCTCCAAGCATCTGAATCATCAGAATCTTCTCTGGTGGTCTTGTTCCAAAATCTTTCAATGTTTGATCCATGCACTACAACACAAATATTCTTACTATATAACATCCCCTAACACTCTTTAAACACATGGAGGATTATGCGTGCTTATCCTCCATTATCCTCCAAAACTCTTGATAAGAATTTGGCAACTTTACAATATAAATACCAGGATAAACAAAACTGCATAAACCCAGCAAATCAGATTCTAGCCTTGGTAGATTTTTTTTGTCTGCATGAGACTTGTCTAAGGGCTAGGCTTGTGCTTTTTCAGCAAAAACCCATTAAAAACAATGGATCTTTAATCCACTTTTCTGACTCTCTTGGCTATTTTATGTGTGATTTAATTTTCTATGTTATGGGCTCTATATTTGCATGAACAGTTTACTCTCCATCAGTATTAATATAGATTTTGATTTCATATTTCCCTTTATCTAATAGGGGTGTAATGGTACTTGAACAAAAGGAACTGTACTGCACTAATTACTATTACGATGCCAACCGTTTAAGAGATTCAATTATCACATTTTGATGTCTAATTACTACGAGAGTAATGAAGAGCAAGCAGTTGTACTATTTTACTCTTAATATTGTTGAATGACAATAATCAAATGTACATAAAATATAATGTAGCAGCCATACATCAATCTAAACAGTGAATAAGTGACACAATAATAATGATAATAATAATATAATGAATTTAATACCATTTAATTTAAAGTTTAATAGCATCAGTTGCCAATGAAGAGCACAAATATTCTATTCTGCAGTTCACAAAGTGAAGACGCTGCAGAAAGAGATTTTAATCTATTTTATTTTACGGCATTACAGGTAAGATTGCAAGACCTCAACATTCCCTCAGGATCCGAATGGAAAAATATGATCCGCTTTCGTGCGAACTCAGATTAAACCACACCTCCTCACATTCAAATCAATGATCAACATAATAGCTGCACAGCCTTTATAATAAATGAACAAAAACTGAACATGGGCTTTTTTGCAGTACTCTCATGCCATGATTCGATACCTATCACATACTGAACTCCAAGACATATGGTAAAAGATTAACAAAACAAAATGGGTTGTTGATAAAAATGCTAAATTTGGTATTACATTGTGGGTGTAAATGGATGACCAATGCACAAGGACAATGGTAACACCAAAATAAAAATATTTCATTCCGAGGCTTAAAATACAGAATTATTTTAGACGAATATGCTTGCATTCTCTCACTGCCTACTTTGTCTATTGGTAACATAAGACAAAAATTCCCCCATTGTATTATTATATATTATATATAGCACAATACAGTCACTATCCATGATGCATATTCTTACATATTTGCATTGTGATATATTATGACACTGTTTATTGTTACAGCCCTATATTTAACTGCTATTATTATTTTCATATATAATTTACATTAAATTATGATTTATTTACACAATGTTGTGTAATATATAAATAAAATTTATTTAGTTATTTAATACAATTTAATACATAATTTATATATATATATATATATATATATAATTTGTTTGTTTGTTTGTTTCCTTTGCATTATTTCACTTCTCTCTACAAAATATTTTTCAATCTATAGTTTTGTCATAGTATAAAATGGCAACCTTGCTTTCCGCATACCTGACCAGATAACTCTTGAGCTGACCGCTGTAGGTGATGACCAGCAGCTCCGCTGACCACTGGGCACTGGCGGTGTATTCCAAGAACATCAGACCGGCTGCCGCATAGCTAAAATCTCCCGGGAAGCTCATGGCCTAGGGAGACAGACGAAAAGAAAAACATCAAAAAGATAGAGATGGAAGCGGAGTTTGAAAGTGACAAAAATATATGGAGTCATACAGTTCATTACACTCAGAGACTCTTTGATAGAGAGAGGGCATCTTGTGAGACTAAACTAATAGTTTCTGACAGAGAGATGGAAGAGTGTAGAGTATTGCGGGGGAGGATGAGAGCCAGACAGAGAGAGAAAGGGCCAGCAATATACTAACTGAGACCTCTCTAGCAGTGCAATCAAAAGAAACACAGAGGGGGGATTGAAAATTGGTAAAGGGGCAAGAGAGCTCTCTTTCTGATAGAGAAACTCCTCAAATGTCCTCCAAGGGCATCAGGGGGCTTAGAGCTGAAGGGAACCAGAAAATGTGTTCCTTGCTTGGGCAGCAGAGAGGGAAAAGCCCCCTCCCGAGAGGGTCAGGCCTGCCTGGTCTACGGATCGAGAGAGAAAAAGAGCGAGAGAATGAGAGAAGAGCCCAGCAGTGCAGAGAGCCAGAGGGCAAAGCACACAAGCCTGAAATTCAGTCATTAGGAGCCAGTCATTACAGCTATCACTTATACTGAAAAAAAGAGTGCTCTTACTGTGCACAAAAAGTGGAATCAATGACAAGTGATAGTGTGTGAAAGAGAGAATGACTGACTGAGGAAAGGACAGACAGAGAGTATGACAGAAGGTGATAAATACAGAACGTGTGACTTACCGGTGGGATAACGAAGAGTTCACTACCCATCAGGTCAAATACTCGGACCGTACCGGTGCTGTCGGCGTATGCTAGCAGAGCACAATCATGACTCCACGCTACCCTGCGCCAATGAGCATTGGGATCCTTGGGAACTGAAGCAGGAAGGAGAACAGAAATATACTATAGTACTAAATGTATTTGGAGAAAGACTTTAAATATACATGACCATTCAAAAGTTTGGGGTCAGGAAGCATCAATTTGATCCAAAAAAAAAACCTGTAAAAACACATTGTAAAATATTATTACATTATTGAAATATAATTATGTAAAACAGTTGCTTAAAGTATTTGTTGACAATTTAATTCTCACTAGACATTGAAAAAAACAGCATATTTTATATAAATATTTTGAACCAAATTTAAATGTCTTTACGATCTCTTTTGATCAATTTAATGCATCTTAGCTGAATAAAAAAAAAATTTTCTTTAAAATATATATATTTCTGCCCTCAGAAAATAATTTCATTCTTTTAATCTGGATTTTCTTATGGTAATTTTAAACAGAGTTAAAACCATGTTCAAGAAGAGGTATATTCATATTGACTCTGTATAACTGCATTTTTTATGTATTTTTATAAAAACTACAATTATAAGTAAATTAAAATTTAGGGGGGGAAAAGTTTAATATTTATTGTTTAAAGTTATTAATCTATTATGCAAAATTTCAGCATAATCTCTTTACAGACGGGTTCATTTTTAAAGAAAAGTACATTTAAAATCAGTCTGTGAGGCCAAAACATTTTTTTAGAGACCTCCACGGTCAATAGTGGCGAAATCAAACCATTCACCGCAGTCAAACAGCACCGATTCAGTGCAGGATGAGCCCAAGGCTTTTCGATTAAAGTTCAAAAGCCCAGCGTGATAAAATCTGTATACTTAAAAACTAAAGTAACACTTGAACACCAGCCGCATGATACAACAGCTTCAGGGCCTAGCAATCGTTTCATCCTAACAGCCAACATACAGAGAGCTTCAAAATGCACGCTCGATACCATCCAGACACCGTTCATCAGACAAGAGGGGGTTAATGAAGCAGACTTTTGATTAAAAGCATTTCGGCTTTGGTCCGAGCCGCACGGCTGAGATCAGATGCACACGACTCCTCGGTGTACATCAAAGCCAGTGGTTGCCATAGCAACCGTATCATCAATCCGATTCCGACCCCTGAGGTAAACGGGAAACGCAAGCATTCAGGTAGAAATGCACAGAAATATCGGTAGAGAGAGATTCAATAATTCACAATGAACGATGGCACTTAGCAAGATAAATATCGGTGGGGGGAAACGCTTAAGCAGGGTCCATAAATCTCAGCTGTTAAAAGCTAATTAATCTAAGAAGAACACCGGGCCCAAAATTGCCTGAATTTGTGGGATGAGTGTACTGTATGCTATATGGCCAGATTTGCACACTGTAAATCTCATTTAAATTAAAAGGGGGGGGGGGGTGCTTTTTAGAAGAAAATAATGCAAAGTTTGCAAAGCCACCCTGTTGGGAGCATACTGACTATAAAAAACTATATCCTTTAGATTGAAGCGCTGACTCACTTTGTGCTCTCACAACAAGAAACCAACCTGAGGGAAATTGTGTTTGGATGAAAAACAGAGCAGCCATGCATAGTAACCAACACACGACACCAACACACGATCTGTATCGGTCTGTGCTGGCTCGGCTGTTCACTTATCAATTACAGAAAGCATCACAGAATTACCATTTGGTAGTCATGTCAATAGATACAGTATACATAGATAACACTTTTGACCACTCCAGACACGACGGCATACCCGCCATCTTGCAGCGGTCAGCGTGTCATCACTCACGGTAAGAATCAATGATGCCACAATGCTGCATATCCATTATTACCAAAATTACCATGGTAAAAATACAGTAATATAATGTCATGTTAGCCTGACTGCATCATGTTATTGTATTGTGTTAGTTATGCCAAATCATCAGCTAAAATCTATTTCATATGTATACATGTGTCTAACTACAGTTGCAGACAGTCAACTTGCTCTCGAATATTCACGGACCGGCTTTGACTGTTCCAAAATGGCAGACGGATTACATTTAGTGGCCCAGAAACAGATGCTAATGAGGCATCTTTGTGTAATATATATGTATATACGTCTCTAGATTGTACATTTCTAAAAGAAAATGTGATGACTCATCCAGCACTACAAAGATTTTTGTTAGGGATGCACGATACACTGGGGTACGATAACATTTGCAGATAACTGATATTTCACATCGGCCAATGCTGGATATTTAATGCATGCTAATTTGTACATTTAAATTACTTTTGCATTCCCATAAGGATTACCGCAAAGAACACACATTTATCTATAAAACATCACATTCTCCCCCAACAGACAAAATGGGAAGAATGAAAGAAAGCAGCATGCATGAATATAGAGCACAAAAGATTATGGCAATTATTCAAACATCCATTGCATATACTTCACACTACTGAAAAATTCTACCTTTACAGAAAGTACTGACTGAATGCAAATCTTCCATGAAATGAACTGAAATGAACTAGGACAGTACAAATGAAAGTGCATTGAAAGCAGACTTGCATGTCTGCAGGCCTAAGTATTCTCTCTCAATGATATTGCTCATAAAATATTCAATATAAATGTAAAGCCATAAGAAATATAGAGCAGAGGATAGAATAACAAGTAAAACAGTCCATTTAACCAAAGACTGGAAACTCAAAGTGGCAGATTTCATTCTCCGAAAACAGCAATCAAAAATATCAAGAATACATTAAAAAATTAATATTTTAAAACCAAGCGGAGGTCTTGATTTAACAAACAAATAATATTGCAAAATACGGTAACACCGACATCATGAATGAATAATACACATTATTCATCACCTCATTAATATTCATGAGCCAGGCTGATAAAGTTCATAATGGTTAAGTTAATGTTGTGAAGTATTTTAAATTTACTAAAATGCTATCAAAATTCATAGAAACATGTAATATGCTATTTATTTTGTTGATAATTTGACAAAAAACCCTGGCATAACTAAACAAGAACAAAACATCTACTGTACCTTGGCATTTTCCTATGATGGATCCAAAGTCATCTCTAGCTGACCTGAAAGAGAGCATGAAGCATGTCGATAAATAAGGCCCAAGGAGTTTAACTATGATGATAATAATAATTGTTTTATATAACATTCTAAATATTGTTCTAAGTAACGTTCTAAATATAAACTATAAAGCAGAATCCACAACAGAAATACAATGATAATGGCACAGAGAAACAACATCATTGGAATCACCTTCAGAATTATTTTTTTTCCAGAATTATCAGAATCCACTCTACTTTAAAGAACTCAAGCATTTAAAGCAACAAAACTGTAGCGCATGCTTAGGAAAAAAAAACAGAACAACATCAGCTGCTACGCGGAAGCTTATATAGTTATCATTTTAGTTATCGTCTTGGTGTGAACTGGCCTTAACACGTGAGTGTTTTGAGTTCACAATGTATGTAGTAGATTGGGAAGAAACTAAAGGTTTTTGAGATTAAGAAATTTGATATTTAGGGGTTGTTTTCAGAACATCAGGCTCAGAATTTCTTATACCATGAAGCGTGACACTTTCAATTCTGTGTGAGCTGATTAGCTGGTGCTGGCGTAATAAATCACACCTACTGAAACTGAATTGTACATGAAAACACACATACATATATTTAAAAAATACATCATCTCTGCCAAATCATCAATCTCAGAAATAGCTTTGCTCAGTTGAACAGCACCCGAGACAAGAGGGTGAAAAATTAACCAATTATAGAAAGGGCAAACATTTCCAATCGATGTGCAGAATTACCTAATTTCCACGCATTGGTCCTGAACCACAGCCAGGAGCTTCCCATTACTGCAGAGAAGAAAAATAAATAAGTATATAAACAAAATGGGGAGAAAAGAAGACAGAATGATTGTGTAAGCAAAAACGGGGCCAAAAATAAACATTTGTAACACAGAGAACATTCTCTTCCATCTGGAAATCAATAGCTAATTAAAGCTTGCCATCACTGCTTATGTTGCACTGTTTTGCATAACCAGATAACTGGCAGGAACAAGAACAGTGTGAAAAAAATGAGTTTGATTGAGATTACATGGCTTGCATCCACAAACAGATGTTTAATTCAAATTGGATCTCTCACAAGAACCAAAGCGTGAAAACCCACAAAACATTTCAGATTGCGCATGTAACCATGGTTCCCTGAGAAGGAGAATGAGACACTGCATCCTCTAGAGGTCATGCTGGAGGCATTTGCCAAAATGTCTAGAGGACGCAGTGAGAGTTTCCCTTCTCAGGGTACCAAGTGTACCATTGTCACATGAGTAACCTGAGACGTTCCTCTAATGAGTCCTCTAGAGGACATTTTGGGGAAAGCCTCCAGCATGACCTCTAGCAGACCCGGTGGCTACGTTTACATGCAACCAAATAACCCGTTAATCGGATTGACAGCATAAACAGACTGAAAAGCCTTCATCAATCCGATTGAGCACGACCGAATGAAATTTCAATCGGATTGAAAAGAGTGGAGAGAACATGTAAACACTTGATCGGATTGAAAACCCAAAACTGAAAGGACTGTGGATGTGCAATGATGTTGAAATAGCATAATAACATATGACGTGCGGTACGAGCTGCTGTTCCTGTTGAATAAAGTGTCATATAAATGAGTGTCCCGTCATCCTAAAATTCTCCTTTCACTCAGAATCTGTGAAGTGGAGCAGAACAAAATCCTACCAGTCCTGGTTTCGGATTCTCATCCACAGACGACTGGTTTTGGGTGCGGCATTTTACTGCATGATAAATAGGCTCTAATTAGCACAGCACAACGGTTCATAATGCTCATTTACACCAAATTATGACCAGAAATTGACAAATATTAAGTCTGCTGTTTAAAACAATGGAAGAGAATAGTTAGTATGTGCAAACAGAAGGGAAACTCTATTCGTGCAGTGTGTGAATGGCAAAAAAAATGTTTTCCGATTTTAAGCTTGTGACATATAAATGTGCATTTCAACCCGAACACGTTTTGTATAAATGTAAAAAAAACATCATTCAGATTCATTGATCGGAATGAATTCAGTCTGATTTAAACAAAAGCTGTGCATGTATAAATTAGCCAGAGTCTCATTCTCATTCGAAAGGGAACATCTCAGGTTACTCATGTAACCATGGTTCCCTGAGAGGGGGGACGAGACACTACATCCTAGAGATCATGCTGGAGGCGTTCTCCAAAATGTCCACTACACTAGAGGACGCAGTGCGAGTTCCCGTTCTAAAGGAAAACACTGTTTTTGCAGGTATAATGAACCTAAACTCTAAACCCAAAAAAGTCTAAATTAGGGACATAGTATCTTCACCTCAGTAAGGCTGAGTCAATTAGGTGAGGATGATCAATATGCAGCACATACTGAAGCATCAAGTGCAAAAGAGCTTTTCATAGTGTAGATGAACCTGCCAAAACATGCCAGGAATAGACAGACCCAAACTCTCTGTAAAGCATTTATGGTATTACCTTGCCAGCACCAATTGCCAGTTCACTTGTTTGGTTGCGAGGCGAACCAGCCCAGGTGGCAGAGTTGAACTGGAGGGGCTGAAATACAGAGAAGAGTACCGAAACTTTACTGACTTATTCAACAAGGCACATTAAATTGATCAAAAGTGACAGCAAGTACATTTACCCATTTACAAATAAATGCTCTTTCTAGTTAAGCAATCCAGAAAACAAATGTATCATGTCTACCACAGAAACTCAACTGTTTTCAACATTGATAATAATAAGAAATGCTTCTTGAGCCCAAAATCTGCATATTAGAACATGATTTAAAAACAATGATGTTGAAAATCAAGTTTTAACCATAACAGGAAAAATGTACATTTAAAAAAAATACTAAAACAGAGAACAGTTATTTTAAATATTGTAATAATACTGAATTTCTGATGAGCTTGATCTATTATCAACTCTAAATACATTATACTTCACTGTTGACACAACAAGAGGAGAGGATATCTCACCTGTACCAAAGGTAGTGCAGAATGAACCTAAAGGGTCCTGGAAGATACAAAATTTAAAATTTCAACTACTATTTAAATAATATGACTGCCATGTTATACAATAGTTGGAGTAATGTAAACCAGCTTATACAGACTTTAAAAAGATAAACAGTGTTGTAATTGTTACCTAAATTAACTTCAAATAATTAAAATAAAAGGTAAAATTTTGAATATTAGATGTTAACTTAAAAAATGTGAACTTTGAACAATTATTGCCTTGGCAACTAATTTAATTAAATTTAAGTACTAAAAATGCAAATACTATATAGAAATATAATAATAACTATATGCAAATGCTAGATAGTTAATACAATTAATATAAATTATAATATAAATAATACAAAAATAACAACAAAAAATATGAGGGATTTTTTTTTATTTGATAATAATAACTTTTTATATTTCTCATGATTAAACTGGGAATAATCTGACTTAATAAATAGATTTAGAAGCAACTTTATTTGGACTACAAAATGTATGAGTGATTAGGATCAGGTATTGTATTATTCCAAAGTTGTTTATTTGACATTATCGATTAAAGATGTCTAGCAAATAAACACATTCACATTGCAACATTGTTCTCTGTAAAGCTACTTTGGAATGATGGCTGTCTCAAGCATGTGAGCTGCCTTCCTAGACAACATTGGCATTGATTGCAGTCTTTACCTAACTAACCTAAGACATGTTCAATATTAATAGTGACTATAATTATGCAATCCCTCTGGATTTATACATCTTGCAAAAATGTTTTCTGTTCATACCTGTTACTGCCTTTGCAACGAGTGAAGAGTTGTGTTCCTTCAATCCACGTAGCTGGGGGAAATAAATCCAACACAAACAGCATGATGTCACACTCACAGTATCATGTACAGTATCTACAGGACTGTTTGTTTGTATCAGCTGGCATAGCCTTTTAAATGGACAATTTAAGCATATCAACTTGCACCTATTCCCAAAACAAGCAGCTGGAGATTATACGTGACAATACAAATAAATGTATATATGAACAGCGTTAAATCATCATAAAGATATGTATTACATAATATTATAAATATACAGAATAAACCCTGGATGATGGAACTTGGTTACGTGGCTCAAAACAACTTGCGCAGAACTGGTCTGACTAAAAAACATTCACATATTTAATTATCGGGTAAAAAATCATTTATTCAAAGAAAGTTGGAATATTCCGACAAACCTGCGTGTCTGTTTCGGGTGGCCATTCTGTGTTAACAAGTAAATCATATAATATATTCTCCTCTTCGTCTTCCAGAATATTATCACCTGCCATGTTTTCAATGAACTGGATCGCGCTTACGTCACACTACGGCGGCCTGCGAGGTACATATAAAAAGGGCCGATGATGTTTTCAATTTTGCGTCTAAATATCTATAAGTTGTTTTCTCAACGTATATGCAATTAAAATATGAATTGTGTTAATTTTACACGCACTTTATATATTTTCTGTCATTAAAAACAAGATCAGAACTGAAACGAGAAAGCGCAATCCGCACGGACTGTTTTTTCCTGCAGCACTCTATGAGGAAAACCAGCAGCACACGTTACATCCGGTTAGAGACTCACAGTCGCAGGAGTTTGACACCATGGCAGCTTACGGCGGTGAGATTTAGCTGTCAACATTTATGAATAAATTGAGTGTCATTAAACTGTTTGTGAAATATTATCTGCGTGTATTGACTTACAGAAATGGGAGTAATGCCTGAAATTGCACAGGCGGTGGAAGAAATGGACTGGCTGTGAGTTGTCTAGTTCAAGGGTTTTCAATATTTTTGACCACACGTCGAAAACTGTCATAGTTCTTACACGCCTCATAGGTTAGTTATTCATGCATAATTAAAGTAGGTATTGATTTGATTTTCTCTTTCAGGTTGCCAACAGACATTCAGGCCGAATCCATCCCGTTGATTCTGGGTGGAGGAGACGTGCTTATGGTGAGATCACCACCATAACCAGTGCAGTGTGTGTGTTTGAGAGAGAGACAGAGAGAGAGACCACCTGTGTACTCATCTGTGTGTTTATGTTCACAGGCTGCTGAGACTGGGAGTGGAAAAACTGGAGTAAGTGTGAAACCTATCTCAAAAATCAATGCTCTGTGTTTTGTTTGTTTTTTTGTGACTGTGCACTTTGTTATAAAAAGTATACTATATATATATATATATATACACACAACGTTATGTATCAGTGAAATGTAAACACAAAATAAATGTGGTCTTTTAGGCATTCAGTATTCCAGTCATCCAAATAGTCTATGAGACCCTTAAAGACCAGCTGGAGGGGAAGAAGGGACGTAGTGCTGTTAAGGCAGGAGGAGCAGGTATTATGCTTCAACTAATATATATATACATAGCCGCTCTTATGTTACATTGACATACCATCAATACGATTTTTTTGAGACAGAAGACAATAAAACATGATCGACTTTACCTTAAATGTCTTTAGTATTTTGAGACGGCTAGCTAATTTCATTCCAGAAACTACTTTCCTGACATTTGCTCTCATATATATTATTTTCAATACATTGATTGTTGTTCCTGGATTTGTTGTCCTCCCCAGTGTTCAATAAATGGCAGATGAACCCTTATGACAGAAGTTCAGCATTTGGTAAGTGTTTAACACTTATGTAAACTCTTCTTTGTGATTCTGAAATCTTATTTTAATTTCTTTGTTGCAACAAAATTATTATATTACTTTTTTTTTCAGCTATTGGTCCTGATGGCCTGTGCTGTCAGAGCAGAGAGTTCAAAGAATGGCATGGCTGTCGTTCAACCAAAGGAGTCACAAAAGGTAAGAGATCATCCTTTTTGAGATTTCTGTCTAAAAACTAAGGGAATCCTGTAAGATTCATTCTTCTCTCCTTTTTTTCCAGGGAAGTATTATTATGAAGTGACCTGTCACGATCAAGGGCTGTGTAGGGTGGGCTGGTCTTCTGCGCAGGCATCACTGGACTTGGGTATGTTTCAGTATGACCTCATTACATTAATCTGGTTAATAACGTAACCTCAGTTATAATAGTTTGTTATTCTGGTTTTACCCCTCTCATAGGAACGGATAAATATGGATTTGGCTTCGGGGGAACTGGAAAGAAATCTCACAATAAGCAGTTTGACAGTTATGGAGAGGTAATGCATAATGAGGGGCCTTTAATTTGATACTCCAGTTTTAGAGGTTTGACATGTTTTGTGTCTTTTCCAGGAATTCACTATGCACGACACCATCGGATGCTACATAGATGTGGATAAAGGCCATGTGTCATTCTCTAAAAATGGTTAGGGTTTTTTTATGCCTTTGAAATATTTGTATTACATAAATTAATAACATTTCGTAAAATTGAGCATGTTGTTATATATAGCGTGCTGAATGTCATTCAGGTCACACTTCTGATTTTTTTTTACCTGAACTTATCCGTTATTGCTTTTATTTAGCAAGGATGGAATAAATTGATTAAAAGTGACATAAGATATTTATAAAGATTTCTATTTAAATTTCAATTTCAAATAATTTCAAATAAATGCTGTTCTTTTGAATTTCTATTAATCAAAGAATCCTGAAAAAATCCTTTTGGTTTCCTCAAAAAAATATTAAGCAGCACAACTGTTTTCAACATTGATGATAATAATGAGAAATGTTTCTTGAGCACCAAATCGGCATATTAGAATGATTGCTGAAGGGTCATGTAACACTGAAGACTGGAATAATGATACAATGATGAAAATTCAGCTTTGCCTTTACAGGAAAACGAATTTTTCCCCCCTTTTTTTAATTGTTACAAGCCTTGGTGGTGAGCATATGAGACTTCCTTCAAAAACATTAAAATCTTACTGACCCCCAAATTTTGAAACTACTGTACATCTATAAATGTTTTGTATCACTATTTCTTTAGTACCAGTGTACTATGTAGCCTTTAACGCAAATGCCAATGTGATTGATTCCTGATTGGCTTTCCCAGGTAATGATCTGGGATTGGCTTTTGAGATTCCTCAGCACCTGAAAAACCAGCCCTTCTTTGCTTCCTGTGTGCTGAAGGTAACTGGCATATACACAACTAGCTTTACATATAATAAAAACCTTGTTGTTGCTACTCTTACACTCCAGCTCTTCTTAAAATGTGTATTTGTCAAACACAGAATGCTGAACTGAAGTTCAACTTTGGTGACGAACCTTTAAAAAACAAACCCAAAGATGGATATGTTGCCCTAAACCAGGCTTCAGATGGTCATGTGGTCAAATCCAGCCAGACAGGTGAGCTTCAAATCAAAGTCATTTCTTACTGCCTGCAGGGCTTGTATTAATTTTTTCTCGCATTCTTCCTGTCATGTTTTCTTGTCCTCAGGCAGTGCTAAAGTGAGTCAGGTCAAATCCAGTTCTAACGCCCCCAAAGCTCTCATCATTGAGCCGTCTAAAGAGCTGGCTGAACAAACCCTCAATAATGTCAACCAGTTCAAGAAATATGTTGACAATCCCAAACTAAGGTGAGCTGAGATTGACATAGGAGCTGCAGTGACTTTGGTTATTGTAATGGTTTGGCGTTAACTGAACGTCATGATGTTATTGCAGGGAACTTCTGATAATCGGAGGAGTGGCTGCTAAAGAACAGCTCTCCGTTTTAGAAACCGGGGTAAGTGTCCAAAGTATAGAGAACTGTTCAAAAGCTGGGGGATAGTAAGAATTTAGGATGCATTACATGGATCAAAAGTGACACCAAATCAGCATATTAGAATGATTTCTGAAGGATCATGAGACACTAAAGACTGAATTCATGGTGGTTTTGGACTGAAAAAAGTTGAACACCCCTGTCTTAGACTATAATATAGAATTCAAACATTAGACTATAATACACTTTAGAACCATTAAACAAAGTTTACATTACTATGTATTTTTCTGTATGAATATTTTATCACTTGATTGTCCTTTTAGGTTGACATTGTGGTTGGGACCCCAGGAAGACTGGATGATCTCATATCCACAGGAAAGCTGGATCTATCCCAAGTCCGCTTCCTGGTGCTGGATGAATGTGTATGTTCTAACACTTAAGCTTATGCAATTCTGTTCAGTTTAGCATTAAAGGAAAAGGAGTTCTGTTGACAGCATTCGTGGCAAGCTGTTAATTTCACTGTATATAATTTTGACTTTTAACTAGGTTTATTTTAATGTTTTAATAAGAGACCGTATAAATGTTTACCATCATCAAGATTTTAGGTAAAATTGATCTTAACATTTGAGAAAGCGTTTAAAAGAAATGTGTTCTGGTTTAATTAATGTGTTCAGGATGGACTTCTCTCAGCTGGCTACACAGACTTTATCATGAGGGTCTACAACCAGATCCCTCAGGTGACCTCAGACGGCAAGAGGCTACAGGTGATCAAAGCTCTGATCTGTCTGTCTGTTTGCCATGAATATGCATTAGAGTGGTACAGTTCTTCATAAATGAACCACGTGTGTTTTGTAGGTGATAGTTTGCTCTGCCACGCTGCACTCATTTGATGTAAAGAAGCTCTCAGAGAAGATCATGCATTTCCCCACATGGGTGGATCTGAAGGGAGAAGATTCGGTACCAGAAACGGTCCATCACGTGGTGGTACCAGTCAACCCTAAAAATGACAGGCTTTGGGAGAAACTGGGAAAGAGCCACATCAGGGTACGTATGTAGCAAACATCACACTTCATTATGCCTTTGCCTAAATGTAGGAAAAGTCTAAATCAGTGAGGTTGTGTCTTCCCAGACGGATGAAGTTCATGCCAAGGATGACACACGACCTGGAGCCAACACCGCAGGTACGAATCATCCAGAAATATAAGAATGGTCCCATGCTTGTATTATCAATTGTGAACATTTCAAAAGGACCTTGACTTGGTCTCTTGGTGAATCATTTGATATGGCTTTATCAGAGATGTGGTCAGAGGCCATTAAGATTCTGAAGGGAGAGTATACGATCAGAGCCATTAAGGAGCATAAGATG